>CM048744.1:369914158-372394158 GCA_026315105.1 Locusta migratoria
TGGTTGCAATCACAGGTAAACCTGCCTTTAATGGAATGTGATACACCTTTGAGAGGATTTGAGTAGCTGTTAGTGGATTTGCATCTAGGTCTATTTCAGGATATGACCATCTGGGAAGGTGTTGTGAGCAGGAGTTGGGAAGGGATGGTCAAAGATATTGTGTAGGTTTTGTGAATGGTACAGTACTACTGTGGGAGGGACGTAGGGGATAATAACATAATATTCCTCATGAAAGGTAGTTTTAACCCTAGTGGAAAATGAAGATCAATTAATCCAGCCATGGGTGGTAAGAGTCACAAGAGAATAGCACCTTTGGGATCAGATGCTGAATATGTGGAAGATGGTAGGTAGCTGGACTAACTGTTGGGAGGGTAATTTCAGTTTGAAAAGATTTCAGTGATACAATCTGCATATTTACAGAGAAATGGCTTGTCACTACAAATGCCTCTACAGTAAAACCTCATTTTTATGTTCCCGGTTTTTACGTTTTCCCACCATTTACGCCATTTTTTGGTCAGTCCCATAAAATTTCCTATGTTCACAATGTTAATTCGCCCCCATTGTTGTGTTAACATATTTACATTTTTCCCACGTTTTACGCTTTTCGAAAGCGTGTTCGTGAAGAAAAAAAATGACGTTATCTATATAAATTGACACTGGCATGGCTTTTGCCTTAAAGTATAGTCCTTAAAATTATTGACAGTCTAGTTTCTTAACACTTTGCATTTATTCAAACGTATATTTCGTGTTTTGTTGTTGGCAGTACGTGTCTAACTTACGACGCGCCAATTTGTGGCGGTGTAGTTTGTCTTTCCACCAGTTTCTTTGCCAGAGTGGCTGGCGTATTCTCAATCAGAACCAGTTGCTTTGTTGACGTGAGAATAAAGAGTTGCATTGTTTTTGCGGTACATATTTCTGATCAATAAAAAACATTATCTGTTAAAGTTGGGTACCATAATACTCAAGTGATAATAGTGAGATGCTGATCCTATGCAAACGTCACAAAAATACTTACGCATATATTTTCACTCGAGAACGTGAATAAATTATCAAATATAGTCATGTGAAACATCAAAAAAATACAAAATGAACATAACTTTAGGAGTTTTACTACGTAAATAATTAATGCCGGTAAAAGGCAGTAATTCTGAAGATGTGTTACATAGCCTATCAGCGACGTCCAAATTATATCTATCGAAACAGCTTAGGTAATTTTTGAAGATGTGTTACATACCCAGCAGTGGCATCCTCAAATATAAAATTAATTATGTCAAAAATTTCTACTTCCCATAAAGTTATCTGTTCTGCCTGGCGCTTAAAATAGTAAAAATTTGGATAACCTTCTTATATAATAAAATTCCTAGCAAGTATTTAGATGCCTATTATGTACATATATCACAAACTATGAAAATGCAAGGCTGATCCAGTAAGCATGTTTTACCATTTAAAAAAATATTTCCTGCATTTTACTTTTTCCTGAATTTCGCACTATTTCACTGAAGTCCCTTGAAAAGTGTTAAAACGAGGTTCTACTGTATATGGAAGGGACTATTTGGTATGGAACAGATGGCAGCTGCTGATGTGGAGGTATTATCAGTGGTACTTATGTCTGACATGAATGGAGATACTCATGTAGACACCACTGAAGTGGAGGTGGTCAACATCAACCAAGTTGGCTAGTTAGGTTGGAGGAGGATCAGGTGACCAAAACAGGAGAGAAGGTTTTGGAGGAATGCAGTTATGGTAACCTCATCTTCATTCCAGATCAAGAAGACATTACTGAATCTGAACCAGGTGGGGATTAAGGATTCTGAGTGATTAGGAAAATTTCGTCTAGCTGCCCCATGAATAGGTTGGCATAGGATGGTACCATGTGTTGTACCATCCTACAGTATATCTTTCTTTCTCTCTCTTAACTCCCTTTGCCCCAACCTTCACTAATCCATGAAACTTGCTGGCAGATTAAAATTGTGTGCCGGAACCAGGACTCTAACCTGGGACCTTTGCCTTTCCCACGAAAGGTTCATTCTGCTCACTAATCCCTGTCCTCTACTTCCACTCTCACTCCAACACTACACAAGCCTTCTGTTCTACCAACATACTGCCATCTGTTGCACTAATGTAATATTAGAGGAGGAACTAAAATGGAGCTTAGGTCTTCGTGGCAAACGAGTCTGCTCCAGTCCCGAATCCCTGAACCAGCACACCAATAACCTAGTAACAACTTTCACATCCCGCAACTATCCTCTTGATCTGGTACAGAAGCAAATTTCTAGAGCCACTTCCTCATCCCCACAAATTCAGAACCTTCCACAGAAGAACCCCAGAAGTGCCCCTCTTGTCACCGGATACTTTTCAGGACTGGAGTGGACTCTGAATGTGACTCTCCAGCAAGGGCACAACTTCTTTAAATCCTGCCCTGAAATGAGATCTATCCTTCATGACATCCTTCCCACTCCGAGAGTGGCTTTCCGCTGCCCACCTAACCTCCGTAACCTAGTCCATCCCTATGAAATCCCCAAACCACCTTCCCTACCTTCTGGCTCCTACCCAGGTAACTGCCTCCGTTGTAAAACCTGCCCTATGCACCCTTCCACCACTACTTACTCCAGTCCCTTAACCTAGAAGGTGTACATGATCAAGGGCAGAGCCACTTGCGATAGCACCCACGTGATTTACCAACTGACATGCCTGCACTGTTAAGCATTCTATGTGGGAATGACCAGCAACAAGCTGTTCATTCGCATGAACGGACACAGGCAGACAGTGTTTGTTGGTAATGAGGATTACCCTGTGGTTAAACATGCCTTGGTGCACGACCAGCACATCTTGGCACAGTGTTACATCGTCCGGGTTATCTGGATACTTCCCACTGACACCAATCTTTCAGAACTCCAGAGATGGGAACTTGCCCTTCAACATATTCCCTCTTTCCGTTGCCCACCTGGCCTCAACCTCCGCTAAATTCCAATTCCCATCTGCCATCTTTAACATCTTTGCCTCGGTTTTCTGAACAGAGCCTTTGCCTCAACTGGTATCTCTGTCCAACTTCTTTGCTTTCTACAATATGTCTGCCTAGGTGTGTTTGCATGTGTGGGCATGTGTGTATTTGTTTACCTTCCTTTTTGTCCCCTAAGGTAAGTCCTTCCTCTCTCGGGATTGGAATGACGTCTTGTCCATTCCCTTAAAACCCGTATCCTGTCCTTTATCCCCTCCTTCCTCCCTCTTTTCCTGACGAAGCAACCAATGGTTGCGAGACCTTGAATGTTTGTTTGTTTGTGTTATCATGTGTTGTGTCTATCATCGAGCCTATGCTTTGGGTATGTCAATCTATTTTTATACGTATTTTTCCTACCAGGAAAGTTTCCTCCTAAAATATTAATTTCATCAATTATTACTTTGTTTCATCAACAAGTGTGGTTGAGTTTACTCAATCAATTTTACTCAGCACATACTTGCCTAACATATAGTATATATATGATTCTGAACTTTGTCTACTGATACATAACCCTGTCAGTTCTAGAGTCAAAACTTTCACGTTGAACAGTCTAGCACTCTAATATCAGTAACTTTTCGCTTTGCTACACGAAGACCTTTCTATCTTTCTTGATATTTATATTAGCAGCTATATTCATCAGTACTGTAGCAGCCTATGATAGTTTTTTCCCTGTTATACGCTAACTCAATTGAGGTTTGTCATCAGGTCCAAGATGTTTCTCCAAGAGGTGATTAACTGTTCAATGTAAGTTTCAGATAAAACACTTAGAAAAATATCCCTTATTCTGTCCCTGCCACCTGTCAAACACTTTAATCTCTCAGCCCATATTCAGCAAGTATGGTTCAGTTTACTCAATCTCAATTTGACTCAGCACCTCCACCTAAAACTACAATATGACTAGGAAATCTAGGTTTCCTTCAGATGTTCCACCACAACTGCTACAAAACATCTGCAGGAAACTAAAAAATATTTCCCATAGAAGCCATCAAACCAATTTATATGAACCAACTTCACCCAGACCATATCTGAAAGAGTCTACAGGGGCACACTCTGAACCCCTATGAGTCTGTGGTTGATTAGTTGATTTAATGATGAAATGGACTACAATAATTGGTAATGAGTCCCTCCTGAGAAGACAGTAGTGCAACATATTGAAGGCCACACAAAAACCAGGAGAAAGAAACTAAGTTTTACAGAAGGTCAACAAAACCCAAGGAATGGGGTTTAAGATAATGGGGGAGAAGAATGAAAGGCAGACAGAGTGCCCTGCCTGGGGAGTAATCCGAGACCTATAGACGATTAATGTGTGGCAGTGCCAGGGGCACCCCACTTAACAACATCCATAAGAACAACATGGACAGGGCACTAAATAAACAAACACCAAGGAAAACAAGCCACAGGGAGAGTGGGTCAGGGCTAAACAGACCACCAATGGGCTATTTTGCCAATCCCTTAGTGGGCCAATATAAGTGAAGCATCATCCTTTACAGTGGCAGATATCTCCTTCACAAATAAAACTTAAAACATCAGCTGCTGAGGCATCATCCACAAGCACCAGGGGTAGTCATGAAGGTGAGCCCATCACATAGCTAGACTGGGACAGTCCAGATCAGTGCAGGAACAGATTTGCACAAGAACACGAAATGGTTACCTATTCTGTAAATATAAATACACTGAAATGTGGATTTAGTGATAATGTATTAACATTTAATGGTGGGAATATGGAGAGAATAAAAAGCTAAACAAGCTTAACATCACGCCCAGCTGTAATACTGTAGAGGTGCTGAAATTATTACCAAGTTGATGCTAACCAAGGCAGAGTGTGCAACCACATTCACACCAAGTAAGAAAGGTCTACCAGAGGCTGGCAAAGATGATGCTTACTATGCTACAGCGTGCTTTTGAGCCTTAATATAAATATTTGGGTTTCGCAATTTTAAAGTTTAAGTAACATTTTCTCAGAAAGATGTTTTTGAACTTTAGGTATCTAAACAGCTCTACTTGCAGTAGTTACGCAAAACATTATGGCTAGTTTTATTGCAACATACTATATCTACTGAAAAACAATCAAGCCAGTGAATTGATTTGGGATGAATCTAGGGACTTATTTGTACAAATATTCATAATAAAATATCTAAACTCCCCTTAAGACAACAATGTAATATGACTGCATATACGGTGTGGTCAAAAACAGCATGAAAAACTTAGAAGGGTGTTGCAAATTAAGTTAGGATGAAAAATAACAAAAAATATTTTGTTCCATTTCCAAAATTAACATTGAAGTTGAATTGAAATTACAATGCAATTAGGTTGTTGCAAGCTCAAAATCAAGCAGCCTGCCAATGACTATATTGTCAAATATGTTCATTTCCTTTTCCTCCAAACTGTACAAGAAAGCATTAGAAAAATTGGCCACTGGCTGCTAACAAATTTCAAACCTGGGTGGTCTTGCCCTGTTTTTATTTTTATTTATTTTTGTTTGGTTTCAGTTAAGCACACTAAGAACATTTTAGCAACACTGTGTGAAGTAGGAAGTGCAACAATAACCATATTGGTAATTATATAAAAAACTGAATAATGTATTGCCATTTTTGTTGGTTATTTCTCAGCACAATGAACCTGTAAAACTCTTAGAAGCTTTATGCATAACATGAGAGTTGCCTTAGTTACTTGATTATAAAGATATTATTTTAATATTTAAACTACTTACGCCATCTAATATTTCTCCTGAGACAGCATAGGTTTTGTCTGACCACTCTCCTTCATACAGCGTAATTTCATCAATTGCAAAAATATCATCTGTATAAACAAAGACGATACAACTTTAATAAGACACTGAAACACAGATTAAAGCACATAATAATCAGTAATATACAGGGTGGCACAAAAGTCACTGGAAATCTGGTTAAAAGAAAGTAACATTAAGACATAACACAGAAGAAAGTTTAAACCTGTTATGTTATTACCAAATTATGATAAATACATCTTGTCAAGGTGGTATACAATGGAATGACGAACAAGTGACTTGTTGAAAATGTGATCCAAATCATGTTCCGAATTGTCACTTTGTTAATGAAAGAACAAAGTATATTCACATTAAATCAGTTTTATGAAATAGTGCTTCTGCAGTTGTTAATGAATGGGGAAAAAACTTAGCAACATTCTTGTAATCTGGGAAAGACGCCAGTTTGCAAGTCTCCTCTCAGTTCACAAAAACTTTCCACTGGCTACTGAGAGAGGCAGCATGAAATAGGCAATCAGCTATTTGGAGATAATGTAACACCAATTCACCAATAACAGATTTAGGGAGATGCAAAAAAAAATTCAAGGAGAAACTAGCACAAGAGAAAAAGAACTGGGTGAGAAACCATCAGGGTGGACAATTGATTGCAGCCTGCCATAGAGGGCACTTGGTCCTATGCTGGCAAAGCGAAAAAGACATGGAGGCTCCTTCCTACCTTCGCAGATACACGACTGATTTTGATATGTCAGGGGGCAGGCTGTGCTGCACAGCTGCAGATGTGAAGAGCGCAAAGTAGGCCAATGCTGCCATGACCACTGCCGCTCAGCCAAATCAAACCGTGCCGATCCAATACACTATGCCCTTATCACCATTCAAGTGAATGTTTGTGAGACAAGAAATTACCTCCCACTTCCCCTTTCACATCAGAGTCATATCATGACCAGCGTAATTGACCCTGAGAGAATAATGGGTTGTAAACTTGTTGGAATAAATACAACAAAATTTCATGTGGTATTCCTCTGTATAATCTGTTCTGTTCTCAAATAAATCACTAGACTCAAATTTTCATATAAGTCCATAATTTTGCAATCTTTATAGAAAGTAATTTATTGATATCACTGTGGTATTTATTCAGAAAGAGGTTTGATATACCACAATGGGTTACTTTAAGATGATCCAGAACAACTCTTTCAGTTTAGTGAATTAATGCTCAACCAAAGGAAAAAAGATAATCTATTCAAGGCCAATTTTAAATTAAGAAGTTAACCGAATAACTGCACTTAAATCAACCTGGTGCAAGCATTTGGGAATAAATATCATTATTTGGCATACTTTGACCATATTTTTTGAAGGAACAGTGACAGGAGGCAACTATTTGGATTAGGTTCGGAATTACATCTTACCAGGCCTACTTATGTGTGCCATAAATTTTCAAGAAATTTACTTTCAACAAGATAGTGCTGAACCATTTTAGGTCACTGCTGACTGCTATTATTTAATCAGAAGCTTCCAAATAAAAGTGACTGGTTGAAGGGCAGATATTAGCATGCTTTCACATTCACCATATATCAAGCCCATGGATTTTTTCCCTATAGAGTGTCAAGGACTTTAGTTTCTTAGTTCAGAAATGGATTTAGAACATACATACATAATGCATTTCGTGATTTGGACAGTGATACCACACTGTCAGAGTATGTAACAATGTTCTAAAAATACTTCAAAGTATTAATGGAGATGGAAAAAATTTGATAACTCCAAGTATTAACATTGTAACCATAACAAGTCAGTTTTACAAGAGAAGCAAAAGAAGTTAAATTGTATAAATTCATATTTATTTCAAATCTGCTAATACCTAACATATCAACAGATACAAAAAAAAGGGATGTGCTGAAACTTCCTAGCAGATTAAAATTGTGTGTCGGAACTGGGATTTGAACCTACGACCTTCGTCTTTTGTAGGCAAGTGCTCTACCACCTGAGCTATCCCAGCACGCTTCACGGTCTGTCCTCACAATTGTACTTCCACCAGTACCTCACCTTTGTTCCAAACTTCAGCGCACGTACCCGCACAGATAGAAAATATCATTAAGGAAATATGTCATTTGCTAATGTGGGGGCATTTATAGGATGTAATTCCACCAGTTGGCTTTGAACTTTTACATCATTTTGTGTTTAAAACATGCTCTGTAGCTTCACTCTAATAGTGAGGTACAGGTTAACAGAGGTACCCCTCCCCCCAGCAAGTGATTGCTGGAGGCACTAATTTTTGGGTTGAGACCTGTGATCGATGGTACATTTTGTTGTTGCGATGTGCAACCACTGATTATTATCTACAATAGATAAGTATTAAGATATTATCTCACACACAGGTTTTCCGACGTGTTTGTGACATCAAAGCAGACGGATGGAATTGTGTCATAAAATAATGCCATAATATGTAACTTTTAAAAAATATGCTTTATAAAGTTACTATGTTTTCAGTTTAGCCCTTTTTGGACTTACAATGTTATACCTGGGAACATCAAATTCTATCGACTGATTTTGCAATGACCCACAAAAAATAAATCCTGTTTACATCAGTGCCACCTTGTATAAAATTTCATTTAAATTAATGTAAACCAAGATTAAAAATACTTAAGATTTATCAATTCATGGCAACTTCAATACTGGTCAGAGATTGATGGCATATCAACAAAAGACAAAGTTTCGATTTACAAATGTATGACACACAATGTTTTTGTCTGTTAAGTTTACCATTATTAGCAAATACTGCTAAAGAATTTTAGTTTTACTATAAAAGCTAATATTATTAGACAAAATTACTCATTAGTGCCACTTCAGTCATTGATCAGCTACCAACTACTACTCATCATAGGTGAGAAACACTGATCACAAGTGCCACTTATAAGTAACATGGAGCAATGTTGGAATGTGAGATACTGTCAACAGCTGATATTAAGTGACGAATGACTGAACTACAGCAGACAATGCAATTTGTAACCTTGAATTTTAACTTGTGTCCGAATCTAACTGCAACCTTTTGATGCACAATGTGTCTGAGAAAATGAAGTGGTTACCTTGTACCATTACTGAATGTCAGCCATTTTTATTTGCAAGTAAGCACTATTTTTAATTTTGTAGTCATTAGCGATAACTTTAATATCTCTGTACTGGGTTAAGTTAGAACATTGCAGTTGAAATGATTGTATATTACACAAACTACCGTAAATAAAAAATAGGCATTCAAAATAAACTCTAAAGTTTGGTATCCAAAATTTGAAAATACTTTGTAGGCCCAAAAATGACAACCAAGGAGTGATTTATCAAAGTCCATTTTTCCTCTAGTTAGATAATACAAACAACTAGTCTTATATAGAGCAAGAACCATTTTTTTTTTAAATAATCTGTAATGAATTTTTGAATTCTTGAAGTTTTCATTTTTGTGAAGGTTGGGTTTAGTTATTTCCAGTGGGACTGAATAAAAAATTATTTTTGCAAGGTTTGTACACCTATATAATAGCAAATCACTGTAAAAATTTTAACATTTATATTTGAACAAACACATTAATTTATTAAAATTAAATAATGCAGATTACACTGCAACTTATCTTATTGCTGTTGCGTGTGATATTATTACTGAAGTGAAGGTAGTGAATTATAACAAAACTTTATGAAATAAACATTTATATTGTTTTGACAGATTTAAAGTATTTTTAATTAAATTACTTTCAAGAAGTGGTGCTTCTTAACCCTTGTGGTAAATGATATGAACACAGAGAGCTTTTGTAAAAATAGAATAAGACCTCAAAGTTGCTGCATGGTATGTTCAAGCACTGTAAGTTTCTTTTTCATTTGTAACTAACAGATTTATTGAATGATGTTCTTGGGCCAGCAAGGAGGTAAAAATTCAGAACACTGTTTTCCAAACTTATTGTTTCCAATTTCTGCAAAGCACTCTTTGTTCATCATACACATGCAACTATGTCATTCATGTAATTTTCCTGACACAGTGACCCTTGTAATTTTTGGTTTCGGATGTTACATAACATTAAACTACATTTTCTAAAATACCAAGATATTTGTGGAATTACCTTGTTCCTTTAATTGCTACACAGTTTTCAAATATGAGTTGAAGTGTTGTGATACGAAGAACTCTTCTTTCTTGAGAAGAAACCAGGTGAAGCCTTCAATATTATACAAGGAGGGTGCAATAGAAATACATGTCCTGTATTGTAAGAATTTAGTCTGTGGTTTTTCTTTGTAGGCTGGCTTCATTCACTTTTCCACCACATGCATTTTTCTCATTGAAAAAGTGTTATTCAGCCTCCAACTGATAAACTACTTTGTGATTGCAGAATATTATTATTATTATTATTATTATTATTAATTTGTTCTTTTATAGACTACCACTTCCATTTGAAGAGTATATGAGCTGCTTAACCTTATGCAACTTTTATTTTATATAATTTACTATACACTTTTGAAACACACGGACAATCTCCAAGCAGTCAGAATACACTGTTGCCTAGTCATTGACCCATTGGTACCCTCATATTTCATGATGAAGCACAAATGTAAAGTTTTCTGCAAAACCAGCTAGAACTATGGATTCAGTTGAAAAATTTATGCTTTTTTGTCCAAAAATATGCTTTGGATTTTAGAAACATAGTGGTGGCTTTTGAGATTCTGTAATTTATCAATTAGGTACTATTCCCGAGATATGACTACTGTTATAATTTCTGACCCTTCAGATGCAGCCCACTGTTTGATGACAACATTGTCCAGCATTTCCTCCTCATATTTTTTAAACAATTTCTGAACAGTTCCTTTATCAAGGAATTTATCACACAAATACATCATACAATCATAAATGTTTTATCACTAGACCGCGGATTTTAGGTAAAAACCAATTTTATTCCCGAGTTCCTATTTCCATAAAAATTTCTACTTGTGCGTTTCATGACTATTTACACTTAATAACAATTTTATAGCCTACTTTGGCTTTAATATCATAAAGTGCCTATTTAATCATACAAGTTTTTCCACACTATACGACAGATGGAAAAAAATATTTTCTCCCCAGTATGCAGCAAGGTGGCTAGTTGATATGTGCTCATACTTCGTATTTGCTCAACACTTAAGTCTTTTTTATATTTTTATATTGATATAAAATTGTTAATACCAAATACTCTTTATAGGTGTTTTACTATTCATAAGTAAAAAAGATCACACATCTTTAGGTTAAAACCTATTTTTTCCCTAAGATTCAATTTGCATATAAGTTTGTACTTATATTATAGACAAAAAATTCCTAGCAGGAAAAATTATATATAATAAAATAGACGAAGATTACTCACCAGGCGAAGGAGCACAGGTGTGACAGCAGCACAAATAAATAGAGAACACACGCACACACACACACACACACACACACACACACACACACACACACACGCGCTAGCTCTCGCAGCCTAGCTGCTTCCTTAAATGAGATCCGTCATTCATGACATACTTCCCACTCCACCAAGAGTGTCTTTCCGCTGCCCACCTGGTCTTAACCTCCGCTAAATTTGAATTCCCGCCCGCCATCTTTAACATCTTTGCCTCAGTTCTCTGGACAGAGCCTCTGCCTCTAGTGGCATCTCCGTCTAACTTCCAAACTTTTTTGGTTTCTATAGTATGTTTGCCTAGGTGTGTTTGCGCCTGTGTAAATGTATGGGTGTGTGTGTGTGTGTATTTGTTCACCTTCCTTTTTTTCCCCCCAAGGTAAGTCTTTCCTGTCCCGGGATTGGAATGGCTCCTTACCCCCTTCCGTAAAACCCTCATCATTTCCTTTTCCCTCTCCTTCCCTTCTGCCTGATGAAGCAGCTAGGCTGCGAAAGCTGGCGCGCGCGCGTGCTTGTGTGTGTGCGCGCGCGCGCGCGCGCGCTATTTATTTGTGCTGCTGTCACACCTGTGCTCCTTCGCCTGGTGAGTGATCTTCGTCTATAAGTTTGTACTTATGCGGATTAAAAAAAATCACAATGTTAAATCGTAGACGCCCTCTCTATAGCTAAATTACTGCCCTTCACGCATTTTCTCGCTGCTATCAAACTACTCTGTTTCGTGAATGGTATTATACATGAATTTTCCAGTTCGAAAAATAATTTGCCAGCAGTAGGAGGTTTTCATCTGAAGCACCGGTAGATTCCATTCATTTGGTCAGAAGGGGCAGCCATATGTCCAGCAATGAGAACGGTACTTAACCTACAGCTCACATGCACCTCAGTAAAAGAACCAGGTCATCGTTCACTTTTTCCCAGCAAAAACAAATCAGTACGTTGTGTAGTGACTGACATGTTAAGTGTTACTGACATTTCAAGTGCAAAATAAATTCTAATTTCTGTGAGAGCATACTATGCGATGCTGAAAACAGCTACTCATATAAGGCAGTGGCTGCAAGATTTTCCGCATTATACAACAGATGGGAAAATTATTTTCTGCCAAGCATGCAACAAGGAGGTTAGTTGATGTTTTTCTTAGATTTATTATTTCCCTGTCACTTAGGACTATTTTTTATCGCTATCCTTTCGCAATATGAAATACTCTTTATGCACGATTCTAAACTGCATTTCTCTTGTATTAGGTTTCGAGTTTTAAGAAATCTCACTTAACGCAGCATGCAGATGGAATCGCACATAAAGCTAATGGTGAAAATTGAAGCAAACTCTTAACCAATAAATCTGGTGAATCCTCCGGAAAAAAAAGAGTTCTGCATTGATTTGTCATGCATTTGTGGCAGCAAACATCCCCTATCAGAAACTAGAAAACCCTATTTTCAGAGGTTTTCTTGAGAAGTATTGTCATCACTCTATTCTTGCAGAGTCAACTTTACGTAAGAATTATGTTGATTCAGCTAACAATGCTGCATTGCACAGAATCTGAGAAGATGTTGGAGAATCTTGTACATGGATTTCTGTGGATGAAACTACTGAAAGTCTTGGCCATTACATTGGAAACTTTATTATTGGCAAGCTAGATCCAGATGCTCCATCCAAGGCTCATTTTGATTTAATCAAAACAGCTTGCAAAAACTAACCAACAAACAATAGCACAGTTTGTGAACAATGGGCTTAAGGTGCTATACCCAAACGGAGTGGATGAGAATAAGGTGCATCTGGCCATCACTGATGCTGGTGCATATATGATAGCAGCATTTCAACTATTAAAAGTATTCTACCAATTGATGCTGCACATAACTTGTGTAACGCATGGGACCAACTGCATAGCAGAGCAAGTAAGGCTACAATTTCCTTAAGTAAATAAAGTAATACCTATGGTGAAGAAAATTTTTAAGGCATCATCAAGAATACAGGCATTCAAAGAACAGCGTCCAGATGTCCCACTGCCGCCAGAGCCCGTTGTCACCTGCTGTGGCATGTGGCTGATAGCAGCAGAGTACTCTAGTATGCATCTCTCAGCAGTCTAGAAGGTGGTTGAAAATTTAACGGAGGATGCTGCATCCATAACTGCAGCAATGGAGTTACTCAAAGACTCTTCCTTAAAATGCGACTTATCTTACATTAGGGCCCACTAAACATTTATGGCAAGAATAATTTCACAATTAGAAAGCTCAGGGACACCTATCTATGACATTATCTCTTTGCTTGAAGAAGTCAAAATGAAAATTAATAAAGCAGCAGGTGAAGTAGGGGAAAAATACAGGCAAAAATGCAAACAGTTTTGCAGAAGAACACTGGCCTGAAGGAGTTATGTGCAGCTGCCGACATACTTGGAAAATCTAGCACACCTGACTGCAGCATTCCTGTCCAACATGTTCCGAAAATGAAGTACGCCCTGTCACATCTGTTGATGTAGAACGTTCTTTTTCAGCGTATAAATTGATTCTGACAGACAAGCACCACAGTTTTTCCCACTAGAAAAAACTTTGGTTATTTACTGTGAAGCCAACTATGGTCAGAATACGTGAAACTACGAATGTATTAAACCATTGCCACATCGTTCTTGCAGAAATCTATCTTGCAGGAACTCAAAAATATTTGGAGTTATGTTCAACATTAATGATGTAGATTGCTGTGCCCTGTGACTGTAAATATTCATTCTACTTGTTTTAATGACTAATAAGATGTTCATACTGTCAACACTATTTTTATTTTCTCTGCATCATTTTTATTAGATATTATTTTAGATTTTATATAGCCTAAATGAAATACTGAAGGAGCCTATTTTAGGTGCCTAAAACACACTTTTTAACGACCTAAAAATCACAGAGCATTACATTTAGTAACTATTTCGGAGGCATATATTGCAGGCTATCAAAGCTATCACCAAAGCCCATATCTAAAGCCAATCAGAAATTAAGAACCAATATTAACCAAAATGGCAATAGAAGCCAGTTTCTGCCATGAAGAATTAGCGTGTAGTGTGGAATGTCTCGTTTGCTTCATCCCACCAGTGGGAGAACAGAGCTACGGACGCTCACTGCTGCAACCTTCGCTAAGGTGAGGGGAAGGAAGGGGTAGGGTAGTGCGGCCAACAGCGCGCCAAGGCTTCAGAATCGCTGGTTGCAACAAGAATGAGCACTTCCGAAATGTGCCGAACGAACACAACTGGTTCTTGGCGAACTCCACATCAGTTTAAAGCAAAAAGAGCGTGTTCGTCACATTTCACAACAGCTGTATTGGTGTTATTTATTTCATGGTGTGCAGTGTACTTTGACAGTTCTTGGATGTGCAATGTCTAAACAGTTACTGAACAGACCAGTCTCTCAGCTGAAAGCATGGACATTTGTTACTGTATGGAAAAGTAAACAAATTTGTTTCCACAATGCAAAATATTAGAAACACAGGATTTGAGGAAGTATGTTCAGAAACTATGAACATCAGTGAAGTGTGACAAAAGGCCTAGAAAAAGACACTGTCATGAAGTGGAAACTCATTGTTCGTTCTTAAGGATTTTCTGCGAAGCCCTGGACACATTAATATCTCAAACTAAATTGAAATTTGATTCACAGAAACAATTGAAATTTCTGGTATTGCTGGATTCTACACATTTTCCCAGTTACGATAAAATTTTTTTTCCACCAGACATATTTTGTGAACTGAAAGTTTTATATTCACTTCAAGAATTTGCTAAGAAGTCCGTTCAATATATTGCAAACTATATGAAATCAAATGGACTTCATGTTGTGTACAGTGAACTTTATAAACCATGTGAATTGATTTTAACATTTTCGTCTGCCACTGTTAAGTGCAGAAAGGAGTTTCTCAGCCTTGAAGCGAATAAAATCATATATACGGGCAACACAGGATCAAATTTGTCTGAGCAACTTAGCTATCCTGTCAATGGAAACAATCATTTCATTGAGAAGAGACAACGAGGAACAGTTTTTTGATGAAGTGACTATGCAGTTTCCCTGCAAAGAAAGACGGCTGGAATTTGTGTACATATAAACAGATATGCTAAAAGTTTCGTTCCCATTTATAGTTATCATCTTATATTGCCTTAGAGCTAGTTTACACATAAACATCGGGAAAGTGTTTTATTAGATTCAACAAATCAATAACAAAGAAAATGGAAATTGTGTTTTACTGTAACCTCTGACACTTTGCGATGTCTTCATATTAGCGACATTGCTAAATTTCAGGCAAAATTTTTTATTAGCCCTAAATTCGCAAGTAAACATTTGTGGACTTATGTTTATATGAACTTCCTTCTTTACTTTTACAATAACATATCAAAATATTTGCATATCTTCATGAATCATACTGTATTTATATGTAGGTTGGTTCACTGATAGTGACCAGGCCAAATATCTCCAGAAATTAGCATCAAAGGAAAAATGGTTACTGGCAAATGTTAAGAGTGTTGAGGAGGAGCATCCAACTACACTCCCACCCCTCCCCATGCGTAAGTAACTTTGAAATCTTCAATGGAAGACCCTATTTCTACTGCATATTTGAATTCTCCGTGCATAACCATGTAACTTTTGCATAAAATTTTTTTGGCTTTTCATGACAGATGGCACTGTAATAGGCAAAACTAAAAATTTGGAAGTGGTTGAAAAACTGTCTGTTAATGCTATCTCATGGCATCTCCCACAATTGAATTAAACACTATGATAATGCTACGAGTCCGCAGCTAGATGGATTGTTGTATTCAATGATTTGGACTCTACCCCCTCCCTCCTGTACGCAATGTTTCCCCCTTGTTAACAATTGCAGAGAGAGAGAGAGAGAGAGAGAGAGAGAGAGAGAGAGAGAGAGAGAGAGGAGATATCATTTATTGGTACTATGAGACCCACAGAAATCCTGAAGCAGCTCGCCACAGGAATGCTACACTTTCATTTTTGCTGATTGCACCACCATTTATCATGAAACGAAAAAAATGTTTCATACGAAAGATACATATTTTATGTAAAGAATCCAAATCTGCATTGAAAAGAAGGCATTCCTATAAAAGATTTCAAAGTTGCCTACCACCCATAACAGGTTTCGGTAGGGAGTGGGGTAGGGGTGGGGCGCGAGTGTAGTGCCAATGCACGTTCCCCTCAACACCAACATTTTCCAGTAACCATTTCATCGTTTGCTACTAATTTCTTCAAATATTTGGCACTATCAATATCTCGAAAACAGTGCAAGGTATCTCTTTTTTCCTCAGAATTTCTTTCTCGGTACATTACAAAGTGAGATAGTAGTGATAGCCCAAGTTACAAACCCTTACCTTCCAATTTTGCGTTCAAGATGAGCAGTTTTAAAAGCTACAAAAAGTTCATTGAAATTTGGCAGGACTAGTCTTTGCTGCTATGTTATTTAAACTCCATTTTTTAAAAACACATTTACTATCATTGCAACCTGGGCTTGTTTGCAGTGCCTTCAAAAACTGTTGGATCTTTTAAATTTTTTCTTCACTTATACCTACTCAATTCACATCTTGAAAATATGTTTATAGAAAATATTTATTTTGAATCTGTCAAAATGATAGAAATGTTTATTTCAGTAACATTTCCAGTTTTTGTTTATAATTCAGTACCTTCACTTTAATAACTGATCACACCCCGCCAATTTCAGTCAGAAATAAGGCTACAGCCATAAGATCCATTGTAGTGTAATCTGAATTAATTGTATCATTTTCAAAAACTAATATTTTCGTTCACAGTCAAATATCATGTTGAAATTTTTGCAGTGTTTCACTATCATAGGTCTACAAAAGGTGCAAAAAAAAAAATGAGTTTTTTCCCAGTCCACAATAGATAATTAACCCAAAACTTTATGAGAAATGAAATTTTTTAGATGTCAATAAAAAAGGAAACATTTGTAAATGTTCTTGCTCTATGTAAGGCTAGTAGTTTACAATATCAAATTAGAGAAAAAATTGACACTGAAATCACTTCTTGTAATTTTTGGACCTAAAAATGGATTTTCAAATTTTGGATACCATACTTTGGAGTTCATTTTGAGTGGTTACATCTGAATTTAGGGTATTTTGTGTAATAATTTTGTAGTGAAGACTTTTCTAAAAACAATAACATCAATTGAAATGTTATAACTTATCCCAGTGCAGAGATATTAAAATTATCTCTAATGTCTATGAACTGAAAAATGATTGCAAACTTACAAATAAAAATGTGCCATCATCCAGCAACTATGCAAAGTACAAAATTTCAAAAAACTGTTTTGAACTTCTCATTCATAGTGTAAGCACATATTAAATAAATAAAATAAAAATATTTAAAAGTGGTGAAGCAACCCTCACTGGACCACTTTATATTTATTAACCCAACAGACAACAGAAATAATAATATCACTTTGTCAGAGCAATCAAAACTAATCTGTATGATGAAAGTTGGGATAGAAAATGTTTTGTTTAAGTAGTAAAAGAAAACCTTAATTTCCCACTGTCATTTGTCTCCCCCCCCCCCCCCCCGCATGCACGCGCAACAACAACATTAGCTATGGTACTCAAGTTGCTGTATTACAACAGCATTGCTGCTTGGCATTGTTACAGATGTTACAAACAGATTCAAACCAAATGAAGAAAGAAGAATTAAGAGGCATAATTGAAGACCCCAATGATATTTTATCCGAGTCTCAAGATACACTCCATATATAGCTATAAACCAACTAACAAAACAAACACTATCAACCAATATAAACATATGGGACAATATAATACTTGTGGATTGTAGATAATAAATAATTTATGATTATCCCAGTAAAGTATAGATTACCACAACAGAATGTACCGTTGATCATAGGTCTCAGACCAAAAAATTCACTGCCTTCGGCACTAACTTTTAGGATGGAGCAGAACCTCTCTCAGATAACCCATACCTATAGTAACTATCAGAGAGAAGCTACAGATCAACTTTTAAACAAACTATTGTCTTTATCTCAGATATGACACCATTGGTCAAAGCTGACTGTCATATCGCGGACTTCAATTGACCCAATTAAGGACTGACTGGACAGAAACCAGCTTGGCCAAAACTAGCTTTCATGAACTTATGGATGAAGCCGCGTTGAGTTTGGGATAAATTCAGTGTGCGTAAGAATTGTACTTCATTGTTAATCACAAAATAATGGAATCTTATCTGATAGTGATATTCTTAATCTGTTTTTGTAACAATTTAACTTATTCAGTACTGCACTTAAAGCGTCAGGATATTACGTTGCTATGCTGAAAATTTTTATTGACATGTCTTTGAAAGCGAGGAGCTATTGGCTAAAGTCTCGATCGACGGCATGGGTAGCATCGCGGTGAGTCCGTAGCAGTGTTAGGTTGGCAACATTGTACATTTTGAGTAGCCTATGGCGTGTAGGGTAATTCAAGTACTGACTGCACAAGGATACATCGACGATTATTATTATTTTTACAAATCTGTCATGATTTTAAGGGTTGTGGTTAGTCAGGAACCTAAGAACACAACTTAAATTGTTGCAAGCGCTTTACCAAATATGAACATTGAAAAAAATTATTGTAATTCATATCATTTGAGAGACACACACGTATTTTGATTTACATAATAACAAAGTGTTACATCTGAACAGATAGAGAGTGCATGTGGAGAAACGTAGTTTTGTAGTGTGCGATCTACATTCGAACGATATGATTCATTTCGAAAATAAAGTCATTCAAACATGATGGTTACATTCATTTCATTTTCACATCCTGTAAACATTGTGCTGCTATTCATGCCATCATCCGCAGCGACTGTTGCCAACACTGCCGCTTCATGTCACATAATACATCAGGCCATGCCGCTGAGCGAGACTTTTACCGGAGCTTTCTAATAACTGATATGGGTAAAGGAAATATTGCTCATGTGGAACAGCATTTCCTATTTGTGAAAATGTGCACTGACAACAATCATACTGTTAGTCAGAACTGACATTTTTTGAATTTCTTTAAGCACCACTGATTAAAGTTGATTTACTGACCAGAACATGTTACATTACACAAAATATTACGATTTTTTTAAAAATTTTATTGCTGGGGGCACTCTTATTGCGGTGTGCAGGGATATGGGACGGGAAAAAAGGGTGGTGGTACGGAAGGGGGGGGGGACTAATTATTCGGACAGTAGAGCTATTGTAACAATATATTTGTAGTGTTCTTCACTTACTGTAGCCCTCTTCAGAATCTTGTGGGCCAGCTGTAAAAGAACACGTGAAGCCAAGGGTCTTCGATCCACGGCATATATCCACCTCAAAAGTAGGTTTTGATTTCATTTCCCCAAACTCTGGTTTATCCATATTAGGATTTACTTCTGGCTCAGTATCGGCATCTACTGTGTGATTTATATTGAAATTTACAACAATTCTGCAAAAAAATAAACAAATTCAGTTACTGTTGTACAATCACAACCTTCCTGCAAAATGTTATACAAAAAATATTACTGACTCTTCATCACCCTGTTTTTTTGTCATCGTTACTTCAGATCCATCTAATTTGATTGCAAAACCATCTATTTCTGTAGGAATTTTCTTCGCCTTTTGGGCTTTTTTCTCGTTTCCTATTTCTTCAGTAAGAAACTCCACAAGCTCTTTCTCCCCTACAAAAATTATAGTTTTGTGATTAATTTACAGTTAACATAAAGTGGTCTAGTACAGTTCCTACTGCATTCAGCAATTTATTATACCGATCTTACAATTATGTTTGAACAAAGTGCGTATGTCACATGGAAATAATTACCTCATACTTCGACAGCTTAACGTTTTGGCTAAGTGTGAAGTAGCAAAATGCGATTATATAAAAAAAGAAACTCCACTTGCAAAAAAAGAACTAAGGTTCTGATTAGAAAAAAAAATTATACCTTTCGTATGTAGCCTCTGCATTCCGCAACCACAACTGCACAAATTACTCTGAGGCGTTTGCTTGTAGTTAGCAAGTAAACTGGTGCCGTCCGCGGAACCACCGGAACGCATATACCAAAGCGTTCTTGTAAACTGCCTCGTGTTAGCGCTTAAGACACCGCATGACCGTTTCACTGGATTTAGAATATATTTATAAGAATAAAATCCAGAAGCTGCTTTCAAAATTCCATTCATCTTCATGTCTTTAGTTTTTAACTGTAACTGAATACCAGCTACTTTTAATTCACACGTATATCCACACTCCTCATTAACCGGCCGCCTACCACACGCTTTATCCAAAGTGTCTTCATACGAAATATATTGCGACTGCTATTGCCAACTTAACAGGCGATCTTGGCTTTCTCAGTTGTACCACAGTCTAGACTATGCATATCAACATTAGATATTTAAGGCCAATTCATACTGTCCGTCACGTCACGTCACCGTACGTCACAACATTCTGCAATATATGGCGGCATTCACACTGTCCGTCACCGGACCGTCACGTGACATCAACGTCACGTCAAGCTTTCTCGAGAAGAATGTTTTGACGGAACGGCCGTCTGCTAAAGGCCAATTCACACTGTCCGTCACGTCACGGAACTGTCAAATCAAGTTGTATTCACACTGTCCGTCACGTGATTTCGCCCATCTCAATACGTGATGTTGAAAGTGAGATTATGAGTGGCGATTTGTTATGTAGAAAGTCATAGTTTAATACTAGAAAGGGGGAACAACAACGCTAAATGTTATTAACGGCCAAAGAAAACTTTACAGTGTATGTTTTTGGCCAACTTACTGGGAATTGAAATATCATTTCAAAACATCAATATCTATTTTCAAGCGAAAAAATAAAAAATATGAAAACATCAAACCATACTTGTAAGAGCATAAAAAGCGCCTATATACCATAACCATTACGATTTGCTCGCTGACATTGTTAATACCGTCGTAAACAACTGAATTTTTGTCTTTCATTAGAACTGACATTTTCATTAAAAATATTATTTAATGAAAAATGCGTAATCAAATTACAATCTTATTTAAGTAAACAGTTTTCTTCAGTCTTTTCTGTTAGAATGTTACGTAACAGAAACCATTTTTTGGTTTCAGATATAGCCGACCTTGATTTTAGGGGGACACTCAATTAACAAAAATATTTAAGTCGTCATGAAACGTTTGAAATTTACTCATGAAACGAAGTGTAACAACGAAATAAAGATGAATAAGACACATTTGCGTATCATCAGTGCAATCGTCGACTGCAACATGTAATTCACGCGACGAAACTAGATTAACTTCCAATGTTAGCAGATGGCCGTTCCATCGAATCATTCTTCGCGAGACAGTTCCACGTGGCATTGACGTGACGTGACGGTCTGGTGACGTGACGGCCCGGTGACGGACAGTGTGAACGCCGCCATTAGAAATACATTGCGGAATGTTCTGACGGACGGTGACGTGACATGACGGACAGTGTGAATTAGCCTTAACATCGTAAGTTAATCTATTTCCGTCACGCGAATTACATGTTGCAGTCAACAATCGCACTGTTTATATGAAAATGTGTCTTATTCATCTTAATTTTGTTGTTTCATTCATTTTAGGAGTAAAGGCCAATTCACACTGTCCGTCACGTCACGTCACATCACTGTCCGTCAGAACATTCCGCAATGTATTTCTAATGGCGGCATTCACACTGTCCGTCACCGGACCGTCACGTCACGTCAAGCTTTCTCGGGAAGAATGTTTTGACGGAACGGACGTCTGCTAACATCTGAAGTTAACCTATTTTCGTCACGTGAATTACATGTTGCAGTCGACGATTGCACTGTTTATATGCAAATGTGTCTTATATATCTTTATTTTGTTCTCATACTTCGTTTTAGGAGTAAACCTCAAATGTTTCATGACGACTTAAATATTTTTGTCAATTGAGTGTCCCCCTAAAATCGAGGTCGGATATCTGAAACCAAAAAATGGTTTATGTTGCGTAACATTGTAACAGGAAAGACTGAAGCAAATTATTTATTAGAATAAGATTGTAATTTGATTATGCATTTTCATTAAATAACATTGTTAATGAAAAAGTCAGTTCTAATGAAAGACAAAAATTCAGTTGTTTACGACGGTATTAACAATGTCAGCGGGCAAATCGTAATGAATAAAGAAAACAGGCGGTTTTTATGCTCTTATAAGTATTGCTTGATGTTTTCATATGTTTATTTTTTCGCTTGAAAATGGATGTCGATGTTTTGAAATATTGTTTACGTTCCCAGTAAGTTGGCGAAAAACATAAACTGTAAAGTTTTCTTTGGCCATCAATAATATTTAGTGTTGTTGTTCCTCAATTCTAGTATTAAACTATGACTTTCTACATAACAGATCACCACTCATAACCTCACTTTGAACATCGCGTATTGAGATGGACGAACTGACGTGATGGACAGTGTGAATACAACTTGACGTGACGGACAGTGTGAATTGGCCTTAAATCTCAAATGTTTCACGACGACTTAAATATTTTTGTCAAGAGCGTCCCCCTAAATTCGAGGTCGGATATCTGAAACCAAAAAATGGTTTATGTTACATAACATTGTAACAGAAAAGTCTGAAGCATTTATCATTAAATGACATTTTAATGAAAACGTCAGTTCTAATGAAAGACAAAAATTCAGTTGTTTACGACGGTATTAACAATGTCAGAGGGTAAATCGTAATGGATAAAGTAAACAAGCGCTTTTTATTCTCTTATAAGCATTGTTTGATGTTTTCATATGTTTATTTTTTTCGCTTGAAAATAGATGTCAATGTTTTGAAATGTTGTTTCAGTTCCCAGTAAGTTGGACAAGAATATACACTATAAAGTTTTCTTTGGCTGTGAATAACATTTAGCGTTGTTGTTCACTCAATTCTAGTATTAAACTATGACTTTCTACATAACAGATCACCACTCATAACCTCACTTTCAACATTGCGTATTGAGATGGGCGAATTGACGTGACGGACACTAACGGACAGTGTTAATACAACATGCCATGACGGTTCCGTGACATGACGTTGACGTGACGGACAGTGTGAATTGGCCTTTATACTCTAAGATATCAACGAGCTAGAATTCAAGCTCGTTGTGTTATATCCACAAGAGTACATACACAATCCTGGCGTTATGTCACGTTTGTTACCCACGGGATTATAAGCACTCCAAGCAGCCAGCAAGCTACACTTCTGAATAAATCTCGGTTGAGTGTCAATATTAAGGCCAATTCACACTGTCCGTCACGTCACGTTATATCACCATCCGTCAGAACATTTAGCAATGTATTTCTAATGGCGGCATCCACACTGTCCGTCACCAGACCATCACGTCACGTCAAGCTGTCTCGAGAAGAATGTTTTGTTAGAACGGCCGTCTGCTAACATCAGAAGTTAACCTATTTTCGTCACGCGAAATACATGTTGCAGTCGACGATTGCACTGCTTATATGCAAATGTGTCTTATTCATCTTTATTTTGTTGTTATACTTCCATTTAGGGGTAAATCTCAAATGTTTCATGACGACTTAAATATTTTTGTCAGTTGACTGTCCCCCTAAAATCAACGTCGGATATCTGAAACACAAAAAATTGTTTATGTTAAATAACATTGTAACAGAAAAGACTAAAGCAAACTGTTTATTTGAATAAGATTGTAATTTCATGACGCATTTTTCATTAAATGACATTTTAAATGAAAAAGTCAGTTCTAATGAAAGACAAAAATTCAGTTGTTTACGACGGCGTTAACAATATCAGTGGGCAAATCTTAATGGATGAAGTAAACAGCAGCTATTTCAGCTCTTTTAAGTATTCTTTTATGTTTTCAAGTGTTTATTTTTTCGACTGAAAATAGATGTCGATGTTTTGAATGTTGTTTCAGTTACCAGTAAGTTGACCAAAAACATACACTGTAAAGTTTTCTTTGGCCGTCAATAACACTTAGCTTTGTTGTTTCCTCAATTCTAGTATTAAACTATGACTTTCTAGATAACAGTTTGCCACTCATAACCTCAACTTCAACATTGAGTATTGAGTTGTGCAAATTGATGTGACAGACACTGATGGACAGTGTGAATACAACTTGACATGATGGTGCCGTGACGCGATGTTGACGTGACGGACAGTGTGAATTGGCCTTTATCGTATACATTGATTTGTAACATTTTTATACAATTAAGAGCTATGTAATGCCATCAAATCAACAACAGGCTACTTAAAAATGGTAAGAACGTTTACTTTCTATAGCTTCCTATGAATCCTTCAAGACATGAAACGCTACTTTACAAGGCAGTTCATTTAAAGTTCTTTTGGATTACAAAGATATTTCCTTTTAAGAACAAAAACTCCCGCTAAATATCAGAACATACAACATTTTAAAGAAAGAGGCCAGTGAAAAGTACACAAATTTATGTTCGCTACATTTCCCGACAAAGCAATGAATGAATGTGGAACATAGGAAACTTAAGATGGCGCAGATTGAAAACATAACTTATTCACAGCTCACGCAAATTGATATCAAGTCCAGTTTGTTATGCACAAAATGTCGATGGCGATAAATACAATCTGTGTTATTCGCGTGCTATTAAACTAAATAACTCAAATTATGTCCAAGAGATCTAAAACGAAAAACTGTGTGATATAGTGCCACATGTTTGTAATCAAACTCTCGTAACGAACTTAGCAATGAAAGATTAAATAATTGAAGTGTTACAACAAGATAAAGATGCTCTTCTAGCAAGAATCCACAAGTTCCAAAAAAATCTATAAAGAATATATGAAAAATACCATGGTTAATGATCATTTAGTGCAAAAAGTGAAGTGCTCGAAATCTTTCAACAAAAGCAGAAAATGGATAAACTTTGAAATGGAAAAACTAACACAAGATAAATTCACTTGTCACAGTTTTCATTTGGACAGAAAGGGGAAGGAGCAAATTTGCAACAGGCTCTCTTCATTAATTAAAATGAGCAATTCTACAAAACATCTGTACCCATTCATGAATCAACTGTGTCTGGAGAATATGGTGTCTCATGGAAATAGATACAGGGTGAAAGTCAGAGAAATACAATTGCCTCACACGAAAGAAATATTGTTCGATAAGTGGATTATTGAGAGAAGCACCACAACAAAGGTGGGATCCACAAGCCAGGAACCAGTTGGCAGATAGACATTATTTATTTACTCGAATTAGAAGCAGATAAATAAGGCTGCATAGCATGCAACTCAAATGAAATACAAGAAATTTATACACACACAAATTGTATTTGCAAATAAAATACAAGGAATTTATACACACACATGATAAAATCAAACTGTCTTTGCCAAAAAATGGGCCACTACTATTGCATTATCTTGTGCCTTAAACAGCTCCTCCTCTGTGCAAGAATCAGAACAGCATGAAAACTAACACATGTTGTGTAGTCTGTGCCTCTCTACATTCACCAATTATTGATTATTATAGGTATCACCATTTATAAAGGTTATTCTTGGTTTTGCCAACACTTGCTCGTAATGTATTCAGCGATTGCCATGTAGTCCAGCCAATGTTTGCTGTAAAAATCCTATATGTTTCTAAGGATACATGATGTCTTCTATTATAAATCCAGAAGCAGATGTAGAAGATAACATCTACTATTAGAAACAATATGATTTACTGAACACTGATTAAACATAAGCATATTAGATATGACACACTACTCCAGCTCAAATTAAGTGGTCTATACTGTAGAGAAATACTTGAACACGGTGGTAGCCATATATATTTGTTAGAGAAAATATAGAAAGTATAAATATAACCAACTAGGGTTACCAGACATTGGTATTTATGTGGACATGTCCGCTTTTTCAATGTTTAATCAGGCATCCGCTTATATTGTTATGATTTCTGCTAATGTTCGCATTTTTTAGTTTTGGGAAATGATATTTTAATATTTTTTCATCTTCTGTCACCTACAATGTATATACTTTTTACTTCAGCTATTGAATTACATTATTATTTTGTTATTTGATGTGCTCTGAAAATGTAAAATATCGACTTCTTTTGCACAGAATGCATGTTGCGGTGTGAGTATCCGAATACATACACATAACGAATAGAAGGTATGTTCAAATGTTTCTAAATCTATCCGACCGAACTGTGTGGTCATCAGTCCGTAGCTTACAAACTACTTAAACCCAGGTAAACTAACCTAAGGGCAAACACATACACCCATGCCCCAGGGAGGACTCAAACCTCCACGGCAAGCAACCGCGCACTCCACAGCAAGACACTTTAGACTGCTCGGCTACTCCACTGCGGCATAGAAGGTACACATTATGATGTAGATGCAACTATCTATTAATCAGTTTTCTTCTTTTAAGAGGCATGAATTTCAAGAGGTATTCTGCTCTTATGTTGAAGAAGGTATAAAAATTCTGCTGGATTAAAATGTTGCAACTGATGATGATAAGTATTTCAGCGAATTTTCAGATTTGGAAAAGAATCATAACTACATACAATAGAATTGCATTAGATTAGATTAGATGTTCACTACATAGAGCCAAATTCAGGATATTCTTGTGGATGTGGATCATGTTAATATGTATTTTTTACAGGATGTTATAATAATACCAATACTATTAATACATATAATATATCAGTTGCTTCTGTTCAAAAATTCGTCAGTGGAATGGGAGTTGGTCACTAGTAAATGTTTTTAAGCCCCTCTTAAACTGATCTTTATTTGTCGATAAATTTTTTATGGCTACTGGTAAATTATTGTTTCTGTTCCTAATCTTTATATATGAACTAAACTGTTTGTTGGAAGAATGGATGTATTATTCATGACTAGTTTCATTAAGGAATAAATATACTAAGAGGCAGTAGTTAGCACACCCAATTGCTCAAAGAAGTTTCCACAGGATACCTGTCAATTTACTCCACAAATGATATATATTACATGCTTTTGCACTCTGAAAACTTTTACATGACGTGAAGAGTTACCCAAAATATTATGCCATATAACATTACGGAATGAAAGTAAGCAAATTACGCTAGATTTTTCATTTTTATGTTGCCTACATCTGCTAAAACTGTAATTCAGAAAATATTTGTTATGTCATTTTGCAAATCTGTGGTGTGCTTCCCCAACTGAGTTTATTATCAAGTTGTAATGACAGAAATTTAATACTGCCAACACTATCTGCTCCTCTACATATTTAATCATATCATGGATGGAACCCTCTTATATGTTCTCAATTGCCTGTAGTTAGTTTCTTCAAACCATTTAGTAATGTTCAAGAAAATAGCATTAATACCATTTCAAGAACTACGCTGGACCCGCTATTTATTGCAATACTTGTATCATCTGTAAACAGAACGAACTCTGCTTCTGGCAGTGGAACTGATGAGAGTTCATCAATGTACACAAGAGAAAAACAATAACCTAATGATCCCAATCTTATGATGACAGATATCTTAATTCACTAGCCCCTTCCACTGATACCCTTTGTTTCCTGTTGGCGAGGTAAAATTTGAATTAATTTGCAAAATTGACCATGATTCTATATAGAATTCTAATTTACTTAAAAGGATGTTGTGATTCGCACAGCATACATTAGCATCACAAGTATACGATTTCTGTTTAGGACCAGAGACTATACACAGCATAGGTAGAATCTTTGGCATGCTATGACTGGCACCATTTTAAATTCAGGATATTCAGAAGTGGTGAAAAATTTGCAGAATGCCATTATGAAGCCTTTAAGCATAATCAGAAAAATGCTTACCTTACAAATAAATATTTGTTTGTAACAAATCAACAAAATTAATCAAGTTTACGTACAAGTACTTCTGAAAGCGTTTTGGACATGGATTGTGAAAGCTGTGAGGTCATTGGTTTGGAACCATCTCGTCGCTTATAATTTTTTTTTACGTTTTAATTGAACAATTCTGAGTATATTAAAAGTATGTTATACAATTGTGTGTTATTTATATTTACAAACAAAGGAAGAAACATATTTGGATAGTAATTTCCAAATATGTGACAATTTCCGAGTGTGTGTTTAGCGGAATACTGTCCTAAAAGCAAACCATTGTAAATGTAATAATCTTCTCTGACTGGCTTCAGGCTTAAGAAACTACACTGATTTGAGACTTGACAGTAGACATTATCAATTGATAAAGAAAAACGTTGCTACCCTAATCCAAGTTTGTGTAAGTAAAGTGCTAATACAAATATTTTATAAGCTGCTTCCTCTCCATCTGCAGAAACAGGGACCTAATTGAACTACTGACACAGTGCAAATTAAAATATTTTGTTGTAGGTATAATCTAAACAATCTATTCTTATCGACAATTATAAGATAAATAAATATAAAAGCTATTGGACTTTCAAGATACTGGAAAATACAGATGTAAAGACATGTCCCAAATTCATATCTACTGTACATTTTAAGCTTCCATCACAATTTGTTGATATGTTGTCGATTCGAATCTGTCTCGTGTTTTCTGTCTAAGTTTGATCAGACGTTTCACCAAGTATGAGCGGCTGACATGGCCCAAGTTTCACCCTACAAGTGCAATGGAATATGAAACTTCACAATGCTAGCCCATCTGTCTCTGATGTGGTGCTAATGAAACATCTGTTGCAGTGGCTGCTGGTGCTTCAGATGACTGGGTGTTCACTTCTTTCAATGCCGGATCTTGATAGTGGAGCCGCGCTGCCTGTTGCTCTCTCTGTCCTATTCACATTCAGCTGAAAAAAGCGCGAATATGTTCGCATGCCAAACTTTTTGGTGAGGAAGTAGGAATGAGGATTGAGGCAGCTGGTTCCACACTTTTATGTCAGAGAACATATTCGCCTTTTCTGTGCTCCAGCAGGAGCATTTTTCAATTTGTTTCCGTCTTTTTCCTGATACATTAGAGTATACTGCTGATAGAACATGAAATCAATGGTGATAAAATTTGGATGGTATTTTATATTAGAATGCATCGTAAAACTTTCGAAGATTTGCCATCAATAGAAGTTTGATTTGCCAATGCATGCAGTTGGATCTTTTGATAGCAAAAATTATGTATTTTGTAGCGTATCACGATTGCAAATACACATTTCCATAAACTGGAAACGGATTTTCCAGATAAAGACCTAAACAACATACACATAACATTTTAGTCATTTCCTATTTCTCAAGATACGTTACCTCACAATCAGAAATAGCGTTTTTGAACCTATTACTGTTGCATGCTATCATTCACGGAGCTATATCTCAAGAACCACGTAAGATATCATTCTGCTCTAAACGTTAAATAAAATTTCGATATCTTATCTACATTTCATTCGCAGCTATGTGTAACCTAAGACCAACCATACGAGAAGTCTATGCAATATGGTTTTACCTCTGCAAACTCATTAAAATATCTTGCAATAGTTCACTTAACCGGATGTTGCATATTAACTGTAAAGTAAACAAAAACAAAAATCACCCCTTCATCGACTGAAGATTTCAATTTTTAAGATGTACAAAAATCAAATTATTTCGCCGAGTACCTTTTCTCAAATCTCATGGTAAGTTTCAGAACTGTCTGAACGCCATCTTTCAGCACAATACGCTCTTTTTCTAGCAAAATATTGCGATTTTTCGGCCGTATCTCGCTAACGGACTAAGATTTACGAAAAATGAAAAATTCCAGTTATAGATAATTGTCTACAGGTTGTATTGTAAATATTTGAACAATTATCTATGGTTAGCTATTTCGATATTTGCGAATCACGGTGCTAAAACGGCTAAAACTTGGGTTTTGAAAATTTGTGCTAAACGATGATAAGTTTCAACCTTTGGATCTCGGTAATGGATAACGATATCGAAAAAATTTAAAAACGACCTTGAGAAATTCACCAGAAGAACAAATGGTAAAAATTTCGAAGATTTGCAATGAACAGAAAGTATTGAAGTGACCATTCCCACAATTCGTTTTTTTTTTTTTTTTTTGGCACCCTGAAAACATTTTTTTTTTTTAAATTTTCTCAGGAACCGCCCATGAATGAGTGGTGCTTTTGTAAGCCGTTTAAAGCCTACCATAGACTACACGTCATGTACAAAAGCCAACTGATTTGCTTAATTTGGATGGCCTCCAGGAAGTGTGTAACTTTGACAATTTTTACAGTGTACTGTATGATAGCTATAGTATACGCATTCTTCTAATGTGTACACAAATGATCACTAGGCCAAGATCTATCCAGAACACTTTACTCTTTCACTCTGAGATGAATAGAACCTGAGATTTTGGCACCTAAAGAATCGCAAATTTGCATGCAGTATTTACGAACATATTAATACCGCACACTGCCGTGCACAGTATGATTACATTGTTAAGTGTCTGTAACAAAATGAATCTGTTATGATGAAGAGACAAGCTACCTTTGGGTCACATGACACTTTATGCAGCACCTCCTGCCAATATTATGCATGCTCAAAGGCTGCTCTACCTCACATGTTTTCAAATATTTAAATATTTGTTATTACAAAGAGTATAAATGTCATTTACCGTCACAATCGCGACATATTTGCAAGAACAAACAAATATATGTGGCAAGTAACAGAACACTAGTCATTGTTGTTCCCATATCTGTTAAAAAGAAGATTCAGTTTTAAAAAAATTGCTTGTTGTGAGTCTCGAACCCAATACCTTCGACACCGCTGCACGATGACACTAACTACATGTCCATTCTCGCTAGGTGGAGAATTGTGACTTTATTATTATTCATGATCGGATCCTCTGAAGGCTTTTACAGTTGATGTTATAACCTATTTTACCAAATATGACATGTTTTTGATGAATCTTCAATGTGCCAAAAACAAATATGAAGGGCGGATGTTGCCTTAACGGAGGATTTGCACATGTGGAAGGCAGGGTGCACAGCGCAGTAGTTCTATTGTCTTACTTCAGAACCATTTGTGCATAACCACCAGCGCTCTGGAAGCCCAGAGCTGGTGTCTCTAACTGCTCCAATGCCAAAGTTAAAAACGGCCCTAGACCCTCCATGCCCTGAGAGTGCCCACACGTAGCCTCCAGGGGGTTCAGAAGAGAACCTCACCCACTCATGCACATTGCAGCCCTGTGGACACTGCCACCTATATTAGGTGGCCACTCTACGACACGTATACGAGCTGTCTCCATGATGTAAAACTTTTTTCAGGTGACAAAAATACTGTGGATGTGCGTATAAAATGATCTGATAGAACACGAAACGAAAAATGATTGTTTAAAAACACTTTTTATTTTACTTATTTATTTACTTTTTTTTCATGAGAAGCTTTTTCTGGGGGGTTAGTTGTAAAATCAAACAAACGACGTCCGAAAAATCCGAGACAGAAGCCATTTGGCACTGTGTACAACATAGATTTTCTTTTAGCTGGGCATGATTTAAAGAATGTCATTATTGAATAATTGTTTAAAAAATAAGTAGTCGAATAATCGCTGAAATATATGTACTGCCTGTAAAACAGTTATTTTCCACTTGCACAGTAAAGGAAATACAACAATACATAAAGAAACTGCAAGCTATTTCACGAGTAATCAACGAGCTGCTTTGTTTACATTCTGTCACATTGAGTTGTGAGGCCTTCTCAAAATTCTTGAAGACACAGATAGTATACTTGTGACTGTCAAATTACAGTTACTTCCGTTTGCTATTTTTCCGCTGCTAATGTCATGTGGTTTACACACTCAAATACCTTTGACAAATTACAGAAAATACTTGCTGATTGTAATTTATTATCAAATGAATTAAGCGCATTCTTACTGCTGTATCTGAGGTTATTTGGGAATCGGTAGTGGGATGATTGAAGACTCGTCGCTCCCCGGCCCAGACTGACTTCCTTCTGGTGCTCCTGACACATATCCGCCAATGCCCACTCCCATTGGTCGTCGTCTGCGCAGGTCCGGTACGGCGCCTCTAGCGCCACGCCCAAAAAGACGATGCGCCACATCTTTGGTACGCGGCGTCGATATGTGTATCGACACAGCACTCCTCCCCCCCAAACCTCCTTACAATCGTCGTATAGTGTCCCTGAGGAAGAGGACGACGGCGGGGGGGAGGTGCAGACGTAGAAGGCTCCGGTGGGTCCGGAATTGATACTTGGGTGGGTCTAGGGCCCCGGTCCGCCTCCCAACAATCGTTGTCCGATCGCCGTGGAAAACCACGTCCGCATCCATGAGAAACGCAGGCTGCGGTAGCGAGGCTGGACCGGCCGCTTCCTGGGACAGGCCGGTGGCTCCAGATCCTGTGGCGGCAGCGGAGGGTGGTGATGATACTGGCTGCAAACCGTGGCTCCCAGTAGGCGACTGCAACAGGAGCGCTCCCGCAGGCGCACACTCCATCGGCTCTAGACAGGAGGACGCCGGAGTGATACGGGACGCCGCGCCAGAAAGCGGTGTGCCCCGAGTAGAGACATGAGCTGTAAACAGAGGACCAGCCGCAGAAACAGACACATAACAAGGGCGAAGCTGGTTCGCATGACGACGAATCACGCAACTCGGACTCCGTTTAAGGAACATAGAACGACCCAAACACCTTTCGACCGTCCCCCGTTCCCAACGTTTGGCCCCCGTAAAGCATCTGAAAAGAACAGGGGTATTGACGCCACACTTTGCCTGAGAGTGCCGAGACGCCGGCAGGCGCAGTGGCGGATGCAACAGCTGCAACAGGGTGCGGTGACGGCGTCCGTGAAGTAACTTCGCCGGCCTAGGACCGTCGCGGGGCTGCGAACGGAACGACGAGAGGAACAGCAGCAGAGCCTGATCCCACGAGTGGTGGCTACAAAAATGTTCAAATGTTCAAATGTTCAAATGTTTGTATAGTCTATGGGACTTAACTACGGGGTCATCAGTCCCTAAACTTACAAACTACTTATGAACTACTTACGAACTAGGACGGCACAAATATCCATGCCCGAGGGGGGATTCGAACCCCCGACCGTAGTGGCCGTGCAGACCGTGACTGGAGCGCCTCAGTCTCCTCGGCCACCGCGGCCGGCGAGTGGTGGCTACGCAGCTTGGACATCTCCTGCTTAAAGGTGGGGACGAAGCGCTCCTTTCTCCGTTGGATTGTGGGTGGAAAGGAGCGCTCGTTAAATGACGAATCCCTTTGGATGCACAAAAGTGTTCAAAGTCCGCCGACACAAACTGGGGTCCATTGCCACTGACAAGTTCTGGAAAGCCCTCAATGCAAAATATAGACTGGAGAATATTCACAGTAACACTCGTCATTGTAGAGTTCGTGGGGACCACAAACGGGAATTTACTAAAAGCATCGACAACAATTAACCACCTGGTCTTCCAAAACGTGCCGGCATAATGCACATGAATGCGTTGCCATGGTCCAGTGGATTTCAGCCAGTCAGTGAAATGTTGAGGAGGAGCGGACTGATTGTCGGCACAGGCACGACATCGTGACGTCACATGTTCAATGTCTTTGTCCAGTCCGACCCAGGTACAATGATTGAGGGCCAACTGTTTAGTTCTGACGACTTCCCAATGTCCTTGATGTAACAAGTTAAGAACGCGCGCCTGAAGAGCCTGAGGTATTACCACTCTGGACACGTCGCCGTTAGTGTGAAGCAAGATGACGCCTCGGTGTCGATAAAGCAAAACGTCGAGCAAAATACTGACGGACACCTGGGTTCGAAATCTGTTTCAAGGATCGTGGCCACCCAGGGCGAATATCTTGTAAAACGATCAGTAAATCCGGGTCCGCGGCTGTAGCGTGAACAACCTGTCTGTAATTTAGTGGAAATTTGTCGAAAGCGTTGGAATCCTGCGTATCTATATAGCAACAAGCTGCCTCTGAGGCATCAAAATCAGTCAGGACCAACAGGAAGACGGGAGAGCGTGTCCGCGATAGCATGGTGAGTTGTGGACCGATAAACAATTTCGTACTGATAGTTTGAGAGAACAAGGGCCCAACGTTGCAGTCCCTGTGCCGTACGTTGTGGAATGGGTTTAGCGGGATGAAACAAAGACTGTAATGGTTTCTGCTCTGTGACCAGATAGAAGTTTCGCCCATAGAGGTACTGATGAAATCTGGTAACACCAAAAATGATTGCAAGGGCCTCTTTTTCAATCTGTGAGTAGTTCTGTTGTGCTTTCGTCAAAAGCTTAGAGGCAAAAGCAATAGGTCTGTCCACGGAACCCATCTTATGGGAAAGCACCGCCCCAAGGCCATATGATGATGCGTCAACGACTAATATCAGGAACCAGACAGTTGTCACTCAACAAGGCGTCTTTAAGTTTGCGAAAAGCAACATCACGTTCTTTTGACCACACGAATGGAACATTCTTACGTCGCAGACGATGTAAGGGTGCTGCAATTTGGGATGCATTAGGTATAAATCGAATGTAATAAGTGAGTTTCCCAAGAACAGAGTGAAGTTCAGTAATGGTAGTGGGCGGTGGAAGGTCGCGAATTGCCTGTAAATGAGATTGTGTCGGGTGGATACCTTGTGCATTGATGACATGTCCTAAATACTCGACTTCCGACGGAAGAAACATGCATTTGTCCCAGTTACACGTTAATCCTGCCTGCAACGAGACCGCGAATAAACTTCCCAAATTGTTGACATGTACTGCGGGAGGGCGCCCAGACACGACAATATCAACTGTTCCAAGTACCGCTGGAAAATGGCGGGAGACGATGCACTACCGAAAGAAAGGCGCAAAAACTTGAAAAGTCCCAAGGGCGTGTTGATCACGACAACTTATTGCGATTGCACATCCAGATGAAGCTGCAAGTATACGTCACGCAGATCAATTTTAGAAAAACACCGGCTTACACCTAAGCGGTCCATCAGTTCTTCCGGTCGTGGTAAATGGTAAGAGTCAATCACAGTCTGGGGATTCACGGTAGATTTGACATCTGCACAAAGACGCAATTTACCATTCGGCTTCTTCACGATCACTAAGGGCGATGCCCACTGTTCGGTTCAATGACACCATTAGCCTGCCACTATCTTAAGAGATCCGCCACCTGATCACGAAGGGCATATGGCATGGGACGAGCTTTACAGAAGCGGGGGCGTGCCGCGTCTTTCAATGTCACACTTGCTATAAAGTTGTTTGCCATGCCTATACCATCACGAAACAAGTAACTGAATTCTTCACACAGTTTAGCTACCGTGTTCCAATGGTCTTAGGACATGACAGGAAGAACCTTATCTACTATTCGGAGGCCGAATAAATCAAAAAGATCAAGTCCAAAAATGTTTGCACTAGTGGAAGCACGAAGCACTTGAAATGTCACTGTTTTCGTAACTGACCGGTATGTAGCATCACAAGTATATGAACCCAGCACAGGTATGTCCTGACAATTATACGCCGTAAGCAACGTGCAAGAGTTCTGCAACGGTGGCTGATCAAGCAAATTGTATGTGTCCCGATTAAGCAAGGAAACCGAAGCACCAGTATCTAATAGAAACGTCACGGTCTGGCCAAGAATTTCAAGATCCACATACAATTTATTCACATTACGGTAGCTATCCTGCAAAGACACAGGCTGTGACGACGCAAGTTCAACAGTCGTATCACTCATAGGTGATGGAGAATGCACAACATTAATGTGATGTGAACGAGCCCCTGTGTGTGCCTCTTCTGTGGAACCTTTATTCTGTTGGAGACAGACAGAACGAACATGGCCAAACTTTCCACATGCAAAACAACTTGCGCTACGAGAAGGACAATTGTCACGCGTATGTTTTGAGAAACAGTTAGGACAGGACTTAACTTTACCGCGAGCGGGGTAGGTAGATCACTTATGTTTACGCCCAGCGGCCGACTGGCCAGCGGGCCGGGCGCCTTGTGTCAGTGCGGGGCCGTTCTGTTGACGCTTGCCCTGACGTGCTGTTGACACTGTACGCACCCCTACCGGATCAAAGCTAGTTTTAGCAACCTTGCACGCGTCCTGAAAGTCAATGATCTGAATAACCTGTTGCAATGTAGGATCGGCGTGCCGCAAAATCTGTTCGCGAATACGATTGTCAGGCACATTTTGCGTAATCACGTCCAGAATCATAAAATCATTATAATATACACCACATGAACATCTGAATTTACAGCCACGAGTTAAACCTTGCAACTCGGCGAGCCACTGCCGATACGTTTGACATTGTTACTTCCTACTCCTAAAAAATTTAAAACGGACCGCTGCCACAAGCACTTGTTCGTCATAGTACTTAGACAAAGCCTCGATTAACGCCTCATAAGAAACTGACTCAGGGGATGTAGTGGGGAATAACTTGGAAGCCGTTCGGTAAACTACAACACCAGAAAACGGGAGAAAAAAGGGAAGCTTCACAGTACCTTGTACATTGCATGTTGTCAGGTGCGAAGTAAACTGCACCAACCATTCATGCCACGTTTCCTTTTCTTCTATAAGAGGTCGAAATGGTGGCACTGGAGCAGATTGTATATCCTGTTGTGGCCGCGAAGGCAATGACTGTGTCGTGACTGCGCGAGTTGCTGTACAGCTTGGGTAAGCTGTGACATCTGTTGTGCCTGGAACTGACAAAACTGAGTTAAATCCATGCTCGGAGCGACAACCGGCGGGATTACTTTCGGAGGAGTAGACATGCTAAATTGAAACAATAAAACAATATGCAACAAGATGACTATGACACGACACAACACACACCAACAAGAGTAAATATCGAAGACACACGGCAAGAGCAATCAGAAAAGCTTGTCGCCTGAAGTAGGCCAAAAAACAATGTGGGCAATGTAAACAATGTAAAACAGCAAAACAACCACAAAGTTAAGCAGACCTCGTCGCCATTACTGTATCTGAGATTATTTGGGAATCGGTAGAGGGACGATTGAAGACTCGTCGCTCAATGGCCCGGAGTGACTTCCTCCTGTTGCTCCTCGTCCAGGTCCGCCGATGCCCACTCCCTTTGGTCGATGTCTGAGCAGGTCCAGTACGGCGCCTCTAGCGCCACGCCCGGAAAGACGATGCGCCACATCTTTGGTGCGCGGCGTCGATATGTGTATCGACACAGCACTTACTATAGGTGTAAATATCTTTCTTGATGACAGAACCATTCAGAAATCCGAAATGTGTTCTAGACAGTATGTCGTTTTTGATCAGATGGTTGAGAAGCTGTTTGTACATTACCTTTCTAGAATTTTCGAGAATGCTGGAAAAAGGGAAATCGGTCTGTAGTTTGATGGTACTTCTGTATCTCCTTTCTTGAATAAAGGTTTAATATCTGCATATTTTAGCTAACCAGGAAATGTTGCAGTTATAATAGGCTGGTTACACAAATATCATAAAATTGTGCTAAATTGACAAGAACATGCTTTAACTGACTTTGCTGATATTTCATCATAACCACTAGATTGCTTTGTTATTAAAGATTTTATTATTGAAGTTATTTCTTGTGGTAAAGTGAGTGGCATATTCATGTATCTGAAGTTATTTGTAAATGTTAGTTTCAGATATTCAAGAGCATTATTTAATGACCAAGACAATCCCATTCTACAATAATAGCTCTCCTAGAATTAAATCAATAACATGATACCTGTTGGGAGGCAACTGAAGATTGAGATACCACACGGCGGGCAACTGAAGAAAAGGATGCCACTTATGTTATGTCCACATCCAGTTCACAACTATGTACTGTCATATAGGACAATGTTCAGATTAATTACAGTGATTATGCTAATGAACTATGTGACAATTGTCAGACTAATCAAGATGCCACAATTGTTGATTTAACAAAAGCAATTCTAGATCACTCTATAATCTTCCATTATCGACAATTACATATAAATCGTGATATGACGTAAATAACTACTTCTCGTGCTCAACGCACACCGTTACATAACTAACCAAATCATTTTGTTGCCCAAGGAACTTTATTAGCAGAGAAATAAATAAATTAAATGTAATGACTTTCTGTAATGAAGTGAATGCGACCCAATGCTAATTATTATAATTTTGTAGATCTTTGTGAATATTCTGTGATTACATGTTAGCAACTCATTTTACCATTTCTGAAATTAGTTAAATAATAAAATGTGATACATATTGTTGTGGTAAAAAAGCATTCATTTTTCACAAAGAAAAGAAGAACATATATGCTATCCTGTCTAATGTAGATGATCGATTAGTAACTATTTCCTGATTATTACAACTATTATTAATTCCAAAACTTTTAATTGTTTGTAATATTTTCTATGGTAACTAATAATGGTGGTGAGGAGAAGCATTGTGTTATATATACTGGTGAACGTTTGGCACCATGGTAGTTATGGTAGTTGATGTTCTTTAGAAACAATTATGTACTATTCTTGGAATTGTAAAGTTATCCATCCGATGGTCGATCTGGAGCATTCTAGTGTTTTAGTTTGATGGATGGAGCTGTGTAAAGAAGAAATAAACGTTAAAATTGTGCATTCTTTGAAGATCATCTTTCTTACAATATCGCTCAGAAATTGCTACACTATTTTCGATCTATCTTTCATGTGAGCAGATTGCAACTGAAAACCAAATGAGTATCATTTTGTTGAAATTTGATGTAGGCTATATATGATATTAACCTCACATATTACTATTCTAATTCTCAATAAGCAACTGTAGTATTATAACAGTATGTTATTTGTGGTCAGGTGGTTGAGGAGCTGCTTGTATATTACCTTTTCTAGAACTTTTGAGAACACTGGCAAAAGTGATATCAGTCTGTAGTTTGATGGTATCTGTTTATAAACTTTCTGGAATAGAGGTTTAGTCTGAAGCATCCCAAAAGAAATGTTTACATTTTAGTGAACTTGTTAAGACCACACAGTTCTCTGCACTGTTAGTCCATAACGTTTATGTTGAAAGGTTGTTCTCCTTAACGTACACTTCAGGCAATAATTTGTGTTGGTACAGTAAAATTTCTGAATAACGGACACCAATAGGGAAAATAAAATTGTCCACTTTTAAGACGTGTCCGCTGTTAAGAAAATGATAAAATACGAAATAGTAAACTACCGTTTATCCGAAATGGTCGGTATGGCGGCCGGTTCGTATAACGCAAAACTTGGATATAACCAAAGTCTCCTGTTTTCACGCGTTAAACACACCGAATTGCATCAATAACGCTAAGTACGATTGTAAAACGTGCGAATGCCACTCCACTTTTTGAACCGATCCAGCCAGCCAAAATTTCCGAGGAATTCTTACTCCTTTCCTTCAATGAGCTCATAAAAAGTCATCACTTTTGGAAGAAGTAGAGCATCTTAACTAGCACGCCTTTGGCTCTTATTTGTTCACGTCACAAAAATAAAACCTCTTCTAACTGAGGATGTGAACCTTTTCTCATTCTTTTTCGAGATTTCATTACGCTGCTTGACGCTTGAATGGAACAAAATGTTTAAATTTCTGATAAATGTGTTTTCAATCAGTAATTGCACTCATAGCGACGTTCAAATGCGCAGCAACTTTCATGGGTGGCTCACCAGCATCATTTTTCTGTTAAGTGCGTAGCTTTTGTTACAACGAGATCACATTCTTTTTTTTCGTTTCACGCTCGTAGTCAGCCTTTTTTTTCTTTACTGGCACTCGAATGATTCTTTTTTGGTTTTTGACCATTTTTATCTCTGGGCATTTTACAGCTTGTAGCGCGAGCACGAATCTTCAAATCGAAAACACACAGATGAACGACAAGAAAACACTCAAGATGCATTAGACAAAGCTTTTGACTTTTGATACCAGGCCGTGCAGCCATCGAATGAAAACATTCGATACACCTATCGCCTCTGCTACGCAAGCCCACGCTGCAACACAGCAGTGCATTAACTATTGAACGCTTGGCTTCGTCTGGTGTACTGACAACAGGCGGAAGTGTTTGGCGCCTCACTCTCATTGTCCGTTTCTGCGCGGCATGAACCAATACTGTATTTCCAAGAAGGTCCAATAGATGGCAATGCCTTTGAAACCACGCAATACAAACAAGAAACACGCTAAATCTTTTGACACGCAATAGTGCACTGATTCTTTCACGCTGTCTGTTATTTGGAAGTTTTGATTGTTGTTGGGGGACATATTATGGTGTCCGTGTCCGTTATTGGGATTGTCCGCTATTCGGAATAATTTTGCCGTAAGGGCTAATGTAGTTTTGCAGGGGAATTTTAAAATATCCGCTATTGAGAGGAGTCAGCTATTAAGAAGTTTTACTGTATTTGGAATTTTTAGGGGGCTGAACAGCAAGATCACCAGTCCCTTGGACAAAAGGAGAAAAATAGACTGACAACTGTGACATGGTAAAAGGGACTGCAAATATCAAATTAAATTAAGGGATTTGAATTGTTTCACCAGAAGCAATGTAAGGAAAAGGATCTGATGCAATCAAAAAGATACAGAGCATGCAGGTCCTGATGTAAATATGGCTGATTTAAGTAGCCTTCATCAATAATGAAAAAATATTTACTCTCAACATTGCTTCAGAACTGGTAGATCAACATAGTCAGCGATTTTCCATTTCTTAATGAAGAATTAACAGTGGCTGATGATAAACACAATGTTCCTGGAATATTCCTTGACCATAGGAAACTTTTGATGTAATTAATCATGGTATTCTATTAAACGAAGTAAATAATTATGGGATTTGAGGCCTCCCAAATAAGTGAATTCATTCTTACATCCAAGATACTCCATAGTTCACACAAAGATACAAAAACGCACATAATTTCTCAGTTTTCTAATAGTCCACAAAATATCAGTTATCGAGTCCCTCGAGGGTCAGTTCTTGGACCTATTCTTTTCATTCTTTATCTTAATGATTCAGTAGAAAGGGTAACGAATGGTACAACAGTATTTTATGCTGATGACAAGAACATAATAATTAGATCATGTGATGAAATAGCTAGAGACTTAATTCAAAATGTTGAAGATTGGTTCAGAACTAATAGGCGTATAATAAATTAAGATAAAACAGTGACTGTAAATTTCCATACAGGAAAGAAACTAGGACCTGTAACACTGAGTATTAATATTAATGGAAAAAACTGTCTCATCAGTGAATGAGAAAATTTTTAGACATACATATTGATTAGAACCTGAAATTGGAAACACACTTGAGTAAACTGAATAAAAACTTAGGTACGGTACTCTCATTATGCTGTAAGAATCCTGGCACAAAATACAAACTGGGCAACAGTGATCATGAAATTGTTTTGGGGGAAACTTCACAAAAAATGAAAGATCCTTTACGGGACAGGAAAAAATAGAATCATGTAACATGCTGAATAAAGAGACTTCTGCAGACAAATATTTAAAAGTCTCAAGATACTTCCCCTCCTTGTCTATAAATCTACGAAACACTAAGCATAATGAAAGGTAACCTATTATAAGAAGAACCTATCTTCAATTAGAACTGTGATTTTCACTCTAATTATGCTAGACAGAAGCACAACATATATGTCAGCACAGTACATACAAATATATGGAAAGGTGGTACATCATGGTGGTATTATGCTTTACAACCACAGACTGGAAAGAGATAACAAATTTTCATAGTGTTAAACCGATACTGAAGGAATACTTGTTTCACCAATGCTGTTGCTACAGAAATTTTAGAAGCTCTTAATAATTAATGTTATTGAACAAATATTCTTAAACATAACATTACATAGTAGGTATAAACTTTACTACATTGTTTTTCAAAAATGTAATCATCGTCCAGTAGGTACTGAATATGTTAGGAAATATTATAAATTATAACCACTGTATTAGACCGACTGGTCTCATATCATATGTGCAAATTATACACTGTATCATGATACAAGGATGAATAAAGAACTTGAATGCAGTAACTACGTTACTTAATGTTACTTACATAGTTCACTACATATGTAGCTAAAGTGCGAACCACACAAACGCTATAATAAGTAGTAACAAAAATAATTGTTTCTTAACACAGATGAAACCAATACCACAATTTTGTTCATTTGACCTACAAACAACAATGGTTTTGAACACGCCAACGTTTGAAATAAAAACAGTAAAATTTACAAAAATTTTAGTTTGTTAGAAATTGTAATAATGAGTAATTCATTGGACACCAAAACATTTACATGTCAGCTAAAATGTCTGTAATAATTATAAAAGCCAACACTAGAACTACATGCTCCCCATGCATGCAGTATGTGTTTATCTTCCCAAACATTACAATGGACAGTGTTGATATCTTAAAATACTGTGAATGAATATGTTAATATTCAGAGGCTGGGTTTTGTTGATCAAAAAGGTAAGGTTTCAAACGCTCTTTAAATACCATGACCTGGTGAAAATTTACATTCCTATAACAAGAAATACTGCATCTAGCTTAAAGTACATGATCAAAATTTAAACATTATGAACTTATTGCATTCAAACCAAATTGAAAAAATCAGTTGGTTTTTGTACATTATGTGTGATCTATGGGGGTTCTTATACGATTATTAAAAGCACCATTTGATCATGGGCGCTTATTTAGAAAATCACAATAACCATGAATTTTGGGTACCAAAACTATAAATTATTTCATGGCCACTTTTATACTTTTTCTTCATTCCAAATTGTAGAAATTATTAGCATATGTTCTTAAAGTGATTTGCACAAATTGCTTTCGATATCTTTATTTGTTATCCAGGTATAGAGGTTTGAAGTTAATACACTTAAGAACAAAAAATGTTTGTAGAGTCTATGGGACTTAACTACGGGGTCATCAGTCCCTACTTAAGCACAAATTCACAAAACTGGCTATTAACTATTTTTTACACTGTGGATCACAAATATGTGAGTATAACTAACTACATGAAATAGCTCAAATTTCATTACTATGTTCTAGATACAATTATATAGAAACTGTTTTCCTATTAAGAAAACAGGAAACAATTAAGAAAACAATTAAAAACTCTTTTCCTATTATCCATTTCCAAGACACACCCAAAAACTCATGAAGTTTGCGTACCAAAACTACCAGTTTCACTGATATGGCGTTCCATCTGCTACCAAACTGATCAACTGATTTTATGAAATATCCTCAGCGAAAGGATGTAGTTTTTGCGCATTTTCACTTTTGATATTTTCTCTCAAAGAAGAACTGATTTTCTTTTCGTTATTTGTCACAGTTACTGTACATTATTAAGTAAAGTATTGCAATTATTAAAGAGTTTATAGAAGTAAACACATACTGCATGCACTTTGCAAGTTATTGATCGATTTTCGCTGATGCCTCAAGGCCCCCCCCCCCCCCCAACAGGCAAGATGTTGTCGTATAAGAAAATGGGAAGCAGCAGTTCAAAAATATTTGTAGAGTTTATGGGACTAAACTACGGAGTCATCAGTCCATAAATTTACCAGCTACTTATGAACTAGCTAATACTAAGGACAGCACAAATATCCATGCCCGAGGGGGGGGGATTCGAACCCCTAACCATAGTGGCCATGCAAAACGTGATTAGCGCATCGAAGACCACTCGGCCACCACGGCAGGCTGGAGAAGAAGTGCTTGAACCACTATTAGTACTGAAAGAAGAGCCAGACACTGGAAAAAGATCTTCCATACACTCTTTGGAAAATATTAAACATAATTGGGCATAATGGGATGAGGGCTAACTTGCAGAAGTGGGGAATGCTTGACACCAGTGTAGATGCCACTTCTACATCTACATCTACATACATACTCCGCAATTCACCGTAAGGTGCGTGGCGGAGGGTACACTGTACCACTACTAGGCATTTCCTTTCCTATTCCACTCCCAAATTGAACGAGGAAAGAAAGAATGCCTATATGCCTCCGTACGAGCCCTAATTTCTCTTATCTTGTCTTTGTGATCTTTACGCGAAATGTATGTAGGCGGCAGCAAGATCTTACTACACTCAGCTTCAAATTCCGGCCCTCTAAATTTACTTAAGAGAAATTCACGAAAAGAACGTCGTCTTTCTTCCAGCGATTCCCAATTGAGTTGCCGGAGCATTTCCGTGAGACTCGCACATTGGTCGAACCTACCGGTAATAAATCTAGCTGCTCGCTTCTGAACCGCCTCTATGTCTTCCTTCAAACCGATCTGCTGCGGGTCCCAAATACTTGAGCAATACTCAAGACGTGGTCGTACAAGCGTTTTATACGCGGTCTCCTTTACAGGTGAAGTACATCTTCCCAAAATTCTCCCAATAAACCGAAGTCGGCTGTCTGCCTTACTCACAACTGTCCTTACATGCTCGTTCCATTTCATATCGCTCTGCAATGTTACGCCTAGATATTTGAACGACGCAACAGCATCAAGAAGCTCACTACTAATGCTGTATTCGAACATTATAGGATTGTTTTTTTCTACTCATGCGCATTACCTTACATTTTTCTACATTGAGAGCTAGCTGCCATTCTTCGCACCAACTAGAAATTTTGTCTAAGTCAACCTGTATGCTATTACAGTCAGTTACAGACGACACCCTCCCGTACACCACAGCATCATCAGCAAACAGCTGCAAATTACAACTTACTCTGTCCATCAGATCATTTATATAGATAGAAAATAATAGCGATACTATCACACTCCCCTGGGGCACGCCTGACGATACACTCGTCTCTGATGAACACTCGCCGTCGAGAACAACGTACTGCGTTCTATTACTTAGGAAGTCTTCCAGCCAGTCACAAATCTGTGAACCTATTCCATAAGCTCGTATCTTCGTTAGCAGTCTGCAGTTTGGCACCGCGTCGAATGTCTTTTTGAAGTCGAGAAAAACACAATCCGCCTGTTGCCCTTCGTCCATGGCTCGCAAGATGTCATGTGAGAAAAGGGCAAGCTGAGTTTCACATGAACGATGTTTCCTAAACCCGTGCTGATTCATGGAAAGAAGCTTTTCCGTTTCAAGGAAATTTACTATATTCGAACTGAGAATATGCTCCAAAATTCTACATGAAACTGATGTCAACGATATTGGCCTGTAATTGTATGGGTCAGTTCTCTTTCCTTTCTTATACACGGGAGTCAACTGCGCCTTTTTCTAATCACTAGGAACTTTGCGCTGAATTAAAGATTCGCTATAAATGCAAGCTAAGTAGGGGGCCAATGCCGCAGAATAGTCTTTGTAACACCGAACTGGTATTCCATCCGGACCAGCAGACTTTTTCGTATTTAGCTCTCTCAGCTGCTTCTCTACACCGGAAATACCTATTACTATGTCCCCCATTTCGGAATTAGTACGTTGATCAAATGATGGTATATTTGTGCGGTTCTCCTGCATGAAAGATTTCTTAAAGGTTAAATTTAGAACTTCAGCTTTCCGTTTGCTTTGTTCTATTACTGCCCCGGAATGATCAACTAGTGACTGGACAGTGGGCTTTGACCCGCTTATCGATTTTACATAGGACCAGAATTTTTTCGGGTTCTCGGAAAGATCTTTTACTAAGGTATGGCTGTGATAATTATTGTATGCTTCACGCATCGATCTTTTTATAGACGCACGAATCTCTACTAACTTTTGCCTGTCATCATTTGCGTGTTCTTTTTTGAATCGAGAGTGCAACAGCCTTTGCTTTCTCAGCAGCTTTCTCACATTATTATTATACCACGGTGGACCTTTTCCATCTTTAATCGTCTTTACTGGCACATATTTCTCTGACCCTTTATTAACAATGCACTTAAATTTAGTCCACAAATCCTCTATATCCATAGTCCCAGAATTAAACGATGCCCATTCATTTTCTAAGTGCGATCGTAACATTTGCTTGTCGGCTCTTCCCAACAAAACATGCTCCTAGCCTTCTTGACTGGTTTATGAACTTTGGTCACCATCGACGCTATGACGATATCATGATCACTAATTCCTGTCTCTACACAGACATCGTTAATAAGGTCAGGCCTGTTTGTGGCTATAATGTCTAGAATATTTCCATTGCGCGTGGGTTGTCGGTTTAACTGCTCAAGACAGTTTTTGGAGAATGTGTCCAAAAGTAGCTCGCAAGACTGCTTGTCTGTACCGCCTGAAATGTAACCAGCGAGGTCCCAATCTATACTCTTAAGGTTGAAGTCACCTCCGACTAATATTACATGGCCCGGATACCTATGCACTACCTGGTGTAGACTTTCCTTGAATGATTTTAAAACTGCTACAGCAGCACTGGGGGGCCAGTAAAAACACCCAACTATTAACTTTACTTCTTTTAGACCTGTGTTACGTGCCCAGATAACTTCACAGTTACTTTCAACCTCGATCTCCGTAGAAACAATATCTTTGTCCACAGCGATGAACAGTCCTCCTCCAGTTGTATCAGATCTATCTTTCCGATATACATTCCACGCTTCGCTAAATATTTCTGAACTTGCCACATCATCATTTAGCCAGCTTTCGGTGCCTAAAACTATCTGAGCGCAAAACTTCCATGCAGCGCTGCAAATTCGGTAACTTTGTTTCTAACACTCTGTAAGTTCGCGGCTAATATTTTTATGTTCGAATTTTTGTTTCGAACGTGGCCTGAATTCGTGGTTTGAATGCTGACAGGCGAGTGCTCATCAGAGTTAGCGCCTAGCCTAAAAAAACCCCCACGTGCACTCCACAAGTACTCTGTTACCCGAGTAGCAGCTTCCTTAGTGTAGTGCACCCCTGATCTATCTAAGGGCACCCTACAATTCCCCACCCGATAACGCAGATCCAGAAATCTGCAGCCATGACTGTCACAACGTCAGCAAAGCCTCTGGTTCAGACCCTCCACTCGGCTCCAAACCAAAGGACCCCGATCAACCCTGGGAACAATGCTGCAAATCAACAGCTTTGCTTGCACCCCGCGTGTGAAGGCAGCAGCCTTCACCAATTCCGCCAGCCGCTCATAGGACCTGAGGACGTCCTCAGAACCCAAGCGACAAGCGTCATTGGTGCCGACGTGAGCCACGACTTGCAGTCGACTGCACCCCGCACCTTCGATAGCCGCCGGCAAGGCCGCCTCCACATCTCGGATGAGGCCCCCCGGCAGACACACCGAGTGCACGTTGGAATTCCTTCCAGATCTGGACGCTATCTGCCTAAGGGGCTCCATCACGCGCCTGACATTGGAGCTCCCTATAACCAATAATCCCCTCCCCCCCGTGCACCTGCTCAGACCCTGCTGAAGGAGTGGCCACACTTTCACTCACAGGACGAACGGGCGCGGACGGACGTCCAGCCTCCACATTGGCCTCCCGCCTCGAGCGACGCGAACGCCGCACAACCCGCCACTCCCCTTGCGGAGAAGGCGGCTCGACGACGTCCGGTACACCTGAAGGTGCCTCGGTAGCAGAGACAGAGAGCGAAGTGTGAGACACCTGAGGTGTCCCACTCGACGCACCAGACTCCCCACCATCGCTGCACCTCGAGACAGCAGCCTGAAGATGGCTGACCGTAGACAACAGCACGCTCAGCTGTTCGCAAACTGCGGCCAACTCCTCCTGCGTCCGCACACAGCAGGCACACATCCTATCCATCCTATCGATACAATTAACTGCAATTAACAACTTTAAAGAAGCCTAGTACTCTAATGAAGGCGGCTGGCTGCTGACTGAACTGTGGTCAGTGGTAATTACACTGTCAAATCAACAAAACTGAGTCCGGCAGTTTAGCGCTGTTAACGCTGCGTAACTGGTGGCAGCTGGCAATGGACTGACTGATAACGAACTTTAGTAACGGTCTCTGACTTGTTTTGAAATACACCGGTCAAAGACGAAGACTAAAAACAACGGTATTTATCAAATACGATAGAATAAACTATTAAAACAGTAGTACAAACGAAATCTGCAAGTACGCGGGAATAAACCTCTTAAAACAGTACTACCGAAAATGAACTAGACTGGCAAATTAAATTTGACACAAATTAAATTCAGATACTTAGCGCTGTTTACGATGTGGCACTGGTGGCAGCTGGCAGTGGACTGGACTGGCTTGTGACTGATGCTCCAAGGTAGATATAATACAGACCAATGACAAGGCGGTAACTGTCACTGGTTATTGGAAGTTTGCTTTTTGATCTGCACACGGAAAGTAAGTAAGCTCATAAAAAGCAGTGTATGAAATCCAGAAGAGATATAAAATTTTTATTTAAATTTGGGAGCAGCACAATACTCATTACATTCTCTAATGTTAATTTTATGTATGGCAGGGAACCAGGATTGTGTGCCTGCTTCTGTCCAAGGAGACTGGGTGGGATTTAGAAAATAATTATCATTTCATTTTAAGAAAAGTGTTCTGTAAAGAAATTTGATTTTGGAAATCACACAGTCTGATATCTTCACTTCATAAATTATTTTTATTTATTTGTTTATTGCTTTTCATCATACCCTGTATATAAACGTGTCAAAGCATACAAGGAAATTGTCAAATCTTCACTGATCTACAGAACATCATGCTGTAGCAAGAAAAATAAGGTAACCAGCTGAAAATACACGAAAAGGCAAATATTTTCCTGTTTAACAGAAAAATGGGGTACAAGATAACTATCTCTTTATTCTGCCGTCTTCATCAAAATATTTGGCATAGAAACATATTCATACTTTTTGTCTGAAAGAGACAGTGGCAGTGGGGGCAAAGAGAATGTGAACTGTCATGATGAATCACTGAGAAAGCAGTGGAGCAAGAAAGAGGAAGGAAGAATGATTAGAGTTTATCGACTCATGGAGAACTTGATCATTACAGATGGAGCCTTTGAGTTAGGGATAGGGGAAGGAAATTAGCCATATCTTTTAAATGGAACCATCCTTCATTTTTTCTGGAGTGATTTATGGAAATTACGGAAAACCTCATTCTAGAGGGTTGGAGGCGAATTTAAACCACCATCCTTTTGAATGGAAGTATAGTATGTTAACCAGTCCACCACCTCGCTTGGTGAAAGGAAAAGCAAATAGTGGAAATGAAAAAGAAAGATGAGTGGATTGGATGCAGTTTTTGGAGTCTGCACCCATCTGACTGACAAACTTTAAAAACAAAAATGTTTTACACTTCAGATCCACATGTTAATGGTTCTTGAAATAAGGGCTACAAACATGGCCAAACCATCCACAAGAAAATGTGTAGACAGAAGAGGAGGATAGCTGAAGAGACTGGCAGCACAACATGAGAAATAAAGAGACAATAGGAAAGTGATAGACAAAGAATGGGTCAAAGACAATTGCAGATAGCAGTGAAAGTTACATGTTGGAGATACTGGTAAGGTCAATTCAGACAGGGGCGATGACGCTGACAATGGCAGATACAGACAGGAGAACATGCCACTTGTATGAGAGGGAGACAGTGGGAGAGTAACATATAAGAGGTGGACAAATTAATATGAACACCGTGCAGTATACTACATCATGTTGCAAGTTGGTACTAATAGTTGCATGTTAACACAAAAAGGCGACCGAAGTGCAAGTCTGATGAATGGATATTTGGAAATTATGCAGCAATATATTATATGTTTTGTTCTCCAATTGTCAACACAAATCATCAGTGGCACGCGATCTCTCACACTTTCAGAGAGGCCAACTTGAGGGTATACATTTAGTGGCGGCATCTGTGACGAAAAGGGCCTGAATTTTTAATGGTTGGCTACCCACGATATCCATGACAATGATAGTATAGACAAAAGAAAGTAAAACATCATTGAGACACAGGACTAGTGGGTGAAACCCAGACTTAACTGAAAACAATCGTCAAGCACTAAGGAAGACTGATTGGACGACATGAAACTACCACAAAAAAGTGACTGCAAAACTCTTCATTTACCTGAGTAATAGGTTTTTATATAAAAAAAATAGTACTGCTGGAGCTTACCATTCATGGAAGGGCTGCAGTTCCTAAATCTTTAATAACAGTATAATAATTATAATAATGTTTTTATTGTCGTTAGGCCATTATGGCAATAACAAAATCAAATACAAAATACAATACAGTTGTGGCAGTAGATAATGCCAAATACATAATATAATACAAATCTGTTATCTCATAGAATGGGTGGTCAATTAGCTAGTCATGTAGCGTTTTCTTGAATGTGGCTTCTGGTAGATCTTGTATGTTCAGTGGGAACTTATTAAATAATTCATGCCCTACAAGTTCATAACTGTTTAGAGATTTAGACTGTCTATGGTATGGGATGTAGATACACTTATTGTTTCTTGTGCTGGAGCAATGAACATTTTCTCTACACTCTGATTTAAGTAATATTTTTGTATAAATTAAAACATAGTATATATATGTATACGTTAATTACAGTTAGGATATTTTGTTGAGAGAACAGAGGTTTGCAGTGAGCTTTATGTGAAGAGCTTGTAATTATTGCTTTCTTCTGCAAGATTAAGTTTTCATGCACACCACTAGAGCTTCCCCAAAAAATAATGCTGTATGATATTACGCTCTGGAAAAATGAAAAATAGCACGTTCTAACATAACTACTGGGAACACAATCAAAGAGACGCCTTAACAAATACTCTTGATAATCTACCACTAATATATTGTATGCATTGACCCCAAGACAGGTTGTCATCTAAATATACCCCCAAAAACGTAACATCATGTGTTTCATCTATCAGAGGCTTCTCTTTCAGACTGAAGACCGTCTGCTAAGTTTTCTGTTCATTGAGTAAGAATCCATTAGCTTTGAACCAACTGGATGCTTGAGCAATTGTCCTTTCAGCACAAGTTATAAGACTAGTTAAATCATTACTACAGTGTAGAAAAGTTGTATCATCTGCGTAGAGGACAGTAATGGATCTGATGAATGCTGGTAGGTCTTTTATCATAATTAGAAACAAGAAGGGGCCCAGTACAGATCCCTGTGGAATACCTATCTTAACTTGTTTTATATTAGACAGTTTTTTAGCAACACAGACTACTTGCCTACGGTTCTTTAGGTATGATTCCAGTAGCTTAAGACTACCATCCCTAATGCCGTAGAAGTTCATTTTTTCTAGTAAAAGTCAACACAAAGCTGCAAAGGAAGTGTCGCCACGACCATAAAAACCTGGGCACTCAGTGACTGGAAGTATGTGATATCGCCCAATGAATCATCATGGAAAATGCTTTCTACAAACAACTCTTGGAAACAGCACAGAGTAGCTTTTTCTGATATAACTTCTACATCTACATAAATATTCCGCAAGTCAAATTGAAGGGCAGAGGGTTCATCAAATCACTTTTATGGTATTTCTCTACTGTTCCATTCTCTAATAGCTTGCAGGGAAAAAGGAACACCTAAACCTTACTGTGTTCGATCTGATTTATCTTATTTTAAAATGATGACCACGTCTCTCTGTGTAGATGGATGCTAACAAAATATGTTTGCCCTCGGAAGGGACAGTTGATGTCAGAAATTTCACAAATAGATCTCGCTCCAACAAATAACACCTTCCTTTTAATGATTTTCACCCCAACTCATGCATTATTTCCGTGATACTCTCTCTCCCCTATACTGCAATAACACAAATCGAGCTCCACTTCTCTGAACTTTTTCAGAATCGTCTCTCAGTCCCATCTAGCATGGATCTCGCAATGCGCAGCATACTCTGAAATAGGACACTTAATTGTAGTGTCTGCAGTTTATTTGTAGAACTGTTGCATCTTCTTAGTGTTCTGCCAATTAAACGTAGCCTTTGGATTGCCTTCCATACAATGTTTTCTTTTTAAGTTGTTTGTGAATGTTATTCCTAGGTTTTCAGTTGAATGTACAGCCTGTAAATTTGACTGATTTATTGTGTAGCTGAAGTTTAATGGATTTCTTTAAGTGGTCATATGGATTACATCACACTTATCATTATTAATGGTCAATTGCCAATTTTTACACTTTTCAGATATCTTTTCTAAATCATTTTGTAGTTGCTTTTGATCTTCTGGTAACTTTACTAACCGATAAATAACAGCATTATCAGCCCACAATCTAAGAAAGCCACTCACAGTGCTTTCTATTTGGTTTATAAAAATAAGGAAGAGTAGGGACCCTATAACACTTCCCTGGGGAACGCCAGATATTGAAAGAACAATTTTAATTGTAAAATTAACTCTAGCTGAAGGGAGCTAGTTAAAAGCTTATTTTAAACATATAACTCTGGCCGTAAAACCAGCTCAAGGATTCGTGTGAACTACCGACTACTTCCTGCAACAGAATCTTGTTACCTGGCCCAGAATTTAGAACTGACTCAAACTTTACTTTAGCAGCAGGAAGACAAAGAGACGGTGGCCAGTAAACGTCGTAGATCACAAGAATTACACACAATCATCAATATACAAGCTACCGCGAACTGAACAATTTCATGAAGGTGGCTGAGAGAACATTTATGGCACAACAGAATTGAAAATATGATAATATGTATCTGAATTTGTTCTCAGCACTGGTGAAAAATAGAAAGGGAGGGTATTCATAAACTAATAGTTATAAGAATGATAGAATTTCACTGGCAATAAATTATTTATTCAGTTCAAACATGAGCAAATGGGGGCACCAAAATTGTTAAACAATAAAAATGCATCTCATTGAACTACTAAATTAAATTAATCTGAACTGAACATCATAAGGGGAGGGATTTACAATCAACAAGCATTCAGGCACTCACACGCATGAAACAAAGCGAAAGTCACCCAACTCAGCATGCTGATACGAAGTAGAAGCAGGCGCCACTGACGTAGGTGAAATTCAGCGACCCAGGATTTACCACACAACACAAGAAAAAATAAACTTCATAGGTCGCTCTGGTCTGTCTTTCTTTACTTGAGATGGCACGCAATATGAGGGAGATTAATTTCCATTCAAATCAAACCGTGAGCATGCGGAATTATTGAGTCACACGGCATGTGTCTGCTACATTACATTTTCGCACCCCACTGAAGGCAAAGTGCTTAAAGATTGTATTCATTTCAACAAAAAACAGTGGTAACACAGATTATGAAGCAAGAATATACAATAGGAAGGCGCCAGTGTGTGAGCAGTGGCGAGCACTCAAGTGACTAGCTATATACCCTTGAAGTTGGAGTGCGGAGCCACGTGGTTCCAAAAACCAGTAAAAATACAAAAATTTAAATTCTCAAAAATAAAGAAAAATAGCTATGTCATGCAACCCTTAGAAATGTGTAGGACATCATAAGGAAGCTTAAGAAATACAGTTAGACGCGATTTGGAAGGTTTTACTCGGATGGACGAAGTCCAGTCTCAAAAATTCAGAAAAATGGAATAAATTCAAAGTCAGAGAAAGTCAACTAAGAAATATGGCATGCAGCTCATAGAAATACGTAGTATTTCATAAGCAAGCTAAAAAGGGGGTTGTAGAAGGCTGGAAGAGAATTTACTGGGGGAGTCTGATTGCAAAGTACAAGCTTGGAAACGAAACAGCAATTTAAAATAGACGGAGAGAAGATTGTGATGTAATAAGAAAAATCAGAAAGATACATACATGATTTCTGCAAGAAGGGCCTAGAAAAATAAGCAGGGGTAGCTGAAGGCTTTGTTCTAAGAAGACACCATGTGCAGTTCATATGACTCGCAAAAGGAGGAAACGAAAAGGAATACTCCATATGCACTATAGAGAATAAAATATTCCTGTATACTAGTTGTGTTCCACAAAGCTAGGAAGAAATTAAACAGAGTTCATACGCCGCCAGCTAGTCACTCAGGTTACCAATTCCCAGCCGTTATCAAACCGAATTAGTTACATATTCACCGTGCTTATCTACACAAAATCACCAAAATGAACTTGAATACACTTCCGTGCATGATCGAAGAAACTCATTCTGCAAAACGAACCCAAGTTCTGAAATCTAACTTTAACAAAGCAGACAACGAATTGCTACCATCTCAAGGGAGGAAAGAAAATCAAAACGTCTTACCAGCTTGAAGCGTAGCCACAGAATGTCCTATTGGTCCCTGAGCCCCCCACCACCAAGCCGGAAATCACGGAAAAATCGTTCATACTGCCACATTCATAGACACAATGATAAATTATTAGCATAATAAAATCCCAGCAATATTACAGAAACTAACATTTAAAAACATTAAATGAAATGCTATTCCTCATGCCTCTGAACGAAAAGGGTTCTCATGAAGCAAAAAAAATGTCGTCTAGTGAACTTAGATAAATTACAAAGTTAAAAACCTAGAGGAGACAGTAGACAGCCGTCTTTCATCACCTCCTCGTTGATTGAAAATTTAGATGGAAGATGTGGCATTTTTATTGATTTGATAACAGCGAACTTTTCTAATCTAACATCTGGTCTCCTTATGAGCAAAACAGAAAAGCTTGGGGATCTCACTTAAAATTTACACATTAAACACAAATGATATCATATTAAAATACTAAGTCAATGAAGATGCAAATGTGGCTGGTGAGTCCATGGGTTTGGGACAACATACATAAACAACCCAAAATTACAAAGAAACAGGTATAAACAAATCATAAATACAGAACATATGCGACACTGAAAATAACACACAACTGTAAGATTCATTGAAAATGAAAACACACATAACATCCGATATGCAACAGTAACAGCAAGTGTGAAAAAGAAAAAACAATTTCATGTGATACGTTGTTGAAGGCAAAGTGAAAATTCAACAAGGCAGAAATGCTCAAAAACACAAATTCATAGAATGACACTTAAACAAACAAAATACATGAAATGTTTCTAGAACCAAGTAAAACCTAAACCAGTCAAAATTGAAGTCTTTCATTTTCTTAATTTAAACAAGATAGTCAAGAAAGTTTATATTTAAAAAAAAAAAAAATCTGCAGGTGGCCAAAGTCAACACTGTTCCGCATCAAGGAGCTTCAGTCCTTGACATTAGTAGCACAATCATAAAAATCCTATTTAATGAATAATTTGTTTGCATGGAAATTCTGAGGGTGACCAAAATTGATACGTTCTTTAAGAGGATCTTAGCAGGTCAGTTATATTTCACACTCTTAGAGCGTTCACTGTTTTGACTGCTCACACCACTTTATCACACATTGACGCACATTTTGTCATTGTCGTCCACTCAACACTGCTTTAAGAAATAAACACTGTTTTTCTTGGATCGAATCGTCGACTAGGGCCTTTGAAGGAGGAGGGAGACAATCTTCCATAGGCTACTGGGAGGCCACTACATCCGCACATACTAGAAGATACCTTTGCTTTTTGTTTCTTCCTGGGCTGCAGTTCTTGTTCCAAGGCTCTCAGGATTGCTCCTCGTCTCCTCCTCTAGAGAATGGTTGGCTCATGGTAAATAGGCTCCTTTCTCGTCTACTTCTTCAAGGTGGTATGGTGCATTTTGCGTGACGCCGTGTTCGCGTGGCCGTACAAACCGCTAACGACGCCCGGTCTACATGATAAGCGACCCTTGGCGGGATCTCACTTGGGACACAACTCCAATTCACGTTTCCCAAAGCTGTAACCACTGGACAAATCTAATCCTATAACATGGTTCCCGTTGGTGGAATCTATCTTCGAGTTACACAACGTCACGAACGAGGACGCTCGATTCTTATGTTTAGTCACACACCTCAACGACCAGACTGACTTGGCCAGTGATATTATTTTATCGCTTCCACCACACCGAAGTTTCGCAACGCGAAGAAGATTCTTCTATGACGCTTGTCACACTCGCTGGACGAGGCATTGACTCACATTATCGAGGAGGTAAACATCGGCGACTTCGCTCCCTGGCCAGCTCTGGCGGCGCATGCGGTCTCAAGTGGATCACTTCTTTTTACCGTATCCAGTGCTGTGGGCTGTCTGGTTACTCAAACTGCCAGCCTAGGTAAAAATCCAGCTCTTAGCACTGTCGACTCAGCTGACAGGGCGTACCAAGTGATGAGCCACCGCCAGTTGATTTCTGATTCACCGGCGCGCGGAGTTCGACAACCGGACACGCCTCTTCCACCTCACTTTCTCGCTCTCGGACGTTACAAGCGGCGCGCCGTTCAATAGATAGTAGAGCAACCTGTTGGCAACAGGCTGTTACCGTCGTCGTCTTCGGCCAGCCCACATCCACGCCTACACAGCTGGGTTCACCATCTGCCACATTCGCTACAATTACTCCCAGCACCAGCGCGATGGGTGGGTCCCCCCACCTACCCGCTGTGTTGGTGCCACATAACGCACGGCGACAAAGCGCGCAACTGTAGGCCATCGCGCGCTGCGGCGTCAAACACTCGGCGCTGGGATTAAACGGCGCCGCCCCCTGCGCAAATTCTCACAGGCGCCGCTTGACTGCTCCGCCTTTTTCCTATCCGGACACCACTTCTGGCGGGCTCTAGATTACCGACGTGACCTCACAAACCCATTTCCTGGTGGACACTGGCGCTGAGGCCAGCGTTATTCCTCGCTTCCTAGCGCCATAAAATATCAAACCCGGCAGGTCCGTTGTGAGCAGTCGACAACTCGCCCATACGAGTTTACGGCACTACTGAACTCCAACTACAGTTCGCATAGTACAATATATTTCCTTCGACTTTCTACGTCGCCGAGATTGACACTCCTGTGCTAGGAAATGACTTCCTGAAGCATTACGAATTTTCGTTGGACCTTCAGACGGCGTCCAATCATCACGCCCCTTCTCAATGATGTTTCCGCGGACAGTTTGCACCTGCAAAGTGTACAGCATGACCTTTTATCAACTGCTTCCGAGTGCCCTCGCCTCTCCGCGAAATTTTATTATGGAGATCGGTCGCGGCCGCACCGAGTGCGACGGTTTACGACGCGACAATGTCGTCACGCGCCACGCCTCGACGTCATCTCCAGCGCAATGGCAAGCTGTCGCGCAAGGGCGTCCACATCTGCAGCAGCCTCAGAGTGTAATGTCACACCGCCCGCCTCTGCCGCCGACGCACATGGCGTTAGCGGCGGAAAAATACCAACCGGAAGTCCCGAAATTTCGCAGTCAAAAGAATAGTATCTGTGTCTTCAAGAACTTTGCGAAGGCTACGCAACGCAAAGTGACAGCTCAGAATAAAAACAAAGCAGACGATCATGCTATTTTGTGTTGGCACTTGGATAATGTTTATGTCAGTCTGTTCATTACTCGCGAAATAGCTTGGTGTTTCTTTATGTAATACGTAATATTCTTTCCTGTCCAAGTGAAAAATAACTGTTTCACAGACAGTACGTATCTTTCAGTGACTATTCAACTACTTATTTTTTTAAATAAATATTCAATAATAACGATATTTAAATCGTGTACCCAGCCACAATCTATGTTGTACATTGGCCTTGCTGGAGTCTGTCTAAGGGTTTTCAGCCAACGTTTGTTTGATTTTACAACTTACGTCTCGCTATCAACAATTTAGATTCAGATTGGCTAGCACTGTTGAAATTTTATACTTCATTGTTCTTGCAGGGTGAAACTTGGGCAATGTCAGCAGCTCATAATGGGGCGAAACGTATGACTAACCTCAAACTTCGACAGAAAATCTCGAGACAGATGCCAACGGACATGTCAACAAACGACCATAAAAGCTTAAAATGTACAATAGATAAGAAGTTGGGAAACGTCTTTAAACATCTGTGTTTCTCAGTGTCTTGAAGCTCCAGTAGCTAGGTTTGTTATTTATCTTATAATTTCCGATACCAATAGATTGTTTGGATTGTACATACCTTGTACCCACAATAAGATATTTTAATGCACACTGTGTCATTAGCCCCTGTTCTGCAGATGAATAAGACGCTGCTTATAAAATATTTGTATTATTACATTAAGCAGACAAACCTGTGTTAGGATATTAACGTTTTCTTTATAAATGACCCCACCAATCCCACCAATGAAAATGTCTACTGTCAAGTCTCAAATACAGATATATTTATCCTTCTCAGTGTACTTTGTTAAGTGATAGTACCCATCCGAAAATATTATTACATTTAAAGTGAATTGTTATTAGGACAGTATTCCCCTAAACACACACTCGGAAATCGTCACATATTCGAAAATTACTATCCAAATAACTGTTTCGTCCTTTGTTTTCTAATCAGTTGTAAATGTAAATGAAAGACTGAAACGTTGAACTAACGTTTAATACATTCAGAGACGTTCATTTAAAAACGTAAAGACGAAAAAAAAATTTTTTTTAGAGGGAACAATCTGAAACAACAGCTATACATAGTAGAAATTACGAATCCGGAACGCTATCTTTTTTTTTTTTTTTTTTTTTTTTTTAATTACGTAAATTGAAACAAATTTACATCAGTATGTACAGTTTTCTGGATTTTTACAATTAACAATACCTATTGATATAAAAATTATTTATCACATGGAAATCAACTCATATGCCTCATTCATAGCTTATTATTACTTTAGATCATTTTTGTCAACAGTTTTCCTTTCTGCGAAGTTCCTTCTTTCAGTTTGTTACTCTTATCTTTCATCCATCTGACCTTCTTTACCCAATGCCTTGCTTTTCAAAAACGATGTCAAGCATGTTGCCAAAAAGATTTTTGTGATTTCCAAATCTCTTTATTCGCCAGTATTCCGTCTCCAGATACAGTATAAAATCAACAGTATTGTCAGGACCTCTTCTGTTAATTATATAATTTACATAGTTACCCAGTAACCACATTATACTGTTATTCTTTTTTTCGGGGAAATATTTTTCATCAGGTCGTAAAAGTATTTGCAGTGTGTATTTCCGTTCATTAGTTTGTGTGAGGAGTCCCAACTTCTTCCTAATCCACTCCCAATTTCTCAGGTGTCCTCCACATGTAAATCTGTGTACAAGGGTATCTACTAGTCCACATTTACCACAGTTATATGTGTCACTCATTGCTATCCGATGTAGTTTTTCATTGGTTGAAACTACATCATTAACTACTTTGTACCAAGTAGACTTCACTTCACTTGAGTTGATTTTAAGATGTATATTTGTCCATACAGTTTTCCAAGTGATGTTTGGATGAAGCATTTCTATTTTATTAGGAGTATCTGATTTTCCCCAGTGATTTAATATATGTCTTGATGTAATGTGAGTCTTTTGCAAGATTTCGCCTGGCAGATAACTGATGTCTACATAAAATTCCTTGATATGCTTTAGTTTATAGTTCAGGTTATTGACATTAATCGGAGGCTGCATCTTTTCTGGCCGAACAACAGAAAATAGTTTGCATGTTATGTTATTTGGGTCTTCATTTATCATCATCACAGTACGTTTAATAAATAGTGCCGATGCTTTCCTCCTCATGTCTGTCAGTTCTAGGCCTCCTGTGAATTTTGTTTTTGTTAAACAGCCCAGTCTCACTTTGAAAATACTGCCTGTCCATATCTTTCTATGAGCGAGCTTCATTATCTTCTTTGTCTGCAATCTGGGTGCTGGGAATATTTGTGCTATATAATATGCTTTGGAAAAGATATATGTGTTTACGATTTTAATTGTCTGGTCTAAGTTCGTGGAGCGCCAGCGAAGTTCATGTAATGCACCTTGAATACTGTTAGTCGTTTCCCGCCAGTTGTATGCAGCCATTTTCATTGGACAATTACTGAAGGTGATGCCCAATGTTTTGTGACTATCAACCACTCTGGCCCATGGTAAACATATGTTTTCAAAACCTCGAAGATTTAAAATGGTACTCTTTTGTGTGTGTATTTGTGAACCTGAGAATCGACTATATGTATCTAATTCAAGTTTTAAGATGTCAATCTCAGATTCTTTCCTTACTACAACACCAACGTCATCTGCATATGCACGCACAGTAAAGTTTACGTTGGAGATAGTGAGTCCTGTGAGTTTCTCTTCAAGACGTTGCAATAAAGGCTCCAGTGAGAGTATATACAAAAGCATTGACAAAGGACTCCCTTGAGGAACACCCCGATCAATGTTTATAATTTTGGTTAGTTGGCCGTTATGATGCTGCGAGCAGTTATTCCACTTATCATTTGTTTAAGAACACAGACTATATTATCATTAAAACCGAGTCTTTTCAGTAATAGTTCCATGTAAAGGTGGCTGACTTGGTCAAAAGCTTTGCTAAAATCAATGGAGAATAGTGCACACCTGATGTTTGTTACTGCAGTAATCGATATTAAGTCTCTATATTCGGAAACTGTAGACATAATTGTTCTTCCAGGAAAACAGGCTTGATGGTTTGTTATAAACCTCTTGAATAAGGAAGTCATTCGCTGTTTAATTGCTCGTGCGACTGTTTTGTAGTCAAAGTTCATCAACATAATAGGACTAAGATTGTCGATTTTCGGTCGTCCTTTGTTTTTAGGTATTAAAACAATTTTGCCTTCTTTAAGAGCCATGGGTATTTCATCTCCTCCCAGTATTCCGTTAATAATTTCAGTGAACGTGGAACCAATTATAGGCCAAAATCTTTGGTAAAATTCCTTCGGCAAACCGTCAGGTCCTGGTGATTTATTAGGTAAAGATATTTTTATGAGTTCGAAAATTTCATCTTCATTAAAAGCAGCAAACAGAGAATTATTGTCTTCCATAGTGAACACTTGAGGTAACATTCCTATATTTTCAATAATCACTCGTTCATCAATGTGATCTGCACTATAGAACCTTGTGTAATGCTGATGGATTACTTGCACTATTTCATTTTGTTCTGTGATTACTCGTCCATCGTCTGTTTGAAGTTCTTTTATAAAAGTACGTCGCCGATTGGACTGGTGTTTCATCAGATGATACATGGAAGTTCTTTCATCCTGTGAGAGACATTTTGCCTTTGACTTAATTTTCAATCCTTCTAACTGTTGGCGTGTTAAGCTAAGTAGTTTAGCTTTGACCTTTTTAATTTCTTTGATATTAAAATCTGATCCACTAGGTTTGTTATAAAGATCTCGTAATACAATGTAGTAAAATTCAATCGTTCTCTTTTCATCTCTATGTGCCACATTTAAAGTCCATGGACTTCAAAAAAGTTTGGTGGGTTACCTTGCTAGATTTACAGTGACCGCTAAAGCACAGTGATCGGAAAAGAACGTGGGAATAATTTCGGCGTCCAGAACTTGACTACAGATGTTCTCGGAGACATAAATTCGATCAATCCGGCTACTTGAAGTTGAAGTAAAATGCGTGAATTTTACAATCGTGGGGAATTTAGTTTCCCAGGCAAATTTGTACTTCATGTGTCTGATAAAATCATGCAGTTCCTTAGAATAATTGAAATTTGGTATCTGGTCTTTCTTATTAACAACACAATTAAAATCACCGCCTATAATCACTTTCACAGGATTTTTTCTGAGTAAATATACAATTTCATCTTTAAAAAACATAGCTCTTTCTGTTTTATTAGAACCACCTGCAGGAGCATAAAGATTTATAAAGGTAACATCAAATATTTTACAGCTTAGGCCTCTGCCTGACACAAGTTTATCAAGTGCCCCTACTGGGATCCCTTCCCTTGTAATTATAACTGTTCCTGTGCTTTCATCTGGCGATACATTGAAAATTATGTTAAAGCCAGGTAAATTTAAATCAGTAAAAAGTACTGCTTGTAATAAAACAATGTCCGCTTCTGATTCATAAATAAATTTCTTCAGAGCTGTTTTCTTCAGATCTGAAGTAATCCTGTTAACATTTGATGTCAATATTTTGTATGCTTTACTCATTAGATTAATGTAGTCAACATGAATTAGATTATTCTATTTATTGTGTGTGATAGTTAACAGTGCACATGCTAAACTGGTAAGTCATCTAAAATATACTAATGTCAGCGCACAGTCGGTTTTACAGTTATAGTTTACACATTTCAAGACAGACAGAATAAAATATGTTGTCATTCCAAGTCCATTTTGGTATCAGAAAGAGAATCTACCTCCTTAGAATGAGTTCTGTTATCTTTAGAGTCTGGAGACTTGTTTTTCCTCCGGACTGTATCCAGATTCGGCTTCTCTTTGTTCCGTCGTCGTCCATGACTTGTGGTCAGGCCTAGTTCATTGTCTATATGTTCTTGCATTGCACCCTGTTTCTGTGTCTTAGTCGGAATTGTCTTAAGCAACCTGCCTTCAGTTTCACTATCGGAACTGGTTTGTAAGACAACTTCACGCCCCTTCGCTTGTTTGTTTCTGGATCTGACTCGACATTCGGTATTCTTTTTATCATGTGTAAGTGTAACTAGTTTTAATGCTTCTACTGATGTTGGCAATCTCTGTGTCAACACAACAGAAGGCGTTATCTGTTGCGATTCAGTTTGTTTCGTGTCCTCCACTTTACTTGGCAGGCTGGGCATTGTCATGGCCAGCTGTTGTGAGTCAAAAGCGGCCTGCATGCCATTCTGTGTATCTTCAATAGAAGTTACCGTCACCACTGCTTCCTCTATTGCTATGTTTTCTATTTCTGGAGCTGTCTGAATAGACGCTGTTGTTTCAGGCAAAGTTTTTGCGGATCTTGCCTCACTTCTTGTGAGTCGGAGTTTTCGTCGTCCGAGCTGTTTCTCTCGGGCGTTCGACGCCTCTTATTTGTAAATGATTGCATATCAATTACCGGTGTAACCCTGTTTGAAGTAGGTTTCACGTGTATAGGAGGAAACTCTGCCGTTGACAGTGTTTGATCTTATAATGGAACATCGCTACTGTTAGCCTCTTCTGTCTTTAATACTCGATTGTCCTTCGCAATATCAGCTAGAGTGAGTTTTCTACGTTGCTCTAGTGTATTTTTCAAAATAAGCACCCGACGCGGACAATTTGATCTGATATGACCACTTTCATTACAAATAGAACAAGTGGCCGTCTGACCAGTGTAAGTTATATGAGCTTTGTAACCACACACATGTGTATATGAGGGGATATCCTGTCTGATGTGCATTTCGACAGACCTGACTCCACTAAAGCACTGTAATCTGTGCTGGTTGGACCAGTGTTCATTTCGGCTGTATTTTACATCACCATATTTACTTAATACCTCTCTGAGATAACAGTTTTCTACTTCAGGTGGCAGATTATAAACACACACGTTAGTGTACTGTGTATCAGCGTTAAAAATAATAACTGTACTCACCGAACCATCACGATGACGAAACTCAGCTTTGCCACCATGTGTCAGCAATATTTGTTTCAGCAAAACTTGGTTGTACAACTTGACAAAAAGAAACAGTTGACTTCAGTATCGTAATACGCAGTGTGAATTTGATCAGACGTTATTCCTATTACATCAGCAATCCAGTCGTGTATCTCAAATGAATTCGGTTGGACTCTTCTCGTAGATTTCTCAAACTCGAAACACAGGGTATTCTTTCTCGGGACCATTTTAGACGCCATTATGGCTGAAAGCGGCCTAAACCGCTCACCAATACGATAAAAAATGTACTAGAACTAGTGAGGATTAGTACTTTTTTTATATATTTTATATTGAGAGTAATCAGTAATAAGTGTTGTTTGTTGCTAGTCAAAGATACTATATATCGATTACGCTAGGACATTGATCTCCATACTCTCTGGATGTTGAACTTCAGTTTTCCTAGCGTGCCAGCCATAGATATTCATATTTATTTTCTTGCCAAATTCAAACATGGCTGCTAAGAAGCATTTAAAGAAAAAGAGAAGAAAATATGTTTCGATTCCGTTCCCATATCAGCCTACAACATCGAATATTGAATTAAATTCCAAGTCAAGAGGTAAGCAAGGAATTCTTTGTCACGTAATAACTGATGGAAACTCGTTTGCCAAATTTAAACATGGCGGACAATGCGAAATCGTGTGCAAAACATTTGAATGTGCAGGCACGCTGCAATTCAATGCTCAGACACCAGAGTTACACATCCAGTTTATATAGAGATCACTGCGCTAGGATGACATACACTGAAAGGGGCTATAGATTACATATACCTACACTTGAATAGTTATGTTGTTATTTTGCTACAAACTACTATTTATTTGTAAGATAAGTGTTTTTGTGATTACTCTTAATGGCATCATAATTGGATTCTTAGTGTTTAAAATTCACAATTTCTCAATAAGCTCAATTTAAAATGGCGCCTGTCACATCGTGCCAAAGATTCTATCTGTGCTGTGTATAGTCTCTGGTCCAAAACGGAAGTGGTATTTTCCGCCGCTAACGTATACTCGCCGACGCTCCGGATTCACTTGCTGCAGCGCAATCACTAGTATCGAGTGTGAGACACGGTACCCTCCAGAGACTTCATAAGACTGAGGGCCCCAAGGTGCGCTACAAGGCAAGACGATTATCGGCTCATAAACTGCAGTCCGCGAAACTTATACTGCAGGAGCTTCTAGACAGTGGAATATTGCGTCCTTCTGACGGCAACTGGTCGTCCCCCATACATTTGGCAAAAAAAGAAGACGGCACCTATTGACTGTGTGGTGACTACCGCAAGCTCAACGCAAGAACCATAATTGACAATTTCCCGATACCCCACATTCAAGATTTTGCACAGCAGTTTCACGGCGCTAAAGTTTTCTCAGTAGTCGACTGCCACAAGGCTTACCATCAGATTCCGATGGCACTGGACGTCATACATAAAAGGCTATCATTACTCCTTCTGTTTCATACCTTTTGGCCTAAAGAACGCAGCGCAGACGTGGCAGCGATTCATTGAATCTGTCCTCTTCCAGTTACTTTTTGCTCTGCTTACCTCGACAATATTTTAATTTCTTTTGTCCTCCCAGCAAGAGCACTAAGAACATCTGGAGCGCGTATTTAAAGCATTTCAAGATAATGGCGTCCATATTAACAACGACAAGTCCCAACTGTGCAAAGAATCTGTCACTTTCCTTGGACACGAGGTATCAGAGCAAGGCACGCGCCCCACCTCAGATCGCGTTTCACTCATATTACAACTTCCACTACCAGAGACGTATAAAGAGCTGTGCCGCTTCCTGGAATATGATTAATTTTTTCAGGGCCACATTCCGCATGCGGCTTCACTACAAGCACCATTAACCATTGCACTAGCAGGCAACAACACGTCAGACGAGCGTAAGGTCCCCGGACAGACGATATGACTGCACTTGCTCGCGCAGTCACTTTGGCACATTCCATCCCGGATGCTAAAATTTCAATCACCACGGACGCTAGCGACTCTTCAGTGGGCGCCGTGCTACAACATGTCGGCGACCATTCTGAGCCGTTACGTTTATTCTCAAAAAAGTTAACGCCCTCTCAACTCAAATGGTCCACATTGGACAGGGAACTCTACACTATTTACGCTGCGATAAAATATTTTAGAGAGGACATTGACGGTTGCCCTCTGACTGTCTATACCGATTACCGGCCACTTGCCGACGCTGTACGTAACCCGTCAGGTGATCCCCCTCCTCGGCACTGGCGGAATTTAGACTTTATTTCACAATTTAAAACCGCCATAAGATACATTCACGGCACAGACAAAGTGCTGGAGGACTGCAAGTTTGTAATGCTGTGTAACGACACCATGCGCCCCCCAATACAGCCGCCTTACTCAGCCCCGCGCCGCGTCCTACACAGATCCAAGAACACATTTGACATTTCCCTTAATGGATGCGTGGTTACGGTCTCCATCAACTGGCTGAAACATGCGTGGATGCTTTCCCCTGCGTGTGACACCCCACAGGCAGGAAATGATGATGAAGACAATCCCTGAACAAGTGATCTTCCTGCGTGTGACGACAGCCTCCCACGTACCAAGCGTGCGTGTGACGATCAAGTTTTAGGCAGTGATCAGGCAAACTCCACCCCCTTCCGGCCACCTCCCAGTGCAACACACGTCACACCGCATATCGCACCGGAGAACACGCCAACGTTCACAGGTTTTTCTCTGAACCCCAAGTTCGATGCCTCCCAGCCCTGCGCCACACAGACGACAGTACACCTCGCTGATTCCCACGTCCCCAACACAGACGCCTACGTCACATACGCCGTGGACGTCTCCGCCTATCCACAGGACGACGTGACGACTCCTCCGCACCTGTAAACATCGCCTTAATCAAACACCTCGCTTTACGCTCTTCCGCCGACCCTTCAAAGATCGTGGCATCCTTAAGTGAGTCAGGTGTCCTACATCTGTCAATCCCCCTCCTTCCACCCCACTCCCTACATACTGCTGTTCCAATCTCCCGCACTGGATGGCCCCTCCGTCGACCACGCTGGTTGGAGGACTACATATTGTCTTCCCCACCGTTCACCTCTCTACCAGATCAGTGCGCCCTCCCGGCCGCACAGCCCATGCTGACAGCCCCTGACACGCCACTCTGCCATGGCCACGGCTCCCTTGGTGACTGCACCACACTGCACGGCCTCACCATGAGGCACGCTACGTGGCACTTGCCGGACTTCGGGCAAGCACCACACGGCAACACTGACGGCTTCGACACCACTGCATCCCCCCATGCTCCACATGCAAATAGATAAATACCACTTCTTCATAAAAACCAAAGAAATAACCGTGATTTCAATGTAAACTTCCTAAACTTCAATAATGATAGAATGGTCTGGAGAATTTAAAGAGCTCTTTTAACCTGAGGGCAGATCTCAACTTTCCAACAAGAGTTACTAAGAACTGCACAAGTCGAATTGACAATGTTTCTGTTGATTATAATAGAATTTGTAATATACGTGTGACCAACATCTTAAATGGCCTTTCTGACCATGATGGTTATCTGTTAAAAATGGCAAATGTAAACTTTACTAACAAGTGGAATAGTAGCAATAAATATTTTAGAATAATCAACAATGAGAATCTGGCAATCGTCAGCAGGCTTTTGCAGCAGTTAGAATGGGGAAGTGTATATTACACTAAGAAAGTTGATGATAAATTCAGCCTACTTCTTAATGAATTTATTACACTGTTTGAAGCTGTATTTCTAAAGAAATGTTCAAAAAGTACCAACGTGATCAATTACCAGAGACCATGGCTCACTAAGGGGATCAAACATCCTGGAAAACAAAGAGGATGCTTTATGCTTCACTGAGAAATTATAAGAAATCCCAGGATAAGAAGTACTACAAACTATACTGTAGCATCCTAAAGAAAGTGATAAAAAATCCACAAGCATTTTCATTATCTCTGAAATTGACAGACCAGATAACAAAATTAAAACAATTTGGAAGGTGATAAAAAAGGGAGACTGAAAAAGTTTCTGAGGATACTGACAGTATCAAAGTTTCTGATAATGGAATCATGGTTGATGAAAGTGAAGCAGTTGCAAATATAACGATTTAATACAAAAAAACAATCCCTGAGACGGATTTTCATCTCAAATATGTCAAAGACATTATTGATAAATCCGAAGCATTGAATTAAATTTGTGGTGCTGCCAGGAATCGAACCCGGACCTCCATGATTACTAGGCAGACATTTTAACCGTTAGACTACCACACCACTAATGATTAAGGCGCCTTGGAACACAGAAGCTGAACTGCTCCTCAAGACTCACTTTCCTCATTATACTCTGGGGGATAACTCAGACCAGACTGCGATTCCTGAGAGACAAAGGTTCTCAGGTATTTGCAAAGAGGACTGGGATTTGGGCAAGGTGTTGTCGATTTCAGTAAGGACCGATGTGCAGTAGGAACATTTCAACCGTTCAAGTCACCTGGCCCTGATGGAATCTTTCCAGCTCTCCTGCAACAAGCAGGAGAAAATCTTATTGGATTCCTATGCAGGTTATTCAGGGTTAGCCTAGCAGCAGGAATCATTCCCAATGCCTGGAGGGCAGTGAAGGTTGTCTTTATACCAAAACCAGGGAGAATTTCTCATACCAAGGCCAAAGATATGAGACCAATCAGCCTGTCCTCTGTCATTCTTAAGACATTAGAAAAGCTGGTTAATGTGCATGTTGGAGAAAGGAGGTTAGTAGGGCTCCTCTACATTCAAAACAACATGCATATCAGCCAGGTAAATCATGTGAGACTGCTCTCCACCAACTCGTTGGGAAGGTGGAGAAAGCTCTACACTTTCAGAAAATAGCCCTCTGTATCTTCCTGGACAACGAGGGGGCTTTTAGCAACACGACCTTCGATTCCATGTTTAGGGCAGCAGAGGTGCATGACCTATCGACCACTATATGTAGATGGACTAGGGCCATGCTCAGTGGAAGAAAGGTAGAGGCTACCATGATGAATGAAAAAATGGTAATCAACACCACTAGGGGTTGCCCACAAGAATGAGTTCTTCTCCCTTTATTGTGGAATCTAGTGGTAAATGATCTCATTGGATAATTACACTCTAGGCAGTACTTTTGCCAAGGATACGCAGATGATCTTGTCTTAGTAATACTTGGCAAATTTGCTGACACAGTCAAGAATATGGCACAAGGTGCGTTGGACATTGTGCAAGACTGGTGCAGAAAACAGGATCTGGGGGTTAGTCCTAAGAAGACTGTTGTTATATCATTCACAAAGAATCATATACAACATTCAAGTTGGAATTAAAACTTTTCAATGAAGCGCCACCTGTGAAGGGGACAGTGAAATATCTAGGGGTTACCTTAGATGAGAAACTGACATGGACCCCTCACATTAGGAATATTTGCTCCAAGGCAAAAGGTACTCTGGTAAGTACCAGGAGAGCTTGCGGCAAAAATTGGGGTCTGAGACCCAAGGGTATGCACTGGATATACACCACGGTGATTAGACCCAGGATCACCTATGGGGCAGTCGTGTGGTGGAAGAAGGTAGAACAGCAGGTTGCTGCTAAGGAGTTTTGTAAGGTGCAGCGATTAGCCTGCTTAGCCATAACAGGCGGAATTAGCAGCACACCAACTGCTGGGAGAGAAACCATGTTCGATATGCCCCATTACACCTTTGGGTCAAGATTGAGGCAGCGGCTGGTGCATACAGACTCAAAACTGGCAACAACTGGAACTCTTTGGGATATCCAGAATCACACACTAAAATAGTGAGTGAGGTAAATATAGGAAAGGTTGGGGAAATGCCAGTCGACTATATTATAACCCCAAACTGCTTCAAAAAGCCTTTCAATATAACAATTGGAAGTAGGGAGCAGTGGGAGAAAATAGTTCGACACCATATGGGGGATATTGTCTGGTTCACTGACGGGTCAAAATCCGACCAAGGCGTTGGGGCCGGGGTATACGTGGTGCAGCCAAGACTGGAGGGCGTCATCTCTCTAGGGAAACTGGACTCAGTATTCCAGGCCGAAATCACTGCCATCAGGGCGTGTGTGGAGGAGAATTTTCGTAGGTGCTACAAAGACCGTAGCATCTATATCTATTCAGACAGCCAGGCAGCCCTGAGATCACTGGCAACTCCTGCCACAAGATCTAAATTGTTGCAGAATGTCACAGGGTTCTGGTGGAGTGAGGGGAAAGCAATAGAGCCACTCGGGGTTCAGTGGCAACGAACATGCCGACAGATTAGCCAGGATGGTGGCAGAGACTCCATTTATTGGACCGGAACCTTTCCTGACAATCACCAAGGCAATGGTCAAATTGGAGCTACGTAACTGGCTCAGAAAACAGCACGTAGAATATTGGACCAAAGTCTATCAACAAAAACATGATGCCAAAGCCATATTTTAAAAGAAGCTCTGCAATCCTGGGCCTGGAGAGAGATTAGACGCATGGTTGGCTTGCTGACAGGCCATGGGAATTTAAAAAAAAAAAAAAAAAAAAAAAAAAAAAAAACACCTACATACTGCACAATAAACTTAGTTTCGGTGCGGGCAGTGGCAGGTTGGATAAAGACTGTTTTGGCTTCCATGAGAAAATCAATCAATCAATCCGCAGGACTTGTTTCTTGGTTCATTACTTTTATTATTTGTGTACGACCCAAAAAGTGCACCCTAACGCTATTTGCTAATGACATAACCATTATGGTTGACAAAGTGCCTAATAGCAGTCTAAAGGAAACTGTGACAACTGTGACCACTGTATTCAAAGTAGCGCTAGGCTGGATTATTTCAAATCGTTTGTCCCTCAATATTAAATAGACCCAGTTTCTTCAGTTTCAAACAGCAAACAAAAAACAGGAACATGTTGAAATAAATATTGATGACAAAGAAATACAGAGAGTTTAGTCCAAATTCCTGGGATTACATATTGTCGCATTGAAATGGAAGCAAGCTTGACTTCGAAGGCAGGGTTGCCAACTGAACACAGCGCTTATACGGAAAGCAGGTTCATGTCGAACTTAACATACACGCAGCACTAACTGCCTCTTGGGCAGAGAACTTTGCTATTTATACACAGACAGAATGTACCAGAAATTAGAACAACAGTTAACATAAGAAACAAGTAGAATTTACAAGTGAACATGAGAAAGACGTAATACATTCTGGAATTGTTAATTACAAAGGAATAAAATTTTGCCAGTGGGCGGGATTGAACAGGCGACCTTCAGCTCTGCAGTCGGTGACGCTATCCCCTGCGCCACACGATAATAGTAGGTGGTGATTTTAATTTACCCTCGATCTGTTGGCGAAATTATATTTTCAAATCAGCAGGTAGGCATAAAACATCGTCCGAAATTGTACTCAACGCATTCTCTGAGAATTACTTCGAACAATTAGTTCATGAGCCAACTAGAATTGTAAATGGATGTGAAAACACACTTGATCTCTTAGCAACAAATAATCCTGAGCTCATAACGAGCATCATAACGGATACTGGTATTAGTGAACACAGAGCTGTCGTAGCGAAATTGAATATCGAAAGTCTCAAAGTTACCAAAAATAAACGCAAAGTATATTTGTTCAGGAAAGCAGATAGAAACAAAATACATTGCTTCTTGAAAGACAGTTTCCACTCGTTTCTAACACTAAACGTAGGTGTAGACCAGATGTGGCTCAAATTCAAAGATGTGGTATCGACAGCAATTGAAAGTTTTATACCTAATCAATTAATAAAAGAAGGAGGCAATCCCCCTTGGTACACAAAACAGGTCAGGACACTGTTGCAAAAGCAAAGGAAAAGGCATACTAAATTTAAACGAACAGGAAATCCCCAGGATTTGCGATCGTACTCAGAAGCTCGAAATTTAGCGAGGATTTCAATGCGAGATGCCTACAATATTTATCACAACGAAACTCTTTCTCGTAATTTGACTGAAAACCCAAAGAGATTTTGGTCATATGTTAAATATTCTCGGGGCAAGTCACAAACAATACCTTCACTACGTGATAGCAATGGCGATCCTGCCGATGACAGCGCCACTAAAGCAGAGTTACTAAACTTAGCTTTTAGAAACTCATTCACCAAAGAAGACGAAACCGATATTCCAGATTTCGAATTACGAACAGATGCCGTAATGAGTAACATAGAAGTAGATATCATCGGAGTAGTGCAGCAACTAAAATCACTTAACAAGATCAAGTCTTCTGGTCCGGATTGTATACCCATTAGATTTCTATCTGATTATGCTGAAGCGATAGCTCCTTACTTAACAGTCATATACAACCGCTCTCTCATAGAAGGATCTGTACCAAAAGATTGGAAAGTTGCACAGGTCACACCTATATTCAAGAAAGGCAGTAGGAGTAACCCACTAAACTACAGGCCTATTTCATTGACGTCAATTTGCAACAGGGTTTTGGAACATATCCTGTATTCAAATATTATGAATTATCTCGAACAGAACGATCTATTGACCCAAGGTCAACACGGATTTAGAAAATATCGTTCATGCGAAACACAACTAGCTCTTTATTCACACGAAGTGATGGGTGCTATCGACAAAGGTTCGCAAATCGATTCCGTATTTCTTGATTTCCAGAAAGCTTTTGACACCGTACCTCAGAAACGGCTTTTAATCAAATTGCATGGTTATGGTATATCGCCCCCAAATTTGCGATTGGATAGGGGATTTCTTGTCAGAGAGGAGACAGTTCGTAGTAATCGATGGTAAGGCATTGACTAAAACAGAGGTGATATCGGGCGTTCCACAGGGTAGTGTTATTGGTCCTCTGCTATTCCTTATTTACATAAACGATTTAGGGGAAAATCTAAGTAGCTCTCTTAGGTTGTTTGCAGATGATGCCGTCATTTACCGTCTAGTAAAATCATCTGAAGATCAAAACCAACTGCAGAACGATCTGAATAAGATATCAGTATGGTATAAAAATTGGCAATTGACTCTAAATAATGAGAAGTGTGAAGTCGTCCACATGAGTATGAAAAGAAATCCGTTAAACTTTGTTTACAACATAAATCAATCAAATGTGAAGGCCGTAAACCTAGGAATCACTATTACTTCAGACTTAAACTGGAAAGAACACGTAGATAATATCGTGGGAAAGGCGAACCAGAGACTGCGTTTTATTGGCAGAACCCTTAAAAGATGCAACAGAACTACTAAAGAAACTGCATACACTGCGCTTGTCCGTCCATTTTTGGAGTATTGCAGCCCAGTGTGGGATCCTTATCAGGTGGGTTTGACGGAGGACACCGAAAGAGTCCAAAGAAGGGCAGCTCTTTTCGTATTGTCACGATACAGGGGAGACAGCGTTACGGAAATGATCCAGGATCTGGGATGGGAATCATTACAACAACGGCGCTTATCGCTGCGGCGTGGGCTACTTGCGAAACTCCAATCGCCAACATTCTCCTCCGAATGCGAAAATATATTGTTGCCTCCCACTTACATAGGTAGAAATGATCATCAGAATAAAATAAGAGAAATCAGAGCTCGAACAGAGAGATTCAGGTGTTCTTTCTTCCCGCGCGCTATTTGAGAATGGAATGGGAGATAAATAGTATAATTGTGGTTCTATGAACCCTCTGCCAGGCACTTAAATGTGATTTGCAGAGTATCCCATGTAGATGTAGATGTAGATGCCACGCAGTCAATCGGTTTTCGTGGTGTCTCACGGCAATATTAATAAAAACCTAAACTGGTCTGTTCATATGCTCGACCTATGCAAAAGACTGAATTCAGCAGTAATTGCCATTCGGTCAATTGCATCTGTCTGTGACCTGGAAATAATGAAAGCTACATACTTTGGATATTTCCATTCACTTATGCAGTATGGCATAATATTTTGGGGAAACCAGTCTAAAGCAAATAAAATATTTATTGTGCAGAAGAGGGTCATCAGAATTATGAGTGGAGTGCACTATAGATGCTCCTTTAGAAATTCATTCAAACAGCTGAGGATCCTCACCATGCCATGTCAGTACAGTTTCTTGCTGATGTGCTTTTTCAACAATAATCCTCCATTCTACAAACAGGGTGTATCATGATTATGAACAAGAAGCAAACATGATCTCCATAAAGGTATTAGAAATCTCACCTTGGTACAGTAGGGAGTTCTCTATTCGAGTATATATGTATACAACGAACTTCCACCTCATGTCAGGCCAGTCAGTGGAGACAAGATTAAATAAATAATAAAAAACAGTTGAAACTTTATCTTTTGGATAGCTCTTTCTATTATTTATAAGAATATTTTGATAAACTGTAATCTTTTTTTGTGAAATATGTAATAATTTTAAGCATTACAATATATAGGACCATGTAGACCCTAATGCTAGTACTGGTGTACCGTATGCCTGTAGACAGAATATTTTTTACAAGATTTACAATTGGAGCCCTATATTTTTTATGTTGCCACTAGTACTACAAATGTGCTGTTATTTGAACACTTGTTGCTAAGCTTTTATGTATTTATATATGTACCAGCTTATATGGCCATGCTTCACAATGGTTGTTAAAGAGGGACCTATGTATATTTTGGGTTTTTAGGGTACCAGTCAGGTAGGTCAGCAAAACCAGAATCCTTGTTGGATCGCTCTGTCAGTAAACTCAATTCTCCTAGCCAAGACGCCAAATTTAAGTAGAAAACATTGTCGAATACGATGTCTGTTCAATAAGTTTATCATACAAAAAGTGAAATTAATTTATGTCCGTACTCCGGATTGATGTAAATTCAATGTTAGCTTGTGTTCATAAAGTTAAGACTGCGGTGTCTGATTGTCTGTTTAGCGTAAACTTCTGAAAACACTTCTATCGTTTAGATGAGAATTAGTAATAACAGCGCCATGTTTGGTTGTATGGTGTAATACTAAACTGTTTACGTATCTCTCACAGTAAATGTATGCTGAAGTATTAGTATGTTGCCATGTTGCACTGGGGACAATGTACTTATTCTGTATGCAGTGTAACGTATTATCGAAAACTCGACGAATGCTGAAAGTCTGGTAATTCAATCAACAGAGCAGTTCATATCTGTCTAAATAAGACGTCATGGTGATGTCAATGTGCGATAAAGTAAGTCTGCGTAATCGTTGAAGGAATGGCGACAGCTGATCGTCTGTATAGAAATTTCCAATAAATATAGTATGTCTTGACTGTGGTAGCAGCATTGGCCACTCTTTCAACTAATACATGTCCCCACGTCTTGCATTGATTACTTCGTAAAGCACGAAGTTGAAATCGACCTTGTGTAATAGATCTGCATACTCAGAAGTCGGATTATAACTCCGAGTACAACTGTCTCTACAAAAGAAGGCGTCTTTCTCTATCTTAATGTAGTCTGCACCAAAAGGAATTAATGACAAAATTTAATCACAATATAGTACTGAACAATTATGAAAGTAGAGAGGTTTCTGATGACTTTGTCGCTCTAGTGTGTATTTATCTCTAGTGGCAGGCAAAGAACAGAAATATCTGTGGAGTGAGCATTCAGATGCTCACAACTGATTTGGTGTCCTCAACATTAAGGTGGAAGTGTCACGCGATATTGGGAAAAATCTACTAATCGCTGACTTAATCTTGGTCCTTTTTTGTTTTGTTAAGACGGATGACTATGTGTAAATGGCCCTTTTAGCGACGCATACTCAACTTTATGGTTGATTCTGCGACATTATTGCATGTTATGTGGTTGCCTTGCGAAAAGAAGGTGGGGCTTCGTTACAGCCAATATGGTACAAACCAATCGTAAGAGCAAATAAATATGTGGAAAGAGTGGATTTGTCTCAATATCACGTGATAATTCCAGCTTAATATTGAGAAGATGCACATAACGTAATGCTCACTCTATAGATATTTCTACTCAATGTACAATTTAGTGGTTATACCCGTCGAAAGACGGGTTAAATTGTACGTGCAGTGGTAGCAGTTTAGCTTGCTATAGTTGGCAACGAACTATTCATTTTAGGAGGATGATTAATTTACTGAACGGAACAGCATAAATTATGTATTTCATTGTGAACATAAAGAATTATTCCCCTAATTCTATGTGATTTTTGAGAAAGCATTCATCAGCTGTTGCCAACATCAGGACACAACGCCGATGCTGTAAATAAAATTGTACCCCTTCTTGCAGTGTATTACATCACAGTTATGAGAATGAAAAAAATGCAGCAAGCCGGCCGCGGTGGCCGAGGGGACTGAGACGCTTCAGTCACGGTCAGCACGGCCACTACGGTCGGGGGTTCGAATGCCCCCTCGGGCATGGATATTTGTGCCGTCCTAGTTCGTAAGTAGTTCATAAGTAGTTTGTAAGTTTAGGGACTGATGACCCCGTAGTCGAGTCCCATAACCTTTACAAACATTTGAACATTTGAAAATGCAGCAATGCCATAATTAGTTATTTGGTGTGCTATGTAACTATCCTAACTTCACTTTGTCCTTTCCTAAACTATGGCGTTTTCGATGCATTCCTAAACAGAACACACTCAAAATGTAATGAGGATACACTGAAATCAGAAAGGGAACTGCATAAATCCGATTTTCCTTGCAAAGAATTCTTATGTAAATTAGAGCATCGATAGATGGGAAGGCATGTCGTTCTGTTTTAAATTCAAATGTTCCCTGTCAAAAGAAGCAAAGAAATTTCATTAAGCTGTGAGTAGAAGTGTAATCAGCAACTCGCTCTTCAATGTTAGTTTGTACTTGCAGAGATAAGATTGCGGGTTTTAATTAAAAATTAAGAGGGAATACGCCAACATGATCATGTATTGTTTCTTTGCAGTACTACAAAACCATCAGCACCTTTAGAGGTTTGTTGCTGTTCTATGGCATAACCATCGAAAAGTCCGCCTACGTAGCTCAGCGGTAGCGTCGCTGACTACCATGCAGGAGGCCCGGGTTCGATTCCCGGTAGGGGACTGGGTGTTGTGTGTTGTCCTAATCATCATCATCTCATCATCATTGGCACGTAAGTCGCCCATGTGGCGTCAAATAAAAAGACTTACACTAAGGCGGCCAAAGAATCCCGCAAGGGATCTCCGGGCCAAGAAAGCCATACGCTCATTTTCATTTCCATACCATGAAACACGTCCATATAACGTGTTCCATTTAATTGACTCCCCATGAACAAATGTTGATGAGCTTCAGACATTTTTTTAGTGTAGCAAGACAGTACACTCGCAATATTCAAGACACCAGGCATTATATATTGATTTAGTTTTATCTGTATGTAAAATTCTAAGTGTCTATGTTGTACATGAGGCCCCTAATATGTATTAGTGTGTATTGCGTTGTGCTCCCACGGGCCCTGGCTTTCGCAGAATGAATGAACTTAATCGAACAGGCAACGGAACCGGCAGCAAAAATCACGGACATGCGCGAGGTTTTTCTAGCGGAGTAATCGATTGTGACTGCGACTACGGAATGCGTAAACCATTTAAAATTTGACGACCTACGAGAGGTTCTTCTGGAGGAGGAGTCTCACACGACAGGGGCGACAGTACAACCCGTCCTGGAAATTGAAGTTCAGGGCGTGAAATTACGGTGCACGTTAGACACGGGAAGTGTTATATCGGTAATGAGCTTGGATGCCTTTAACCGATGCCTGGCAGTAGGTTCTTGGCCAGTACTACCTCTTCAACGCACTAAGGTTAAACGAGCTTTGGTTTGAAGGAGCGTGGAGGTTAGGAAGCAGGCCGAAATTCAGTTTAACTGCCAAGGCTATACTTTCGTCGCCAATTTTATGGTTGTGCCGTCCCTCGCTGTGGACGTGTTGCTCGGCGTTGAATTTTTAGTAGCGCATCAGGCCACACTGAATTTTGGAGAAGGTGAAGTGCGCCTGTTACTTGATGGGTCAAACATAAAGTTAAAATTTGACGAATGAACTACGACGTTGATTTCCGATAGTCCCTCTTGTCACTTTCTCTCTGACTTCCTAACAGATTATCGGGTGATATATGGTGCCGATCCGGTAACCTCTAATTGCGGTCAACCGACGCTATTGTTGCTTAATTCGGATGAACAAGGCCACATTGCGTCCGAGATTGAACAAAAGGTCAGTTCGATAGAAGACGCTCCACCTCTGGCTAAGGCTGAATTGTCCCACATTTTGCATAAACATGCTTCAGTTTTTCTGATGCCCCCGGTACCATTAAGAACTTTCGTTATCAATTCAAAGTGCGGGAACATACTAAGTTTTTTGTCAAGCCTTACGGTATACCGTGGGTGTACAAAGACGAGGTAGCAGAGGAAATTGAACGAATGAAAAAGGATGGCGTAAATGAAGATGCTGTGAGCTCTTACAACAGCCCCTTATTAGTCATTCCCAAGAAAGACAAATCAATACGACTCGTCCTGGCCGGCCGCAGTGGTCGAGGGGACTGAGGCGCTCCAGTCACGGTCTGCACTGCCACTACGGTCGGGGGTTTGAATCCCCCTTCGGGCATGGATATTTGTGCCGTCCTTAGAGGAAACTGAACGAATGAAAAAGGATGGCGTAAATGAAGATGCTGTGAGCTCTTACAACAGCCCCTTATTAGTCATTCCCAAGAAAGACAAATCAATACGACTCGTCCTGGCCGGCCGCAGTGGTCGAGGGGACTGAGGCGCTCCAGTCACGGTCTGCACTGCCACTACGGTCGGGGGTTTGAATCCCCCTTCGGGCATGGATATTTGTGCCGTCCTTAGAGGAAATTGAACGAATGAAAAAGGATGGCGTAAATGAAGATGCTGTGAGCTCTTACAACAGCCCCTTATTAGTCATTCCCAAGAAAGACAAATCAATACGACTCGTCCTGGCCGGCCGCAGTGGTCGAGGGGACTGAGGCGCTCCAGTCACGGTCTGCACTGCCACTACGGTCGGGGGTTTGAATCCCCCTTCGGGCATGGATATTTGTGCCGTCCTTAGTTAGTTCATAAGTAGTTTGTAAGCTTAGGGACTGATGATCCCGTAGTTAAGTCCCATAGACTCTACAAACATTTGAACATTTTCGACTCGTCCTCGATTCACGGCAGATAAATACCATTATCGAGCCCGAGACAGATCGGCCACAGACGCTGGACGAGCTTCTGCAGAAGTTCCACGGTGTCCGTGTGCTTTCGTCAATTGATTTGCGTGCCAACTACTGGCAAATCGAGCTCGACCCTGCTTGTCGCCCGTACACGGCATTTCTATGTTTCCAGTTTAGGAAACTTCCGTTCGGGTTGAACATCAGTTCCGCTGCCTTCATTCGTGTCTTTAACAGCATCCTTCCTGAAAAACTGCGTAAACGCATCACCAATTACGTGGACGATGTGTTAATTGCAGAAGAATCATGGGAAAGCCACAATGAAGTGTTAGAGGAGCTATTAGGTGTCTTTGCAAGTTCCGGTGTTACCGTGAACTTAAGAAAATCAGAGTTCGGTCGCCCCAGAGTTAATTTCCTGGGATATTCTGCCGGATCCTGTAAACTCGACGCGATTCGAGGCTTCCCTGTACCCGCCACTAAGAAGCAAGTGCGCTCATTTCTCGGCCTTATTAATTTTTATAAACGTTTCTTATCACTTGATACCTTGGCTACCCCATCCCTCTGCGCACTCACCAGTAAGAACAAGCCTTGGAAGTGGGACGCAAACGCGCAATCAGAGTTCGAAAACCCTCAAGTGCGCGCTCTTGTCCGCATCCCTGCTCTCGCACCCTGACCTCACTGAGGACGTCTGTCTTGGGACGGATAGTTCAAGGACGGGAATAGCTGCAGTGTTGTTCCAAGAGACTGAGGAAGACGGGGTAATGCACAGGAAGACAGTTGCGTTTGCGAGCCGCGTTCTCACCAAGTGCGGGAAGAATTACTCGGTGACAGAGCTGGAAGCCCTTGCCGTCGTTTTCGGATTCGAGAAGTTCCGTGGATTTCTCTATGGCCAAACGACGAAAGTGTATACTGATCACCGTGCTTTGCAGTTTTTAATGTCGGCTACGCTGACGCACGGTCGGCTGGTCAGGTGGGCGCTATATCTCCAGGAGTTTCATTTCACGGTCGAACACATACCCGGGAAAGAGAATGTAGTGCCAGACGCTCTCTGTCGTTCCCCGGTGGGATTGACTAAAGGAACGAACGATGAACTTAATGAAAATAATTTCAGTTTGCTATATTTGCGTGGCGTAGCCTTTGAAAATTTTATTTCCAGCTCCCTCCAAGACATAGCGTGAGAGCAGGACAAAGATCCCATCCTGAAAGACGCGAAGACTAGATGGAATGACAATAACCATCTGTCGATCAGGAATTACTATCTAGTTAGGCGTAACATCTTGTATCGACGTAGCGATCCCAGCAAGTCCAACTGGGTTGTATTCATTCCAGATGAATGGGTGAATAAACTCATCTGGTATACACACCTGAGCTACGTCCACTATGGCCCACGTAAATGTTACATGAAACTCCGTGATACCTGTTACTTCATAAATATGGAAAAGAGGATCTGGAGGGTGCTAGCAACCTGCAAGGCCTGTCAGAAGGCCAAGCCCCCCACTATGTCTCACCGCACCCATTTGTTTCCTATCATTCCTTCTCATTTACGAGAAATGGCTGCTGTGGACTTATTCGGGCTGCTTCCACGGACAGAAAACGGGCACTCCTACATTTTTGTTGCCGTCGAGTTAACTTCAAAATTTGTCACCTTCACCCCATTTAAAAAGGCCACCATTAAATCTGTATCGCGGGCTTTTGTATAAGATTTCTTAACTCATGCCAGGCACGTCGAGAAGGACATTTCAGACAATGCTTCTCAGTTTCGCTCTCCTATCTGGAAAAGGACGCTACAGCGGAGACGTATTATACCGATTTTCATTTCTATCACCTGCAGTCAAACCCATGCGAACGTGTAATGAAGGAACTGAGGAAGTTGTGCCGCTTGTATTGTCACCGACGCCATCGTACCTGGGATCAGTGCATACAAGGTTTCCAGAACATTATCAACGAGCTCCCGAGTGATTCAACATCTATGCCGCCAAAACTCGTTCTGAAAAATGAATACGCGGAGGAAAGGTGCGCGAGGTGGTGCTTTTTGATCCACCCATTAAGTTAAGACACAAGGCATTAGTTGACCTTGCATTAAGGAACATCCGTAAGGCCGCGAAAAGAAGACAACAACAAGACAAGGTATGTCGTGTTGTGTGTCGCTTTGTGTTTGGGGACAAGGTACTCATACGATCTCGCAAGCTCTCCAGTAAGCGCAACGCCTTGACTCGCAAGTTTTTCCCAGTATTTGTCGGTCCCTTACGGGTGAAAACAATTTCACATGAAAATGCTGTTGAGCTAGAGACCATTCGGACCAGGAAGACCCATGGTGTGCACCTTGTCTCTAGCTTAAGATTCTATAGAGAATAAGTGTATTAATGTGTATATTTTATTGTATTTAGAGGTTCCATTTTTGCTGCTTTTTTGTTGTTGTTGTTGTTGTCTTGTGTATATATGTGTACCGTGTCAACCAAGGTATCACGAAAATTGTGTCGTAAGGGTTTGTCTGTTTTTCGCAGCACGTTCAGTGTTGCGTTTGATTCAATAGCTCAGATGAGTAATTTGTACTTGTACTGTTCTGTCAGTAGACGCGTAAATGCGTCCCGGTTCTGCACAAATAGTTGGTGTTTGCCCTTCGTTGTGGTGACGCCAGCTATTGTGTCTTTTGGAGCACTGGTCGGTACGCTTTCTACTAAGTTTTGTTCAAAAACTTGAATGTTTTTGAAGTTCCTAAGCTCTTGTCTTTTGGTCGCGTGTATGGACGCGACAAGTGTCAATTCCCGGTACTGTCTGTACCGAGTAACTGGAGTCATTAGATGTGTTGCAATGTCCTTGCTGTAGGAATGTGTTAAGTACCTCCATTTAGGTAGAGGAAAGTGTAATACAACTGACGCGGCAGGTGTCCGCGTGCACGATCTCCAGAGAGTCATTTATTTAGTACCATGACGGTACCGCCACCGGCTTTCAGCGCACGAGTGGGGTTGGCGTTATTAATTTTGGGGAAAGTTTCCCCTGGCCCTCGAGAGATGTTATTTGTCTTTGAAAAAGGGCACGATGAATCGAAATGATTCTAAAAATTTTCTGCAACTTGGGCGCTATAAGTAACCATTCGTAGTACATCCAGTAACGAAATCAACCAGTGTAATGTTTCTGACCGTACCTGAGGAATGTGTAATTGAGAAAGACAAGAAGAGGATTGGAATAGAAGTAAACAGATTCGGAACAGTACGGCCCTTCAAGTTTACGAAGCAGTAGAAATAGGTAGAGTAACGCCCATCACAAATCAGGTGGTGTAAGTCCCGCTCTTAGTGCGCTAAACAATAATATGTTTTTATTTCAGGAATCCTGTAAGTAAATGAAGCTGTAAATAATTGATGTATGTGTCATTTCATCTTGTATGACTTAATATGATGTACATTTTCTCTTATCCAGGTTAATGTATTTATTGTGTTTCCTTTCCCTAGATATTATACAATAATGTATTTTGTGTCTGTAATTATCTGATGTTGCATTTTTATTATATAGGCATAGTGTGTTTTATTGTGTTACCCTGCATCTTAACATGTGTTAGTTTCTAGTAATGTGCAGTTTTTCTCTCATATTGGCGTAATGTGTTTTATTGTTGTAATATATTGCATATTACAGATGTCTTTTATTTCCAGGTATTTCCGGAGCATGCATTTGTTTCCGTAATTATTGTGTATCTCTAGCATAACATTTTGGGGAAAATTCAAATTGTTTATCTTGTTTTTGTTGCGCAAATAGCATTTTGTGAACGTTCATTGCTTCATGACGGCACGCCATTGCAAGGTGCGGTTGGTTTGCCAATTACATATCATGCAGAACGATACAATGTTGCAACTCACTGAAATGGGATAGCAAGTCACTAATACTTGAAAAAAAAAAAAAAAAAAAAAAAAAATCCGCTACCGGGAGACGCAAAGTGTTTGTTCTCCATTTTCAGAAAACTCAGCATGCAATAGAGAAGCAATGGCGCCAGTAGTTAGATGGTAGCTAGTTGCGGTAATGTAGCTTGGGTTAAGGGGTAGATAATGCATGACAAGTAGCAGCGCAAAGCGCCATTGCCAATGTTTGTAGTGCCTTGCTTGTAACACTACCGCTCAGCCATATTTTAATTCCGCGCTTCTGCCGCTTGCGCGCCTTCTGCTTGCTGCCTCCCTGTGTGCGTGAATCAGTGTATGTATTGGCCACGTAGGGATAACTACTTTTTTTTTCTTTTTGTCTCATAGATTACCACATTGTTTTAATTGTAAAATTTGTGTTCTTGTACTTAGTCTTAAGTGATACGTCTGCTATGGCAGCAGTACTTAATTTTATTTGTTTTATTAAAACAACCATTGTGAGGTCATATATATTTTATGTTTTTTTTTAAATATGTGATTGTAAGGATCTGAGGAACGTCGTACTGTAGAATGGACAATTACAGGCGACGAGGTTTAATATTCAGAATCTTGTGAAGTGTGAGTTTTGCGCAGACACCTGGGAAACTCCACGCCACCGACAGTGGCAGCACGACGTGCCACGATCCAGCCTGCTTGGCACCCGCAAGCCCAGTGCGGCCACCAGCGGCCCTTCGTCCCACCACCGGCTGCCAGGAGAGGCCCGCTGTGACGTCGACCAGCTGCGCCAGACGGCGCTCGCCATCCTCGCTGCACCGCCAGCCGGCGTGACGCAAGCAGACACGCTCCCCAGCCGCAGCCACCCTGGGGGCCAGCTGACTGAGACGGGGCGGTCGACGACCCCAGCCCCGCCCAGAGGCGTCCCTGGCTGACAACGCTGAGGGCAGCAGGGGCCTGGCGATCAACTCCTGGTTGTGCAGCAGAGGCTCTGAGAGCGGAACTCTCACGCGGACTGCCGCTCGATCGCAAACCTCACACCATCGGGTTGCCATGAGCTGTCAAAGACCCACAAAACTGACATAGCCCCTCGCTGTGTTGTGCCAGAAGAGCTGCAAACCTGTCACCTAGTAAGGGCACAGTCCATTTGTGCCATACTAGTCTCGTCTGTTGCTAATGTGTGGGCAGAAGAGGGTAACAAGGTAATGGTCCCACATAATGCAAGACGATACCATGGGTGAAAAACTGTATGCAGCGGGATAGTCACTGTCACTGACGCACAAGCAAGCTGATGTTCCATCCATAGCGACAACGAGACGTTCTCCAAATCAGTCATGCGCAAGGCGACGTAATCAAGATGCTGGTGTGCTGGTGTCAGATCTACTGTCCGAGACACTCAAGCAGTATAAATAAACTTACAGTACAGGGAGTAGTGTCCTCCAAGTTGCTTTGGAAGAAAGTCCCTCCCCATGGCCCTAGAACTGAATCGTGTTAAACATGTGTGGCGATCAAAAGTCGTGTTGATAACTATAACAAAAACACACCTGTGTGACGCACAAAAACGTGTTGATACAAGATTGTAGTGGACCTGATGTTATGTTTTTGAACTTCTAATATTGAAAATCGGGACTTAAAGTTTAGCCTTCGGGCAAGGACACACCTACGAATGTGACAGACTGCCACGAGAGTGTTTGAATACTTGTCTTATATTTTTTTTTCTTTCTCATATTGTCTATGATGAGTTTTAATGTGACCTAAGCATTAATATTACACTGCTGTATGTCCCCAACCTGTGGTCTAACCAGCCACACCAGCAAACACACCATTTGTTTTCTTTTGATTTCTTAAATGGATTTATGATTTGTGTTAGTTGTATAAGAGGCCAGTCCACTCTGTCCATGCTCTATTTTATGCCACGATTTTGTAAGGACAACCTGGTAAATAAAAAAGTGCCTGAAGCTCAAAATTATATGATAAATTTGAGTTCAGTCAATTTTTTCTCAATAAAGAAGGGGTGATGAAACACGTCCACATAACATGTTCCATTTAATTGACTCCCTATGAACAAATGCTGACGAGCTTCAGACATTTTTCCTGAGTGTAGCAAGACACTCCACTTGCAATAGGCGAGATACCAGCCATTTATATTGATTTAGTTCTATCTGTATGTAAAATTCTAAGTGCCTATGTTGTACATGAGGCCCCAAATATGTATTAGTGTGTACTGTGATGTGCTCCCACTGGCCCTGGCTTCCACAGAATGAATGAAACTTTGTATGTAAGAGAGTTTAGAAAGTGCTAGGCGCGCCTAGTCTGTATTCTGTCGTTGTTTCTTTCAAACACTGGGCGTTGAATGTCTCTGGGCGAGAAGTAGGTTTGCCAACTGCTGAGCAGAACCCTGTCTTAGCAAAGATTCCTAATTTAGCTTGCTCTTAACCTCCTCGGCTGGGAGTTGGTTAGGTTACCTGCCTGACAAACGGTGACGCTCTCTGGGCTCCCAACCACTACCCCTGCTCGGTAACGGCTAGGCAGTGGTCAAGAGAGCTATTCATTCGCTTCTTGGTTCCTGATAGGGTAAGTACCTCCGGGTTTGGTTCTGTTGTGGCCTAATGGCTCGACTTAGTTCAGGCTCCATAGTCATACTTATGCCTTTTCGTGAGTTTAATTCTGGGAGTAGCAGCTACACTATGTGTAGTAGTGAGATTTTGCTTAATTTCGTACAGGATTACTAATTTTATGTCGATTTTTGCTGGAATCTGATCCGAAGCTCTGATGGTGTTTTGTTAGCATAGTTCTTGCACTTTATAACTTTTAAATCGTTTCTTCGCCTGTTTAAATGTGTTCAGTGCCTTTCGCATTCTTATCGTAGTTGAATTCAAATATTTTCAGGTACTTGCGATGCCTATACTGTTCGTTCTTTGTCGACAGAACACGTGAATGATATCAGACTAAGCCTTCAGCTTTTCCATCATTCAGTGCACATGAGTGGTTAATAATTGTATAGCTAATTTGCTAATGTGTCTCGTAGTGAGTGTAGTGTGATAATTTTTCCCCGAAAATTGTCCATTCTAACTTGTAATCTGTGTATTTGTAGGCCCACGTGTGCGCTGATTAGCGTGTTCCCTGTTGTGGTTATCTTCTCCCTGTACTAAACGAACGCCAGAGCGACCGTTTTTACATATTATTTAATGAAATCTTGATTTAATGTATAGGGAAACTTTAACTTCCGTCTGTACACCGCACTTTGTGGTCTTAAACCAAGCGCGTTTGTTTCTGATAGTTTATCATGAGCCTAAGCCACTAGCTTGACACGTTATGGAAGTGAAGTACTATTTCATTGTGCGCAAGTGAACCCTCGATCTGTATTCTCCACATTGCTTGGCTGTCGTCTTGGTGTATTGGTGTTGGGTGCTTGGTAAGTACCTGCATGGCTTGGCGTATGAATAGGTGTGTGAATGTGCTGCAATTCCACCGTTCTCCCCTATGAAACGTGATCGTAATTAACCTGTACTCAACTTTGCAGGTGGGCAATTTTAGGGCCATGTAATTGTGGATATTTTGAATATTTTGTAAGGTGTTTTTTTATTGTAATTTTAAAAAACGATCTTCCCCCATGTTATTCTTATTTTGAACAATAAATTAATTTGTTAAACTATAATCTTTTTGCGCTAATTTAAATTCTCCCCTCAGCATTTATTTTGGATTAACAGCATGCGAGTTTCAACCATCAAAAAGAAGTGAAAATAAAAACAAAATATTACTGTAGTACACAGTTTTCTAGGCATTCCTAAACCGAATGGACACAATATGTAATAAGTACACACCAAAATCATAAATGAAACTACATAAATTCTTCCTTGCAAATAATTCTTAGTAAATGAAAACAATTATAGACGTGAAGGAGCATTGTTATTTTTAAAATTCAAATGATACCCCAGAAAGAAACACTGTTTTCCTTTCCTTGGCATTGCACGGCATGGGGGATACAGCTAGTAAGAAAAAAATTTGTGTTGTACCTGGGTTAAATTTTACTTGCAGTGGCAGAGATTTAGTATGTTAACATTGGCAACGAAATATCATTAATTTACTGATCGGAACAACAATAATTATTTATTTCATTATCAACACAAAGAATTATTCCCCTCAGTGTATGTGACTGATTTTTCAAAAGGGATTTAACGGCCTTTGCCAATATCAATACACTTCACCACTAATATAAGGAAAATCGTAGCCCTTGTTTACTGTATTACACCTTATTTATGTGAATAAAAACCACAGGATTGCCATCTATTAGTTATTTGCAAGTAGGTTAGAATACCTCCTTGGTTATTTTGTATACTATATAAGTAACAGAATCTCTACCAGATCTTTGCTATACTACCCAAATTCAAGCATATCATGCACTAGAAACTACAAATTACGATATCTTTTCTTCTCCTGATCTGATTTTGATGAAATGAAACTTATAAGTTGCCCCAAGGTACTCTCAGCTGATCTATGAAACCCCATGTAAGTTCGTATAGTACTCTTGGAGATTTACTGTAGTACACCATACTTCAAATTACAATTTCTTTCCTTCCTTTGATCCGATTTTGATGAAACGAAGTCTATGTTACTCTCCAAACTATTCTCAATTTACCTGTGGAAAAACAAGAAAGTTCGTATAGTATTTTTAGAGATTATCCTCAACAAATAGACATACATGATGACAGTTAAACAAATTATTAAATTATGATATCTTTATTTTCTTTGATACGATTTTAAGTATTGAAGCAATACATAACCGCATGATATGCTCAATGTACGTGTGAAAACCCCATGAAAATTTATCAAGAAAACAGTATATATTTGAAAACTTAATAAATCACAGAATAATGTAGATAGAGAGGTAAAAATTGACACACATGCTTGGAATGACATGGGGTTTAATTAGAACAACAACAACAAAAAAGTTCATTTACCGTTATTGGGCCTTTTTTCTTCGAGGAACTGCCTCATTCTGGTTTTGTAACTGCTACCGCGATGGGTGAGAGGTACGCCGATATATTACAGAATCACATCATCCGCAACTTGGCTGATAAACACCCGCTGGAATGTACGATTTTTATGAAGGATGGCGCTCCACCCCATATTGCTAGATGCTTGAAAGATCTCTTGCGTGCATCATTTGGTGATGATTGTGTGTCCAGCAGCCACTTTCGTCATGCTTGGCCTCCCAGGTTCCCAGACCTCAGTCTGTGCGATTATTGGCTTTGTGGTTACCTGAAACCGCAAGTGTATCGTGATCGACCGATATCTCTGGGTATACTGAAAGACAACATCCGACGCCAATGCCTCACCATAACTCCGGACATGCTTTGCAGTGCTGTTCACAACATTATTACTCGATTACAGCTATTGTTGGGGTATGATTGTGAACATATTGATCATTTCCTGTAAAGAACATCATCTTTGTTTTGTCTTAATTTGTTGTGCTAATTATTGCTTTTCTGGTCAGATGAAGCGCCATCTGTCAGACATTTTTGGACTTAAGTTTTTCTTTTTTTTTTTTGTCTAATAAAGCCCCATGTCATACCAAGCACGTGTGTCAATTTTTACCTCACTATCTACATTATTACGTGATTTATTAAGTTTTTCAAATTGGTACTGACTATTTGATCACCCGGTAGTTTTGGAGATAAACGTGTTCAACGAGACAGACGGACAAGACGGTTGTGATAAAAAATTTCAAATTACGATTTTCTTTTTTTCCGTGGTCCGATTTTTATGAAACGAAGTCTATATGTTGTCCAAAGTTACGCTCAAGTTATCTGTGAAAACCCCATCCAAATACGTGAAGTAGTTTTTGAGATAGAGGTTTTTAATAGTTGAACAAACAAACACAGCTGTTACTGAAAACACTTAAAATTACGATATCTTTCTTTTTCGTGATCCGATTTTGATAAAATTATGCTTATATGTTGAGCAAAACTTTTCTCACTGTGAAAACCGCATGAAGATTCGTCTTGTAGTTTTGAAGATTTAAGAGAACAGCCACAGGCCTACATTAACAGATTTATTATTAGTACTAGCTTATATGACCGTGCTTTGCAACGGTTCCGGACCTAGGTCAGCAAAATCAGAATCCTTCTTGGATCGCTCTGTCAATAAACTTAGTTTTCCTAGCCAAAATGTCAAATTTAAGTAGAAGTCATTGTCGAAAACGCTGAATTTTCATAAAGTTTTTCATGCAAAAAGCGAAATTAATTTAAGTCCATACTCCGGAACGATGTAAATTTAATGTTACTTTGTGTTCATAAATTTAAGACTTCGGTGTGAAATTGTCTGTTTGGCGTAAACTTCTGAAAACAAGTCTATCGCTGAAATGAAGAATAGTAATAATAATAACAGCGCCATGTATTGGTTCTATGGTGTAGTACTAAACTGTAAGTGTATGCTGAAGTATTAGTATGTTACAGTGTTGCACTGGGGAAAATGTAGTAATCTGTATGCAGTGCTCCCTATTATCGAAAACTCGACGAATGCTGAAAGTTTGATAATTATATGAACAGAGCAGTTCATGTCTGTATAAATAAGATGTCATGGTGGTGTCAATGTGCGATAAAATAAGTCTGGGTAATCGCTGAAGTAATGCCATCAGCTGATCGTCTGTATAGAATTTTCCATTGAATATAGTATTTCCAGTAAATTGTCTCGACGTGCTAGCAGCATCGGCCACTCTTTCACATTATACATGTCCTCACGTCCTGCAGTGATTACTTCGTAAAGCACGAAATTGATATCGACCTTCTGCAATAGAACTATATATTCAGAACACTAAATACAATTTTCTCTGCAAAAGAAGATGTCTGTATCTATCTTAATGTAGTCCGCACCAAAAGTAAGTAATTTCAAATTTTAATATCAATATTGAACGGAACAATTATGAAAGCAGAGAGGTTTCTTATGAGTTTGTTGCTCACATTGATCTCTATACTCTCTGGATGTTGAACTTCAGTTTTCTTAGCGTGCCAGCCATAGATATTCATATTTAGTTTCTTGCCAAATTCAAACATGGCTGCTAAGAATCATTTAAAGAAAAAGAGAAGAAAATATGTTTCGATTCCGTTCCCATATCAGCCTACAACATCGAATATTGAATTAAATTCCTAGTCAAGAGGTAAGTAAGGAATTCTTTGTCACGTAATAACTGATGGTAACTCGTTTTCCAAATTTAAACATGGCGGACAATGTGAAATCATGTGCAAAACATATGAATGTGCAGGCACGCTGCAATTCAATGCTCAGGCACCATAGTTATACATCCAGTTTGTATAGAGATCACTGGTTGCTCACGTGTGTATATTATCTCTAGTGGCATGCACAGAGCAGAAATATCTCTGGAGTGAGCATTCAAATGTGCAGAATAGTTTTCGTGTCCTGAACATTAGGATGGAAATGTCACTTAATAATGGGAAAAATATATGAATCGCTGACTTTATCTTGGTCCTTTTTTGTTCGGTTCAATTTACTGGCCATGACAGCATAAATTATTTATTTCATCATGAACATAAAGAATTATTCCACTCATTCTCGTGACTGACTTTTAAAAAAGCATTCAACGGCTCTTGCCAACATCAGCACACATCGCCACCGCCCTAAGTAAAATTCTACCCCTTTTTGTAGTGTATTACACTATAGTTATGAGAATGAAAAATAACACAGCAACGCCATAATTAGTTCTTTGGTAATGAAAAAAAACGCAGCAACGCCATAATTAGTTCTTTGGTGTACTATGTAATTAACGTTGTCCTTTCCTGTACTATGGCGTTTTCGATGCATTCCTAAAGAGAACACACTCAAAATGTAATGAGGATACACCGAAATCAAAAAGGGGACTACATAAATTCGATTTTTCTTGCAAAGAATTGTTATGTAAATTACAGTATCGATAGACGCGAAGGAATGTCGTTCTGGTTTTAATTCAAATGTCCCCTGTCAAAAGAAGCAAAGATGCTTCGTGAAGCTGTGAATATACAAAGTGTAATAAGCAACTCGCTGTTCAATATTCGTTTGTATTTGCAAAGATAAGATTGCGGCTCTTAATTCAAAATACTTCTGAGGGAATAAGCAATACACGATCATGTATTGTTTCTTTGCAGCACTACGAAACCAACAGCACCTTCAGTGATTCGTTGCTGTTCTATGGCATAATCATCGAAAAGAAATAAAAGATAAAAAAATTGAAAAATTCAGCAACGTCAACTATGAGTTTTTTGGTGCACTACGTAACTAACAGGGCCTCTGTTTGTTCTGTACTGTACTGTCTAGTTTTCTAGACATTACTAAACAGAATGGACTCAAGATGTAATAAGTATGCCCCGTAATCAGAAAGGAAATTATACCTGTGGAAAGAAGCACTCTTTTCTTTGCATGGCATTGCAAGACAAGAAAGATACAGCTAGTAAAAATGATTTTTTTGTGTCGTACCTGGGTTAAATTTTACTTGCAGAGACAGCGGTTTAATATGTTAACGTCGGTAACTAAATATTCGATTTGGGGGGATCATTAATTTACTGATCGGAACAACATTATTTATTTCAGCATCAACACAAAGAATTATTCCCCTCATTGTACATGAGTGATTTTTCAAAAAGGATTCAACGGCCGTTGCCAACATCAATACACAACACCGCTGCCTTAAGGAAAATCGTAGCCCTTGTGTGAATGTATTAAACCTAAAAAATGCAACATCGCCATCTATTAGTTATTTGGTATACTATGTTATGAACAGCACCTCTATCGGATCTTTGTTTTACTACGCTGCAATTCAAGCACAGCGTACACCAGAAACTACAAATTACGATATCTCTTCTTCCCCTGATCCGATTTTAGTGAAATGAAGCTTATATGTTGCCCCAAGGTACTCTCAGTTGACCTATGAAACACCACGAAAGTTCGTATAGCATTCTTGGTGATTTGCTGAACTACAACATACTTATAAGCATAATATAATTTACGATATCTTTTTTCCCCCTACTCTGATTTTGATAAAACTATGCCTATATGTTGACCCAAGCTTTTCTCGTGTTTCCTGTGAAACCGCATGAAGATTCGTCCAATAGTTTTGAAGATTTAAGGGAACAGCGACAGGCCCACATTTACAGATTTATTATTAGTGTAGATAACTGTAAGTCTCATGACCATTTACATATGGCCATCAATGTAATTATCTGACAGGTTCTAAATCTGAGCAACATTCTCGCATCATGGATCCATGGAACAAGAAAATAAATAAATCAATTCAAATAAATAAATGCCAATAAAGTTTGCCTGCGCCTCAGCCCAGTGCCAGCTGTTGTCGCTACCTCTACCCCCAGAGCGCTAAGTATCAAAATGTAATTGAGCGAAATTTCGTTGCCAGTTAATTTCTTAATTTTCGTCAGTGCTTCTGTTTTTAAGAGGTCTCTTCTCACCTATTTGGCAGATTTCGTTCGTGCTACTGTTTTAAGAATTTATTCTCATGTATTTTCATAAATACCTATGTATAGTATTCGTCTGCTGCAAGCTACGTGATTTGTCGTATTGTCACTTCCTTATTTCGTGTTCTGCTTTAAGAAAGCTTACATTCCAGCAAGTTTGATAACAGTGTATTCCATAGATTTACATTTTTTTTAACTGTCGGACTCAGTTTCGTTGTTTTGACATTGTAGTTACCCCTGACCACAATTCAGTCAGCTGCCAGCCGCCTTTTTTAAAGTACTAAGCTAGTTAACAGTTGATTATTTAGTTTCCTACTTTCTACAGTTAATTGTATCGATAGGATGGATAGGATCTGTGCAAATGCAGGAGGAGTCGGCTGCGGTTCGCGAACAGCTGAGTGTGCTGTTGGCTACGGTTAGCCATCTTCAGGCTTCTTTCTCGGGGTGCGACGGTGGTGGGGAGTCTGGTGTGCCGAGTGGGACACCTCAGGTGTCTCATGCTTCGCCCTCTGTCCCTGCTACCGAGGCCCCTTCAGATGTACCGGACGTGGTCGGGCCACCCTCTCCACAAGGGGAGTGGAGCGTTGAAAGGCGTTCGCGTCGCTCAAGATGGAAGGCCAATGTGAAGCCCCCAATAACTAATAATCCCCTCCCCCCATGCACCTGCTCGGACCCTGCTGAAGGAGTGTCCACCCGTCCACAAACAGGATGAACGGATGTTCCTATTTTCTTATTCATTATCAGTCCTACTCCTGTGATACCTCCAACTGATTTTGTATTTATAATCCTGTGCTCACCTGACCAGAAAAATCCTGTTCATCCGGCCACCGAACTTCACTAATCCCCACTATAACTAACTTCAATATATCCGTTTCCATTTTTAAATTTTCTAATCTACCCGATTAAGGATCTAACATTCCACGCTCCGATCCGCAGAATGCCAGTATTGTCTTTCCTGATGACAACATCGTCCTGAGTAGTCCCTGCCTGGAGATCGAAATGGGGGACTATTTTACCTCTGGAATATTTTACCCAAGAGGATGCCATCATCCTATTTTCATACAGTAGAGCTGCTTGTCCTCGGGAAAAGTAATGGCTGTAGTTTCCCCTTGCTTTCAGCCGTTCGCAGTAAATGGATGGCAAAGCCACATTAGCTGATGTTACAAGGGCAGCTCAGTCAATCATCCAGACTGTTGCTCCTGTAACTACTGATAAGGCTGCTACCCCTATGGATGGCTAAATCGAGGATATGCTTGGAAGGCCAAAAATTATAGTGTTGTTTCACTTCCCATCACTTTACCACACTAAGCTGACCAGATAGATACATTGTAAAGTTTTCTTTGGCCGTCAATAACATTTAGCGTTGTTGTTTCCTCAATTCAATTATTAAATTATTACTTTCTACATAACAGATCGCCGGCCGGGGTGGCCGAGGGGACTGAGGCGCTCCAGTCCCTGTCTGCATGGCCTCTACAGTCGGAGGTTCGAATCCCCCCTCGGGCATGGATATTTGTGCCGTCCTTAGGATTAGCTAGTTCATAAAGTAGTTTGTAAGTTTAGGGACTGATGACCCCGTAGTTAAGTCCCATAGACTCTATAAACATTTGAACATTTTGAAAATAACAGATCGCCGCTCTTCACCTCACTTTCAACATCGGGTATTGGGATAAGCAAATTGACGTGACGGACAGTGTGAATACAACTTGACGGCGTGTGCCGTGACGGGGTGTTGACGTGACGAACAGTGAATTGGCCTCAATTTGGTGGAAGTCATTGATGTGCAATTACTAATTCAGAGATTTTCTTCCACAGTCGCGAACAGAGTGCTTGCTCTCAAAGACGAAAACCAGTGATCAATGACGAAAACATTTTGTTTCTCTTAAGTTGGTACTGTGTGCATCAACTGTGTCGTTGATTCTTTGTATTGGAAATAAGATGGCGTTTTGATGTGTGTGAAAAGTTGTGAAACTGGCTTATTAGTCCGGTTGCTAAAAGAATAGTGTTTCATGTTTTCATAAACGTCTTCGTGTGGATATAAGGTAAGAGAGTAAGGTTTTTTTTCTGACTTCTGTTTGGAGTTGGTGGTATCCGTACCATCAATCAACAATGGTGTTGAACATTGCTTAAAGTTACTTACCGAACAATTTTGTCAGGCTTAGTCATAATTTTTCGGAAAATTTTAATTCGAAGCCTCTATTTCAGTTCAATATCTGTAATAGATTTCTACGCCATTATGGCTCTGGACTTTGTTTACTTCAGATACTGTGACAGAAGTCGTATGTTGTACTATAATGTTTGTAAATAAACTGTTGACCTGAAATATAGGTAAAATTTTACAACGTTTCTCGCCGGGCTCCAGTGCTTATGTTGGAATCAGATGAACAATGAAGTGTAGAATTGCGTTAATATTTTTCACGAGCTACAGGGTAAACGTTATTGCTGCTCGTTTCACTCGCAGCAAAGTTAATGCTGTATATACTCTATGGTTGACAGGTTCTTGTGTATACCCTTGTCCCTCCAGGAAAAAAAATAATTTTCATTGTAATTGAAGTTGTCTGTCGTCCTCCTCTTGGAGTTAATGCAGCGAAAAGAAATATGTACACACATTTAACGAGGATAATTGAAGGCTATTTCGATAAAAGAGCAGATACATTAATTATAGCTACATAATTAGTAATTTTGCTTAGGCAAGCACAAAAAACATAGAATAATTATAGTCAAGGAGGTCTCATAAAATATTTACGTTAATCTTTGCTGCTCTTTGCCACACAAATACATGTACAAGAAATGTTTTGTTCATTTTCCCCAACACCTCCCCCTAACCATGTCAATGTCAATGAAGTTTTGAATTATGTACTATATAGAATGAATGAAAACCATACATAATTTGAATCGTAAGGTACATGGAATTTATCAACATTCTTTGGGGGCCTGCAAAAATAACAAGCGAGAACACTTTGTCATTTTAGACAACTTAAAATTGAAATTAGTTATGAGAACACTTTCTATACACTCTTAAAATTCCATGTATTCTCCTGATCGCCATTTCATACGACATATTCTTAAAATTGGTGTAAGAATCACTACATAATTTCAACAAAATTTTAAATCCAGTTTATAATTTTTTTTTTTTTTTTTGCTACTTTTAATATCACAGCTACTGAACAGTATCAAATATTTTGCTAAACTGCAGAGTTTGTTGTCCACATGTTGCAATGTTGGCAACACTACAGAATATGTATACATCACAGCAGTCAACTATAGTGCAGGTAGCATATTTTATTTATTTTATGATCTGTATGAAACAGTGATCATTTTAAGTGGAAGTTAGGTTAGTATGTGAGGATGCACAATGCCCAAATCTCTGGCTCAGAAACACTCAGATTATTGCTTTCCCATAGTCGCTCGCAGTGAAGTTGCCAACATACGCGCCATGCTAATAATATGGGGAGCAGACTCTGCAGTTTTACCCAACATTTTCTAAAATGCGTTCATAGTTTGAAAACTTGTAGATAGAAATAATTCCATGTTCCACTGATAATACCTTTCCATCATCTGCCATAATCTAAAGATCTGGGCTTGGCAGTCTCTAGGAGGCCAAAACCTGTACTTATTTTTATCCCATTTGTCCGGAACCAATACTTGCACTCTCGTTTCAACAATACCCGAGAAGATTTTGCCCACAAATTAAAGAGATGCCTCAATATTCTCTACTTCCATGCTTGAAAATTAGTGTGATACTGCTTTTGTTGTCAGGTGGAACCTGTACCAATTCTCATGCCATATCAATTATCCTGTGTTACCATTTGAGACCTGAACATCCACTGTAGGTCCTAAGTTACCTGTTGGATGAATTATGACTTAATTTCACCCACCCCAGCCGCTTTATTGCATGGCAATCTATCAATCAGTCTCTCCATTTCCTCAAATAGCATCATATTTCCATCATTCCTATTTCATTGTACATCAGAAATCTGAAACATTACTGAATGTTTCACCTGCATTGGGTAACTCTTCGAAATATTTTCTCCATCTGACCAAGGGACTTGCAGAACTGACCGGTCCTTGAAAAATTTGTCAATTCCTTCTTCCTTCTCTTTAAACACTGCTAATTACATTCCAGGAAGGTTTTCCAGCAGCTGTATCCAAATCTTCCAAGCTATTTGCTAACTCTTACCACGATTTCCATGTGGGTGCTGCAATTATCTGCCTGGCTTTGTTTCTTTCTTTGACATACCTGTAAGCTTCTACCTGTGTTGTAGTGTGAAGCCATTTTTGAAATGCGTTGTTTTTTCCTTTTACAGGCTTCCTTGATCCTGTCATTCCACCAAGCTGTCTGCTTTTTCCTGCCTAAGTGCTGTACCTAGAAATTCTCTTGCCACTTATGGTACAGGGTCATTCCATGTCAAATTGCCTAATTTTGGAACATTTTCCTGCTTGACCATCACTGATTTTGATGACATTTTTAGTGAACATTCCCACATGTCCCCAATGAACATTGGTAAATTTTAAGGCTCGTCGAAGCAATACAGTCATAGATATAGTCAGTTATAGACAACATGCATGACTTTGCTATTCAGGAATTGGATCATCACTCATTGATAAACTTACATAAATATTAAAACAGAACTTATAATATTGGAAAGTAGGTCATCTAAATTTTACAGTACCTTGTAAGGGCCACTATTAAGTCCTGAGCTAGGAAACCGACACGTCACTGCAGGCAGTGCTGAGAGGTCAACTCGAAGAACTACTGGGTCTACTATTGTCTGTGTTCAACTATAAAATGCGCCATTTTTCGGGCTGGCGTCAGGGGACAGGATTCTAAAACGGTTGTCCAGCTGGGGGAGGGCTGGACAAATGCAAAGTCAGCGTAAGGCGGCGGGTGAGGGTGGCTCCATGACCTCAGTTCCATGGTTGAGTCTTAAGTTCATCACAATAAAGTGCCATATAACTTTTCACAATAGGCTGCTGCAGTGTAGTCTGCTGAAGCTGTTTATTCCTTCAAATTTGTCTGTCATTTTCAGATTTTTTTTAGCACACATTGAAAAACTGAACGTGCTTTTCTGGATGCTTGATAACATGCTCATTCCAACTCTGAATAGATACAATTCAATTATGTAAAACAAATGATCAAATAGCAAATTACATGAGATACACATTTGTAATGTTATGAAAATCAAAAGTTTGAACTTATTTTTACTGGAAAATAGTAGGAGGCTGATTTTTTTTTAATGCCACATCCCTGTACTGCCAACCTATTAAATGTTCAGCATGCATTTACTTTAGCAGATATCATATTCCAATGTTTAACACTTATTCCTTACCGTGATTCATGTGTTCAACTTTGATACAAATTATCTAGCATTGTTAGCCTGCGTTAGATGATCAAATGCAGTTAAAATAATGGTCTTTCTAGTCAGCCCAGTTTGTAAAGCTTTATAGAACATAGTTTTTTGCAAAATAAGGTAAAAATGCCACATTTTTGGCATTTTTCTAAAATCTTCAACTTTGCAGTTAATTAATTCTTTATTGTAAAATGATACCTAAACGAAACTTTGTTTGAGAACCTTGTATTGTTAGGTTACCACATGCCAAGTTGCATGTTCACCATAACTTTAGTCCCGAGATATAGGACTGCAAACTTTGAAGTTTTTTTTGGGCGGCAATTTTTTCCTTGAGCAACTTTGGCAGAATTTTTTTGGCTGTATACACCACATAAAATTATTTTCATTGTTATTCCCGAGAGAATGCATACAGTTGTACAAGATGGCCAAATGTCATTTCCTTAAACAAAATATTGCCCAAGGTATAACAACTCTAAGTCTTCAAAAATTTACACCCACCCTGCGCAAAGTTGTGCATGGTGTCAAACAACTCACTATATCTCGGACAGTATTGCATCATTGGGGACATGTGGGAATGTTCACTAAAAATGTCATCGAAATCTGCAATGGTCGAGCAAGGAGTGCAAGGTGAGTTGACATGGAATGACCCTACAGTGTCCCTTTACCTTGTCCATTCTCTTTTCCTGGTGCCTTTGTGAGATCATTGTTTTGTATTTGTGCCTGATTTCCTTGACCTAAAGCTTCTCTGCTCTTATCCTTCTACGATGGATCTCACTTCCTGCACTTTTGGCCTCACAACACCAATTTTGCTGCGGATTAAATAATGATGAGTGTCATCAATCCCCTGATTACCCATGTGTCCCTGGCTGCCTTCCTGATTTGTTATATATTTATACCTTTTATTTTAATATCCTTCTGTTCAATTTCTTATACTGGTATTGAAGCGCTGTTCTTGTCCTTTACTCATGACTACAGCACAGAGTGTGTCATAAAATCTGCCCATCTCATCTTTATCTCTCTCTTCATAGGAGGAATAAAATGACACAATTCTAATTTTCTTGCTGGAGACTGCCACATCTATCCACATCAGTCATTTGTTTACATACCTTATTGTATTATACTAGGTTCAGTTGCTTTGTCTACTGTAAAGCCCTATGCCCAACTTTGTTCTACCTGCTTTGTCTCCTGATGCCAGGTTACCTCGTATTCTCCACTTCTTCTTTCTCTCACTAATAGCTAAAATGTCTAACCTCATGCTACTTGCAGCCTCTGTCAATTCTAATTTCCTTCCAGCATAGTCCCCATTGATGTTAATAGCTCCCCATATCATTCCAGATAGTTTGTAAAGTCGAATCTGGGGAGTTCCTGGCCTGTCAAATAGAGGTGGGACTCTGTCCCCTCCAAAGTTGCAAAGCATTTTGCTCTGATTGTTGCCAACATAGGAAAATGCGGTCATGGTTTGAAACACAAATAATTAGCACTTTATTTCAGTGCAAAACAAGATAAATTTCTATATATCCATAGTAACCAAGATAAAGATTTAAAAAAAATATATCAGCAGAGATTTTGATTCTATTAGCAAATTCCAACAACAGTCCATTGTGTGTGTTGTAATGTCATGGTCAAAATGTAGTCTTTGTGGATTGGCGAGAAATTATTTCAGTGTCTACAGAGATTTTGATAATTTGGAAGAAGCATTGTCTATTGAAGTTGCAAATTCCAAAAGATAGCTATTGAACACTTGAGTGTCGAAGTCTAATATGTTATTAATGTTTACCAAGTGTTATGAAATTAACTTGCCTTTGTCCATTGAATTAAAAAACAAACACGGCAGTAGTAACTGAATCTGCATGCACTTAAGATCTCCTTCTGCAGCATATTCCACGCCAATGATGCTGCAAACTGTGTTATTTCCCTATATCTTTCTACTTTATTCACATCAGTTGCTGATGTGCTCTTGTAATCTTATTAAAATGTCAAAGCACATAATTTTGGATTTTGGTATTAAGGTATTTATTATTGTAAGCTATGCACTCAAAACATGCTGTTGAATCCAGCTATTTCATTTCTGTGCTGATAATGTAATCAAGTGCGGCTCCATAGCACAGTGGTAGAGTGGCAGACTACAAGTCCAGAGGTCGCGGGTTCGATCCCCGCCATGTCCTAGGATTTTTATCTGTCACTTTCCACTTCTTTTACCTCTGGCATTGCTGCTAATGTGAAAAATACTGAGTAGCACTGTGGTTCGGAACCCACGTTAAACTGTAGGTCCCCCTATAACTGGGTAGGTCAGGTCGGAGGAAGGCAACGGCATACCACCTCCAAACAGGACCATGCCTAGTAAAGCACTGTGGTGTTCAAACCAATCTTCGGATTGTTGACTGCTTTACGTTTTTAATGTAATCAAACTTACTAACATCTATACAAAATAGAAAATAGAAAACGGATGACTTACCTAAAGGACCGGCTCGTCGATAGACACAAATAAAATCACACAGAAACACACATACAAGCTTTTGCAACTGTTGGTCGCTTCTTCAGGATAAGAGGAAAAAAGGGAGGAGAACACTCTTTTTTTCCTCTTATCCTGAAGAAGCGACCAACAGTTGCGAAAGCTTGTATGTGTGTTTCTGTGTGATTTTATTTGTGTCTATCGACGAGTCGGTCCTTTAGGTAAGTCATCCGTTTCCTGTTTTATATTTTTTATATTTGTTTATCTCAGTAGGAAAGTTTCCTTCTATAATTATCGTTTACTAACGTCTATTATAGGCCAATTTAAAATTGGCCGACATTAAACCCTAAGCTTGCTTCCTTTTTTCCTGCCTGCCCCTTAAAATTGGTCAAAACTGTCCATCATCTTAAAACCTTGAGCTTTTTCTATTTTGAGCACAGGTGATTCACATTTAAAAAAAAAAAAATTATTCTATCGGCAGCATTGCTCAAAATTCTATTCAAATTAACAGTAGTACTCTCACGAGGATGCTTGCTAACGTGGGTCTACTTTAAGTGTAACAACCCTATAGATAGAGTATGATAAAATTACTCTTATTGAGGAGGAGTAGGTGAGATGCTGTATTGTTGAAACATTTAATGTGTTTTTGTGTGTCATATGTATTTATTTATTTTTTTCCAGCCATAATGGCAATACCGCCATATATTTTGGGCCCACATCCGTGGGCCACAATGATGGCCCAGCAGCAAGCAGCCCATGCTCAGCTGGCAGCTGCTGCACAGGCCCAGGCAGCTCATGTGCAGGCAGCACACGTTCAAGCTGCTCATGCTCAGGCCGCCCATGCCCAGGCAGCACATGCCCACGCACAGGCGGCACACGCTCACGCCCATGCACAAGCCGCCGCACAGGCACAAGCTGCCCAGGCTGCGCAGCAAGCGGCACAAATGCAGGCGGCGGCAGTAGTACAGCAGCAAGTCCATCCGCAAGTTCACCATCATCCTCCACCTCCTGTGGTTCCACCTCCACATAAGCAAATAGAAATTATAACTGAGGAAAAACTCCAAGAAAAAGGTAAGTGTTGGGTGTTCGTATCTATGGTACAGGTAGCTTACTTAAATGTAATTTGCAGTATTTTACTTGCTTTCCATAATATTGTAAAGTGTGCAGTTATTTTTTTTCCTGATTATATTGAACAGTAATACATTGTCTTTAGGTGTGCTCCTGTGTTAAATCTTTCTGTGTGTCTGTGTTGTGGATTATTGGGAGCTGCAAGTAATTTGTAGTCATTAGTGAAGGGTGACCAGACGACCCATATTTTAAGAGATCGTATCTTATTTTGCCCAAGTGTCCCGGAAAAGTAAATACGGGACGTATATTGTCCTGAATTTTATTAACCATCCCGTATATTTTGAATTTAACATTTTAAGTAAAGTTAGCCTAACCAAATGGAGAACAAATGTAATCGTAATCATGCAATGAAAGAAATAGGCTTCAACTCAAAGAGAATGACTCATGATTTTTGGCATAATTCTTTCATATATTTCCAATACTTCAGCCTTTGTTGGCGATATTCTTCTTTTTATTAGCTTTTAAATGCAAAAAAGTATATGGTGCCCAAAATCGCTACAAATTCAGTGATTAATAAATTCATCACAAGAAGACAGCATGCTGAAAGAGTCTGATTTCTTGGACATTTTAAGTTCATTTCACGAGACTAGTCTTAGCACAAATATGGAAGTGTGCTCAGTAAAGAATTAAAAATGTACCCGAATTTGATGGAAATATATTACGAATAAAGGGGGAAGACCAGCTTATTGAAAAAGTGCACCATCTAAAAACATGTGTGAAGAAAAACTTTGTTAATTGAGAACTCTGTAGCGAGTTGATAAAAACTGGTCTCTCATGTTCAGCTTACTTGCATTTGAAGATATCTGCAGTAAATGATGATGTGGACACAGCATTTTCAGTTTCAAATATTTTATGGACTGGGAAAAAAAACATTTAGTGGCAAACTGTGAAGGAGGTAATTGTAATAAGGACTCTTTTTCACAATACTTCATGTTGTGATTATTATGTGGAAATACTGGCCTCTGGAATGACAAACATTCTTCTGCAAAATATAATTCAGAGAAATACGTAAATTGCGCAAGTAATTATAACTGCCTCTCTTGCTTTTCTGCATGTGAGAAATATAAATGTTTAATTAGTAGCCTAATGTAATTTATTTGGCTTTAGTTGTGCAAGTAAAACTGTTCAAAATGTTCAGATGTTAGTTAATTTATTAGACCTAACTGCTATGGTCGCCAGTCAGCAGTCCCTAGACTTATAAACTACTTCGGCTACCTTACACTAAAGACAACAAACATCCATGGCCGAGGAAGGACTCGAACCTCCGAAAGCGAGCATTTGCGTGCTCTGCAGCGAGGCACCTTAGAACGCTCGACCACTCCACCACGGCGAGTGTCTATTTTGGTTAATTTTTGTATAAGCATGTGGTTTGATAGCTATATCTTAGTTACTGAGATTACCTTATATTAGTTTTTCCCGTCCCAAAAAGCCATAATTCTGATGCTTGTCCCGTTGCTTTCATGTTCTTTAAGCAATTAAATACTTTTCCTGTTGTGGTAATAGTTTTCTAAAATGAGTGAATATGTAAACAAACGAATATGACATGTTCGCTTGGGTAACAGAGGGGTTGGGGGAGGGTGAGAGACTAGCTTTGCCCACTATACTATGACTGCATCAATTCATGTATTTATGTATGCATTAATGCTACAAGTAAAGGCAGCAATTAGTGTCACACACATCGGTACCCATAGGTGTCCTTTATTTTTATTTTGGAAATCTGGTCACCCTACATTAGTGAGAATTGCCTGTTTGGATGGTGGTCTGAATAATACATTGTTAGACTATTATTTGTCCATTTGTTCCTTTTATAGGTGTATGTATCCTGATCTTCCTTCTCATTTTGGTCTTTGTGTGATGTGTATATTGAAAAGGAATAATGATAATTAATCATTGTCTTTCTTGTTGGATCTGCATTGTAACTTGTGTAATTCCCTTGTGGCCTTCTGCATGGCCACTTTCAAATGTGTCACTTATTTTCTACTTCTGATTTTTGTGGAAACATGATAAATTTCCTCTGCATGATGTTTATATATAATTGGTAGTAAAAATGTGTACTACTTGGTGTCTTACAATATATATAACTGTTTTAAAATATTTTTATATGAAACTCATGACCTGTTAATAATTTTGTTCAGTCAAAATCAAAATCAAATGATGTCAATTTTAAAAAGTAGCTGTAGTAGTAAGTACAGTCATCAGATGGTGCTAACCAACGTCTATCCCAAAACTGGCTTAGAGCATTTATATTATAAAACATGCTTGTCTCTTAGAGTTTTCATTAAAACATGTAACAGATGTTGTAGTCTAGTGCTAAAAGTACTGTATATTCCTATTGTATAGATAAAAATACTTGATGGGTACAAAATTTTTCACTGTATGAAAGGTACTCGCATGTGACAGGTGGGAAGTTTAGATGTAAATATTGGCCAACCAGTGCATGTGTTGGTTTTAGCTTTAAGTAGCTGGACCCAACTGATTTCTGAATAGCTCCCAGAAATGGGAACTTTTCGATATCGTTTGCTCATTGAGCAGTGTCACTTTATTATAGATCTGATGGCGATAGATTTCGAATTCTTCCCACAGATCCATGCGTTTACCTTTTTCACATGTATGGAGCAACTGCATGTGGGTTGTTATAACTGGTGGCTTGTGTTTACTTTCTATTAGATGGGCAGAGAAATTTGATTTTTCGGCCGCACTGTGCCGATCTACCGCGATGCGTTCACTGAATCTGGTTTCCAGCCGTCTGCCTGTTTGCCCAATATAACAGGAATTGCATTCAGGACAGTTGATTCTATATATACCTGATCTTTGGTAAACATTTGCCTCCACATTGTTTTTCAAGATTTTACCTAAGTTACTGGAGGTGGAAAATGCCACTTTAATTTTTTGTTTTCTGAAGACTGCTGCAATTCTGTCGCTAATTTTTCCGTAGTATGGTAAACAGATAAATTTATTATGCATGTTGTTTACAACAGGCAATCTACTTTCATTCTGTTCCTTGGTATTTTATTATACATGCTGTCAACAAAATTGGGCGGGTAATTGTTGACCTTGGCAATATATTTGATTGTATTAAGCTCTGTTTCAAAACTTGTCTTTGGAAGTGGGATTTTTAGTATACGATCATTAGCAAAATTGAAGTAGGCTTTCTTGTGTTGGCTGGGATGGTTAGAATTGTAATCTATAACACAATCTGTGCGCGTGTTTTTCCGATAAATTATGATGAATGTTTCCTATTTACAAACAAATAAAAAATGTGTATTTTTTATGACTGATTGCTGAATAATTACCACAGATCAAATACAGTCGTGGAGCACCCATTCCAACGTGGAATCAAGCCTGATAAAATTAGAGGAATAGTTAACATAAGAAAAAAGTAGAAATTAAAAGCCGGTGGACGGGATTGAACCTGCGACCTTCAGCACTGCAGTTGGTGACGCTATCCCCTGCGCCACACCGGCAGTCGGTGTGCATGGGGTCTCGCGGCAATATTAGAAATCTTATTTGTTCATCTTTGCAATAACATTTTTATATGCTTTATTTCTAATATTGTTGAAAATTTTGACATGGTGTGGTTAGATTATGACTTAGTAGAACCAAATAACACTTCATATTCAAACAGAAGAAGTTATGATTGAATGTTCCAACTGTCTGCTGATAGTTAAATCAAAATTTTATATACGTTTCCCATCATTGAACCATGCGAGTTCCTAACCACAAAGTCACGCATCATAACAGCAACAGATGTTGGAAGTGAAGTTTCAAATTCCTTATATCATTCGAAGCTGTCAGATGATCAGCAAATAATTAAAAATGCTGTAATGTAAATTATATTTTGCTGTTAGTTGAGTAAATAATTATTTTTAAATTGTGTGTGTGTGTGTGTGTGTGTGTGTGTGTGTGTGTGTGTGTGTGTGTGTGTCACCAATAAGGGAAGTGGTCAGTAGATTTTTCAAGGGGCTGCTCCTTCATTGCCTATCTATACAAATATGAAATGCAACTGCATGTCAGTTTTCGGCCATTATAATGGCCTCTCGATTATTTGACTGTTCATTCACCAATTGCTTATTGATAAAATCATTATTTTTGTCACAGCTCAAAAGTGGCAGCAGCTCCAATCAAAAAGATTCTCTGAAAAACGAAAATTTGGTTTTGTTGATGCACAGAAGGAAGATATGCCCCCAGAGCATATTAGAAAAATAATACGTGACCATGGTGATATGAGTAGCCGCAAGTACCGACATGACAAGAGAGTATATTTAGGGTACGTATTGTAAGTTTTGTGTACTGCTACATCTTAAATGAGTGAATAATTTCTCTAAATTTAATTTGTGTTCTTACAGAGCTTTGAAGTACATGCCACATGCAGTAATGAAGTTACTGGAAAATATGCCAATGCCCTGGGAACAAATTAGAGATGTGAAAGTGTTATATCACATAACAGGAGCCATAACATTCGTAAATGAAATTCCTTGGGTAATTGAACCAGTGTACATTGCTCAGTGGGGGTAAGTAATAATTTGTGAATATTTTATTAGTCCTTTTTTTTTAACACTGTAATACTTCATGAAAGTCTTTGTAATCTCAGCTTTGATAGTGGTACAGTGTTGATTATGCATTTAAGTTTAACCTCACATACAAATTAACCTATCTTTACCAGAACAATGTGGATCATGATGCGTCGGGAGAAGAGAGACCGTCGACATTTCAAGAGAATGCGGTTTCCTCCATTTGATGATGAAGAACCTCCATTAGATTATGCTGACAATGTGCTAGATGTTGAACCCTTGGAAGCTATTCAAATTGAGTTAGACGTTGAAGAGGATGCTGCGGTCTACAAATGGTTTTACGACCACAAGCCTCTGGTTGGAACCAAGTAAGTACTGTGGATACTGTGGAATTAGTTTTACTGTGCATTCAGTACATCGTCCATTAATTAACTTTGATTTATATCCTGTGATAGGCATGTGAATGGACCAACATACAGACGCTGGAATTTGACATTACCACAGATGGCAACTTTGTACCGCCTTGCTAACCAACTGCTGACAGACTTAGTTGACACAAATTTTTTCTATTTATTTGATCACAAGTCATTTTTTACTGCAAAAGCTCTTAATATGGCAATTCCTGGTGGTCCTAAATTTGAACCATTGATTAAGGACTCCAATCCTGCGTGAGTATTTGTTTCCAAAATGTAAAGTTTGTAATGTGTGTTCACAAAATAGACTTGTGATTATTAGATTTAGAGAAACCTACAATTTCATTTTAACATTGTTTTATTTTTCATGCTTATCAGTGATGAGGATTGGAATGAGTTCAATGACATAAACAAAATAATAATACGACAACCCATTCGCACAGAATACAGGATTGCATTTCCATACCTGTACAATAACATGCCACATTATGTTCACTTGTCATGGTAAGTAACACATTGAAATTAACTTGTAATAAAATTATTGTGTGATGATACTGAAATAATGTTAAACTAAAATAAATGTTCTGCTTGGAAGAAAAAAGAAATGAATTTTTCTATTGGTCTATTGTACAGAATTTATATTCAGAGTTTGGCATTACAATAACTTGAAATGCCTTTCATTTCTGTATACCTGTAGCAACATAATAAAAGCCTATATTTAAATTTTTGGTATATAAATACCAATCAGTCTCTCTGTCTCCTTGTAGTTGTCACAGTTTTCCCAGTTGAATTCTCATTAGCTGTAAGGTTAATTTGTTCTAGAAGAGTTACCTCCCTTTATCTGAGGGCTGATGCAGAAATTTCACTTAATATACTTAAATCACCGACATTTTCAGGTGTTTATTGTCTCTGATTGACTTTTTAAAAGATAATAAAAATTTCTGCAATACAAGTAACTACTGTTATAAATAGAAAATTTCTCCTTAGTTTTATGTTGCTCAAAACTTCATGTAATGAATGTTTCTCTCCTAGAAGTTGATGCATTCATTTTTTTGTGTGTTTATTGTTTTGTGATATTAGATAAATGTTATTGAAAGTTTAGTCACCAGTGTCAATGTACCTATTCAAATATTTCCATTTATATATAATCAGTTGCAATTGAAGTGCTTTTATTATAATCAGTTTTGGGGTATATAGTGCCTTTTTAAATTTATATATTGACAGTCTTAAAACTTCTGTCTGAACACAGTGGAAGGACACTGATTTGGTGTTACATTATTATAAATGGAACTGGTTATAATAAGAGCAGTTGACTGCTTCTTTAAAAACTAATTGTATAACAGTTACTGTTGGGCGAAATACCGAAATGTATACTGTTTGTCAACAATAAGTTGACAATTTGTGTGATGGCTGTTGGCAATTAGCAGAATGTGTGCTTTTGCCTCGCATTCAGTTAATGTGTACAAATAGCAGATGTCTGAAGGGTCCACAAAAGAGTTTTATCATACCCGGTATATAGTTCCTGCAAAAAAGTCGGGGGGGGGGGGGGGGAGGAGGATAGGTTACTATGATCATTAAGTTATATAATTTATGGAGTGTTTACATTCCCACACAAGTTTTAGAGGCATATGTAAATGGAATATGTCTGTACTAGCAGTGTGGTATAATAATTGTGACTGTTATTGATTACTGTAATAAGAAATTGAGTAATCGCTGAGGTCACATACATCAAATTCTTGGGAGATTCTTTCTACGATTGTCATAAATTATTTTTAATTACTATTTTTTATTTCTTTATAGGTATCACACACCTAACGTTGTGTACATAAAAACAGAAGATCCTGACCTACCAGCATTTTATTTTGACCCTCTCATCAATCCAATTTCACATAGACATTCTATGAAAGTAAGTATGGCGGTTTAAGGTAACTTCATGTTTCTTGTGTAAGCAAATGTTAATGACTTTCCATCTGTTGCATAAATTTTATGAACTTTGTATGGTGCTCTGGTGCCTCATATGAAGGGGGTGGGGGGGATTATAGGCAAGTCAGCTGTGGACTGTTTTGTTTGTTGACTTGTATCTAGTTATATGGATATCACCCTCTTGAATTGAGGTTAACCTTGAAGGTTGTATAAACAATTTGTAGGGCAGAGGATATACATTTTTTGAAGTTATTTGTCCTCTGATTCAGGTACCTGTATTTTAGAATTAGAGTGCCTCAGTTACCATTGGTTCTGATTTAGGGCTCCCTTCTTTCTTCACTCGAATATCTTCTCCTCCCTCCTTCCACTATCCTTCCCAATTACTTTCTTCGTCTCTGTCGTCACTTGCATCTTTATATGGGTTTGGGACATGAGCCCAAAGATTGAAAATTACCAATGTCTCTGTCACCAGTTTGTGACACTTGGGCCACTATTAGCTGACGGACAACAGTGGCTACGATGTGACACTGGTGTCGGGGTCTGGTGACTGCCCCAGACACTTGGAGTCGTCCAGAGCATATGCATTGCAGCATATGGAGCCTATTAGCCTTGGGACATTAGCGGTGACACTTTTCGCGTGTATATGGCACGTCACTCTGGCAGCTGTCATTCAGCAGCTGGTGAACTGCAGTACTGTGTGTGTTGTACTTGCACTGTGTTACCACACTGTTACAAATATGGAAATAGTGAATACGGTTGATCGAGAGTTCAAGGAGCTGAATAAGCTCTTTGAAAGTAAAATAAATAGCGAAGACCTACTTGCTGAGGTACAAAGCAAACCAGCGCTTTGGTATGTCACGACTGAAGCATATTCCGAAAAATGTGAGAAACAGAATACAGAATATTTATTGGCTTTTCAGTATTTTTCATACAATTGGGTTTGTCAGGGTACATAGTGTAATTTACATTTATAGCCTACATTACATTTATACATTAAGCATATATTATACATACAAAATCACATATTACAACGAAACAATAACATAATTTAGGAGAAACATATATTTTTACTGTCATTTTGTAGGAATTCTTCAATTGAGTAGAATTCACTGGATTTTAGCCAAGTTTGTAGTGTGTTTTTACATTTGCTCAGTGGCATTGTACGAGCTGCTTGTGGTAGCTTATTGAAGAATTGTAAGCTTAAATACTTATAGTTATTTTGAACTATGGCTAGTCTCGTGGAAGGTAAATCCAACAGACAGTTGTTTTGTGTATTGTGAGAATGAACATTTCTTCTCATGTTGAATTTATCTATGTTTTCTTTAGCACTGGGTGCTTGGTGCAATATTTTAAGGAAGTTCATTTCAGAGTTAGAGGAGAGACCAGTAAGCGGAAGGAATGTTCTAGCTGAGTTTTATAACTTTACTACTTCAATACAGGATTTAGTATTTTTCGTAAATAACTCATATTCAATATTTGTACAAATTTTTCATTACTTAGTATTATTAATGTGTAGTATAGCTAACAAGGAAATGGTCCGACATGTCATGTCAGAACTTTCTTTTATAATATTTTCATTGCATCCAGTCCAGTGTCTAATTTCTATAAATTTAGGTGCTGGAACTCGCCTCTTCCAGCTTGGTCTGCAGCACCATATTTCAAAAGCTTCTAACCTCTTCCTGCCTTAACTATTTATCATCCATGTTTAACCCCTCATCTCCCGGCCACAGAAAAAGCAATAAACCGTAAAATGCTGTTATGAAATTCATGGTTTTTAAACCATAATTTATTCGTTTATGAAAAATAATAGTTTGGCAAGTACTGTAGGTTTTAATATATAAAAGTATACTGTTACATGATTGGTAAATAAAGGTGTTCAAAGGCTTTGCTTTTGTTTTTGCTTAATTATTTACAGCTAGTTACGGTTGCTGTATTCAATAATAAATACTTTTTGAAATTATAGTTATTTGTGCAATATATAAGAATGGATTAATGACTGTCTTACCTCAGTGTTAGGACCCATTTTTCTTCTACTGAGAAACACTTGTTTAATTCTGTGTCAATTCCAGTTATATCTTCTTTTACGTAGACAAGCAACTCGTAAAATGATGCTATTGACATTCGAAGAAAACAAAAATTACTGTCGTCCGCACATACATTGTCAAATAGTGTACGAATACCTACCTCTACGAAACAAGAAGCGTACATGGGATGTTTTCGCATTATCCTAACTCTTCGCTTTTTCTTTTTGAAAGAAGTGCAAGAAGGAGAAGTTCGCCGGCCGCGGTGGCCGAGGGGACTGAGGCGCTCCAGTCATGGTCTGCACGGCCACTGCGGTCGGGGGTTCGAATCCCCCCTAGGGCATGGATATTTGTGCCGTCCTTAGTTGTAGGTAGTTCATAAGTAGTTTGTAAGTTTAGGGACTGATGACCCCGTAGTTAAGTCCCTTAAGCTTAACTAACATTTGAACATTTGAAAGGAGAAGTTCTTCATATGATACCATTCTGTCAACAGCTCGAATCTCGATGAGAAGGGAGCAGGTGTTCAACAGTTGCGCCACCAGTTGACCGTTCCATTAAAGCTGTGGCGACTAGTCACCACTCGTGATGTCATGAGTGGCGACACTAGTTGCCCTTGGCTAATAGTGGCCTTACTGACTCATTTCGTGATGCAGAGTTTATTTATACTGATGGTTCTGTTGTGGATGGCTGAACTGGGTTTGCCTTTGTCCAGGGTGATCGTGTTTAACATCATTTCCTGCCTTGTGAGAGTAGTATTTTTACTGCACTGTTGGTTGTCATTTATTGTACTCTTGAGCACCTCTGTTCTAACCTTGGGGAGTCATTTGTCATATGTAGTTACTCCTTGAGTGACTTTGAAGCACTAAACCAGAGTTTCTCTAAACATCCTTTTGTATGACCTATTCAAGGCACTATACACTCTTGGCAGGTGTGGCCATTCAGTAATCTTTGTCTGGGCCACAGGCCACATTGGCATCCCAGGGAATGAATATGTCATCAGCTGGCCAGCAGACAATTACCTCATGAACTTTGCAAATTGGCCTCATGGAACAGAATCTTTGTTGGCACTACACTGGAAGGTGCATGCAGCTTTGAGCTTCAAATGGTGTACCTCAAGTGTGCCGAACAAGCTTTGCACAATCAAGTTCTCCATAGTCGCATAGAAATCTTCATTGAGGTCCATACAACGGGACTCGGTTGTTCTCTGCCAGATGCATATTGGGCATACATGATTGACCCACAGGTGTCTTCTTTGCTGTGATCCTGCCCAAGTGTCGCTGTGGAACTGTTCTGACAGTGGTCCATCTTTTCATGGACTGTCCCTTTTTAGCCTCCTTGTGATTCTTTTAATCTACCACCTGTGCTCCCTTTAGTTTTAGGTGACAGTGCCTCCATGGCTAACTCCATTTTACAATTTATCTACACAGCTGGGTTTTATCACTTCATCTAGTGGTGGGTGTTTTCTGATTTTTCAGGCCCCCACCCCTACAGTGTCTTTTATTTCCTACCTACACCTGTGTTGTCAGTCTTCCATCTGGAGTTCTGTTTTACTGTGTGGTTGAGTGGTTGATTTGCCTTTCTATCTGTGTGTTCTACTGATTCAGGCATTCAAGGCTTTCAATGTAGTCAACCACTTGCTCTACTACTTTTAAATATTAACTAAGGTCTGTTGTTACAGTTGTGTTCATCCCTGCTCTGAACATCTGAGGATTTTGCCATCTGGGTGCAGGGCTCCATCTTCAACTGTGTATCAACCTTTGCTGACCTATGTATGTTTGGAAAGGGGACTGATGACCTTGTTGTTTAGTCCCCTTTAAATCCTCATCCAACCAACCAATCTGATCTGGGGATTTGGATGGTTGGCTGTGGTACTAGTGCCCCAATCTGCATGCCACCTGTAAGTTGTCCCCTCCTCTGCCCCCTCATGTTCTCTATACAGTATTACCCCTCTTTTACACTTTTCAGGGGATTGGAGGATTGGTGGTGTAAACGGGGGGAAAGTGTAAACGGGGGGAAATCACTTTCAAAGAAAGAAATGCTCCAGAAAAGCCGGACAAAGGTTTCACAATGCTTATTGATACATAAGTGTGTAGATAACTCATTATTTCTAGTACTTACTTGAAGTATCCAGTGAAAAGGAACTACTGATGTTGCTCTGTCTTCTAATTCTGCTTATCTGCTGGCAAGCAGAACATTACTAGTTTGAAATATTGTCAGATAGCCTTCTTGTGTGTTGCTTATATATAATGTGGAAATGGAGCTACCCGTAATTAAATGTTGTGACTTGTAAAGTATCATTCAGATTTTAATAACATATTAATAGGCCTATTTACAATTTATTTATTTATTTTAAATCACTGTTGTAACAACAAAGTTATTGCTGCTTAAAAAAGAAGTCCTTAATTGATTTCTGCTTGGCTCTTTTGGTCGATATGATGTCGATCTGCTTCTCCAATTCATATAGGGTCTCAAGTGTCTTTTCACTTCCTTCAACAGAGGAAAAGTACCTTTGAAGTAGGTCCACTGCTGCAGTTGCCTCAGCACTGGTGGGAACTGGTACACTGTCTTCTTCTTCATCTTCCTCTTCTCCATCACTGACTGAGGAATTAGCAAATAACTTTTCTGCAGCAAGTTCTTCCAGAGTTGTTTCCTCTGCAGTTATGATGTTGGCATCTACTTGCAGAAATTCGTTGAAGGTGCAGTTGGGTTGCAGCGTTTCCCATGCAGCAGGAAGCAATTCTTCTTCCCCTTCTTCTTCTGGTATCTGACACTGTGTATCCTTAAAGAATCCAGCTTTTTTAAAACACTTCTTTATGGTGTCCTCCTTCACCGCCTTCCATGACTTGGCAATAAAATGCAGTGCTTTCAGCACTGAAATCCTCGTAGATGTGACATCCAACCCAGAATCAGTCTTGGACAAAAGTCTTTGGACAAGGTTCTTCCTATAAAATAATTTGAAGGAATGTATAACTCCTAAATCCATGGGCTGCAGTTTGCTTGTGCAGTTAGCAGGAAAAAATTCTAGCTGCACATTTCTGAAGTTCATGTCAACAGGATGTGCAGGACAGCGGTCAACAAAAAGAAGAATTTTTCTATTCTGAGCTCCCATTTTTGCATCGAGGGCAGCCAACTGTTTCCTAAACAGATGTGAGGTCATCCAAGCTTTCTGGTTGGCGTCATATGGAGTAGGAAGAGAACGAACATTGGTAAAACAACATGGCTTCTTTGATTTGCCAATTACAAAGGGCTGAAGCTTCTCAGAGCCATCAGCATTGGCTCCCAACATCACAGTTAACCTTAGTTTACTGTGTTTGCCACCATGGCATTTATCGCCTTTAAATGCCAAAGTTTTGTTGGGCAACACATTGAAAAACAGTCCAGTCTCATCTATATTAAAAATGTTTCTTGGTTCATAATTTGCAATTAAACTCTGTAATTTTTCATTTACCCACTGTTGGACTGTACCACTATCAACATCTTTCGATTCTCCACAGACAGTTCTATAAGTTATATTATATCTTTTCCTGAACCTGTCGATCCATCCATTGGAAGCGCTAAAATCCTCAATGCCAAGAATGTTGGCTACTTGAAGGGCCTTCTCCCTTAAAAGTACACTGCCTACTGGGATACCTGCTGCCCTTGACGTCTCAAACCATCGTTTAACTGTTTCTTCAAGATCGTCATATTTTGAATATGTAGCATACTTGCGTTTTTTTGCATGTGTTCCACTCTCTGAAGCACAAGATGTGATACTGTCTCGGTTTTTCACTATCGTATTTAGTGTTGAAACCGAAATGTTCAATTCACGCGCAAGTGCTACACGAGTTCCATGGAAGGAATCCACTTTTTCTAAAATTCGGACCTTTTCGTCCATGGTAAAAGATCTTCTTTCCCTTCTCTCCATTGTTCAGCTGACAGCGAAACAACAAAACTGACGTAACACACGAAGATTAATACTAACAAAGCAAGTAACAAAGGAGATCGCGCGGCAAACAAATTGACGTCTCAAGTCCGAAACAGTAACAACAACAATAACAAAAAGCAAAACGAAAACTTAACAAACAAACTAAAAAATCGCAAACAACAACTTTAACACGTCAACAGCAAAAAGAACAATAATCGCGAAACGTAAACTTCACTGATAGAAACGCTACAGATTCGTTCGACTATTAGCTCGCTCAGTGACGTCACGTAACAGCAGCGCGCGACTCGCGAGAAATATCTCGCTGATCCCGAGAACAGTACGCGGTTTGCGGCATATTCATGAGATGCCTGGAAATTTCAAAGAAACCTACTCGCATTAATTTGAGCTGTACTCTTGGGTTCCTAACCACATCCTTTAAAATTGTGCGGCTAATATATGGTATTATCTACACAATTTTAAAGGATGTGGTTAGGCTAATTTTGTTTCGAGCGTAGAAGCAACGATATATATATATCGATTGCGGCCGATATCGATTGCGGCCGTAGTATGACTTCGAATGTAAGCTTTCTTGGAAATTACTACAGCTAGGTTTGAATATGAATTGAACTGTTCGAACAATTTGCGTCACAGTTCAGGAAATCTCAGATATGTTCGAACATTCGATCACGATGCTATCTAGCAATGTCAGGAGGTACTATCTCGACGATGTACAGCGATGTTATTCATAAATCTTTCGGCGCTCTACAGTAAATTATTTATACCCACGATAGTGTCATTAATGTACTATGGGGATTAGTAAGTATGAAAGGCAAACTGTAGTAGCTTCTAGGATGCAGATCATAAGTAAAAACAGTAAACCGGCCCCTACACGGTAATTAATATTGACAATATTTCCCGGCTGCACAATAATATTGACGGTCTAGGCGTGCGATTGAGAAGCGCAGTAATATTGAGAACATCAAAAACCTCTGAAATATATTGCACTGCCTGTAAATATTGTGCCGTCTGTGGGCAGTATTGACAATATATTTGACATTATCGCGCTATGTTGTTACGTTTGCTGTTTGTTTACTTGTACCACATGTGTTATTTTCGTGCGCTTCCAGCAAAGTAAAGCAATACCAACAGTAGCAGCGTCTTTATTGTCCAACATTTCACACCATAATATTATTGAGCAGTCTAGGAGCGAACGACAATAATATTGCGCAATATTATTGGCCGTGTAGGGGCCGCTTAACGAATATGAGCTATACGTAAATGATCGTTACTTAAAATTCTAGTGCTGCGATCTAGCGACGTCTGTTGGTACTATGCACTCAACAGTTCGTGCACTGTTTATTTCAATGTCGCAATTACAGTTAATTTTCGATCTAATCGAAAGATTCCTTTACTCGATATTTTCAGGTCGATTTGCCAGGCGTGATGTAAACGGCGGGAAATACAAAATTTCAGACATGTAAAAGAGGGGTTTTAAATACATTGTGAACATACGAAATATGACGGGATCGGAAAAAAAATGTGTAAATGGCGGGAAAACGTAAAATGAGGGGATGTAAAAGCGGGGTAATACTGTATATCTGTGCCACCCTGACATTCCTTCTGCTTCTTTGTGTGTTCCCCATTTTTTTGTGTCAACAGTCTTGTTACTCTGCCTCTTGTCACCAACTAGCATTAATAGGCACAGGAGTTGAATGCTACCACCATAGGAACTCTTAGCCAGATTGATTGCATTCTTGTACTGCAATTTGACCTAAAAGCTCTCTCCTATGCAAAAACCATTCTCTGTGAAACATTGCACATGCTTCAAACTTCTAATTGAAGGGAAGAGAGAATAAAGTGAACAAGCATGGACTGTGTGGTGGCATTTCAAAGGAGTAAAAATGACATTATTAAAAGCCAGCTGCTGCCTGTAGCTTAAATTTCTGGGGAAGGCTGAGACATTCACTAATCAGAACTTACTGGGGGGATCACAAGATGGGTGTCACTGGCTTAACAAGCCTCTACCTGACAGCATATGTAGTGTGGCACCCACAGTATACGTCTGAGTGTTATGTCCTACAAATAATGCAAATTCTGTATCTTATAAAGTACAGGAAATAACATTCTGAAAAAATAGGGTGTACACCTAAAAGAATTTAATAGGCTAAATCACCTTAGGCACAAAGGGACATAATCGTGTCACAAATGATGAAGTTTATACTTCCTATGAAGTATAACCTGTTTAAACAAGACAAAAGCCTTCTACAATGATACAAGGACAACCAAGAAGCAGGCACAATGACATTGCCAAAGAGTGGTTTTAATACAACAATGTAAAATCCAGTCTGGGCTGTCATTAATAGAGTATATATACAGTAAAACCCCTTTTTAATGGATCTCGTGGTGTCGCACAAGTATGAAGTACGCGCCACGTACTTATGCTGCGCACCGCCATGCACGCACGGCGCAGCGTTCTTATGACGTCAGCCACGAGCGCCCTTTGCTACAATTCCACTCGTGGCCACCACTGGACTGCACCGTTCACTTGGGAATGAGATAGGGACCAGTTAAGACTTGGCTATCGGATAGGCACTAGGAATCATCAGTAGGCAGGCCTCTATCTACTTCAACTATGTATCAGCATTCTGCAGTAATGAACTTTGTAAAAGTTAAGTATTAGAACGTTTCTGTGAAATATATATCTTGTTCTAATTTACTCTAGTGTTTCTAGTTTCTGTTGTCCCACTGGCTGGTCACCTCCGTAACTGCACATGCGTGCATCCTTTATTCCTGCGTCGGCCTCTTTCTACTCGGCCACCGACACCTACAACAGGTGGAAACGAGACACACAATCTCAGGGGACCAAAATATTTATTCCTTAAAAACGGAGTTTCCTTAAAGGGGGTTTTGCCTAGGTACACAAAAAGTGTCACCCAGAATCTTGATTCACACGTTTAGGCAATGTACGAGATATTTGATTATAAACATACCAATAATCTGCTCCAAACTTAAATACGGCATCAATGCTTGGATTTTCACATCACCATGGAGGTACCAAGCCTGATGTGTTACTCATTGTTTTATATGGCGAATTTCCCCAGGAGGCCTATAAATCATAACACACAAATGTGTGTGTACTTACACTTTCTGCAGAAAACATATATATATATATATATATATATATATATATATATATATATATATATATATATAAAATATAAAAAATAGACGAAGATTACTCACCAGGCGAAGGAGCACAGGTGTGACAGCATCACAAATAAATAAATGAATACACACACACACACAATCGCAAGCTTTCGCAACCCAGTTGCGTCTTCAGGCAGTAGGGAAGGAGAGGGAAAAGGAAATGAAGAGGGTTTTAAGGAAGGGGGTAAGGAGCCATTCCAATCCCGGGAGAGGAAAGACTTACCTTGGGGGAAAAAATGGAGGGTAAACAAATGCACACATGCCCACACATTCACACAGACACAAGTACACCTAGGCAGACATACTGTAGAAAGCAAAGAAGTTAAGTTATAGAAGTTAACTTCTTAACTTCTATAACTTAACTTCTTTGCTTTCTACAGTATGTCTGCCTAGGTGTACTTGTGTCTGTGTGAATGTGTGGGCATGTGTGCATTTGTTTACCCTCCATTTTTTCCCCCAAGGTAAGTCTTTCCTCTCCCGGGATTGGAATGGCTCCTTACCCCCTTCCTTAAAACCCTCTTCATTTTCTTTTCCCTCTCCTTCCCTACTGCCTGAAGACGCAACTGGGTTGCGAAAGCTTGCGATTGTGTGTGTGTGTGTATTCATTTATTTATTTGTGATGCTGTCACACCTGTGCTCCTTCGCCTGGTGAGTAATCTTCGTCTATTTTTTATATTTTATTTTTCCTGCTAGGAATTTTTCGTCTTAATAATCGTTTCATATATATATATATATATATATATATATATATTTTTTAAATCAAACAGAATTGTTTGCTTTGTTCTTCCAGTATACTGTAAAGACATAAGTTGCTGCTCTAACTTGTTGATGCTTGTTATCACTGACTCGTCCACTTTAAATGAGGAGTTCTTGACTGAATCCAGTCCCTGTACAGCAGCTGCAAAGTTTGGTACCACCATCATCCTCTTCGTCATTGTTCTCGCTACCACCTACTACCTCACCGTGTTCCTTTACTACACTTTCACTCATTTCAGATGTGGAGGTTGAAACATCATTGTCACCGGAAACAAAGCCCTGAAATGGAACATTTTCATGAACATCTGAGTGCCTGCTCCATTCTTCTTGTGGGGCAATCACATCTTCATCAGAATTTGATGAACCACAACCAGCCTTTGTAAAACAGTTTTGTACAGTGGGCAGTGACACATTGTTCCAGACAGCTACAAACATATGCATGGCCTGCAGAATGTTGAACTTCATCTCTACCTTCCTATCAAGGAATAAATTGCCGTTTGCACAACTGCCACTTTGTGTTTTGATTTTATAGTATGTATAATGCCCAGCTCCAGAGGCTGAAGGTGACTTCTGCAGTTTGTTGGATAAAATACAATAGTAACATTCCACAGAAACAATGTGTCTTTAGAATGCATTTTGCATCCAAGAGCCTCAGAAATCATACAAATATTTCCAATTTCATCCACGAATTGCTGTTGTATTTGTAAGAGCAAGGGGGTGTTTTAATATTTTAAAACATCTAGGGCTTTTGAATTTTCTGAATATAAGTGGTGGCAACTTTTCACTTCCATCACTATTAACACACAAACATGTGGTCATCCATTCTTCACTTTTCTTTCCTCTGGGGCATTTTTCGCCCTTTAGAGAATAAGTTTTTGCTGGCAGTAAATTGTAAAAAATAAAATAAAATAAAAACACCAGTTTCGCCAGTATTAAAAAGTCTTTTGGCTCATATGACTGTAATAATCGTGGCAAAATAACATTCATTTTTCCATTGGTTCACAGTTTTAATATCTAAGGCCTCTCTTTCTCCACTCAAAAACTGAAACGAGAGATTATGCCTGTTCTTGAAGCGGGCAAATCATCCATTCGACATACTGAAATTTTTGATGCCAATATTCAGAACGAATTCACATGCTTTTTCTTGAAGAAGGTTTCCACTCTCGGAATTCTGCTACTCCTCACTTCTTCGTACTATTTCAAAACAGTTGTTTCAAGATTACTCAAAGTTGAACTGCAAATGTTCTTCCTTTTGCGTCCTGAGGTACCACTGGATTCACCATTTAACATAGCTCGTTTTGTAAAATGCCGCACAAAGAAGACAGCGGCATATCATATTTCTTTGCCAAGTTGTCTTCAATAACGCGGATAATCGTCAGCTTCTCTCCAATTGTTAGTTTTCTGCATTTGCAGACCATAATTCAGCAATAAGAAAACTGAAATATAGATGAGAACAACAAACAGGTCACTTCACAACTAGCGCTTCGTACTATCAAATGAAGTTAGATCATGTGACCAGAAGCACATGGAATACAGAGCGGAAATCGCTTTCCTATTCATTAAATGTGTTTTCCAGTATCACTACACTGCCATTCGATATTTCTATGTAGATATAAGCTGACTGAAAAAATCTATTAACATATACTGTGAAATGGAAACCAAATAAAACCATAGTTGCCTCAGATTATAAACCTTTCCACCCGAACCCACACGATCATGTGGGTTCGGATTTTACTTTATTACTCCAATGTCAATCGTCTGGTATGCTTCCAACCAGCACGCAATGGTAGTTCAGGGTCTACTCTTCGCCAGCACGGTCATCGCATGTCGGTTAGAATCATATCATAAGACTGAGGACGGAGGAAAGAGAAAATCAAAACTTGCACGATTGTGTGGACTCGGGCGTAAAAGGGATAAATAGCCTTAAAAAAAAAAAAAGGAATGTTTGATATTTATTCCTTAAAGCAGGGATGGCCTTAAAGCAGCATTTGTTAATAGGGGGGATAAATAACATTGTTATTATGGAAGTTTTGCCGGGACTGGCAGAAATATTCATTAAAAGCAAATTCGTTAATTCAGGGCTCTACTGTAGATAACTCTTTGTAAAGATGATTACTGAGCCATCTACTGGCAAGTAAAATACAGTCACATTCACACAGCTTAAATTTTTGGCCATGTCCTTGATGAGAAAAAGACGCACATACATTTACACACTCAGATTTAATTAAAGCTCACATGACTATCATATATGACCGCTCCAGTGCAACAAACTCTTGACAGTGAAGGCTCTGGTAGTTGGGAATGGGAGATGCAGTAAGGAATGTAGTGAAGGGAAGGGGTGGGAGAATGAAAAAGTGGAAGGTGTAGAGATGTGTGAGAAAAGGGGGGGGGGGACTAAAAATAGAAGAGGAAAGTGAGATGATTTAGAAATAAAATTGACACTCAACTAAGGGGAAACATGTGGTTCATATGTTGAAAGTGAAAACTATATTTTCAGGACATAAAGTCAATGGTGGTCTCATTTTAGGACCTTTGAAATTGAAGCCTCATTATGTTATATGAAATAAGTCCCTCCCTCTGTACATACTAAAGACATTTTCTGCAATATGAGATATGAGCTACTTGGTTCTGTGCTTACTCTAAATTCTCTGACTAACTTGTTTGTATTCAGCAAGGCATGTCTAGTTAAGCACAGTAAACTACTTCAATTCTGAATTGCAATTTCTTCAGTAACTTCATAAGAATTCATATATTCTCACCAATTGATTGCTTGTGGTTCAAACCCACATCCAGTAATCCAGGTTTAGGTTTTCTGGGATTTCGCTCAATCTTTCCTGGCAAATGACAGGATGGTTCCTTTGAAAGAGCAGAGCTGATTTCTTTCCCCAACCTTGCCCATGCTGTCAATGGCATCTTCCTTGCTCCCTTCCTTCAGCAATCAATAGTTCTGTTGCAACCTTTCAGCAGTGCAATTAAGTTTCTTAATAGAATTACGTTGGATGTGTGATAGGCAACAGAACCATTGCCAGATGACGATGAAGAGTTTGAACTACCAGAAGAAGTCCAGCCATTTCTCCAAGAGACACCACTGTACACAGACAACACAGCAAATGGAATTGCTCTCTTGTGGGCGCCTCGACCATTCAACATACGTTCAGGTAATACGACACTCTTCAACTAACCATAAAAATGCATGCTGTAGCTTACTTTCCCTGATGAATTATTAATTAAATTAATTATCAGCAATCATACATTAGTTTCACTGAAAGAATGTTATGTGATTTACAGGCAGAACACGTAGAGCAATTGATGTACCATTGGTTAAATCGTGGTATCGTGAACATTGCCCACCGGGACAACCTGTAAAAGTCAGAGTTAGCTACCAGAAGTTGTTGAAGTACTTTGTGCTTAATGCTTTGAAACATCGTCCACCAAAACCACAAAAGAAAAGGTAAGATAATCTTGGCTGTAAAATCTCTTTCCATTTGAGCATTAGCCTCTTTAACCATTAATAGAAACAAGCTTGTTTCCAATAACAGTTATTGCCACTTTTACTTTTGTTAGTTTCATTTATGAAGGGGCATATAACATACTTGTCAAATTATGGATTTTTTTCCCCTTTTCTCCTCAATTCTAGCTCCTCATTAGCTACATCATCTACCTATCCAATCAGCATTCTTCTATAACCATATTTCAAAAGCTTCGGTTCTTTTCTTGATTGTTATTAGGCCTACTATACCAGTTCCTATAAGACTACACTCCAGACAAATACCTTCAAAAAGACTTTGTTATTTAAATATACATTTGATGTTAACAAATCTCTATTCTGAAGAAATGCTTTTCTTTCCATTGCAAGTCTGCATTTTATATCCTCTCTGCTTCAGCCATCATAATTTATTTTGCTATCCAAATAACGAAGCTTCTCTACTACTTTCATTGCATATTTCCTAATGTAATTGTCTCAGAATCACCTGATTTTATTGAACTAAATTCCATTACTTTTGTTTTACTTTGGTTCATTTGTCTTATAAACATATTCTAAGACACTGCCCATTTTGTTCTTTGATTAAAATTGTAATATGGTCATCTCTCTGATAATAAAATGGATATGGGAAAATACTGAATAGTTAAAACTATCATAGATTTAAAAAAAAAAAAGGCCCTTTAAATTGTCAATTGCTTCAAACGAATTCCAACAGATGCTGCTAGACCTTATTAGGCCCTGCATTTGTTAACACAATGGATTTCCTTTGCAGGGCACCGGATTTAAACTTGAACATCCACTTATCCAGATAAATTTGCATTGTTTTCCACAGATACTCAAAACACACACTGTAATTATCCTCAATAAAAAATAGGCTGAGGAAATGCATATTAACATATAATTTTTCATGCAATGTAATGTTTTTGTTCTGGGCTTTTAGGTAAAACAGGAAAAAGAAACTCGCACAAAGGGCATCTGTGCAACAGCTGAGCATTTAATCTTGATTAATATCTGTGGAATAAAAGGAGTGAGAATGAATGTATTTTATACTGAAACCTCATATTATATATGTCCCTTTTTCATACTGCATCTAATTTTTCACCTGACATCGCTTTTGCTTGTTGTATCCCCGCCTTATCTTCCCCCTCCCACTTCCCCCACCCTCCTCTGCTCCATTATTTCATTTTTTTTTTATTTTTTTTATTTTTTTTTATTTTTTTTTTTTTTTTTATGTATGATGTATGTCCATACCAGATATCACAATAATCATCAGTCTTGTTTAATATGTAGTAAAGTTTATCTGAATTTTGTTCTACATTTAGCTGCAGGTCTAACTGAAATGGTGATTGTGTATGAAGTAATAATGTTTGATTTAATTGCACTAATTGTTATCAATGTTTTTGGAAAGCCTACAACTGCATCTTTCATTATTTAAATAATGAAACACTGTGCTAGATGCATTTTTTTAATAGTATGACTTGCTTCAAAAAATTATTCTTATGTAAGTTCAAATATTTAAATTCATGTTTTGTGTTGAATACATGTTGGTCTACCTTTCTTACACTGCAGTAGTTTTTATGAGGTTATAATGTACCGTACCTTCTGCAGTACGCGTAAAATCTTACCATCAACCATCACTCACACTGTTCATTTGCAAAACACTGTTTACTAAACAAAAAATATTTATACAAGGTGTCCCAAAAATAATGATTGAATCTTAAATACAGTTATCTAATAGCAAGAAGGGCGTAACATCAACAAATTGCATACTAAATTACAAAAGACAGAAGTTTATAAAAATCCATCATAAATGTTCAATATGTGCTCCATTGGCTGCACGGACGACATCTAGCCGATAGCCGAATTCATTCCAAACTAAGTGTAAGATGTCTTCTATCACTGCAGCTACAGTAGTTGATATTGTGGTTTTTAGTTCATCAATGCCGTAAGGTAAAGGAGGAATGTAAACACATTGTTTAACGTATCCCCACAAGAAGAAATAACATGGCGTTAAGTCAGGGGACCTAGGAGATCAAAAGTGTAAAGCCTGGTCTTGCAGTCCTGTACGCCCTATCCAACGTTGAGGCACATTGGCATTGAGAAAACTGAGCACGTTGTGCCAGTGAATTTATCAGTCAAGTTGTGGGAATAACCAGTTCCATAGCGTTGCTAGATATGATTGTCCTGTTACAGTTTCTTCCTAAAAAAAAATAGGGTTTGTAAACCTTGCTTTCTGAGACAGCAGAAAAAACACTCACTTTTGGTGAATCACGTTCATGTTCAATTGTTTCATGAGGATTTTCAAGCACTTAGATACGCATATTATGACAGTGAACCTTACCGCAAATATGGAAAGTTGCCTCGTCACTGAATATCAAGCACGACATAAGTGTCATCTTCAATGGCCTCTAGAATAACATTGCTAACATCCACTCGCTTCACTTTGGCAGTATCCCGAAGAACTTGTACCAGTTGTAATTGGTATGATTTGAGGGTTAAACTATGCTGTAACACAACCCACATTGTCATGCTCAGTAAAGCAATTTCTGCATTTCCCTTATTTATATATTGTGCTTGCCAAAAATTTCCTGTATTTGTATAAATCTATTTTTTGAGGAGAAGTGCTGAAAATTGTTACTTCTTTTAAAACCACATTTCATTCTCAAAATTTTCTATCAATATTGTATAATCAATTGCATTTCTGATAATGTACTCTATTTTCCTTTTTTTTCTTCAGGTATCTGTTCAGGTCCTTCAAGTCCACAAAATTCTTTCAGACCACAACACTTGATTGGGTTGAAGCTGGTTTACAAGTTTGTCGGCAGGGGTACAATATGCTCAACCTTCTGATCCACCGTAAAAATTTAAATTATCTTCACTTGGATTATAATTTCAATCTCAAACCTGTTAAAACATTGACGACCAAAGAGAGGAAAAAGTCCAGATTCGGAAATGGTATGTGCATGTATTGAAGATAGCACTTACACGTTATTGCTTTGTAACATGTTGTTGTCCTCTGGTTTATTTTTTAAATTGTAACAGAAAAATATTTGTATCTGCTGAAGTATTAATTTATGTAATTGTTTGCAGCATTCCACTTGTGCCGTGAAATACTAAGGTTGACAAAATTAATAGTGGACTCTCATGTTCAGTATCGTCTAAATAATGTTGATGCATTTCAACTGGCAGATGGCATACAGTACATATTTGCACATGTTGGTCAGTTAACTGGAATGTACAGGTATAAATATAAACTCATGAGACAAATCAGGATGTGCAAAGACTTAAAACATCTCATCTACTACAGGTTCAACACTGTAAGTTCTACTTCAATTATAGTTTTTTATTGGTCAGTGGGGTGTTTTCTGTGATTTTGCAAGGGTTGAATATTTACAGTGGTAGATAGTAGTTTCACTGAAATGTACCTTATTGTTTAGTGACAATAATGAAATTTTCTAATATTTAATGTCTGGTAAACTAGGTCTAAGTACTATTTATGAGCAGGTATCTTAATTACCTGAAGTAGTATTGCTATAAGTAGCAATGAAGGTAAGAAAACTGAAAATGAAATGCTTAAAGGGGTTTCTGAAGTCAGAAATGTAGTGCAGGATTAGTTATTCATTTATTCACGCCAAAAGTATCCAGCTTAGTGTACAAAGTATGACTCTCCTCCCCACCAGTCAGAAGAAAGAAAAAAATCTTCTCGGTTCAGTGTTGGTGTGCAAATATTATTTAATAAATTACTCTTGTTGCATTTTAAAATGATCATACACGTTCAAATAAATAAAAGGGAAAAAAAAAAATTCATAACAATATCTAGGTCAAAATAATTATTATTGTGCTGGGAATAGGTACCATTCACTGAAAAGCGCACTAGCTGCTTCAAACATCTCACTTATATTCATCTTGGGTGTGGCAGTCTAAACATCATCACAAAAACAAAGTCCTGGAATGTCACTTTTTCAGGAATTATGTGATTCTGCTCAATTCTTCATGTGGGGCAATGCCTCTCTTAATTGGAAACATGTACCCCAATCATCCTTTGCAAAGCAATTTAATACACTCGGTTGTGGTAAACAGTTTCAGACAGCAACAAACAACTGCATAACCTGCAGAATATTGAGTCTCATCACATTCTTCCTCTTATCTACATACATACTCTGCAGTCCACCCAAAGGTATGTGGCGAAGAGTGCCTAATACCCCTACTAGTTATTTGCTTACCTGTTACCCTTCCATGTGGAATGAGGGAAAGATGAATGCTTGTATGCATATATACTAGCCCTAATGTTATCTTTGCGGTCTTTACAAGAAATTTAATTTGGTGGCGGTAGAATTGTTCTGCAGTCTGCATCAAATTCTGGCCCCCAAAATATCTCAAAGAGAAGATTGCCTCCCCTCCAGTGACTCCCTTTTGCATTCCCGAAGCATCTCGGTAACACTCTCACATTTATGGAAACTGACCAGTAACAAACCAAACCGCCCACCTCTGAACTCTGAATTGCTTCTATGTCTTCCTTTAAACCGATATGGCAGATACCCAGACACTTGATAAATACTCAACATGGTGTCGCACAAGTGTTTTATATGCAGTCTCCTTTGCAGTCAAATCACATCTTCTCAAAATTCTTCCAATAAACTGAAGTCAACTATCTACCTTCCCTACGACTGTCCTTTTATGCTCGTTCCAATCGTTACCCGTAAATATTTGACAAGACTCTGTGAAGCAGCACACTACCAATGCTATATTTGAACATTACAGGATTGTTTCTCCTACTCATTTGCATCACCTTACATATGTCTACATTTAGAGCCAGCTGCCATTCCTCGTACAACCTACAAATTTGGTCCAAGTCAACCTAGTCTCCTATGAATACTAACCATTGAGGACAAAGTACTGGGTTCTATTACTTAAGTAGTCTTCGAAACATGCACATATTTGGGTACCTATTCCATAAGCTCGTACCTTCATTAACAGACAGTTGTGCAGTACTGCGTCACTTGCCTTTCGAAAATCGATAAATATGCAGTCTGCCTGTTCCCTTCATTCATAGCTCGCAAGATGCCTTCAGGAAAGAGGGCAAGCTGAGTTTCACATGATCGTTGATTCCTAAAGTTGTGCTGACCCACGAACAGAAGTTTCTCTGTCTCAAGGAAATTTACTATATTAGAACTGCGACATTGTTAAAGAATTCTACAGCTAACTGACGTTAATGATATTGGTCTTATACACAAGTGTCACCTGTACCTTTTCCAGTTGCTTGGAACTGGAAACTGGATCAAAGATTTGTGATAAATGCAAGATAAGTAAGGGACCCAATGGCGCAGAGTACTTTTTGTTAAACTGAATAGGTACTCCATCTGGACCTACTGACTTGTTTGTTTTCAACTCTTTCAGCTGTTTTTGTACACCAGTTATGCCTATTATGATATCCTCTGTTTGGGAGTTAGTGTGATCATCAAATGAAAGTATGTTTGCATGGTCCTCATGTGTGATTGATTTCTTAAATATTAAATTAAAAACTTCAGCCTTCATTTTGCTGTCTTCCATTACCATCTCAGAATGATCAAGTGACATAGAGGCCTTTGATTTGCTTACCGATTTTACGTAGGACTAGAATTTTTTTGGTTTTATGGAAAGATGTTTTGCTTTGGCGTGTCAGTGGTGGTTATTCTATGCTTCACGCATGGTCTTTTTATAGACTTGGAAAATCTCGAACATTGACATTTTTTGAACTGAGAGTGCAACTGCCTCTACTTTATCGGCATGTATCCACTGAAATTTATTTTTTAATAACTGCTACACCGTAGCAGTCTTTAGCAGTGTGTATTATGTTCAGAACTTGTAGCCTAGATGACTCGTGGCATTAGGAGGAAAAAAACACCATGTTCACATTCCTCAGAAAAGATATTCTGGGATGTGGATCATATTGGTCAGTCATTAATATTGTCTTCTGGCTGTACCCATATTTTTATCCAATACTATTCCCAAACATCAATGCATTCACAATTTATTGCTTCATTTAGTATGTGTGGTTTATTTTGTTTGGTTCGTGAGCAGAGGATGATGGGAGGGGTAGCTTGTGAAAGCATAGAGTACATTAACTTCTGAGACAAGCCCCAATTCCTTCTTACACAGCAGCCCATAACAGGTTTTAAAACAAATGGAAGTGTACTTGTTTAATGTATTGCAAAAGTGTCACAAAACTCTATGCAAATTACTAGAATAGAGTGTGCGATCAGCAGATAAACATTCACCCAATTCAATTTGTGGCATTTCACACGTGACTTGAAAGTGCCAACAATACTCCAGGCTAACGTTTTTGGATTTATACCCAACAATTGACACCCCCCCCCCCTTTTTTTATCCTCGTGGGGTATCTAGTTCGTCAGTGCTTTTGAGCTGACCTTGCTCTTTGACATGCATCGGCGATTAGACACAGAAAATGTGCGTGTAGTTTCAGGTCCATAAAGCAAATGTAGTCCATTATGTGGTATGCATCTTTCAAGTTGTGGCATTGGTGATATTACAAGTGACTGGAAAGTGTTAAACATACACCTGACAAATACTTCTCTCTACATTTCTTGTGGCCTTATGGTTCTTGGTGACCTAAATGTAAATTTACTTTTTGGGATCTAGCTTACAGATACACGTGTATTGGATACTTAAAGAATTTGTGACACATTTTCACTTTCCACCCCAGATGTAGCAACTTGGCTAGAAGTTTTTATGGCGAAGCAGAGAAATAAATAGTAGGAATGAATCCAGAGACATATTGAAGACAATATGGTACCAGTATTAATTTGGAAAAATTTCAGATCCCAATCAAGCTGGCATTAGGGAGTTCCTATACTTGCACACTCTTCAGTAATGTAGAAGATTCATTCCAGTAATACAGTGTTCAATTTTTTAAAATTATGATTCAGATACAAATCTATTCTATGCACTAATTTGCAGTAGTATTATATTTACAATTTTTGTCTCTTAAACATTATTATAATGAAAATGCTCGAGAACTTTGCTTTACATTGCCAATGATGACATGAACAGATTACAGAATACAGGCTAAAATGTCAGCTTGTATCCAAACTCAGATGGTTTGAGATATTATCTCCCCTGGTTGGATAGATACTTACACTGCTGAGGCATTTGTTATATAGTTATCATAATTTCATATTGGTTGTACTAATTCTTTTTGATATTACATTCTGTTTGCAGCTACAAACAATGTAATGTGTTTTTGTGTGTTTTAAAATTTTACAGGGACCTGTTGGGAAGGGACCTGGATGTGGGTTTTGGGCACCAGGATGGCGTGTGTGGTTATTTTTCATGCGTGGTATAACACCTTTGCTGGAGCGCTGGTTGGGGAATCTGTTGTCAAGGCAGTTTGAAGGTAGACATTCGAAGGGAGTTGCCAAAACTGTCACAAAGCAGAGAGTTGAAAGTCACTTTGATCTGGAACTGCGTGCTTCTGTAAGTTCTTGGACTTTTTTCTACTTTAGTATTATTATTACTATCACGTTGATGCTATGATGATTTGCGTAGGGGTCCTGAAATCGGTCATTCTGTGGGCTGACACTTCATTTGGTTCTGCAGGAATGCATCTGAGATTGTTTCTGCAGCCAATTGGGGTGGACTGACGCTATGCTGAGCTGATATTGTACAGAATACAGTTACAAAGTACATGGTACTCATGAAGTGAAATTACTATTGGAAAAAAGTATTCCTTAATAAGTTTGTTGGTAGAAAAATATTATTTAATTTTAACTGATGTGCTATTTCCGAGTTCATGACTGGCAGTTTTGTTATATATTGTTTGATTGTTTGTGGAGTAATCTTCTTTGTAGATGTATGTGTTGTAGTTCAATACAGTGTAATTTACAAGTATTACTGCCAAGTAGTTATCAAGAGGGAATCGTTACTGGTAGGAAAAATATACCGTATATACTAGAGTAATCCGTGCACCTTAAATTTTGACGAGTTAAAAAAAAGAAACATGTGGATTTGTGTAGATCAGGATACCACCTGTTGGATTTGAATCTTTACTGTTAAATAAATGCAGCTGAGACTGGTATTACACAGTCTTATATCCTTGTAAAAGTCTATATGTCATGTATTTACATCAAACATATTTGATAGCGTAATAAGGAGCTTCGATATACATGTATTTTTCATCCAAGAAATGTCATCAAATGTAGCACCTCGCCGTATATTTGATTGTAAAAGTTGCTTGTCTTCTCTCTGCTGCAAATTTATGTGTTCTGTGCGCTAGCATAACTGTTGCTAATTGAATTATGTGTGCGTTTGAACATAACTGCATCGTCGCGCCGTAATTAGAGTTTCAACACAGTAGCAAGAAATCGCTGTAACCCTGTCTTCTTCAGATATAGTCGTTGTCACATCCCGATGTGGGTAATATGGTGGTACTGAACTGAATAATACCTAACTTAAGTAGACAACGTACTTTATTACTCAGAAACATGGTACCATAAACTACTCATTCTTACATCAACAATGCAACTGTTCGTACGTGCCAGCCGCGCTGGCAAAGAAGCTGCCGGAAAGATACGCTACTCCGCTACGTTTGTGACCGGCTAAAACAGCTCACAATAAAAAGTTGTTGTTATCCGCTGTCTTGAAATATGACGACAAATAATACCTCTTTTAACACCACGATGAACATTTATGTCTAAGAAATATTATGAATATTTGATAATATTTCTTTGTCAAATATTTGATCGAAAATATTATCGTGTAATACCAGCCTAAAGGGATGTTTTTTTAAGCAGAGTAATCCCTGCCTGGTGTGTTCTGTTGTTGCAGATGGGGTATTATCAACCTAAATTAGAGTAATCCGCACACCCCCGTTTTTCGTTCATAAATTCGGGGAAAAAATGTGCGCGAACACTTGAGTGTATACGGTATATAAAAAATAGAGATGGTTTAAGTTACCAGGCGAAAAAGAACAAGCACAAGTACATTGACAGATGCACAGGTACAAACACACGCTATTACACTTGGTGCTAAATGTAGCATAAAACACAGGTAATCTTTATTTGCATATGCCTTTTATGTACATATATTTTACATAAACTAAGAAAATTCAAGGGGTTCCCTGTAAGGAAATTTTACTGCTTAAAATGTTAATTCCCACATTTTTTAAAAATTCCCTTGGAAAGTTTAAAAGTGGGATTATACTGTACTTAATTCTGCTTTGTTGCAGAATGATAAAAAACAGCAGCTCTTGATTGTCTTTTAAAGTACTTTCATAAAAGATATCTAGCACAAATTTAAAATTATTTAAATGGAAATATTTTTCTATCAAATGTTAATGTGTATGTGTCTCATTTTATCCCCATCCAGGTGATGCACGATATTGTCGATATGATGCCTGAAGGAATCAAGCAGAACAAAGCCAGGACCATTCTTCAGCATTTATCAGAAGCATGGAGATGTTGGAAGGCCAATATACCATGGAAGGTCAGTTAATACAACCATATTCATATTGTTTTAATTTGAACTAAATTAAACATCATTTATGTATAAAAAATAGATTGTTTAACTTACCCAAAGCACAGGCTCATAGACAGATACACAAATAAACGCACACAAAGATTCAAGCTTTTGCAACTGTTTGTTGCTTGATTAGGAAAAGATGGAAGGAGGGGAAAACAGGGAAGGATGCGTTTTTAAGGGAGGGCCTGAGTAGTCGTACCAATCCTGGGAGTGGAAGGACTTGTGTTAGGGCAAAAAAGGAAAGGAAACACACACACACACACACACACACACACACACACACAAAGCACACCAAGGCAGACATTTGTAGAAAGCAAAGAAGTTGGACAGAGATACCACTTAAGGCAGAGGCTCTGTCCAGAGAACAGAGGCAAAGATGTTATAGAATGGTGGGCGGGAATTTGAATGTAGCAGAGGTTGAGACCAGGTGGGCAAAAAGAAGAGAGAATATGCAGAAGAGCACGTTCCCATCTCCGAAGTTCCGAAAGGTTGGTGTCGGTGGGAAGTATCCAGATAACCCGGCCGGTGTAACACTGTGCCAAGATGTGCTGCCCATGCACAAAGGCATGCTTAGCCACAGGGTGATCCTCATTACCAACAAACACTGTCTGTCCCTTCATGCGAATGGACAGTTTTTTGCAGTCATTCCCATATAGAACACTTCACAGTGCAGGCATGTCAGTTAGTAAATCAAACGGGTGCGATCGCAAGTGGCTCTACCCTTAATAGTGTACACCTTCTGGGTTACGGGACGGGAGTAAGTGGTGGTGGGAGGGTGCATAGGGCAGTTTTTACACCGGGGTAGGAGCCGGAGGATAGGGAAGGTGGTTTGGGGATCTCACGGGGAAGAACTAGGTTATGAAGGGTAGGTGGGCTGCGGAAAGACTCTTGGTGGAGTGGGAAGGATGTCATGAAGGATGGATCTCAGTTTGGGGCTGGATTTAAGGAAGCCGTGTCCTTGCTGGAGAGCCACATTCAGAGTCCGATGCAGTCCTGGAAAGAATTTGGTGCGAAGAGGGACACTTTTGGGATTCTTCTGTGGAAGGTTCTGCGTTTGGAGGGGATGAGAAAGTAGCCTTGGAAATTTGCTTTGGTACCAGATCAGGGCGATAACTGCGGGGTGAGAAAGCTGTTATAACGTTATTGGTGTACTGGTTCAGGGATTCAGGACTGGAGCAGACTCGTTTGCCACGGAGACCTAAGCTGTAGGGAAGGGACCGTTTGATGTGGAATGGATGGCAGCTGTCGTAACGGAGGTACTGTTGTTTATTGGTGGGTTTGATGTGGACAGACGTGTGAAGCTGGCCGCTGGACAGAAGGGGGTCGATTTGAGTGACTGGCCTAGTCAATTCAGGGAAAGAAGTGTTTCTAACAGGAGTGTGTAGGCTCTGTGTGATGTTCCCTTCCAGAACTATTTTGGACAAATGGCATACTGAATACAAACTAATACTATGTTAGTTGTCAGCAAGCAATCACAATTTGAAAACTATAGCACAGACATAAATGTAACACTAGAAATAAATGACTTACCTGTGTGACAGATTTTTTTGTAGCACAGAGAGGATGTGAGTATACAACCATGAAACAAAGTTAATCACAAACAACTGCGCCCCCCCCCCCCTCCCCCGCCACTTCCTGTAAAATGAGTGGGCATTGTGTTGGTATATTTTCACTGAAAAAGTATACTATAATTGTAAAGCCATCTTACTGTTGGTTTACGATTAAAATCTCTCATCTCAAGATAAGAATCAAGTATTTTTATTTCATAATGAGATAGATACTTATATAAACTATTAGTAAGCCTGTGAGAAAGTATTGCTATCTGTACTGTGATATAGTGAGTAAAACAAGAAAACACTTATATTGCTAGGCAAACATTTAAAGTGAGAAAGCTACACAAAATTTTCTGAGATATGTTGGTTTAATAAGCAAACATTATTTGACACCACAATTATGATGCATGGATCATGCTAATAACTCAATAGAAATTGTTTCAGTGTACTTATTTGATCCTGGCAAAAGTATTTAAAGCGCCAGTATTACTAATTATTGGTATCATATTTTGATTTTCAGATATCTTTCAAAGTAATATCATAGTCTAACATACACACTCGCGACACTCACTTCTCTGAAAGTTGTTACCAACTGACAGTTGCAACACACTACTGCTCCTAGCGGTGGACAAACCACCAAAGGAGTATGTTTGTTTATTTTCATACATAATTAATGAATTAGTTAGTGTAATTTTTGCATTACAAGCATTAGTAAAATATCAAGAGAGGTATATAATACAGAAATTAAATTAAAAACAGGCGAATTTAACTGATTCAGTGCTGTAAAGAACAACTACATGATGAACAAATTCTTAAGACTGTGTGAGTATTGCAGCATATTCTGCTGAAAGTAAGTGGAATATAAACATATATTTTCATTATTTTCACTATTTACTGTGACTGGAATTTTATCATCTGTATAAATTCGCTGTAGAGTCTAATTCGCACATTTATACGTGTCACTCGTCTTTCTTATATGTGCATGTGCCTTAGGGAGTAATTACAGTAGCTTAAAAAGCAAACATTTTGAAGATTCTTGCTGTTTGTGGTTCAGCTTTAGCAACAATTGTGGAATTGTGTACTTCTTTGTTGGAAAACAGTTTGATTGTTTTTTCCGTCTTATTGCCACGTCTGTGATGCTTTTCTTCAGCTGTAGCCGAGTGGCTGATTTATGTGGAATTGTACTGAAGAAACGTCAATGTTCCTGATTAGAAAAGTGATGTCTTTCTCCCAAAGGGAAGTTCTTGTGGTGTTTCCTAGCCAATTTTTATTTCTAATAGAAAGGTAACTGTAAATAAATTGACCTGTAATTTACTGTTTCGTACATTAAGAACGACAAATGTGGAGATATTTTTGAGTTATTATCTATTTTTATGGCACTACATACATTCCTTAATGTAAAAAGTATGTTTCAATCAACATAAATAATACTATTCACACTCCTCTAATATCATATTAAGAAATGTACAAGGGGCATTTGAAAGGTCTGTTGGGGAAAAAATAAAAAAATAAAATAAAATAAATAGATAATTAAAAATAACAATAACATTAATAATAACGTTTTTGGGAAAAACATTTTGATTTTTTGACATAGTCTGCTTTTAGACTTATACACTTCATCCACCGAGGTTTTAATTTGTTGATCCCTTCTGAATAATTATCCAAGGCTGCAAAATAGCTATTAGTTTCTGCAATCACCTCCTCATTTGAATGAAATCTTTGTCCCACCAGCCGTTTCTTGAAATTGTGGAACAAATAGTAATCCAAGGGAGCCAAGTCTGGAGAATAGGTGGGATCTGAAATGAGTTGGAATCATATTTCCAATAATTTTGCGACCACAACTGCTGAGGTTTGTGCTGGTTCATTGTCATGATGCAAACGGCATTTTTTGTGGGCCAATCGCCGGTGTTTTTCTTGCAGCTAGGTTTTAAAACAGTCCAATAACGATGAAAAATATTCTTCCTTAGTAACCCATTGTTTAGATTGTTCTTTGATCTCAGGAGTACAGTAATGTATCCATATTTCATCCACAGTGACAAGACGACGCTTAAAGTCCTGTGGATTCTTCCTGAATAATTGCAAACCCTTCTTGCAACACTTCATACGATTCCGTTTTTGGTCAAGCGTGAGCAATCACGGCACCCATCTTGTGGATAGCTTTCTCATGTACATATATTTATGCAAAATATTATGTACCCGCTCATTTGAGATGCCCACAGCATTAGCAATCTTGTGCACCTTAACTCTTCTATCATTCATCACCATATCATAGATGTTAATCAATGATTTTTGGAGACGTAACCTCCACAGGGCATCCTGAAAGTTGAGCTTCACTTGTGACCAGTCTGAAAATTTTTAATCCACTTATAATCTGTTCTAATTGAAGGTGCAGTCACCATATTGTTTATCAAGCTTCTCTTTAGTTTCCTCAGGTAGTTTGCTTTTCATAAGGTAATGTTAAATCAACAAATAAACACCACACACACACACACACACACACACACACACAAACGCAAGCTTTCGAAGCCTAGCTGCTTCGTCAGGCAGAAGGGAAGGAGAGGGAAAAGGAAATGATGAGGGTTTTGAGGGAGTGGGTAAGGAGTCATTCAAATCCCGGGACAGGAAAGACTTACCTTGGGGCCGGGGGGGGGGGGGGGAAAGGAGGGTAAACAAATACACACACACCCACACATTTACACAGACACAAGTACACTTAGGCAGACTACAGTATGTCTGCCTAAGTGTACTTGCGTCTGTGTAAATGTGTGGGTGTGTGTGTATTTGTTTACCCTTCTCCCCCCCCCCCCCCCCCCCCCCCCAAGGTAAGTCTTTCCTGTCGCGGGATTGGAATGACTCCTTACCCACTCCCTTAAAACCCTCACCATTTCCTTTTCCCTCTCCTTCCCTTCTGCCTGACGAAGCAGCTAGGCTGCGAAAGCCTGCGTTTGTGTGTGTGTGTGTGTGTGTGTGTGTGTGTGTGTGTGTGTGTGTTATTTGTTGCTATCACTGCCTGTGCCCTTTCGCCTGGTAAGTGTACTTCATCTATTTTTTACGTATATTTTTCCTGTTAGGAATTTTTCCTCTATAATATTAGTAACGTTAAATCACCACACAAAATTCTTTTTCGTCCATTCTTTGACAATCACTCGACTTCTTTGATTCACATGAATGCCAAACACAAGAAAATAGACCAATATGGCTGTAACTTGGTGTACGTGCTTGTGAAAGATGCTACGAACTAAGCATGACCTCGATAAGCACCAGTGGTGCTCTCTCTTGGATTTTACAAATGACCCTCGTAGCTTGCCGGCCGCTTGGAGTGCTGCTGCTGTTGCAGTGTATAAGGAGAGTGGGAGGGGGGGGGGGGAGGGAATTGAGGGAGTCTCATGACTGTATATGTGAGACAATGATAATACTGTTCTGATTTGAACATTAGAACAAACTAGTATAGTTGAGAGGCTATGCATGCATCCACAAGTATCAGTCTCTAACATTTCTTGAACTCAACAGGTGTGTCTGCTGCCTTCTGTAGGACTGTGCACCTGGCAATGTCGGGTGTTGTTCTATGTGGGACACTACATATATCTGCTGGTGCTGGTCTAAACTATTATTTATTGAGTAGAAATCTTTTTTGTTCTAGGTACCTGGGCTTCCTACACCAATTGAGAATATGATTTTACGTTATGTTAAAATGAAAGCAGACTGGTGGACTAATACTGCTCATTATAATAGAGAACGTATTAGACGTGGTGCCACTGTTGATAAAACGGTTTGTAAAAAGAATCTGGGCAGACTAACCAGACTTTACTTGAAAGCTGAACAAGAAAGACAGCACAATTATCTAAAGGTGATTGCGTTTTCAGTTTCTCTTTTTATAATCCCAACACTTATGACATTGTTTAATATAATTTGATTAATTTAATTTTAGGATGGGCCATACATCTCTCCTGAGGAAGCTGTTGCTATATACACGACAACAGTGCACTGGTTAGAGTCCCGAAGATTTGCACCAATTCCATTTCCACCATTGTCATACAAGCATGACACAAAGCTACTGATATTGTCTCTTGAAAGATTGAAGGAGGCATACAGGTAACTGATACTTGTTTTAGTTCAGTATGAAAACTTTGCATTTAGTTATAAGTGTCTAAATACCTGTAAAGTAGTCTAAGTGACTTGTTTTATCCACGAAGGAAAGAAATATTTTTATAAAAATATTACTATGGCTTAATAAACACGGTTTGTTTCTAGTGTGATGACAAGAAGGCATGCTAAATTGCACTTGATAAAATATTATTTCTTGTAACGGAATAAATTTTAAATGTGATTAATATACCATGAAAATGATGTATCTTACAAAATTCAAATTGGTGACCTAGTTCCATATATTGTGTTGTTGTGGTCTTCAATGTGGTAACTGGTTTAGTGTAGCTCTCCACCCTACTATATCGTGAGCAAGCCTCTTCATCTCCTCATAAGAACAGCAACCGGTATATATCCATTTGACTCTCCTTACTGTATTCATCTCTTGATCTCCCTCTGCAATTTTTACCCCACACACTTCCCTCCAATTGTAAATTCACGGTTCCTTGATGTCTAAGAATGTGTCCTACCAGTTTATCCCTTCTTTTAGCCAATGTATGCCAAAAATTCCTTTTCTCCCCAATTCTGTTCAGTATCTCCTCATTAGTTATGCGAACCACCCACCTGAACTTCAGCATTCTTTTGTAGCACCACATTTCAAAAGTCTCTATCTGCTTCCTGTCTGCACTGTTTATCGCCCATGATTCACTCCCATACAAAGCAAAACTCCACACAAATGCCTTCAGAAAAGACTTCCTTACACTTAAATTAATATTTGATGTTAACAAATTTCACTTTTTCATAAATGCTTGTATTCCAATTGTCATTCTGCAATTTATATCCTCTGTATTGTGGCCATCATGTGTTACTTTACTGCCCAAGTAAGAAAACTCATCCACCACCCTCATTACCCAATATAATTCCTTCAGCATCACCCAATTGTCGTAGAATGCACTCCATTACCCTTGTTTTGCTGTTTTTAATGTTCATCTTGTATGCACCTTTCAACACACCATCCATTCCATTCAACTGCTTTTAGAGGTCTTGTGCTGTCTGACAGAATTACAGTGTCATTGGTAAAACACAAAGTTTTAATTTCTTGACCTTGAACTTTAATCCCTTCACCAAATTTCTCATTGCTTCCTTTTATAGCTTGCTCAATGTACTAATTGAATGACATTGGAGAAAGGCTGTAACTGTCTCATTCCCTCCCCAACCACTGAATCCCTTTCATGCCCTTCAACTCTGCTAACTGATGTCTGGTTTTTGTACAAGTTGTAAATAACCTTCCATTCCCTATATTTTACTCCTGCTTGCTTCAGAATTTGAATGTGTTGTTCATATTACTAAAAGCACTAAAACTTTCGGAAAAATAAACTAAAGTAGGGAAATAAACACTACAATATGCTGACTGTGTGTTATCTTTTTAATCATGTAACTGAACAAACCAATTGCAAGTGGTGTTTCTTTACAGATTCAGATTTGTTAGTTTCAATAATAAATGTTTCTAAACTTTATCTTTCTAATGGATATTTCTTGTCTGTTACAGTACAGTGTGTATAAATTAGTATATATATTAGTAGTGTTAAAATATCTGTGAATTTAATTACATATTGTAAATGAAAGAGCAACTGAAACATTATTTCTTCCAGGTGTTAAATACGAACACCTTTCATCACATGACACACACACACACACACACACACACACACACACACACAGAGAGAGAGAGAGAGAGAGAGAGAGAGAGAGAGAGAGAGAGAGAGAGAGAGAGAGAGAGATGATTTAAAAGTTCTTTTTAAACCTCATCATTGTATATGTACTAATAGTTGCAACATTTTATTCACTACTGTTTCTCAAGTTGGGCAGATTAACTTACAGTGGAGGAAACTCATTTGGTCCTTTATTTTATCCTTTGTGGATTCATTAAAGGATTACATACAAAGTTCAAAATCGCATGACAATAGAGTGGGTGAACATGGAAGCCCCATTAAACAATCTTTGTCATTTGGCCATTTGGCAGTCTGATATGGTGTTTTACCTATTCTGAACTGAGCTATGCCAATGAAATGGCAGAGATATACAAAAAAGGGAGAGGGAGGGGGAGAGATAGAGAAAGTCTGAGCTGCTCTTTCATTTGATGTAAAAGCAGTTGAACAAAATAATATGAATACCATGCAGTATACTAAATTTTGTTTCAAATTAGCAGCACTGATTAAATGTTAACTCTGAGATGTGGCCACAATGCACGGTTGACTTACAAATTCTTTGTCTTACCTTTGTTAATGTACTATATGTTTTGTTCTGCAACAGTTAACACAATCGATGAAATATAAGATCTCTCGAGTTTCAAGGAGGCCAACTCGATGGTGCACAATTAGTGGGAGCATATGTGACCAAAATGGCGGCACTGTTCAGCATTTTGCTAGTGTCAGTATCCTCAGTGATGACATTGTACATGAAACAAGGAAAAACATCATTGGCAAAGAGGAATAGCAGGCAAAACCTAAAAGTTAACTGATATTGACTGACAGAGCGATAAAAACAATTGTGAACAGACAATAATATTAGAGCAAAAGTGACTGGAAAACTTTACACTCACTCGAGTTTATTGTTTCAATAAAAACAGTAACATTCACAAAATAACAGCAATTGCTAAATCCTCAATAATGGATACCAACACAAAGCTGTGAAGGAAGTGGTGAGATGGTCATAATCCTGGACACTTGATGGCTGAAAGTATGTTGTATAGTTCGATAAATCATCATTTACTACTTTCAAACAACTGGATTTATCCTAAAGAAAATTTATGATATGGCATACCTACAGTCAAGCATGTAGGAAACTGTCATGATTTGGGGATCTGTATCATGGTATCCATCTGTTTTTATGGTTACTCTTACTGGTTGAATAACTATAAATGAATGTTACCATCCTCGACAACAAACTGCTTACTATATCATATTGGCAACAAACACTGTCACATTCCAGAATGATAATGCACTCACACACAATTAATCAAAGTTTCAGGCATGCTTTTTACAGCATGAGAAAATTATGAAACATGTTCCTTGGACAGCAGAATTTCCATATCTCAACATAAACGAATCACCATGAGAGTTCTAGAGTACAGTGTCAAGACCAAATCTAAAGTGCCAACATCCTTGAGTTTTTCAATATTTCGTGTTCACACATTCATGGATGTTTTGGTACAAGAATTGATAACATCTGTTAGAAACTACAAAGACACATTATGAATATGTTCCTTGAAGAATTGGAGATGTTCTTGCTCCTTACTAATAAATTTATATTGTGCCTTTGTTAGGTATTCATATTATTTTGCTTCTTTCCTCCGTGTTACTTACCGTATATTTCAGTTTAAAACTCACCGCAAAGACGTGGCGACGAGCTACGACAGGCACATACAAAAGACACACACATACAACACATTCAGCTATCGGCCATGGCCTTCTTCAGAAAATAGAACACTCATGCAATCACATAAGCACACAACACAGTCATACAACCATCACAACTTCGAAGTGCAGCAGTCAGAGGTGATGGTGTTATGACTGTGTTGTGTGCCTATGTGATTGCGTGAGTGTTCTATTTTCTGAAGAAGGCCATGGCCGGTAGCTGAATGTGTTTTATGTATGTATGTGTCTGTCGCAGCTCGTCGCCACGTCTTTGCGGTGAGTTGTAAACTGTCCTTACTATATTATTAATTCCAACCAGGACTTGCCATTATTATATTTTACCGTATATTTCCGTAGATAAGACGATGATTGAATCATAAAGAAAAGGCCCCAAAATCTGAAGTCGTTTTATACGACAGTACAAAAAAAAAAAAAAAAAATTTCATTTTTTGAGCTTTATTCATTTACTGAGTGGACAAGGCTACATACAGTAACCTATATGCCATAAAGCAGGAATAGAATTAATTACTTACAGTGCAGCTTGATTTTACAATGTCGCTTGTTAAAAATAATTTCTCAATATATCCAGAGTATATATTAGAGTATATTTATGTACAGAGCAGTGAAAGGGTTAAAATATTTCGGCACTATACGTACCAATTACGGCTTCCTTCGAAATCCTTTATTTTCTGTTCTCGGGCAATTTCGTGGGTTTTCACGTGCATAATATGTGCATTGGCGTGGTTAAATTTCGTCTCGGTGAAAGATATCACTTTTTTTTAACTTCGTGGTGTAAAAAAAAAAAAAAAAAAACTTCACGATCAGATACAACATAGCACTAAATGCAGAAAGTTCAAAAACAGACCACAAACACTGCAACAAAGGGTGAAAGCCAGGTGTACCAATCATGAAAACTACTTATGTCGGCTTCTAATGGCATTTTTCGGAACTTCAGAATCTTTGCCTCTGAATCTTAAATCACAGGCGTATTTTTAGATCCCAAAAACTGGAAAAAAGTGCGGCATACATTCAGGTAAATACAGTAACTCATGAGTTGTCTTGTAGGCCATATATATATATATACACACTTAAACTATAAAATTTTGATGCAGATTTGTACCCCGTCTTATCTGAAGGTCGTCTTATCTGCGGAAATATACGGTAATTGTAAGTTGCGTATAATATATTTTAGTTATAGTGGTTGTGATATGTCCACCAGAAGTAATGGGAGAACCAGCAACCCAAGCTCTAAAATATTTTTTCTGTTGGTTTTATTATGCCATGTGTATGAAGTTTTATTATTTGTGATCAGATCTTAATCCATATTATACCATTTGGCAGGACAATAAGCCTGTTTATTTTTGTTTTAGTGTGAAGTCTCGTTTGAATCAGAGCCAACGCGAGGAACTTGGTTTGATTGAACAAGCATATGATAATCCCCACGAGGCACTGTCAAGAATAAAACGACACTTGTTGACACAGAGAGCTTTTAAAGAGGTAAGATTTGACAGGTGTTGCTTTTTCATGATTTGGAACTCCATTGATTATATAGTAAAACTCCATTTTTACTTTCCCAGATTTTAGGTTTTCCCGCCATTCTGACCGTTTTTTGTCGGTCTCGTCAAATTTCCTATGTTCACAATGTTAATTCACCCTTGTTTTTTCATTAACATATTTACACTTTTCGCATGTTTTAAGCTTTTTGAAACCACGTTCATGTGCGGGGGGGGGGGGGGGGGGGTGGAGGTTGAAAGAGTAATTGACGTAAACAGATGCTGGCATGGCTTTTGCCTTAAAGTATAGTGTTTATAAACGTTATGCAGTCAAGTTTTTTGACACTTTTCATTTATGCAAACATATATTTTGCATGTTGTTTGCAGTATGCGTCTATTTGACTTGCGACACGGTGGCTGATGGAAGTGTAGTATTCCCCCCACTGCTCCATCCAACAAATTGTGTGTGTGTAGCGCTACCTGACCAACTTCCTGCCTGTGATTATCTGCAGTCTGCACAGCGAACACGCAAAAACAAAAACAGTTCGACAAACGGACACCAGAGAAGAGTGAGGTGCTGCAATTGCTGCATACAGTTGGTTGGAATGTGTGTAGCATGGTGTGTAGCCTGCTACGAATTTGGTTGGTTTGTTGGTCGGACGATAAATCGGAACGTATGTAGGGGCCTTCAGCTACCCCACCGATTGTCATCATAGCTTTGTTTACACAACTGGTAGTTTTTCATGCTTTGGGAAAGGGAGTTGCATAAGACTTGACTAGTATGTTCTGTTGGATGGGTGGGCAACTGAACACAGTCGCGGAATGATCTTGGGTAGGGCCTCTCTAATTTTAGGACGTGGTGTTAAATAATCAAAGCTTTGTTGAAGAATACTGTTCAGTTGTACCAGTCCAGAGTGCTCCAGCTGTAGCAAAAAACTTTTCCGTTATGAAGATTGTCACTTAATTTCTGCATCACAGCCATAAAACCAACTTTTTTTCCACCACTGACAACCTTTAAAGGTAAATTTGGGTTGTCTGTTTCCTTATTGCCGCACACACAATGTTGCTTCTGGTTGCCATGAAACAATCTTAGCACAAACTTTGCCACAATCATTCTCTCTTTAATTATTCTGAGAGAGTATGTTCATGTGTATAATTCCTTGTATACAATGTATTGGATGGTACTCTATGAACTTCCGGAATAAGATCCATCACTTCCTATTCTTCACTTCCTGAATATATTCTTCTATGATACCATTAGTGTCATGCTAGTGGTCATAGTCGTCAGTTCATGTTCACCCATTTTTTAAATATGCTTATGTTAGCTGTGAGTCTACCTCTGACCTAAAGCAATTTTCCAAAAACTCATCTAAACATCTTATATTTCTGCAAATTTTTTCCTTATTAGCTGTTTCAAACTTGTGTCAGTAAGCCAGTGGAAATTGATCACCAACAGCTAAGCAAATCACTCAATGTGGCAGGCACTTTTCACATTACAGTAAACTCTCAATTATCCGTGGTAATTGGGGATTCCAAAACCGTGGAAAATAAAATTTTGTGAATAATCCGCGACTCAAGTACACACTAATGTTAGGGAAGTACAAAGACAAAAATTAATTACTATGTCATACTTAAAATCAATTATCTAATAATTATAATAAATTTTACTTTATTCGTCTACTATATACGAAAATGCTGTACTTACAAATCCAGTTTTACATTACAGTGCACTACTTTGAAACAAAATATACCTGAATTGACTTCTGTCTAATTGTGGTAGCTTGTGTTTTATGTCACACTGTGGATTTTGCGCAATATCAACTTGTCACAAAGAGGAGTATCTTCTTTCTTTCATGGTAACCCATCAGCCCATTTAAGTGCTGAAGCATGACTGATGACTGCTTCCACTTTAGTTCATTCATCTACTCTTTTTACTGCTGGTGTGTGTTCATTGATTCATTTTAATCCTGGCGGGGGATTAGGACTGGTAGTGGGGGAAGTGGGATTTTCTGGATTAGGCCACCAGTAGCCAAAGGCATCTAAGAATTTGCTGCCTGGCCAATTGGAGTAGTCCTGTGCAGTGCTGCGTGAGGGATGGCGTAAATAAAAAAAAGAGCTAAATTATGTCTGGGTCCGTTCAGTTCTTAGAAACATGATGTAGTGTACTGTAATTAGCATAATCCCAATCATATACAGTACATATGTACTGTACTATACTGCATGTCCTCTTAAAATGTTTGTGAAAAATAAGAATTGGACATGGTCGTTAGATTTAAAAGTTGCGCTTTAGCGGCGCAACAAACTTGTGACACAGCCTGTAGCAAGCTCTAGTGGCCTGCAACAGTGGAAAGGGTCGCTCATCAGGTCGTCTACACACCACATGTACTCTATCTTTTGCAACAAATACTGTAGTGCAGCATTCAGTGTTCCAAGCAGCCCATAAATTACTAAACTTGTATTGTAGCCCAAAACCATCTCTGACAGATAATCTCACTCACAGGCAAAGGTAAATTTTTCAAAAAAAAAAAAAAAAAGAGGGGAAGAGAGAGGGGGGGGGGGGCAGATAATCTGCAAAGCAGTTAATCCACTCGCGGATAATCGAGAGTTTACTGTACCAAAGATTAATGGGAAGACACCTACCAGAATTTTAGCATACATTCAATCTTATGATTGCAGAATTCAAATATCAGAAGTATGTGTGCACTACCTCAAATTTCCTGGCAGTAGGAAATGAACAAAACCTATGTTTAGTGGAAATATTACCTGAAACTTTCAAGAGCATATTATGTAGTCCCTTGTAGTATTGGAAAACAGAATTACAAAATTCAATTAAAGTAAATAATGAGTATATAAATTTTAAGTGATTGTTTTGAAATTAGTCGTTGTGGCAAAAATGAATAAAATTTCAGTGCCTTAAGTAAATTATTTGCTTCAGGTTGGTATAGAATTCATGGATCTCTATAGCCACTTGGTACCTGTGTATGACGTGGAACCTCTAGAGAAAATAACTGATGCTTACCTGGACCAGTACCTCTGGTATGAAGCGGATAAGAGAAGATTGTTTCCACCATGGGTGAAGCCATCAGACACAGAGCCACCACCTCTCCTTGTCTATAAGTGGTGTCAGGGTAAGTTCACAATTTCTTGATGTGATGATTATTTTTAATTTCTCACTGTCACAATTTTTCCTTTTGTGTGTACACCATATATTTTTGGTATAGGATATTCATAAAGATGACAGTCTTTGCAAATTATCTATATTTATTCCTCACTTGCAAAATATTGTATATTCAAATAAGCTTTAAATTTTTTTTTCCTAATGAAGGAAGTTTGATACAGCAGTTGCTTTGCCTGAACATTAAGTTGTTGTAGTAATTAAGTTATAATGCTCAAATATTTCTCTATATTGTAGTTTTTTTCTTGGATTTTAACAAGTAACTTTTTACAGAAGTATTTAAACATAATTACCACATGACCATGAAACTAATCTTGTATGCCTTGTAGGAATCAACAATCTGCAGGATGTATGGGATGTCACTGAAGGAGAATGTAACGTGCTACTGGAATCAAAATTCGAAAAAATGTATGAGAAAATAGATTTGACACTTCTTAACAGGCTGCTCAGATTAATAGTTGATCACAACATAGCTGATTATATGACAGCAAAAAATAATGTTGTCATTAATTATAAGGTATGTTATGCAAGGTATATTTCAATGCAATAGATAAAATTTGAGAACTACACAAGTTTATTTTTCACAACTTCAATTAAACAATTGTGGGTTCTTCATGTTGTTCAACAAGCAGTAATGCTGTTTTTGGCACTATCAAGTCCTTGCACAAGATTAGTCATTTTTGAAGTTGCAATAACAGTTTTATAATAGTACTGTAGGCAGTGCCCAGTGTCATTTTCTTTAATGGATTCTTGAGAGTTTCTCATGTTCCACAATGCAAAACCTGATTTATGTCACCGTGTTTAGGTAACTAACCTGTTGCATTTAATCTGTCATAAATTTTCTATTTTTTTAAAATTTTTGTAAATTACTGTAAACTTTATAAGTATTATTAAGATATGCATCCCACTACTTAAAAGTGTGGCTGTAATTATAGGAGCCATAAAAGTACATTAAAATTATTAATTTACAGCCAGTCAGTTGCAGTAAATTGTTATAAACTTTAACCAGGTATCAGTACCAACTACACAAATCTTCATCAAAAAGTTAACCATATTACATGCAGAAACAGATGGACAACATTACAAGCAACATAGCTCGCCTTACATAGTAATACGTGGTTTAAGTCCATGTAAAACTGAACTAGTTAGTCTGAAAATCTTCAGTGAGTCATGTTGCACAGCTCTTAGTGGTGTGCACCGCACTACAACTATAGTTATCAGTTACATATCAGTTTCTATGTTTTTTCAACTTTGTGTGATTTTACATTGACTTTTGAATGAAGTATTATTATTTAACTGACCTATGTTGTATGTTATTTTGTCCATTTTGTGCTGCAAGTAATTCAATTAACTGTCTGTTGAGGACACCCTTAATTATTGTTGAAATGTAGTTTAAATTTAGCAACTTGTTGGCTGTACAATTCATTATTTTCAAATATACTTCAATGAATAATTGCAAAAATGTGAGGCTTATCTTTATTGAGGATAATATTTGTTAACCAAACTTTTTAACAGTAGCCTACCACTCGCTCAATTAACTTGTAATATGGTTGGACAAGCATTCTGTTGTAGATGATACTAAAGGTGCAGTGAAAATATGGCCACTGGCAAGTATCATAAACTATCCTCAAACTGTTGAGCTTTCAGTGTTCCCCCCACCCTCTTCTTCCACCTAAGTACCACATTTAATTACTATTTGATGCATTATTATAATTCTATTATTTTTCTAGGACATGAATCATACAAACAGTTATGGTATTATAAGAGGACTTCAGTTTGCTTCATTTATAGTCCAATATTATGGACTGGTGTTGGACTTGTTGGTCTTAGGACTGCAAAGAGCGTCTGAAATGGCAGGACCTCCACAAATGCCAAATGATTTTCTCACATTCCAAGATGTTGCAACAGAATGTGCTCATCCCATCAGGCTTTATTGCCGTTACGTTGATAGGATTCACATATTTTTCAGGTAAGCATTAAGTCACACCAATGTCATCTAGTAACAAATTACCTTAATGAATGAATAAAATTTGAAGTGGTTAAACATTGGATTTTTGTTAACTTACTGAACAGTTGATGCCGATTATTCAAGAGTATATCTGAATCAGTTTAAATATCACCAGTCAGAATTTCATTAAATAATTTATGAATTTAATTAACAGATACATTGGTCATTGCTGTGCCAATATGACAAAGTTTGGTTTGTTGTGATCATTATCTTCCTGTTGCCTGCTTCATCACCCTTAAGTTGAGCTAAGTGAATGGGTAGTAATCAGATGACTCTGAGGACCTTGTGGCTATATATTGTTGTTGTTTCATCTACATTATACATAGGTAAAATCAAACAATGGAAATTCCAGGAAGGATTCAACAATATTTTTGAGAAGGATAGGTTGTTTATTCACCACAGAGATGTCCTATGAGCCGCAGAAAGGCACACACAACAGATAACATCATTATAGCTTTCGGTCGTTTAAGCCTCCTCAGTTACACACACTCACCTCCTCACCCCCACCACTGGATGATCCGCATAGGTCATAATGGGTAGTACAGATTGGCCACAGCGGCTGGTGTCGGTGGCTGTGTGTGTGTGTGTGTGTGTGTGTGTGTGTGTGTGTGTGTGTGTACACACAACTGCCATCTCCGGCCACTGTGGTCGATATGTGCTACCTAGCATGACCTAGGTGAAGCAACTAGTGGTGGGGGTGAGGAGGTGGCAAGGTAAGGGAGGAAGAAGGGGAGGGGGAGATGCTTGGCATCTAGGTTTTGCATCTAGGTCTATTGCAGGGATATGAGCCATGGGGTAAGGGGTTGGGAGCAGGGATGGACAAGTATATGACGTAGGTTAGGTGGGCAGCAGAATACCACTATAGGTTGGGGGGGAGGGTTGGGGAGGGTATTTCTCATTTCTTCCCCACCCCGCCTACAGTGGTATTCCGTTGCCCACCTAACCTACGTCATATACTTGTCCATCCCTACACCATCCCTGCTCCCAGCCCATTGCACCATGGCTCATAGACCTAGATGCAAAACCTGTCCTATACACCATCCCACCACCACCTACTCCAGTCCTGACACTGGTATTTCCTATCCCATAAAAGGACGGGCAACCTGTGAAAGCAGTCACGTTATCCAAAAACTGAGCTACAATCACTCTGCAGCTTTCTATTTGGGCACGACCAGTACCCAGCTGTCTATCCGAATGAATGGCCATCGTCAAACTGTGGCCAGCAGACAGCTAGACCATCCTGTTGCAGAGCATGCAGCACTGTATTGTGTGACTCACTGTAATGACTGCTACACAGCCTGTGCCATATGGATCATCCCCACAAACACCAGCTTTTCTGTATTGCAGAGATGGGAACTCTCCCTACAATATATCTTCTGCTCCCACAATCCCCAGGCTTAAACCTTCGCTAGTACCTGCCTCTACCACCCTTCCCTTAATCTCCCCACCCCTCTCTTTCCTCACATTCTTCTCCTATTCTGCCACACATTTCATTCCCTTCCCTTCCCTTCTGCACTGTCTGCCAAACAGCACTGTTGTATTCCCCCACCCTTGCCACGCATTCCCCCCCTCCCCTTCTTCTTCCCTCTCCTTGCCACCTCTTCACCCCCACCACTGATTGATCTGCGTAGGTCATGCTGGGTAGCACAGATTGGCCACAGCGGCCAGGGACCGTGTTCGTGTGGTTGTGTGTGTGTGTGTGTGTGTGTGTGTGTGTGTGTGTGTGTGTGTGACGAAGGTGTGAACGGCCGAAAGCTGTAAAGTTATCTGGTTTGTGTGCCTTTCTGCAGCTCGTTGGACATCTGTGGTGAGTAACCAACCTATCATTCTCAAAAATATTGTTATGTATAGATAAATGTGTTTTATATCTGAACCATGATCTTCCCCCTTTTTTACAGTCCTTTGGAGTTGAATTTAATTTTCTAGCCAGTCCACAATGTCTTGTTTTCTGGAAGTTACTAGAAGTGCTTTTCAGGAATATTCAATGAACCAAGATGCTACCCAAAGCTGTTTACTGAAGGTATTTTTGAATTTGGATGGCAGTTAGAAATAAACAGCAGCTATATAACAATTTTCAGGTTATGTAACTATACCTTTTGCTGAGACAAATGTCTAGTACTTTTAAAACCTTGATCAGAAACTAAAGCCAAGGAATTCTATCTGCTTATGGGACTCTGCAGCTGTAATTCCAATTAGACCGTTGATCTGATAAATTGCCTGAACACAAAAAAGCACAGATGATTTAAGCGTAACGTGCGGGGCAACTTCAACTGCCTGCCCAACTATGTAAATAATGTGTATTTTAACAATGGAAAATCTGATAGAAATAACAATAATGGAGGATAGATAACAGCTCTCCGTAAAGAGGTTTGCTGAGCTGCTGACAAACACGAAAATAGATAATCTCATCCATACAACTTAAATTTTCAGCCATGTCCTTTGTCAGAAAAAGAAACACATCAGTCACGCAATCACTCGGACAACTACACACACACACACACACACACACACACACACACACACACACACACACACAACTATCGTGTCCGGCCACTCTAACAACACAAGCTAGTTGAGTCTAGCTTGTGTTGCTGGAGTGGCCTTACATGATAGTTGTGTGTGTGTGTGTGTGTGTGTGTGTGTGTGTGTGTGTGTAGTTCTGAGTGAATACCTGAATGTATGTATTTCTTTTTCTGACGAAGGCCAGGGCCAAAAATTTATATTGTGTGAATGTGATTATCTATTTATCGTGTCTGTCAGCAGCTCAGTGAGCCTCTTTACGGTGAGTTGTTATCTATCCTCTATTATAAATCATGTATATTTTACATGGTAGTAAACTGATGACGTTAAGTCCACTGAATGTAAAGTATCAAGTAACAACATTTTTTGGCAGCAAGCATTCCGAATTTATTGTGGTAGGTTTCTTGATTTTTGCTCTTTGACCACTAAAGATAAGCTGCAATGGGAGATGTGAAAGGAATTAAGTTTTTAACCAAATAGTTTCCTTACAATTGCTTAACAAATGTGGTGAATTTGACATTGGTCTTTTCACTATTTAATGCAGAAACTTGCAGTGTTTATCAAAGTACTGACTTCTGCAGCATACACAGTTTTGTCTCATTTTCCTAAAACACAGTCATGCATTAGAAGACAGTGTATTTGACTCTCCTCCCCCCCCTCCTTCCAGTGGGCTCATGTTTCTTTCATGAGTACATGCATGGCGAGCATGGGGCCCCAAGCTAAAGCACTCATCCTTCTTTCATAATTCCTGGACTGCATTTCTTTTCCCCCTCCCCTCCTTTCCTATCCTCACTCTGTCCCCCCCCCCCCCCCCCAAGGGACTGCTAATCTTAGCAGATTGATGCCTTAGTGAGAGAAGTGGTAATAGTCGAAATGGAGGGGAAAGAAGTGGAGGGGGAGGAGAGTTGGGGTTGGGTTGTTTGGTTGGGATAGGGGAACTAAACTGCTAAGATTAGCAGTTTAGTTCCCCTATCCCAACCAAACAACCCAACCCCAACTCTCCTCCCCCTCCACTTCTTTCCCCTCCATTTCGACTATTACCACTTCTCTCACTAAGGCATCAATCGGAAGGTAATTTTAATTGGAGTATAACTATATTTTTACCTAAACGTCACACCAAAGATTGAAAGGAGGAAACTGATGATACAGTAGAGAGAGAACAAATAAGTTTTAAAAATGAAGCTTATTTTCCGGCCTTTGTTGAGAGAAACAGTCTTTAATGTAGGCTATGGATGTTGAATATAAGTCAAGTGGGCAGTTCTGCGAGTGAAAACACACTCTCTCTCTCTCTCTCTCTCTCTCTCTCTCTCTCTCTCTCTCTCTCTCTCTCTCTCTCTCTCTCTCTCGCGTGCGCGCATACAACACTTTCAGCGCCTTTCTGCTTCAAATATATTATCATCATTCCTTCAGTGTTATTTTGAATTCCTTTAAAAATGATAAATATAAGTGTGTGATTAAGTTATGGAAAGAAAAGTGAGTGTGTGCACATAAACAAATCTTCTGTATGTGAAGCAGCTCTTATGTTATCCTGAGTTGGACTGGAGTGAAATTGTAGGATTGCTGTTGTATAGCTTCAGCAGAAAAAAGGTCAAAAGTTAACCCCAGGAACTTGCTGTGCTGATGTGAGAGATTCTCAAAGTAATCATCCCTTCCAGAAGTATATGTGCTTTGGTAGCAAAGATGGATTCATTACACTCATACTCCATCAATAAATAACATTAAAAATTGAGGGCCTAGTAGCTGATAAGAGGGGAGTATATCAAATTTGTATTATTATAATAATAATAATGGAAAGTCCAGGTTCAAATTAATAATATATAGTAAGGACAGTTTACAACTCACTGCAAAGACGTGGCGACGAGCTGCAACAGGCACCTACAAAAAAGACACTCACATACAACAGTTTCAGCTATCGGCCACTGCCTTCTTCAGAAAATAGTACCCTCACGCAATCACACAGGCACACAACACAGTCATACAACCATCACCTCCGGCTGCCGCACTACGAATCACGCTCTGTGGCGAATCGAGGATGGGAGGGGAGGGGAGAGGGGATAGGAAGGTTATGTCATGGTGCCGCCTCCCCACTCCATTCCTAAGCTGCATCTCGTTATTCCCATCTAACCCATCCCCTCCACCATGACGTAACCTTCCTAACCCTCTCCTCTCCCCTCCCCTCCCCTCCCCTCGCATTAAAAATTCGCCGCAGAGCGCGATTAGAAGTGCGGCAGCCAGAGGTGATGGTTGTATGTGTGTTGTGTGCCTGTGTGATTGCGTGAGTGTTCTGTTTTCTGAAGAAGGCCATGGCCGATAGCTGAAAGTGTTGTATGTGTGTGTCTTTTGTATGTGCCTGTCACAGCTCATCACCATGTCTTTGCGGTGAGTTGTAAAATGTCCTTACTATATTATAAATTTGTATTATTTATAGTTCACATTGTGTTCATTATGTGCTGTATTTTAAGGCATTTCAAACTTTTCCCTAAAGGAAATATAACTTTGAAATTCACTCCTTGCACAAGAAAACAGCATGTTTTTCTTTTTTTCTTCTTCTTCATGTTTTTTTCTTTTTTTCCCCCGCTCGTTTCTATTTAAATGTGATAAATTTACATTCCAGATTCAGTGCTGAAGAAGCTAGAGATCTCATACAGAGATATTTGACAGAGCATCCAGATCCAAATAATGAAAATATTGTGGGATACAATAACAAAAAATGTTGGCCCCGTGATGCTAGAATGAGGCTTATGAAACATGATGTCAATCTGTGAGTACAATATTAATTATTTTACTGTTTTTATATATACAGGTATATAGTCTCTTATTTCATTGATCTATTTTATTTTAAAGTGGCCGAGCCGTTTTCTGGGACATCAAGAATAGACTTCCACGTTCAACAACAACAATTCAGTGGGAGAACAGCTTTGTTAGTGTTTACTCAAAGGATAACCCAAATTTACTTTTTAACATGAGTGGATTTGAATGCAGAATTTTACCGAAGGTGAGCGTTCCTTTTTGCTTCTAATCCTGTTCATAACATATATATGATGTCATATCTGTAGTGCTAATGTTGTTACAGTTAAAGAGTTTTGAGACTATAAGAGTACGCTGTTTCAATGCTGCAGCCATAGGGCAAGACACTATATTGGCGCCCATCAGACAAGTACAACTAATATAGGCTACTAGTTGCGGTGGCCATATTTAAAGCACTTTGCTTGTGTTTCAGCCACGTGGTCATCCTGCTTGAATGTGCACAACCTAAAGCTTTGAATACAGATAGTAACAACAACATTTTATGTGTCGATTGGCAACAGTTGCGCCTTACCATGGGTTATTTGAACATCATAAGTTTCTAGTCAGCAATTTTTGGGCCACCATAGCCACTAAGTATATTACAGAAATATATAGATTTAAGGCTTATTTCTCTATACAAAGGTTGTTTGTCATAAAAGTTGATATTCTATTAACCCTTGGGTGCCCAAACTTGCTTCTTTTCTTTCCCCCCCCCCCCCCCCCCCTTGCCTAAGGAGGAAGGTGGGGGGGGGGGGGTAGTTGAGCCCACAGGTATCAAATTTACTGATAAAGCATTTTTAAAATTTCAATTTTTTTAATCTATTTTAACTACGGCCTGGATTTATTAGTGTTAATTGTTATAAATATTTGATTGAATCATAAAAAAATCGACATATTGTAAAATTCAAATGTCTTAATATATGACAGACTACTCTGAGTCCTCAACTTCAGGGCAAGAGACAAACCTTACAATTTTTTCTGAATGTGTGTTACACATATGGGGCCGTATGAATAAAATGGAGTATCTACTTTATACTCTGGATTCCAGAGAACATACTCAGATTCGCATGAATAAAGTGAGTCGGAGAATATACTTCAGCCGAGTATGTTCTCAGCGTGAGTAACGGGTGGGAGAAGTTACTCACAACGGAGAACATTCTCCAATTCCATATGAATAAAACTGCAGAAGTTTCTCAAGACGGGAGAACATTCTCAGATTTCTGGAGTGAGCTCTATGGCATACTCCGTGCTGAGTAACTTCTATTAAGGTTACGTTTTACTGAGGTTTATAATAAAAATTACAACAATTTTGTTACTTAGAAGGCAAAAGCAAGTTCCTTTATATGTAGCCTTTAAGAAATACGAGGCAATCTATAAAGTTAATACAAATAAAAACATTTTGTTGACGAGTATCTTCCTTCGGAAAAATCGTGTTACACTTCCAGCATTTTATACAGTGACGAGAGTGATGTAAGAGCTGTTTTCATTACCGACATAAAAATGAAACACAAATGGATTCAGCTGCGTGTTTACTCATTTGTTTGGCGTGTATATTTACAGTTGTAAACAGTCACATAGCAAAATAATATTGTTTTAAAATAGGATCTATTAGTAAGATCTTATGATGTTAGTTCCAAATAAAGTGTATCCCAGGATTTCACAGTTTCTATCACAAAATAAATGTTGCTGCAATACCAGGTAGGCCTACTGAAGTAGCTACTCTTTCTATCCAAACCGGTTGGCTATTTATGATGCGTTTTCTGACTTCGTAATCTTAACTTCTGTCATGTTAGAAGTACGTAAACACGACAGGAAAATTAATAACTGATTAATTACATACCTAGCAGCGTGTTTCTTGTTCAAAATCGCATGGCCTAACGCTTATGAGCAAACCATTGGGTGTCATATTTAACAAGGCGTATCTCATGTTAGAACACTCCTACAGCATTCCACGTTGTGACAGATGAATATGTGATGCATTCTTATTATATGGTTCGCAAATTGTGCTAACCCTACTTCATAAACAAACGAGTTTCTCCCGTGACGAAAATTTTGTATCGCCAGCAGAAACATTTTCGTAAATAGTGCATATTTAGTCTTTATAATATGCTCCTTCACAACAAAATAATATCTAAACACAGTCCAGTTCTTTCTCAACACGTCGATGCCTTTTCCATATTTGTACACTTAATAATTTGCCTAATTGGGCTAGTTTAAAGAAATATACGATTGGACAGCTGATCTGTGGCGGACATGACACGCGGAGAACTTACTCAAGTAGGAGGGGAGGTAGTGAGAATGTACTACCTGCTCAGAGCATATGCTTTGAAGTTTTTATTCATACGAATTTGAGAACTTACTCAGAGAACGTTCTTTTGCTCTGAGCATCTTCTCTGAAGCATATGCTCAGTTTTATTCATACGGCCCATGATTATGTCACTGCCCACAATACTGTTTTGGTTTACTTAATTTATGATGGAAATTCTCCACAAAGATAATAAATTAATTTTTCAAAAAGGATAGATTGGCTGGCCAGTACTTACCTTTTTGCTGTACTGCCGATAGTTACACATGGAAAGAGAAAAGGACACAAATAAAACAAGCTTTCAGAACTGTGTTCATTCTTCAGGTAAGAGAGAAGGGAAAGAAAGAAGAAAAAAGGAATGGGAAAAGAAGGGGAAGGTAATTCACGACCTAGGTCATGAGGACGGTGTTAGAGGGGATAGTGTTAGAGGATTGAGGAAGTCAGAGATACTGTGTAGTAGTATATATAAAGTAGATAAATACACAAACGCAACCTTTCGCAACCCAGTTGCTTCTTCAGGCAGAAGGGAAGGAGAGGGAAAAGGAAATGACGTGGGTTTTAAGGAAGGGGGTAAGGAGCCATTCCAATCCCGGGAGAGGAAAGACTTACCTTGGGGGGAAGAAAAGGAAGGTAAACAAATACAAAAACATCCACACATTTACACAGGCGCAAACACACCTAGGCAGACATAAAGTAGATGAAGTTTACTTAGCAGGTGAAGGACCACAGGTAGTGATAGTAACATAAATAACACACACACACACACACACACACACACACACACACACTCATACACACAAATTCAAGCTTTCACATCCTAGTTGCTTCTTCAGGCAGAGAAGGGAAGGAGAGGGAAAAGGAGAGGATGAGGGTTTCAAGGGAGGGGGGAAAGGAGCCATTCCAATCCCAGGAGAGGAAAGACTTACCTTGCGGGAAGAAAAGGAAGGTAAACAAATACACACACACCCACACATTTACACAGATGCAAACACACCTAGGCAGACATACTGTAGAAAGCAAAGAAGTTACGGAGTTAGAGATGCCAACTTCTTTGCTTTCTACAATATATCTGCCTAGGTGTGTCTGTGTGTGTATTTGTTTACCTCCCTATTTTTCCTCCAGGGTAAGTCTTTCCTCTCCTGGGATTGGAATGGCTCCTTACTCACACCCTTAAAACCCTCATCATTTCCTTTTCCCTCTCCTTCCCTTCTGCCTGAAGAAGCAGCTAGGCTGCGAAAGCTAGTGTGTGTGTGTGTGTGTGTGTGTGTGTGTGTGTGTGTGTGTGTGTTTGTTTATTTGTTTCTATCACTACCTGTGATCCTTCCCCTGGTGATTAATCTTCGTCCATTTTATATATACACACAAACATCCCACATGCCCAGTTGCAATGGAATATTTCCTTTCACGCCGACCCCCACTTCCCTACCTAAAACCTCTTTCCTTAATACCCTAGCCAGCTTCATCCTAACCCACAACTTCTTCACTTTTGAGGGCCAGACATACCAACAACTAAAGGGAACAGCCATGGGAACCAGGATGGCCCCCTCGTACACAAACTTATTTATGGGATGCTTAGAGGAAGCCTTCCTGGACACCCAAGCTTGTCAACCCAAAGTTTGGTATAGATTCATTGATGACATCTTCATGATCTGGACTCACAGTGAAGAAGAACTCCAGAATTTCCTCTCCAACCTCAACTCCTTTGGTTGCCTTTGCTTGCACTGCGAAGCATTCTATGTGGGAATGACCAGCAACAAACTGTCCATTCGCATGAATGGTCACAGGCAGACAGTGTTTGTTGGTAATGAGGATCACCCTGTGGCTAAACACGCCTTGATGCATGGCCAGCACATCTTGGCACAGTGTTACACCGTCCGGGTTATCTGGATACTTCCCACCGACACCAATCCTTCACAACTTCGGAGATGGGAACTAGCCCTTAAGCATATTTTCTCTTCCCGTTGCCCACATGGGCTCAACCTCCCCTAAATTCGAATTCCCACCCACCATCTTAACATCTTTGCATCGGTTCTCTGGACAGAGCCTCTGCCTCAAGTGGTATCTCTGTCTAACTTCTTAACTTCTTTGCTTTATACAGTATGTCTGCCTAGGTGTACTTGTGTCTCTGTGAATGTGTGGGTGTGTGTGCATTTGTTTACCCTCCTTTCCCCCCCCCCCCCCCCCGGCCCCAAGGTAAGTCTTTCCTGTCCTGGGATTGGAATGACTCCTTACCCACTCCCTTAAAACCCTCATCATTTCCTTTTCCCTCTCCTTCCCTTCTGCCTGACGAAGCAGCTAGGCTGCGAAAGCTTGCGTTTGTGTGTTTATTTGTTGCTATCACTGCCTGTGCTCCTTCGCCTGGTAAGTGGACTTCATCTATTTTTTACGTATATTTTTCCTGTTAGGAATTTTTCCTCTATAATATTTTTACATATATACATTGACTTACCCAAACCAAAAGCTCGCCGATAGACACAATAAAAAATAAAAATAAAAAAAGAAGAAAGGAAAAAAATAGGCACATCTGTTTTTAGTCTACAACATGAAGCAGCTGCTAAGAAAAATAATAAACACTAACGTTACAAGAAATTATGGGGGGGGGGGGGGGGGGGGTAAAAAGATTACTTCATCCTGTGATAGAAACACAACCCCTGACATATTTGGACCGGGGGAGGGGGGGGAGGTATATCATCTAAGTTTTTAGGTGAATATGGTAAGTGTTTGATCATGAAAGTATTCTCAAGTAGAAAAATGAAATACTTTAAGAGGTTTGAAATGGTGCTGACATTGTAGCGTAAAATGTAGTCGCTGATGAATTCTCGTTCTGTTGGACATCGAAGAAACATCAAGAGAAAGTTGTTCAGAAAATTACAAAATTAATTTTGGTAACATCTTGGGCATCATTACTGCAATTTGTCACTTGTGGAGGCAGTTTATTTCCGAGACACTCCGTGCGCAGCAGTGCTCTAGCTGCCGTAGGCTGCCGCTGTAAGTTTTCATCTGACGGCTCACTTTAGTAGGACTGAAAATATTCCCTGCTCCCTGGAGGTATTCCACTTGCCACTGTTGCACATCATTTGTGGTTTTTTTTTTTTTTTTTTTTTTTTTTTACAAGATTGCTGAATACTGTAGATTTCCATTTTCCTATGTCTTTTTTGTAGAATCAGAAGTAGTGCTAGACATTGTTTCAGATTCAGAAGCACCACAAGATTTTGTTGTTATCTCATGAAGAGCATTACACTTATTACACTCACTACAAAGCAGTTGGTACAGCTTTATATGAAAAAGGAGAAATTTCTGTTGTACAGTGTATGCCCAATGCAGTAAGATTATGATGTGTTTTGTCATGGAAACATGAAAGTATTCTCAAGTAAAAAACATTTCTGTCCGTCATTGCACTTCCTGAATCTGAAACCAAGGGACCGGAGGAGACGAAGAATGGAGGTCTCTGAGCCAGAGTAATTAATTTTTCTCTGAGATCACCCAGTATTTTCTTAGCCGTTGGATACTCTCCTCTGTCATAGTAACCTAGAACAGTTCTGCACTTGAACTCTTTGTTGAAATCGCCAAATTGTGTGCATTTCAATTCTCGTTTGTATTCCTTTCTTGGAGAATAAAAACACGTGTTAACAATCAGAGATTCTGCCGATGTTAATGACTTGCTAACAAGGCCTACAGACGTCTTGGAAATACCACACACTTTTCCTGTCAGTTTATGGATTTGCGCAAAATTTTTATTACTTCTAGCTTCCTCACTGTTGGCCAAATCAGTAAAAAACTTGATTACATTCAATATGATGGTTTTGATTGTTTACGAATCCCTTTCCGCCATTTACATACATCAACAGGAGCAGTACTACACGAAGTCCTTTGCTCCTGCATTTTTTAACTGCCAAACACACTTCAGAGCACCTGTCTACAGAACACAAGAACATGCTAGACATTCAGCTGGCTCTGACCTCCCACACAGCTAATGGCAACAAAGCTGCGAGGTGGGTGAATCACAGTCCCTGCTAGCGGCAGGCAGAGTGCGTGACCTTGAGGCCAATCTAATAAATGTACTCATTACTAATAACAATGAAATGAGAGCTTCTTTGTTTTGATTGTTACAGTGTCGAACAACCCATGAAGAATTCACACATCGTGATGGTGTATGGAATTTACAGAATGAAGTAACAAAGGAAAGAACAGCTCAGTGCTTTTTAAGAGTTGATGAAGAATCATTACAAAGATTCCATAACAGAGTTAGGCAAATACTGATGGCAAGTGGATCAACAACATTTACCAAGGTAAGTTTCAGAACATCCAAAGTGAATATATTTTCTTGCAGAGTGTATACATTCTAGGGCAATTGGGAAATTCATACAACACCCAGGAATTTTTTAATACAGGAAATATCATGAAATTTTTCTTTGTTTTAGTTGTTGGTAAAGTTTTTTGTAATTTTGACTGGGAAGAATTTTACTTCAGCCTGCTACTGCAGCAATAAAATGTAAATGATATAAAAACACCAAAATAAAACTTCAATTGAAAAGATAATGCAAAATTTATGTTGACAAAACACAGTGCACAGGCAAGTGGCTGTCAATGCCAGAATGTCAGAGACTTTCAAAGGATGTGATGTCTCATTTATTACATTTGTACTCTGTATCTTTCAGTGAGATGCTGTACAGATTGCAATCCCTGTTCTGGGACATTTTTGCCGAAGACTCAAAGAAAGCAACTTGAAAAATTGTTGCATGCTGTTATTATTATAAACAACAGAGCCCTCACAGCACTTACATAATAACTTAACATTTAATAGTAAAATGTGGAGAGTTTAGAGTTAGGTTATTTTAAGTATTTTTATGCATTGTCATCTTTACTGCTGCTGAGTAATTACACAAGTAAATACATTGGTTAAAAGTAAACAGTGGAGAGTCCTGGTTGGTATAATAATATGGAAAGGTTAGTGTGGGGAGTAGCAATCTAACCTTTCCATATTCTTGTAATTGTATATTACCCATAATGAATAAATAAACTAACAATGTTTGATATAGTTTCATTTTGTGATACATTTTTCCTACTCAGATTGTAAACAAATGGAATACAGCACTTATTGGGCTCATGACGTACTTCAGAGAAGCGGTAGTAAACACTCAGGAGCTGCTTGATCTGCTTGTGAAGTGTGAAAATAAAATTCAGACACGTATAAAAATTGGTCTGAACTCAAAAATGCCCTCAAGATTTCCACCTGTTGTGTTCTACACACCGAAGGAGTTGGGTGGACTTGGAATGCTGTCCATGGGACATGTTCTGATACCACAGGTAAGCACAGTCATCTCCCAACATTGACCTATTACAAGAATTTGACACCTCTCATTAAATGTAGAAACTTGGTTAAAAATTTTGGAAAGGATTGACAGATTCCTTTTACAGTTTTAAATGGGGATAAGCAACCAGTTACTAAAAACTAATAATGAAAATGCCAAGTTGGAATTAATATAATGAGGATAGTTTAGAACTCGCCACAGAGACGTAATGATGAGTTGCGACAAGCATGGATTCGGATTGCAGTACCTGGAGATGACGGTTGTGTGACTGTGAAGTGTGATTGTGTGGTGTGATTGTGTGTATTCTGAAGAAGGCCATGACCAATAGCTAGAGGCACCTGTTTGTGGTGAAAATTTTTGCTCGATTTCGTCATTTTTTAAAACCTATTTCGGTATATTTTTCGCTACTTTTATTTTATTTCGTCAATAATTTCGCTAATCTTATGTTCACTTTTTAACGAATAAAAACTAAAGCAAAAATCAGTTATAGTCTCATTGCAATATAAGGCCTTTTATTTTATTCAGAAAACATGAAAATTTGACATTGATGGAGATCTATAAAAAGAAAAGAAAAAGTTTGAGAAAAACTTACCCTGGGACTTGTACAAGTTTTACTAGCTTAAGTAATTTACATAAGTGTGTGTTTTATGAAAACTTAAAGTCGTGTTTCTAACAACACCAAGATAATTGCTTCACAGAAGCCCCACAATCTAACTGGCACTTTGTTCAACTCATATTGATTCCATTAGGAAAACAATCTAGGTAATCCGATTTCAAGCCGCACTTAAAACGAATATTATGGATAATCGAAATGAATAGCGCGGCCTTTCCTTTCAGATTTGCACACTTAAAGTACTATTACATCGCAAATAACGAGAGCCGTGAGAAATAACTGTATCTACTAACCCTTTTACTGCACATTTACTGTCAGCGACGCCTGGATTGTGCACATAATTATTAGGGAATGCTGCAGATGAAGACTGATCACATGGTGTGTGTGTGTGTGTGTGTGTGTGTGTGTGTGTGTGTGTGTGTGTGTGTGTGTGTACACTCAAGAGTGCAGCAGACCCTCATTATTGAGACAAAAATAAGACGCAAAATCTAGTATTCGTGTGAAATAAACGTTTCCTTTTTAATATTTGGAGAGAAAATCATATATATACGTCTTGAACACTGAAACGATTAGCGTATATTTACGTACGGAGCAGAGAAAGGGTCAAAATATTTTGGAGCTACACGCAACAATCCCATTGCAGCTTCCTTTAAAATCCTTTATCTTCTATTCTCGGGCTATTTCGTCTGTTTTCACCCACATAATACGTGCATCGGCGCGATTACATGTCGTTTCCGCGAAAGAAATTACTTTTCTCTTAAACTTCGCAGTGTATGCTTCTTCACGATCGGATACAAGGTAGCACTTCGCGCACGAAAGTTCAAAAGCAGTCTGCAAACACTGCAACAAAGAGTGGAATCCAGCATGTATACCATTTAAAAAAACTAACTTATGGCGGCGTATAGCGACATTTTTCGTAACTTGCATTCGCGTAAATACGGTTTGTTCATCCATTCTCTGAGTTTCGGATGGTCGACTTTTTCCAAGGGGATGTTTGCCTCGTGTTGTTTATAATACGAATTCTTCCTTGTACGCTTTCGCTCGTTTTACCGCTGCCGCTGCACTGATGTCCGTAACTTGTCTCTTGACACCTTTCGACAGCACTTTCTTCTTGTTCTTCTTATGGGACGAACTGCTATTTATATGTTTTCGGCAAGTGTCATTTCTTTGCCATTGAATACCCTCAGAAGTATTTTCTTTGTTTTATGATAAACGTTAAATCCATCTGATGCCAATGTTCTTTCACGATCAAAAACTGGTACAACCATCTTAATAATCTGTTGTACCAAAACAAATCACTGAAAGAACCAGCAATCAGAAACGATTACGAACACTAGTGATCAATGACGACCGCGCGTTACTACCAGTCACCAGATCAAATAAAGCGCCGGAAACGGACTTCTTCACTGCACAGGAAATGAGGTTGGCAGGACTCGAAACGATATATATACCGAATCGGTGTACAATCGACTGTGATTTATATCTAGAAATTCCGCCAGTACATTTAAATGACAAGAGATTTCCCAAAATTTCGTGGATTATTTCGTGATTTTTCAAAAATTCCACGATTTCGCGATTTTCCGCAAAAATTGTAAAATATCGCAAAAATTTCGCGATTTCGTGCTTCGCGAAAAACAGGTGCCTCTACCAATAGCTTAAGTGTTGTAGGTGTGTGTGTTTTTTATTTTACTGTTGCAGCTCATTGTTGTGTTAGCTGCCTTATTACATTGTTTAATTCCACTCAATTAGTAAATGAAACCCAAACTCACTACTGTACTACATACTTTTGTTCTGTTGTGTACAATATTATTTATATTATGTACATGGAATATAAAATTTATATATATATTCCACAATTCTAGGCTCCACACAGTGATGAGTTCACCATGGATGTGCAATTCGTCAGGATAATGCAACGGATATGGCACTGTACAAATAAAACAATAAATTATAATTGTTTTCATTTCTTGTGTTCATAATCGTTTGACATTGTAGTAATAATATTATAGGGAAAAACTGTTCAACCGTAATAAAAGTATAATAATAATATATAATAATGGAAAGTTTAGGTTTGAATTAACAATATGATGAGGATAGTTTACAGCTCATGTATGATGAGCTGTAACAGCCACATACAAAAAGGCACTCACACTTACGACATTGGCCATTAGCCTTTGTCAGAAAAAAGCAGCATTTGCAGACTTCAGTCACACAACCATCTTCTTCTGCTGCCTCACTCTGAATCATGCTTTGCAATGAGGGGTAGGAGGAGAGGGGTGGGTTAGGGGAAAGGAAGGTTGTAAGGCAGTGGTGGGGATGGACGCAGCACAGTCTTATGGAGAATGTAAGTATTAAATGGGGGAATGAGATGGAGCTTAGGAACGAGGTGGGTTAAGGTAGAGAAGCAACACACACACACACACGGGAGAAAATGTTAGCTTGCATGTGTTTTGCTTCTCTACCTTCCACCACCTCATTCTTAAGCTGCATCTCATTTCACTCATGTGCTCCGTAAGGCCATGCTGTATTTATCCATCTATCCCCACCACCACACTATCAACACCACCACCACCACCACCACCTTGCAACCTTCCTGTTCCCCCTCCCTTCCCCTCTTCTCTTATCCCCCTCATCACAGAACATTATTTGGAGACCAGTAGCCAGAGGTAACGGTTGTGTGTCTGTGAACTATGATTGTGTGAATGCTCTCTCTCTCTCTCTCTCTCTCTCTCTCTCTCTCTCTCTCTCTCTCTCTCTCTCTGTCTGTCTGTGTGTGTGTGTGTGTGTGTGTGTGTGTGTGTGTGTGTGTGTGAGACCATGGGTGGGGGGGGGGGGGTTACAAAGGCTAATAGCTGATAGCTTAAGCATTGTATGTGTGTGTCTTTATGTGCCTGTTGCAGCTTGTCGTACATCTCTGTGGTGAGTTGCAAACTATCCTCATTATATTAAAGAAATATACATATACGCACACTACACAACACCAACATTTGACAAATTATCAATGTCATTCTCTTGGAACAGTCGGGCATAATCATTTCGTACTAATAGGCAATCAGATTAGCAGTACATATAGAATAATAATATTTATTCACAGTACACAGTGAATGTGTGAGAGTACTATAGGAATTGAATGCCTTTTTTACGAATGCAAGAGACAGATTAGACCTAGGAAATTATATTCTTGCTTCTGTTGTTAGTTTCCCCACCAGAACAACTTCACCTATAAGCTCACCAAAATAGGTGAGTTATAAATGATTTGTCAAATGAAAGAGCAACTCAAAACAGTTTTGTTTAGCAGCAGTGTGCAATGTTTCCGCTAGATAGCGGTAGTAGTGCTGGATAGACCGCAAGAAGCCCAATGACAGGACTTGCTTTGCATCGCCGCCAAATTACCCGACCTAATGCCATGCAATTTATTTTTTCGTTGGGGCTTCATCAAGGATTGTGAGTACGTGTCTCTGCTACCAGCTGATTTCCCTGAATTAAGAAACTGGATTGAAGCAGCTGCTGCCACAGTCACTGAACACACACTTATCAATGTTTGGCAAGAACTCTGCTATAGACTTGATGTGTGCCGTGTGACAAATGGTGCTCACATTGAATATTTATAAGGTTCTTGATAAAACTGTTTTGAGTTGCTGTTTCATTTGACATATCATTTATAATTGTAAGTTTAATATGCTAAATATTATAAAGCATTAAGACCCCAAACTAAATATCCACTGAAAAATTTGCCACTTGGTATTAGGATTTTATGTGAGAAAAAGAGAACAGTTAATTACCTCAAAACAAACTGACAATCGGAGATTCTTAAATCCTTATAAACTGTACCTGCAGTCATAAATAAATAACTCCAGTAATAAAATAAACGGGAAGTGATGCAAAATGAAACATAAAAGTTGCCTCAACATGGCCCAAAATATTCTGAACAATGGAAGTAAACAGGTACACAATCAGGAGTGCGTGTCAAATGTCTTTAATGGAAAATTTTTTCCTTTATTTTTGTGTTGCTGATAAAACGGGCACAAAGACTCCTTAGAGAAGGCAATTAAAAAACTGAAAGAATATTTTTCCTAACTCTATAGAGCAGATAGGTACAGCTTCTACATCAGTACAGGAATTAAGGAAAGACCATAATTTCTTTAAAAAGTGAAGACTCAAGTTATGTTGACAATATTTCCAGCAAAATAAAGATGCTGCCACTGTTGTATTCACTATTGTGAATATTAATCAGCATCAGCTGCCCAATTTAATGGTGAAATATGAAAATTAATACTGGATCAGGATTGTTTTATTTATATTTTATTATTGTTATTGTTAAAAGATACTTCCAAATGACATGATAGTGGATATTTAGAAAAAATAATCTGTCTTAAGGACAATTTTGTCTCCAGTATTAGAGAATAGTAGTAATCTACAGTGAAAAATTAGTTGATTTTAATGTATACCATAATTCTTCATAATAATATTAATAATAATGTTGTTTTCAGTCTGATTTAAGATGGTCAAAACAGACCGATGTCGGAATTACACATTTCCGTTCTGGAATGAGCCATGATGAAGATCAACTTATCCCCAATTTATATAGATACATTCAGCCATGGGAGTCTGAATTTATTGATTCACAGCGAGTGTGGGCCGAATATGCATTGAAAAGACAAGAAGCAAATGCTCAGAATAGAAGACTTACTCTAGAGGATCTTGAAGACAGTTGGGACAGAGGAATTCCTCGCATAAATACCCTTTTCCAAAAAGATAGGCACACGCTTGCTTATGACAAAGGCTGGAGAATAAGAACTGAATTCAAACAATACCAGGTAAGGTCTTAAAAATAAGTTACCAATTTCAGAATTATTTTGGTGTGTTACACAATGCTGATGGCAATCAACATTTTGTAGGTTTTGAAACAAAACCCATTTTGGTGGACACATCAGCGGCATGATGGTAAATTGTGGAATCTGAATAACTACCGAACTGATATGATTCAAGCTTTGGGTGGTGTTGAAGGAATCTTGGAACACACTCTTTTCAAGGGTACTTACTTCCCAACATGGGAAGGTCTATTTTGGTAAGCAATGTTGAACAAAGTTAAATGGGTCTGTGTATATTATTTGTAAGTACAGTATCATTCTTTGAATATTTAAATGTTCAAAATGATTCTTTCATTCAGGGAAAAGGCTTCTGGTTTTGAAGAATCAATGAAGTACAAAAAGCTGACAAATGCCCAGAGGTCTGGTCTCAACCAGATACCAAATCGTCGATTCACTCTCTGGTGGTCACCCACGATTAATAGGGCAAATGTTTATGTTGGTTTCCAGGTTAGTTCATGATCTATATGTGTATGGTAAATATTTAATAATAAACGGCTGATAATATATTAACTTGGAATTCTTGTTTAGGTCCAACTAGATTTGACTGGAATTTTTATGCATGGCAAAATTCCAACACTGAAGATTTCACTTATACAAATCTTCCGTGCCCACTTGTGGCAAAAAGTCCACGAGTCCATTGTCATGGATCTTTGTCAGGTAATTGTTTATTGTTTTTAGTTTTTGTACCTCACATATTATTTGTATTATTAGAAATAATGCTATTTCTAACATCACTATGGTTTTGTTGCATCAATTTATAACTGGATGCTTCAGTTTTCCCCCCTAATATTTCTGAACTATTTAAAGTAATGTAATATTACACTTCTAATCAGCAAAAATAGTAACTTTTATTTCAGTTAAGAATAAAACTAACAGTGATATAACAAAATATCAAAAGTTCCATACAATAGAATTGTTCTGTATCAACTGTATGATTGCAGTGTCTGTGTTGCAGTAGCTTTCCTCTGGTTAGTTAACTATCCTTCTTTGCAACATCATTAGATGAGTAGACAATCTTAAAAGTAGGGTTGTGTCCAAGTGGTTTGGCCGAATGTAGCACACAGGCTTCTGATTCAGGATTCGACGCATAATGGCCGAATACTACTGAATTCCGAATCAAAAGTGTTATACGGTAACCTTCAATTACAAATGTTGTAGCTGACTTTCAATAACAGTGCACTTTTGTTTGTGTTATTTACTTTATTTTCTATAGATCTGCTGAAAGACGCGATGTCATAAAATGAATCGACCTCATTTTGAATAGTTCTGATAAATGGCGCTAGGAGCTGTCACAAGTCACTTTTCCCTTCTAATATAAGCAGTGCTACACAGGCTTACTTAGCAGGCGTAAATATAAATACTGGCTAAAACTTTTGCGCTCATAAAAAAAGCCTTTCAAATATAAGTAGAAAAGTTGTTGTTGTTGTGGTCTTCAGTCTAGAGACTGGTTTGATGCAGATCTCCAACCTAATCTATCCTGAGCAAGCCTCTTCATCTCCTCATAAGAACGGCAACCTACATCCATTTGAATTTTCTTACTATATTCATCTCTTGGTCTCCCTCTTCGATTTTTACCCCACACACTTACGTCTAACGCTAATTTCACAATTCCTTGATGTCTAAGAATGTGTCCTACTAATCGATCCCTTCTTTTAGTCAAGGTATGCCAGAAATTCCTTTTCTCTAAGATAAGCCATAAAGTCAGGATTGCCTCCCGAGTTCCTACATTTCTCTTGAATCCAGATTGATCTTCCCCAAGGTCAGCTTCTACCAACTTTTCCATCCTTCTGTAAATAATTAGTGTTAAAATTTTGCAAGCATGACTTATTAAACTGATGGTTCTGTAATTTTCACACCCGTCTGCACCTGCTTTATTTGGAATGGGGATTATTACATTTTTCTTGTAGTCTGAGGGTATTTTCCCTGTCTCATACATCTTACGGACTAGGTGACATAGTTTTGTCATGGCTGGCTCTCCCAGAGACTTCAGTAGTTCTGCCGGAATGTCGTCCACTCCAGGGGCCTTGTTTTGACTTAGGTCTTTCAGTGCTCTGTCAAATTCTTCTCTCAGTATAATATATCCTATTTCATCTTCATCCTCTTCCCTTCCTACAATATTGTCTCTTAAGTTCCTTTCCTTTGTATAGTCCCTCTATATATTCTTTCCACCTTTCAGCTTTCCCTTCTTTGCTGAGAACTGGTTTTCCATCCGAGTTCTTTATATTCATACAGCTGCTTTTCTTGTCTCCAAAAGTTTCTTTTATTTTCTTGTAGGTGGTATCTGTTCTTCCACTATTTATACATTCTTCTACTGACTTGCATTTGTCTTCTAGCCACTCCTGCTTAGCTATATTACACTTCCTGTGAATCTTATTTCTTAGTCCTCTGTACTCGATTTTGCCCGTTTCACTCACTGCATTTTTATATTTTCTCCTTTCATCAATTAAATTTAGTATTTCCTTGATATCCAAGGATTTTTTGCAGGTCTTGCCTTTCTACCTATTTTGTCCTCTGCTGTCTTCACTATTTCGTTCCTCAATTTCTATCCATTCTTCTTCTACTGTTTTATTTCCCTCCATTTCTGTCAATTGTTGCCTAAAGCACCCTCTGAAATTCTCAAAAACGTCAGTTGCCTTCAATTTATCAAGATCCTATCTCCTTATATTCCTACTTTTTTGCAGTTTTTTCAGTTTCAGCCTACAGTTCATGACCAACAAGTTGTGGTCAGTCTACGTCTGCCCCTGGGTATGTTTTATAGTTTAAAACCTGGTTCCAGAATCTGTCTTACCATTATAAAATCTATCTGGTACCTCCCTGTGTCTCCTGGTCTCTTCCACGTATATAACCTTCGTTTGTGATTCTTAAACCAGGTGTTTGTTATGATTAAGTTATGTTCTGTGCAAAATTCTACCAGGCAATCTCCTCTTTTATTCCTTTTGCCCAGTCCATATTTACCTACTATTTTACCTTCCCTTCCTTTTCCTACTACCGAATTCCAGTCTCCTATCACAATTAAATTTTCCTCTCCCCTAATTGTCTGAATAATTTCCTTTAGCTCCTCATACATTTCTTCGATCTCTTCATCATCGGCAGAGCTAGTGGGCATATAAACTTGTACTACTGTGGTCAGTGTTGGCTTTGTATTATCTTGACTATGATAATATGATCACTGCACTGCTGATAGTGGTTTACCTGCATTCCTATTTTCTTATTCATTATCAGACCTACTCCTGTAATACCCACAACTGATTTTGTATTTATAATCCTGTACTCGCCTGACAATAAATTCTGTTCCTCTTTCCATCCTGTTCCTCTTTCCATCGAACTTCACTAATCCCACTATATCTAACTTCAATCTATCCATTTTTAAATTTTCTAACTTCCCTACCCGATTAAGGGCTCTTAACATTCCACGCTCCGATCCGTAGAATGCCAGTGTTGTCTTTCCTGATGATCACATCCTCCTGAGTAGTCCCCGAATGGGTGACTATTTTACCTCCGGAATATTTTACTCGAGAGGGTGCCATCATCATATATTCATACAGTAGAGCTGCATGTCCTTGGGGAAAGTAACAGCTGTAGTTTCCCCTTGCTTTCAGCTGATCGCAGTAGCTGTGTGGCAAACACACATTAGCTGATGTTACAAGGCCAACTCAGTCAATCTTCCAGATTGTTGCCCCTTTAACAACTGAAAAGGCTGCTACCCCTCTTCAGGAACCACACGTTTGTCTGGCCTCTCCACAGATACCCCCACGTTCTGGTTATACCTAGGGTACGGCTATTTGTATCATTGAGGCACGCACGCCACCCCACCTTGGCAATATTTACAATTTGAGGTTGGACAAATGTAGTTATGGTGGAGTTTATAATCTGAATGTTACACACTAGTTTAATATTACAGCATATTTGTAAAATTTTGTACTTTGTAATTTTTAAGTGTAAATTAAATAATATTAATATTAAACTACACGGAAAAGGCGAATACATTTGTAAATATTATTGTGAGGTTTCTTTGTAAATTAATTATGTTGCAACAACCTATCAAATTATAAATGAATGGTATGTTTCTTTAGGTCATACTTTGCATCAGCTTGTAAAAAAAAATTTGGTATGTTATCAGCGTTTGCTGCAGATCCCAAAACACCTGTCACCTCTTTGTTTTCTTGCATAATATGCAACATTTCACGTGTTGTTAATGGTTAAGTAACAAAAAAAATTCTTCACGTAAATACCAACAATACATAAGGCTTTAGGACTCTTACACGAGTTGCCTCATTCTGATTTCACGTATTGTTTTGTGTGCTGGGGTATGTGGACTGTAATGAAGCACTAGGATTTCAAGAAGAAAGTTATTTATTATGTGGAAAAAAGGTTCTAATGGTGCACCATCCGGGTAGGATGATGTCAATTCAGTAACCACTTGATGTCTCTCTTAATAAATCGTTTTAGGTCAAGCTACAACGTAATGTACACCTTATTTCGAAAAGTGACAGACAACTGACACCAATGGGTCGTGTAAAATGCGCAACCACATGTCCAATGCTTTCCTCTCCCACAACTATCCTTCTGACCTTGTCTGCAAACAGATCTCCCAAGTAGTCCACCCTTCCTTTTCCAGTAATAACATTCATAACCTCAGACCACCCAGAAGCTAGGTAGCACCATCTCAGCCGGGAATGCCTTAACAAATTGTTCCATCAAGGCTATGTCTGTCTCAAGTAATGCCTTGCAAAGGGACCATCACTCCAAAGTATACCCCTCACACCACAGAGTAACCTTTCAACATCCTCCCAACTTCTGCAACATCCTTGTCAAACCTTAACTAAACTCATAACCACCCTCCCCACCAAATGGTTTCTACCCCTACAACTGACCTTGTTGAAAACCCTGTCCCATGCATTCTCCCACAACCACCTACTGCAGCCACACCACAAGATAAACCTACACCATTCAAGGCAGGGCCACATGCGAAACATCACGTCATCAACCAACTAACATGTGCCCACTGCACATCCTTTTATGTTGGTATGACCACCAACAAATTGGTTGAATGCATTAATGTTCACAGATGGACTGCTCACTTGGGGAATATCCAATATCCTTTAGCAGGGCATGCACTCTACCATGACTCCGTGTTAAACCATCTGTGTCATCTGGATACTTCGACATAGCAACAGTCCCTCTGAGCTAAGGAGAAGGGTCCTAGCCCTGCAACACACGCTCCTGTCCTGTCCTGTCCTGTCCTAAACCTATGTTAACCTCTTCCAACCCTCTACTCCCCCCCCCCCTCCTGCCATCTTCTTAATTTCTGATCCCCTCTTCTGCCTACCTCTTGTTTTATGTACATTTATATTTTGTGTGTGTGTGTGTGTGTGTGTGTTTGTGTGTTATTCGGTTCACTTCTCTTTACTACTTCCTCTGACCTCTATGATTTGCAATTGGTATGACTCAGTACGTATCATAAAGTATCTTTAACTTCAACATATCACCCAGCCCTATCTCATGTCATAAGTTGTGAGTAACCTTTCCCTTTTGTTTCCTTTTTCATCCCTTCCTTCCTAACTTATCAAAGAAAGTATAGTTCCAAAAGCTAGTGGTCCTGTTTATTTTGGTCTCTGTTTAGGTCATTTTTTGTGTAACTATTGGTGGTATAGAACTAAGGAAAGTCCTGGACAACCAATCTTATCTCTTTAGAATATTATTTTCCTAAATTTTTGATGTTTATGGTTACTAGGGTCTATTTCTTCTTTAAGATTTATTATAAATAATTAAAGTAATAATGCTCCGCCAAGATGTGACAATGAGTCAACAGGCACATAAAAAAGACACACACCTACAACACTTTCAGCTATCGACCATGGTCTTCTTCAGAAAGAGGATCATTCTTGCAATCACACAGGCACACAACCGTCATCTCTGGCTGCAGCATTTTGAATCACAATCTGTGGTGTGGAAATAGGGGAGGGGAGGGGGGATAGGAAGGTTGTGTCACAATGGTGGGGATGGATACAGCACAACCTTCCAGAGTATGTACATATTTGATGGGAGACACGAGCTGCAGCATATGCCGTCCTCTCTTTGTGGCATGGAAACACACATGGAGTAGGAAGTGGTGACTTCGCAGCGTTGAATTCCACGTTCCCCTACCCTGCAAAGCATGGAATGAAGGATCTGGCATGTTAGATTTTTGCTTCGTGGAGTGGAACGTAGCCAATTAGAAGCGACCTGGTTTTCATGTGATAAGCAGAACTTTTAAGCCTCCATATTGCGAACGGATCTCCATATGTCGTGCCTTCTTTTGTTGTAGCATGTGATGTGTGAATATAATCTTTTTAAAAGTGCCATGAAATTGAGGAATTTTTGAAAATGCGTCCTTTCGAATATGATTTGTTAAAATAAATTACCGGAAACTATATTTTCATAGCTTTAAAAGTCATCTTATTTAACATGTGTCAGTGATATAATTTGTATACTATGAAAGAAAATTGTTCCTTTGCTACAGTATAATGTCATTCCGTCAAAGGAGCGTCCTTTTGATGCTATATCATAGATATATAACATATCACAACATGCTTTAGATGTATTAGTATACCTGAAAACTGCATAGGCAGAAGTAGTGCAGTAGTAGTGTAGTTGGTTTTGTGTCCCAGCCTCGTTGCCACTTCTGTGTCTTGCTTCCGCTGGTTGTCTTAGCTGTCGGTAGCAGAGTGGAGAGAGACCGACACAGGAATAAAGGATGTACGTGTGTGTAGGTACGGAGGTGACTAGCCAGTGGGACAGCAGAAACTAGAAACACTAGAGTAAATTAGAACGAGATATATATTTCATAGAGACTTAGTAATACTTAACTTTTACATATTTCTTGACTGCAGAATGCTGATACATAGATTAGATAGAGGCCTGCTTACTGAAGATTCCTAGTGCCTATCTGATAGCCAAGTCTTAACTGGTGCCTATCTGAATCCCAAGTGTTAATTGGTTTCCATCTCAGTCCTAAGTGGCCGATGCGGCAGTCGTGGCCACAAGTGGAGTTGCAGCAGGGGGCGCTCGTGGCTGACGTCGTAAGAATGCCGCGCCGTGCATGCATGATGGTGCGCAGCGAAAGTACGTGGCGCGCACTTCATACTTGTGCGACACCCCCTCCCCCCCAAACTGCCGCGCTGTCGTGGCGTAGGGCTGAGGGCCATGGCGACGGCACTGGGAGGAGGGCCTGGGCGGGGGTGTTACTGGTGGGATGGGTGTCGTAGCAGAGGATGGGATCGAGATGCCGTCCGTGCCCCCGTATCCACCTTGCGATCCCCCGGGAAAGCCACCAAAACTAGGGGAAAGGCGCATGCCTCCGCCCAGAGGGAGCAGGTCATCTTCTTCTGATGTGCGTGACCCAAGTTGGGGGGGGGGGGGGCACGCACGGTCTCAAAGTCCCTCTCGGTGACACAGTCATCTGCAGCGGCAACAGCGGCGGAGGCGTGTCAATCTCCATAGGTATGATCTCGTAGTCGGGGGATGCTGGACCCTGTGGCGAGCGATGTGGAGGTGCTCCCTAGTGGTGAACTGGGTCTGGAATCAAGAAACTAGAGACAGGATCACGTGGCCTGTGCAGGTGCAATTGTATGTTGTAAGTACAACATACATATTGCGACCGAGCACGCGCTGAATAGTGCCCAGCATCCATCTTTTTCTTCCGGCAAACACCTTGTACAGCACCGGCATTGAAACCTGAAAACACGAAGCGCCATACGAATCGACTTGGTGCGTGGGAGGCTGCAGCAGGTGAAGGAGAGTGCGGTGACAGCGGCCGTGTAGCAGCTCGACCGGAGACGGGCCGTCATGTGGCATGCATCGATACGTAGACAGGAAAATTTGAAGAGCTTGCTGCCTGGAGTGCTGACCTTTCATCTTTTCCATGTGAGACTTGAATGTTCGAACGAAACGTTCTGCTTCACCATTGGACTGAGGGTGAAAAGGTGCGGTGGTGATATACTGAATGCCATTCACACGACAAAACTATTGAAATTCCGCACTAACAAACTGAGGTCCATTGTCACTGACGATAGTTTCAGGCAAACCTTCGATGCAAAACACTGATGTTAGAGCACTGATTGTACTAGACGCTGTTGTTGAGTTCACGGCAATCAAAAGGAAATTTGCTGAAAGCGTCTACAACAATTAACCAGCGCGTATTCCAGAAAGGTCCGGCAAAGTCAATGTGTAAACGTTGCCATGGTCCCTTGGGGCGTGGCCAGTCTGAGAAACGTTGCGGAGGTGCCGTCTGATGCTCCGCACAAACTGTACACTGTGACGTCATGTTCTCTATCTGGGCGTCCATAACAACCCAGGTACAATGAGGTCTGGCCAGTTGCTTTGTCCTAACGATACCCCAATGTCCTTGATGCTGGAGGCGTAAGACTTCTCGTTGCAGGGAACGAGGAACAATCACTCTTGTTTGGTCATTGTCGGTATGTAACAACAGAACACCCTGACTTAAAGATAATGCATGATGTTGTGCAAAATAACGTGAGACCAGAGGCCGATCAATGTCTGGCTCTGGCAGGCCACCCATAGCGAACAAAACGTGCTACCACACTTAGGTCTCCATCTGCAGCTGTTTCCTGTGCAACCCGACGAGAGTTCAAAGGGAAGTCTGCAACAGCGGAAGCATCTCTGGAGTCTTATCTGGCAACATGCCATTTCTGAAGAATCAAACGACACATCCTGGCCAACTGGAAGTCGGGAAAGTGTGTCCACGTTGGCATGTTTAGTGATAGGTAGGTACAAAATCTCATACTGATAATTAGACAATATCAAGGACCATCTCTGAAGCTTTTGTGCCGTTCATGGCGGAATTGGCTTTGTGGGTGAGAACGATGACGTGAGAGGCTTGTGGTCTGTCAACAAATAGAATTTTCTGCCATAGAAATACTGATGAAACTTTGTGACACCGTAAATGATTCCTAAGGCCTCCTTTTCTATCTGACTGTAATTGTGTTGCGTTGGCATCAGTAACTTGGATGCAAAGGCAATAGGTCGATCGTGAGATCAAATATGATGTGACAATACTGCACCTAGACCGTATAATGAGGCATTTACTGCTAACACTACAGGCTTCTGTGGGTCAAAGGGAATCAAACATGCATCACTGAGTAGTGCAGACTGTCCTAATTTATCCATAAGTTCCTCAGGTCTGGGTAGGGGGTAAGTGTCTACAATTGTTCGACTGTCCACTGTTGATTTGAAGTCCGCACAGAGATGAAGTTTTCCTGACGGCTTGGTTATAATTACTAAAGGCGAGGCCCACTGACTCACAGAAACAGGAGAAATCACCCCACTATCCTGCCGACGTTTACGTTCGTCAGCAACTTTATCACAAATTGCGATAGGCAAGCTTTACGAAATTTTGGTACTGCAGTTTCTTTTAAAGTTACATGTGCCACGAAGTCTTTTGCACAGCCTAATTCCGGCGAAAACGAGTCACTATATTTTTCACACGAAGCATTGATTTTGTCCTGAGGCACTACCGACGAAATCTGAAGTACATCTCTTTGAATTGATAAACCAAACAAGTCGAATGCATAGAGTGCAAAAATGTACTGTGTAGACTTTGCCTGAAGAACAACCTTTAGCAACTGTTTTTGTTACACCTTGAAAGGACGCGGGCAGGCTACACGTTCCTAGCACGGGAATATTTTGTCCTGTATACGCTGTGAGCACTTGTTGAGACGGCGACCATTTTGGTGTACCCAGAAGTTCATAAGTGTCTTTATTTATTAATGTAACAGCAGAACCAGTATGAGCTGAAATTGCACAGTCTTATTTTCTATGGAGAGAATCACAAAACATTTTTGGTTGTGGCTCTCGACCGGTGCATGTATGTTGGCAATGTCTGCTACAGTTTGTTCGCTGTTCTTGCGCATGCGCGGGCTGCGTACGGTAGGAAGCGGCACAGTATCAGCACACAGCGGATTAACAACACGGTCCCTAGATGGCACTACCGCCGGATCGGTGTCTGCGCAATGCGAGGCTACTGCACTAAAATTACTTTGAGTAGCTACATCAAGTCTACTGTCACTAGCTACACGGTACTGGGCACTATTACAAGGAGAAGTTGCAAAAGGCACTAGGTTCACTACAGGATTACACTGTACATAGTCATTATGCTTGTCCCAAACCCTCTTCCGTTGCACAGAATTATGTGCTCGACGTCGCTTGCTACGTGGCTCACTACATAGTTGTGCAGTAGGCGCAGAAATGTCTTGCATTTGAGATTCAAGCAAAGCACTGTTCAAGACCTCAGCGTGTATGACATTTACTGCATGCACTGTTCTCACACTTTGTGAAGCACTGTTCCTAACGTTACTGTTCTTTGAATTTACATTCTGCATACACAATGACTGAACATGTCCCAATTTGCCACATTGATAACAGGTTGCGTTGTGACTAGGGCAATGCGCATGCTTGTGGCGAGATACACACTGAGGGCAAGACTTAAGAACATTTTTCTGAAATGAACGTTGGCGCCCGTTATTCAAATTACTGTTTCGAACACGACGGGGCAACCTTTGTGTCGCACTTTTACACTGGTTACTATTCACTGTCTGTTCAGCACGGCCGGTAGAAAAATAAGAATCACTAGGGCTAGACTGAGAACTATGGCTAGGAAAGCGTCCGTTACGGCGCACTGAATTAACAATGTGGCTTTGCATTTCTACATCTGCTAAGTCAAAGGTATCATGCGATTCTATAAGCTGCAGTACACTGTCTAATGAGGGGTCAGACTGTTTTAGAATTGCTGCTCTAATTCTGGGGTCCTGAATGTTCTGCGTAATCGCATCTCTCAACATAACGTCACTATAAGAAAGTCCACAACAGCAAGTATATTTACATTGGCGGGTTGGGCGCTAATGACCATAGAAGTTGTGCGCCCTAAAACCACAAAAAAAAAAAAAAAAAAAAAAAAAAAAAAAAAAAAAAAAAAAAAAAAAAAAAAAAAAACCATTGGCGGGTTAAGCCCTTCAATTCCGTAATCCATTGCGTGAGGGGAATTTTTTTTTTTTAAATATATACATAGTGGTACATGGTCCTACCCATTGCGTTTTCGAGGCTAACATATCTTATGTGATCCGAAAAACATGTACATATATATTTCATCTATAGAAATGTAACATGTTTAAAAAATACATGTAGTATTTTTAATAAGTTTAAGTATACATGTGAACTCTGGACAGTATGTCCGAATTTTTTTCCTGTGCTATAAGTATTAATGGCTTGTAATTCATGAAACTTCTCTTAGTTATAGTTCATTTTCATTTATGTATGTTTATCTACAGGTATTTGACCAAGAGTTGGACGCATTAGAAATTGAGACAGTTCAGAAAGAGACGATTCATCCCCGTAAATCTTACAAGATGAATTCATCTTGTGCTGATATTTTGCTCTTTGCAGCTTACAAATGGAATGTTTCGAGGCCTTCTCTTCTTGCAGATTCAAAGTAAGAATCTTATTATTTTAATTAGACATTTACATGATTTCTTTTACATATTCTACATAATTACATTTTTCATTTGTAGAGATACCATGGACAACACAACAACTCAAAAATACTGGATTGATGTTCAGCTACGTTGGGGTGATTATGACTCACATGACATTGAAAGATATGCTCGTGCAAAGTTCTTAGATTACACGACTGACAACATGTCAATATATCCCTCACCCACGGGGTTATTGATTGCAATTGACTTGGCATATAATCTTCACAGGTAAATATTCATTATTTTCTTTTATTACTCAGCTGAAATGTAAATGTTTAGTATTTTAATTAGTAAACAATGAAAATTGTACTTATACAGTTTAACAAGATAAATATATTCTAAAAAGCTAAAATTAAAAAAAAAAAAAAAAAAATCATTCTCTTCAGTGCCTATGGAAACTGGTACCCAGGATGCAAGCCACTAATACAGCAGGCAATGGCCAAAATCATGAAAGCAAACCCTGCTCTTTATGTATTACGAGAACGTATCAGAAAAGCACTTCAGTTATATTCATCGGAACCTACTGAGCCATACTTGTCATCACAGAACTATGGAGAGCTCTTCTCAAACCAGATAATTTGGTGAGTGATACTGCTGCTAGTACAACAATAAATGTAATACTTAAATCCAGCAATAATGTTAACTATTTAATAATACAGTTATTCCTGTGTGTGTGTGTGTGTGTGTGTGTGTGTGTGTGTGTGTGTGTGTGTGTGTGTGTGTGTGTGTGAGGGCACTCGCCAGCTAACAAAAAGAATAACACAAATGGTTTGTTGCCATTTATCAATTTTGAATATACTTTGTACATCTGCTTAGAAGCTAAGCTGTATCGTATTGTATATTGAATCCTAGCTTTCAAGAAATTTCAATGTCAGAAGGAAACCTGATTGTCAGAATTGTGATTGTGTTCCGTCTAAAGAGGTATAAAGTTGTTTTTCGAGAGAGATTAATTGGCTGGCCAGTACTTACCTTTGTGCTGAACTGCCGATAGTGATATACATGAAGAGAAAGAAAAAGAACAAGATTTTGGAAAACAGTTCCTTCTTCAGATGGGAGAGAAGGAAAGAAAAAAGGATGGGAACGGAAGGAAAAGGTAATTCAGACCTAGGTCATGCGGATGGTGTTTCGAGGAGTGTGGAAGTCAGATACTGCATATTAGTACTGAGCCTAGCCAGAGAAGATATAACCAAAGAGGAAAGATCAAGCAGTAAAGAGAATAAAAATGTGTGAACTGAATGATGCTGAGGGGTTTAGGAGCGGAGGGGGGTTGTCTTCCCCCCCCCCTCTCTTCTTTTGATTAACAGGGAAAGATGGAAACACACATTGGGGGGGGGGGGGGTAAGGAAGGTTGGGTGAGGATGTTGCGGAGCTTGGGAGGATGGCGGAAGGCTACTCTGGGTGGTGTGGGAAGAACAGTTTGGAGTGATCATCTCGCGTCAGGGCATAACTTGAGAAAGTCGTAGCTCTCTCGGATGAGTTTTTTGAGGCATTCCAGACCAGGATGGTACTGGGTGGACTGGGGATAGGAACATTGTTGTTGAAATAAGAAGAATGGACAGCTCGGGAGATCTGCTTGCGGACGAGGTCTGTAGGGTAGTTGCAGGAGAGGAAAGCATTAGATAAGTTGTTGTTGCAGGTGGTGACGGATTCCAGGCTGGTCATCTGCGGGAAACATATCTGCTCGGGAAAAGTAACGGCTGTAGTTACCCCTTGCTTTCAGCTGTCTGCAGCAACTTTGTGGCAAAGCCACATTGACTGATGTTAGAAGGCCAGCTCAGCCAATCATCCAGACTGTTGTCCGTATAACTACTGAAAAGGCTGCCGCTCCTCTTCAGGAACCATTTGTTTGTCTGGCCTCTTCACAGATAACCGTCCACTGTGGTTGCACCTATGGTACGGCTATCTGTATCGTTGAGGCATGCAACCTACCCCACCTCGGCAATGTCTGTGGTTCATGGGGGTAGGTATAAAGTTCGAATTAGTCAGATTAAATGTCTCTAGCTACTAGGAGTCAGAAAACTGCCACATACTCAGGCCAGTCTTATGTGGCAAACAAAGATGTGACCAATGTTTCCCATGCCACTCCATCTTTGCTGCTGTACATATACAATACCAGTAATATTTGTTTATTTGTTATCCTCCTCCTGGGTATTTAGATCACCTGTGATCCATGCATAATCTGCTTAGTTTTACTGTTGTCAGGGGGATAGAAAACCATGATCCTTCTTCAATACTAGCAAACTTTCCTGATCAGTGTGACACAGGTTGCTGTCAGAGACGTCAGAGATGTTTTTTGTATCATATTACACAGTGTTATGTGGGCATATAAATACTGAATGTGTGTGTGAGTATATTTGGCATATCATGTATATGTATATGTAAATTAAACATTTTGTAAGTTAATTATATTCATTCATTTTCACCTGTTGAATTTCTGCTTGATGAAATGCTGAACAGTCTACTAAATATTATTTCATCAAAATGGGATGCAAATGATATTTTGTCTTTTGTACAGGTTTGTTGATGACACTAATGTGTATCGTGTCACTATTCACAAGACATTTGAAGGCAATCTAACAACAAAGCCAATAAATGGGGCAATTTTCATATTCAATCCACGAACAGGTCAGTTGTTCTTGAAAATCATTCATACTTCAGTTTGGGCAGGGCAGAAACGATTAGGTCAATTGGCAAAATGGAAGACAGCTGAAGAAGTTGCTGCTCTTATTCGGTCATTACCAGTTGAAGAGCAGCCTAAGCAAATTATTGTTACTAGAAAAGGAATGTTAGATCCTCTTGAGGTAAGGAAAAGTTTTTTCTTTTTCCTTTTTGTATGATATTTAAAATTTTGCAGTTAAATGTGTTGACTCAATTTGTTTTCTATCTGTAGGTACATTTATTGGATTTTCCAAACATAGTAATCAAAGGATCTGAGCTGCAGTTACCATTTCAAGCTTGCCTTAAAGTGGAAAAATTTGGTGATTTAATCTTGAAGGCAACTGAGCCTCAGATGGTTTTGTTTAATTTGTATGATGATTGGTTAAAAACCATATCATCCTACACTGTAAGTATAGAATGTGATTTTCCAATATTAAAATAAAATGACTTGGCTTCATAATCAGTTCTTGTATTGTATTTCAATGACAGGCATTTTCTCGATTAATTTTGATCCTTCGAGCTCTTCATGTCAACACTGAAAGAACGAAGGTTATTTTGAAACCAGACAAAACCACTATTACAGAACCTCATCATATTTGGCCAACCCTCACTGATGAAGAATGGATAAAGGTTGAAGTACAGTTGAAGGATCTTATTTTAGCTGATTATGGCAAGAAAAACAAGTAAGCTGCCGTGTTAATTTTCCATAACTTATTTGGTACCTTCAATTCTTTTAGAAGTTTATTTCTATTATATTTTCTGACCTGTGAGACTTGGCTGATTATGCTTCATTTTGCTTCATAGTGTGAATGTTGCATCTCTAACCCAATCTGAAATAAGAGATATAATTTTGGGCATGGAAATAAGTGCGCCTTCAGCTCAGCGACAACAGATAGCAGAGATTGAAAAACAGACTAAAGAGCAGTCTCAATTGACGGCAACAACAACACGCACTGTTAATAAACATGGAGATGAGATCATTACGTCAACCACCTCAAATTATGAGACTCAGACTTTCAGGTACCTATGAGAAATTTTTTATTTTGTCCTATCCAAAGATAATGGCTGCACAGTTGATTTGTTGTTTGATTTAATTTTTTTTAATGAAAACATTTTATGTTAGGCTTTACCACTACTGTTACTGTTATTAAATGAAACAATAATTTGGTTACCAGTCCTGTTCATCTTACTCCCACAATGTGTGTGTGTGTGTGTGTGTGTGTGTGTGTGTGTGTGTGTGTGTGTGGGGGGGGGGGGGGGGGCGCGGGCGCACTTTGAAAGTTTATTACTAAATATTCAAGAAGTTGTGGGTTCACTTATGGCTACATTTAAATGTTGTTTTCCTCCCTCTTAGAGTTCTTGATGCATTCCGGGTCTTTGATATTAATGAAATACTGGTATTATAGTCTGCTTCATGTAGGAAGGCAGCCAAGTTTCCAACCATTCTGTGTATCTCTCTCCATTAATGCACTGGCAACCAGTAATATTCATTCTCTAGGCACGTGGCTGGCAGAAATACACAATGTTTGCACCACTGGCTCCATTGTTGGTGCTTGGCCGTAGCTCGTCCCTTGCACGCTTTCCTTATCTCTTCACCTATATGTACAGAAGCGCCTTCCTACATGATGCGAACTATACTACATTGTACAAGATTCAATTTTAGTTACATATATAACATTTTTCCCTGTCACAAATATTTCTATTTCCTAATATGTAGCAGTTTCTGGGTTAGTGTTAGGCAGGGATTCAACAGGGTAGTTTAAATTGCTGCATGGGAAAAAAGAAGCAATAAAATTCATATTTCACTGTTCATTTCCATATATCTAGCAATTTGTCTGTGTATGGTTATCTACGAACCCATAGAAAATGAGAACTACGGGCAGATAATAAATATGGACAATAACACTACATTTATGTTGATCTGAATTTAGTGTTGGAGAGTGACAGACACTAATTTTATCTACACTTCATTACTTTTTTCTTCAACAATGTCTCTATAGTGATTTAATCCAATTGGAAAAGAACTATGTTGCGTAGCTCCTTCCGTTTTAGCGAAATATGACGTACATGCTGTCAAACTGTGCTTTTCGGAAGTGGGAATCTTCAAAAAAAGCTAATGGCTGCCAGAGTTCAATACCTTGAATATTCACAGAAGTTGAAAAGGCAATAGATAGCTTCTGTCAACTTCATTCCAACACTTCTTAGCATAATGGCATTACAGGATCCCAAGGAAGTAGAGTTGGTGTTCTCCATTGCAGTGTTAAAGTTTCTGTTATATGTTTCTTGCAGACAACCATTAGTTTGTCTATATGCTCTTTGTACTGTGTCGTAGTATCACAGTTTTTACTTTATGTTGTTAAACTTGTTAGTTCATGGACACCATCTTTGTTTACAAAATGAGGCAATTTGTGTGTGGTGTTTTGGATGAAGTTTCCTGTACCACGAAATTATGGTGGTGAGGGATGTTCAAGCCTTTGAAATGCACTGTGGAAGTAAAATAAACAGTGACTGTCAGTGGAAAACTTTCTGTTTAATTCAATACAGAATTTGTGATCTTGTAAATGGTAATTTATTGCTATTTCAGCTCAAAGACAGAATGGAGAGTTCGAGCAATATCAGCAACAAACTTACATCTGCGTACTAATCACATTTATGTGTCGTCAGACGATATAAAAGAGACTGGATATACATACATTCTTCCGAAGAATGTTCTGAAGAAATTTGTCACAATCTCAGACCTTAGAGCTCAGGTAAGTGAATAATGTCTGTGCAGAATATGTAATAATAGTTATATAGTAAATGAGCTTACAGCATGACATAAATGTGTTTCAGAATTTAAAAATAAACAAATAAATAAATAAATAAATAAAAAATAAAATAAATAAAAAAAATATAAAAAAAGTTTCATTTATATGTCTTTGTTAAATGTACCAGTGTGTCACTGTTTTATGTCATTGTTTTGACAAGGGTGTGCCAGAAATTGATATTTTAATGAATACAGTGAAACCCCTATTTTACATTTCTGTGCGGTCCAGACTAAAAAACCTTCTTTGCTTTTTACAAATGTCTGTCTAGGTGTGTTTGCGTTTGGATGTGTGTGTGTGTGTGTGTGTGTGTGTGTGTGTGTGTGTGTGTGTGTGTGTGTGTTTACCTTCTTTTTTTCCCCCTGAGGTAAGTCCTTCCACTCCTAGGATTGGAATGACTCCTTTTCCACTTCCTTAAAACCCATATCCTTCCCTTTCTCCTCTCCTTTCTTCCTCTTTTCCTGAAGAAGCGACCAACGGGTGTGAAAGCTTGTGTGTGTGTGTGATTTTATTTGTGTCTGTCGACGAGTCTGTCCTGTGGATAAGTCATCTGTTTTTTATTTTTTATATTCGTTTTCTATTTTTTATATTTGTTATTCCACCAGGAAAGTTTCCTAAATGGGTGAAGATTACTCACACACAAACACACACACACACACACAAGCTTTCGCAACCCAGTTGCTTCCTCAAGCAGAAGGGAAGGAGAGGGAAAGGAAATGATGAGGGTTTTAAGGGAGGGGGTAAGGAGCCGTTCCAAACCCGGGAGAGGAAAGACATCTTGGGGGAAGAAAAGGAAGGTAAACAAATACACACACACCTACACATTTACACAGACGCAAACACACCTTTGGCAAACATACTGTAGAAAGCAAAGAAGTTACAGAGATGCCACTTAATGCAGAGGCTTTGTCCAGAGAAACAAGGCAAAGATGTTAAAGATGGTGGGAGAGAGATTAAATTTAGCTGAGGTTGAGATCAAGTGGGCAACGGGAAGAGAGAATATGCTGAAGGGCTAGTTCCCATCTCCGGAGTTCTGAAGGATTGGTATCCAGATAACCCGGACGGTGTAACACTGTGCCATGATGTGCTGGCCATGCACCAAGGCGTGTTTAGCCACAGGGTGATCCTCAGTACCAACAAACATTGTTTGCCTGCGACCATTCAGGCGAATGGACAGTTTGTTGCTGGTCATTCCCACAACAAACAGTCCATTCGCATGAATGGTCACAGGCAGACAGTGTTTGTTGGTAATGAGGATCACCCTGTGGCTAAACACGCCTTGGTGCATGACCAGCACATCGTGGCACAGTGTTAAACCGTCCGGGTTATCTGGGTACTTCCCAACGATACCAATCCTTCAGAACTCCGGAGATGGAAACTAGCCCTTCTGCATATTCTCTCTTCCGGTTGCCCACCTGGTCTCAACCTCCGCTGAATTTAATTTCTCTCCCACCATCTTTAACATCTTAACATTTTTGCCTTGGTTCTCTGGACAGAGCCTCTGCCTCAAGTGGCATCTCTAACTCCGTAACTTCTTTGCTTTCTACGGTATGTCTGCCTAGGTGTGTTTGCATCTGTGTAAATGTGTGGGTGTGTGTGTATTTGTTTACCTTCCTTTTCTTCCCGCAAGGTAAGTCTTTCCTCTCCCGGGATTGGAATGGCTCCTTACCCCCTTCCTTAAAACCCTCATCATTTCCTTTTCCCTCTCCTTCCCTTCTGCCTGAAGAAGCAACTGGGTTGCGAAAGCTTGCTTTTGTGTGTGTGTGTGTGTGTGTGTGTGTGTGTGTGTGTGTGTGTGTGTGTATTTATTTATTTATTTGTGTTGCTTTTACACCTGTGCTCCTTGCTCCTTCGCCTGGTGAGTAATCTTCGTCTATTTTGGAAACTTTCCTGGTGGGATAAACAAATATAAAAAATAGAAATCGGATGACTTCCCAAAAGGACCGGCTCGTCGATTAGCACAAATAATCGCATACAAACACACATACAAGCTTTCGCCACTACTGGCAGCTTCTTCAGGAAAAAGAGGAAAAAAGGGGAGGAGAAAGGGAAGGATATGGGTTTTAAGGAAGTCATTCCAATCCCAGGAGTGGGACTTACCTTAGGGGACAAAAAGGAAGGTAAACAAATGCATACACACACATAGGCAGACATTTGTTTTTACAAATGTCTGTCTAGGTGTGTTTGCGTTTGGATATGTGTGAGTGTGTGTATGTATTTGTTTACCTTCCTTTTTGTCCCCTAAGATAAGTCCTTCCACTCCTGGGATTGGAATGACTCCTTTTCCACTTCCTTAAAACCCATATCCTTCCCTTTCTCCTCCCCTTTTTTCCTCTTTTTCCTGAAGAAGCTGCCAGTAGTGGCGAAAGCTTGTATGTGTGTTTGTATGCGATTATTTGTGCTAATCGACGAGCCGGTCCTTTTGGGAAGTCATCCGATTTCTATACACAACCAACCCTTACAATCTAATATGTTTCTTAAAAACGGTATAGGTACTGTCTATATTTCACTAACTGTAAAGCTACTAAAAGTGTTTTAGAGGTAATGATTTCTTTCTTGAGTCCATAACAAAGCTGTAGACTATGTTAACAATAGCATTTTCACTGGAACAAGTTTTGCATATTTATCCCCCTCCACACCTACCAAATGCACACTTACCCACCATAGTCCAGTCAATAAATGCATTGTAGAGTGCATGAAATATGCGAGAATATTTGACTTCAGGACTTTGTTAGGGATTGTTAGGAGGTGAACATACTAAAAGTCCCCGCCCCTAGGGCGGGGAGCTAAAGCGGGGAGGGGGGTGGAAAGGTACCATTTTTTGGTTTTCCACTTATATCTCGAAAACGGTCGGCTTTAGAAAAAATTGTTCCGAATAAAAATGGTTGATAATTGAATTTGCTATAAAATTGTTTCGATACATATACCTCTAATTCCCAACAGTTTTCGAGAAATACGTTATTGAAAATCGACAATTTCGGAAAAAATCATCTTTACCTCACTAATTGTGTCAAACATTTACTTCTAGCGACTCACTAGATCATTTCACAGAAGATTTGTCTGAAAGAAAGTTGTAGAGCATTAAATTTCCTTCAATTTGATATCCACGTTTGCTACCTTATCTTCATCCTATCTGAAATCACATCATTTATAAGATGTGCGCTCAGTTTCGATATCCCCCATAAATGAGTGTTTTGAGGGGCTGTAAAGTTTTTACCTTATGAAATGTGCTAGCATGGTAAATAACAGTATAACATTGACAAGAATGTACTTGCAATTGAAACACAACGCCTTTTTATAAATGTAGCTTTTCTGATAATATTATGAATCATACAATTAAAGTATTTACAAGCACTGAAAGTGATTCAGGATGAAAAAAATTGCATTCAACGTAATATCTTCGTTTTTCTGAGGCGGAGGAGTTGATACTCATTTATTGTCGCCAGCAGTGGACATGTCGTCTAGGTCGTCAGTACCTAACGCCCGGGAGAGCATTAACGATTGGGAAGCCCCACAACGAACACTACGGTCGGGGGTTCGAATCTCCCCTCGGGCATGGATATTTGTGCCATCCTTAGTCTTAGGTAGTTCATAAGTAGTTTGTAAGTTTATGGACTGATGACCCCATAGTTAAGTCCCATAGACTATACAAACATTTGAACCAGATGTTTCCAGAGTGACAAAAAAAAAAGGAATACTATCACTCATCAAAGCTAGAATAGAAAGGGGAGATAGCAATGGCTCATCTTTAGAAGGTTTGGTCATCCTTCTGATTAATACTGAATGTCGAAAAAATTACATCAGGTTAGATTTTTGAAGACCAATTGTCTTGGGAGAGGTTGTACAGTGGTTTTTAATGAGTACTCGGACATATCAGAGAGCAGTCAACCAAGTAGACGATATCGGTTCAGGAGATGTAGGGAAATGAATATCAGTCTAGAAACTAAAATTACAGTGAAGCAAGAGGATTTCCTCTCCAAATTTAAGAACAAAAATCAGCTGGTAAACCTATTGATGCATCTACAGAAAAATGGGATAAATGGCCTTCAAAGCTTCAGGTGGTGCTGACGTTGATATTGTGGAAACAGCTATCAAGAGATAACATAATTCCTCGACTGCCATTATTGGAAAGTATGTCGACTTAGCTGTTCTCTCACTAGCAAAATCTCCAACTGATCGTAATATTCTGCTTGTAGATCCAGGAAGAGGAAAGGTTAAGACATGTTTAAATTCTTCACAATAGCTGCAGCAGGAATTGAAAATGAAGGACAATGCCAATTTGTTATTCTTACATGCATTTAGAGGCTGTGATGCAACATCTGTAACGTATTGCAAGAGTAAAGGGGGGGTTGTCAAAATGCACCAGAAGTCCAAAATCATACAACATGCTGCTGAGATATTTGCCAACAGTTTTTCTTTCCCCAACTCCATTGAGACAGTGGGAATCACGAGTACTCTATAATGGTATGGAACTCCAGCCACCACAAAATACCTCATCGAATTCCGCTACAAATCATTTATAAAAGCAGCCTAATCTCTCAACTCTCCCTCCAGCTGAAGAAAGTGTTACGAGCATGCATTCCGAACTTACCACCAAGTTCGCATTTGGTTAGGAGAGAAACCTCAAGGTGGAGCGCTGAATTGGGGTTAGAGTTAGATGCTGCCCCTGACGAAATCTTGAAGATGCTTTTTGTCGATGCACGAAAGAATGTGACAGTGGCAGATGTGGATGCAGAAAAGTTGTTACACTGCTCTGTTACATGCCTGAACTGCAAGGGCAACTGCAACAACGGAGTCGGAATATTAATTCCGGATGAAGAAGACGACAGTGACATCGAGACTCCACCAATCTCGTTGGACGACGTCTGCACTACTGATGAAGATGAATGTGGCTTTGAATGCACTTATTTTTAATTCTGAATCAATATCAGTGTTTCTAAAAACTTTCATTGTATCATTCATAATATTGTAATAAAAGCTACAACTATGAAAAGATTTCAATTGCAAGTACCTTCTTGTCATTGTTAAACTGTTGTTATTTACCATGCTAGCACGTTCCATAAGGTAAAAACGTTACAGCCCCTCAGAACACTCATTTCTGGAGGGACATCGAAACTGCGCGCACCTCTTATAAATGATGTAACTTCTGATTGGCTGAAGATAAGATAGCAAATATACATATCAAATTGAAGGAAATTTAATGCTCTACAACTTTCTTTCTGACAAATTTTCTGTGAAACGATCGAATGAGTCACTAGAAGTAAATGTTTGACACAATTAGTGAGGTAAAGATGATTTTTTCCGAAATTGTCGATTTTCAATAACGTATTTCTCGAAAACTATTGGGAATTTGACATATATGTATCGATACAATTTTATAGCAAATTCAATTATCTTTCATTTTTATTTGGAACATTTTTTTTCCTAAAGCCGACCGTTTTCGAGATATAAGCGGAAAACCAAAAAATGGTACCTTTCCACCCCCCTCCCCGCTTTAGCTCACCCCCTAGGGGTGGGGACTTTTTGTATGTTCACCTCCTAACTATCCCTAACAAAGTCCTGAAGTCAAAAATTCTCGCATATTCCCCTCTTTTGTGCACTCATTGACTGGACTACCAAGAGCTACATAAATTCTACGGCCACAGTGAGTACATGGTCTTTGATCCAAGCTTAACAGTCCATGTGTTTTACTGGACGGTGGGAGTTAGCCAATTTGTTTCTGAAGAGAAAAGCTTTCACTGCATTTTTTCCAAGTGTACTTCTTTTCATAGCAGTATTGTGCTGGTAGAACTAAATACGAGTGATGTCATTGATTTGTGGTTATATCTGTGTTTAGTGGTTTTATTCGTAATTTTAAAATCAAAAACTATTTTGTATACAGTGTTAGCTGCTAAGGATTTTATACTGTAATTTTAGGAATGGAAGGATTTACACATCTTTTTATTCCTTCGCCCGCCAACTGTGAACTTTCCGGAAAGACAAGTATTTGAAAAATACACAGCATCCTCTGTATTTACAAAAAATAATTTTTTAGGTTTTTCCACCTAACCTGATTGTTTACAGTTAGAATAGTTTTTATATGTGGAAAATATTTATGAATGGAAAGAGTCAGAAATATAGCATTTAATGGTCTTCATCAGGCTAATTTTTAAAATTGTTTCTGTAGCGAGCACATCCCTGCCCCCCACCCCCACCCCCCGCGCCTCGTCCCCCTTCCCTCCTCTTGAACCTCCCACCTCCACCTGTTTGGTTTGACACCTGATTACTGACAGTCTTTTCTCAAGGTTGGTAACTATGGTTTTTGAACATTTGAAGCAAGGGTCATTCTGCTGGGTGCCAGGATGTGTGGAAATTTAGTGCAATGAAACGGTTGATTGGGCTGCCAAGGAGTCAGGCAGAGGCCATGATATCATACAGTGTGAACGTCCTGCCAGTCAGAGTTGGCCTTCTCCTGTGCTTAGTTACACATATTTATTTTTCTCTAAGCCCATCAGCATTCCTGGCTGGCATAATGTTTAGCTTTAGGCCTTCAGGAGGTCTCTTTTGCAAAGCTTGCACCCTGAAGTGTGTTCTTACATTAATACTAACAAAGGAACCTCCCCCTCGCACTCCCCTTAGATTGAGTTATGAGTTGGCGCAGTGGATAGGCCGTGAAAAACCGAACACAGTTCAGTCGAGAAAGCTGAACACAGTTCAGTCGAGAAAGCTGAACACAGTTCAGTCGAGAAAGCCGGAAGTTTTGTGGAATTATGAAAAAAAAAAAGAAAAAAAAAAAAAGCAAAATATAAAACTGAACGGTCCTTGGGAAAGATAGGCAACGTTGAGCACAATATTAGTATTGGAGCGCTGTGGTCCTGTGGCTAGCATGAGGAGCTGCGGAGTGAGAGGTTCTTGGTTCAAGCCTTTCCTCAAATGAAAATTTTATTTTTGCAAAATTGTGATCTTTCCGTCTGTTCATTTATGTCTCTGTTAACTGTAATCAGTTTATGGTCTGTGTTTTGTGACCGCGCTGCAAAACCAAATGATTAGCAGGTGAAATGAAGTGCCTCTCCAATGGAAACCTAAAACATTTGATCGCAAGGTGATAGATCAACTAATTCCTCCACAGGAAAACGCATCTGATGTATACTATATGACACTGGTGATGGTATGTGCGTCATGTGCCAGGAATCTCTAGTTGACCCACCAACTTGTAAAATTGGTGAATGGGTAAAGAGATACTTAATTTCCTGATTTAGGTTTCCTTGTTGATATGTTAATCACTTCCAAAAAAGTGATGAAAATATAAGAGTTTGTCACACAAACTGCAACAAAAGAATGCAACAGTTTCACAGTCGCACAAATTTCCCTGTGCTATGTCAAAACATATGGTTTAAAGTTTTTGAATTTTTCCGTGTGTAGACTGTGAAATCCTGCATATGTCCAAACAAATCTGACCATGTCCTCATACTTCGGCCCAGTCACCCCCCCCCCCCCACCCCCCCCCGCATCGGATGGCCGGATGGACAGACAGATAAAAAAAGTTCTGCTGTGGGAATGCTCAAACCAAGGACCTCTCAATCCGCAGCTCCTCACGCTAGCCACAGGACCATGGTGCTCCTGTGCTAACAGCCTGCTCTATATTGCCTATCTTTCACATGAGGGGGATGCAATGGGGAGGTTCCCTTGTAAGTAGTGTGCGCTTCAGTGTCTCTCTGATTTTATGTTGGTGCTGCTCTTTGCTCCGAGTGCTGATGCAGCGGTTTCCCTTGTTCTTGCTCTGAAGCTTGTTATAATGTGTACTCCCATGGGTGACACAGCTCTCTTTGTGTTCACTTTCCATTTTGGTGCCATGTTGGTCATCCACATGCACTCAAGGTACTGATGCATTGGCTGCTCTAAAGTTTTGTTTTTATTAGTCTGTCCCTTTTATGAAAATTGTCACAATTGTATATTTTTATAACACGCTCACAATAAATTTTACTTTTATTGTATTTCAGATTGCTGGGTATCTGTATGGAATTAGTCCTCCGGATAACCCGCAGGTGAAAGAGATCCGTTGCATTGTTATGCCACCGCAGTGGGGTACTCATCAGACGGTTCATCTTCCAAATATGTTGCCACAACATCAGTACTTGAAGGAGATGGAACCTTTAGGCTGGATACACACACAGCCTAATGAATTGCCACAGCTCTCACCACAAGACATAACAACACATGCTAAAGTTATGGCAGATAATACCTCGTGGGATGGAGAGAAGACTATTATAATAACTTGCAGTTTCACACCTGGCTCTTGCTCTCTAACTGCATACAAACTCACACCAAGGTACTTTCTGTTGATATAGTGAAATATGTGTACAGTATTAATTTCTTCTTTTGAAATGCATTAAAACTCAAATTCTTGCTCTGCTGTATATATCCATCTTCGTCTTGGAACTATCTTTTAGTTAAAATTCATTTTTTCCCTGTGTAATTAGCATGTGATTTTACTTTCAGTGGTTATGAGTGGGGACGCTTAAACACCGATAAGGGTAATAATCCAAAAGGCTATTTGCCGAGCCACTATGAGAAAGTACAAATGCTGTTGTCAGATCGCTTCCTTGGATTCTTTATGGTGCCTACACAAGGATCTTGGAACTACAATTTCATGGGTGAGTAGATGCGTATATAGTGCTGAAGATTTGCAATGATTTGATGGGATGAATGGCAGTTCATTAGATTTTGTTTTTAGTGGTCAATTTCTGGGATGAATAATGCATGCCTGTTTCATAGGTTTCTTTCATCTAATGTATCTGGGATTGTGGGGTAAGGTATACAGTATTAGGAAGCTGATATATTTGTTATGGAGGCTTGCAAAGGTGATCAGAGTTTAAGTATATGCTGTTCTATCAACAGCTTTTATCTTGCCACTGAGCAGAAAGGTCATGCATCAGTTGAAGAAGGAAGATTGCCTGGAGTAGTTTTATTTCTTCCAATCGTGGACATACTGAATTTAACTGATTATTGGAAGAGTTCCCCCAATGCCACTCCAGATTTATCATGTGAAACATACTGGGTCACTTTACATTTGTATATTAGCTAAGGTCAAGCTGTTAGGTAAAGGCTTTATATACCAAAGTAGCATTTTATGATATTTTAGCACCACAAACCATATGATTTCTTAGAAGTGTCAAATTCGGACCATCATTGCAGCTGCACACATTCATAATACACAAGTATAAATGCACAAACCAAACAGTGTTAGCAGCCTCGTAAGCAAAGAAATCGAGATGGTGGCTGCCAGTCACAGTACAGGACCTATGATTTCATCACCAATTGTATAAGACGTAACATTAATAATAAAAAGTAGATAGGGAACAAGTCGCTGTAAAGACGAATGTTGAGACACTGACAGACACAAATAAGACACACAAACATACACACAATTCTAAATTTTTGGCAGCGGCCTTCCTCAGAAAGAGAACACCCGTCTACACAATCACTCGGGCACACTCATCCACACACGTCAGCCATCTCTGGTCGCCCAACGGCTGATGTGTGTGGACGAGTGTTCTCTTTCTGAAGAAAGCCGCTGCCAAAAATTTAGAATTGTGTGTGTTTGTGTGTCTTTTAGTTGTGTCTGTTGGCGGCTCAACGTTCGTCTTTACAGTGAGTTATTCCCTGCCTACATATTATTCATAACATTAACTTTTCTGGACAGATACTATATACTGTATCAATAAAATGCATTGTAATTTTGATTAGTCATTTAAAACATAAAATTTTTCTTAGGAGTTTTTTAAATGAAAGAAAGAAAAATAAGGTCATCTTTATTGTGGTGTCTCTCATACTCCAGTAAATACAGTAGTTGGTTCCACTCACCTGTATTTAAACAATTCCAGGAAGGATTACAACAATATTTAGCAAAACTTCTGATAAGTCGTTTCTCTAAATTGGAATGTTTCATTTTTATAGAAATATTTTGGTCCTAAATTTATAACTTTTACATCTAAGCTAATGTGATGTTGGGTATCACTCTTGATAGAATTTAAAGAATTATTCAAGAGTCCATCATTGTATTTTCACTGTTGATGGTGTAGAGAAAACAACAATGGAATAAAACATATTGCTGCTGTTTAAATAAGAGTTTGTCTAATGTAATGAAGGCAGCACTCAGCCACGAAAATTTTATTTCTTTGAAGATCTACAGATTTCAACTGCTACAGTAAAACCCCTTTTGAACGAATCTCAGGGGTCCGAAATATTTATTCCTTAAATAGGGGTTTTCCTTAAATGGGGGTTTTGCCTAGGTACACAGGAGGAGTGACTCAGACATAATTCAAGCATGTGTAGGTGTTATAGAAGCTATTTAATTACTAACATACCAGTAATCTGCTACAATTTTAAATACATCACACTTTCTGCAGAAAAAAATATTTTTTATTAAGTCGAAAAGAGATGACCATTTTGTTTTACCAGTATACTGTAATGACAAAAGTTATCACTATGTGGTTGATGTTTGTTTTTATTGACTCAGCTACTTTAAAAGAGCTGACTACAGGTGCAAAAATTGGTGCCGTACATCAGACTTAAAAAACACTATACTTGAGAACCGACTGATACTCAATGTACTTTTTCTAAAGTTCTCCAGCGCTTTCTTTTCTGCAGAATATGCAATCGCCTTCTCCCTGGTTCGAGGTTAACAACCTGTACCTTCTTCAAAATTATTTCCATTGTTATTTTGTCAAAAACATTTTCTAAAAATATTGATCTATAAAGGAGTTTGGGCGCACGACAAACAGGTCTTTAGCGCTTCTACAAATATGTTAAGATTTTCGATTATTTCATTACGCCGGTAACTACAATAACACAGCTTTTCATTTTGCAAGCTAAAGGAGCAGCAATAACATTACAGTGTAAATTCGTCAAAACTTAAACGTATCCTCTAGAAATGTGTCACGATTTTGCGATATATTACTCGTAAAAAATAATCCACAACACCAAATTGTTTACAAAGAGAAAAACGTAGCCTAAAGACGTTATTAGCTGTTTGGATGCCTTCATTGCGGGATCATCATCGCGTTAACACTTCAATCGGCGGCCACCGACAGTTAATTTGCTTTTTAACCCACCCGTCTTTGGGGCTAAATACTTGACAATTCTCGAAGTCATTCAGGCATTTGATGTATGAGGTAATTTTTAAACGCATTGCAGTTTTTAATTACGTAGGGGTAACTTAATGCCTGGCCTTATAACCTTTTATTAGTCGTAATGTTTTCTCCACTGGTTCAGTTTCCACACTTTGCACTTACTCTGAAACGAGAGATTATTAAGTTTTCTAAGCAGTTCGAAAACAGTGCATTTTCCACACTAATCTAGCAAGGCGATTTTCGAACCTGTTTTGCATAAATTTTCCGCTTACAGGAATGCAGCTATGTAATTCGCACGCCTTCAAAACATTTAATAAGTACAACTGAACATTGTCACACGAATATTCGTCTTTTTGCAACCAAAGGTACCGCTAGATTCGGCATTTAACAATGTTCCCTGTTTCTAAAAGTCGCACAAAGAAGACGCGCCAAATCGTATTCTTTGCCATTGTCACACACCATGAAAAAGTGAATCTGAAATAAAACACAAGACAACATTTCACAGCTCGCGCTTCGTAATTTTCGACTGACGTCAGACCACGTGACCATAACACATGGAAGACATGAGGGAAATACTTCGACCATATCTATGGTCGAAGGGGAAATAGCTACTTAGCTAGCTGATTCGTCAAACGCTTTCTCCGGTATCGCTGCACTGGTATTCGATACCAACGGAAAGAATAGATTACGGCTGCTTATACGGTATCGCTGCAAAGATGTTCGATATGCATTGACTTAAAGAATCGATAACCGACGCCACGTAAACACAAATTCCTAATTCTGTGGAAAAAACGAAACAAATTAACTTGCCCACAATTAGGAATTGCGTAAAAGCAAAATTTTAATTTCCAGAATTTTTCATGTTTGTTCCTTAAAAGCGGACTTTTCCTTAAAGCGGGGTTCGCTAAAAGCGGGGAAAAATAACGTTATTCTAATGAGAGTTTCGCCGGGACCGACGGAAATATTCGTTAAAAGCGGGTTTTCGTTAAATGGGGGTTCGTTAAATCGGGGTTCTACTGTACCTAGCTTTCAGTGCATAGGTTTCATTCCTGTATGTATAGTACAGAACTGTATGTTATGCTCTATGTTAAGAGTGCTGTCCTTCATCAAATTTGAAAAAACTAATTGTAGCTGAGCACTAATGGCTCTCATGGTTGGGGGAAGGACACCAAACATAAACTAGTTTTAGTGTGTTCATAAATGCTGCATGTGAAAATGTGACTCTTCAGGGATCAGTATCTCGTGTTCTATTGATCAGAGGTAAGGTGTGAAGCGTTTAAGATAGCCCTTGGCCACAGTTGTATATCTATCGTAAGCATGGGCATACTGTAGCTATGCTATGCTATAGGGTTGACGTTTATGTATTTCACACTTCCTACAGCACAACCAAATGAAACAAATTGGTTGGTTTGTATTCAGTTGGTGTGGTTTACTGTGGGCTTTATGTGCATACAAAAGCATCAGTTATTCATGGATTGTTCCTAAGAAATTCATCAAAAAGTCTGATTTTTATTTATTTATTTATTTATTTTAATGTTTGTACCACAACTACGAATTGTAGTCACAACTACGAATTGTAGTCACAACTACGAATTGTAGTCACAACTACGAATTGTAGTCACAACTATGAATTGTAGTGGGGGATGGTCACTTCTGTACTTTCCATTCACTGAATATTGTGAAAATTTTTACTATTTCTTCTCAGACTTTTTTAAGCGAGTTTTAAAGGTTCAAAATTGCCATTCTTGTGTGTGTATCACAAAAACCTGATTTCAGTTCGTTTTTCATTGTTGGCCACAAATATCTAAATAACTAAAGATAGCAGATGGCTTAAATTTTAACAACATATTGTATAGATATTTATCTACAAATGCTATTTTCCTGTTTTCAAACATCTCTATCAGTTTCAAAGATACTTAAAAATCGTGATTTTTGTGTATAAGAAGTGTTAGTTGTGCTGAGTGATGGCATTCTGCTCGTTATGAAATTTATCATCCAATTTTAAGAGTTCTATTCACTAAAAAGACAAAAATTCTTGTACAATTAAGTGTTTCACATCTTTGCTTATTGAAGGCTGATTTTATTTTCATTATTCCTCACTGTTCCTGTGCAGCAGCAAATTAAATAAAGCATTGAAATAAATTTTAAACTGTTGCAGAGGTAAACACTCATTTTATAAACTTTTTACATATGATTGATTTTATCTCATACATAGCATCTTGTGAAACCAGAAGATGTCAGAATTTTATTAACTCTGAGCACATCAGTATGATTGAGTTTTGGAGATTTATTGTTCTCATACCTGGTAGACAAACCCACGCGATATTTTGGCATGCAAACACATTTACACTTGTTTGTGCTGAAACGGAATAGCAGAGAGTGATGATGGAAGAGAGAGAGGAGACAGTGCCTTTGGGAGAATAAGATGCAGACAGTCATCCTAAGAAAGATGTAGTTGACATGATATTAGTAAATGTATAGGGGCAGTAGCAGTGAGGGCAAAAGAGAGAGGAGGCAGTGGAAATAAAACTGAGAGCTAAATGGTATTTTTATATAGGTTGCAGGAGTCTGGATCCCCCCCCCCCCCCCTCCCAGGCTAGCAAACTTTAAACACTCAAATTTTGTCCACTCACTCTATCTTGTATAAGCATATTTCCTTGTGTAGAGATTACAAGGCTGAGCAAACCATCCACAAGAATGTAGGAAGAGAGACTGGTGAAGGTAGAAACAGACTATTAGAAAGAAAGCGAAGGAAAGACAATATAAGAGAAAAAGAATGGGGCAGTATAGAAGCAGAGTGTCAGTGAGAACGGCAAGAGACAGTGATAAGAAAGACAGAGAGAAAGGGGAATGGGATAAAAACAGTGACAGTAGGAAAGGCAAACAGGAGGAGGATACAATAGGCTAGAGATGTGTATACAGTGGCAAGTAGAAGCTGTGATGAAAATTCACTCCAAAAAGAAACTGGTTAAAAGGATTTAGAATGTGTTCTGCATTAAGAGTGTGTTAATCTAGCCAAATTTAGTGGGTTATCCGAAAAATTTACGGAAATTGCAGTATTTTATGTTTTTAGAAATGGATGGTGTCGTTTTGATTATGTGGACAATAATTTTGAAATGTTAACGTTGGATAACCACACCACTTCTGTACATTTGATATTTTACATGGATCAAAGGCATGTCTAAGATAGTCAATAACTCATGTTATATATGATCGGTGTAATGTTTGTGTCATCATTGGAATTGAATTTAAAGCCGGGGTAACATTTTTCTATGTGAATCTTGGACGCCGGCAGCCTCACTCCTCAAATTCTTCCACTCTGTTCACTTGTTTTGATTTAAATCATATTCTTTGACCTCGTGAGCGATATTCTTTATTCAGTTAGTGGGTTTTCTCAGAAAATATTCCTAACATGTTATGCAAGGAAGAAAATGGAATAGCTCTTCATGTAGATGACACTTGTGGTGCAAATCAGTGTGCTGCAAGTGATTTCATTTCCTCTCCAATAAAACAAATTTGTGGTCTTGGCTTTCTAAGTGTAACCGAATAGCCACTGAAATCCTCTCTATTTTCACCACATTTCATAGAATGTGAACATGTTATGAGTCTTATGAAGAACAATAGAACAGAGTTCAGATGATCCATGTCCAATGAATCTGAGGTCTACTTCTATTTTCAAGACCAGTAGTTCTGGTCTATGTTATGGCCAAACATTTCTTCGACTTTTTTTCAGGGAGCCTAAAAGGGCCACAACTATGAGTTTAAAGTCGAACTAGTGTGTAATTTGCAGTAATATTTCTTGAATTTGTTATCACATATCTGCTTAATTTATCATATTTATGTGCCTAGTTCCCTTCACGAATATCAACATGTTGCAGTTTTCATCTGGGAGGAAGGCTCCTTTGGAGACAAAATGACTTTGCCCACACAGGGAAGGGGGGGGGGGGGGGTCAACACCTAGATAATCCCACCAGCTTTTGATTGTTTACATAAATCGCACACAACCTGGTGTAACCGCACATCTATGACCTGCATTATACAAATGTGTCGCAACATGATTCTTGTGGGTGCTGCAGCATTATAATAGAGGTACATAATTAATGATCTCAAAGTCAACAGAAGTTAGAGAGACCATTACAATTTTTCAAAAGTAGGTTGTAAGTGAATCCCTTGATCAGAACGTTAATGGATTAAGGGTCTTGTGCTCAGCTATGGTTTTTGTTTATGAAGTTTCCCTCCTTTCTAATATGCAACCTTTTGTTCATTTTTCTTGTGATCTTATACTGGGAAAAAGAGGGGGGCGAGAAGAGATTGTAGGATGCACATTCAATTTGAACAATGTAAGTGCCTTAATTGATCAGAAGGTAGCCACATGATTTACGATGTCAAAAGGTTTATTGGGCAGTTGGTAGGTTTATTCACAAATTCTTCTCAATTGACTGTATATCAAAACTATGTAATGTGTTTTATGTAGATTAAGAAACTTGTGTAAAGTGATGTTAATAAAATTACTTTGCCATATTTTCAAAGCACTCTTTTAATTCTGTTCTCTAAAAGCTATGTGTTTACTCAATTTTAGGTGTTCGCCATGATCCCAATATGAAATATGAACTGCAGTTATGCAATCCAAAAGAATTTTACCATGAGGTGCACCGACCAGCTCATTTCCTCAATTTCTCATCTCTTGAAGATGGAGATGGTGTCGGTGCAGATCGTGAGGATGTTTATGCTTAAAAAATTTCAGTGACTGATAACTGTAAATAGTGTAAATAAGAATCTATTGTGTAAACTTCTAATGGTTGAAGAAGTACTTGTATATAATCATATATTTTAATATATTTTTTTTATAGAAATGAGACATCCTCCTAAAAATGTTGTTACATTTTCAATACTAGGTGGATGAGGCTTTAAACATAAAATAGTGACTAATTGTGAATAATTTATCAAACATAACTTCTCTACTCAAAAGATTTGTTGGTCTTTTTTCATAAATGTTTGTAATTAAAGATAATATTTTGCTAGCAGAAAGGAAGAACAAAACTGTCTGATTTTTATCATTTGTTTAACCAGAAGCAGCCTGTAATGGCAATTTCTTTTGGGTAAAAATCATACAGGTTGCAAATTCAACTGAAATGATCAGAATAAAATTGTAATTGAGTCCTGCCTCAGAGGGTTGTGAGGTAAAATATTAGTGTACATATGCATTTCTCAATATCAGTTTGCACATTCACTCTTTTCTATGTGTGTAGTTGTAAAAAAAAAAAAGTGTGTGTGTGTGTGTGTGTGTGTGTGTGTGAGAGAGAGAGAGAGAGAGAGAGAGAGAGAGAGAGAGAGAGAGAGAGAGAATTTTTTATAGTATGGCTAACTGGCTCCTGTGGTAGTCAGTTTGTCATTGTATTGTTACTCTGTTCTGAAATCACTAGACTTATTATACTTCATTGTATCTGACATGTTATTGTGCACATTGTAAATGATGAAATAAACAGTGTACCTGAGGGTTTAATTTTTGCATTTCTGTTACTACTGAGTAAATTTTAAGTAGTTTTATTCAGCTAGGGATTACAAAGAGGATGTTTGTTACATTAATTGTCTTATTGCTGTTTGACACAGAAGTATCAACTTTAATGATTTTAGTTAAATATTGCTTCTCCAAATGCCAAAGTAAAGCAACCTAGAACTGCTTGTATTGAGTTGCTGTAACAACATTGTAATCAGCTATCTTGATATGGTTGTTTCACCTCTTATTGAGAAGTGTTATTGTGTGAATGCAGCAGTATCTCAGATTCATGACTAGGTTTCATTGAAATTTCACTGACTATGCAATTTGCTCGTATTCATAAAAAAAAAGGAGAAAACAAAAGAAAGGAAAACAAAAAGTGTTCACAAAGTCCATTCGGCAAATGGTATTCCTGAAACCCCTGGTGTGTGTGTGTGTGTGTGTGTGTGTGTGTGTGTGTGTGGTGAAAGAGAGACAGAGAGAGAGCCTCTGGTGTGCGAGTGTGTGTGAGAGAGATGGGGGGGGAGGCAGGACCTTAATATTTTTAACTGTATGTTACATGATGCTGATAGTCAGCTGTACTAAAATCTATTCCATCCATTTTTTAGTTTTTAAGAAATACTTTTTTTAATTTATTAACAAAAAATATTAAGTTTTTCTGCAGTTTTTTTTAACTCCCTAATTGGGGGAACATTAATGAATGTAGTACCAGAGGTGGCTTTTTATGTTGTGCAGAGTCTCTGAAAAATTCATTCATTTATCTACGATAGTTTCTGTGTATTAGGGCATATGTACTGAAAACTTAAGTTTGCGGGAAATAGACTTTAAAGGAAAAAACATTTGAAATTTATTACTTACAGTTAATTAAAACTGTCCTGCTGTGTGTGATGGCCCTTCTTTGGCCTCTATAAGGTCTTCCAGCTTCTTTTTCACCTCCTGGATGTTTGTCTTGCTTTCTTCGCCATATTAGATGCACACCTGTTGCATCGGCTATCCTTATTTTATCGCAATGTTGCAGCCCAGTGATCATATTTTCACCAGGATTAATTCCCAGCTTATCCAGTACCCAATATTACCACAATTGAATGTAATAACAGCACAATGAACTCCTAGCTTCATTGTATGCATGCCTACAAATAGTTTTAGGAAGGCGGTTCCAAATTATGCTGTTGAAACACTCATTTGGGTTTTGTGTCTGCCCATGTAGACATTTCCTTAGAAGGTTAGGATGAGCCAAGTCTCTGAAAATAGGTTTAATTGCTGTAATAACAGCAGAAGGAAGAGAATGCTGGTGAGACTAAGATTCTCCAGTTGCCTAAGCCCTATTTGCACCACGAATTTTCTCCTGATGGGCACAATGCATGACATGGCTTATCATCAGTAGGGGACTTACGGAAGAATATGGTCCAAACACCTCTCTTCATTGCCTCACGATTTTCATTATCTCTCCTAATTGCATGCCCATAGTGTGTACCTGCAAGTTTTCTAATTCAGTTTTAGTTAACTGATCCTGACTGGTCAACAATTTTCCATCTTCTAAACAAAAGAATACCGACCATTGCATTCCAAGGATAACCAACACAATCGGAAGTAAAAAATCCCTAATGTGATGTAAAGATCTAAAATATATGCAGAAAAGTGGGTTGTAATACACACACATGGGGTAGGAAAATACTCTTTAAATGCCTGAAAAATTTTTTTTTAGCAAAATCTTTTTCAGAGTACTTAATTAAAACCTTAATCTATCAAAATATGATGAAAACCTATAATAGATTTATTTTCTTCCCTGGCCTGAACTGCAGTGTGGTCCCCTTAAAAAAAACCCGGACCCAAATAATGGGAGGGAATAGGTAACCACTCAACAATACAGTTAGCTGACTAGCATATGAACAATAATGATCATTTAGCTACACATATGTATTGTTACTGTACCAGTGCTGTAGCTGTGAAGCAGTTTTCATAGGTTGCGTGTTGCTTCAACTGAAGAGGATAAAGGTTATTGCAAAGGTTGTAATATGAATTCGCCTAATTCAGCCATCTTGAAGACCTAAACTGATCGCCATAAATTGTCAACCCATTACTTTGATCACCTGTTTAATTACTTGTTGATCCACCTTTAAAATGCAATACAGTGTTGATTCCACTTTGTACAGACTTGTCAACTCCATTGTTTGTTTCCATATGTGTGTGTAGTACCAGAAGTAGGTGCACAGGTCATGTAGTTCCCAAAAGTTCTCATCCATTGGAATGTGGGCAGGCAGCTTGTGGCAGATACCTTTCCATTAGGTTCATACCTGGGTAATTTATTGGACATCAACATGTGTTAACTGACGTGTTCCTCAATCCGCTCAAAGTGAAGAATAATTATATGCTGGAAGAGACCATCTTCATCAGGTGAGCCTACAAGCTTGAAGAGATGCAAGTATCCATGGAAATTTGCATGCCTAAGTTTTATGTTGCAGGCAGTTTCATTATATTATGTTAGTGAAATTTTGTAATGTCTTCACAAACCCATTTTCCAAACTAGCAGGCTACAAGGCAAAACAAGTTATCTGACAGGATAAGCTTTTATCCCTTTATTATTGACAACACAATTTGCACTTTCACAGCCTGCATGATAGAATTACAATTTGCAAGCCCTGACACACATTTGTTATAAGAATTGCACCATTCAATAGTTAGTAAAATACACATCAATACGATTAGCACTCAGATTGCAAACAAAATGAACTTTAACCGTTTAACTGCTATGGACCTTCATGCACCTTTTTTACCTCTCCCAGTGTGCACTGGACATGTTCATGCTCGCCGCTGCTCCTTCTACCTGGTGCTCTGGATGTGTTAACACACATCACGTAACGGCCCGTGTGCTCCTCATGTGTTTAGACGCGCTGCAGCCTTGTCCCCTGTCTGCTCTGGGCATCTTAATGTGCGAGCGGTATTTAGACTCGGTGCTCAGTGGCTGTTAGGAGTTTGAGTTTTGTGAGAGTTTGCTGTTGTAAACAACTTGTCTTGCGCTGTTCATCTTAGGTTGTCTCCCTCCCCCCACTCCACTGGATACTGACAACATTACCGTTTTTTCGCTAAGGAAATGGCACACCCTCACAGTTGTACAGATGAGGAAATCTTAGAGATGGTCACTAGAAGCGACAGTGGAAATGAACTGTTAGACTGCGATGATATTGACAACTCTTTGACAGAATCTCGGAGTAATAGTCCTGTCCCACATTCATCACGAGCTATAACAGAACCATCTGTTTCAAGAAGAGATGAAAATCCTTCAGTGTCTGATGAATGTGAAACTGAGGGAGAGATTCCATTGAACGGAGGACGTTTTAGTAACACATTTGAATGAAAGAAAAATGATTATCGTCCGTTTGTGCGTGCATCTGGCGATTCGGCCTCCGGACACAAAAAAAATTAGTATTAGGGCTAGATTCAAGCATTCTATCATTTTTTCCTGTTATTTTTAACAGAAGGTCCGGTGAAATTTCAGACGAAACAAACAGATTTTTATTATATATAAAGCAAAATATGCCAGAATTGGAGCATTTGCATTTGTCAGGGTGGAAAGATATGGAATTTGAGGAACTATATTCTTTTGTTGCTGTTTGTTTGCCCATGGCTCGAGTGAAAAAATTGAAGATTAGGGACTATTCATCCAGAGACATACTCTTGAACATGCCAAATTTTAGCGAAATAATGTTTAGGGCCCACATCCTCTTAATTCTGAGAACACTTCATTTTTGTAATAACTCTGCCAGTAATGAAGGAGACTATTTAAAATTAGAAAAATTGTTGATACAGTTCGTACAACATTCCACGCGCATTTCACCCATACCAAAAGCTTTGCATTGATGAAAGCCTCTTGCTTTTCAAAGGGCATTTGTCTTTCAAACAATTTATTCCTTCCAAATGAAATAGGTTTGGAATTAAAATGTTTGTGCAGTGCGACTGTCGGACTGGCTTCATGCTGGTCTTCCAGTGTTCCTGGTGAGACAGAAGTTGCGACGACCATGTTGCTACAATTGAACTCTTCTCCCAGAACACAGCACCCAAGATATTACGTGGTTAGTTATGTAGCACCACATCTCGTCAAATTAACTTCAGCCCTTTTCTTCTTCATAGCTTATAATTGTGCAAAGACTTGAGTTAAATTCATCACCTAGAATTTAGGCTAGGTCTTCGTTCTGTAGCAAGGGAGGGAACACACTCAGTGAGAATATACTTTGACTGAATAAAAAACCAAAAGATGATTAATTTTTACAAACATCTTGTATTATGCCTCGTAGGCTAAGATTACATGTGATCTTTACTGGATCAAGTCTCAAGAGGAACTATACTAGACACTACTTCGATAAAACTCGGTTCATTTTTTTTACACCAATTTATATAGAAACTCAATTTTCAGGTCATCTCTTCTTACATTCTTTTATGTTATGCTATGTTGCCCAATGGCCTCTTCTTCAGTCACTATGACTGTCTTTGGACCACCTCACCTATGCACATGAGTGCATGACACCCAGTAAAATCCTTAAAACATCTACTTATCTATATATGGTGAATCCGCACATCTCGTGGCAGGACCGTCCCACAGTGTACAGCTAAATTAGCTGTTACACTACAGACTTTATTGTGTATACAGACACCACAACTGAAATTAGCTTTGGACACATGATGTAGGCTACAAATGATATTCCCGCCCAGACCTGTTCCTCTGGCCTGATAACCATGGTACAAACGCATGTGGTACTGCTTTTTTGTTGTGGATTACAATGCGATTATGGGGACAGTTTACTGCACTGACATATTACTGAGTTCTGTCGAATCAGTGTGAATTAAAGTAAAATGGTACAAAATGTTTCAGTCGAATCAGTGCAAATTAAAGTAAAATGGTACAAAATGTTGTTCTTCCGTGTGTTAGAAATGTGTATTTTAAATTGCCCATGCTCTCCACAGAGAAGTATCAGGGTGAAAATGCCAATAGCAGAATTTCGTCTTGTCACTGGTAAGACGACTTACTGAATCTGGCAGAGGGAGGTATTCAGACGACAAGAATCCTCTGCTATTTACCCTAAGACATTTTCCCAATATAATTGATAACTAGCACTAAAAGGGAAATAGGCCAATGTGAAGATGTGCAGTTTGCTTGAATCAGAAAGTGCCCCGAGAAAACAGGTATGAGTGCAAAATTTGCAATGTATCTGTGTGTGATGCCATGTTTTGTAACTTATTATAAAAAATATCTGTTGATTATCACACTGCAAAATGAAAATTTTTTAAAGCAAAAATAAAAAAGGAAAAACAATGATAAAAATATATTTTTAACTTTGCCAGTGCCAGTCCAAAGTCCAGATCAAAGAGAAGGATGGAAAATATATTCAGAAGGCATGAACATTACTAATATTTGATCGTCAAAACAGACTTGTATGGCTTGATGTGCAAATTTGAAATAAATTTACTCGGTATGGGAAAGAGGTACATAAATGAAACATATTTGAGAACCTTGTGGTGTTAGGTTATTACATACCTATTTTTGATTTTATAAAACAGCTGCAAGTTGCTACAATTATTTATTGAATTTTACCGGTTTCATTCTATGATCAAGAGCATCATTAGAATATACATTGTAAAAAATATAGTTTGATATAACACAAATTTTACATTAATATTACATCAATGACAAATTACATTTCTAATTTGGAGACTTATGTTTGATAATAATTGATAACTGTTGATTTATAGTCATATTACAGAAGGAAACTTTCCTGGTGGGATAAATACGTATAAAAAAATAGAAATCGAATAACTTACCCAAAGCACAGGCTCGTAGATAGACTAAAAAAAAAAAAAAAAAATCGCACTGACGTTCTTTACGGTCCACTTTAGATTTGTGGTTTTATAAGTTTTTGCAGACATTTTGGACCAAAATAATAATCTAAATAATAAAAACTTATGGTGATAAGTTTACGACTCTACTATTGTGGTAATATCTATGTACCCAAAACGTAATATTCTTTCTGACTGTACTTTAACAAACAGCCAAAATTATATGATGTTTGAGTTTCGCTTTGACAAACATACTGTTTTGAAATTTTACCTTTTTGAACTATCATTTTAATATCTCTCTCACATTTTCATTATATTTTTCCGTTAAAATACCATCACCTGCCTTGCCTTGGTAGTTCAATGTTTATTTTCTTTGCATGTACTGGTTACGAATGACTATAACCTGGAACGAACATAGTGTACATTTGGCGTTCGGATGAGCGATCATAGCCTGGATGGAACACAGCGTACATTTGGCATTGTAAATCAGTCCCTTGACATCCCTCGCCCTAAAATCTCTTTTGCGTACACCATCTTGCTTTCTCTACTTATGATTTCCTTATTACAACTCAAGCGTTGTCATTTCAAAGCAATGGCGCACTGAAAATTATCAAAAACACGTTCTTAGGACAATGAATTATAATCTAATGTTGGTTAGTTAGTTAACATCTGACATCGATAGTTCGAGAATCACGGATTACTCTCGCAGCTGTTCGCCATAGCGTAATAGGCGAGGATTTAGTTTGTGATGTATGAACATGTTACACGGTAGTTCTGAACTTGCTAGGGCGCGGTTGCTCAGTGAGCTCAGTCAGAGGGTTGCCAGCATGGTAGCTCAACGCCCTCTGTAACGAGAGAACTAAGTTATCCGAAACGATCAAAATAGAACAAAACAAACCAACGTCCACAAAGTACCCATTGAAACCAGCGAACCAATCGAAAGAGAGAAAACGAAAGACGATTCAACTAACATCATCTGAAAAATGGCCTGTGCACTGCCGTCCCACGTCACATTACACAGAGTAGGTCGCGATCGCGTAGCTCACTGGCTGGCCACTATGAGGCAGTGGTCTGTGCCCAATCAGACAGCCAGTAAGCTATGCAGTCGCGAGCTACTCTGCGTGACATGACGTGGCACAGTAGTGCAAGGGCCTTCTCTTCAAACGGTGTTGGTTCAACGCCAATAAAAAAACAGAGTAAAATTCTCAACGAACAACCCAGAACAAATATGAACAAACGCCCGCAAAGCATCGATTTCACTGAAGGGGGGAAAAAGTATATATAACCAACACTGTCAATTTTTTTGTCCCACTTTATTTTTCCTCTAGCTCTCTAAAAGGTTTTCGCACACTCTTGTTAAATGAATGTAACTGTATTCTGCATGATTCTGAGTTGTTCAAAGGTAACAGCACTTTCTCTGAAAAGCGCATTTGTTCTGTTTCGAGAACATGCCATGAAATACATATCTACGAATTGTAAACATAGACTTCTGTAACACATGTACATAAACTAGGGAGATAATGTTACAAGGACTGTTTTAAATGACTTATTGATAGTACTAACTTTGTATATCTTTTGAGCACTTAGAGTTATGTGAAATTCATTATTACCGCCTTCTGTTTGTGATTTTAGCTGTAAAAGAAAACGTAATCATGGTTTGAAATAGAATATTTGCTCATTATTTTAGTGCAGAATAGTGAGATTGACAGGAAGTGCAAAATGGCTAAGCAGAAGTGACTAGAAGCCAAATACAAATCTGTAGAAGAATATATAAGAAGGGGAAAAGTAGATACTGCCTACAGAAAAATAAGACATTTGGGGACAAGAAAAACAGGTCTACAAATATCAAGAACTCAGATGGAAAACCAGTTCTCAGCAAAGAAGGGAAAGCTGAAAGGTGGAAAGAGTACATAGAGGAGCTCTACAAAGGAATTGAACTTAGAGACAATGTTGTAGGAAGGAAAGAGGAAGAAGATCAAGATGAAATAGGAGATAAAATACCGAGAGATGAATTTGTCAGAGCCCTGAAAGACCTAGGTCAGAACAAGGCCCCGGGAGTAGATGACGTTCCCTCAGAGTGCTGACCTTGGGGAAAATCAGTTTGGATTCAGGAGGAACTTTGGAACCCGGGAGGCAGTACTCACTTTATGAGGTATCTTAGAAGATAGATTAAGGAAAGGCAAACCTATATTTTTAGCTTTTGTAGATTTGGAGAAAGCTTTTGACAATGTTGACTGGAATACACTGTTTCACATCCTGAAGTCGGTGGGGGTAAAATACAGGAAAATGAGAATTATTTATAACTTGTACAAAAGCCAGACCGCACTTATAAGACTCGAAGGGCATGAAAGGGAAGCATTAGTTGGGGGGGAGGGGGGGGAGTAAGACAGGGTTGTAGACTTTCTCCAATGTTATTCAATATGTACATCGAGCAGGTGATGAAGGAGCGCAAGGAAAAATTTGGAATGGGGATCATAGTTCAGGGTGAAGAAATAAAAACACTGTGTTCTGCTGATGACATTGTAATTCTGTCAGAGACAGCAAAGGACGTGGAAGAGCAGATGAAGGGAATGGACAGTGTGTTGAAGAGAGCGTATAAAATGAACATTAACAAGAGCAAAAAGGCTTGCTCAGGATAGAGTAGGGGGGAGAGCTGCATCAAATCAGTCTCCAGACTGATGACCATAACAACAACACATAGTGAAACTTGGAACGAAGTCATATCTGAACTACAGGAAAGGTAATACCATCTACATTAAGAGTCCATAGCAATCATGTCAAACATTTTATTAGATGCATTGATTATAATTAATAACTTTAAATATATTCCACAAAAAGTAAATAAAGGTTTGGGAAAAAAAAAAGAAAAACAAGGTAATTTGTTGAAATGTATACACTTTCCACAGAAATCTGGGACGTTCTTTATGTATGAAACTACCTGTATCAGCACTTTGTGCAGAATGTTCATTATTACAGTATCCTCCCAGTTTACGTGCATATGCTTCAGAAGACCATTGTTCAATTCGTTGTTACGTATTTAACGGCATGTTCACGAAATAGAACAAACACACATTTTAGATGGAGCATTCTTAAATATGCACAACTCTAAACATTGAAGAACATAGCTCTATTTAATTAATAAGACTGCCTGAAACTCTTTTAGGAAAAAAAAATTAGGTAGTGCCAGGTTCCGAACCACTGACCTTCAGCATCCCAGTCCTACACATTGATCACTACACTACAGCTAACAATCAGAAATTACGTTCTTAAATCTCGTACTATTGATGGCTGTTGTTAACTGATGCTAATATGGCATTTTTAGACTCTAGATTATCATTTATTGTACAAAGAACGACGTGTTTTTGTTAATTCATCAGTGCGCCATTGCTCTGAAATGACAGTGTGTAAGTTACAATAAGAAAGTCATCAAATACGCCACGCAAGATGGTGTATGCCAGAGAGAGTTCTGGGCAAGGAATGTCATGTGACATCTCCGAACGGCTGGTTTTTGTTAATTCAATGGAGGGTGTCAAATCTCCGTTTTTTTTTTTTTTTTTCTTTCCCCCCCGAATATCTCTCAAATGATACGAGATATGAAAAAAACGTAAGGGGACAAAGCTGTAGAGAATTTCCTTCTCTACAAATTCGGTTATTCAATTTTCGGGTCAGATGAAAGGTTTATTGGCAATTAAAATTACATTATGAACTGCTTTATTATTATTATTTTTTTAATTATTACTAACGTGTTGAAAAAGCGAGGTTCTGGTCTGGTAGCCAACAATTATGTCTGTAAAATTTGGTGCCGATTGGTTGAACGGTTCGACCTACAACGTGGGAATACGTTAGACAGACATCATCAAATCACCGTAATTTTTGCAAATATCTCTGCAACGATGCAAGATATGAAAAAAATAATAGAGAGAAGTTGTAGAGAATTTTCCCCTTTACCAATTAGGTTATTCAATTTTCGTGTAAGATGGATGGTTTGTTTGCAATTACAATATTACAAACGGCTTTTTTTATATATTACTACCGTATTTTTGGTCTGAAAAATTTGAAAAAGGGAGGTTCTGGTTTCTGGTGGCCTACAACTAAGTCTGTAAAATTTGGTGCTGATTGGTTGAATGGTTCGTATTAAAAACTGGGAACACGTTACGGACAGACATCCCAAAATTGCTTTCTTTTTTTTTTTGCAAATATCTCTGAAACAATACGAGATATGAAAAACATATAAGTGAGCAAAGTTGTAGAGAATATTCTCCTCTACAAAATTGGTTATTCAATTTTCCTGATAGATGAATGGTTAAACCGTTAATTTCATTTAAATTTTGAGCTGTCAAAAGATGATCGCAAAGGCCCACTTTAAGTGTTCCTACTGTAACCTAAAGTGGGCCAAAAACACAAATAAAACCATACACAAACATTCAAGCTTTTGCAATCGTTGGCCGCTTCATCAGGAAAAGAGGAAAGAAGGAGGGGCAAAAGGAAAGGATGCGGGTTTTAAGGTAGTGCAAGGGTAGTCATTCCAATCCCGTGAGTGGAAGGACTTACCCCAGGGGAAAAAAGGAAAGGTAAACAAGTGTGTGTGTGCGCGCGCGCGCGCGCGCGCACACACACACACACACACACACACACACACACACACACACACACACACACACACACACACACACACACACACACACACACGCACGCGCGCGCGCGCAAACACACCAAGGCAGACATTTGTAGAAAGCAAAGAAGTTGGACAGAGATAACAGTTGAGGCAGAGGCTCTGTCCAGAGAACCGAGGCAAAGATGTTAAAGAATAGTGGGCAGGAATTTGAATTTAGCGGAGGTTGAGACCAGTTGGGCAACGGGAAGAGAGAATATGCTGAAGGGCAAGTTCTTATCTCCAGAGTTCTGAAACATTGGTGTCAGTGGGAAGTATCCAGATAACCCAGATGGTGTAACACTGTGCCAAGATGTGCTGGCCATGCACCAAGGCATGCTTAGCCACAGGGTGATCATCGGTACCAACAAACACTGTCTGCCTGTGACCGTTCATGCGAATGGACAGTATGTTGCTGGTCATTCCCACATAGAACACTTCACAGTGCAGGCATGTCAGTTGGTAAATCACGTGGGTGCTATTGCAACTGGTTCATTGATCATGTACACCTTTCGGGTTACAGGACTGGATTAAGTGGTGGTGGAAGGGTGCATAGGGCAGGTTTTACAATGGTGGCAGTTACAAGGGTAAGAGCTAGAGGGTGGAGAAGGTGGTTTGGGGATTTCATGGGGATGGACTAGGAGGTTACGAAGGTTATGTGGGCGGCGGAAAGACACTCTTGGTGGAGTGGGATGTTGTGAAGGATGGATCTCATTTCGGGGCCTTATATGACTGTATAAATCGACAGCTAATATGGAAGTGGAATCAAAATAATTTCCTTTTTTTTCCCTCGTGCAATATTCACAGCAGCCATATTTGAATTTGGAAATAAAAAAACAACATCTATGGCTGCTATGGTCAGACAGCTGAAGTTCAACATTCAGGTAGTATAAGAGATCAATGGCCAGTAGCAAACCAAAGTTTTTTTGTGGCTCATTGATACGTCTGTGTGGTGGGTAGTAACCAATCCTTCTTGAAAATAGTGTATTCATTCAAGATTATTCACAGCTGTATTTTTGTAAGATCTACCCTTACATTTCCAAGCTACAATTTTTGCATGCCAGGAAATACTTATAAATAAGCATTAGATCTTTTTTGTTAAAAAAAAATATCCTTTGGATTCTTGTCCAAATTAATCACCTAAGCTAAAATAAACTCGTTTTAATCAATAGATTTCTACAGAGTCCAGTTCATCCACTTCTCTCAAGTGATGGCTTAATCGTCATCTTTCTGCACAGAAAGGTGATATATACAACTTTATCTTATTTGTGATTAACATCTCAGATAGAGGTTAACTGCTAAATTATAACTCTGCTTATTATAAACTTGACTAAAGTTGATACCCATGATGGAATGCAGCCATGCACATGAAATGTTACAGTATTTTTTTGGAGTCATTGTAAATCTGGAAGTCGGTGTTGCGGAGTGTAGCATTCTGGTCTAAAGAGTACAAGATGAGTTAATAAGATACGGCATCTAGTTAGCATACTAGGATCTTTGTGAACCGGGAGGGGGGATTCATTTTTTAAATATTGTATGAAGTCCTTTAAGGCCTTTCTTGATTTTGAGAAATATAAGCAAATTGAAGGGCGCCAAATCTCTTGAAGGTGGGTTTACACAACAACAGTTTCTCTCTTTTATGAGCTAATGTTAATTGTGGGACTCAAGGACCTGAAGATTAGTGACCAAGGAGAAAATTAAATAACATCAAACTTTATAATTTAGTGTTTATTGGAAGTGTGGCAAAATTGTCATATATTGCTACATCTAATTTCTAGGATATTGAATAGTTATGTAAATGTATGTGATAGAGCCATTCTTTGCATATCATTCAAAGTTAATAATATGAAGATTATAGAGGAAAAGTTCCTAGCAGGAAAAATATATATAAAAAATAGATGAAGTTTACTTACCAGGCAAAGGAGCACCGGTAGTGACAGCAAACATAAATAAAGCAAGCACAAACACACACAAAAGCAAGCTTTCGCAACCTAGTTGCTTCTTCAGGCAGAGTAGAGAAGGAGAGGGAAAAGGAAAGGATGAGGGTTTTAAAGGAATGGGTAAGGAGCCATTCCAATGCCGGGAGAGGAAAGACTTACCTTGGGGGAAAAAGAGGAAGGTAAACAAATACACACACACACACACACACACACACACACACACACACACACACACATACACACGCAAACACACCTAGGCAGACATTTTGTAGAAAGCCAATATGTCTGCCTAGATGTGTTTGCATGTGTATATGTGTGGGTGTATTTGTTTACCTTCCCTTTTTTCCCCCCCAAGGTAAGTCTTTCCTCTCCCGGGATTGGAATGACTCCTTACCCACTCCCTTAAAACCCTCATCCTTTCCTTTTACCTCTCCTTCTCTACTCTGCCTGAAGAAGCAACTAGGTTCCGAAAGCTTGCTTTTGTGTGTGTCTGTGTTTGCTTTATTTATGTTTGCTGTCACTACTGATGCTCCTTTGCCTGGTAAGTAAACTTCATCTATTTTTTATATATAAAGCTAACAATATGAATCATACAGTTTGAATACTATCACTTGCTAAACACTTATGTAAACCAGTTAATAATTATTGTGTTATGATTAACTCTGCAAATTGAGACACAAAAAATATTGTATCAAATATAAATTCTTTAGTACCATGCCATATTTGAAGTAATCTCTTCTTCATGAATAATCTTCTGTTTTAAAAACATTTTACCAAATTCTATAAAGGCATAAATATTTGTGAATGGGGTTCATCAACAATATTTATGGAAAACTAAGAAAAAATTAAATTCAGATATTTATTATTTTGACCTTCATACAAAAACTATGATGGAACAAAAGTCTTCTACAGTATTTAGATGTACTTTCTTAATCATGTTACGATACTGTGATAAATATATGTAATCTGTCTTGTATAATAACTTAAAATACTGACAATAAAAACCTGACATTCTCAAATTTTCAAGTTTATAAATAACAATCTCTCTCTCTCTCTCTCTCTCACACACACACACACACACACACACACACACACACGCAGTGGAACTTGCATTAACTTCAATAATCATATTTACAATTAACATATATTTGAATTAATATTACTAAATTAGAAGCTCATGTCTTCCATGTCCTTAAAAGTTCTTTAAAGGAACAAAGTCACTGACTAGTAATTTACTAACAATAATGTCATGCTTCTATGTTCTATGGCAGACAGGAAGCTTATTCTTGTATTGAAACAATGTTTTCCTAACTAACTAAGCAAGCAAAGATTTACATTGATTAGCAGTCAAGAGTCACCTTAGACCATTGTAAACAATGGTGATCAAGAAGCTGTAATGACTGTTAAATACAGGCATTTTCCACAATGCAGCGCTCTTAAAGAGAAAATTAGTTCATTAACTCATTGATAATGGGCCCACAGCTTCAGTTTCTCAAGTACAATATTTATCAGCCACTTTTACTGTCTGTTATTTTTGTCAGTTACATTCCTGAACTTATTTAACTATACATATAATATACTTTACATATTATATTTTTATGTGCAACACTTGTCTGCTTTTTGTCTCATTAGCTTAAGACTAAAATAGTTATTTTTTTCTCTTTCTGTGCTTAACCTACCTACATTTTAATTTGTAATGTGAATAAATATCATGTAAATGCTGTTAGTTTCTGTTGTCATTTTGAAAAATAAGTCTGAGTTGATTGCAGTAAGCTCTTATTAAAAAAAAAGCAGTACTGGTACGCATCATCAGGTGCTTATAATTTTTTAAAAAGTTATGTCTGTTCCTTTCAACCACTTCCCAGGGTCAGATGATTAACATATTGAACACTGCTACCTAGGCAGTGCCGTGCGACACCATCAGCTTATGACATGGTTTTGCCTGCTCTCTGCAATTAGTACATTTTATATGTGATGATCACAGCAGTGTTCACCTTTTTTATCATTTTAAAGTAAATGTTACACAGCAGAGTTCAATATTTTTAATCATCTGACATGGACATTGGGGAGTGGCTAAAAGGAACAGACGTAAGTCTTTAAAAAGTTTATAAACACCTGATGTTGTGTGTGCAGGATGTGAAACCAGTAGTGCTTTTTTAATTAAATCTTATTGCAGTCAAAGCAGACAACATTTGGATGTGGATGCCTGAATTTCAAGATAACAGTTACTGTTACATAAATCTGCATCATAAGATACCTATGGATACTAATACATAGCATTTTTGTCTTTAACACAATTAATTTGTACATTATTACATGCACCTGCTTGGTTCATAAAGTGATTTTGTATGGCATTTGTCAATACTAACATTTCTACCTCATCTCTTTTTTTATGGTACCTTTGAATAAGGCTGAAAATTTATTGTTGTAGGTTCCTCTGATATTAACCATGTAAAATTTCTTAACAGCGATTAATATATAAATGATTTGCTATAGATGCTTCATAAACATTAACACATATAAGTACTTTTATGACTGCATGCATATGAATGTTTCTTATTTTTCTACAATTGCAGACAGGAAATACTTGCATTGTAATAAAAAAAATTGTCTTGGCAGTAACACTGTGGAGTCAATTTTCATGTTAACCCACATACAAAATGGTGAATAATTAATTACCTATATGGATTTATAATTAATGAATGGATTGGTGATTATCTTTTCACTTAATAGCTATGTGTCCTCCTTTAAAGTTCAAAAGAAAACATGAATTTCAACCCTCAAGCAACATTTGAAGTGTTTTAGGATTAACAAATATGCCTCCAGTGAATTTACTTTGTACATTTACTGTTCGAACAGAACAAAATACCAACACTTCTCAGGAATGTTTCAGTTTGTTGGTCTATTAAACATTCTACACATAGTTTTTTTTTCTTTTAGCAGAGAACTTCTTTTCCCATTTTTCTGTGTCACTTTTCTTGCTATAACCTGTCAGAAGCAATATTTCCTCTTGCAAAAATCCCAGATTTGCAAATGTGGACACTATTAGAGTTATTATGTCACCCTTTTGTTTTCAAGGTACATCACTGTCATCAGAGATGTGTGTAATAGCTGTGATTTTTACATCTCCATTGCTGTTGTCTGTACCTCTATTGTTTGTCACTCCATGTGACAAACGAGATGGGCTGGTTCTTGTTGAGTAGGTCACTACGGTTGATTTGCTGAATTTCGTTGAAGCCCTCTTTGGACAGAATTTTTCCATAAGCATGCGACGAATGCGGTCTTTCCAAACGAATATAACAAATATGAGCACACCCTGAAGCGTGTTGCAGATGTCTGTCACATACCACACATATTCAGGGCCACCAGCCAACGCTGATATTACTTCCATTGACCAGTTGACACCCATCACAAGGAAAAGCTTCAGGTACAGATTAAACCTGGAGAGAAATATATGAACATCAGTTTTTTATAAATAAATAATCATTTAAATTGTAAAATCTATTTAATTGCTGTAACAGAGCATTGTTTAGTGAATCATCAGTCCTGTCAAAAATTAACAATTAAATTGGTAGATATTATTAAACACTTTTTTCCTCAATTCTGTTTCTAAATTAGTGTGTCACACATTCCAATCAGATTCATTCATCCATTTATACTTTTATGAAGTGTTTTGTGTAGTTAAAGACTTATGAAAAATCTTAAATCAATACTAGACCATTATTTCATAAAAGAGGTGATAAAAGTCACTAAATCCAATCAGATATACTATTTAGAATTTTCTTTCTGAAACAGATTGAAAACTGTTGTTCTTAGAACTACATGAGTGTTAGCACATCACTTTTGCTATTTAGAAACTGTTCTCAATTTTTTACATGTAAAAACAAGAAAAAAATCGACATTGTTCTTATACAGGATAATATTGCATAAAAAATTTGTTATCTTGGATATGGTAATGTTGGATGTACACATGCTCTTTATGTGTGCTTTAAAAAACTGTGCAATGTCTTACTAGCTGTATCATGTCTTTCACAAATGTTAATGATGATGTGTCCAGGCAAATGTTGTACTTGGAAAATCAAAACAGTGATAACATTTACCGTGTAAATATTCTAATTGCAGAACGTTGTTCTATTTGCTATCCTTTAACTGTTATCAAGTGATGTTTCCTGACATTCACCCATTTCTTCCTTCTACAGTCCCTTGTGTGTATGCTGAGAAATAGATATTTTAGATGGAGAGCATTTTATTTATAAAAAACCTCTTTGTCAGTATATGCTCATTTCAGTTGTGTAGTTGTCCTTCTGCAATTATAGAATTGCATGAGGTCCATAAACTAAAAAGGCTCAAAGCTTTTATTCACCACCAGGTGTACAATGGATGTTTGTATTTACTACAGAGACCCATATCTTGACAATGGAAAATCCAGATTGGAATGTCAATAATAGAGGATAAATAGCAACTCAATGTAAAGATGACTGCTGAACTGCAGACAGGCATATAAAATAGACAATCACATTCACACAACAAACATTTTCGGCCACGGCCTTAAAAAAAACCACACACCACACACACACACACACACACACACACACACACACACACACACACACACACACACACACACACATATTCACATAGTCACTGAGACATTTTGTGTGCTTGATTTATCTCTGAGTGATTGTGTGTACCTTTTTCTGATGAAGGCCTTGTACAAAAATTGTAAGTTGTGTGAATTTGTCTATTTTACATGCCTGTCTGCAGTTCAGCAGTCATCTTTACAGTGAATTGCCATCTTATCATCTATTATTGACACTAATGAGACTGTACAACATTGAGGTGAGAAAAGTTGTGGGATACCAACTATCATGCTGAACCTCCTTTTGCCCAGTTAATTGTAGCAACTCAACTTATTGAAAGTCCTCTACAGGAATACTGAGTGATGCTGCCCTGTAGCCACACATATTTGCAAAAGTGTTACCAGTGCAAGATTTTGTGCAGAAACTGACCCCTTCATTATGCCATATTATCTAGGTGATAAAATAATTCACAGAAAGTTTTTCAAACAAATTGTGACCAAGTGATATGGCGCATTTCCAGCCATAAAAATTCCAACACTTTTTGAGAACATGAACTCCATGAATGGCTGTAAATGGTCTCAAAGTAAAAGGTAAAGCAGTCAACAATCCAAAGATTGGTTTGAACACCACATTGCTTAACTAGGCATGGTCCTGCTTGGAGGTGGTATGGAATTGCTTCCCCTGACCTTCGAACTGACTTACCCAGCCAGTTATAGTGGGACTTACAGTTTAATGTGGATTCCAAACCATGGTACTACTCAACATTGACAACATTGCCGGTGGTGAAAGAAGTGGAAAGTGACAGATAAAAATCCTAGGATAAGGTAGGATCAAACCCACAGCACTCTACCACTGTGTTACCGAGCAAAGTATCTTACCAAAACCATTCCTGTCGATGATCATCTGGACCAGAGGACCCTGTACATCTGTGCAAAAAAAAAAAAAAAAAAAAAAAAAATCTCATACTTTATGGAGCTACCACCAGCTAGCACACTGCCTTATTGACAACTTGGGTCTGAATCTCCCCTCGGGCATGGATATTTGTGCCGCCCTTAGTTGTAGGTAGTTCATAAGTAGTTTGTAAGTTTAGGGACTGATGACCCCGTAGTTAAGTCCCTTAAGCTTAACAAACATTTGACAACTTGGGTCCATGGTTTTGTGGGTATTCAAACCCTACCATCAGCTCTTGCCAGCTGATCTCAGTACTCAACTGACCAAGCCACAGTTTTATACTCATATAGCACCTCGGTTGCACAGTGGTAGAGTGCCAGACCACAAATCCAAAGGTCGCGGGTTTGATCTCCACCAGGTCCTAGGATTTTTATCTGTCACTTTCCACTTCTTTCACCTCTGGCGGTATTGATCATGTGAAAAATACCGATTAGCACCATGGTTCGAAACCCACATTAAACTGTAGGTCCCCCTATAACTGGCTGGGTAAGTCAGTTCGAAGGTCGGAGAAAGGCAACGGCATACCACCTCCAAACAGGGCCATGCCTAGTAGAGCACTGTGATGTTCAAACCAATCTTCAGATTGTTGACTGCTTTAACTTTTAACTAGTGTCCAACCAATATGGTCAAGAGCGCCGGAGAGGTTCTGCAGTTTATGGTGTGCTGCTAGCAAAGGCGCTCCTGTTGGTAGTATGTTTCCATAGCTCATTAACACTAAATTAAGTCGCACTGTTCTTACAGATACATTCTTTGAACATGTCATTTAATTCTGTAATTATTTCGCACAGTGTCGCTTGTAACAATTATTCTATGCGCACACTGCTGCACTTGGTCATTAAGTGCAGGCTGTCTGTCCGTGCACTGTTTGTGTCTGAAATTTTGTACTCTTCAACCTCTAGCACTGTGGATCTCAGATTATTATAATTCCTAATGATTTTCAAAATTCAAGTCACATGCTTTGAGCTCCAACTAACATTCTGCATTCAAAGCCTGTTAATTCCAGTCGTGTGGCCAATAATCAGGTCAGAAACTTTTTCACATAAATCATCGGAATACATATGACGGCTCTGCCAATGCACCGCCCTTTTATACCTTGGGTCTCGAGCACTTCTGTGATCTTTATATCTTTATCATCATGTACTGCTATGTCATGATATACTGTGTGTGTGTGTGTGTGTGTGTGTGTGTGTGTGTGTGTGTGTGTTTAGCACAAGACGCTGGAACCTTGGTAACAACACACTTATTAAACTTAATTAGTCCTGTTTGTCACTGATATGGAGGAGGCACAAAGAAACTGACATGATTTTATGATAGCACACATTGTAATCGTGTGATTTATTGATAGTATTGTTGCAGTTTCAAAGATGCATTGCGGTAAGGGTTATTTGAAGAATTTTTGTGGTATATTGTGCTCTGTTGTGCATAATACATGCCAGAACAGGGATTCCAAGGTAATTCAAAATGTTCAAATGTTTGTAAATCTATTGGACCAAACTGTGTGGTCATCAGTCCGTAGCTTACAAACTACTTAAACCTAGGTAAACTAACCTAAGGACAAACACACACACCCATGCCCCAGGGAGGACTCGAACCTCTACGGCGAGCAACTGCGCGCTCCGCAATGAGACGCTTTAGACCGCTCGGCTACTACACCGCGGTATTCCAAGGTAATTGTTGGACAATTTGTAAGGTTTTTGTAAAGTTCAAAGATTCTCCATAAGTGTACATGTTTGGCTACATGTTTTTTTCCTCTCATTCAGTATCAACCTGTCTTCATTACTTTCTATGCATATTCTTAATACCTGAAGAAAGAAATAGCATATTGATTTTTAACACTAAAGGCTTTATAATAATTTCATTTAGACAGTCGTTGTTTTAACACCAATAAATAAAAACGATTCTTCATTAATCTTAATTATTATTGACTGTTAAATAGCAAAGTCCTACCAGAATTATGATTACACTTACCTCTGTCTGTTGTCATCATCATGTCGTCTTGAATCAGTGCCCTTCAGCATAGCTGTTTCTCTTTTAAGCTGTGCAATTCTGATAGCAGTTAAAATGAACAGGAAAATGTTACATATAACTATTACCCCAACAGGTCCGTAAAAGTATGCCAGGAGTGTAACATCTGTAAATTGAAACAAATGTTTTACAATTCATGCTGCAGGACATTCAGTTGAACATTTACAATATATGAAAAATAAAAGTCAAGTATATTAAATCGACAAATAAAAAGAGTTGATAATGTAGTACAGGTAACAGCTCACCATAAAGACATTCATTGAGCCGCTGACAGGCTTGTAAAACAGACAATCACCTTTACACAACCTAAATTTTTGGCTGTTGCCTTCATCAGGAAAAGAAAAAATACATTCACACAATCACTCAGACAACTATACACAAACATCCACCATCTGCAGCCACTCCAGTGTTACAAGCATCTTTACAGTGTATGGGGGTTTGGAGAAGGGAGGATGGCAGGTAAGGGTGGGGATGGAAAGTTCCACACTCTGCAATAGGTTGTAAAGGCTCTAATGGGGGGGGGGGGAGGGGGGCTATTGAATGTAGCGAAGGGAATAGGTAGGAGAGGACAAAAAAGAGGTTTAGTGATGTGTGGGGACGGAGGGTATTTTTTTTCCTATTTATTATTTTTTTTTTTTTTTTTTTTAATTTTGCAACATTAGTGTGATTTGAGGAGTACCCATGAAGAATTAGATGACACAGGTGTATTTTTAAATTTCCATTGTTTCAAAACAAGAAAAAATGTATATGTTTCTTGAAAGGTTCATAGGAGTTATGTCAGATGGTATTGTAATACTCGCACAATATTTCAGCAAGACAGCTGCTTGCCATCTTAAGGTGCTACTGACGTTGTTGCTGCTCTGCTCGCCAATATATATGCTAGCTTGTTTCCAAGGTGCAGGCACCGGCGCTAGTGTAATGTCATCGTAGACCAACGCATCAGTGGCGTGAAGATTGAGAGCCCCCTACCGGAGGACCGTTGAACAGGTGGTGGACCCCTAGTACGCACACCATCGAAGATATGAGTGCGCATTTTTTGACATCCTGGCTACTATTATCCATCTGTGTCAATAGATAACTCATTTTTTAGCAGCCGACAATGTCTCAGTACCGCCAAGACTGGTTCCCATGCCTTACTGAGTTGGAAACCAGTGTCTCTATTAATTAAGTCTTTGGCGATGCGTTTTTCGATGGCTTCTTTGATTATGGAATCCCAGTAGGTGGTCTTTTCATATTTCATGTTGTGTCCAGAATGAAGACCATGTTCAGCTACAGCCGATTTTTCCTGTTGACCCAATCTAGTGTGACATTTATGTTCATTGCATCTGTCTTACACAGTGCAATACATCTGACCAATGTAAGACTTTCCACACTGGCATGGGATTTCATATATTCTTGGTCTTCTGAGGCCAAGGTTGTCTTTTACGCTGCGGTCGGGGGTTTGAATCCCCCCCCTTGGGCATGGATGTTTGTGCCGTCTTTAGTATAAGCTAGTTCATAAGTAGTTTGTAAGTTTAGGGACTGATGACCCCACAGTTAAGTCCCATAAGCTCAACAAACATTTGAACATTTGTCTTTTACGGAGCCCAGAAATGTCTGCACCCTCGCTGGAGACCGGAAGACACACTTTATACTATGTTTTTCAAAGAGTTTACCAATCTTGAAGGACACACCACCAAAATAGGGAAGAAAAACCATGCTTGCGGGGTTCTCTGCTTCTCCAGGTTCCTCCTGAGATTTCGGGCAAGCTGGTTGAAATGCAGCGCGAATCTGTTTTTCAGAGTAGCCATTCTGGGCAAACACAGAGCAAAGATGGCTGTGTTCTGCTGATAAAGAATCTGCATCTGAGATCACTTTTCCCCTATGTTCAAGTGTCCGTAGTACACCACTACATTGAGAAGGGTGATGACAACTCGTAGCTTGCAGATGCAGATCAGTGTGTGTTGGTTTACAAAACACACCATGGCCCAAAGAACTGTCTCCATTTCAACGAACCATGATGTCCAAAAATGGGAGCTTTCCATCTTCCTCCACTTCCATGTTAAAACAGATATTTGGATGGCGTGAGTTAAGACGTTCTAAGAATGAAGGCAGCGTGGCCATACAACAAAGGTATCGTCTACATACCTCCAGAAGCATTTCGGTTTCAATGGCACCATCTGAAGTGCTTTGTCCTTGAAATCTTCCATAAAAAGATTAGCTACGGGCTACTTGCTACTTGCCCATAGCAACACCGTCCTTCTGCTCAAAATATTGGTTGTTGAATAAAAAGTAGGTCAAGGTGAGCACATGTTTAAAAAAATGTAAAATGTCCTCTTCCAGCATGGCCCCTGTGAGTTATAAAGAATCCACTAGAGGCACTCTTGTGAACAGAGAGACCACACCAAAGCTTACTAATAAGTCTATAGATTCAAGGTGTAGGTTTTTCAGATGCTGTATAAAAGTATAGAAGGACTGAGTGTAGAAGCTAGATGTTTAGCCAAATGATAGGTGGCAGCTATGGTGACTAGCTACAGCCATTTTCAAGTCAACCATGCTGTGTGTTAAACTTCAGATGGAAGAGATCTCCTTGTTTTGGAATCAGCAGAAGTCAGTAAACATCAGTAGGCTTCAACTGGTAGATGGGAGTTGTCCCTTCAACACGTTCTACGGTCCTGCAACCATCCTGGCATTAACCTAAGATAACTTTCCATCCCTGCACCCTATGCCTAACATCTCTCCTCCCCCCTTCCTTCCCTACTCATTATCCTCTAACTCATGTCTTCCTTGCAACTATGTGTCACAACTTACAATATCTCCTTAATTAATTACTTTTTATTTTAACTTATTTTTTCCTATCTTTTCCTGTTTTTCCCCTATTTATTTTTTCCTTATTATTTTTTATCATTTCAGATCCTCTCTGTCCCTCCCCGCACTCCTCTACACCTCCCTTTTATCCTTTCCTGTCCCATCCCTTCATTGTATTCATTGCCACATTCATTGCCACAATTCAAATTCCCATCTATCAGAGCCTTTACAATCCATCATGCAATGCGGAACTCACCTTTATCCGGCATTATTCCCCCTCCACTCCCGCCCTCCTCTCACACCCAAGGCAGGTCTATGTGTGTATGACCATGCTTGCTATATGGTTTATTTGCCACTCACTACATGGGCTCTTTGTTTAGTATTGTCTGCAGTTGAAATTTCCATGTATATCACATTAATTCTTCCCTATGAAATATTTACTGCGCCATGAGGTCCAGTTAGTCTGTCCCTCTTGCAGTCATACAATTTCTCATGTAATACTTAGGAATTCATAAGTCCGAAGACTGTTTCCAGAGTGAGAAGAGAGAAAAATTGAACATTTACTGCTAAATGAAATTCAATCAGATGAAAACTTTAAACACATAAGCTGTTTATTGTTTTTCTCTTACAACAGCACAATTACAACTTCTTTTCTCCTTTTACAACTAAAATTTCAACAGAAACAAAACAGAATAGCCTTTCTTACTTATAACTGTTCTTGGAGACTGTGACACTCCAAAACACTATGTATATTTTGCAGCATTGTCTTCCAAGTCAGTAGCAGCAAGTAGATTTCCCAACAGATTACCTGTAGGTTAAAGAAAAATCAAAAAAGAAATTTTTGGCTACCAGAATCCCTAATAAATATATTTTGTGATCTTATGTTGGTTCATAGGGGTGTAGTGCAACTCGTTACACTACACAGTCTAGATGCTTGTGGCACTGGAGTGGCTGAACATGGTGATTGTGTGTTTATAGTTGACTGAGTGATTGCATGAATGTATGTGTTTCTTTTTCTGACAAAACCCATGGCCAGAAATTTAGTCGTGTGTATGTGATTGTCTATTTTCACATCTATCAGCAGCTCAGCGAGCTTCTTTACGGTGAGTTGTTATCTATCCTCCATTATCGTTATCACATTCTGTAGATACAGATTATATACTTAAATGGTTGTAGTTGCATAACTTTTAATTGCAATTTCTATCATACTCATTTTCAAACAATGCCATGAAAAAACATTGATTGTTAACTTGTATTTTTGCTCAGGGTTGATGGTTTTTTTCCATTCCTTCCTAGCCAATTATTGGCCAAAAGCAGGGTAAATATCTGCATCTGTTACTGGTACTTATAAATATTTGGCATCATGCATGATACCCCTGTTAGTGTAAAGAATACCTAATCTACAAATAATACAATAGTTAAGTTTCTTGTGTACTTTTTGATTCTGAGTTACAAAACCCATCTCCTAAAGTACATGTTAGAGGAAGTGTCAAGTATTAAACAAATTACATCACAGTAATTGCTTTGAGTTTTTATGTTCTCTAAGTAGATACTAACATATTCCTTTCTTTGTGGCGCCATTGTGTCCCCTCTAGAATACTGCTTTTCATTAAGTTACCAGAACAATCTGCTCATTTGCCTTTTCTAACTTCGTTTTCCTTGACAGAGACAACAGCACTTAAGATGAAAATATTAGTAATACATACCATCATGAAACCAACATTTCTTCTCACCAAACCTTGGTCTCAGTACACCATCAGGAATGTCATTGTGAAACTGCATTATAAGTGTCACAACCAGCAAAATTAAAGGACATCCCCATGAGTATATAGAGTAAAAGATGAATTTCTTATGCTCCCTTTCTCTTGCTGTCCCACGCAGTGATCGGAATCCGCTGCAAAACAGAAACAAATGTGAGTAAATTTTTTTTTTATTTAGGTCTAAACATATTTTATATAAAACTAGCTAGAAACCCGGCATTGCCTGGGTATTTATTTATTTATTCCTGCCTTGTTTTAGTACTTCTCCTCTCACTTCTCTTTGTCCATCTCCTTTTTTCTAAAATATGTTATATTTATCGGAGAATATATAATAAATAATGCTGTCTTGCATAATATATAAAATTATACATGCAGTATCCCAACAAAAAAGATAGCAATCAAAATACAATGGCATATAAAATTCACACTATCTCATATTTATTGAGTTATACATTGTAAAATTGAATAATTTTTCAGGTATATATTTGTATAAGTGCTGTATGTCTGTAAAATCTGTTGCGAATATAATTAGTAGTAAAGAAGTAATAGATTAAAACTTGGTGCTTGTTAGGGCGGCTTTCTATGAACGTTACTGTTTGTGTGTTCATATCTCATGAACTACATGTCATACTGTGATATAATTTCTAAGATACATTCAGCTATATGTGTGTATACTGTCTGTAAAATGTCCTGCAGCTACAATTTGTAGTTTAGAAGTTATAAATTGTAATGTCATACCGAATGCCATAGTTTTAGTCCATGAACAGTGGAAAAGTAGTAAGCGAGAACCTTTTTTTCCTTTCATAATTTTGCTATGGTTGTCAGTGAGAAAAAGTTCCATAAAGGTTTGAAATTGTGTTTAAAGTTGGTTGCATGTCGCTAAGTACTGTCATTATCATACAGTGTGTGAATAAAGTCTCGTCACATTATGTGGCTGTTTCTTGCAACTATATTGTTTACAAGGTCATGCCTGATGTGACAGTTTTACAGCATCTACAGCGAAACTGTTGTGAGCGGCAGACTTCTTTTCGTTTCATCATTTTGTGCGTGTGTGTTTGTGGGGGGGGGGGGGGGGGGGGGGGGCGGCGTCAGTTACAAAATGCTTCATAAGCTCCCAAAATTACATGCAAACTTTGTTGCAGGTCGCTAACTACTCCCATTTTCCAATAATTGATACATAAATCTAGATATTCTCACACAGTGGCCTATCATTTTATGACATCATATCTCCTGAGCTACTTGTCTTGATCTTTTGTTTTTTGGCCAGGAACTTTCGTGGGCATACGGTGAACAGTTCACCAAAGTTTCACTGTAATCGAATGAATGGTTTATGAACACATGGAGGACATACAGACAAACGTTCATTTTTATATAAAACTAGCTGTACTCAGGCACACATTACTGTGGCTTGTTTCAAATTAAATGTATAAGAAAGAAAAGAGTATACACACATCTGTAATGTGTTTAATTTCACAATGCCTTGAGAATGGGAACCTACACTCCCTGCTCCTCTTACATCTGTCCGCCTATACCTCTGACACCTCCCCATTCCCCTCTCTATGTCCATCTCCCTCCACTGATGTACCTATAGCTTTGAAATGGGAGGTGTCCAATACTGCTCTGTAGAAAGGATTTTTTTTTTCTTTTTGTAACATTGCTCACGCTATTAACAAGGTACATCTGTTAAACCCAACAAAATCAATCAAATGGCAATTAAAAGTCCTACAACCTCGATGGAATCTACAAATATGCAAGAAAGTCTATAGGCAAATACTAATTAATGTAAACCCCTTTGCATAAAACAAATGGAATGTACGTATTGACGAAGTTACTTATGGCAAAAGTAACAAACCCAAACAGTAGGTAACTGTGTATTATTACATTACTGCACATTTGTGTTTAAGTTTGTGATACTTTGGCATTTAGCTGTAGCTGTGTATTATACGTCCATGTACTTTAAAAGTCATAACTTTTGTAAACAACTCATTGTTAGTGCTGAGGACAGCTATAGCTTTGGCAGTATATTTTCTAAAGAAATCGGTTTTAATATTGACGGTTGGCTGCAACTTCTGTGGTACGACAACTTCCCTATATAACAGTTATATGCACATGATGGTGTGACTATAAACCACGAAACTGGCAGTGCCAGAATAAAACTTTCTTCTAGTGGCAACTGTTAAGTGGTGTGTACTAAAAAAAAAAAAAAAAAAAAAAAAAAAAAAAAAAAAAAAAAAAAAAAAAAGCTATTGTACTATTTATAACTTCTTCTGAATCACGATGAACTCTCATTGGAGCAAGATCAGAAAGTCATCTACCATTTTATATCTAAAAAAAACTATTCACCACGTTGTTCAATAGCTACGATTGCAGTGGCAAGATTTTGTTCCAAAAGTTCCCAGTGATTATGCTATATCTGCTGAACTTCTGTGGTTACATTTTTTATATCGTTTGTTGATTCATACCTCCATATAGATTATTGCTATGCAAAGCAAGCACTCCTGTGACCACAATTTTGTGATAAAGGATTCAAGAAAGCGGGTATTGTCAAATATTCCACTTTTGCTTTAATTTACATTATTAAATGTAAGCTAAGGGGGGTGTCCGTACCCCCTGGACACCCCTCCCTTATTTAGGTCCATGCCTCCCTCCCTCTATTTCCATCAGCTTCTTCTTCCTTCACTCCCTATCTCCTTGCCACCCAGTCCGTCATCTCCTCTTGCTATGTATATTTCAAAGGAATGGTGGTTGATGCATAGTTAAACAAACCTCCCTCCATCTCTGTCTCTCTTTCTCTCACACACATACGCACACATACACTGAAGAAACAAAGAAACTGGTACAGGCATGCGTATCCAAACATAGAGATATGTAAACTCCACAGGATAACACTATAGTCGACTAAGTATATGTAGGACAACAGGTGTCTTGCACAGGCATTAGACTGGTTATTAGATCAGATTATCCTGATTTAAGTGAGTTTGAACGTAGTGCTATAGGTGCACTACATATATTTATGTACTAACATATATTTGGAAGCACTGGTGTAGAAATATGGTACTGAAGGCAAGGTATGTTTGTGAATGTGTGGATGCCAATTCATGTATTGCCGTAAGTAACACTCATTTTCATTATGTGGACAAATATATCAGTATTTCTGGAAGACTGAGCAAGGAACTTTTCTTGTTATGCTGCAACATTGTTGTATCCCATTAGTGCTATGCTTGTTCAAGAGTTGGGGGAGCTGGTAATCCGATAGTGTGGTCTTGGGCAAAGTAGTAAAGGGGATTATTTGCCTAATAATTAGCATGCCATCATAGATGTTCACAGCTCTTTCGAGATGCCTTTCCCCCCGCCCCCCCCCCCCCCCCTCTTAAACTCTTTCACTATTCCAGTGCAACAAAATGCCTGGATCGTCATGTATCTAGTCAGTTACTTACTGATACTGAAATAGGGAGTCATTGTCAACATCAGCACGGTTGATGGTAAAATTTTACAATCCATGGCATGTGCCTGGTATGGAAATGTTAGCAACAGTTGCTGGAACATGGAAATGAAACCAGTGGCATAGCCACGGGTGGGAAGGACGGGGGGCTAATGGGGCTGAAGCCCCTCCTCCAGCACCTCCCAAACACTTTTTAAATTTTATTGTTATTATTATTATTATTATTATTATTATTATTATTGTTTTGGTGTTTTCAGTTTTTAGTTTTATTTAACAGGTTGGCACCAGAAATTTGAAATATTACACATGTAATAAATCACAAAGTAACTATTATTTGCCAAGCACAAGTGAACGTGACAATGGGTCGTCAGCATGATGCCATCACTGAGGACGTGTGCTGCTGTCACTGTGATCACATTTAATGCCACCGTGATCAGCTTTGATGCTGCCGCTATTGTTACTGCTATGCTGAAGTTACGAGCCGATTGCTCATATGCGGCAACACCGAGAGGAATCTTATGATCAGCTATAGGGTTATTTTAGTTTAATTTTTACTCAACGAGTCTTATGTTAATAAACTCCCAAGTCCTTTCTCTTTGGCTAGTAACATATAAGCTGCTTAATTATTTTACGAGCTGATTATATACACTCCATTTCCTTCATGTTGCTCCTCTTCCACTTTCAAATTAATGTGATCCTACTCATTTTATTTCTTGTGCAATTGTTTTTGTAGTATAACTGGTTGAATTATAAAAAAAAATAAAAAAAAATGTAAAAATAAGTCAGGACTAGATTAATAATTTCAATAGGCTTTATTTTTAAAAAATTACACCCCTCCCCAGAGTCAAATTCTGGCTGAGACACTGAATGAAGCTGACCAATTATGACAGAGCTTGAGATAGTCAATCAGATTTCAGACAGTGACAGCTGTGCTTTTTTATATGGTAAGCAATATTATATTGATAATCCATATAACAATTTAGTTTCAGAAACACTGAATTTGCTGCAGAGCATGTTTTCTTTCTTTCTTTTTTTAATAATGCCATAATGCACTGTCATTTACTTATGTCCGGACTGTGAACTAATTAGTATCTTGTAACTGTGAGAACACAAAAAACCCACTAAAGTTTATGCGTCAATGTATAGGTACGTTCGCGTGGAATGGCTGCGTGGTCCAAGGCGTCATAGCATTTTGGCCCAATAGGTTTACAAACATTAACATGTATTATAATATTGTGGTAGTTTGGACTCATTATGGAGTCTTCATACAAGATCAAGCATTATTCGAATTGAAGAACATTGAAGTTATTTTTGTCAGTTCGGTAAAGAAATTTGGGTTTTATCAATCAACTACAATATACTGTACTTTTCTTTGCTGCAGAAGCACTCTATTTATTTGAAACAATTTTCCAGACTATTGCCTTGTTTAAATTGTTTGCTGTATTTTAAGAGCTTTTTTTATTTTATAGTGCATATGATGTTAACATATCACACATTCTGATTTAATAAAGAACTCAACCTGAGGGTACACTCAAGGAAATGGGTACCCTGAAAATCATGCATAAAATTTTGATATCAGGTACATCTATGTGAATCTGGACATATCAATATGCTCTAACAGGCAAATTGTTCTTTGAGTGAGGTTTATGAAATGTTGATACTCTTATCCTCAACTGTGTTGTTTGTTTTGTGAGACAATGTAGGATCTGTTAATGTTGCAAGTTCGAATATTTGTAATTGTTCCCCTGAAGGTTACTAAGCAGAAGATTTCATCATTAATTCGGAATAAAATACTTTATTTAAAATACCTATATTGATAGCTTTATAAGAAAAAACTGGTTTCTTTTAGACACCTACCTTCCAAGAAACACTTATATTCATGCCTCTCTGCTACTTTCTCTAGGCTTCATTTTATTAATTATTTCTTAATTTATATTTTTTTATGTTCTAAATTATAGTCTGACATTCCTTGGTTGATTCCTGGAATACACTGCAGCATATTGTTCAGTATTTTACCATTGTACACCTTTTCGTCAGCGATTGGATCTAAGGATGGAGGTGGGGGGGGGGGGACAAACCGAGGTTAATTTATATGTATGATGTAATTATGTGAACAGTTTTAATACTGTCCTCACACTAAAAAGAAGAAGAAGAAGAAGAAGAAACTGTGTTCCTCTGCGTAATTGATTGGCATTATATTTGAATACCAAAACAATAATGAGGTCACACATCAGCTGTTAATCCAGCGCCGCATACGAGAATCATACCACAACTGGAACAAAAGCGTTTAAGTAGTGCAAGCTCCAAACCGGGGCTTCTACGTCATCGTACTGCTAGGGCACCGGGATACCCGCGCATCCGCAATAACGCCGGATTTCTCACGCTTGGAAATGAAGATTTCTGGTAGCTGCTTAAACGAACCTACTGTCAAAACAACACTCTTTAACCAGTAGGTATTTAATGAAGAATTTAATTTCCTATTAAGAACAAGAAATGCCTAGTAAACACCAGATGATTTGAAATTTTTGCAGAAATTTCTCCTTTTGTCACAGAGTTTAAAATTGCTCCTTGCATCGATTTTCATGTAGAATTATTAATTGTTCTCACCATTATAAGCTCTAATACTCATTAGAAATATGAACTTAACCATCAAGCATATATTTCTTACATGAGAATTATTTTACAATATCCTGCTTCCAGTCTCGTCGGCAGGAAAACCCTTAACCCCATCCTCCTCCCCATCAGAATACCACGATAGTCATTCCTTACTAGCATACTCAAAGGCCTCAGTCATACTTATTTCACAATCAAGGGAGGCCGCACCTTTGTTTGAAGAATAAAAACCGGCTGCTTTTGTAATTATACAATTATCCTCTGTTGTTTTACTATAGCATAACTAAGAGTGCCAGAATCTGTTACTTCAGCTTATTGAGAGATCAGTCTATTTACTACAAATATATCATAATCTGAAAATCTCCACCTTAGGTTTGATTAAATGCCGTAGTTCTGCGATAGCTGCAGTATAAGCATGGTTACAATACAGATTTTTTAAATACGCAGAAGCTACCGCGTTTTACCAGTTATATCACAGAATGTAATACAGAGAACTCTTCAGCTTTGTATTTTGACAGCTGTTTAAGAGACTCATTAATGTGCTTTGTTTTGTATTCTTTTTAAAATCTCCCAAATATTGCATCCACCACATTAAAAGATATTTCAGATTAACCTTGCGGCGGGTGCGTGGTGGCATACAGTGCCACTAATTTTGTTTTCTTTGAATATTTACGTCATCGCGCCAAACATACAGCAATGGTGCAGGATCTTCGGCGATGTTCGGAGTGCTAGAGATGGAAGCTTTGGGTTTAACATCCCGTCAACAGCTTGGTCATTAGAGACGGAGCTAACGCTCAGAGTGTTTGGGTAAGGATGTGGAAGGAAATCAGTCGTGCCCTTTGAAAGGAACCATCCCGGCATTTGCCTGTAGTGATTTAGGGAAATCACGGAAAACCTAAATCTGGATGGCAGGAGGTGGATTTGAACCACCATCCTCCCGAATGCGAGTCCAGTGCGTTACCACTGCGCCACCTCGCTCGGTGCTAGAGATGCTTTGATTGTTTAGTCAATCGCCAGACTTCTATTTTGCCTCGTCATTATACCACCATAAAAGCTGTGACTCACCTGTGGACAACTGCACCGAGAGGCCACTGCGTACCGCACGCTCCCATTAATGAAGTACATGTAACTGTACCAAATGTTTTGAAGATTAGTAGCTATGTTTTACAACTCTTTGGATAAATCATGGTTTATTTATTGACATTGCTTTGGTATTAGAAGTATTTGATTGTCTCCCAGGTTTGCACAAAGGAAGGGACGGACACCAAAAGAAATTGAGCGCCTTCTTCTGGATTCATCTGATGAAGAAGATTATGCTGATTCAGTGGCGTATCCTCGAACCACCCCAGACCATGCTGTAGCCCCATCCAGACCCTCCTCAAAGTCCTCCCAGACCATGCTTCAGCACCACCCCCTTGCCCCCCCTCCCCCTCCCAGACAGCGATGAGGAAGTGAGGAAGCAGAAATAATTGAAACTGCATATCATTCCAACGACTCTGAGCAGTCATGCGAAGTGTATAACACTTTATGATTGCTATTTTTATATTGGTAAGGACCATGAAACTTTGTGGATAAATAATCCGTCAACACTACCGGGGAAAACAAAGTGTAAGAATATAATCATTTCCTACCTGGTCCGAAACGCAACGGTAGAGAAACTAAAATTGAAATTAAGTTTTCTCAAATTTTTTGATTGTGTCATTGTAAACACAAACAAGTACATAAATAACAAGAGATCATCTGTGATTTATTCAAGGGACAGAGATTGTAAAACTACTACTGCCTCTGAAATAATGGCTCTTTTAGGCGCTCTGTTTCTCATTGCTGTACAAAAAGGAGGACGCACAAATGTATTAGAACTGTGGGCATGAAATGAAACAGGAATAATTATTCTAAGGGCATCCCTTAGCTACAAGCGCTTTCTGTTCTTTCTCCGGTCACCCAGGTTTGACGATACTTCTGCAAGAAAAAAGACGATAGCAACAGATAAACTTGCTGCCATTCGCGATCTCCACTCAGCATTTCAGAACAATTGCAGAAATAACTTCAGTCCAATGGTGTTCACAACCATAGATGAAATGCTTGTCCCATTTCGCAGACGTTTTGGTTTTGTACACCCATTTTGAATAGTAACTCATGTCCAGAAACATATTGTTTCCGTTCCACGACGGTTTCAGTTCAGATGATTATCTCATCCACTCCTACTTGAGCAATTTAATTAGGTGTGACCCAGTAAAATTGTTGCAATCAATTTGACAAGAATACTGAATCGTTCCGTTATTACTTACACATTTTATTAACACTTTACACCTTATGGTTTACATAAGTCGACAACAAGAACCCAGCATCTACGGCACCAGCCGCAACGTACTGAAGCATTACAACAGCAGCTCGATGTGGCGACCACCAATGTCGTTACACACATTGTACCTCCGAAGCATGTTCTGGTACACGGTCTCCATCCCACTTGGCGTCCCTTCAATGTCCTTCGAAACGTTTCTCTGTCCCTAAGCAGACGACGAGTTACACATCTGAACTGAAACTGTCGTAGAACGGAAACGTTTCTGGACATGGGTTTCTATTCAAAATGTTATGTACTCACCACCCTCTACAAGTCCTAGAAGTTTGTAATGGGAATTTCCGACCACCCTGTATGTGTACATCGTACTCTACGCAACGGACCACAAGAAGATGGCTCTTGGCCTTGTTCTTTCGTTAGCTGCTATTGCTGCGATAAATTCCCAGGTCTTATTTTTTGCAAACAGTCCAAAGGAAAGTTATCTAACAAACCTCTCTTGGCTCTGATGGAGAGCCATTTGAAAGAAATGCTCAGCTCTCTAGTCTACCAAGAGAGGTATCCAAGCATTTCTGTCACCTTATCAATCAATACCCGGCTATAACAATGAGACTTTAAGAAGGTGTGGGAGGTGCCATCTTTGTGGTGGTAAGAGAAAACCTACTGTCACTTGCAGTAGCTGCAAAATATTCGTTTGCAAGCAACATGGCCACAACTTAGTCACATGTAATGACTGATATATTATTATGATTGCTTTTTAATTGACTTTATTGCTATGTATTATTACTATAAAGTTTTCATACATATTATGCAGTTTTGTAAAATTTGCTTTAGCAGTGGTGTACAATAGAACTAACTGTGATTATAATTTATTTAGAACTTGTTATTAAAGTAGCGCTTAGGTAATTTACTGGAAACTTATGTTAGATATTCTGTAACAATTATAATTGCCCACACATCTTGCATATATGTAAAAAATCATATTAAAAGTTGCTGTTAAAAATTATGTTATAAACAATAATAATTAATTCTGCCCAAAAAAAAAAATCTGCCTGCCTCCCCCCCACCCTTCCCCCCTTGACGCCACAATGTTAAGCGCGTCTGCGCAGTGGTAAGGAACAAAATACTTAGAAAATTGAAGGACTGTATACCACTTTGACTTAGTTATTCTAGAAAATGCTTCTATGAACGTATCAAATTTTAGTCTTTTACATGATGGATATAGCAGGCTTACTGCAAGGATTTACCTGAATGTCCAAAAGATGTCGAAGCACATTACATTGAGCCAGAAGAAGCTTGCCATGAATGAGAAGTAGATGATGAAGGCTGTAACAGGAAAAGAACAGCCCAATCAGAACACTGAAAATCATTTCAACCCAGAGAAAAAAGAAATTATAACTTATACCAGAAATCAAATCTGTAGTTACATGGTTTAATTTGTATTTTACTTTGGACAAACTTTTAGTCAGAAGTGAGAGGTGCATTACATGTTAACAAGGTCTGTGACAGATGGACAAATCACTTGACATGAAAGGGTGATTGAAGGCCCAGTCGCTTACTGGTGCCGAGTGTGAAACATCAGGAACAGGAGCTTCCGGTCAGTGGCAGAGGAGGGACTTTGTCTCAAATTTTGATTTAAAACTATGCAATAATGCCAAAGAATAATTCCTTAAATCAGTTTCAAAAAGTCCTTCTGTAGAAATTCATTATATGATATGAGCGTATTGAGTGTACGACCGTGGATCTTTCACTTGACGCACTCTTCTCTGCATTGTTGTCTTTCACCAGCCAAGAAGTATATTATGAAGTGCTGCATACAACTAAGAGTCGCTTGTTCCTCTATTAGTGAGTAAAAAAATCGCACTGCCGTGATTTACTGCCCACTTTAGGTTTTACTATTGTTTTATGTTTTTTTGCAAACATTTTGGACTAAAATTATAAAAATATAAATAATAAAAAATTGTGGACAATAAGATTACCACTCTTCTATTGTAATAATATCTATGCACTCAAGACGTAACATTTTCTGTGACCGTATTTTAACCAAGGAGGTAAGAATATAGGGAGGTGGCATCCAACCTCATTGGTTGCGTCATCTGTGCTGCGAACAAGATTGGTTAAAGCCAGAAGGGCCATGCTTTTGTGCCCAAAAGAAAGATTTCTCACTTCAACCGTCTATGAATATTGCGCTCTTTACGTAATGACACCAAACTGACAGTCACATCGGAGTATTTGCTTAGATATGACGTACATTTCAACGACTAGAACTACTATCTACACGCACTACTGCAAATTGTTTGGGAACAAACAAATGCAGGAGTGCGCATTTTGCTGGCATCACTTTTTCCGTATTAGGCACCTCCTCGATTTTAACACCTCCTTGATATTTAACTCTGACAAACTTTTTTGAACTTTTACCACCTAAAATTTTTATTGTAATATCTCTCCCATATTTTCATTATCTTTCTCCGTTAAAATATTATCACCTGTCTTGCCGCGGTAGTTTGTCCTCTTTTTCAAGTTTATTTCTTCTGTCTTTACAGGTTCACGTAAAATGAAGTGATAGTGTCAAATCGCCGTTATTTTTGCAAATATCTCTGAAACGGCGCGAGTTATGGGAATAACACACAGAGCAAAATTGTTGAGTATTTTCTCCTCTACAAATACGTTTATTCAGTTTTCGTCTCAGATAAAGGCGTTATTTGCAACTAAATTTCCTGCTGTCAAAAGGCCATTACAACAGTCTATTTTTAGCGTTACCTATTTTTTGTCCGAAATGTTTGAAAAAGGTGGGTTCTATAAACGGCGCTACCTAAAAAGTGGGAACACGATACAGACAGACAATGTCAAATTGTTGTTATTTTTGCAAATATCTCTGGAACGATACGAGATACGAAGAAAAAAAACCATAAGAGAGCAAAGTTGTAGAGCATTTTCTCCTCTAAAAGTTTATTTATTTTAGTGTCAGATGAACGCTTAAGCCGTTATTTTCATTGAAATTTCCAGCTGTCAAAAGGCGATAGCAAAGGCCCACTTTTAGTGTTACTACCGTAACCTAAAGCGGGCCAAAATTCTGAGCCTATACCCACAAAGAAACCAATAGTGATTATATCAGTGAGATTCTTATTTCTATGAACCAGTCACAGCAGATACACCGGTTCCTGCCGGATCACCACATTGGTCTACTGCCCAAATCTGCCGAGTGCTGCCTAAAGCAGGGTGCGCTCTACCGCTGTCAAGTGTGAGGCCAGTTGAGGTTCTAATCGACTTAGTAGTCTACGGGCACACGAGTGTTAGGTAAACGAGTGCTGCTGTAGGAACTCACGCAACGCCGTCAGCACGACGCCTAGGCCATCCTCTTGGCTGTGACCACTCAAGTGTTTTAACTTTCTTTTTGTTTTCCACGGGCGTTTTAATGGGAACTGGTGCTGACAATGACTGACAGTAACTTTATACACAAACTGTTTGTACCAATTATAAAATTATTTGATCTGAAACAGTTTATAAAATTTTAAGTAGGTTACAGTAATTGTTCAGTGGCACGGTGCTTTTGTGGTATTTTACATTAATTACACTTCCACTAGGTGGAGATGTAGCAGGGGGAATGATTTCAATAGTTGATAAAAATTGAACTGCTGCAAATGTAATGTGTCTTCCGATTTAAATTTTCTGATAATCGGAAGTTGTAACATTCAGATGTTAAAATGTTTGTATACCTAAGGGACGAAACTTCTGATGTCGTCATTCCCTAGACATATAAACTACTTCCGTTAACTTATGCTAAGGACTACAAACACACACAGACACACACACACACACACACACACACACACACATTCCCGATGGAGAACTCGAACCTCCAGCGAGATCGGACACGCAATCAGTTACGTGGCCATCCTTGCGCGGAAGTTATAACATGAAAGGTAGTTCATTTGCTTCAAATGTTTGGAAATCTATCGGACTCAACTGCGTGGTTATTAGTCCGTGGCTTACAAACTACTTAAACTAAGGTAAACTAACATAAGGACAACACAAACACCCAAGCCCGAGGAGGGATTTGAACCCCAGATGGCGAACGGCCGCTCGCACAGCAGTACGGCGCCTCCGTGCGCGCGGCTAATCCGCCGCGGCTATTTGCTTCAGATACGTTAGGTGTGGATTGTTCCGAATGTTCTTTCCGGACCTACACAATCACCTCAGTCACCTTCTCGAAATAATCGTTTCTACTTTTTGGATATTAGCGTCCTGCAGATCAAGGCAATTGTGAAAGTACGCAGTCTGTAATGTTATTCGCATTGAGGCGCCATGCTCCGATGCGTGAGGCCGTTCCTCGTCGGGGGTTCGCCGGCCGCGGTGGCCGAGAGGACTGCGGCGCGTCAGTCACGTTCTGCACGGCCACTACGGTCGGGGGTTCGAATCCTCCCTCGGGCATGGATGTTTGTGCCGTCCCTAGTATTAGCTAGTTGGTAAGTAGTTTGCAAGTTTAGGGACTGATGACCCCGTAGTTAAGTCCCATAAGCGCTACAAACATTTGTACATTTTTGTAAAGCTATTAGCCTTACCGAGGTTAATCACAGTTTGTTACAGAGGCTGCGGTTTAACATTACGTGCCGTAGCATGTTGTGCCTCACACGTTCACATCGGCCAGACTGCTTCAGAACAGTGTCAAAATTCAAATGTTTGTTAAGCGTATGGGACTTAACTGTGGGCCGCGGTGGAGTAGCCGAGCGGTCTAAAGCGTCTCGCTGCGGAGCGCGCGGTTGCTCGCCGCGGAGGTTCGAGTCCTCCCTGGGGCGCCGGCCGCGGTGGCCGAGGAGACTAAGGCGCTCCAGTCACGGTCTGCACGGCCACTACGGTCGGGGGTTCGAATCCCCCCTCGGGCATGGATATTTGTGTCGTCCTAGTTCGTAAGTAGTTCATAAGTAGTTTGTAAGTTTAGGGACTGATGACCCCGTAGTTAAGTCCCATAGACTATACAAACATTTGAACATTTTCTCCCTGGGGCATGGGTGTGTGTGTTGTCCTTAGGTTAGTTTACCTAGGTTTAAGTAGTTTGTAAGCTACGGACTGATGACCACACAGTTTCGTCCGATAGAATTACAAACATTTGAACTTAGCTGTGGGATCATCAGTCCCTAAACTTATGAACTACTTATGAATTACCTTATACTAAAGACATCACAAACATCGATGCCCGAGGGGAGATTAGAACTCCCGGAGCATAGCGCCTCAATGCGCCCGGCCGCACCGCCGCGGCGAACAGTGTCAAAGGCAGCGTGAATACGCTGCTCTAGTGTCCCCACAGGTTCAGCACACGCGATACCTTTAAGGGGCCTCCTAGAGAGAAGTCGCACGGGTTGAGATCTGGTGAACGAGCTGGTCACGCAACTGGACCTTCTCGTCCGATACATCGACCAGGGAAGATAGGACTGTGACGTATCCCCACGCTAACGGCGAAATGGGCTGGAGCTCCACCGTGTAGCAGCCACATAGCCCTTCGAATCATCAATGGCTCACTATAAGGAACAGTGCCATGCTCTAGGAGGAAATCCTGCATACTGCAACTTGACTGTATTGTACAGCGCGCATTAGATGGCTGTCTCTGTAACAAACTGTGACTGAATAACCAGTATCCAGCATGGAAACCGTGCATTTACTGACATTAGACAGACCTATTTTGGTCCGTATCCTTTAATCGAGCCATCTCTAGAGTTTGTACACGGTGGGCAAAAACGCCCTTTATATGTCGTTACCTCTTCATTCAGTTCTCTCTCCAGTAAATTCTCTATTCAATGACATTCATTGTTTATATATCATGTTCTTTCGTACTTCTGTTTATACAAAAATACCTGAAAAATAAACTTATAAAAAGGTCGTAAAATGAGACAAATTGTCTATAAGGAGTGCAACTGCCAGATTTTTTTTTAAAGTGAAGACGTTCAAACAATGCACTTACATGCACAGTCGCTATTTTACTTTTATCTTTTATTGTATACAACTAGTTTCGGTACAACTCTGTCACTGTTTTGAAGTACTTACGTATCAATTAAAAAATTTTCCTCTAAAACCAATGTACAAAAAAACTAAAATACTGACTCTGTACTACCAAAATAACTATAAAAGTCCATATTGATATGATAAGAGTAAAGAAACAGGTCTGGGCTGAACCGTTATTAGCTTTGCTTCAAAATGAACTCTTGTTTCTTCTCTTGACTGGACATTTGTTTGTTCTCATGACTGGATAGTCAAATTCAACCTTACGAAATGATTCCCCAATTTTGTGTGTCCAGTCATGACAACAAATGTCCAGTCTAGAGAACAAAAGCTAATAACGGTAAGGTAACAACCTTAGCATATGAATATAGTTATTTTGGCAGTACAGAGTCAGTATTTAAGTTTATTTTCGTAAAGATGTAGAAATTAATTTTTTTAAGAGGAAAAATTTTTAGTTGATACCTAAGTACTTGAAAATTGTGACAGAGTTGCACATAATAAAAGTTAAAGTAAAATAGTGACTGTGGCATGTAAGTGCATTGTTTAAATTTGTCCATTTTATAAAAAGGTCTTATGAACATGTAGAACATATATAATGTAGAACTGGAATACGTCACGGAGTCTCGACGTAATTTTTTGTTACAATCCAGATATGTCAGCAGCGTTAGCTGAGATAAGGGGTGTATCCGTCGATGACATGGTTCGCGTTTTTGTTTTATCTACAACAATGAGCACGACGTCAATCGCTTACAAGCAACACCACTCAGCGTGTGCGGTTGTGGCAGAGGGTGTCTCCTTGCTCCACATATCGGGCGGTGTGATCTGTCACGTGGACGTGATGAGTTTCCTGATGTATAGCGACAGCGCTGATAACACTAACATGCACAGGCGCGACTAGCAATATGCTTAGCCTCAATACGAAATAGGCCGGTGCCTCTAATGTGCAAATATTCTGTTTTCTTCTGGTTTCGAGCGCCTTATTGAAAAGACAATACGAAAACAGTTATCTATAATCGTATGTATACCACAAACAGACAATTCTAAATTTTCAGTGCAGATGAGAAAATAAGTCTCCAACCTGCCGGGAATACAGATAAAACTGCGAGCGAATTGAATAATGGACTGGGAGCACTACAATCGTAGTGCATGGTAAGTTGAGAATTTAGGCAGGACGAGACAATTGGAACACATCAGAGGTTTCACACTTCCGAAACAAATTGCAACGTGTTTTCTTCCTTTTTTTTTTTTTTTTTTTTTTTTTTTTTTTTTTTTTTTTGCTGTGTGTGTGTGTGTTAAGATGTCGATTCGATTTCGTTTGGGCAGCCAGGTGAAGAATAAAAAGTGAGCAGTTGTCACAAATGCTATCTGCAGCTATAAGTGATTCTGATACGTCTTCCTGGGCACCAACAACCAGACAATCCGCGGTGCTGTTGTATATGACATGGGGAATTGCACGACAGTAGAGATGATCCCACAGATTTTCATCTGGCTAAAATCTGGGGAACTTCAGTGATGGACAAGTATTTGGAGGTTTTTTTTTTATTTTGGAAACTGAAAAATTCTGCAATACTAGGGTTTGAACTCTGATATTATATTGCAGTAACTGAGTTGGAGACGAGTCTTAATTGATTTCAGTTGTTTCATGGACATTTATAAATGTTGTTATTTTTCTCAAATGGCAAAATTAAGGCCGGCAGGCACTCTCCGTATTCCGCATTACAATTTGTAATTACTCGAACAATATAATAGTAATATGAATATATGTCTTTGTCATGAAGGAACGCATTCAAAGATATGAACGTAGAATGCGAGAATTGTCGTCCATTATGACAAATCCCGCACTGAAATGTTGCCGATATGGTTGCACTATACTCCGGAGGCTGTCATCCCTGTACAATATAGCCGTCTGATTGCCTTCTGCGATCACCAATGGTGTACGGTGGCTCCAGATAATACCACCCCAAAACATCAAGGAACCACCACTTTGCTGCACTTGCCGAAAGGTGTGTCTAAGACGTCCAGGCTGACCAGGTTGTACCGAAAAAGTCTCCGAGGATTGTTTGGTTGAAGGGCAGATGGCCGCGGTGTGTGGCCGAGTGTTCTAAGGTGCCTAGCTGCGGAGCGCGCCGCTGCTCACCGTCGGAGGTTCGAGTCTTCCCTTTTGCATGGGTCTATTTGTTATCCTTAGCATAAGTTAGTTTAAGTAGCTTGTAAGCCTATGGACTGATGACCAGCGTAGTTGTCCCATAGATTTACAAACATTTGAACATTTTTTGAAGCCAGATGAGATTCTCAACTGTGAATAACAGTTGAAACCAATTCTGACGAGTCCATTCAGCATACTGTTGGTCCCATCTATACCGCGCTGCATGGTGTCTAGGTTCCAGGCTTCGACCTCGCAATGGACGTCGGGAGTAAAGCTGTGTGCCATGCAGCCTATTAAGTACAGTTTGAAACACGACTTAATGTGAGAATCATTATTCGACATGATAGCGTTTCTTTCAGGTTTCCTCCTAGCTGAAATTCGTAAGTAGCGGTCATCCGCTGCTGTGGTGGCCTTTGGGCGGCCAGAGTGCGGCAAGTTAATTTATGAAAGAAGGGGCTTTCAAATGTTCAAAATGTTCCAATGTTTGTAAAGCTAACAAACTGCTTATGAACTAACTTATACTAACGACAACACAAACCTCCATGCCGAGGGAGGATTCGAACCTCCGACGCGGGAGGCCACGCGATCCGCAGCGTGGCACTCCAGAACGTTCGACTACTGCCGCGCGGCGGGCTTTCATCAAGGAAAGTTTTCACACGTCTCGGAGTGAACCACAGCGATGTTGTTCGGACGTGGAGTCATGGGATCGGAACCAACGCGAGCAGCAATGTCGCGAAATGATAAACCGCAATCGTGATAGGCTACAATCCGACCTTTATCAAAGTCGGAAACGTGATGGTACGCATTTCTCCTCCTTACACGTGGCATCACAACAACGTTTCACCAGGTAACGCCGGTCAACTGCTATTTGTTATCAGAAATCGGTTGGAAACTTTCTGCATGTCAGCACGTTGTAAATGTCGCCACCGGCGCCAACCTTGTGTGAATGCTCTGAAAAGTTATTCATTTGCATATCACAGCATCTTCTTCCTGTCGGTGAAATTTCGCGTCCTTAGCACGTCATTTTCGTGGTGTAGCAATTTTAATGGCCAGGAGTGTATAATGTCATAAGCCTTTTACAATTAATTTTGAATGTCAATGAAAGTTTTCGTAAGTTCTAAACTGTCATCGAATGGTTTAGATCAGCGGTTCCCAGCTTTGTTTGTTGGGTGACCCACTTATTAAATAAAAAAATAAGAATAATAAAAACCCTTAGAGGCCCAGTAACGTTAAAGAAACAAATACAAAGACGTAGACACATATATGCTTATTATATATGCACACACTCCACAAAAAGTTTCGCGTAACCTGAGTATGCCATAAACACAATCGTCCTTGTTGAAATGATTCGAATAACTGGTCCTTTGAAATGTAATAAAATGTAAACATACTTTTTTTAAGCTCGATCTCTCGAAATCACACCCATTTAATTGAATGTAGGTTAGGCAGTAACATGCATCCCTTCATTCAATACACAATGTAGGGTTACTAGGATGACACCGTATGGTCTTTCTCGAAAGGCAAGAAGAAGACTGTCAACGTCTGATCCCACACATATAGTTGCTTTATGTGAACGAGGAGATACAAGTCAGACGCACATGGTAAGGATCTGGAATCGTTTCCAAACTATAGGTAGTGGTAATGACTTTGTCCTGTACCAGACGCCCTAGGGCAACAACAGCGGGAGACGAGCGGTATCTGCGACTTCTTCCCCGAAAGAGCCTCGAACAGACTGCCACCGTGGTAAACAATGAGTTCGTGAGGCCCACAGGAGGTAAGTATCAAACGAGACTGTACTAAACGGAGTCCACAACTACAATGGAGAAGCCAGGCCCTCTAATCCAGACACCAAGCTGCATGGTACAAGTGGGATCCCAAAATCACCAACAATGGGCTTTGGAAACATGACGCCAAGTTCCCTCCACAGATAAATGTCACATCTGTATGATACCGGATGACCGTCGACTATGTGTGAGGTAATAGTGTACGCCAGAGGCGTATCGTCTATCGGATACTGCAAGGTGGCAGGTCAGTGACGTTCTGAACGCGTAATCATGTTGTGGTTGCCCATCAAGGGCAAGCTTAAGGCTCCACAATACAGGGATAACATCCTCCAGCCCGTGGTCGAACCGTTTCATCGGCATTTAGGAGAAGAATTAAAATTTATGGACGAAAACTCCATAGTCCATTGTGCTGGCATACTCAGCGTTTTTATTAGTCTTCAGCAAATTCATCAATAGTGTTTCTCTCGGATTTGCGCTTGCGCTTGGGTAGGCGCTTGAAATTTTCGCAAGGGGTAGTAAAATTCCTCGAGTAGGCCCTGGTTGTGAGGACTGGAAACGAACGTGAAAATGAGTATTGAGAATCTCGCGTTTTACAAGAGCGCGCTCGCCCTTCGACCGCAGCGGTGGGAGAGCTGTCGACCACATCCTGTGGCAGACCTCCGCGGATGCTGGCGTTGCGCCGTGCACTGCCCGCAGTCCGCTGCACCGCTTCAAGGGCTGACTCTGGGTAGCCTTGCAGACAGCTGTCGCGTTCCAAGCAGTCATCGTTATGGTCAGCGTCCTCGCGAGTCCTCTACAATGAGAGGAAACACTCTCCCGTTCACACTTCGTCATTTACTTCCCGTTCACTCTACAGCCGAATACAACTGCATTCCCCACTTTCATTAGAAAGCCAAGGAAGGAAAATGTTGTATAGCTCTTGTCGGTGGCTTGTGTACACTGCCGGAAATTAAAAGTAGTCCACCCTTTTAGAATTTTCCAATTGACTCAAAGTGAAATGATTACATTTACAGATCAATAGCTCAAGCGGTAGTGCGTCGAGCCACGGCGCCTGGGCCCAATTTTGCTAGCTAGACACGCCTCCCGGCCAGCCGAAATTCTCAACTTACAGCAAAAAATTTTTCAAATGTTTGTAATTCTATGGGACCAAACTACGTTGGTCATCAGTCCCTAGTCTTACAAACTACTTAAACTAAGTTAAAGTAAGCTAAGGACAACACACACATCCATGCCCGAGGGAGAATTCGCACCTACGAAGTGAGAGGCCGCGCGATCCGTATCGTGGCGCTCCAGACCGCTCGGCTACTCCCGCGCGACCAACTTACAGCACACTGCGGAGATAGCGTCCCCACTTCCTCTTGTTGGCAGTGTAAGTGTAATTTCGCAAGGCATCGAGCGTATTATGCATCCGCACAGAACTTGTCAGTAGCCTGACGGGGACATATGGAAATTATTAATATGAAATATACAGAAATGAAGGAGAGGCAAGGAATAAAAATTTGTGTTACGGCCGGGATTCGAGCCCGGGACCTCCTGTTTACTAGGCAAGCGCTCTAACTACTAAGCCACCGTGACCTAATGAGTACGGCGATTGCACACCCTGTCTAGAAGCACGTCTCCCTGCGCAACACGAACTTCAGTTCTGCCTCATGTTCCCCTATATAATAAGTGCGTACGAGCGTTGCCGAGGATCTCCAACAGCGGAATAGCAATCCAGCAATGAACGTTATTGGGAACGATCCTGCCATCTGATATAAGTATCAAATAATAAATCAAAGTCCAGAGAGATATTTTGTCTCGACATGTCTCGGTCATGTCCGAATAATATCCAAATAAGCAATACTATACTTTTTTTTTAATTTTTTTAGTTTGAAAAAAAAAAAAAAAATGTTTCTTAAGCTTATGGGCACTTAACTTCGGGGTCATCAGACCCTAAACTTACAAACTACTTATAAACTACCTTATACTACAGACGACACAAACATCCATGTCCGAGGGGGGGATTCGAACCCCCGATGGAGAACGGCCTCGCGCATCGGAACATAGCGCCTCAATGCGCTCGGTCGCTCCGGCGCGGCGAAAACGAGAAAGAGTAAACACTATGTGTTAATTACAAAATAAGTTTGTCTTCAAGATATTACTTACAGTTAAGAATTTCATATTAAGTACATCCATGTTTATTCCGCCTTTGGATAACATTGGAGTCACACGAAATCTCTTAGCCTGCAGTATTAACATACTCTTTGGTTTGTTTGCAGTTTGAAAGACGTGGGAATATGTGTGCAGTGTTGTGAAATGTCCAAAATGTAATCCAAAAGCGGGAGCACACATGGATATACGTAATATGAAACTCCTAACTGTAAGTAAGATGTTGAAGATGAACTTATATTGTAATTAATCTGTGTAACATACAACATGCAGTTTTTACTTTTTCTCGTTTTCTGCCCTGCCACAGATACCGAGTTAATTGCACTGATATGTATATGTACCATCTGATGAGCTGCTAGGCAGCCCGAAACCGGCCTTGGTTCAATAAATAACTTCATTGAGAAGAGAGAAAGGCGACTGGTTGCAGTAATTTCTGGAACCTATTTCAAGTTACAGTCACAGTTTCCGACCCATAATGGATAAAATTATTGTATTGCATGTTTGAAGATTGAATTCAGGCGGTTACATCAGGTATTTGGCTTATAAAGAAACAATACGTAAGATTTAAGGATTTAAAAAAGAAAGCGTTTCTTATCATATAGTGTGCTGACCAAGTCGATTGTTGCTGATGTGATTGTGAAATGGAAACGTGAAGAAATGAGCGTCACATGGTCGAAGGATGTACATACTCTATATTAATGTCCACTAACAGATGTCCGCGTGCTTTTGTTCAGTTTGTGTGGGTGTTCGTGACTGTCATCTTGGTTTAGTGAATATTGGTATGAATCTTATACCTGTCCACATTGCGATAGGTTTCTTTTACAGCGATCGCTTCCAAAAGATTTTCGTAAGGGCGCTAGTGGTTCAGATATCGTTTATACCACGCCAGAATGTTCAAATGTTTGAAAATGAAAATGAGCGTATGGCATTCTTGGCCGGGAGATCCCTTGCGGGATTGTTCGGCCGCCTTAGTGTAAGTCTCTTTATTTGACGCCGCGTGGGGACTTACGTGCCATCGATGATGAGATGATGATGATGACAACACACAACACCCAGTCCCCAGCCAGGAATCGAACCCGGGCCTCCTGAGTGGTAGTCAGCGACGCTACCGCTGAGTTACGGAGGCGGACCAAAGGTTTGAAGTCCTAGATTTGCAAATTACTTAAGTTAACTATTGCCCGAGGGAGCTCACACCAAAGCACAGAGGCGGCACCTTCCATAAAGAAAGCAGCCAACCGCTTACTTCGAGCTCGTGTACTCGGTCACCACCTTGGTGCCCTCGCTCACGGCGTGCTTGGCCAGCTCGCCGGGCAGCAAAAGCCGCACAGCAGTCTGGATCTCCCGGGACGCCGGCCGCGGTGGCCGAGGGGACTGAGGCGCTTCAGTCCCGGTCTGCACGGCCACTACGGTCGGGGGTTCGAATCCCCCCTCGGGCATGGATATGTGTGCCGTCCTTAGTTGTAGGTAGTTCATAAGTAGTTTGTAAGTTTAGGGACTGATGACCCCGTAGTTAAGTCCCTTAAGCTTAACAAACATTTGAACATTTTCTCCCGGGACGTGATCGTCGACCGCTTGTTGTAGTGCGCCAGGCGCGACGCCTCGGCAGCAATGCGCTCGAAATGGTCGTTCACAAAGCTGTTCATGATGCTCATCGCCTACGACGAGATGCCGGTGTCAAGGTACACCTGCTTCAGCACCTTGTACATGTACCATGGAGCGTCAGACCGCGTGGCGATCACCACCAGCAAGTGTCCTGTGTGGTACTCAGGTGTGCTGATCGGCCAGTCGCGTACGCACATTCAGTTTAAAGCATTCGTAAACGGCACGTGAGTGGCGTGACTGGAAGGTACTGGAGGCCTAAACGATGTGTGGCCGCCGAGTCAGGTCTCAACCAATTAGTGGAGACGCACAGTGCACGCGCCGCGGCCCGGCCACTTATTACATTAGCACCGGAACGAGGTCGCCGAGGGCGTGGTTTGCAGGCCGGGGGATCGTTACGTCCAAATTTGCGTGCCTACTCTGCAAATCACACTAAGCCACTGGCAGGGAGCTCAGCGAGCCACCTTCATACTATGATGTAAATCCGATGTACACTTTTGATGCGGGCATGGTCACAGGGAATGTTCTCTTAGTAACAATACCGGAAATTTTTTATCCATCTGTTAACAGGTGATCACCTGACCAACAAGGCCACAGGATGTGGTCGACGGCTCTCCCACCGCTGCGGTAGTAGCGCGAGCGCGCTCTTGCAAACCCAGGATTCTCTATGCTATTATTCACGTTCGTTTCCATTCCTCATAACCAGGGCCAACTCGAGGAATTTTTCCACCCCTTGCGAAAGTTTCAGTATCTATTATTGGATACAATTTCCAAAAAGCGATGAGCGTTACATGGGTCCGTATCTAGACAAAGCTCACTAGTATTGTGTGTCACATACGACATGCGAGAAGCGAAGAGGGTATAAAATGACTTTAAAAATCAATCAATCAGTCAATCAATCAATCAATCAATCAATTGAACGCGTACGTAGAGATAATGAACAATTCTTTTGTTGCTGTATTTTTATTTTATTTTCATTTATTGTCGTTCATATTAGTTTTGTGTGTGCCCATTTAATTTACATCTTTCTTAACTAGGCTTCTTTTTGAACTTTTAATAGATACTACTTCGATTAAATAAAAATTAATCTTTGTAGCAAAATATTGGGCTCTTTCGAAGTAGCTGGTCCGCTAATTTTATCTTCCCTTCCAATATACTTAGGCCGATTTTAGTCTTTTATCAAAAGATACTTTCATAACAAAAATCATTAAAATCCTTCACTAATCTCCAAGTTAACGCATTTTTGAGGGACTGTTTCACCCCTTAAATATTTTTACCGCCGCTAAAAAAAAAAAAAAAAAAAAAAAAAAAAAAAAAGCGGTCCAATTTTCAGAAAAAAATCAGGGAGTAGGCTTAGCTATTAGCTGACAAAAAATAGAATAGTTGCCAGAGACTATTCAAACCAAGCAGTTTGCTCTGTAAAATCTAAATTCTTTACATCCTTCAATATACTACACACTACCTTCAGTCTTCCCTATAGATCGTCAATAATACTGCGCGAAACAAAATAGTGCGTAACATTCAGTATGTGACAAGTATAGCAGCATAGCGCTACTTAACAACTGCTATAAGATTTTCTCCAACTGCCTATTAGAACAAATCAAAGCCCTAGTAACAGACATAAATGGAGCTTACCAAGGGGGTTTTCAAACAGTACGATCAACTACAGACCAGATTTTTGTCTGAAAACAGGTCTGTGAGAAAATGTACGAATATGACCGAGAACTACATCTCCTGTTTGTAGACTTCAAGAAGGCCTACGACAATATACATAGACCTAGCCTGATTAGAACCTTGACAGAGTTTGGTGTGCCAAAGAAATTTATCAAACTGGTAGAGGTATACTTAAACGACACAAAAGTTAAGGTTAAGGTAGGCAATAACATGGCAGAAAGCTTCCAAGTTGTGACAGGATTACGCCAAGGAGATGGGCTATCACCTATCCTCTTCAACCTAGCAAATGAGAAGGTAATACGGGAATTCAACAAAGGGAACTTCCAGGGCATTCAAATTGGCAATGAAAACATTACATATGTTGCCTACGCAGACGACATTGCACTATTAGCTTGCACACAGGAAGAGCTGAAAAGAAATATTCAGACCCTGGAGTTATTGGTAGCAAGGATCGGTCTATAAATCAGTTGTGAAAAGAATGAATATATGACCACAGGAAGAAAGATACAAAACTATCAAGATTTAATAGTGAACCAGGTATAAGTATGTGAAAGAGTTTAAAAAATCTTGGATCATTTTTTTACGGAAATAACATCACCTGAAGCAGAGATAAAAGCAAGACTGCAGGCGGGAAACAGATGCTACCACTCTCTAAACCCTATATTAAAGTGTAGAAGTGTCTCTCAGCACAAGGTACGATTGTATAAGACACTAGCTTAAACTCGCGGCTCCGCTCGCGGGTTGGTTGATGATAGATAATGCGCGAAACATCAAATTGATTTTTTTAAAGAGATGTATTAAAAGAAATTTCTTTTTTACTGCTTTATTTATTTATTCTCCTATTTCCTTATTCGTATGCTTATCTTTACAGAGAAAGAGCTGAAGACATTGTAGCACGCATAGACCAAAGATATGGTCTGTGGATTACGTTTCGCTGTATGTAACCTCCTTGCTATAGAGTCGCAAACGTCATCGCTGGCCTTCAGTCTGAATTTTTTTATAATTTGACGACTTTCAACCACCATAACTTCCATCCCCTTATAGCTAACGGCATGGAACTGTTATGGTGTTGAACGGGAGACTTCGGACAACAATTAGACCCATACCATTCGTTTGCGTTCTGTAGTTTTCGCTACAGAGCGAAATATTAACACACAGACACACGTAGAATTTTATATACACAGATAACTTTCCATCCCAATATACTCCACTCTTTTATCATTATCAACCCTCAAGCAACAATGCAACCAATAAAACTATTTTCAAAGAGTAAATATAATTTTCAAAGAGTAATTATAGTTCCGCATTTCGCGTTATATTCTTCAAATTAGTAAATATCTATCAGATCGTTATAAAACCGTGCCTAAAACCTTCCTCAAGTATAAATTAGTAACTGTACAAATGTTAAAGTCTCTGCGTCTTGCCGTTCAGACGTGATAAGCTTACACCGAACAGACATTCACATTAATTTATATATAGATAAATAGCTATCGGATCGCCATTAAACCGAGCCTAAAGCCTTCTCCGGGTAGACATTAGTAACCGTACAAATTTTTAGTTCTTTATGTCTCCTGGTTCAGACGTGATAAACGTACACCGAAGAGACATTCACATTTATAGATATACACTAATAAGGCCAGTAGTACTTTATGGGTATCAAACCTGGAGCACTCGGAAACAGGACCTTAACCGTCTTCTCACATTTGAAAGGAAAGTCCTCGGGAAAATATTTTGACCAGTCCGAGATCAGTCTACTGGAAAATAGAGAAGTCGTCATAACATAGAATTAGAAGAGGTGTACTGGGAGCCTAACATCTTGGGAGTGATGAGAAGCAAAAGACGGCAGTAGTTCGAATGGAGGCAACAAGCTGGTGCAAAATTGCAATGGACTGGATCCTGCCAGGCAGCAGACCAGTCGGAAGACCTAGCAAGAGGTGGATCGATGGAGCGAGGGCCATGGAAAACTAGGGACAGATAGCAGAATACAGAGACAGATGGAAAGCTCTAACTGTGGTGGCGCGCGGTCCACTGGGTAAGTAACACTTTTGACAATCTAGGGATCACTTAAGTCCTAATCCATGAGTGGTGATAACCGTTGCGTGGTTATTGTGTAGCACATTTTTTTGTGTACCTTCTTCACAGAAAGTTACAGCTCCTGTTGTTAAGCAAGTTCTTTGAGCACGTTATCGTCGGTGATTTTTTTTTACCACCAAGGGACGTTTGCAGCAGCAAACAGGGATGGAGATCGCTAGGGAGGAATTGAGGGCGTTATAGAGAAATAGATACGAAAGGAACTTACTGTCTGGACGTAGGCATACCTCGTATCTGGATAGCAAACGACCTTCACCAACTTCCACGAGTCGCGCACGTACGTAAATTCCCGTGTGCTGCTCTATCACGGTAATCGGCGATAAGGGCGAGAACTATTGCAACAATCGGACGGCGCCAGGCAGCTGGAAGTGACGCGCTGGCACGTCACGCTTCCGTGGCGCCGTCTGCCGCCATACCCCTCCTCCCTCCTCCCTCCCCCAGCTCCCGATTCCATGAAGGTGCGTCACGCACCCACAGCGGTCACCTTGCGCGTCCTCGCCGTACAGCAGGTCGCCGAGGATGCCCTTTGTCCAGCGCTACGGTACGCTCACGCTGCAGCAGTTTGGAAGACTGCGATGCCGGCCGCGGTGGCCGACGGGACTGGGGCGCTCCAGTCACGGTCTGCAAGGCCAATACGGTCGGGGGTTCGAATCTCCCCCTCGGGCATGGATATTTGTCCCGTCCTTAGTCGTAGCTAGTTCGTAAGTAGTTTGTAAGTTTAGGGACTGATGACCCCGTAGTTAAGTCCTATAAGCTATACAAACATTTGAACATATATATATATACATGTTGCGTCTGTTCCGAAAGAACAGACGACACTTTTGATCCTGCAGTTGTTACTATTTAATATTCACAGAATATATGACATCAACTGCGATTGGGCAAAGCTGAAAATGTGTACCCAGCCGGGATTCGAACCCGGGTCTCCTGCTTTCTAGGCAGTTGCGCTGACCCCTACACCACTGGGGACACAGTGGTGATCAGCGCATCTGCAATGACTACCTAATTTGAACATTTGAAGCCTGCGATGTACGCCGAAGGAGGGCCACACATTGAGTGTACACCGGCCAAAACAATTAGGGGATCAGTGGAGATATCTACATTCTGAAGTATTGTCATCGGCACAATGAACTAAAATGGTTCGACGTCTACCTGTCGGTTCTACGGAATGGAGGAAACAACATTACGGCAACAGAGGTAATGGTAGTAACAGAAAGTTTCTGTAGAGGGAGTTGATGTTGACTTGTGTTTACGAAACGAATCGGACAGTTTCGTGAGCAGTTAGTGCAATGAAACAAGAACGTGACTTGACTGACGCTATGGCACGGGGAGCCATAGGAAGGTTGGAAGCGGGACAGACACAGAGGACGGTTGCTGCATCTATTGGAGTGTCCCAAAATGTAAACCCCAGGGCCTGGACGCAATTTCAGACAACAGGAACCGTTAAGCAGGGCAAGGCCAAAGTCGTCCACTGGTAGAAGCAAGAGATGACCGTTATCTCCGGGTAACAGCCCACTGATACAGGAGGCTGAATTCAACTCGACTGCAACGCATCCACCAGGCAGCAACAGGACGTGCAATATCAATAAAAACAGGCTGAAATCGCCTTCGGAAATGTGGTCTCTACTCACGGTGACCCATTAAAACCACGACACTGTTTAGCCCACAGAAATTGGGCGGAGGTACAGCAGGACTAGAGTCTTAGCGAATGGCGTCACGTTCTTTTCACAGTTAACATGTCTTTTCATGTGGACAATCGTCGTTTCCTCATCCATAGAGAACGTGGGCAATCCTGCTTATGTGCAGGAAACATCACCATATCATGGTGGTGAACGAATGGTGTGAGCAGGAGTCAGTATTGGCGAACGTACAGACCTCCATGTCGATCAGAATGGCGCTTTGACTACTCAGAGATATACAGACGACGTCCTTCGACTTTTTGTTGTGCCCTATGCTGGGGCCATAGGATATGGGTTCCTTCTAGAGGACGATAACGCATGTTCCGAAAGAGCTGCACTGGTGGACAAGATGCTTGAAGTTGAGGGGATTGAACGAATGGAGTAGCGAGATTGTTCACCGGACTTTAACCCTATTGAGCATGTCTGGGATGTACTTGGCAGACGCACTGCAGCCAGACCAGCACCTCCCACAACGGCTGCAGAGCTGACTATTGCACTCATGCAAGAGTGGCCAAATATCGCTCAAGAGCTGATTGACAACCTCATAATGTCCATGGCACGCAGGTGTGTAACGGTACTAGCCGTCTGTAGTGATTATACACCATATTAGAGACAATGAGTATGACTTTTTTACTATTATGGTAGCCCGATTGTGCCTCGGTGTAAATAAACGCCATGTAAACCTCAGGTAGAGACAGCAAAATATCATACTGTATCACACCCAAATTACAATTGTAACCAATATATATTTATAAAATATGTTATCATATGAATACTGTGTATGATATCTCACCCGATCCCCTAATTTTGAGCAGTGTATATTCAACGAGAATACAGATAATGACAAAAGATGAACTAGATGGATTTTTATACCGCAACCAGTAGAAATATATCCATATAAGATTAAATGTGGTTACCTTATTCGTCAGTGATACTATCGTGTTGTGCGATACCGTGGGTTCATGCATGGTCGCTGGGGACACGTTTTGAAAATACTTTCCTTAAAACTACATGGAGTATCAGCCACTGTATCAGTGTTAATAGTATTTTTATGAATGGGCATTTACTGCATAAAAGCTGCCTAGTTCAAATTCAAATGTTTGTAGAGCTTATGGGACTTAACTACGAGATCATCAGTCCCTAAACTTACAAACTAATTATGATCTACCTAATACTAAGGACGACACAAATATCCATGCCCGAGGGGGGATTCGAACCCCTGACCGTAGTGGCCGTGCAGACGGTGACTGACGCGCCTCAGTTCACTCGACCACCGCGGCAGGCAAAGCTGCCTAGTTAAAAGAAACAATTACACCTATGTAATGACTGGGTGTCGATGTACCTTTATTAATTTATATTTATTACGCCGCGGTGGAGTAGCCGAGCGGTCTAAAGCGACTCGCTGCAGAGCGCGCAGTTGCTCGCCGTGGAGGTTCGAGTTCTCCCTGTGGCATGGGTGTGTGTGTTTTTCCTTAGGTTAGTTTACCTAGGTTTAAGCAGTTTGTAAGCAACGGACTGATGACCACGCAGTTTGGTCCGATAGATTTACAAACATTTGAACATTTTTATATTTATCACGTTCCGTAAGATTGAGCTAAGGAGCATGTTTCCATTCTCATGGACGAGTCAGTACAGCAGATTCTGACAAAGGAGTAGTAACTGATAAAGTGAAACGCATAGCAATCCTATGCACACGACAGGCCTAAGCGTAAGGAAACAAAACCAACAGCATAACACAGGAATTAGATTATTTTTTTCAAAAATTCATCAACAAAATACAAAGAGTGAACCATAAAGAAACTTGCCAGTTTAGCCTTGAAATTTCGTGGATTGCTACTAAGCTTTTTGAATTCTTGTGGCTGCTCATCAAAATGGATGCGGCGGAATACTGCACACCTTTCTGCACAAGGGTCACGGAGATGTCCAAACGATTATTCGATTTGTCTAGTATTAACACAACGAAAGCTGCTAACTCTTGGGAATAAAATGTTCAAATGTTTGTTAAGCTTATGGGACTTAATTACGGGGTCATCAGTCCCTAAACTTACAAACTACTTATAAACTACCTTATACTAAAGACGGTACAAATATCCATGCCCGAGGGGGGTGCAAACCCCCGACCGTAGTGGCCGTGCAGACCGTGACTGGAGCGCCTCAGTCCCCTCGGCCACCGCGGCCGGCTCTTGGGAATAACCAAATATTGTTAAGAACAAACGACATTAAACATAATATGTATTGAGAGACCAATGTCAGAAATCCTAGCTGCGCGGGAGTAACCGAGCGGTCTGGAGCGCTACGTTGCGGATCGCGCGGCCTCCCGCGTCGGAGGTTCGAATTCTCCCTCGGGCATGGATGTTGTGTTGTCTTTTGTATTAGCTCGTTCATAAGTAGTTTGTAAGTTTAGGAACTGATGACCCCGCAGTTAAGTCCCATAAGTTTTACAAACATTTGAACATTTCAGATATCCTAGGCCACTAAATAAAGGTCGACAAGAGGTTCGCTAGCTTACACCTCATATTGCTCGAACCCCCAGTTTCTGCGCAATAAACACTCTTCTGGATCAGAGCTACGCCATAAGCGAATGAAACTAAGCAGAGTAGACTAACCCCGAATATGGGCTTTTCACGACAGCTTATAATCTCTCTGATTATATGTTCAATCGTTAACTAATTAAAAAGTTGTTGTCGATATACTTTTATTAAGATTTCGTTATGCAGTCACCTCCACGCCGACGATACTGCAAACTGTATTCTTTATTTCCCTCTACATTACAGAAAATATATAAAAGAAAAATTAAAAGAAAAACGACGTTAGGGTCGATTCTGTCTCGCAATTCTCACTTTGTTCTGGAATCCGATTGTTATTTAGCAAAAATGAAGTTACGTAATTCATTTCTTTGATTGCTTGCAGGTAGATGTCTGCAGCTTCTGGAATCTTCACACCACTGAAACATCACACCTCGCCAAGTGATCCAAAAACAAACTAGCGCAGCTCTTTGTTAAAGTGGTGTATCGTATAGTAATTAGTTTTCTACATTTGAAGCAGATAAACGATCCATACTGAGTTTGTGAAAGAGTACGACAGACATCATATGACGCAGTGATTATGTAGTTCAGACACTTCCTGTATGGTGTAACCGGTCTGAATTACGGAGAACGAAGTGAAATCGCAAGAGCGGTGCCAAAACCATTTTCAAGGGAACCACCATTCTGTTTCGTACTAAGTGTCTCACTTACAGGTTCTGTGCCGTGAGGTACAGGATCAGTTGTTTTGATTCTTCCATCTCGTCAGATGGCTCTCAGTAACTGCGATTTGCTTAGCACTGTCTTTGTAGCCATGCAAGAAACGACGCTTTTGGTCAAAGTGCACACGTTTGCTTTCCATGTCCACTTTTTGCTGAAATGTTACCACGTTCACCTTCTGGGATAGGACTCGTTAGAGCCAATATTTCTCGGTGCTCCACTTTTCACAATTCTGTGCATGGTGTCTGTTCTTTCGGACATGTCCAGCTAACCAGTCTATTATGTTCATAGCTAAAGGGATATTTCTATGACTTAACTGCTGTTGAAATAAATCAAAAGCTGCACTTAAAAATCTGTGCCGGTCCGAGATTCGAACCTGGGTTTTCAGCTTTACGCGAGCGGTGGCCTTAATCGCTTGGGTTATCCTGACACGGTTTACATCCGACCCAGATTCCCAGGCGCTGTTCGCTGCTGATGCACCGACCTCGTTCATTTTCTCCTTTGGTCGCAGCCACACAGTATATCTGCACTGATGCAGACGACAGTAGACTATTCGTGGAGATTAACCGACGAGGTGGCGGAGAGGTAACACACTGGACCCACATTCGGGAGAACGGTGGTTCAAATCCACCTCCAGTCTTCCAGTTTTAGGTTGTCTGTGATTTCCCAAAATCAACCCAGGCACATTCTAGGATAGTTCCGTAAGGGTACCGCCTATTTCTTTCCCCCAACCTTGCCCAAAAATTCGAATGTGAATTCCGTCTCTAATGACCAAATTGTCTAACTTGACGTTAAACCCTCAGCTTCGTTCCTTCTTCCTTTCAGCCACATTGGAATAGTTTCTCGTCGAGACGTATCTGTACAAATTATGTCTCCTAAATTAGTCACAATAGTCAGAGGAAATATGGATGCTCATCAAAGTTAATTATCATGCTGAAAATCCTGGTTGCTCCTGTCAGAAACTCGATAAGCTATATCGAGAGAATTGCATTGCAGATATTCCAAAAGTCTTAAACTTGACGGAAACTGACTATTTCGATAAATTTTCTGAACTGCTCATTGATCATAATATGTTCTAGTAAAATAATCATGTAATGTTAAACAACAAGACGACACAGTCAATTCGTTCATCAGACACAAAAGCAGCAGCGAAGTTTTTGAAACATTGTATTCCATCGTGTCTAAGTGGGTCGGTGTGTGTCACATTATTAACGCGAAAAGCTTCGAGGTTCATTCCTCAATTGGTCCAACTTTTTCTTTTTGTCCCCTATCTCTTTCACCTTGGTTAATGAGAAAAATACACAGTTGCACAATGTTTGTAGTTTACATATAACTACATACCTTTACAGATTGCTGAATCATTTATACAAATAGTGAGGGGCAGTTTGATAGGTTCTGCCTTATCTGTTATCAATTTTCTCAGCTGTATTCTTTTCAATATCGATAGGCTAGATCGTGGTCATAGAGGTGTACTGCAATGTCTTTGGTAGCTTGTCAGAGAGTACGGAGCAGTGAGTGTGTGAGAGCAAGGAAGTTCTGTGCGAGAAGAGTGTTCAACGCAGTCTGTGAACGAACAGCATTGATTTCCATGCTGCGTGGATGGGGAACTTCAGCTGTCTGACCGTACCAGCCAAAGATGTTTATATTCTGTTTATTGCTACGAAGTATTACAAGAAAAGCAAAAGAAAATATTTTTCGATTCCGCTCCCATAATAGCCTATTAGATCGCATATTAACATGAATTTCAAAATAAGAAGTAAGCAAACAGTTATTTATAACGTACTAACTGATGGAAATTCGTTTTTCTAATTACAACATGAAGGAAATGCAATATCGTGTGCAAAATACATTAAAGTGCAGGCACGCTAAAGTTCCGTTCTCAGAGTTATACATCCAGGTTATATATAGATCACTGGTGAACAGTGTGAATAAGATACTGTAGAAGAAGATGGAAACTGGTTAGCTGAAAGATGGAGACAGCAGATGAGATGTGCAAGATTAATGGAATATTATTATGAGTAGGAAGGAACATTTTTCAGGTAACGGTGTATCTTAAATTCTGAAACTGTAGTTCAGTACTGTTGAAGATTTTCTTAAGTGTTTGTTTTCTTGTAGAGATTAACATTCACCAGTGTTAGTGAATTCAATTTCATATTTAGTTTATAAACAATGTAATTGTGTGGGTCACTGCTTTATTACGTACGACATGGCACTATGTTGGTATAGTAAAGAATGAGTCTAACCATTATATGGAATATTCATGAGATCAGTTTTGAATGAAATAATTCGCATGCAAAACAAGCGCAAGCTGCAATTCATTATCAAAGGTTTACATTGTTGAACAGTATTCTATTATTAAGTGTTGTCTGATCAATGGTAAAAAAAAAAAATAGATGTTCTCATTTACGTCCCTTTTGCAATGCAGTTGTACGGCGATTTTCGGTAATTTGGAAGAAGAGTTGGACATCGCATTAACGGAATACTATCGATATGGCTTACTATCGATAATAGTCTGCTCGAACATGTGAAAATCCGAACGGTATCATAGCTTATGTAATCGCATCGCCCGCCAGTATACTCCCTCGCAATAATTTAAACTGTGCTCTTAGGTTCTAGCGAACACAGGCCTCAGCCCAAAAATTCGTGCCTTTGGCGCTCACTTGCACATTTTTTTCTTTTTGTTTTGAACACCTCTCTGTTAACCTATACCTCACTAGAAGAGTGAAGGTACATATCACTTTTTAAACACAAAATCTTCATCTATAATTTATGTTCTACTTGTTAACAATGTATCGTTTATAGATTAATATTTTGTGTTGAAAAAGTGATCGTAGCGTCACTCTGATAGTGAGTTATAGGTTAACAGAGGTTTCTTTCTTTCTTTTTTCTTTTTTTTTTTTTTTTTTCTGCAAGTGAGCACTGAAGACGTGATGTTTTTTGGTTGAGACCTGTGATTGATGGAACCTAAGAGCACAGCTTAAATTAGTGCACACAAGCTACGATGCTGTTCGGATTTTCACTTGTTCGAGCAGACCATTACCGATAGTAAGCCACTACCGATTGCAGACCGTCAATGGGAGGTGCAACGTTTCGTCCAAATTACCCAATTTTCTAGCAGTGATTGTTGAACAGTGACAAAACAAAGTACATGCCTTAAGTGCGTGAAACTTCTATTTGGAAAAGAATTTCTTAACATTAGTCAGTCGATGTTAGTCAAATTTATCAAAAAGATTATTAAGGTGATTTATTTAATTTACTGGTCCGTCTGCATTTCGCATTTTGTAACACGCGTTCCGCGGATGCCAGTTTAAATAACATTCATAACTGCTGCAATCAGATCAGACTAATTAATTTGTCGAGCATTATACAGTTTAATATCATCAGCGCAATACTCCCCACCACCACCCCACATATTTCAAATCTTACTTATGCAAAAACCGAAGGGTCGCGGGTTCGAAACCCGGTCGGCTCTCGGTCTGCGTTTTAACCCATAATTCACTTCTCAACGATGTGAAGAATCGCCAGAAACGACTCGTGGTTCGGATTCCGCGTTAAGCTGTAGGTCCCCTTAGCTACGAAAGGTCAAGTGGAATGCAGTTATTTGTCTCGCTTTGTTGAAGCCGACAGATAGAGGACAGAGTAGCTGTGGATGGAAGAAACATGCGGACAAGTTGGTTGCGACAGGAGCGCTTCCGCACACACGCTGTCTGGCCTCGAGCCACAAGCAGCGTGACAAGCGACGGGGTGACTCAGCCGGAGGCCAGGACATGAGTAGTCCAAACTCCAGTGAAAGCCCAGCCTGTTGTCAAATGATACCTTTTTACATGCCGCTTAGACCTAAGCAACTGACGACGAGATACCCCAGCAGGATGATAATTAGAATGTTTTGTGGAGTGGAGATCTCATGCAAATATACTGAGTGTATCTAAATATGTTGGAAAGCTCCGGGGATCGATAGAGGACAAGCAGAGCATGTCGTTCATTCGTTTTCGTAAAGACTGACGACGAGATACCCCAGCAGGATGATAATTAGAATGTTTTGTGGAGTGGAGATCTCATGCAAATATACTGAGTGTATCTAAATATGTTGGAAAGCTCCGGGGATCGATAGAGGACAAGCAGAGCATGTCGTTCATTCGTTTTCGTAAAGACGTTTAGCCCTCTCATACGTCGCGTCCTCAAATGAGGACAATTACATTTTGTCTCATTTTTGTCATCTTTAACTTTATTTACAAGATAAATCAGTCAAAAGTGAAGGCTGTAAACTCTATAAAATACTTAGGAATTACTATTACTTCAGACTTAAATTGGAAAGAACACGTAGATAATATCGTGGGAAAGGCGAACCAGAGACTGCGTTTAATTGGCAGAACCCTTAAAACATGCAACAGAACTCCAAAAGAAACTGCATACACTAAGCTTGTCCGTCCATTTTTGGAGTATTGTTGCCCAGTGTGGGATCCTTATCAGGTGGGTTTGACGGAGGACAGCGAAAGAGTCCAAAGAAGGGTAGCTCGTTTCGTATTGTCACGATACAGGGGAGACAGCGTTACGGAAATGATACAGGATCTGGGATGAGAATCATTACAACAACGGCGCTTATCGCTGCGGCGTGGGCTACTTGCGAAACTCCAATCGCCAACATTCTCCTCCGAATGCGAAAATATATTGTTGACTCCCACTTACATAGGTAGAAATGATCATCAGAATAAAATACGAGAAATCAGAGCTCGGACAGAGAGATTCAGGTGTTCTTTCTTCCCGCGCGCTATTCGAGAATGGAATGGGAGATAAATGGTATAATTGTGGTTCGATGAACCCTCTGCCAGGCACTTAAATGTGATTTGCAGAGTATCCCATGTAGATGTAGAGGTGACCGTAAAGGCACAGGTACCTCATTGAGGACTAATAATGAATGCTAGAATGTCTCCTAGACGGCAGTGTGAGTCCTTGGGCAATATATATATATATATATATATATATATATATATATATGTTTGTTAAGCTTATGGGACTTAAATGCGGGGTCATCAGTTACCTAAACTTAAAAAATCCTTAGAAATTACCTTATGCTAAAGACAACACAAACATCCATGCCCGAGGGAGGTTTCGAACCCCCCGACGGGGAACTGCCTTGCGCATCGCAGCATAGCGCCTCAATGCGCTCGGCCACTCCGCCGCAGCGGCTAACAAAGAAATGGAAAGTAGAGATTACAAGAAAGAGTAGAGGCAAGACTTCAGATGAAAGCACATTGTTGTCTGTATATAGAAAATAAAAGTAGAAAAAAGAAGCCTGTCGTTCGGTATCCAACGAATTACGCTTCAATTGAGGATAACACTGGCCAGCCAAGTTAGGTGATCCCAATTCCAAGAGGTGTCATGATCGGGACTGCCGGCGGAAAACACGTTACATTTGAGAAAAGTGTGAACTTGCTGTGTGCCCTGATGCATGAAACAATTTCATTGTACGAAAAATACAAAATAGTGTGCACTCTTCATGTATTATTTGATATTATAATAGATATTTATAATAGATGTTACATGTAAAACGTAGCAGTTTGGACTTCCGGTTGCTCCAATCGGAACTTCGAGTCCTCTCTTGGGCGTGCGTGTGTGTGTTGTCTTTAGCCTTAGTTAAAGTAGTTTGTAATTCTGGGGATTGATGACCTCAGCAGTTTGGTGTTCGGGTGTGGTGGTATGACACTGTGGTCTCGGGGTAAAGCGCTCGACTGGAAACCAAAGGATTGCGGTTTCGACATCTGGTCGGATCTCGGATTTTTTCAGTCTGCGTTTAAACCCAGCCTTCACCTCTCAACGATGTGAGAAGTAGCGAGAAACGACACGTGGTTCGGATTCTACGTTAAGCCATATCCCATTTCCCCAGTTGGATTCGGACATGCAAGTCGCCAAAGTGGCATCCCATTGAAAGACTTGACCAGGCCAATGAGCCACAAGAAATGAGCAGTTTGGTGACTCGGGTTTACAAACATTATAACATCACATCACTTCAAGGCTCTTGTAAATCCTAATTCATAACGTAGAATTGTGGCGTCAGCGCATAGAACAACAATGTCAACAGATAGACGCCAGTAATATGGGAACGAGCGAGAAAGTCAACGATGCGGTGCATAGACGACTACGTTGCAGCTCGTGGTAGCCATTTTGAGCACAGTCTGTAGAGAACTGTACGTAGTAAATTACACTGCATCAACAGAAATAACTAACTTGCATGTTCACCACAACAAATGCCTGTAACGCGGTAAAGAAAGCAAATAAACCATATGTATACAGGATTTGTTCCCACATATTTAGTTACAACCTGCACAAACATAAGGTAAGCTGTGCAACAGGGTATATTACCGTTCAGGAGGTGTCAGATCCACCTCCGGGTATCCAGATTTAGGTTCTCTATGATTTTCCTAAATCACTCCAGGCGAATGCTGGGATGGGTCCTTTTAAAGAGCACCGCCATGCCAACCCACATATGTTAATATTTCGTTTCTTGCGAAATTTAAATATGGCCGCTGGTAAGTATTACAAGAAAACGAAAAGAAAATACGTTTCAATTCTGCTCCCATATTAGCCTATTATCCATATACTGATATGAATTTCAAATCAAGAGGTAAGCAAGCAGTTATTTGTCACATAATAACTGATGGAAAATCGTTTGCCAAATTTAAGCAAGGCGGACAATGCGAAGTAGTGTGCAAAAAATATGAATGTGCAGGCACGCTGCAGTTCTATGCTCAGAGACCAGAGTTATACATCAAGTTTGTATAGAGATCTAGGGACTGATGACCACGCAGTTAAGTCCCATAAGCTTAACAAACATTTCAACATTTGTATAGAGATCACTGATTGAAGCACATAGCAATTGTCGTCCTTGGCTCTGCCGGCGCTAAAGTCAAGGATGATAATTGTTATGTGCTTGAATATATGTGTAGCGAGTAGAATAATTTTCAAGTCTGTATCAATAACATTTTAACTTCTTTGATATAAACAGTAAAGTCTGAAGGTGGCCTTATAAACCGAAAACCGCTTCAATAATTAAAAAAATAAACTTGTAGAACATACTCAAAATTGCGATTTTTAATTCAGTATGATGATGTTCCACCAAGAACCGACGGAAGAATCAGTTAAAATGATAAAAATATGCTATTTATGATCGTTATGGGGTTTCAAAACACCTGGTATCCTTACTAAAAGGTGTGTATAATAACCATACCGCAACTATAAAAGTAGATGGTGAATGCCGGCCGCGATGGCCGAGGGGACTGAGGCGCTTCAGTCACGGTCTGCACGGCCACTACGGTCGGGGGTTCGAATCCCCCCTCGGGCATGGATATTTGTGCCGTCCTAGTTCGTAAGTAGTTCATAAGTAGTTTGTAAGTTTAGGGACTGATGACCCCGTAGTTAAGTCCCATAAGCTGTACAAACATTTGAACATTTGAGATGGTGAATACTCGGAGTCTTTCGATATGACAAATGGGGTTAGACAAGGTTGCATAATGTCACCTCAGCTCTACATCTGTGCAGAGTATGTAAGCGGGAAAGCGTTGGATGGCTGGAACGGTGGGATTTCAATTGGCGGCAGGAAGATCAACAATTAACACTTCGCAGATGATGCTACACTCATAGCAGGAAGTGAGGAAGAACTTCGTGATCTGTTCTCAAGAGTGAACTTACAGGATGTTTAAAGGATCTTGAAATAGTGAGTGACCATGTATATCTACGCTCCGTGAACAATTGGACAGGAAAGTGTGTCAAAGAGATAAGCCGCAGTCGTCAAATTCACCAAGATCTTTAAGAATCGGGGAATATCCAAGAAGCTTGGTGGAAGCGTTGGTGTTTTCTGTATTGTTATACGGATGCGAGACCTGGACCATGAAAGGCAGTGATAAGAGCCGCATTGATGCCTTCGAGATGTGGAGGAAGATGCTGCGAGTACCAAGGACTAAGAAGAACAAATGCTTCAATAATAGAAGAACTTGACATCACCAGAAGGTTATCTTTTCGTTTAGCCAAAAATACCTTTAGTTCCTTGGGCACATCTTGAGAAGGAAAGGGGATAATTTAGAGAAGAGTATCTTGGAAGGAAAAATTGAAGGCAGAAGACCACGAGGGAGAGCAGCAAGCAGATGGCTGGATCAAACGAAGAGGATCACCAGCCTACCCCTTCAAATCATATTAAGAAAGGCTGAAGATCGCTGTGGATGAAGACATCTGACTGAAGTTTCAACTATCTAAGAATGAATGAGGAAATGAGGCCACGCTACTCAACAATAAGTAAAAAGACTAATAATGATGAAAGATCGTTATGTGTTGATCGATTTTAGTAAATTGATATAGATTAGGTTATGTAGTTGAGTCAGAGATAACATGAAGGGCAATACGGAATACCTGGTATTTCGCAAAACCCAGCTTTATTGTGCAGCTGGTGAGAATACAGATGAGATTTGTGAGGAATGTAAGAAATTTGTATGCCCCAAATGCGCAGAGCATTATTTATATGTAAAGTGTGCGAATCTTTTCTAAAGGTTTCCGAGTCGTGTAACGGAGGCGGAACTTGGGTACCAGACAGATGTTCACCTAGTGGGATGTGGAAAGTCGTCTAAAGATCACAACCAGGCTGCCCCACACGTCGAGCTCGAGGGAAAAATTGTCACCGTTGGGCAATGACGATCAGATCGTTACCTGCGGCGAGGCAGAAGGCCACGGTGACATATCCCATGGAGAGCTGTACGGCGGCGAGCAGCGCATAGGCGACGAACAGCGCGGCCACGTAGCACATGAGTGCGGCGCCCACCCTGTTGCGCAGCTCCTTGCAGAGCGCGTACACGGCGAACGTGGCGGCCAGGAACGGCAGCGACAGCACCGTGCCCGCCGGGTAGAACAGGATGGCGTCCTTCTCCTCCTCTGGGCACTCCTCAGCAGGGAAGCACAGGTACAGCGTCAGGTTGCCGCCCACCGTTTCGTCCACGCAGTACTCGCTCGGCGGCACCATGTACGAGTCGAACGCCAGTGTGCCGTTAGCGAGCATCTCGAACGGGTCGTCGATCTCGTACCGGCTGCACGGGCACGCCGAGCCGAACAGGACGAACATGTCCCGCAGGGGGGCGTCGGTCTTGTCGGAGAGCAGGGACAGCAGCGTCGAGACTGAGCCGGGGGTGAGGTCAGTATCGAAACTGGCAGAGCTGTACTCGGAGAGGTCGTTCGTGATGTTCGCGAGGGATTCTTTCAGTTCGTCGAGTTCGACTACTCCTGCAGTACCGGCGGCGGCCAGATTGCTGAGTTCGGAAGACAGCGCCTCCACGGCTTCACGCAGTCTTTCAGTAGAGGGCTGCCTGTCGGCCGGAAGACTCTCGTATAAGGTGCTCGATAGGTTCCCGATGACCTCGTCCGGTGGGGCGTCCCCCGAGGCGTCGAGTGGCGCAGTGAGGTTGCCCTGCAGCTGCTCCACGACGGCCACCAGCCTCGGGACGAGCGCGTGCAGCGCGGCCAGGTGTCGGCCGGGAGACCTGCGGGCCCGGACGGGCGCGAGGCGGCGGCCGGGCACGCAGTCGCCCCACTGGTCGGAGACGTGCCCCGCAGGGCAACACTTGCGCACGCAGCCGCGCATCAGGCAGGGGCACGCCCTGGAGCCGTCCCTCCACAGCGGCGCCTCGAACGCCGACCCGTCTGCCGAGGTGAGCGTCCGATTGGCGTCGAGCACCGGCGCGGACAGCTGCACGGGGCACGGCTCGTCCCGCGACGCGGCGGCCGCCAGCACCAGCGCCAGCACCAGGGAGGCGAGCTGCGACATGTCCGCACACGCACTGACTGACCGCTCTCTGGCCAGGCGCTGCCCCCACCTCCGGCTAGCGGCCCTTCCACTTCCTCTGCGCCGCGATTGCCGTGAGCACCGCCGCTTTATCGTGGCCGACTCACCGCGGCTCTTGCCGTCGGCAAACCGGGCTGGGCGTCGCCTGTCGGGTTCTGCCCCTGTTGGAGCCGCTCCTTCAGGTTCTCGCTACGCGTTAAATACATCTTAACGCACTGTCTCCTTGAAGGTGCTTCGAACTTTCAGTACGATGGAGAAGGGTAAATATATCAATCTGATGTCCAAAAACGACTGATCCAGAAGTGTTGTCGTGGTCATCAAATAAAAAAGTTCAAATGTTAGTTAAGCTTACCTGTGGGGTCATCAGTACAAAAATGTTCAAATGTTCGTACAGCTTATGGGATTTAACTACGGGGTCATCAGTCCCTAAACTTACAAACTACTTATGAACTAACTAATACTAAGGACGGCACAAATATCCATGCCCGAGGGGGGATTCGAACCCCCGACCGTAGTGGCCGTGCAGACCGTGACTGGAGCGCCTCAGTCCCCTCGGCTACTGCGGCAGGCGGGTCATCAGTCCCTAAACTTACAAACGACTTATAAACTTATTCTAAAGACAACACAAACATTCATGCCCGAGGGAGGATTCTAATTCCCGACGGGGAAAGGCCTCGCGCATCGGAGCATAGTGTCTCAATGCGCTTGGCCACTCCGCCGCGGCCATGTCTTCAGTCCAGAGACTGGTCTGATGCATCTCTTAACCCTACTCTATCCTGAGCAAGCCTATTTCTCATAAGAACGGCAACCTACATCAATTTGAATCTGCTTACTGTATTCGTCTCTTGGTCTCCCTCTGCGATTTTTAACCCACACACTTCCCCCCAAAGCTAAATTCACGACCCTTGATGTGTAAGGAGGATATGTCATAACAATCGATATATTCTTTTATTCAAGGTATGCCAAAAACTCCATCTCTCCCCAGTTCTGTTTAGTACCTCTTCATTAGATACGCGATCTACCCTCCTAATCTTCAGCAATCTTCTGTAGCACCACATACATGTATATACAGGGTGTTTCACTAAGTGTGTTTGCCTCTGTAACTTATAAAATAATAGGCGACGGGAAATTTTAATGCGGTAGGTTAACACAAGAAATGTTAAACTTTCTGCGGAGCTATGAACATAGTTTATTGTATCATTTTCCAAAGAGTTACAGCACAAAGATATTATTTTTTAAATGGAACAATATTTTTTTCTATCGTGCATTGGATTCGTTGAAACCAGCTGCGTCCAAATCCATTTAAACTACATTCCTATCACTGTTAGTTTGGGAGCTACAACCCTTCAACGTTTAGGGGGCGGAGGCTACGACAGCGTAGCTGGCTGGCTGGTGGTCATGAGACAGTGGGCCGTGCCCCAGGGGATAGCCACTCGGCCAGTCAGCTACGCTATCGCAGTCTCCGCCCTCGGAACTCTGAAAGGTTGTAGCTCCCAAACTAACAGTGATAGGAATGTAGTTTAAATTGATTTCGACGCAGCTCGTTTAAACGAATCCAATACACGATAGAAAAAAACTATTGTTCCATTTAAAAATTATATCTTTGTGATGTAACTCTATGGGAAATGATACAATACACTATGTGCATAGCTCCGCAGAAAGTGTAAAATTTCTTGTGTTGACCTACCGCATTAAAATTTCCCGTCGCCTATTATTTTATAAGTTACAGAGGCAAACACACTTAGTGAAACACCCTGTATGTAACGCTTTGATATTTTGTACAACAAGATTACACCATTTAAAAATTTATGTAAATTCATGTATGACATGTATTAAATACGTCTTAATACACAGTCTCCTTCAAGGTGCTACGAACTTTCAGTTATGATGGGGAAGGTTAATGAATCAATTTGATGTCCAAAAAACGAATGATTCCAGAAGTGTTGTTGTTTTCTTCAGTCCGGAGATTGGTTTGATGCAGCTCTCCACCATATCCTGAGCAAGACTTTGCATCTCCTCATAAGAATGGCAACCCACATTGTCACGATACATAACTGTTTTGAAATTTTTAACTAATAATTTGTTTTGTAGATAAACAACGGAATATACTCCAGTTCATCTTATTACTGTTATTGATGTATATTTCATATTGAATGTGTCATGAAATTTAGTATAAGATTCCACTTAAGGTCGGAATCGGCCCATGTTGTATTTTGTTTACTATTGCAGTCGATGTATTTCAAAGATTCCTAAGAAGAAATGGCTCTTGACGATCATATGTTTGCCGATCGTCAGCCCATCTTTCTACAGGACAATGCACGATGACGCACCGCTTCTGCTGCAGTGCTGTCGCCTCTGCTAATGGCAGATTTTGGAAGAATATATGAAGGAGAGTTAGGATTAACGTCCTGTCGACGTCGCAGTCATTAGCGACGAAACACAAGCTCAGCTCGATTTTTGGTAAAGTCGGGAAAAGAAATCGACAGGCTCCTTTGAGGGAACCATCCATACATTTGACTGTAGTTATTTTTGGAAATCAATGAACACCTAAATTAGGATGGGCGGCGGTGTGTTTGAACCGCCGTCCGGTGTGTTACCACTGCGGCACCTCGCTCGGTGGGGACGTTCTGAAAAATCCACCGTGAACCTATAAAAACCACTGTCAAATAAAGTCATTTCAGAAAAAAGTAATAGTTCTCATTACTTTTTATCTGGCCGTTGTATAAATCTGTATATATAAAGCAGAGTGTCCGGGTGTTTGGTGTACGTATTGCATACAAATCTATTGTTCTGTTCAAATCTTTATGAAATTTTGTACACTTGAGGAAGCGGTCGCCGTAGGTGTAAGTACAACATATAGTTCACGAGATATGACGTCATAAACAATGAGATGGGCGAAAAACTGCTGCATTGAGCGACAATGCTGCTCAATTTCTATTAAACCACTTTCGACCAAATTTGATACATGTATTCCTTACCGTGTGGTAACAGTTGCTGCAGGGTTAAGAATCACATACGACTCATGGTTCAGGAGATATGGCGTTATAAACAATAGGAATCGCAAAAAAACTGTCACATAATACGACGAGACTTTATTCATACACTTGCAACCAAATTTAAAGATAATTTCAAACCTTTATTATATTTTTTCTAGACTACAAATTGTAGCCGCAGGAAATTTTACGGACAGTATACACATATATAGCTGAATGTACCTTCGAAATTGTACCACAGTGAGACACATAGTTCATGAGATATGAGCACATAAACAGTAACTTTCATATAAAACGGCCCCATCACGCACCTAGTTTTAATCTATTACTTCCTTACTACTAATTATAATCGCAACAGATTTTTCAGACATACAGCACTTATACAAATGAATATATACCGAAAAATTACATAATTGTACAACATATAACTCAATGAATATGAGATCGTACGAATTTTATATATCATTTGTATTCTGATTACTATCTTTCTTTGTTTGGATATTACATTTATAATTTTGTACATTATGCAAGACAGCCTTATTTCTTATATATTCTGCGGTAAATATAACATGTTTTTAGAAAAAAGAAGTGGACAGAGAGAGAAAAGGGATAGGAGGAGTACTAACTCAAGGCAGGAATAAATAAATACCCTGGTAACGCAGGGGTTTTTTGCTAGTATATTTTAAATGAGATACAGCTGCAAGTCTTACTATGTATACCTATATGACGGTATTTCTAATTAAGATATAGGCCTATATGAAGGTCTGGAGGCCAATCTTTTTCACTGTCTGCAGCTGCAATTCCAACGATAGTATTTAGCCTTTGAAATTAGACGATTTTTTTAAATAAAAGGCTACCTGTAGGGTCAATCTAAAATGTTCAAATGTTTGTATAGTCTGTGGGACTTAACTATGGGTTTATCAGTCCCTAAACTTACAAACTACTTATGAACTAACTAAGACTAAGGACGGCACAAATATCCATGCCCGAGGAGGGATTCGAACACCCGACCGTAGTGGCTGTGCAGACCGTGACTGGAGCGCCTCAGTCCCCTCGGCCACCGCGGCCGGCTAGGGTCAATCTAGGTAGTATTATTAAATTATCGGTTAATTATATGTATTCTTGTGGAAAACACTACCGAATATTTTACTCCTTCTATAACGATCACATATGAGCCGTTTTCTACTCCATATTGACGCTTTGGCTCGCTGTCATCTGTCATCAGTTACTCCTAAGGTGCATCGTTTTATTAATCGAAACAGCTTAAATATATTATTATTTTCATATTACATAGTTTAGGCCCATCCGTAATTTATTCCCAGCACACTCATAAATCCAGTTTTGGTTTACATACTTTCGCCTGTTCCAATTTCCATATCTTTAAAATGTGTTCACACAATTTTTTTCTGTACTCCCTCTATTTTCTGAAGTATGATTTGGACGCACTACTCATTTCTAATTAAACTGTTCTTATTCCGAGACATGAAATTGTAACCAGCTAGTGGTCTTAGGACTTTCATCTCTGTGCTCCAGTCCTTCTCCGTTGACTGGCGATTAGAGCCCAAGTCTCTGACATATGCATTTTAACTCGTACTGCCCTCAAAAATGTTCAAATGCTTGTAAATTTAAGAGACTTGACCACGTTGGTCATTAGTCCCTAGGCTTACAAAGTACTTACACTAACTTAAAGTAACTTATGCTAAGAACAACACAAACACCCATGCCCGAGGGAGGACTCGAACCTCAGACGGCGAACGGGTGAACAGCCGCTCGCACCGTAACTGGGCGCCTTAGTGCGCAAGGCTATTCTGCCGCGGCAACCATTTTTTTCACATGTTCCCTACTACCGCATTTACATTGACTATATTGCCGGCTGCGGTGGCCGAGGGGACTAAGGCGCTCCAGCCACGGTCTGCACGGCCACTACGGTCGGGGGTTCGAATCCCCCTCGGGCATGGATATGTGTGCCGTCGTAGTTCGTAAGTAGTTCATAAGTATTTTGTAAGTTTAGGGACTGATGACCCCGTAGTTAATTTCCATAGACTATACAAACATTTGAAACATTGACTATTACTCAACTAGTATAAGCTCTGGTTGTACATAACTGCAAATTATAAGTTCCAGAGCTCTAAATGCTTCGTGTAATATCGACAAATACCGTTCAATTGTTTTTAATAGTTACAAATATTGAAATCACTAGCCGATAGTCAGATAATGTTGGAAGCTGCAAGCATTTCTCTGGGGTAATGTTTCGCTGTTGTGGTCTACAAGCTTCCGATGTCTGCTGGAAACCTGTTCTCTGCCCCACTCTTTCCTTCCCCTCCCGCGCCCCATCACTTCTCCGAAGGCAACACCACTTCCCAACAGTATCAGCTTGCCCACATTCCCCACAGGATCGACTATACACACACACACACACACACACACACACATACACACACACACAGAGAGAGAGAGAGAGAGAGAGAGAGAGACGTCGCGTATGTTAAGTAGGTTACGACCACCGAGAGTGTTTCAACGCTACACTCAGAATATCCCGTACAAGTCTGTTCTAAGAAATGTCTCTGTTATATACTGTTTCTCAGAACGTAATGTAACCTTTTTTTGTCGAACAAAAATTAAGATATAGACTTAAACGCACTTTCTTTTTCCGAAAAAGTGTCCGTTCTTCAGGAGAGCACACGTATTTTTTCGCATTTTTTCAGCACTTTAAGATAGTTACTGACAGCCAACTATTTCTATTCCTGACAAATTTTCTTGACACAACTGTTTCTGCTTTTGTCTTTAAACGTGAATTCTGTTTAATATTCAATTTCTGAACATTTAAACTGCAACAATATAAAAAACCAAAAATGGTTTTAATGGTTTTCTTTTGAAGTCGCATAGATACCATCTATAGTATGTATTTATTACGTTAATTGGAAATGAGAAAACATTTTTTTTATTTGTTATACAACCTTGAAAGACATTTAGCATTGAGGCGCTATGCTCCGATGCCCGAGGCCGTTCCTCGTCGGAGGTTCGTGTCCTTCCTCGTGCATGGATGTTTGTGTTGTCTTTAGTACAAGTTAGTTTATAAGTAGCTTGTAAGTTTAGGGACTGATGACCCAGCAGTTAAGTCCCCTAAGCTTAAAAAAAAACATTAAAAAATACTTAGCAAAAAATTTTTCTAATTAACGTTAACCCAAGGCATATAAATTCTTGTAGTGAAACATGCATTCTGTTAAAATTTCTGAGGCGTCTTCAACACCGAATCCTTTATAGAGGTTACTATTATACCCATGTCTGAAAAGTTTAGTCCTACCTTCTGTGAAATGACAGTATTTCCGGTGTAGAGCTTCTAATAAGCACACTTGGAAAATCAGTGCACGGAAAACCAGTTTTTTAAAAATTGTCCTCCTAATTACGTACTATTGACGTCAATACAAGGAACAAATGGTCTGTACGGAATGAAGATAGCTGCAAACAAAATGGGGGACAAATATGCAGCAACCTCAATTAAAGCCGAAACAATGTTTTGTATTCTACAGAACGCCTGTTAACTAAGACCAATATTCTGTCATAAGAATAATGATCTTTTCGTGTGTTCATAATGACCATGTCGCTGTCCAAACAGTCTGTTCGAAATTAGAAAGCAATGTAATAAATTACGATTGCGTCGAATGTATATAGTTTCTCCACATGCGTCAGCAAACAGCAGCTGAATGATGTCTAAAAACAAGAATATCCAACATACCTCTGCGATCATACTAGTGAGGAACAACGCGATATGTATACAGTTCAACATTTTGTAACGGATTTAGCCCTAGATAACCCATGTGTCTTGATTAAGAAAGTATGTGATATCCTTCATGAAAATGTATGTAAAACTAGAAGGCTCACTAATGTATAGTTACTTTCTGTATACATAGGCTACAGGCACTCAGATACTATAATTTTATGTGTACCATAATTACTGAGTCAATTCTTTATCTGACAGTATTTTAATTCGAAATTTGATTCAAATATAGATAATAATACAGCAATTAACCATATTAATTTACGCAATATTAACTGAGCAAACATTTTGAAAAGCATTGAATTAAAATTTGTAATGCGACCGGGAATCGAACCCAGACCTCCCTACTTACTAGGCAGACGTCTTACCGTTTTTTTTTTTTTTTTTTTTTTTTTTTTTTTTTTCCTCTCAATGGGTGGTTCTGTTCATTGCGGACTCTGATCGTTTTTGTTCGTTGATGTTTGAAGTGTCATTGGCTCAGCTTTTTTTATTACAGAGGGCGTTGAGCCATCTGACCGGGCGCGCTGAGCCACGGCGCCCGGCAACCGTTAGACCACCGAATTACTAGCGATGAAGGCGCCTCGGAATAGGCTAAGCATGATTTCCTTCACGTCACAAACTTTAATTCAGCTTCTGTGTTCCATAGAATATTGCCACTACTGCCAAGGCTCTCCATGCAGCGTAATAACACATCGGCAATGGACATATCGGAACATTTCTGTTTAAGGTGATATAAATATCAATGTAAACAGGAATGTTCCAATATGCCATGCGATTCTCGGTCGCAACACAAATTTTAATTCAATGCTTCAGATTTATCATTAATGTCTTTGACGTATTAGAGACGAAAATCCGACTCAGTGATTGTATTTTTGTATTTACATTGATATTTCGAAAAGCATTGTTCATAACTAAAAGTCTTTTGACACTGCATAATTATATTGTAATGCAAATAATGTCATAAAAGTACTTTGTCACACCTTAAACTTTACCTCCTTGACCATTCTCTGTCAACTTACTTTCGTTTAATTACAGTTTATATAAAACTTGAAATAATGATAACGCTGTAGTCTGGTAACAGGATGCAATTAGTCGTATTACTACAATAATATAATTACTACCATTTACTGAAGTTATGTAATCCTAAACATTTTGACATAATTAGTTTGTAACGAAACTATACTGCTGTTTAATTATTAAATAATTTCAATTATATAAACAAATCAACAGTGCACTAATTATATTTTGCATATATGTCTGGTATATAATTTTACCCAATCTATAAGTGTTTATAAAATTGTCCGCTATTTGTGTTGATTAATCTGATGTCTATCTTATTTGTGAAAAACGCCGAATTTAATTACGGAAACATAATTCAGGAATATTATTGTACCAATTTTATTCTGAAACTATCTGGTATCTAGCATTATTTATGCATCAGTCAGTTTTTGGTTTGGCGCAGTCTCAGTTTGGAATGTAACACCATGGTTATTTTTATATATACTGATGCATTTATGTTTTTGGAAAATAATAAAAAGAAATCAAATGTGCAGCGGTGCACTTCCATTTACTAAGATAAACCCAGGCTGACAAATAATTTCAGTACAACATTGGATACAGGGAAGATACCTACTTCTACGTGAAGTCGTCCACATGAGTACGAAAAGAAATCCGTTAAACGTGTTTACAAGATAAATCAATCAAAAGTGAAGGCAGTAAACTCCACAAAATACCTAGGAATTACTATTACTTCAGACTTAAATTATAAAGAACACGTAGATAATGTCGTGGGAAAGGCGAACCATGGACTGCGCTTTATTGGCAGAACCCTTAAAACATGCAACAGAACTACAAGAGAAACTGCATACACTACGCTTGTCCGTCCTTTTATGGAGTATTGCTGCCCAGTGTGGGATACTTATCAAGTGGGTTTGACGGAGGACATCGAAAGCTTTCAAAGAAGGGCAGCTCGTTTCGTATTGTCACGATACAGGGGAGACAGCGTTACGGAAATGATACAGGATCTGGGATGGGAATCATTACAACAACGGCGCTTATCGCTGCGGCGTGGTCTACTTACGAAACTCCAATCACCAACATTATCCTCTGAATGCGAAAATATGTTGTTGACTCCCACTTACATAGGTAGAAATGATCATCAGAATAAAATACGAGAAATCAAAGCTCGAACGGAGAGATTCAGGTGTTCTTTCTTCCCGCGCGCTATTCGAGAATGGAATGGGAGATAAATAGTATAATGGTGGTTCGATGAACCCTCTGCCAGGCACTTAAATGTGATTTACAGAGTATCCCATGTAGATGTAGATACAAAAGTTTTGTCTACATGAGCGAAGCAGATAATGAAATTTAAAACATGATAACTATTAGAACTTGTGTTTGGGTTGCGGCGGTCCTGTTCTAACGTAGGTAGGATCGTCACAATCTGAAGCTTCATTCCGCAAATCTTTGTAAAGTACGAGGAAGGAGGTGAATTTTTACCGTTCTGTGCAACTATTTGAAATCTACCTAAGTCACCTATCCTACCCGTTCCATTAATAGATGAAGCGCCAGAAAAATGAGTATATCTATGTCTCTGTGAGAGTTTTTATAAACGAAGTGGTTTATATGCTAGACTGGAGAATATAGGAAATAACCAAAACACCGAGTTGGCTACCTAATGAAAAATTGGCATTAGAAAATATGCAGGAACGACGTGGCTACGTATGTGTGAAGGGATTTGCATTATATTACTATTCTTTCTATGAAGCTCAGTCTGGCGTCTATCTTTCCAACTAATTTTTTATGTGGTCATCCCACTAATATTATCTTTACACCTGTGCGTTTTGTTACGTTGTTGGCAACACTTTGACTTCTAAAGGTATTAACATAAGGAGAGGCATTGAATTAATATTTATTCTGTGACTGGGATTCGAACCCAGGAACCACCGCATTGTAGCCAAAGCAACTACACGGACTGTCTTAAAGTACATCTCCCTCCACACCAAATACTTCAATTCTGCCTCATGTTCCCTGTGAAATGCGTATCAAATTGCCAGGGCTTTCCTACATTGGAATAGCATCCCAGCAAAGAACGCGTATAGGAACTATCCCGCCTTGTTCCTCAGGCTAAGGTGATATAAATATCCCGGCCACAGCATAAATTTTATAACGAGACAATGTTGTCTCAAGGAATTGTATTATTTGTTGATATTTACATCACCTCGGCCTGAGGAACAAGGCGGGATAGTTTCTATGCGCGTTCTTTGCTGGGGTGCTATTCCAATGTAGGAGAGCCCTGGCAATTTGATACGTATTTTACAGGGAACATGAGGCAAAATTAAAGTATATGGTGTGGAAGGAGACGTATTTTAAGACAGTCCGTGTAGTTGCTTTGGCTACGACGCCGTGTTAGCTGAGTGGTCTGCCGGGCGCCGTGGCTCAGCGCGCCCGGTCAGGGGGCTCAACGCCCTCTGTAACAAAAAAGCTGAGCCAAAGAACAAATAGAACAAGAACGAACAAACACGAGCAACGTCCGCAAGGCACAGAACTACCCACAGAGAGGAAAAAAAAAAAAAAAAAAAAAAAAAAAAAGTGGTCTAAAGCACCTACCTGGTAAGTAGGAGGTCCCGGGTTCGAATCACGGCGACAGCATAAATTTTAATTCAGTCCCTCTCCTTATGTTAATATATTTGGTATAACGAGACAATGTTGTCTCAAGGAGTTGTATTATTTGTTGATATTTATATCACTTTGAGTTCTGTTCGGGAGGGAGTCTTGAATGCAGTCGCAAATCTGATCCTATACTCACGGCAGAGTAGCACGGTGTCAAATGCGTTCCTAAAGTCAAGGATATTTCGACGAGCTACGAATCGGCGTTGCATTCGAAGTCAAGACCGCCTGATACGGACGCTTCCAGATCTCTGCATACCGTGGCGCAGAGCGCCTGCCGCTGGCGTTCGCCTGTGGATCCCTCTGTCTGCTCTGTCGTCCGTATCTGGCACGGATCCAACAATGACGAGCGATATTCAAGTAATGGTCATACGGGTGGTTTGTAAGCTTCTTCCTCCGTTCAAGCACTACACTTTCTGAGGATTCTTCCAATCACCTCGTTTGCACGAGCTCCCAAAACCGGCTTTCGTAAACTGATTTCCCAATTCCGAATTTGGTTGGTCATGTAAACACTGCAAGATCGATTCTAGAAATCCGGTTCTGTAAAGCTGTTTTGCACTTGTACAATCGATTTTCGTACAAATGTTTTTGAAAGCTGCTTGGCTTGTCAGATTGCGTCTTCTTGTTAAGATGTCTGCAAAATTTCGGGCCATTAGAGTCAGTGATAATGAAGTAATGAAATAAAATGTCCCGTCTGACGTAGAACCTTTATCAAACTAACATCCGAAACGTGGTAAGCGCAGTCCCGTACGCGTTTTACACACGTTGCGGAATCCTCCCTCAGCTAGAAAAAACGGCCTGGGGGAAAAAAGATTGCGCGCTTTCTGACCGTCACATTGTACCAGTAAGCAGTTACGGAAGCCGTTGATGCGCAATGAAATCTGCTGCAAAACGTTGTGAAACAGCAATCATGATGACTGCCGGCAGAAGCATTTATAATATTGGTTACCAAAAAATAAATTACGTACAAAAATAGCGGTGTAAAAATGAATTGCAACGTATGTCACCAATAAGCATTCTATTACGTAGAAATTGCAAGTGTCAATCGGTAAAAGCAGCCAAAATGTCATCAGTTTTAAGATTGTAACAAGTCACTTTGTCATAAAACGGATATTATAATACTGTATTGCAGCGGTCATTGTTGGAAGAAGATCTTCATTCGACCAAAACCAGTTACCTAATATACTGCCTTCTGGTTTTGGATTATAAGGTTGTTTTTAAGTTTAGTCGGGAAGCGATCTTATTATAGTAATAAATGAGAAAATGCCAAGATCGCAATTTTTTTTGTTTTTATTATTTATGCAAGACGACCGGTCTTGACACTCACGGATCTTCTGGTCTCTTTTTTGATGCATTTTCCTCACGGTACACTGCTGTACCGCATGTTTATAATTCTCTGCAGCCGTCGGAAAGTACCCAATTGGCGGTCCACAGCCGCAAAATATTTTTTAAAAAGTCATCCTTGTGCCAACGGTTGCACAATAGTTTCGACACTGTCTTCCATCAACAGCAGATTGTGAAACATACGGTTTTCGTTTAAATCTTTGACTTTTATTCGTCAGTGCAAGTACAGGTTTCTGCCTGTAAAAGGCGACCTACTAAATGGTGATTACGCAGCTGGGACTCCCTGGAGACGGTTTGCGGAGAGAGAGAGAGAGAGAGAGAGAGAGAGAGAGAGAGAGAGAGAGAGATAGTCGAGCAGAAAGGGAAAATCCCAGGGCGAGTGGAGCGGCAGCTTTCTACACTAAGGCGGCTTCTCACAGTCCTCCACCGGTGTCAACTGGCGAAAGTTATTGCGGAAAATGGAAGTCTGCTTGTACAAACGCTAGTTGCTGTCCTAGTTCCATATTGAGTCTGGGTTTTCGAAGAGAACTTTCGCAATTCTGAAACGACCTCATCGTTCCATACAGGAGGAAAGATGAAAGTGAAACACGTAATATTTAGCACATTAGGCAATGTGAATACGCAATCCCAAGTAACACATACGCAATCCCAAGTAACACAGACGTTCGAAGCATACTTGTGAGGAGCGGATTTTAATATCCACTAACCGGAAACGAGCGTTACCCAGGTATGTATTTGTCAAAACTTTTGTTAATCCAGATCTCTTCCATCCACTCTTTGTGATCTCCTCTAGCCTCCTCTTTCTGTTCTGTCCGAGCAAGCTGGGACAATGGATTTATGCGACTCGCATTCTAGAGAACGGCAGTTCAAAACCACCTCTGGCCATCCAGATATAGATCTCGCGAATTTCCGTAAATCATTCTATGCTGATACCGATATGGTTCCTTTGAAAGTACACGGCCGATTTACTTCCCGGACCCTCTCAAATAAATAAATAAAAGTAAATTAAAAAAAAAAAACCTATCCTGACAATCACCAAGGCAATGATCAAATTGGAGCTATCTAACTGGCTCAGAAGACAGCATGTAGAATATTGGACCAAAGTCCATCAACAAAAACATGGCAAGGTAATGATGCCAAAGCCATGTTTTAAAAGAAGCTCTGCAATCCTGGGCCTGAACAGGAGAGAGATTAGACTCATGGTTGGGTTGCTGACAGGACATGGGAATTTCAAAAACACCTACACACTATGGGAATAACAGAAGAGGACCCTAAATGTAGGATCTGTGATGACGGTGATGAAACTGCATCACATCTAATCTTCGAATGCATTGCATTGAAGAATAAAAGGCACAGAACATTTGGGACAACCAACCCGAAGAAATTGTGTCTAATAAAGAACTGGTAAAGGGACTCCTTGCGCTGTTCAAGGGCATTGGTTGGCTTTACTAGATATACAGGGAGCGATACCGCACAATAAACTTAGTTTCGGTGCGGGCAATGGCGGGTTGGACCAAGACTATTTCGGCTTCCCTGAGAAAATCAAATCAAAGCAATCAATCAAATTAAATAAATAAATAAATAAATATTCTGCGTGAGCTTCGTCTCTTATGACCACGCTTTCAATTTGACGTTGAGCCCTAATCTTCCGTTTTTCTTTCTTTCCTTAACTCTCCCCTTCGTTCCATCCCTCTATCCATACTCACAACTCTGTCCACCTTCTCCTCCCCACCTTCTGATATAAATGAAGGTAATTCACACTTCAGACTTCCATTAGTCTATATTCTCCTCTACTCTGTCTCTCATCACTTGCTCCTCCTCCTGTCCTCCTCCCCCTCGTCTCTCCCGCTCCATCTCTTCTCCCCTCTACTCCTCTCCCATTTATCATCTCTTTTCCTCTCTCTCTTCCATTTCCTCTTCCGCGTCTTTCGTCCCATATCCTCCACCCTCGTCTCTCTGTCCATCTCCACCGTTAAAGGAGAAGTCACATATATCTGCCAACTGTAAGCCATGAGTGGCTTTGAGTATAAAAACGTTCTCACGTAAACATAAATGTGACAAATTTCCCGATGATCAGTCAAATGGTGATAAATTCATTCTACATACCTGCCAAACGGGGCCAAAGTCTACTTCAATAATATGCAGTCTATGTCCGTCTGAGCATTGTGAAAAATAATATAGTGAATCCATCAAGGAATTTTCGAGATTTTTGGTGACAGCGTTGTTAAATAACGACTTATTTATTGACACATTGTGCAAATATTTGAAGTAAAGTGTTTGCTAACAACTTTTGCGATTACATATTACCTTTGTTTAGGATTACATTTCAGTTTATGTATTACATATATTGGAAAAATATATATCATATTATTCTCCGAATGTTTCTTAGAGCACCGAGAAAATTTTTTGGAGTAAATCGCTGAAGAGTTTTTCGAAATGAAAAGGTCTACAGGTAACTCAGCCATATCAAGAGGAATCCGCATTACTACCTCCACTTTGACTATATAATGGCGTAATGCATAACTAGTTGCGTAGTGGTAAAAGCTGCTACGACGTCACTTCTTGTTGCATATTTAAATTGCGTTTTTCTTATAGTGTTAGACGTTGTCATATTTGCATTGTTTCCGAGAAAATTATTTTTATAATGTTTTCTGAGCATGAGAAACAAAACATTCTTCTAGTTGGCAGAAAGTGTAATATTTTAAGCGGCGTGCGCTCGCTCGCTCTACAACTTAGCCTAGTACGTTGCACCTTTTCATAATTTATATTAAAGCCACAAAATAAATGTTAGAAAAACCGGGAATGAGTATAACGTAAACAGCATTAATTAATTTTTTATGATATTCCATGAAAAATACTGTGGTAATTATTAAAATGACAATAAACGTAAAAATTTAAATGAAATAAAATTTAAATATTTTCGTTGCTATTTTGCTTCTAACACGAAAGACTATATCATTTGTGTTTATCTGATAAAGCTACGGCAGAGTACGTGCAAACGATCTGTGGTACGTGATCCGTAAGTCGAGTTATCAAAGATATTGCAAGCGTGGTCCGTTCACAATTAGTTCTGGGACCCAGCGCACGACGGTTTCCTCACTCCACCACCGCTCTAGCTGACGAATTAAGTGATGGGACGCTTCATTTCATTCTCAGTAAAAAGAAACGTATCCTAGTATTCTTTCTTGATAATATACACAGAAGAATCAAAGAAACTGGTACGGTACGCGTGCCTAATATCCCTCGTGGGCACGCAGAAGTGTCGCAACAAGACGTCGCATGGGCTCGACTGATGTCTGCAGTAGTGCTGGCCGGAGGGAACTGACACCACGCATCCTACAGGGCTGTCCGTAAACCCGTGAGAGGGTGGCGGTCACTTGTGAACAGCGCGTCTCGAGGCATTCCAGAGACTATCAGTAACGTCATGTCTGGGGAGTCTGGTGGCCAGCGTAGGCGTTTAAACTCAGAAGAGTGTTCCTGGAGACACTCTCTGGCAATTCTGGACGTGTGGGTCATCGATTGTTCCGCTGGAATTGCGAAACTACGTCGGAATGCACAATGGATGAATGAATGGATGCAGGTGATCATCTAGGTCACCCGCCAGAGTCGTATCTAAATATATCAGGGGTCCCACGTCAACTCAACTGCACACGTTTCACACCAGCAGAGTGCCTTCATCAGCTTGGTCCCCTACTGACATACAGGGTCCATGGATTCATGGGGTTGATCCATACCCGTACGCATCCATCCACTCAATACAAATTGGAAACGAGACTCTTCAGATCGGGCAACTTGTTTCCAGTCATCAAAACTTCAATGTGCTGTTGATGGGCTCAGACGATGCTTTAAAGCTTTGTATCGTGCAGTCAACAAGGGTACATGAATGAGCCTTTGGCTACGAAAGCCCATATCGATGATGCTTTATTGAATGGTTCGCAGACTGTCACTTGTTGATGGCCCAGCAATTGGTGGAAGGGTCGCACTTCTGTTACATTGAAGGATTCTCATCAGTCGCCGTTTCTCCCGTACTTGTAGGATCTTTTTCGGGTCGCAGCGATGTCCGAATGTGATGTTATACCGGATTGCCGATATTCATGGAGCACTCGTGAATGGTCATACGGGAAAATCCCTGCCTCATCGCTACGTCGGAGACGTGTCTCATCTCTCGTGCGCCGACTATAACGCCATGTTCAAACTCACTTAAACGCCACAACCCACCATTGTAGCAGCAGTAACCGACCTAAAGCCTGCGCAATACATCTGTTGCTTTATATAGGCGTTTCAAACCGCAGTGCTCTCCTCTGAATGCATATCTCTGTGTTCGCATACGCATGCCTTTACCAGGATCGGGACTGATAATCTTTGTCGTTTAGCCCATTTCAAAATCAAACCTTTACCAGAGCTTTGGCTTTTCAGTGTAAGTATTCAATATCAACTTCTTTCAACCGCATTCCTCCAAAATGTAAATTACGTTAACAGGATTTTTTTTTTTTAGAGGAAACAAGTTTTTCTGGTCTAGAAGGTCGTAGGAAAAATGTTTTTGATCTGTTACAATTTTTTCCCTTCAAACGCTATCTTTATAATATAGGATATGAGATATTCAGTAAAAAGTTACATTATCAATAAAAGTGCAAAGTTTTTCCAACTAATTTTTGTCCGTACAATTAATTACATATTAAAATTTATGTAATAGTAAACTACTATTACTCTTTAATCCGCGAGAATTCGCGCCTTTAAAACTTACGTGATCGATCGCGTGTTTAGCATTTTTCTGACAGTCAAAGAACAGTTTGTACTGTACTTAATATGTCTAAATAGTATTTCTAGTTGCGTTTATAAGAAAACATACATATTTGATTATTTAAAATTGGTAAAATGCCGATTGTTTTAAAATTACTGTGCGCAAAATGCTCACGCGCGAGTGCTCGCGGGTTAAGAAGAAAATAAAACTGTCACTGTAGTTCGACCACAGAGAAGATCTGGTCATTTTCCGAAATGGTTCTTTTTTTGAAAAACATTTATATAACAAGAAAATTAACTGATTAATGAATTTTTCCAAACATTTTTTTATTTTATTTATTTATTTATTTTTACTTAATGCGGGCTATACTTGCAGTAACTAGCAAGTTTTTTAAACGACAACGTTATCGAGAATTCAGTTTTTAAAAAGTTAATAAAGTGTGGCGGCTCCGTAGCACAGTGGTAGACTGCCAGACTACAAAGGTCCCGGGTTCGATCCCCGCCAGTCCTAGGATTTTTATCTGTCACTATCCACTTCTTTCACCTCTGGCAGTGCTGCTGACGTGAAAAATACCGAGTAGCACCGTGGTTCTGAACCCACGTTAAACTGTAGGTCCCCCTATAACTGGCTGGGTAAGTCAGTTGGAAGGTCGGAGGAAGGCAACGGCATACCACCTCCAAACAGGACCATGTCTAGTAAAGTACTGTGGTGTTCAAACCAATCTTCGGATTGTTGACTGCTTTACCTTTTTTTAATAAACGGTTTTCGATATATTTCGATACCTATCAAAGTAATCATTACTTACAAAAAGCAATCGACTGATAGTTACAAGTATCTAATTTAACCTTTTCCTTTATAAGCTACTGTGTTTTACCCTATTAAGAAAAAGTGGTTTGACCAAATTTGCGAATTGTTTGGGTCATTTTCGCCATCTTGAATTGCGTTTTATACAATAAAAACTCGATTTATAAGTTAATTTCCTATATTCTCGTATTATCTGTTCTCAGGTTATATTTTTTGCCGTATTAACACTGAACCGCCACAGAATGCTTCGGCTAATTTCTCTTTCTGACACCGGCTGCAAACATTATGACGCGATCGGAAGGTGTACAGAGGGAAGGTAGGCCCTTTATTAGGCTCCCCTTAGTGTTTCTCGCACACCGGAAGCGGACGGCGCCATCTTGTTCCTGCCCCTATCAGATGGAGTCAGCTTGTGGTTTCCTCTCCGACACCTTACTACAGATGTAATTTAAGGCGCCTGCGCAGAGTATATTTCCTCTCAAGGTCTGAATGGAGCGAGTTTTGTTTACGGGTATATTTAACGGTTATTTTGAGAACACTATTGTCAAAAAACTGGAAGACCCTTTAAAGTTTTCATGTTTGTTCGCATTTTATGCGCTGCCGTATCGTTCATCTGATGACTGTGAAATTTCAACATATTATTTACGTTTTCGTGAAGGTTATAGACATATCACTGTTCGACACACATTCAGAAGATATGACGTCACTGAGATGCGCGAAAAATTGCTCCATTATGAACGACGTTTACACTTATCACTTCCTCGCTACTAAATGTATTCGTAAACAGTATCCACTTATGCCAACGAATGCCCTTACAAAATTATTTTATTGTAAAACTAGTTCAGGAGATATAACGTAGTAAACAATGAGATGCATACAAAATCGCCCACTCACGCAAATTGTTTGTAATGCGTATAAATCTACAGTTTTGTTCCAATTTTGCTAACATTTCCCACATTGTTTTTTTAAAGGGCAAGTTCACTATCTACATAAAACTTTCGTATGGTGCGTGGCGGAGGGTACTTTACCTACGGACCTTGGCAATATCTACAGTTTTAATCCATCTCGATGAAATTAGCACACTTAACCTTCAAGAAAGATGAAGGATACTGCTTCCACCATATTTCGTACGGTGCAGGGCGAAGGGTACGTTACAACAGACTTTAAAAGTACTAGGAAAATAGGTACATTTGAACTGTTTCGCGGTTCACCGTGATATTTCATAGATAAATGTAATTTTTCTTAGACAGAAGCAATAGGAGATAGCCAGAGAGAGTAGGAGATGGAGGGAGAGAGGACACAAGATGGTCTGAGAGGTGGGAGGGGGAGATGAACAGGCACTTATCTTTGTGGTCGTTACGCGAAATATAGGTTGGCGCCATTAGAATTGTTATGCAGTCCGCCTCAAATTCTTGCCCTCTAAATTTCTTCAACATTGTTTCTCAAAAACATCGTCGTCTTCTCTCCACCGACTCCCATTTCAGTTCCTGAAGAATTCAGTAAAAGTCGCCCATTGATCGACTCTATCTGTTATAAACCTAGTCGCCCGCCTCTGAACTGCCTCTATGTTCTCTTTTAAACCGTCCTGGTGGGGATCCCAAACACTTGAGCAATACTCGAGACGGGGTCGTACAAGCATTTTATACGTGCTCTCCTTTACGGACGAATCACACCTGCCCAAAATTCTCCCAATAAACTGATGTCGGCATTCGCCTTGCCCACGACTGTGTACGTCTAGATATTTAATTGATGCAACTCTGTCAAGCATCACACTACTAATTTTATATTCGAACATTACGGGATTGTTTCTCCTACACATCTGCATCACCTTACATTTTCTACATTTAGCGCTAGTTGACGTTCCTCACACCAGCCAGAAATGTGGTCCAAGTCGTCCAGCATCCTCTACAGTCATTCAATTACGACACCCTCCTGTACACCACATCAGCAAACAGCTGTAAATTGCAACTTACTCTGTCCGTCAGATAATTTATATAGATAGAAAATAATAGCGGTCCTATCATACTTCCCTAGGACACCTCTGACGGTATCCTACTGTCTGATGAACACTCGCCATCGAGGACAACGCACTGGGTTCTATTACTTAACTAGTCTTCGAGCCACTCACGTATTTTGGTACCTATTCTATAAGCTCGTACCTTAGTTAGAAGTCTGTAGTGCGGTACCGTGTCAAACGCCTTTCGAAAATTGAGGAATATGCAGTCTGCCTATTGGCCTTCATCGATACCTCGTAAGATGTCATGAGAGAAAAGGGCATGCTGAGTTTCGCACGACTGATGCTTCGTAAAGCCTTGCTGATGAATGCAAAGAAGCTTTTCCAACTCAAGAAATTTACTATATTAGAACTGAGAATATGTTCAAGAATTGTACAGCAAACTGATGTTACTGATATAGTTTGATATAGGTCTGTAATTTCGTGGGTTCGTTCTTTTGCGTTTCTTATACATGGCAGACAGATTACTTCATTTTGCGAGTTACTGTTGCTAGTCGTACCTTGAGCGAAACAACTTCAACAGTCTGTACAGCACGTCACTGACATATCAAAATTTAAGTTCTGCATAGTCTAGAGCTATATATTAATGTAATCCGAATGAACAACAGACGATTTGGTGAGGTTCTATGTCTACATCTAAAATATTCTTGGTGTGTGGCGAGCCGCGATGGAGCGGCCGAGCGCATTGAGGCGCTATGCTACGATGCCTGAGGCCGTTCCCCGTCGGGGGTTCGATTCCCCCTTCGGGAATTGATGATTGTGCCGTCTTTGGTATAAGATAGTTCGTAAGTAGTTTGTATGTTTAGGATGATGACCCCGTAATTAAGTCCCATAAGCTCTACAAACATTTGAATATTTTTGGTGTGTGGCGAAATATACAGTGTGTGTCAGTGTCATTTCGCTCTTATTCTGTTCCATTTGCTTATGGTTCGAGGAAAGAAAGACAGTCGTGTGGCCTCGAATCTTTCTTAATTTTATCTTGCTGGTAATTTCGCGAGATATACATAGAGGAAGCCATATATTGGTTGACTCTTCTAGAAAGATCAGAATTTTGACACTAGTCCATATTGTGATGCAGAACGCTTCTCTTGCAGCGGCTGCCACTGAGATTGGCTGATCTCCGTGACTCTTTCGTCGTGCTACACTAGATCGAAGCTCGCACCAGGATAAGCAATCATCCAGGCAACCTACCGCAACACGAATGCAGGTCGCCGGGGAGCTGTGTTATGGCTTGGGGGACATTCAAACGGTGTTCCAAAGAAACTTTTTGGAATCAATCCAAAACACCTTGATAGCTGTTGGTGACGTGAACACTGTGGGTTCCTTGCATTGCTTCGTACTTGGTGTCTTCCACAACGATGATCGCTTTTACCTCATATTTATGCCTTGGCCACAAAATGTGCCTGTTTTGAAACTGCAGTTCCTGCAGCTACATGCCTCTGCAAACCCATGGACTTGCCGAATTGATTCCACGCAGACTGGTTGCTGTTTTGCGATACAAATGTGGAGAAAACATGCTATTAAACATGTGATTATTATGCTTGTGATCATTTTGCGTAGTATACAAGGAGAGTGAAACCATTTCCTACTTGTTTCTGATGGCACCACACCCGCATCCCCGATTTAAAGAAAATGCGGTGTCCTTAAATGGTATGAACGGTTGCGAATTTCAATCCTGTTTGTTACTTGTAATCACCAAATGAAGAAAGGAGGACCAGAAAAATAATGGAAAGTGTCTCTGAATGGATGTTAACGACAGAACTAGATAACTTATATTGAAACGTTCTTCGCTTGACACGTACGCTAGTCCGCTATGAGGTTGTAGCCATTCAGAAACGACGGTTTCACGCTCGCTGATAGCGAATTGTGGATAAACAACGCGACGCTGCAAACATCCCAAACGCACTAGAAAAAGACTATCCAGATGCCCGCCACAGCAGAGTTTCAGAGTTCAAAAGTCTATGCTTCATCAGCAGAGTTCCAGCCAGCCTAACAAAACTCGGGTGAATTGTCAGAAATCAGTGAGAAGTATGTTGGGGGAAAATTTTTCCTAACTAAGCTTGTACTCTAAGAAGTATTTGCAATAAAGTTCCTGTTCGTACCTCTGGAGACTGGGGTTAGTGTTTGTCCAGGTACATGTTCAAATGTTTGTAAAGCTTAAGGGACTTAACTGCGGGGTCGTCAGTCCTTAAACTTACAAACTACGTGTGAACTACCTTATACTAAAAACGACACAAACATCCATGCCCGAGGGGGGATTCGAACCCTCGACGGGGAACGGCGTCACGCATCTTATCATAGCGCCTCAATGCGCTCGGCCGCTCCACCACGGCCCAGGTAAATGTACCTGCAATTACTCGATGGCTGTTGTTAGTTACTTAAGATTCGATTGGAGTGATATAAACTGGCTCCTTTCCATGAGTCGTCGACAGTAGTCCCTATCTTTACCGTGTGTACCTCTTATTTGAAGTATAAGACATTGTGGCCATTTGTTCTAATAAGTGAAAGCAAAAACCTGCATACCTCATCTCAGTCCTACTGTTTACGACCCAGTGTCTATGCCCTTCAGTTAGATCTCTTTTTCCCGTATTCGCGTGTTTACAAAAAATTAACTCACAGGCTCGTCTTCTCGTTTACACCATACCTCCATCGTTAGCGTGGTACCATAGTATTCCTGTAGCATCTCTTAACAAAGAGACCTGAAAAATTTCGTATGGACGCTGTCGTAGCTGAACTCCTGCTCGTAGACATCCGCGTGCCGAAAGTTGGAGAGGCCTGTCGGGTTACGACAGACTAATACATTTCCAGTGTCTAAAGTGTGTCGTATAAGGTACCCTGTGTATACTAATGTTTCTTCAAGTTCCACACAAGAAACGGATGACGTGTGATTCTAGCTATCGTAATCATAGCGACATCTTGCCTGGATTTGTCCCCAAATTTTCCCGCATTTGTCACAGGAGCCAAGTCCGCCTCTACTGTAAGCAAATAATCAGCTGAGACAGATCTCGGCAGTAGCAAGAATTGTGTGTATATCCGGTGACGCGCCCTCACTATGACGTCCGATCTTTGAGTGTGTTCACCGCGGCGGCGCTATCAACAGACGACTCAGCGCCAAGAGCTTAGCTGCACAGCAGTCGGTATATAGCCGTTCGGAGAAGCGGGCTCTAGGCTGAGGTAGGGGACGCGCCATATGGCGCTTCATTGCTGCAATTCTGTAGTTTCCGCGGGAAAACTCCACACTGTTTCCGTCACTCACGATGTCGAAACACTTTGTCACGTCTTCTGCACGTGGCTCCGGCATTAGGAGGATGAAAGCACCTTTCAGTTGTCGTCTGTGAGTAGTGAACCGAGGCCCTGCAGTTGCGAAATTTTATTCTTTCTGCATTCGCGGAGCGAGATGGAGCAGCAGCAAAACAATCGACTCCACTCGATGGTACTGGGGTGCAAACCCTTGCTTAGCCATTTGTGGTTTCGCTGGGTTGCTGGAACATACTAATGCAGAACGATGACTTCAGCAGTCACGCAATGACGTTTCGACGAGAAACATTATACAGAGTAGATGCCAAATTTTTGGAATTCAGGATGTGGTGGCAAACTTTAGTAGAGAAATCTGAGTTAGGGTGAATGGTAAAGGTTGGTTTGTTAAGTTATTGAAGCATTAATATGATGTCATTAGAATAGAATTGCCGGCCGCGGTGGCCGAGCGGACTGCAGCGCGCCAATCACGGTCTGAACGGCCACTACGGTCGGGGGTTCGAATTCCCCCTCGGGCATGGATATTTGTGCCGTCCTTAGTATTAGCTAGTTCATAAGTAGTTTGTAAGTTTAGGGACTAATGACCCCGTAGTTAAGTCCCATAAGCTCTACAAACATTTGAACATTTTGAGAATAGCATTAATGTGATGTCATTAGAATAGCTGTATTTATTACTGTGGTGCGTATTTTGCCCGTCTTGGATTTCTGTGAGTGGTTTATATAAGCGATTTTGACATCATGGTTCTGAGAAAGTAGGTGGCAATGGTAGGTTCAATATTTACGTTTTCTTAAATTATTATTATGGAATTAATGGCATAATTTGTATACTTTTAAATCCCTCAACTCGAGTCTGATATATCCATTTATTCATTGATTCATTTGACAGCAGTATACCTCCACAGATAGGACAATAGTGGAGATTATGTGCCGCTGCATTACTCTGAATGTAACTTAAGGCATACAATTTACCTTACGTGTAGCACTTCCTTTGTTATGGATGAGTACTACAGCAAAGAAAGGAAACAGTCCTGTCTTCTAAGTGTAGCCTACTAACCTTAACGTCTTCAGCCGGCTGACTGACAATGAACGTTGTCTTCTGATTTTTGTATGATAACAGATTTATCTGTGGTAGCGAAGCATTACATTGAGAAGAAAACGAATCAGAGATGAATACCATTAGCTAAAGATGTTGTTTGAGATTATTTAGCACCAATTTTTATGTATTTATGTTACTGCATACTTCTGTCTACTGATGTACTTTTTGTTCCATGGCGCTGTTGTGAAGAGATCCTCAAGTGGGTAGAATATGTCATAAATACTGCATAGATAACTTGGCAATAGCAGTTTTCGAATCTATATATTTTATACTCAATTAACTCATAAACTCGGAATGAAGCAGAGAATAGGTAAGAGTTAAACTAGATTTAAGAGACGGCGAGTGTAAGCAAAGCAAGTGCAAAATTAAACACATGAATGTGAACGTAGGATAATAACTATCGGTTCTGAAAGTACTTTTTATGCGAAAATCGAAACGCGTATTCACGATGATATCCCAGACACTATTGATAAATGTGTCTACTGTCGTTTTTCTGATTTTTTAACTTTCGGCTGTAAACGTAACAGATGTTTAATAACAGAAGAAGTTTACCTGCTAGGTCTCGCTGCATTTCTTAGTGAACTGACTGTTTCTTAAATCATAATTTAACACGCTATTTTCGATCGTCAGTCCACAGAAAGAGCGCAGGCGGTCACGAGTGCTTCATGTTACATAATAATGACATGTAATGGAATACTAATTACTGCCTTAGACGTTTTTCAGATTACGGATTGTGTTCTTCACCTTCTTCTTTTCCTTCGGCTTTGTCCCGTATAAGCAAGGTCAGCGCTGTTAATCTGGATTTGGCGTGGTTAGTTATGCCCTTCCTGGCGCCACCACATTTCCTCCCACAGGAGATTTGTGCTCCACGACACTCAACGTAAAGTGTTACACATGTGACAACGTTTCCTAAATGTTTGTGAATCGTCTAACTGAGGCGCGATTCGGGTACCATTCGGATATTCATCTAGTGGGATGTGGAAAACCGCCTAAAAACCACATCCATACATGACTGGCACTCCGACCTCCCTCAGTTGGATTCAAACTGGGGCCGGCATACATCCCCCTCCCCAGAAAGCGTTGCTTTAAACCACGAGGCTAACACTTTATGTTCTGCATAAAATGACACAAATGTCTTATCAATCTTGATTACTTGTTTAATGTACAGTTAGTGATGTTCATATGTCTCATCAGTCGACTTACAAACTATTTAAATTAACTTACACTACGGACAAAAAACACACACCCATGCCCGAGGGAGGACGCGAACCTCAAGCGGGAACGGCAGCCCAGTACCCAGTCCAAAGCATAATGCCTTAGACCACGCAGCCATTCCGCGTAGCTACAGTTAGTAACTATCTGCTAGTATATAAAAAAGAATATCCTATTCACTAAACATCAGATTTCAATTGCTCGGAATGACAGCGATCACTCGCAAATGTTTTTTCATATTACAGATCTAGATTTCGGTCACTGCGAGATCGAGCTCAGTCCTTAATGTGGTGTCACACAAGTCTGAAGTGCGCGCCACTTACTTTCGCCGAGCGCCGCCATGCAAGCACGGCGCGGCGTTCTTACGACGTCAGCCACGAGCGCCCTCTGCTGCAACTCCGCTCGTGGCCACCACTGAACTGCATCGGTCACTTGGCAATCTGATAGGCACCAGTTAAGACACTCATCAGTAGGCAGGCCTCTACCTAGTTAAACTATGTATCTGTATTCCACTAGTATGCTGCCCTCCAAGTTAAGTATTGTATTATTTGTACGAAATATATATATTGTTCTAATCTAGCTTAGTGTTTCTAGTTTCTGCTGTCCCACTGGCTGGTCACCTCAGACTCTGTACCAGCACACGCGTGCATCCTATTTCTCTGTGTCGGACTCTCTCTACTCAGCCACCGACACCTAGGGCAACCGGCGGCAACGAGACACAAAAGTGGCGACGAGGATGGGATACAAAACTTAAAATGTACGTTACAACATTGTGCCTGCGTATAAGTACACATATGAAAGTTTTGACTATTCGTGTTGAAGGTTCAGTTCATGCTGAGGCAGCTGTCTCAAACGAAAACAAGAAATAAAGAAGTATGGCTCTAATATGTTTCATTACAAAGCAATAAACGTATATTCATTTCAGTGTCTGGACCACAATACCGTACTGTACTAGAACTCCTTTTAAGTAGATAAGGCATCCTGAAAATCACGTTTGTTGCCTCACGAACAGTGCGACCATAAAAACTGAACATGCTCACAAGGGGAAACTGAGACACTCGATCAACTTATTTGGTTCATATTTGGTACGTCACATATAAAAACTAAAAAGAAATACTAAGATATTATGGCTCAATACTCTCCCATGTTAGAGAAAACCAACCCTAAAGTTTCTGACACAAATCAACTCAAAATTAACGGGATCAGTAGAGAATTAAAAATTGAACAATTTTTATCATATATGGGCGTCTTCAAACTCATATACTCCAAGAAATAGAGGAAAAAAAATGTTACGATTGCCGCTTATGAACCAAAAACATACAATGTTCAAAGAAAACAGCGCTAGCCTAATGACCAAGGCAACTGGCTGCACAACATTTTATTCGGTTACCAATATATGTAATCCATTTATTATGGAAAACAGCTTACAATCTTTATTCAGATAACCGCTTTCGACGGATAAAACTACCATCATCGGATCTTTCTTTTCATTCACCATATCACAAACGAATGCTTCTAGAAACATAATTCTTCACCAACGTTTTGTTGGTTTGTCATAATACAAAACCATCAAACACGATGGTTTAGATATAATATTTGTATTATGACGAGTCAACGGTAATGGTGGTGAATACGCCCCCAAGTGTGACAAATTATTAACTTAAAGCAAAGGCAAATGAGGACATTTGCACTGATTATTCCATCGGTTCTTGCTAGAACATCATCATATTGAATTAAAAACATAATTTTATGTATGTTCTACATGTTTATTCAGTTAACTGTCATTCGGCCTATGAGACCGTCTTCGGACTTTAAAATATACATAAAATCGTGCTTTAAATTAAATATGATGATGTTCTACCAGGAATCGACAGAGGAATCCGCGAAATGTCCTCATTTGCCTTTGCTTTAAGCTTGTTTGGACTACATATTAGCAGCTGTATCTATGCACTCAATAAAATGTTATATGGCATTTCATTGCAGTTTTTCTATATTGCCACCTATACACACACACACACACATACATACACACACACACACACACACACACACACACACACACACACACACACATATATATATATATATATATATGAAAATCCCGAAGATCAAGTTTCAGAATAATTAGGGGATTGGAAGAAGGGCTGCTACATGGGTATAATATTTGACTGGAATAGCTCTGATATAGACGAATAAAAATATATATATTTACAACGAGAGAAATATCCATGTTACTTTATGTTCAACCCTCGTACATTGTTCGAGTAAAGTGAGTATTTGAAAACGGATAATCTCCGTTCAATATCTGAGAAAGTGTGTTCGTAATGTTTTGCTAGCAAGGTATAATCTGACGTTGCACTCCATTAGGCTCTTGTGCTGCGTTATCAGCTGTGTACTTTACTGCTAGTGAGGTGGGTAATCTCTGAATCCAATTTCCGACCAATTTAGCCACTTACGCCTAGCTTTTCTGAAGCTCGTGTCGTGATTCCCGTTATCTACTCATTTTAATGCGGAACGGGGCGAATGGACGAGCAAGGTGCGCAACCCGAATCCTGGAAAATGAAGGAACTGTGACGGCAGCGAGGGGCGCTCGCAAGAACACGATGCAGTAGATATCCTCTTCTCCCTCAGTTCTGATGCTTCGTTGTTGAGGAACAGCGAACAGAATTGTGTGTCAGTGGGATAATGTGTGACCGGAAGTACAAAATATACCGCCGAAATAAAATTAGTACATCTGGAAAGAGTGCATTGCTTTTGATTCGATTACGGCAGATGAAACCTGGGGGATGAAAGTTGTGATAGTAATGGTATCAATGTCGTCCGCCACCTACAGTGAATTAGCTGCCAGGGCGCCATTCAGCAGGCTCAAAGCGAAGGAAACAGACACCATGCCTAGGAACGCCCTAGTACTTCTTTCAGTCAACTGAATGACTTTGAGAGTGACAATCTCGCTGTGGCCTTCCGAATTGCAGAATAGTTATTTCTAAGAATTGCCACGCTAGTTGAACGGGCTGCGTCAATTGTGCAACGGTGCTGATTGCAATGATCACACGAACATTCTCACAAACGTAGACATCCAGTCAGCACAGACGTCGGCCAAGACCGTCGTATTGTAAGGGCAGAAGTGGCAGATTATACAGTTAACCATTTCCCTCCCAGTGTTGTCATATGGCAACGTCATCTTTATATCTATCACATTTCAAATGTTCAAATGTCTGTAAATCTATCGGACCAATCTGCGTGGTCATCAGTCCGTAGCTTACAAACTACTTAAACCTAGATAAACTAACCTAAGGACAACACACACACCCATGCCCCAGGAAGGACTCGAACCTCCACGGCGAGCAACCGTGCGCTCCGCAGCGAGGCGCTTTAGACCGCTCGGGTACTCCACCGCGGCTATATCTATCCCTCTAGAAACAACCGTTTGTACAAAGATTGTAAACAACGCTGCAGGACTTTCTAAAATTCATTGTGACTATATTGTCTACCATTATTTCGAGGACACAGAGAGCATTAGGCTACAATGCCTTGCCAAATTATGTAATGTTGTTTGATGTTTAAGATGGAGTACATGCAGCAAAACTTTCAAATTATTGTAGTAAGGTAAAGGAAACAAAGAAACTTGAAAATGTAGTTAATAAATTATTGCCAAATGTCTAAATTAGTAGTAAACAGTTTGAAAATGATGTTAGGTACGGTAAAGGAAACATATACTGCCCAATAATGCCATATGAAGCCATCCCAAATTTATCTCGAAATAAAAATAATAATAATAATAATAATAAAAGTAAATAAATAAAAAAGTAAAAAAATCTAACGAATTTTTGGGTTGGAACATGAATAATTACAACTATTGTTCGCAACTGATGTTGGCGCTTGTTACTGTCCTTCAAAGTAGTCACCAGCGATGTGTATAACCCGTTGCCACCGATGTGGAAAGCGTAGTATATTTGTTGATGACGCGAATGGAGCGGTCTATTACCTGTCGAATTTCTGGAACAGTTCTGAAGTGAATGCCACTAAGTGGTTCCTACATCTTCGGAATCAAATCAAAGTCACAAGAACTTAAGTCCGGGGAGCATGGTGGATGGTACAGTACTTCCCAGTTCCATCGACCGAACAGAGCAGCCACAGCTTGCGCTGTATACGCCCGCGCACTGTCGTGCCACTGTTCTGAACGGCAATGTCGATTCCCCGCACGGCTCTTGAAGACCTTGATGACATTGTCGTGCTGTAGGAACTCTGGCACATTCATTCTTGATCCAACTCCTTGTCCTTAGCGTAAGTTAGTTTAATTAACATGAAAGTTCCAGGCAGGTTAGAACTGTGTACTGGAACGAGGATTCGAACCTGGACCCTTTATCTTTCTCGAACAAGCGCTCTACCGTCTGAGTTATCCTGGCACGCTGTACGCACAATCCTTACAACTTTACTTCTGCCTGTACATCGTCTCCTACTTTCCAAATTTCACAGAAGTTCTCCTTGAAGAACTAGCACTCCTGGAAGAAAGGACATGGTAGAGACATGGCTTAGCCACACCATAAGGGGTGCTTCCAGAATGAAACTTTCACTCTGCAGCGGAGTATGAGAACGGACCGTGAAGCGTGCCTAGATAGATCAGACGGCAGAGAGCTTACCCGCGAAAGGCAAAGGTCCCAGGTTCGAATCTCGGTTCCGGCAGACAGTTTTAATCCGTCAGAGAGTTTCATATGAGTGCATCGCTGCAGAGTGAAAACATCATTCTAGTTAAGTAATCTGCAAGTCTACCGATGACCTCAGCTGTTTGGTCCCTTAGGTGTGCAAACATTTGAACTTGTCTCCAATCGAGCACATGTGGGATATGATGGGACGACAGCTAAAAAGTGCGACTCTTCTTCCCACAACTCCTCCAGAAATACTTGAACAGATCTAGCAGGCGTGGAATTATTCGCGTTAAATAGTATTTGAGTTTCATCATGTATCGATACCTGGTACCTGATCTTTAAGTGCAATTATTTCATATACTCAATATGCACTGGTTCAACAATAAATCTTGAGTGAACTGGAAAACTTTAAGATAGTGTAATAAAATTTCCGGCAGTGTAACAAATCAAGGCTGAGCCCATGGCCGACACTGTTCCATAGACAGTTGAAAAAAAAAAAAAAAAAAAAAAAAAAAAAAAAAAAGGCTTTTAATACGACTGAGAACAGAGCGCTGTTCTCCCTTGGCGGGTGGGACCATTAATGTGCGGTTTTAACAGCGTCCCAGTTTCGAGATACCACATCTTACATTATTGCATTTTATATGTATATTCCTAACGGTTTATCTTCTGTTTTGAGTAACAATGACTAGTGGAAAAAAGTTTCAAGGTTTTCATTGTTATCCAGACTCATACCCAAACATTGGGTAGGTCCTATATCTACATACATACTCCGCATGCCTCGTACCACAACTGGTCATTTAACTTTGCTATTCCTCTACCAAACAGACTCAAGAAAAACCTTCTTTTTGTATTCCTTTGTGTAAGTTTGACATTCTTCAAGGCAATGGGGCGTTCTAAATTGTTATATGTTGTGAACCCTTGACAATGAAATTCGGTGAATAGTCCTGTAACCGGCCTAAAGCACCTCGCTGCGGAGCGCGCAGTTGCTCGCCGTGGAGGTTCGAGTCCTCCCTGGGGCATGGGTGTGTGTGTTTATCCGTAGGTTAGTTTACCTAGGTTTAAGTAGTTTGTAAGCTACGGACTGATGACCACGCAGTTTGGTCCGATAGATTTACAGACATTTGAACACTTTGAGTCCTGTAGCATTAACGTAAATAAACTATGAACTTCAGTTGCCTTACTGCACTTAGGAATAGTCAGTTCCCATAATATTCACCGCTGAGCTCTGCGATGCTTGTGCTGCAAACTTTGCACGAAGCATTACTTTGGAATGGTGTTCAAAAGCCTCGTCGTTGAATGTCAAGAATATCGTCAAGTTGAGGGAATAGGAAGAGGTCTGGAAGATTGATATCCGGCGAGTACGAAGGATGTTAAAGATGCACGTCAACGCTCACCCACGCTTGCCCGCTCTACCGACTGAGCTATGCTGGCATGCTTCACGATTAAACAGTTCCTGGCAAAAGAAAAAAAGGATGATGTAACAACGTGAACATCCACCATACTTGCCGGATCTCAGTCCTTCAGATTTCTTCCCACTCCCTCGACTCAAACTCGCTTTGATAGGAAAAGGATTTCACAATTTCCTGACACTTAACGAAACGTGACGAGGATTGAACACCATCATAAAGAAAGACTTCGTGAAAGTCTCTAGAATATGCATAGTTATGAGAGGTGACTATTTCGAAGAACAGTAAGGTAACTGTAGTTGATTGTTCACTTACGTTAATGTTACGGGACTATTCACCGAACTTTATCGTCAGAGGTTGTATATGCCAGGATGTCTGTTAAATACTTTATTCAAGATTTCCGATTTCGACATTGTTGTAAATCAAGACACAGCACGATTGTAATGTGGAATTGTTAATGATGTACGCAGAGGTGCTGTGTTTTGAAATGTAGATGTAAGAAAGTTGCAGATCTGAAGATGATAACAAAATTTTGTTGAAACTGGTAATCTTGAATAAAGCATTGAAGAGCGATCTTGGCATATATATTTCACAACATATTATATGCCTTTGCATTTGTGGCAATAGAATCGTTCTGCAGTCGCTTCAAATGCAGGTTCTTTGTCAGTCGCGTTCCTTGACAAGAACGTCGCATTCCCTCCAGGGATTCATATTTGAGTTTCCCAAGTATACTACCACAAAAGAGCTGATAGAATATATTGGCGAGACCATGTAAAGTAACACAACGATTAGGTAAATGATCGAGACTCAACAAAGTGTCATAGAAGAACAGCGGGTCGTATGCTGTGGACGAATAATGATAGATGGCTAAAGAAGAAGTTGATGTACCGTTGTCAGAGAATACGAAAACCGAAAGGTTGGTTATACAGGCAAAGGAGGCGATGAGAAAAGACGAGAAATCATAGGAAGAAAGGAACAGATGGCCACAGATATGTGGAATGCGGCAGTAGCTGTAGCTACCACGAGGAGAGAGAGAGAGAGAGAGAGAGAGAGAGAGAGAGAGAGAGAGAGAGAGAGAGAGAGAGACCTGTAAGTGAATACAGTGTACTTTCAGTAACCTTCATTGTGTACATGGTAAATTATACTACAGTGTAGTAAAATAACCGAATACACACAGTGCGTGATGACATAACAAGCTTTGTGGGAGATCACTTAATAAAAGTGCTTCATCACATATGTTATATGCTGATTTGCGAAAATCCTATTGCATCAAATTGATCACATCACATATCATCGCTACTGTGCTATCACAGATGTAAGACTACTTTGTCACAGGCAATCAGAAGGTTATCAGTTAATGATTTAATTATGTTGTAATATAAAACACTTACTAAATATTTATAATAGAAAAAAAATCCAAAATATCCCTTTACATACTTACATCAACGTAATGACATGGATCGGTATTTTATTTCCTCAGCTTAAAATTTACTGGAGACGTACTAACTTTGATTTATTAGTTTATCGTAATCGATACTGCCTTTTTTATATATTCAGTTCAATAAAACTAATCACAAAGAAAGTTTCCATGTAAAAACAACTAATAGTCTGCGATGGACACTAATTAATATTAGAATTTATTTATTTATGTAATCCTGCAGACTTTCGTAGGCATTGACAATGTTGGTAAACTGAGTTTATATTTCTGTTCAAACAGTTGGTACATGAAAGATCGAGTACAATTTGAATAGAGATGACGGATACAGGCTTCCGTCTTCATGGTTGCCCACTATCAAGGAAGTTAAACCCAAACCACGGCAAGCGAGGAACAGAAACAGCTATTACGAAACAACCGAAGAGGCACAAAAATAAATATATTGTGGAGCTCCCTCCCAACTTTTGTTTTCAGCATTTACGTAGTGACGATGGTCCGCCAAATAACCAAACATCATTTCGCTAGGAAGGCTAATAGCGCGTGTTCTAGTATCGGCGCTTCGACCCTCTACCGTACAGCATGCCTTTGGTGGGAGCTGGTGTAAACGATAAATCGCTATTCGCAATTGTTATTTGCTAGCTGAGTGACAGACCTAGTATTTTCATGTGTAATAACACCGGGTTTCACAATTTGCTTACGGGAAAACTATTTACGAGTGTGAGTCAGTAAATAAGACACAAACTGAGGCAGACACGCCAGTTCTGCGTTTACAAGCCTGATAATTGCTGTACTTTTGAGATGACTCCACCTGTAAATTTAAACACTCGTCCCATCGTTCGAGACGGCTTTGAAAACCTGGAGCTTGGAATTTTTGTAGCAGCGTTTGCATCCTGTAAGTGACGCTGTTGAGCTGTTACTTTATTTGGTGCCTTAAACTGCTGCAACCCACAAGACGGATGTGTCGTAGTGCCAGAGAAATAACCCTACACAGCGCACGGTACTGGCGTGTCCACCTTAGTTTGCGACTTATTTAATGACTCGCCCTCGTATAATGTTGTTCTAGAATGAATTTCAACTGATTCTTTCAATACACGGTCCCAGTAGCGAGAGGCAACGGAACTATTTGTTGTCATCATAAATCATTGGACTCGGTTCCGGCGGATTCGTGAAACGGCACACGCCTGAGTATGATGGCCTAATGGGTCGCCGCAGTATTGTGTCTAAATGACTTCATAATCAGGCAGGAAACCTGAAAAGAGTAACATATAGTAGAAAAATGGAAACATCCAAGACTGAACAAATTTGAGGAGGAATTGTTAAATATGTCCTTCAGCCGACAATAACGTTAACTTAAAGTCTTTTGACCCACAACGGTGACATAGGCAGTGGTATTTTTAAGCAGAAATGTTACAGATATATATATATATATATATATATATATATATATATATATATATATATATATTGATACTGATCACTCATACGTACTGTATAAACGGACGTATGCATTATTATCGGGTGTTAAACTTTTTCATTTTAATGCATATTGGTTCAAGTGCCATCTACCTATTCATTAAAAAACATGTAATAACTGTAATAACCAATATTCTTGCAGCTTTAGTGCAGAGGGACTTCCTCGCATTACTAGCAGTTATGAAATTAATGTTGGTATGTACCTGAAGAAGTCCAGTACTTAAAATAAGAGAAGTTTCATTTACATTAAGGAGCTTGATACTAATTTAAACCAACAAATAATACTTCATATTCCCACTTCCAGGTAGCTGTAGTATTGGGTGCTTATTTCAGCGATGAAGGCTGTAGTTACTAGATGATCTAAAAGCTCGTGAGAACTGTTTATATTAGCAGATACCTCTGAGTGGCGTAGACATGACTCCCAAAAGTACTATCTGCAGCAGTAACGGCCAACCGATGGGATTAAACAACCGTTGAGTACATCGACATAATCGAACCTTTTTGGTTCCTTCTTCAATTGCGTGTTTCTTACGAAAACTTTTTGTTACATCATAGCAAAATTTAAAATTAAATGTATCTATTCACATGAAAAGGAATTTAAAGTACAATTACATGACATTTATAATTGGTCGTCAACAAAAAAGTTTTATTGTTTGTACACACGAATCACTAGATTCGCAGCTATATACAGGTCCGCAGATGCCATGAAAATTTTGTGGTACTAATATGCTTCAATTATATTATTCCATCTTCCAATCGTCAAGTGAAAGGTGTGAAGAAGTTGAAAAGAAGCAAAGGAAAATTCACGTAACCGAATGAAGGCTAAACTCTTGTAAAGCAGAGTAGATTCTAAAGGCGGAAGAAAACAATCTCTACTTAATATCGATTTTGAGTATAATATGCATAACACAGATCCGAGTTCGGGTTGGAACTCAGTTTCCATGTAGAGCTACATGTAAATTCTAAATTGGGGTTTGTTCACTGGTTATTCACATATGCAATATTAGACAGAGTTCGTATTTACACATTCAGTATAACAAACAAACAAGATTAATGCCGTGACCTGATTTGAGAGTTGTGTTTCCGCTGTCTATGTGTTACATTAAGTGATCACTAACAAAGGATATGCTCTCCCTGAGTACGGGTACGGTTGGAGAAATTAGTTGTGCCCCTGAAGGGTGCCCACTATTGAAGGTGGTGAACTGCACTAGCCAAGCAACTCCGAGGGGAAAACTATAAAATTCAAAGTGGAGCTTTATGTGTTTCAAAGAATTTCATGCAGAGTAGTCAACTTAGCGAGAGCGGAGTCCATTCTTTAGTTATACTTCAGTAATCAAATTATAAACAATGTGATTCGTTACAGTGAAGCAGATGGCCAGACTGGGGGCATATGTCTTCTTTTGGGCTATTGCTGACAATTTCCGACAGTGTGTGTGTGTGTGTGTGTGTGTGTTTTTAATTTTAATTAAATGTATCCGTCGCCGTTTGAGCGATATTTTGTTGATCAACTAGATCTTTTGGGCGTCATGAGGAAGTGTATTTGTAAGTCCTGATTTTCATTTACCTTTACTTTTAATGCTTTTATTGCTTCACTGTCTTGTTAAATAGTGAAATACTGCAACCCAAACTCCATATGTAAGTGATAATTAAAGGTCAAATTTGTACATTACTGGCGATCTGTATTTTTATTGTAAACTAGCGATGCGCCAACTTCGCACTGGCGCAGTTTATTTAAGTAAGAAAATTAGTGGTGTGCTTAGCAATATATGCAGTATGTTTATTTCATAACAAAGCTTATATCGACAGTAGTTTAGACTGTCAGCCAGTCAGTCAGTTCATCAAGGAATTCATCTAACTGAATCTTTCCTAGATATTGTGTGAAGTGAAATAAAACAACTCTTCTTAACTAACATGCCAAATTGGAAATAACCAAGCCGGCCCTGTGAATGCGGGACAGAGAAACAGAAAAAGAAAAAGACATAATCATCTGCTAAAATTTTTTCTATTCCTCCTGAAATGTCCTATGTTCCTACCAAACAGGAACTGATGACCTAGCTGTTTTCATAACAAAGTTTTTATGTACAGTGGTTTAGACTGTGCTTTATCTGTCAGCCAGTCAGTCCGTTCATCAAGGAATTCATCTAACTGAATCTTTCCTACAATTTGTGTGACGTGAAAAAAAAAACTCTTCTTATCTAACATGCCAAATCGGAAATAACCAAGCCGGCCCTGTGAATACGGAACAGAGAAATAGAAAAAGAAGAAGACATAATCATCTGCTAAAATTTTTTCTATTCCTCCTGAAATGTCCTATGTTCCTTCCAAACAGGGACTGATGACCTAGCTGTTTAGTCCCCTAAAAAACAACAACGTACCAAACTAGGTATGTCTAATAAATAGGAATCTAAAGTCAAACAACGCGGATTACACAATAGTCGCAACAACCGAATTATTTAAAAGCATTTAACTCTAAATAGTGGTTAAGAATCGCGCACGCTGCACAGCATCGTATTGCAATGGAGATGCACGTCTGATGCTCATTCTGTAACGCGTTCATTGTCTTAGCACACGTATCGCAGATGGACACCTACTGAAAGTGCCCCGGGGCCTCCGCTCTGCGTGTCCCCATGCCGCAAGGCGAGCGCGCGTGCTGCGCTGCGTCTTACTGTTGGCTGCAGCACACCGCTAGTTTCCACAGCTGACGTCAAAGACGCACGCCTGGCACACGACGTATAAACACAGCTTTCGACTATAAAGTTAAGCCGCTCTGACAGGTAAGTTTTTAGTCCCGCGCTAAAATATATCCGTGTGTTGACTCGGAGCAAACATTTACCCCCCTCTGGTTATTTATGAAGTTTTGGGCGCTTGACAGATAGCAGAAATGCAAATTGGCCAGTATAAGCTGGCGGAGTTGACGTACTCGCTTCTGAATTTCCTCGTTTAGCCCTCGCCGTAGTCCAGATGCTGAATGTCTTCCCAACATAAGCGACTTTGGTCGAAGGACACGCTTAATTTCAGTTCGTGCGCTGATAACCTTGCCGTTGAGGGCCCCTAATTAAAAAACAACAACAGCAACAACAACATATTGAAGTTCATACTCTACGTTTTATCATTCGTAATGAATTTTCCTTCCATTTTCAGGGCATAAGAAGGTGTTACACTTGTGTTAGATTTGTAGCCTGTTTAATTTCTGCAGGGTGTAGTTTGCCAATAAGATTTAAACGATTTACAATCAATGTAACAGGTGTTCGGGAACTTGAGACTTTATATTTGAAGCTCGTGTGGTGGAGAGCCTCTGCCATAACCACAGACTGAGAATTTCACATTGTGACCTTTACTTTGTACAGCAACTATGTGTTGTGGTCTTCGGTCTGGAGATGGGTTTGAAGCACCCCACTCTATCAAAATTTTCAAATGTTGCAGAGCTTTTGGGACTTAACTACGGGGTCATCTGTCCCTAAACTTACAAACTGCTTATGAACTAGCTAATACTAAGGACGGCACAAATATCCATTCCCAAGGGGGGATTCGAACCCCCGACCGTAGTGGCCGTGCAGAACGTAATTGGCGCGCCGCAGACCGCTCGGCCACCGCGGCCTGCCCACTGTATCCTCAGCAAACCTGTTCATCTCATAAGAACGGCAACCCACATCCATTTGAACCTGCTTACTGTATTCGGCTCTTTGTCTCCCCCTGCGATTTTACCGCTAACTCCTAACTGAAAATTCCTTGATGTCTGAGAATGTGTCCTACTAATAGATCCCTTCTGCTAGTCAAGGTATGCCAGTAATTTTTTTCTCTGTTCAGTGCCTTATCGTTAGTTATGCGGTCTAACCACCTAATATTCAGCATTCGTCTATATCATCCAATTGAAAATCTTGTATAATCTTCAAGTCCGAACTATTTATCGTCCATCTTTCACTTCCGTACAAGGCAACACTCTACACAAATGATTCCAGCAATTTCATCCTAACACCTAATAAATATTCGATGTTAACAAATTCATGTGCAGTGGTTGGAAAGGGAGTAAGACAGGGTTGTAGTCTTTCTCCATTTTTGTTCAATATGTACAATGAGCAAGCTATAAAGGAAAGCAAGGAGAAATTTGGAGAAGGAATTAAAGTTCAGGGTGAAGAATTAAAAACATTGCGTTTTGCCGACGAAATAGTAATTCGGTCAGTTACAGCAAAGGACTTGGAAGAGCAATTGAACGGAATGGACAGTGTGCTGAAAGTTGCATATAAGATGAACATTAACAAGAGCAAAACTAGGGTAATGGAGTGCAGTGTAAGAAAATCAGGTGATGCTGAAGGAATTAGATTGGGAAACGAAGCAATAAAGGAGGTAGATGAGTTTTGTTACTTGGGCAGTAAAATAACAAATGTTGGTCGCAGTACAGAGGATATGAAATGCAGAATGGCAATGGGTAGAAAAGCGTTCTTGAAAAAGAGAAATTTATTAACATCGAATATTGATTTAAACCTAAGGAAGTCCTTTCTGAAGGCATTTGTATGGAATGTTGCCTTGTATGGGAGTGAGACATGGACGATAAACTGTGCGGACAGGAAGAGGATTGAGGCTTTTGAAATATGGTGCTACAGAAGAATGCTGAAGATTAGGTGGGTGGATCGCGTAACTAATGAGGAGGTACTGAACAGAATTGGGGAGAAAAGAAATTTCTGGCATACCTTGACTAAAAGAAGGGATAGATTGGTAGGACACGTTCTTAGACATCAAGGAATTGTGAATTTAGCATTGGAGGGAAGTGTATGGGGAAAAATCGCAGGGGAAGACCAAGAGACGGATACAGTAAGCAGATTCAGACAGATGTAGGTTGTCGTTCTTATGTGGAGATGAAGAGGCTTGCTCAGGATAGGGTATTGTAGAGAGCTGCATCAAACCAGTCTCTGGACTGAAGACCACAACAACAACAACAACAAATTCATTTTTCTTCCCATACCACTCTGCATACCACTAAGCATATAATCTATACTGCGACCATTGTGCATTACTACGCAATTTACAAAACTCAGTCTTGGTGGAGTGGCCGAGCGTTCTAAGGCGCCTTGCTGCGGATTGCGCGGTTGCTCGCCGTCAGAGGTTCGAGTCTTCCCTGGGGCATGGGTGTGTGTGTTGTCCTTAGGTTGGTTTAACTTAGTTTAAGTATTTTCTCTGCCTAGGGACTGATGACCAAAGAAGTTCAAAATGTTCAAATGTTTGTAAATCTATGGGACTTAACTGCTTTGTTATTAGTCCCTACCTTACAAACTGCTTAAACTAACCTAAGGACAACACATACACCCATGCCCGAGGGGGGACTCGAACTCCCGACGGCGAAGGGGCGCGCGTACCACAGTACGGCGCCTCAGTGCACACGACGAAAGTCCCATATATTTAAAAACATTTTTTGCAACAAAACTCACCAACCACCTTCAATGTCTCATTACCTAATATAATTCTGTCAGCTTAGCCTGATTTTCTTAGACTACTTTCCATTACACTTGTTTTGCTCATGTTAATGTTCATCTTATATGCTCCTTTCGAGATACTTTCCATTCCGTTCAACTGCTCCTCCAGATTCTTTACTTATCTGACAGTTGCAACATCATTAGCAAATCAAAGTATTTATTCTTCTTCCTGAAGTTTAATTCTTTCTTAAAATTTCGCCTTGTTTTCTTTCATAGCTTGCTCAATGTACAGACTGAATAACACTGGGGAAAGCTACAACCCTGTCTTATTCGCTTCCCAACCACTGCGTCTCTTTTGTGCCCTTCGACTCATAACTGTTATTTGGTTTCTGTACAAGTTGTAAATAACTTTCCAATTCCTATATTTTACCCTGCTAACTTCAGAATTTGAAACAGTGTATTCCAGCGAATTTAGTCAAAATATTTCTCCAAATCTACGACAGCTAAAAATGTAGGTTTGTCTTTCTTTAACTTAGTTTCTAAGATGCGTCGAATGGTCAGTATTGACTCACGTGATGCTACATCCTAAATTTCGTACTTTTTTCATGTTGAAAAACTAAATTATCAACGCTCTTATTGTCTCCACTTATAAACGGAGGTCATGTCTTCTTTTGAGTTAGTCATAAATGGCCAAATTAACATGAATGACTCAGGCTTTTTTTTTCTTTAAAAGCATGTAACGAACGTCGAGTATGTCTTGTCTTCTATCTTGACTAAGCTGTTCCAGTAAGCATTTCTAAGAGGCGGAAAGTAGCTTCGCCGCGTTCGCGTGCTACCTCCTTATGTCGGTTTACAATAACCTTTCTTTCTGCTTCAGATTCCAGACTGTGAGATTCGAGGATGACGGAATCTGAAATCTTTCTCAATGTTTTTGGGTAAATTATTCATTGTTGAGAGACAAAGGATCGTTACGAAATTATCTGAAACATTCGAATTACCGAGTGTTAGATATTAATTTATTGTTTTTCATTTATCGAGATTCTTTCGTTTGGGGGGGGGGGGGGGGGAAGGGGGATGGTTTACAAGAAGTTCAATTTATCGAGAAAATTCATTGAGGCCTGATTTTACTGTATCTAGATTGCTCACGAATGTCTTAGAAATAGATGTTTTGATTCAGTAGTCGTTTCGTAGTAGCTAACCCCACAAAGAATGACTTCGGAAACGATTGCTCCCGCCAGTTGTAAAGTTCGTACTACAATTAAATTTTTAAGGGCAAAAATACATAGATCTGCTCAATTTCATGAGGAGTTGTGCAAATTTATATTCTAAAGCTTACCATCAACTGACAGAACATACAGATACATGAATTCGCTAGCCTCTCTTTAGAATACACTCTTATTTGCTTCTCCAAAATAAAACCAGCGTTCAAAACATCTGATGCGCTGGTGATCGATTTTTTATTTTAGCAGCAAAGTGTTCCACCTGTTCTCTCCATCACTATACCATCGTTTCCTGAACCACACCATCATCAGCGGAAAACCTTACAACTATTCGTTTCTTCAACCTTGGAAGCAAGTGATGTGCCGTCTGCTTACGTTAGACGAACGCCCAGACAACCCATCTGCAGTTGTGTTTATGTTGCACGCGCGGGTACGCGTTGTAAGGTAAACAAATACTTCACGACTGTGTTACTTGCAAATCGTATTGAAGAGACGACGTAGCATTTTCAGTCTCACACAGGAGATGTCGTCAATGATAGAACTTGTTTTAGAATAAAAATTTGATTTAACTTCGTAATTTTCTGCCCCAAAAATTCGATTGCTTTTAATTACTAATGAGAAGGGGTAGTGTAGCTGTATGTGTATGTGTGTGTGTGTGAGAGAGAGAGAGAGAGAGAGAGAGAGAGAGAGAGAGAGAGAGAGAGAGAGAGAGAGAGAGAGAGGAGGGGGGAGGGAGAGGGGAAAGAGAGGTCACTGCAGTTTATTTTCTGATGAATTGTAACGCGTACTAGAGAATCCCGCCAACAATGAAAATTACTTCTCTTATTTTTATTAGACTTATATCTTTATTTATCGAATACAATTACACTGAAAGTTATTATTAACTCTTTCCATTAAAGGTCCAACTGTTTTGCAAGCCCCGTGGATTTCATGAGTAGAGAATTAATTCTGAGCGCCTTATCAGTGTTCTCCTTAACACACGTAGCAGTTAAAGATTCAGAGTAAGGGAAAAAAAGGGGGGAATGTTAGGGGATGACAAGTTACCACTGCAATGCTTCAGCCAGTCAGCGTGAAAGATGCGAAACCTTAACTGGTAGTCAAACAAAATCACATTTCGGTTCAAATACAGAGGAAAACGGGGCCCTAATTTTCAAAACAGTTTTATTGTTGTGTAAATTATTCACGAGATTTTTTGGAGATAATGATGTTTACGATGAATTATCGATACAAACATAACAAAAATAGACGAATGTAAAAATCTGATGTAAGTTGTGTACGGTAAATTAAAGCAGTCTTGCTTATGCCGGAAGTAGGCAGACCGTTCTCAGTTTCACAGATTCGCGAATAATGCTGCAGAGGCGTAGGCAGCTCCGAGAGAGAGGGACAACGAGTTCTTGCTGGTCGCCGTCACAACGCCATCTATTACGACGCATGTTTAGCACGCAGTGACGACGTCGTGTTTGGATGGTCTTTCCTCAACTGACTAGCTCAGGACGTCATTCGCTGTTCCACTCTGTTGCTGATGCATGGTGACTTCTCGCTGCGGAGCGCGCGGTTGCTCGCCATCGGAGGTTTGAGTTCTCCCTCGGGCATGGGTGTATGTGTTGACCTCAGGCTAGATTAACTTTGTTTAAGTAGGTTGTAAGCATAGGGACTAATAACCAAAGAAGTCCCATGGATTTACAAACATTTGAACATGGTGACTTCTGTATTACGTAAGGTCTCATCAGTAAACTGGAAAGGTAAACTAAACCGTAACAGTATGCATTTAAGTTTTTAATTACAAAATAACATTAGTTGCCTAGCGGTTGTGGGCTTTGCTTAACGTCAGATTGTATGTGCATTATGAATTTTCAATGATTGCGTAGCCCGAATGATTTAAAGTCCATGAAGAGAGCATTGCGCTTGCACAAGTTCAGAAGTGCCTTTGTTAACGGAGATTCAACTTGGTGTTTACATCGTCAAATAGAAACAACTAGCTTAAAACCCGGCGTTGCCCGGGTATTTATCTATTGCTGCCTTTTTCCCTAGGTATATATTCATTTGTATAAGTGCTGTTTGTCTGTAAAATCTCTTGGGAATACAATTAGTAGTAAAGACGTAATAGATTAAAACTTTGTGCGTGATGGGGCGGTTTTCCATGAACGTTACTGTTTATGTACTCATATCTCATGAACTACGTGTCGTACTGTGATACAATTTAGAAGGTACACTCAACTATATGCGTGTATACTGACTATAAATTTTCCTGTGGCTACAATTTGTAATGTAGAAATTATAAATTATAACGTCATATCGAATGCCGTAGTTTTAATCCATGAACAACGGAAAGTTTCTGTTTATGTGCTCATATATCATGAAATACGTGTCCCACTGTGATACAATTTAGAAGGTACATTCAACGATATGTGTGTATACTGTCTATAAAATTTCTTGCAGTTACAATTTGTAGTGTTCAAATTATAAATTGTAACGTCATACCGAGCGCCGTAGTTTTACTCCATAAACAGCGCAAAAGTAGTAAGGGAGAAACGTTTTTCCTTTCATCATTTTACTATGGTTGCCAGCGAGAAAAAGGTTAATAAAGGTTTGAAATTATGTTTAAAGTTTGTTGCAAGTCGCTAAATACTGTCATACTCATACAGTGTATTTCGAAAGTCTCGCCGCATTATATGGCATTTTTTGCGATTTCTATTGGTTATGACGTAATATCTTTTGAACCATGTGCCGTATGTGATTCTTAACCATACAGCAATTGTTACCTCACGGTAAGAAATGTGCGTACCAAATTTGGTTGAAATCGGTCCAATGGTTTAGGAGAAAATAAGCAGCATTGTCGCAGAATGCAGCAGTTTTCCGCACATATCATTGTTATGACGTCATATCTCGAGAACTATATATCGTATATGATTCTTACACTTACGGCGACCGTCCTCATGGATTGAAGCTTACGTGTACAAAATTTCATAAAGATTGGAACAAAACTGTAGATTTTTATGAAACACGTACAAACATACGGACACTTTGCTTTATATATTAGATATAATAGCATACACTATATGTCGACATTTATTGCACTTTAACTCATCGTATCATTTCTTTTGTGAATCATTATTCAAGCACGTAGAAATATAAGAACTCCATGTTAGTAGAATTACTACGTTGAGGGAAATTGCACACCTGTTTCAATGTAGTGGACGCTGGTGCGGTAGCTCAGCGCGTTCGGTCAGAGGGCTGTGGCAACACCGTCTAGAGACAAGGCCTCACAACAGTCCGTGTGACGTTGCACCGAGTAGGTCGCCATCGCTAGCTGACTAGCTGGGCGCTGGTGCACAGCCGACTGCCTCGTAGCCGCTGGCCAGTCAGCTAGCGATCGCGGCCTATCTGTGTGACGTCACACAGACCGTTGTGAGGCCTTGTCTCTAGACAATGTTGGCTACAGCCGCTCTTTGTAATAATAAACTGAGCCAATATAGAAAAAATTCGTTCCCACGTCCGCATCGGACCCAAAGAGTGTTTGAATTTAACTGGAGTAGCCGGCCGCGGTGGCCGAGGTGACTGAGGCGCTCCAGTCACGGTCAGCACGGTCACTACGGTCGGGGGTTCGAATCCCCCCTCGGGCATGGATATTTGTGCCGTCCTAGTTCGTAAGTAGTTCATAAGTAGTTTGTAAGTTTAGGGACTGATGACCCCGTAGTTAAGTCCCATAAGCTTAACAAACATTTGAACATTTTTAACTGGAGTCAATTATGTTTTCCCCCCTTAACATACACCTGTGAAGGTAATATTTCAAACCATAATTCGCAACAAATTGTGCAGTTGTGGTCCCTACTAGGTTCCACACTCATTCAAAAGATTGCATTTTATAATAGTCTAATCTTTCAACAAAAAGACAAATGGTCATAGTAAAAATATTGAAAATGCATGTATTCATCTGTACTTACATCGATCGTCTTGTCACTATAGTTTTGAGCTATGAGAAACGTATCAGCTGACTGGCCTATTTTTCGAAGTCCTTACGCACAGTATACACGAGCGGATGGGTGTATCTTCCAGTATCCATTGCTTCCAGTTGAATATTTGTTCAACTATTCGATGGTCCCGCTAAAAAGAAGAGATCGATAGCTCCTTTGCAGGGTGTCGGCATTCTGTGAAGGTATAACTTATTGCAGGTGTGTAGAAACTACTTAGTTTTAGGTGAAGGCAGTCATACTTTCATACCAGACGAAGCAGTTAATGAAGAAAAGGATACTTCAGTATCTTAAGTTTACGCTGAGGAAATAGGAGCGCTGTTCAATCAAAGGTGTGGAATAGTAACATCATTGACATCACACAGAAGTGCAAAACAATCGCTGTATCGCATTAGACGGAAAATATTAGATCTAGGCATTGGTGACTATGGGACCGGCATGATTAATATTAAGGGTGGGTAGGTTCACTTACTGTCATCATTTCCACCGCTTCTCTATTTATAATCAGACGTGTCTAACAACTTTCGTGATGAAAACTGAAAAAGTGTAAACTTTATTACAATGCCATACACCATACTGTACCTTGCTGAAGATCAAGTGTACAAAATTGCATCAACATCGGAATAGATTTTCGCGAAATCCGGAAGTAAAGTACCGTTCGCCATGACTCTTACGAAATTTTATGTACACAGCGATCTTCGTCTTGTATTGAAGGTCTAATGTGCAAAATATCTCCAAAATTGAAATAAAACTGTAGATTTTGTCATGTTCCGTAGGTTCAATACCTTCCGCCAAGCACCATAAGCGTTATTTCTCCTGAACTATGGGTCTCAGGTGGTTCTTACCCCTAAAACTCTAATTTTGTTTTCATGGTTTCTTTCGCTACGTATGCATAGAAGAAAGCAAAATATTGAATCACTCTTCCATGGGCGTACGCTAACAGAATTTTCACAGTAGACTTTACCGCGACATGGAAATTGTGCAACTAAAGCGACTGAGCATCTTGTGGTGGGCCAAAACAATATGACGACTGCCCACTTCCAGTTTGAACCTCAGCTAATTACGTTGCAGAGCACTTGATGCGTTGAAGTAAAATTTTCAAACGAAGCAAAGACGTGTGGAAAATCATTCTAGTGGCAATACTTGCCAAAATGGGTATCCACTGACATACGTGAATTCGAGAAGTGACAAATTGTTATAGCCCAGGTGGTGGGAGTGAATATCTCGGAAACGGTTGCTGTAGTCGTAAGGAATATGTGCACCAAATTTGATTAAAATCGATCCAGTGGTTTAGGAGGAGATGTGCGACATTGCCGTGAGATGCAACAGTTTCAAACATTTCATTGTTTGTGACATCATATATCCTGGAGTGTGTGTTGTATGTGATCGTTACACCTACAGTGATCTTCCTCTAGGTTTGAACGTCAAGTGTGCAAAATTTCAAATCACGAACACACTCTATAAAATCGCACTGACGTGTTTTACGGCCCACTTAAGATTTGTAGTTTTATAAGATTTTGCACACATTTTAGACCAAACTAATAATCTAAACAATAAAACATTAATTAATAAGAGTGTCTGAAACCCTTTCGGGAAGAAATAGGTAGTGGCGAGTTCCGAACCATCGACCTTTAGCGTCATAGTCCAACGCCTTGCACACTACGCTACGGCTATCAATTAAAAGATGAGTCCATTAATCTCATACTATTGATGGCCGTTGTTAACTGATGCTAATATGGCGTTTGTAGACACTAGATTATCATTTATCGTACGAAGAACGATGTGTTTTTGTTCATTCTTCAGTGCTCCGTTGCTTTGAAATGACAACTTGTAAGTTACAATGAGAAAATCATCAAATACGCAACGCAAGATGGCGTATGCCAGAGACAGTTCTGGGCGAGGAATGTCACGTGACATCTCCGAACGGCCGGTATTCGTTAATTCAATGGAGAGTGTCAAATCTCCGTTATTTTTGCAAATATGTCTCAAACGATACGAGATATGAAAAAAAACATATGGGAGCTAAGTTGTAGAGAATTTTCTCCTCTACCAATTAGGTTATTCAATTTTCATGTCAGATGAACGGTTCGTTTGCAATTACAATTATATTAAAAACGGCTTTTTTTCGTATTACTACCGTATTTTTTGACCGAAAAATTTGAAAAAGGGAGGTTTTGGTCTCTGGCGGCCTACAATCATGTCTGTAAAATTTGGTGCTGATCGGTTGAACGGTTCGTCTTAAAAACAGGACACACGTTACGGACGGACAGACAGACAGACATACATCCCAAAATCGCTGTTATTTTTGCAAATATCTTTAAAACGCTAGGAGATATGAAAGAAACATAAAGAGCAAAGTTGTAGAGAATTTTCTCCTCTACCAATTCGGTTATTCAATTTTCGTGTCAGATGAATAGTTAAGCCGTTATTTTCATTTAAATTTCGAGCTGTCGAAAGACGATCGCAAAGACCCACTTTTAGAGTTACTACCGTAACCTAATGTGGGCCAATAAAGTCTATATAGAGTACGTTTAAAAAGAACTTGGTGAAATACTCGGCCTGAGGAAGCCCGATAGGGTTAAAGTGCAGTTTATGCGGAAGCGGCTAGCCGTCGCGCTCGCTAGGTTGGGAACTGCAGAGCAGCCAATCAGAGGTTGGGATGTCGCGGCCAATGAGCTTGCGTGTTTCATGACGAGTAAATTTCGAAGTTTATTCGAGGATACCGGTGCGGCGTTTGTGTGATTGTAATTGATTTTCCATGTATAAGAGATTTTTAGATAATTGACGTATTACGGACATAAGTGACCTATTATTAATACGCCACAGCAGTCAAACATGTTTTATTTTTTTTATGACCAGTACGAAACATTGATCATTTTAAGTGAAAGTTAAGTTAGATATAGGTTAAACGAGAAGTGTTTTTTTAGTGTGTGAGGGCGCGCAGTCAATATACAGTTGTACGCTCGATATATATATATATCATTTCAGTCCGAGCTACCTCGATTGCAAGCATTCTTGGAAATTATCGCAATTACTTTTACTGACCGGACAAGGGTACATACAAGAACCTGTCAACCATAGAGCAGGTATAGCATGTTTTATTTATTTTATAATATATTCGAAACAGTGATCAAGTGACATCCATACTGATAGCAGCTGTAACTTGTAGATTGTCAAAAACTTTTGCATACACCGCTTCGATTTGTTGACATAGCAGAATTGTAACGCTCTTTCTTATTGGCCGCGGCATCGCGACTCCTGATTGGCTGCTCTGCCGTTCCCAAACTACCGAGTGCGGCGGCTAGCCGCTGCCGCATAAACTGCACTTTTACCGCCCGATAGAGCTCGCCTCGGTTGTACAGTGGTAGAGTGTCAGACTACAAATCCAAAGGTCGCGGGTTCGATCCCCGCAAGGTGCTAGGATTTTTATCTGTCACTTTCCACTTCTTTCACCTGCTCATGTGAAAAATACCGACTAAGCACCGTGGTTCGGAACTCACGTTAAACTGTATGTCCCCCTATAACTGGCTGGGTAAGTCAGTTCGAAGGTCGGAGGAAGGCAACGGCATAGCACCTCCAAACAGGACCATGCCTAGTAAAGCACTGTGGTGTTGAAACCAATCTTCGGATTGTTGACTGACTACTTTACCTTTTTTTTTTTACAGCGAGTAAATGGGATGGCAGGTTTTCAGGCGGACAGGAAGCTGTTGGGGTTTGGGAGTGGTCCGGAAGTAGCGAGGTGCGGCCTCGCCCTAGACGCCGGCAGGCTGGGCCAGCTGGCCAGATAGCGGCCCACGGCCAGATAAGCGCTGCGCTCCAGGCGGCGCGCCCTGAGGCCGTACGTGTTTGTTTTTCTCGCGACAAAAAGCTGACACACTCCACACGTGCTCTCCCAGCGGCGCCCGCGATTTGCGTCTCCGTTTCCACAAAACATCGCTCTCCAAATGGCGGATATTCGGGAAATTGTGGCTAATCCACACCAAATACCACCACAGATACCTGCAGTGAGCTCACTGAATGAATCATTACGTCACCTTTGGAAAGAGACAAAGGAAAACCCCACAAAAACGTAATAGTGATGGTGCTTTCTGTTTTACTTATTAATTGATTTCAAAACGAACCTTTCATATACAGGGTGAGTGACTTAACTATTGCTTTTGTGTCCCAGCCTCGTCGCCGCTTTTGTGTCTCGTCCGCCGGTTGTTGTAGGTGTCGGTGGCCAAGTAGAAAGAGACCGACACAGGAATAAAGGATGCACGCGTGTGCAGGTACGCAGGTGACCAGCCAGTGGGACAGCAGAAACTAGAAACACTAGAGTAAATTAGAACGAGATATATATTTCATAGAGTCATAGTAATACTTAACTTTTACATAGTTCTTGACTGCAGAATGCTGATACATAGTTTAGATAGAGGCCTGTCTACTAATGATTCCTAGTGCCTATCCGATTGCCAAGTCTTAACTGGTGCCTAACTGATTCCCAAGTGTTAACTGGTTCCTATCTCAGTCCCAAGTGAACGATGTTGTTCAGTGGTGGCCACGAGCGGAGTTGTAGCAGAGGGCGCTCGTGGCTGACGTCGTAAAAACGCCGCGCCGTGCGTGCATGGCGGCGCGCGGCGTAAGTACGTGGCGCGCACTTTAGACTGGTGCGACACCACAATTGCCACCACGAATAACTTCGAAAGTATGATCTACATCTACATAGATACTCCGCAATCCACCGTAAGGTGCCTGGCGGAGGGTACACTATACCGCTACTAGGAATTTCCTTTCCTATTCCACTTCCAAATAGAACGAGCCCTAATTTTTCTTATCTTGTCTTTGTGATCACTACGCGAAATATAAGTAGGGGGCACCAAGATCGTACAACACTAAGCTTCAAATTCTGGCCCTCTAAATTTCCTCAACAGAAATTCACGAAAAGAACGTCGTCTTTCTTCCAGCAATCCCCTATTGAGTTTCCGGAGCATTTCCGTGACACTCGCGCATTGGTCGAACCTTCCAGTAACAAATCTAGCTGCTCGCCTCTGAACTGCCTCTATGTCTTCCTTTAAACTGATCTGCCGCGGGTCCCAAACACTTGAGCAATACTCAAGACGTGGTCGTACAAGCGTTTTATACGCGGTCTCCTTTACAGATGAAGTACATCTTCCCAAAATTCTCCCAATAAACCGAAGTCGGCTGTCCGCCTTACTCTGAACTGTCCTTACATGTTCGTTCCATTTCATATCGCTCTGCAATGTTATGCCTAGATATTTGAACGACGTGACAGACTCAAGAAGCTCACTACTAATGCTGTATTCGAACATTATGGGATTGGTTTTCCTACTCATGCACATCAGCTCACATTTTCCTACATTGAGAGCTAGCTGCCATTCTTCACACCCACTAGATATTTTCTCTAAGTCATCCTGTATGCTATTACAGTCAGTTAAAGACGACACCCACCCATACACCACAGCATCATCAGCAAACAGCCGCAAGTTACAAGTTACTCTGTCTATCAGATCATTTATATAGATAAAAAATAATAACGGTCCTATCACACTCCCCTGGGGCACGCCTGACGATACACTTGTCTCTGATGAACACTCGCCGTCGAGAACAACGTACTGCGTTCTATTACTTAAAAAGTCTTCCAGCCAGTCACAAATCTGTGAACCTGTGATAGGAGCTGAAACGTTTGTGGGACAAAAGTTGCATGGAACAACGACGGCCAGAATATGTTAGCTTATTTTTATTTTTTATTTTTGGTGTCGCTTCAGAGACTTGAAGGTCAACTTTTTTATGGAATGCTATAGTTTGGTACTTATTTGCTGATAGTGTCTATCGATACGAATGCAATGATGAGTAACAGTAATGTCTTTGATGGTCAACGATGGTCAAAAAGGTGGTATGGACGTCAATTTACATTCGTTTAAAAGATAAAGCAATCAAATGTGAAGGCTGTGAACTCCACTAAATACCTAGGAATTACTATTATATCAGACTTAAACTGTAAAGAACACGTACAAAATGGCGTAGGAAAGGCGAACCAGAGACTACATTCTATTGGCAGAACACTTAAAAGATGCAACAGAACTACTAAAGAGACTGTATACACTCGGCTTGTCCGTGTTCATTTCGAGTATTGCTGCCCTGTGTGGGATCTTATCCAAGTGGGTTTGACGGAAGTCATTGAAAGAGTCCAAAGAAGGGCAGCTCGTTTTGTATTGTCACGATACAGGGGAGACAGTGTTACGGAAATGATACAGGATCTGGGATGGGAATCATTACAACAACGGCGCTTATCGCTGCGGCGTGGGCTACTTACGAAACTCCAATCGCCAACATTCTCCTCCGTATGCGAAAATATATTGTTGACCCCCACCTACATAGGTAGAAATGATCATCAAAATAAAATACGAGAAATCAGAGCGCGAACAGAGAGATTCAGGTGTTCTTTTTTCCGCGCGCTATTCGAGAATGGAATGGTAGATGAACAGTAGAAAGATGGTTCGATGAACCCTCTGTCAAGCACTTAAATGTGATTTGCAGAATATCCCGTGTAGGTGTTCAAAGTGATGACCATTGGTATAAATGCAGCGCTGCAATCTTCTTATCATAGATTGAGCGGTATTTCGTATCACTTTGGCACTTACAGCCATTGGCATGACAATTACAATGAAATTGTCACTCTCTGGAATGCCGCCAGCCACCCGTCTTGCCCGGCGCTTGTCGCCTTTCTAGCTCGACGGAAGTGGGGGGCGGCTTCACAGTGCTTATTGCTGCCACCCTCTTTACCTTACTGTTACACATAAATGGATTCGTCTCGATAGCCGCTTTCGGAAAATAAGCACCAAACTGCAGCATGCCATTCAGAAAAAAAGTTGACCTTCATGTCTCTGAAGCGCCTCTCCTAGCAGCAAAAAACCAACTTCTTATTCTGGCCCCCCATTGTCCCATGCATCTTTATTCCCAAAATGTTTTCAGCTCCTGTCGTAGTTTCGGAGTTATTCTTGGTGGCAATAGTTTGTGACTCATCCTGTATATAGAACATACGTGCGTATTAGCAAGTATACCAGGTAGACAGTAATAATAACAATGAATCATAAGTTTTGTCCAATCATAAAGCCTTCTTTATCAAGTGTAATTCTGATATCTGATGGATGTAGCGTGGGCTTCTTGTGGTTAAATGTTCAAATGTTTGTAAAGCTACGGGACTAAGGTGGAGTGGCCATCGGTTCCTAGACTTACAACTATGAAGTATTAAAATGCCAAGATCGCAATTGATTAATTTATTTTTTAAGACCGGTTTCGATACACTTAGGGTACCATCATCTGGTTACTTGTGTCCTATGCTTTCATTTCGTTGAAGCGCACGACATTAAAATGGTACGTCAATCATAAAACTTTTACATGGTACGTTAATCATAAAACTTTTAACTTTTGCAAGTTTTATGATTGACGTACTATTTTAATGTCGTGCACTTTCAATAACGGAAAGCATAGGACACCTATGATGGTAACCTAAGTGTATCGAAACCGGTCGTCAAAAAATAAATTAATTTATTGCGATCTTGGCTTTAATACTTCAAAGTACGAAGATAGCCGTCCTACCATGGAAAAATTAAACTTACAAAATACTAACACTAACTTACGCTAAGGACTCGCACCTCCGACGGAGGGCAGCCGCGCGCTCCGCAGCAACGCGCCTACTGATTGTTGTGTACGACCATGTGACATAGGTATTGGTCCATTAGCCCATTAGCTATCATTCTTTCGTTGAGGGTATAGCTGATAATCTGGTTGGAATGCGTCTTGAAATATCCAATGTTTTATTAATTTTATCGCTGAGAGAACTAATTTTTTCCTTGTCCAGTTTCAAATTTGACTTTGATGTCTATAATAAGATGTGAACTGCATCTTTTCCGCCAAATTATGTTATTCGTATAGCGGTATGGATCTGAGCTTAATTCTGTATAATTTCTCTCCAGTAGGAAGCACTTCATTTACACACTCATACCACGAGGAACGAACTCTAAATCGAAAAATAGTGTTCTCGATATTACTCCATATGCTCTTCCAATTTTTGCCCATATATTCCATTTCAACAGGAATAAGTACGTGTCGTTTTGCAGGTTCACTATAGATTTTCCCTTTGTTGAACTGATGCAAGTTTTGTGTACGTAACTAAGTTGCAGGTAGTATTTACGGACATATCCTAGCTCAGACGTGACACACACATGTTGGAGCTGATAAATATTTGGGATGCCAAATCTTCAAGAGGTGTTTCGTAATACTATTTCAGTTGCTTCGTATTATTTTAGAAGTTAGAAAGATCGCCATAGATTGTTGAACCCCATTCCTCCCTCCAGAGTGCAGCATCACGGGCTATCTCGGTGCAAGGAATTAACCGCGAACAACACGCGCGGCTTCACGCTCGAGCAAGCGAGCCGTGCCTTGTCAGAAGAGATTGATTTTATAGAGACACAGAGGGATAGACGGTAGAGAAAGGAAAAGAGCATAAGACCCAGTTAAAGTGACAGAATGCCATCTCCAGGAGGTGAACCAAGGTTGAGTAATAAGAAAATACGCCAACTCGGCGAGAGAACTGGTAAATAAAATCATGTCTGCTGAGAATTTTTTGTCAACGGAATCCTCTTTTCATCTACAAGATGGGCATAGGTAAGTTGATGATTGACGTGCGACTGGCACAGCATTCACATTGCATGTTTAATTTTGGCTAGACTATCTGAAGTGTAGCATCTTTCCGTTAACACGAATTTGAGAACGATAAAACATAACAATAACACACACTTTAACGCCTCTCCTTCAATGAGATAAAATAATTATCGGAGGCTCGACCTTACGATGGATGACAAGGAGAACCGGTAGATCGAACTTAATAGGAACAATGATAGCAGTCTATTTAATGTGGTGAATACGTTCTGCAAAATGCTCTTCTGTTCCATTTGGTAGAAAAATCATAGGACTCGAACCTCCGACGGCGAGCAACGGCGCGCTCCGCAGCGAGGCGCCTTAGACCGCTCGGCTACTCCACCGCCGCAACAAAAAAAAGACGGTGGTACACCTAGATGGTAATATGAAAGACACTCTCCTTGAATACGAATCCAGTGTAACAGTAGCACACCACGTCTAAGTATTTTACCAAGAAAAATTATATATTTCTCATCGAAAGCATTTCTAATGAAACTACTGAAGCTGAAGTCATACATTTTCGACACTTGAGTCCATAATACACAAAGTAGCTGCTAATTTAGTTGCTGACTAGTGAGAAAACGGTCGCGCCGCTCTTGAAATTTATACCTCAATAGGAAACAAAAAAAGCTAAAATGCTAAATGTTTGTAAATCTATCGGACCAAACTGTGTGGTCATCAGTCCGTAGCTTACAAACTACTTAAACTAAGGTAAACTAACCTAAGGACAACACACACACACACACCCATGCCCAAGGGAGGACTCGAACCTCCGACGGCGAGCAACCGCACGTTCCGCAGCGAGGCGCCTTAGACCGCTCGGCTACCAAAAAAAATTGATTGTAGAAAAATATTCTCTTTCATCAGGGGAGTACGTCGCCTTAGGTATTTCAAAGGCTAGTTCGCAAATCGCGACACCAACTATTACCTGATCGTCACTACTCTTCAGAGTTTGCCTCTCAAAAAGTCTTTGCGGAAGGCCACATCTAATAAAAGATTAGAAATACTGCATGAGTATTTAAAAGGGAACACGGGAAGCCGTGTGCTTCGCAAATCTTGAGTAAGTGGGGAAAGCGATCGAAAAAATATGCTTGGCTAAAAGAAAACTAGAACTAAACTGCTTTATATAGGTGTCGGAAGGCCTGACCGTACCGACCGACTGCCGTGACATACTCAACTTAAAGTTGTGTGGAGGGGCAATTTCGTCAGTTTCCGAGACCCGAAATGATCTGCTCAGTTAAGTAACTCTTCAGTCGTCTTCACAAGGGCCGAGGGCTCCCCGTTTTCTAAGAGCGCTCGTCAGCCCCGTAAGGTGACCCACGCAAGTACAAGCCAAGCCCGACATGGTAACTTCGGTGATCTGGTGGAAACTGGTGTATGCACTGTGTCACGGCCGTTGGCTGTAAATTTTGATGAGAAATAAATAAGGTTCATATATGATGACGATTTACAGTGCTAAAAATTTTATTGAAATTTATTCCCAATAGAGAATTGTTTTTGCAATCCCACTCTATGAGGTATGGATGTTCTACCAATGGTGGCAGATGAAAATTTCCCGCTTTTCACGAGCAGTCCTGTTGACCATTACGTTATCCGAACACGCTTCCAAGACTGATCTATTTCATCTCCCACCCTTTGGTAAAATGTCTACACCGTATACAGTGGAGTTGTAAAAAAAAAAAAAAAAAAAAAAAAAAAAAAAAAAAAAAAAAAAAAAAAAAAAACGTTATTGCGAATAAATTTCAGTAAAATAAGTAACATTTTGCTGTAGTGTTTTCTTCTACTTAAAAGTCACCATTGTTCCAACTGCTTCCGTAGATGCCTAGAAGTAATGCCTAGGTACCCCTCGTTGCACTCTTAAGAGCCGCTGGCACAGGACAGGTGACGTGGGCGGGTGAACCCCACGGCCGCTCCTGGATAATGATATTAAGCCGGCTGTCCGTCACCCCGGCTTATGTGTCCAAATTAGCTGGGCGGGCCCTGATGGAGCAGATGGGCAGACGTGACAGGTTTGTCAGCCGCGAGCCGATATTAAACACGGCACAAGGACACTCTCCTGCCGCCCCATGAAAAATAACCTTCCCAACTTCTTTATCGCTGCCAACAACGCCAGTGCAGGTTCGTTATTGGATTTTATATGGTTCGATGACATTACTGTCACCCTTCCCAACTTCTTTATCACTGCCTCTAACGCCAATGAGCTTAGTTATTGGATTTTATTTGGTTCGATGACATTTCTGTCAGCGCACAGATACTGCGTTTTAATTGCAGATCAATATTACTGCTTTTGTTATCTGTTGGTAAGTCATCAAACAACTGCGTGACGAATAAGGAGATTATTTTCCACCAGTTCTCGAAAATTGTGTGCATTATTTAATACTTTGTGTTTCGAAACTACACTATCTCATCACCAGGTTTTCGGTCATTTCCCTAAATCACTCTAGGCAAACGCCGGGATGGTTCCTTTAAAAAAGGACATAGCCTCCTCCAACCATACCAAAAAACCGATCGTGAGCTCCGTCTAATAACCACGCTCTCGACGAGACGTAAGAACACTTAGCTTTCTCCCTTAATTCCAGACTAACACCAGATGAATAAGTTAGCGTTAAGACCAGATTACGTGGTGCTAAATGGTACCACAAATCATAAAGGATGCATAATGTTGACACTAAAATTTTATTACGTCCTATACTTCTTCTAATATATAACGTAGAGTGTCCCTATATTTGTACGTGTTGCATACAAATCTAGAGTTTTGTTCCAATCTTTATGAAATTTTGTACACGTAAGCTTCAATCCATGAGGACGGTCGCCGTAAGTGTAAGAATCACATACGATATATAGTTCACGAGATATGACGTCATAAACAATGAGATGCGCGGAAAACTGCTGCCATATGCGACAATGATGCTCCTTTCTCCTAAATACTGGACCGATTTCAACAAAATTTGGTACACATATTTCTTCCGTGAGATAACATCTTATGTAGGAGTACGAACCACATACGAGACATGGTTCAAGAGATATAACTCCATAAACGATAGGAGTTGCAAGAAACTGCCATAATGCGATGAGACTTTACAAATACACTATATGAGAATGAGAGTACTAGCGACTTGCAAAAAACTGTAAACATAATTTCAAACCTTTATTAAACTTTTTCTCGCTGGCAATCATAGTAAAATAATGAAAGGAAAAAAGTTTCTCGCTTACTACTTTTCCGTTGTTTACGGAGTAAAGCTACAGCATTCGGTATGACGTTACAATTTATAATTTCTACACTACAAACTGTAGCCGTAGGAAATTTTATAGGAATTGTACACACATATCGTTGAATGTGCCTCCGAAATTGTAGCACAGTGCGACCTGTAGTTCATGAGGCATGAGCACATAAAACAATAACGTTAATAGAAAACCGCCCTATCACGCACCAAGTAGTAATCTATTACTTTTTTTAACATCAATTGTATTCCCAAGAAATTTTACAGACATGCAGCACTTACACAAATGAATACATACCTGAAAAATTATACAATTGTACCGCATATAACTGAATAAATATGAGATTGTGCGAATTTTATATGTCATTTGTGTTTTGACTTCTATCTTTCTTTGTTTGAATAATGCGCTTATAATTTTGTACATTATCCAAGACAGAGTTATTTCTTCTATGTTCTCCGATAAAGATAACATATTTTTAGAAAAAAGAAGGTGGACAGTGAGAGAAGGGTAGGAGAAAAGTACTAACTCCAAGCAGGAATAAATAAATAAATACCGGGGCAACGCCGGGTTTTCAGCTAGTTACTCATATGAGGGGCATCACAATGCGACTTCACTTTGATATGGAACCTTACAAGAACATAAATATGTTGGATTGAGGTGAATGCGTAAGACAGAACGACGTCTCCCAACAATGAAAAACAGCTTGAACTACAATTTTATTATAAATATCTAACACTCCAGACACCATAGTGCTCATCTTAGGATCTGTGATTATATTAATGCTTATGATTAAAAATTACCATTTTTCCTGTACAAAAAGTGGAAAATGCATTTTTGGGGCAATTGGAAATTTGTCGAATAGATGAGTGACAATACGACTATAATTCGCAATTTCCTATCTGAAACTTCAAGAGTTTGCTGGAAACGCTTTAAATACGTGGCGTGTGGTTTGTCTACAAGTATGAATGGTTATATTGCTTGTTGCAGGAGATGAAATCTATCAATTCCGACGTTACTCAAGTCTCAGAAACTCCTAATGGTGGTATGCTTCAGTAAATATTTCTTCTTTGTCGGAGATATGGAGTTGTCTTGTACCCATCAGTGAGAGGGCGCTTGAGAGCCACTCTAGGAAATCTGACCCAGTACACTTGGGTCCGGCACTTCTGTTGCGATAGCTGCAATAAGCCTCAGTGGCCGACATCTTGGCACGTTCTCTGGCGGGAGTGCAGCCCACACACCTGCAGGCTTATTTACAGCAAACGCAGTACACGGTAATCAACTCCTCACAATGCCAACGTCTGCCACTTACTTTTATGTGCTCTCAACTAGTGCCACTCCCCAGCTGATTCAGTCCGTTATATTTTCGCTGAGCGAATTTTCGAAGGCTGGTGGCTCATTCAGTTTATGCCATCCAGAAACAATTCAATCAATACACAAAGAAAATGTTCTGCTAAAAGTTAAAATCAACTTCCGTTGTTTTTAAAATGTATTTCTTCGAAGCGAATGGACATTTGTGTGTGTCTAATTATTCAAGAAAAAGAACTTCACAAATTAAGCAAGGTCATTAAAATGTTGGTCCACCTCTGGGTCTTATTCAAGCAGTTATTTGGCTTGTCAAAAATGTTCAAATGTTTGTAAACCTACCGGACGAAACTGCTATCGTCATCATCTCCTAGACTTACTTAAACTTACACACAACCGTTCCCCAGGGAGGACTCGAACCTCCGACGACGAGCATCCGCGCGCTCCGCAGCGAGGCGCCTTAGAACGCTCGGCCATTCCACTGCGGCTTCGGCTTGTCACTGATTGATAGAGTTGGTGGATTTCTAACTGGTGCTTTACACCGTCGAAATCCAGGCCTGATCGGATGACACTACCTATAATGGTCGAAACATTCTTAACTGGGCAGAGATCCAACGGCTTTGCTGGCCAAGATGGCGTTTGGCAAGCGCCAAGACAAGCAGTACAATACGCGTGCGGGCGGGCATTATCTTGCTGAAATGTAAGCCAGGGTAGCTTCCCATGAAGGGCAACAAACTTGAGCTAAGAATATATCTGACCCAAATCGGCACATATTCTCCGAACTCTAGATTCTATTGTGGGGTATGGTATTTATGTGCCTTATCCTCGTCGCCGTTCAGTCTCTTCCCATAGATACGACTATAGCAACCGTTTCCGAGATACTCACTCCCACCACCTGAGAGTCAGAGTCTTGTCAAATTCACTTATTTCAAATGTTTCTAGAGCTTATGGGACTTAACTACGGGGTCATCAGTCCCTAAACTTACAAACTACTTATGAACTAGCTTATACTAAAGACGGCACAAACATCCATGCCCGAGGGGGGATTTGAACTCCCGACCGCAGCGGCCGTGCGGACCGTGACTGGCACGCCGCAGACCGCTCGGCCGCTCGGCCACTGAGGCCGGCCCCCACTTATGTCAGTGGATACCGATTTTGGCAGGTACTGTCACTAGATTTTTCCGCACGTCTTTACGTCGTTTGAACATTTTACTTAAAAGCGTAAAGTGCTTCGCAACGCACCTAGCTGGAATTTAATCTGGAAGTGGGCAGTCGTCATATTGTTATGGCACGTCACGAGGTGCTCAACCACCTTCAGTGGGACACGTTCCATGTCGCGGTAGAGTCTACTGTGAAAATTCCGTGAGCGTTCGCCCCTAGAAGAGTCAGTCAATATTTTGCTTCCTTCTACGTATACGTAGCGAAAGAAACCATGAAACGAAAATGAGAGAGATTCTGGCAGACGTGGAGGCTTACCAATATTCCATGTTCCAACACAACTGGAATACGAATAGGGAAAATGACAGTGATAAACAAAATACTCTCCGCAACATAACGTAAAGCTCATCAATTTGACAACATTGTCCGTAGGAGTAATCTATGATGATTTATGGGATAAATTAGCAGTCAAGTTCCCACGAAATATTCTTCATTCAAGCGATTTTGACCTATGTAAGGGTCATCCTCAGTAATTTATGGCCCATTTGGCTAGCGCTATGGATACTTGGCTGCATAGATGTTCCTGGCTCGACTGTAGCTGCTTCGTATGTTCGTGGCACGACTGAAGCTGCTCAACATGTTCATGGCACAATCCAGCTCCGACCATCTGTGCAGCAAATAACCGCAGCACCAGGAAGATCGGCCATAAATTTCTGGGGATGACCGTTTCATACGTCGAAACCGTTTAAATAAAGAATATTTCATGCAAGTTTTGAAATTATTTGGAAAGTTCATTGGAAGTCGCTGTGTTCTTCATTCTAAAATAGTGGATCAACAAGTTGTGCGTATTTCCGCACGGTTAGTCACGCTGCTAACGGAAAATTATGCCCTTTAATGAGTCGAATACGTAGTATTTTAATATTTGGCCCACTTTAGCTTAGGGTGGTAACACTAAAAGTGGGCCTTAATAATAATTAGTTTTATTTAACCTAATGTGTACTTGTGAGCATTTGAAATGCGTTTAAATTACAGTAACTATGGCTCTTCGCCGTTATTTTGCGAGTATGTTCAGGGAACGCACGGCCACTCCACCGCGACGATAACCTTTTCACAACTCGTAATTTAAATGAAAATAACGACTTAAGCGTTCATCTAAGACGAAAATCGATGAACGAATTTGTAGAAGAGAAAATTCTCTACAACTTTGCTGTGTGTTTTTTCCCAGATTTCTTGCCGCTTTAGAGATATTTACAGAAGTAACGGCGATTTGACATACTCTATCTGTTGTCCGTAACGTTTTCCCACTTTTTAGTTCACGCCGTTCAACCGATCGGCACCCAGTTGTACACATGTGCTGGCTGACGGCAACCAGAATCTCCCTTTTTCAAATTATCGGATAAAAAGTAGACTAGTAACACTAAAATAGGTCGTTTTTGATGACCTTTTCACAGCACGAAATTTAATTGCAAATAACGCCTTAACCATTCATTTGAAACGAAAATTGAATGAATTATTTGTACAGGAGAAAATTCTCTAGAACCTTACTGTGGTATGTTTTATCCGTAACTCACACCGTTTCAGAAATATTTGCAAAAATAACGACGGTTTGACAATGTCACTTGATTTTATATAAACCCATACAGGCAAACATAATAAACTTGAAAAAGAGGACTAACTATCACGAAAAGACAGGTGATCATGAAGTTCAACGGAGAAAGTTAATTAAAATATGGAAGACGTATTAAAATAATTGCTTACATAAAAGTTAAAAAAAGAGTATGCTTATCAAAGTTAAACTTAGGGATATTAGATAATTTTGGCTGTGTGTTAAAATACGATGAGAGAATATTACATGTTGAGAGCATAGATATTATCACATTAGCAGAGTCGTAATCGTATCTCCCATAAACATTTTGAGACAAGAAATGATTTACAGCCTGATTTGTTCAGAAGGAATTCATTATGATTAAATCGGCGTGCTAGACGCAGAATTCCACAAGAGTTCCTTTAAATTTTTAGCGGATTTCGGACATTTCATTATATTCAAATCTATACGCGAATTTTACAGTTTTGGAGACTAAGTGTTACATCTTCTTATAAACGTCCTTTTTTGCCTTCTCTTTGTTCCGGTATCTTGCATGTAATATTAGTAAAAAGATAAAAAATAAAAACATCGAGAGCAAAAAATACTCCAGTGCTTTTTCTTTAATCAGCTGAAAATGTAGTAATACGTACTGTGAGGCAACCAAAGAATACTTAAGGACTATCGACAGGGCCACAGGAACACCTACATTTGGTGGTGTTACTTTTTCCATTCCCGCGAGAGGCCGCTCACGTATGAAGAACATGACGTGCGAGAAACCTGATCGGACGAAGCTTAGTTAAATAGTCGGCGCACACGGCCTATAAGACTCTGTTCATCCAGTGTGTGTACACCGAGTCAGCAGTGCTACGATCCTGGAGATAGAGCTCTCCTATTTAGGGCAAAGTGCCACACTACGCCGAACACTGTCTCGCGACTTTTTCACGTATTGGCACTGAAATTCTCGGAGGCAGCAATGGAACTTCGGACTTTTTCTTCATCTACAACGCTGAAGTTGAGCTTCATCTATTTGTAACAAATTTCAAGTGTTACTGAAGTTATGGTATCTTTCTGTTAAAATGTACCTTTATCGCTTTTCCATTTAACTCCCCTAAAAAAGAAAATTACGCGAGTTATTGAAAATAAAATTTTCATTTGTCCCGGTAGCTGTTAGTTACGTGGCGTGGAAGAAGTGGGGGCCGGGCTTAGGGTTCCGAGCCCCGGAATATTATTTCTACGTCAACAAAACGTTGATATGTTGACTTCCTTGAGAATGGAGTAAATGTCGGAATGCAGAGTCATAAATCATAGCGTCAAGTCATTAGCGGAACAATGAAAACGAGGCATAATTGTATCAGAACTGAATGTCGTTAATTGCAGGTACTTAACCGCGTCGGCTGATACAGATCAGTCGCATGCGCGTGGATCAGCAGCGAGCGCTGAAATAGCGCTGACGAGGCGCCCTACATTGCTCCGACAGATGGGTCTCATCCCCTCACAGCTGTCAAACATAGCCTAATAAAAACATCGAGGGCAGATGCGATGCGTGGGTCAGAGGTCTGGTCGCGACAGAAAGGCCGAGCGCTATAAAGTCGCCTTTCAGCGGAGGTTAGAGTCCTCCTTCGAGCATGGGTGTCTGTGTGTGTGTTATCCTTAGATTAGCTTAAGATGGTTAAAGTTGTTTGTAAGCCTAGGGACTGATAACCACAGTAGTTAAGTTCCAAAGATTTACAAACACTTGAACATATGATTTGGCTACAGCTGTTGATGCTGATTCATGATACATACCATATATTTGAGAGCTGTAGTAGCTGGAGTGTCCGTTGCTTCAGACAAGCGAAAATGCTTTATTTGATTTAAAAAATATTTAAAAATGGCTGTTGTTGTTGTTGTTGTTGTTGGTTTTGTAGGGGACTACAATGGCTGATGTGTTATGAAATTGTTAAAGTTCTGTTGTCTATATATGTAGTTTGTTCAAATGTTTGTAATTCTATCGGACCAAACTGCGTGGTCAACAGTCCGTAGCTTACAAACTACTTAAACCTAGGTAAACTAACCTAATGACAAACACATACATCCATGCCCCAGGGAGGACTAGAACCTCCACGGCGAGCAACCGCGCGCTCCGCAGCGAGACGCTTTAGACCGCTCGGCTACTCCACCGCGGCTATATATGTAGTCACCAGAGGAATCGCGCTATTCATTCCTATGGGACTTGATACATCCTGCAGTTTTCAAACATAATCTAAAAGCAACAACGCTTCGACCGGTCTACTTTGGAAGCGACATAAATCTGGGCTAGAGTGCATCTGGAACATGCGTCTCTTGCAGTCATAAATCTCCGCGGCACATCCGCACGTTATTTAATGTCAGCAGAACACGAAGCAAATGCTGCAGCAGCGAGGGAGGCTGAAGCAGGTCGCGAGGAAGTCGGCACACAGCGTGTGACGTGCAAGCGTTTCAGCGTCCGGGTCCGGGTGGTGCCTCTCTTTCAGTGGTCTCGAGAAACAAACTCCCTGATCCGTCGCATCACTGTGTGAGGACGACGTTCTCCACAAAGCGTAGCAAACTGGGGCCACGCGTGGAATGAAAATAGATTACGACGTCTTTCCCGATGTCTCTTCTCTTCGCCGGGAAAGCGTCAAATGACGCAGTGTATGTTTGAGGTAGGATTACGCTAGTTTCTCTTTTCATCCAGGGTAAAAATATATCAATATTCTCGTTCCTGCAGAACGTGGAACGCGCTTTCTTGAGTATGTAAGCGTACTTACGTACTGCTTAAAGTGTGAAAAGTTATGGATTTACCGTCGAAGCGTTCATTGTTATTTTCAATTTGCTGTTTTTATTTCTACTTCAATTTTTTGTTAAATAGTAATCGTTTCCATCCCTTGTCTTCTCTCTTGTTCTGAAACGATGTCGTAAATTCAGTATTTGGAAAGGGGCTTAGAAGGGTTAAGGGAAATCGCATTGCAGATGTTAAGGAAATCCCAAACAATATGCTAAGATGCTAGTCAATGAAAATGACGCTAAAGCTAATGCTTGAACGTGCTGTACGTCGTTGGTGTCGTGTAACATGTTTATGTGAACACTAGTGTTCACTTTCGTCTGGTTCTTTCACTGCAGTGCTGCACCAGACAGCATCGTTTTGAGGCAAACCCTCGCTAGCACTCTCCGGCGTATGTCTATTGCGTAGCGTAAAATTTTCGTAGACACCGGTTCGTCACTCTGAGCTAATCTGATATATGATTTAGAGTGAATCGGTGACCTGGTGCAAATCTGTTAACTGGACGTCATATCGACGACTTGCATGTCCCTGATTTACCCCAATTATCCAATCAAGGGAGAGGACCTACAGTTTAACGTAGAATCCGAACCCCGTTCCGTTTCTAGCGATTCCTCCACATCGTAGAAAACTGAAGACGGCGTTAAAATGCAGACTAAAAAATTTATACTTCGACCGGAACACGAACCCGCGAACCTTCATTTTCCAGTCAAGTGCTTTTCCTCGATGAATCCTAGAAAGACGAAACGCGTCACTAGAAAATTATAATCGAAACCAAGGTGGTTGTTATTTAAATATCTTTAGTAATAATAAATGCATTAAACATATTATGAAAAATAACAAGTTGTGCCTCAATTCAGAATCCACTTTAAACCACATTTCCTCATACTGGGTACTAAACTCAGTTCAACAGCCAGAAGAAGACAAAGGCACATGACCGTGTCCAGAAAAGCATTCCATTGCATCATTATAGTCCTTAACAATGCGATATTTCACTTCTAAATAAAAATAAAATAAAATAAATTGTAAAAGATGAGGACATTTAAAATAATTGTGATATTGTTTGAACTTTCTCTTGAAGCGTTATATTAATTATTTATTTTTACACATTCGAAATTGTCCTTACCATGTTTAAGTAGTTTGTAAGCCTAGGGACTGATGACCAACGTAGTTAAGTCCCTTAGATTTGATTTGGACATTGTCAGAAAATAAAATTAATTTCACTAAATAATTTCGTCTTAAATTATTTGCATATTTCTATTAGTTTATTATCTTCGAGAAAAGTTGTGTAAGGGGGGCATATCTAACTCCAAGACACGAAACGTTATCTGTCTTTACGCAATGAAACTAATTGATCATAGTTAGCGTCATATAGATCGAGGCTTTTTTAAAGGGCTTAGAATGTTATCGAAATACAATACCCTACTCTCAGACGCGGAAATTGTGAAATGAATGGAAATCTTGTTTACTTTGAGCGTACAACCACGTATAACCTCTCACGTACGTGTCTGTGACACTCATTCTCCGAAACAATAGCAGTGACAGTCTCCGATTAGCTCTATCTTTATGACACCCACGAGGTTAGATAGTGTACTGGTTTTATCGGGTACCGAATATGCGGTAATGACCGCACTGGAGGTTCTCACTTAGCCCTGTGACTACGTACTCATGATTCTCACTTACTGTTTCAGAGTGGGTTATTTTACTGAAACATGGTATGGACCATCAGCGGAGAATCAAAGCTACATGCGAATTGCGCACGGTTGTTCATTAGCCTTGGGCATTGTATACAAGCAGTGATTTGGTTACAAATGTAATAATTACAAGATAAATAGTAAATTGAGAATAGAAATTGCTGGTTTGAACAGCTCTAGAACCTATTTTTTCAAGGTTAAATTTCACAATTAGAACTGTGAAAGAAAGCTGTTATCCATTATGGATCGTCAACAGGGACCTTATCAATATCTACGTAATGTTCATGCTACAATGTATAGACTGTCTATCTTTTTACTCGTTTCCTTGTAGATCCTGAGAATGACCAGATCATCAATCCTAGTAACGCGTGTCGGCTAATGATTTGCAGCAGCTCACATTGTCAAGTCACCTGTCCTCGGCTGGTTAATTTCACGGCGTCGTTAGCGATCAATTACTCTGACGCGTTTGCTCTGGAGATTAAAAGCAAACAAGCTGTAAACACGATGTTATGGATTTTATCGCTGGGCGTGTTGATTCCCTCAAGTTTTCGTAATAACGCACAGAGCGCAAGATAGTTTGCTTGTGATGAGGGAGTGACTCAGTACGTTTACTTTTGTGAATTGCTGCCCTTCATGATGTTGGCACTGTAAATTTATTAAGTAGTTTTCGTTACACTTCATCGGGCTAGTGCGAAATTCGTGGCCGAAAGAGAATACAGACAAACAGATTCTATATTACTAAAACTGTTCTCAGCAGCTGGAAAGGATCGATAACTTCAGTTGATTTCAAATGACCAGGATAGGCCCTAGAGAAGTATTTGATGTCTAACTTCCGTACCGAGATTCTGGTTCAAATGACGACTCATTGAAGTCGAGCCGGGTAAACTGTCAAGGGTCCACTTATGCTTTACAGACAACTGAGAATAAAAAGTATTCCAAGGAACTGAAGAAATTTATCGATTACGTAACGGACCTATATTTGGTTATGACGAATCCCCCGCGCCCCCTCCCCCCAAAATATATTAAAAATAATAAATAAATAAATTCTCTTACAGGAACGTATTTCATCATCAATATAAGTGTGATTTTTTTTTTCATTTTGTGCTTGTTCCGTAACGAGTTGAGAATATCTGACCATGAAGTGTAATGATTATAATAGTTGGATTACATTGGCAAATCTTGTGCCTTTGTGCTTTCGTCACATGAGATGCCCGCAGTATTACATACAGAATCTTAACTTGAAGAATAACAATAACTTCTCAGAATGGTCTAGTTTTCATTTCTAAAATAATTACAAACAGTTTTCAAGAGACTTTATTTCAAGAATATATATATATATATATATATATATATATATATATATATATATATATATATTCCATATCGTTACGGATATGTGTTACCACCGCACCAACTCCCTGACTTCCTCGGTCGATAGAAAACGAAAGATACACTGCGAAGTTCGAGAACGTGTAGTTAGAAAAGAGATGAAGATAACTGCCAAATTCTTCTCCGTCCCAGCATATTTGAATCTTTTAGAAATCTAGGTTTGCCAGACGGTCATCTCCAGATCGACTGAGTTGCAGTAGAACCTCAATAGATGGCCAGCAACAAACTATTGTGCTCGGGAATCAGAGTTTTGTGTTAAGAGCGGACCAGAGCGGAGGTAACTCCGAACAACTCATACCTGCAGTAACACCTGTGATCAGTGTACACTTACAAGGCGCTCTGTATTTAGTGGAGCAGACTGCGGCGTGACTCTACAATTGTTCAAGTGTTAGTTACAGCGTAGTAAGGCGAGAAAACTACGTACGTTAAGAAGGAAAAAACCATTGGGAGAAGAACATTGGTGAAGCAGTGGAGGATGAGAGATAGAAGCAGCAGGAGGCGTGGGAGAGGGGTGTGCTGGCGACAGGCTTGTTAACGCGAGCCGGCGGTTGTGCAGAAGTAAGCAAACACCGCCCGCGCGCCACCAACGACGGCCACCGGTCTGCAGCCAGCAGCAGCGGAGCTTCGTTCAAAACCTTGCGATTCTTTGCTGCCGGACTTCAAGCCGTGCCTCCACCCTATTCTCCTCATATGAACGGCAGCTCACATCCTTTTGAAGCTGCTTACTGTATTCCTCACTTTGTCTCCCTCTGCGATTTCTACCACTTAACACTTCCCTCCAAAGCTAAATTGACGATTCCCGGATATTTAAGAATGTGTCCTACCAGTCGTTGTCTTATTTTACTCAAATATACCAATAATATTTTCCCCCTAATTCTGTTTAGTATGCCGAGTAGCACCGTCGTTCGGATTCCACGGTAAACTGTAGGTCCTACTATAACTTCGAAGGATGGAGAAAAGCAACGGTAGACCAACCCCAAACAGAACCATGCCTAGTAAATCACTGTGCTGTTCAAACCAATCTTCCTATTGTTAACTGCTTTACCTTTTACCTCCTCATTAGTTACACGATATTCCCATCCAATCTTCAACATTCCTCCGTAGCAGCACATTTCAAAAGATTCTTTCCTGTTCTTGTCCGAAATATTTATCGTTTATGTATCACTACCGTACAAGAGAACACTCCACACAATCTACCTTCAGAAAAGATATCCTAACACTTGAATTATACTTCGATGTTAACAAATTTCTCTTTTTCAGAAACGCATTTTATAAAATCTGCAGTGCTAAAGTAATAAAACGCGTATATCAGCATAGCCTGATTTTTTTGACACTACATTCCATTACCCCTGTTTTGCTCTTGTTAATGTTAATCTTATACGCCCCTTACAAGGTACTGTCAGTTCCGCTCAATTGCTCTTTCTGGTCCTTTGCTGTTTTACAAAGTTTTTATTTCTTGTATCTGAACTTTAATTACTTTTAAATACTTTTACTTTGATTACTTTTAATTACTTCTTCAAATTTCCTCCTCATTTTCCTTCACAGCTTGCTCAGTGTACATAATGAATAATATTGGCGTAGGCCACAATCGTGTCCTACTCTATTTCCATCCTATGCTTCCCTTTCACGCCCATCGACTGCTGTTTGATTTTTGTGCAAGTTGCAAATCATCTTCCGTTCCCTATAATTGACGTGTGTGTGTGTGTATGTGTGTTCGAGCAACTTATAAACCTTCAAAATGTAACAGGTAATGTTATGTTATAGTTCCTATCTATAGGTTTCAGCTTACTAGCTGAGTGCCTGACGATATTCACTCATCTCGCTAAGCCAGAACGGAATGAAACCGTTCAACCAAATCGCTAAGTTTGCTACAAAACGTAGTAATTTTCAAGAGTTAAGCATTTTAACTAGTTTTTTTTCAATAATGTCGTTATTTTTTATAGCTTCGTGTAGATCCACATAATCAGTTTCAACAGACAAGCTGCCATATATACTACTGGCCATTAAAATTGCTACGCCAAGAAGAAATGCAGATGATAAACGGGTATTCATTGGTCAAATATATTATACTAGAACTGACATGTGACCACATTTTCACGCAATTTGGGTGCATAGATCCTGAGAAATCAGTACTCAGAACAACCACCTCTGGCCGTATTGACGGCCTTGATACGCCTGGGCATTGAGTCAGTAGAGCTTGGATGGCGTGTACAGGTACAGATGCCCATGCAGCTTCAACACGATACCACGGTTCATCAATACTAGTGACTGGCGTATTGTGACGAGCCAGTTGCTCGGCCACCATTGACCAGACGTTTTCAATTGGTGAGAGATCTGGAGAATGTGCTGGGCAGGGCAGCAGTCGAACATTTTCCGTATCCAGAAAGGCCCGTACAGGACCTGCAACATGCGGTCGTACATTATCCTGCTGAAATACAAGGTTTCGAAGGAATCGAATGAAGGGTAGAGTTACGGGTCGTAACACATCTGAAATGTAACGACCGCCGTTCAAAGTGCCGCGAAGTGAACAAGAGGTGACCGAAACGTTTAACCATTGGCACCCCATACCATCACTCCGGGTGATACGCCAGTATGACGATGACGAATACACGCTTCCAATGTGCGTTCACCGCGATGTCCCCAAACATGGATGCGACCATCATGATGCTGTAAACAGAGCTTTGATTCATCCGAAAAAATGACGTTTTGCCATTCATGCATCCAGGTTCGTCGTTGCGTACACCATCCCAGGCGCTCCTGTCTGTGATGTAGCGTCAAGGGTAACCGCAGCCATGGTCACCGAGCTGATAGTCCATGCTGCTGGAAACGTCGAACTGTTCGTGGTGATGGTTATTGTCTTGCAAAAGTCCCCATCTGTTATGGATCGAGACGTGTCTTCACGATCCGTTACAGCCATGCGGATAAGATGCCTGTCATCTCGACTGCTAGTGACAAGAGTTCGTTGGGATCCAGCACGTCGTTCCTGAACCCATCGATTCCATATTCTGATAACAGTCATTGGTTCGCGACCAACGTGAGCAGCAATGTCGCGTTACGATAAACCGCAATTGCGATAGGCTACAATCCGACCTATATCAAAGTCGAAAACGTGATGGTACGCATTTCTCCTCCTTACACGAGGCATCACAACAACGTTTCACCAGGCAACGCGGTCAACTGCTGTTTGTGTATGAGAAATCTGTTGGAAACTTTCCTCATGTTAGCACGTTGTAGGTGTCGTCACCGGTTCCAATCATGTGTGAATGCTCTGAAAAGCTAATCTTTGCATATAACAGCATCTTCTTCTTGACGGTTAAATTTGGTGTCTGTAGCACGTCATTTTAGTGGTGTAGCAATTTTAATGGCCAGGAGTGTATATAATATATGTGTATAGTCCCCATAATGAGAGCATATCTCAATACTGATACAGCAATGCCACAAAGATTTGTCATTAGCATAAAATGACGTATATGAGCAATCCACTGCTAGAAATGTAAAGGTGGGCTCATCCCCGTTTATGTGACAGTCACGCCACGTCACCCTTAAAATCTGAAGCGTGGTGGGGGCCCCAGGTTTTGCCCTTTTAGAGGTACGTTGTATGTAAATTTAAACCAAAATACGAGTTTCTGCATCGCAGCGACGAACATTGACGGTGCTCCTTTAACTCTTGGCTCACTGGAGTAGCCGCGGGTGCAAGGGGATAATGCTCCGGACTCCTGCACAGTAACTTTGACGAGGAACGCCACGATTCAGCTTATGTCTCTCATGCCTGACATTCCACTGCATGGGTCTGTAATGCCATAATGAAATAGATGCTAAGCTGGTCTCTTTTCTGTTGTTGTTAATCAAGGTAAGGACAAAGTTTTGCGTGCAGATGTTTTACGTTTGCTTTTTAGAAAAAAAATTGGTTCTGAACAAGCTGATACAGTGGTTACGATAAAGGAGTCTGTTCGGGAGGATGCTGGTTCAATCTCTGTCATATATTATGTTTTCTGTGGTTTTCGTGAATCTTTTAAGACAAATGAAGGAATTATTATTTTCAAAACGACACTGACAACTTCCTTTAGGATATACCTCCATCTATGCTTGTGTTCTGCATCTAATGATCTGTTACCGAACGAAGGGACGCAATAGTAAAACACTGAAATCGTATTCGTGATGACGGCGATTTAAAGGCATTTCTGACATGTTCCTGGTCCTTCTTCAATCTGAGCTCGTGCTTTGTCTCTAACGACCTCGATATCGATGTGACGTAATATCTTAATTTTCGTAGCTTATTCCTTCTGATGATCTGTCTTTGACGAAAGGTTAAACTCCAAAGTTGCTAACTCGTATGCTTTGATGTGTAGATTCATCTGGATGTTTAAGTCCATAATTGTAACCAAACTGGGTAAGGCGCCTTGTTACAGAGAGCGCGATTGTTCGCCGTCGGAGTTTCGAGTCCTCCCTGGGACATGGGTGTGTGTGTTGTCCTTAGGTTACGTTAAGTATTTTGTACGTCTAGAGACTGATGACCATAGCGGTTTGGTCCAACAGGTTTATAAACATGTCAACATTTAAGTTTACAAACCGTGACCGTATACCATAATTACTTGTATTATCTGCTACTAGTCTCTTTCATTTTTGTTTCGTGTTTAGCTTAACACAATGTAACGCGTTTCGAGAATTTTTTGCTGATCTTCAGGCATTCTTTTATGTGGTGTCGCACAAGTCTGAAGAGCGCGCCACATATTTTCGCCGCGTGTCGCCCTACAAGCACGGTGCGGCGCACTGAAGACGTCAGCCGCGAGCGCCCTCTGCTGCTATCCCGCTCGCGGTCACCACTGAACTCGATCGGTCACTTGGCAATAAGTCAGGGACTAAGACTCTCATCAGTAGGCAGGCTTACACCTAGTCTTCAAGATGTGTATCTGTATGTTACGAAAGCATTCCACTAGTCTGCAGCTAAGAAAGTTAAGTATTGTAATATTTCTACGAAATATATATCTTGTACTAATCTAGCTTAGTGTTTCTAGTTTCTGCTATCCCACAGGCTGGTCACCTCAGATTATGTACCCGTACACGCGTGCATCCTATTTCCCTGTGTCGCTCTCTCTCCACTCGGCCACCGACACCCAGGACAACTGGCGCCGACGAGACACAAAATTTTACATACAAAACTTGTTGTCTAAAGCTAGACTGCCTTAAAATAAAATAGAAATTGTTTGCTTACCTTTCACGCTGGAGGGAGAGAGACACTTGGGTGTCAAATGTTTGTAGATCTATGGGTCTTAACTACTGAGGTTATCAGTCCCTACGCTTACAAACTACTTAAACTAACCTAAGGACAACACACACATCCATGCCCGAGGGAGGACTCCAACCTCCTACAGGGAGCAACCGTGTGCTCCGTAGCAAGGCGCGTTAGACCGCTCGGCCATTCCTCCGCATGTATTGGGTGTCTAGAAATTCATTTCCAGTGATGAATTCTGCTAATGTGGATCTGTGGGTTGAGGGATGTGGCTGACACCAAAGCCTATACGGTATGCAGATGATTTTGCATCAGTTGTTGGTGCGATGATCGTAATGCAAATTTATTATTTGACTAGCGTCTCAGAGCATTTATTTATTTAGTGTACTGGCGGAGTCGTCGTGTAGCTTTACACTTTTGCACTACTAGTGCTACACAACAGATACGCCAGTGCCCCAAAGATACAAATGGAGCTCTAGGACGCCCAAAATCGTAAGAGAACAGCTATCAAATAATAAACGTGTCACACAATTATCCCAATAACTGACGCAAAACCATCTGCATCCCGTATAGGCTGTGGTGTCCATAAGAGGCACATATGCACACCAGCAGAAGCCGTAACTGGGAATTGATATCTGGCCATTTATTTCCATCTCTGGTTCAAATAACCCAGTAACCACCCAAGCACCGAAATTTAAACACGAAATGTCTGTGTTATTTTAAGACAATAAGCTGTAACAATTTTCTCTACGTAAAAATGCCTGAAGATGAGCAACAAATGCTAGAAACGCCTTGCATTACATTAACTTAAAACAAAAAGTGACTAGTAGCAGAAAATGTAAGTAATTATGTTTAAATGTTTCTGTAGATTCATTGTTAGGTTGGCTGCCTTGACTGTATTTTCGATATGTTGTTATGTGTGGTTTCCTTCCGCTTGTCAGAAAGTGAGGTGACAGCCCATTGTTCACAGCTACGTGGCTCAGCGCACGACACTTTCCGAGAATGGGCAGCTCGGGCTGTCAGAACGTGTAAACATTCGCCGTAGCTGTCACAGCTTCACACCTGGGCTCAGCTTCTTCCTGGTGTGACGCACTGCCACTGACAGGTGTCTGTCTGTCAATCGAGTGGCTGCTGTTAGTTTACTGAGTCGAATGTGTTATACGGAGAGCCAAATTCTGCACTCCTTTCAAGCTTCATGCGTAAGGAAGATCTCGGAATGCACAGTTTCCTACGCAGGCGATTCTGTTCATTGGTTGGATACTGGTAAACTCACATTAGTCTACAAAAGAGTGTGTGTGAGTATGTGGCATCCAGATCGCAGCAGCAATATGTTTCCTGAGGAATCTGCAAAGAAGAATCGAGCGAATAGTCTTTTTTTTTATATTTTTGGGTGCGATTAAGGTGATAGATATTCAAATAAAGACGCTTAATATTTCTCATAAATGTGCGATACTTAAAATATTCCAATAAACTATTAGAACTCTAGTAATGTTCATAATCTTCTTAATCCATTACGTCGCGAGCGTGAACATAATATTAGCGTAGTAGTACATATTTATTCCAACTAGCAACCGCAAATGGGAAGAAACATCGTACAGTGCAATAAAAGTGCCGTCTCACAGTTTTTACAGTGATTGGGCAGTTACAAAGTGTTCTTGATACAGAGAAATTAATTACAGTTAATGCTGTCAGCAGTTCCTAATGTAAATAAAATGTTATGCCATCTGCCTTTTCAACATATCATTACCAGCAGAATCAATTTTACTTTCACTGATGAGAAAATGACTTTCCCCAGATTTATCCACGTATTGTTTTTCACATACGTGCTGAAGAAGCTCACAATTAAAATACAACACATTAAATTTACTTAAGTCCTCTAGGAAATCTGTGATCAAATCGGTAATAGTCTCTTGGAAGAAATGTTTGTGCCTACTGTTTGACTGGCAAGAGGAAGAGAAATAGTGGTGTACAGTTGTTGACACCGGTTTGTTGACGGTATAAACGTTAACTGTTTGCGACATACGACAGTAGTGTATGAAGTGATGCTGGCGACATGGACTGTTTGATATACGACACTTGCGATCTGTCAGTCTCAGACACAACCTCAAATTGGCTTGCAGAGAGAGAGAGAGAGAGAGAGAGAGAGAGAGAAGACACGCCACAGAGCATACGCGCCGCACAAGATTTTCAGTATCTTTTCGCTCTCTTACGACACTGGGTTGTCAGCTACTTCGTTAACATTGTCAGTTTAAACTTTCAGATGGGGGCGATGAATAAAAAACGGATTACCAACGTTACGCACCTAATTACGTTTACCATTCGAACTTAGGATGGAGCGTACAGTTCAAACCTTACAAGCCGCGCGGTAAAAGGTGGCATGATACGGATTGCGTGGCCGCACCTGTCGGAGGTTCGACCCTCCCTCGGTCAAAGGGGGGGGGGGGCTGTTTGGTCCTTTGCGTATATTAGTTTAAATAGTTTGGAGACAGATGACCTTAATAATTTGGTTTCTAAGGATTGCAAACTTATCATTTCTAGACTTACAAAAATGTTCAAATGTTTTTAGAGCTTACGGGTCTTAACTACGGGGTCATCTGTCCCTTAACTTACAAACTACCTATGCACTAGCTTATACTAAAGACGGCACAAACATCCATGCCCGAGAGGGGATTCGAACTCCCGACCGCAGCGGTCATGCAGACCGTGACTGGCACGACGCAGACTGCTCGGCCACCGTGGCCGACTAGACTTACCAGTACTTTCGTAATAACAATTTAATCGTTAATTTTTATTTTCTCCAGCTATTATCAATCATTACAGACAGGAATCAAAAACCAAAGCTACCTGTGCGATTGAATAAAAACAATAAGGAAAGTTGAAATTTTGTGCCGCCCAACGATTCGATCTCGAGTCTCCTGCTTACCAGGCACCACGCCACCTCGACTCAGGAGTCACCACACCTGCACGGACTACACTAGCGCTGCTCCCGTCAGTCACACATTTTCTGACCAATAAAGAGACAATTCGCCATCGCAAATTGAGTTCAAAATGTCCACCGGCACCGTCAATACATCCTTCCCGTCTGGTATGGAAAGACCGCTGCACACGTGTTAGCATTTCAGCAGAGGTGTCCGAGTAGACTGCAGAACTACGTTGTGGCATATCATCGGTTGTAGTCATTATGTCCTTGTAGACACCGGAATTCAGCTTCTTCCACAGTAAGAAGTCTACAGGAGTCAAATCCGGAAAAGGGCCGGCTAAAATACAGGCCCTTTGCGTCCAATAACCCGATTTGGAAACGTGAAGAAAGTGACTACTGTAGTAATCTGTTCACTGTGGGCTGGACAGCCATCGTGTTAGTACCACACGGTCCTCCTAGGCTGCAGAGGAACGTCTTCTAGCAACCGTCGCAGAAGGTCTGCTAGGAGACTGTGATATTTGTTCAGAATACCATCTCTGAAAAATGAGCATATGAGCCGATAGACCAATAAGGCATGTTTCGGCGGTTTACCTGACCATGATTGGGAAATGTGGCTTCATGAGTAAATAAGATATATAGTGCATGTGGAGTATCATGTCGTAATGACCATGTACAGAAGGTAACACGATTCTCATAATCGTTTCCATGCAGATCTTGATGGAGAGATATTATAGGGATGGAAACGATGTCGATGGAGAATTCGTAGGACACTTGCCTGACTCATTCCACTTCCCCGTGCCATTGCATTACATTGCATTACATTGCGGGTCAATTGCATTATTAATTTTCCTCAATTATGTCGTCAATTGTTTCCTTCTGTTTTGTTGTCTAGGTGTTACGCTACCACATCCACATAACTGGTTGAAGAAGTTGATAAATAATTGCCATGTCTGACGTCTGTTGTGATAATTTTCCGCATACACCGTACAAGCACAAATTGCATTCTTCCTACACTCGGTCTTTACTGCGTTGGTAAATCTCATCATTAACTCACAATCTACTGCTTGGACTGCCATACACTAACTGACTAGCAAGTCACAATGCACACAAGTGCCACACAAGAGTGCCACACAAGCACGATTTAAGCAAACACAACAATATAATATTTAACAACTATGGAGCTTGAATGGGGCAAACATGTGTTAGATTGGAAACTTTTCAGAATACGATATCTCGTAAACGAATGACACTAGAGTCCTACAACAAACACCACTGACATTTTAATTTAGTGTTCTTTAGTTTCAGAGTGTCAACAGGCATGGTTCCATTTAAAAAGTGTACGTTTGCACAAAAATACACTTTCTGTGTATCATTGTCTAACAACAACAGCCCCTGACTACCAGTCTATCCTCTACCCTGTGAATAATGAACATCAGTAGTGGTTTCGATTTTTAGGCGAGAGAGAGAGAGAGAGAGAGAGAGAGAGAGAGAGAGAGAGAGAGAGACAGACAGACAGAGAGAGAGAGAGAAAGAGGGGGAGAGAGAGAGAGAGAAAGTGCAAAACTTGAAAATTTGTGTCTGACAGAGGCATGCTAGAGAAGGAACCACGGAATTGATAATCGGTGCGACACAAATTTTTGAAGTTTACTCATTAATATAATTTAATGCCCACAGGCAACAAATATATTTAATTCCTTTGTGTCGTTAATTTGTTAAATTTCACCATAATTCGAGCACCTAGCATAAACGTCAGTTTTGTATGTGAAAAACGTGGTATTTTTAATTTCAAAGACGATTTTAAATAAAATCTCACGCACCGTGGAATGCACTGCAGCTGAAGTTAGTTTGCTGTTGAAGGCCAGTTTCTTTTCTGGCTTGATAGAACAGTGGTGTTCTGTATCAATTTGTTCGTCTCTGCTTCACTTACATCACGGTAGTACAGTTCGTTGCAAACAGGTGAGGTTTGCCCCCTGTCCATGACTAATGCTCTGCAATATTATAAACTTCTTCAATCTCTCTTGGAATGACGTTCTGACACACAGTCAAATACGGTTGAAGAAAGGAAGAAAAGAAAGATCGGAGTTTTTACGTCCTGTCGACAGGGTGGTCATTAGAGGCGGAGAACATGCTCGGATTTGATAAGCATGGGGAAGGAAATCGGCCGTGCCCTTTCAGAGGAACCATCCGGGCAATTGCCTAGAGCGATTTATGGAAATCATGGGAAACCTACGTGTAGATGGTCGGAGACGGATTTGGACCGCCGTGGTCACGAATGAGAGTCCAGAGCGCTAAACATTGCACCGCCTCGCTCATCAAAATATGGATGTTATGCAATATCGTCAGATAAGTATTAAGTGTTCTTGAAAGCACAGAGCTTAAAAATTGCAAATGGAAAAAGCTTATGTATCTCGAGATTGATTTTATCACAAACACGATTATCTTCTTTATCTCTTTCTTTTAAAACAATTCTTCTTATCAAGTTGGTTGTTGAGCACTGAACAGGTTGGAAGCTATAGCGAACAGGAACTTCATTTCTTTTCTTACAGCATTCAATTCATGTTGCATAGTTTGAAAATCCTAGCCGGCCGCTGTGGCCGAGGTGAATGAGGAGCTCCAGTCACGGTCAGCACGGCCACTACGGTCGGGGGTTCGAATCCCCCCTCGGGCATGGATATTTGTGCCGTCCTAGTTCGTAAGTAGTTCATAAGTAGTTTGTAAGTTTAGGGTCTGATGACCCCGTAGTTAAGTCCCATAAGCTTAACAAACATTTGAACATTTTGATTTGAAAATCCTACGAGTGCTGTAGTCACTTTCTTACATACGTAAATGACTTTATAATTTACACAAGCAGTATGAGATCATTTCTTTCCACAAGATTTTAACACACGAAGACCCTAGGATACTTATTTTATGATGTATTCTTTTTTTTAAAATTAATTTCACTTCCTTGCAATAAAGTAAATACATTAGAAAATATATGTAGTCTGGAAACGAAATAACATTTACTAGGCGATTGACAACACGTGGTTCCGAAGGCTAAAATATTGTACCAATTAACTGCCACGAAATATATTTTTCATTGCATGGATTTGTCATTTGTCGTACATACGATCTAGAGAAAAACCAAATATTTCATTCCACAGAAGCGCATGCAACTTTGTAAAACCAAATAGAGTTTTAACGGGGCATTTTATCCATGACAAGATATCTGTAATTTTACAATAAGTCCACTATCAGGAAGTCATTATTATACGTAGGTTATTTGATATCACTGGATGTAACTCTACAATATACATAGATTTTATAATAAATGTCTCGATTATGGAAGCTCTTTTGATATCACATTGTAACACGTGTTTGGTTATTTGTAAACAAGGGTGCTACATATTTTACCATAGACACAAAAAATGTTTTATTTTCGACATACTGATATCCAAGAGCAGAAATTATACATTTCCATGTGATATTTAAACATTAATAGGTATGTAATTATGTTAAATATGGTATTATATTGTAACAGTTTGTATATACTAGTGTCATATCTTACAGACTTGAAAGTGGCAACATAGAATTGCCAAAATCGGCCAATAAAGCAATTTGATACTAGCGATATTGGCTCCTCTGCTTACGCCGATTTCAATTACAAGATTCAGATGTCACCCTCGGCTTGAATGATGTCATGCACGTACAAAATACGTTCCTGATTCTGGCAGAGAAGTGTGGACCAGCTACATTATGGCATGCGAACATATTCTTTTGGTAAAGATTTTCGACAACGGAAAAATCGAGTTCTAAATACCTGTCTATATAGTTAAAATTTGAGGCATACGATATGATTAGTAATTTATATAATTATGATACACGGTACAAAAACGGCTAAAACCGGTTTTTGTGATTTAGTGCAAGGACGATAACTACGAAGCCTGAGGATCCGAAACTGATAAAGATATTGGAAAAAATAAAAAAAAGTAGATCGAGAATATTATTTTAAGAACATATGATACAAATTTAGATCATTTCCAATGAACTAAAATTCGCAGTTGTAGATCCAGAAACTCATGTTTTTTCGTGGTTTTCTCAGGGACCGACTATGAACAAATACTGCTTTTGTAAGCCGTAACGTACAAGTCAACCGATTTGTTCAATTTGGCGTTCAAGTCAACCGATTTGTTCAATTTGGCGGGGCTGAAGGAAGTACGTAGTACTAGCTGCAAACCCGGCGTTGCCCGGGTATTTATTTATTCTACACTCTCGTAGTCCACCTCCCCTTCCCTCCTCTCTCTGCATCCATCTCTCTGTTTGTTTCCACCTTTCGCTCTCTCGGCAAAGTTTTTTGCAAGGTACCCTCTGCCATATATCATAGAAACATTTATGTAACCAGTGACCTTCCTGTTGGTTAAAAGGTCATGTGTGCAAAAATTAATCGAGGTCGGAGCAAAACTATAGATTTGCATGCAATAGAAACACTGGGTCACATTGAAAAGTGCACATTGCTGTTCTCAAATGTACCAGTTTCATTTCATACAACCCTTGTTCAGAGAGAGAGAGAGAGAGAGAGAGAGAGAGAGAGGAAAAAAAAAGGCTCTGTGAAATTGGTCGACCTGTTCTCAAGTTATGGTGGGAACAAGGTATTTATGAATCCATTTTAATGTTGCAAGGTACCCTCCCTCATACACCGTGTGAAACTTTAGGTAGACGGTGATCTGTCCTTTGTTTCGAAGGGCAAGGGTGCAAATTTTGTGAATATCGGAATGAAGCTGCAGATTTCGTCAGTTTGTAGGAAAAGTGTCCTCCGCCATTAAGCTTACTTCTGCCCAATCGCAAAAAACTTTCTTAGCTGACGTCTTCTACCTTTAAACTACATACCGTCAAAATTTCATGGATGAAGTAGTTTTAGAGATTTCTTACTTAGTCAGTGATTGAGTGTGTGAGTGACTGTTCGCTTTTATATGTAGAGAGATTATGTGACCTACAAAAACATTATTAACCAAGTTCGTAAACTGGAATACAAGGAAACTGCCTGCAAAATGTGTTGTAGATGGAGCTGGTACTAAAGATGTAGTAAATTACAACCTCACGCGTATTAGGGCGAATTTTTATGCGTTTCATTGTCTTTGACGTCATAGCACCTTAATGTTCAAATGTTTGTTTAGCTTATGGGACTTAACTCAAAATGTTCAAATGTTTTTAACTCTATCGGACCAAACTGCGTGGTCTTCAGTCCGTAGCTTACAAACTACTTAAACCTAGGTAAACTAACCAAAGGACAAACAAACACACCCATGCCCCAGGGAGGACTCGAACCTCCACGGCGAGCAACCGCGCGATCCGCAGCGAGACGCTTTAGACCGCTCGGCTATTCCACCGCGGCGGGATTTAACTACGGGGTCATCAGTCACTAAACTTAGAAACTACTTATGAACTAACTTATGCTAAAGACAACACAAACATCCATGCCTGAGGGAGGATTCGAACCCCCGACGGGGAACGGCTTCGCGCTTCGTATTATAGCGCCTCAATGCACTTGGCCACTCCGCCGCGGCATAGCACCTGAACTATATGTCGTAATATGATATTATTTCGAAGATAAATCGATTGGTAAAATGTCTGCAAAATACGTCGCGAATAGAGTTAGTAGGAAAGACGTCATAAATCAAAACGTCATACATGATGAGGCGGTTTTTCATGAACCTAATTGTTTATGACTCCACATCTCATGAACTATGCGTCGTACTATGACAAAATTTCGAACGTACGTTCAGTGGTATGTGTGTATACTGTCTGTAACATTTCTCGCGAATACAAGTAATAGTGTACGAGTAATAAATTGTAACGTCATGCCAAATGCCGTGATTTTACTGCACGAACGCCGAAAAAGTAGTAAGCGACAAACTTTTTTTCTTTCATCATTTTGCTAGGGTTGTCAGTGAGAAAACGTTTCCTAAAGGTTTGAAATTATGTTTAAAGTTTGTTACAAGTCCCTAACTGCTTTCCTTCTTAAATATTGGACTGATAAAGTCCACGTGCCGCAAGACGGGAAAGTTTTCATTGTTTATGACGCCATATCTCTTGAACTATCGGTCCTTTAGCAAATTCCTTTCTCAGCTGACGTCTTCTACCTATAACCCACATTCGTGCCAAAATTCAGCTTCATAGGTGAAGTAGTTTTCAAGATTTCGTGTTTAGTCAGTGAGTGAGTAAATATGTGTCCTTTCGCTTTGATATAGAAAGAGATTTAAATTTTGACACCATATTGTAGTATTGCTGGACTACGCCAATTATTTTCATACGGTAGTATAACATTGATTATTTAATAAGGGCTATCCAAAACACTCCACCCGTTACCTCTTTTATCAACAGGTTCCTTAAGAATCGTATTTTCGCATGCGATGTTTTCGAACATACTGCGCAACTGATTGGCTTCGTTTTAATTTCTTCACGGAGCAAAATGAGTTTTAGTAAGCTATCTCTTTTTCTTGAGCTGATTTCATATTGTACAGATCTTTCTTCAGCGTGAAGTTGGATAGCTACATGACATTTTCAGTACTTTATGATACTGGTGCAACTCACGCACTCTGGCGTTATCCTTATCGCCTTTCAGAATGACATTATCGGTTTTTTTAAAAGCCAGAACCCGATGAGATCAAAGCCTTCACGAAATCATTCTGCCGCGCGATAACAGCAGTCGCGCTTAATCGTCTCGTATTTTTAGCAGTAGTATTGCATAAAATGCATAGTATAAGCGCAGGTGTCCGAGGTCGTTGTCACTTCCAGTGTCAGTCTTCTCGGTGTGTGACAGTGGGCCGTAGTGTAAGCCATAAGGCGGAATAACCATTCCAGGAGGGCTTCACCACTGAGACGACGCACGCATCGTTAGTATGAGAAATTAACTTACAGCCTTCTAAGGGAGAGAAGGCAATGAGCATTTTAATTCCAGAAACACAATATAGTCTTTGCACTTACGTTTCATGCATCCAGAACGAGTAATTTATACAAACGAGAACATAAGCAAGTAGATACGATTTGTAGCTCCACCTCGCAGGGACTAAGCCACAAGGAAACACAAATATTCAGCAAAAGGAAAAAGAAAACGGCTAATCTAATTATTGCAGGATGGGTAAGAACGGCGAAGCAAGTGAAAGGATTTTATTGACATGAATTAAATGTACTCCATAATTAATAAGTGTTTAGCCGGCCGCGGTGGCCGAGGAGACAGTGGCGCTCCAGTCACGGTCTGCACGGCCACTACGGTCGGGGGTTCGAATCCCCCCTCGGGCATGGATATTTGTGCAGTCCTTAGTATTAGCTAGTTCATAAGTAGTTTGTAAGATTAGGGACTGATGACCCCGTAGTTAAGTCCCATAAGTTCTACAAACATTTGAATTAATATGTGTTTATCTGCATTACGTCAGCAAATCTCATAAACATACAACACCGCTTTCTCCATAATGTTAAAAATAGAAATTAAGTTGATGCGGACAAATATTTTTTGCGAATTTATCGATCTTATGGATGCGAAGTACTAGTTTTTAAGACAGTTGTTATATTTATTGACTAAATGACAGAAAGTAGTAAAACACACCTCTACGTGTTCAAAGTTGTTTCATGTATGGGAGTTAACATTCTGTAAAGAACTGGAGGCAGGCAGTCTACAGATTGACATTAATAAAGTAATAATGTTAGGTCTGCAGACTGTGGAAGTTTTCTATTTATTTTTTATTATTTATATTTTTTATGCTCCGCAGGCCGCATTGAGGAAAAAGTCTCCATGGTCATGGTTCGAGTAAGTACATCAAACAAAAGAGTAGCGATAAATAAAGTGAAACGTACAGCAATCCTACGCACACGACACGTTTAAGAGTAACTAAAAAGAACTACCAACGTAACATAGAAATTTCTTCGGCAAAGTAGAAAGAGTGAGCCATGAGGAAAGTTCAGTTTTGCCTTGAAAGTGCGTGGATTACGACTAAGAGTTTTTTTTTAAGTCTTGTAACAGCTAATTAAAATGGATGCGGTAAATACTGCACACCTTTCTGCACAAGGGTCAAGGAGCTGTGATTCAAATGCAGATTTATTTCCTCCAAGTATTAACTTAGTGAACGCTGCTAACTCTAGGGAATAGCCAACGACATTAAAGAAAATATGTATTAAGAGTCCAATGTCAGAATTCGCAGGCTAGTAAAGAGAGGTTAACAAGAGGTACGTAAGCTTACCCTACATACTGCTCGAACTGCCCGCTTCTGTGCAATAAATACACTTCTTGAATCGGAAGAGTTACGCCAAAAAATAATACCATACGTCTCAAGCGAATAATAATAATAATAATAATAATAAAAACAGACTACTTTTTGCAGTGAATTGCCATTTGTTTCACAGATTCTTCAAATGGTAAACAACACAGCATTTAGTTTTTTGAACAAGATCCTGAACACAGGCTTCACACGATAGTTTATTGTCTTTCTGAACGCCTAGAAATTTGAACTGATCGGTCTCACTTATCATGTGTCCATTCTGTGTAATCAAAATATCAGTTTTTCTTGAATTGCGTGTTAGAAACTGTAAGACCTGATTCTTGCTGTAATTTTACATCAACTTATTTTCTACAAGACATCAACATAATTAATTAACAGCGTTGTTTGATACTACGTCAATATTGCAAACAAGATCTTTCACTGCCAAACTGGTGTCATCAGCAAACAGAAATATCTTAGAATTACCTGTTGTACTAGTAGGCATATATTGCAATTCTGGATTTAATAAAACGCATTTTAAGATATCAGCTGTTTTATTAAAACCTAAAGTACCTACTAGACTCGGTCATTAGCCATCGTCACTGGATAACTGTATAAAGTTCAAAATAAAAGCAATTAACGCACACCAGGAAAGGACAAGGAACGTGTCATGTATACTTAAATAGTATTTTGAATACTTGCAAGGCGTAAAACAGTTCAGAAAAATACAAAGTATAAAGGTGTATCTGGCTGATCACAATAACAGTCCACTGCAATATACTGTATAGACCAAAAAGTGCCCTGTGTAACATCATATAAAAATACATTGTGAATAACTGCAGTAAACGAGCTTGCATGATTGAGTAAAGTCTTAGTTCCATTTGTCAAAGACTTTAATGGATTCCAATTGCTAAATTTTATCATGAGTAGATCGACAATTTGGATTTTATTTGAACATAAGCAATTAAAATTGTACACTGTTAACACTCGCATTTCGCCTTTCTCAGTCATACTCCTTTACTAGAGAGATTCATAATGTATTTTTGTATGATGTTACTCATGCCACATTTTGGTCTAAATTGTTAAATGGGCCTTTGCTGTTACTAGCAAGATACAACTATATACTAAGCATTTTCCTGAACTATGTTACACTTTGTAAGTATTCAAAATACTATTTAAATGGACATGATACGTTCATTCTTCATTCCTGGTATGTATTAATTGCTTTCATTTTTTACTTTTACATACAGTTATCCACTGATGGTCAATGGCCGAAAACAGCAGTACGTAAGGTTTAAGAAAACAGCTGGTGGTATAAAACGCATTTCATTAAATACTAGCTGTACCAGGCATACGTTGCAATTCCTGTATTAGAGTACAACGTTGTGTCAAATTTTCAAATCAGTAGATCAAGAACTTTCGTTTGCGAATAGGTATATATTCATGAATACATTGTAGCTTACGTCATAGAATCAGTGATATTTCCCACTATTACATTTATTTCATAATCATCCATGCCTCTTGACAATTTACTGAAGGTTGGAAAGCAAAAATAAAACAACTATTTCTTTCATTAAGTAGAAATGTTATTAAAAAGAAATCATTGTTCTTGCTGTTGGCTATCTCTCCGTTAGGGGCACTATTGGCGCCACAAATGTCAGACGTGAACTTCCATAGCAGTGAGTGTCACGGCTGTATGTGTATGTTAGAAAGTGATATTAGTATGTAAATATGGATTAAACACGCTGAGAATTGTACAAGCATTGTATTCATTGTGTTGAATCATATTTCGTAGAACACAGCAACCAATAAAGCCATTTTCAGAAATAGTTGAAAAGTCAAAAGAGTATATTGTTCCGTATCTCGCGCTATATTCTTCAAATCAGTAAATACCAAACTTTATACAAACACACGCTGGGCTAATCTGTGGATTTCTTAAAAATTTCAAACAATCGCTTGAGTAGTTTTGGAGTCCATAAAAGATCAAACATACAAACATTCATGTATACATATATTAGGAGACAATATGAACAGCTCTGTTAGACTGTTCGCGGATGATGCTGTCGTCTATCGGTTAGCAAAGCCACCAGAAGATCAAAAGCAACTACATAACTACATGGTGACGACCATGCAAACAAAACCATAGTTGAGTAGCCACTGTACTACATCTGTTGGTTTGTCACTGGGTGGAGCTGTCAGCCAATCAGATTGCAACATCTCAGTGTACAAAAGTCAGTCATTGTAAGAGTTCAAACGCTAAAATGAAAGATCTTGATTCGCTGAGTATTCTTAGACCAAAAAGAACTGTGTACCTTAATTAGAACCGTAGATATTGAGTATAAATTTTGTAATTTGTGTTAAAGGAAATTTTAGCAATTTCTGATGAAGGTACACGTATAGTTGCCGAAACATATGTAAAATACATTTTTTTCTGGGACCAAGTGTTGTCTTACTACTTACTGCTTTCTCACAAAATTTCGTCCTGCGCGTATTTTCAGCAGTGAATGGACGTGGAAAACTGAGATAATTGTGTCTCCCATACGTCAGTGTACGACAACAAACTTCTAATGGATGTAGAAGGCGCCTTGAGGAACAAAATGATCAGAGAAACCCATGCCCGGAATCTTCATCAAACGACGGTACAGACGGTCGAAGTTGCTGGGGAAATGTCTAGCGACAGACGCCATCGCCTGTGACTTGAACTCTCCGAACCGTCCTTGAATGGCGCTTCCGGGCATGGTTTTCTGTGCTCATTTTGTTCCTCAAGGCGCCTTCTATATCCCCAAGAAGTTTGTTGGTGTAATTGTGTAATTATGAAACACAGTGACTTATGGAACACATATCCATCTCTGTCTTCGATGTGCATTTACTGACGGAAATACTTGGTTGGCGAAATTTGTACTTTTTTTTTCCTGGCATGTGAGGAATCGCGATCCGAAGCCTGAGTGCGCGAATTTCGCTTCACGCTGTATATGTAAGACAATAATATTCAAAGATATTAAATTAAAATTTAAGCCAGGGAGGGATTCGAACCCACGACCTCCTGCTTACAAGGCAAAGCACCGTAAGCACTAAGCCACCGCGACCTTATGGCTTGCACGGACTGTCTTAGCGGCGTCTCCCTCGACACACAACACCACTTCTGACTCGTGTTCCGATGTTAACCCTTTCATACCTCGACAACAACGTATTTAAAGCTGATTTATACCGTATTTTGTGTATCACTCCTTAAAGTTTCATTGTTTTTGTTGAACAATATGCTTCTAGTAGGACATTTTGCCGCTTAGTATGGCGTATAGTCTGTTCTGACGCATTAATCTGTCCGTTTTGAGGTTGTGTTACGTTGCCGTCTGTACGTGACTGTAAGTGTGAGCGTGAGTGTGGTGTTACTTTATTTAAACAGCGAATTGTCTTGTCATTCGTGCTGTGGGGAAGATTTTTCTAGCATTATTGATTTGACAGTGTTAACAATGAACAAAATGACGTCCCAAGTAATAAAATACCTCGATACAAATGTTTGTGTTATATATGAAATACATGACATAAAGAAACAATAGTTCGATCAAAAATTTTAAAACACATATTTTGATGTGATTCTTCAGTTTCTCCCGGCGTATTTGGTAATCAAAATATCGACGGGTGTACTACCGGTCTATAGTGTCCAACGGGCACAATATTTCGGCGATCATACATGTCATATTGTGCCCATTGGACACTATAGTACACCCGTCGATATTTTGATTACCATATTTTGATGTTTAGTGCGCCACATTAATACAGAAAACACTATATTTTAATTTTTCCAAAGCTGAATTCATATTGTGGGAATGAAAGGGTTAACAAATTTCTCTTCTCCAGTAATGCTGTCCTTCGCAGAGCTCAAAATGTTCAAATGTTTGTTAAGCTTATGGGACTTAACTACGGGGTCATCAGTCCCCAAACTTACAAATACTTACGAACTACCTTATACTAAGGACGGCACAAATATCCATGCCCGAGGGGGGGATTCGAACCCCCGACCGTAGTGGCCGTGCGGATAGTGACTGGAGCGCCTCAGTCCCCGCGGCCACCGCGGCCGGCTTCGCAGAGCCATCGGATTTTTATATCGTATCTGTTTCGGCGCTCAGATGTTATTTTGCTACGCAAATAACGAAACGCGCGTACGTCCCATAACGCAGTTGCTCCAGCCTGGCGCGAGGCGATAGAGTGGGGAGCAAGTATTGCGGCGGGCGAGGGTGTTACCTGCGGCGACGCAGTAAGCGGCGGACACGTGGTTGGTGAAGAACTGTACGGCGGCGAGCGTCAGGTAGGAGACGGTGGTGCTGGCCACGTAGCTCATGACGTTCCAGCCGTGCAGCTTGCGGCGGCGCGGGACGATGGCGTGCAGCGCGAACGTGGCCAGCAGGAAGGGCACGGACGCCAGCAGCAGCCCGCCGCGCACCGCGTCGCCCGTCTGCACCGCCGCCGCCGCCGGATCGGGCTCCGGCAGGAAGCAGCCGATGGCGCCCACCTCGGCCGCGTCGTCGAAGAACTCGAGGCAGTAGCGCGACGCGTCCAGGCGCTCGCCCGTCGCGTTGACGAGCAGCTCGCCGCTGGACAGCAGCGAGAAGGCGTCCTCCGGGTAGAGGTGCGGCTCCAGCCGGAAGCGCCCGTGCCGGCACGGCTCGCCCTCGAGGACGGAGAAGTGCGGCGGTCCTGCGGCGGCGGCGAACGGGAGGTCGGGTTGCAGCGCGTCGGCCACGGGCAGTGTTCGCCACGCCGCGGCCGCCTCGGCGGGCTGCGGGCCGCAGCGGCGCGCCGTCGCGTTGAAGGCTCGTCCCGCGGGGCAGCACTTGCGCAGGCAAGGCCGCAGCAGGCACAGGCAGCCGCGCCAGCCGCCGCGCTCGCGCCACGCCTGCCCCGGCGGGTAGGCCACGCCGGACGCCTCGTCCAGAACGGTCCCGTCGGCCAGCTCGGCGCCGCGGCCCAGCCGCACCGACAGCTCTGGCGCGCAGCGGGCGGCGGCGGCGGCCGGCAGCGCGCACAGCACCAGCCACGGGAAGCGCATGCCGCGCCGCCGCTCTGCCGGAGCTGCGTGCTCCGTGCTCTGCCTGCGCGCCTATCTGTCCCGGCGGCGCTGGCCGCGCCTCTGCCCTGCGCGGCGCGTCTGCGTGTCACTGGCAAAATAATCTCCCCGCCCCGCGCCGCCCCCTCCCGCCCGCCGCCGAGAGACGCCTTCTGGGTCGCGCAGCTCCCTCCTCCGTCATCCACTCTTCCGCACGTTTACCGCCGCTACTGCTACCGCCTGTCTCGGCTACTGTTCACTTTCGTTTGACACCTGATACCGCCTAATCTTATCTTACAAGAATAAAAATAAATAAAACCATTCGACACATTTAATAGCTTTCACAAACTATGTCTCCTCTCGATTTCTACTCCTCTTATCGAGAAGCGAAGACGCAACTTCTCGTACTCTTCGCAGCGCAGTATGGCCGCGTGATCTAATGTTTCAAATGTTCAAATGTTTGTATAATTTATGGGACTTAACTACGATATCATCAGTCCCTAAACTTACAAACTACTTATGAACTGTTCAAAGAAGTTTCGGGCGTGCAGCCGCATAGTTTTCTTCTTCTAATATTTCGGCTGAGAAACGTTCAGCCATCTTCAGAGACGAGTCGAAGACTGACGCTCCAGCACACGCTTCGTGCTTATAAGCGCGCGGGCCGCGCTACTGCGCATGCGGCCACAGATACAACAAGGCGCCAAAGACGTTGCTCGGCGGCAAGGAAGTACACGTGAATGTAAATTATGTCTGTGGCTGCATGATCGATTACTGCGGAGATATCGATGTATTATGATCTGTGCTGTGACGGCGTCTTTGTAAATTTATTAAAGAAAGTGCCGGATTCCATGATTTATCTAAACTGAAGCCACTGTCCCTGTTAATTAAATTCGTCCCCAAGCGAATTTCTATTGCTTCTTTCACTACTGAGTCCCAGAAAGATGAAGTGGAAGCTAAAATTTTGACGTTTTCGTACGTCATGGAGTGTCCAGTATCAAGACAGTGCTCTGCCACTGCCGATTTATTTGGTTGTAAAAGACGGGTATATCTCTTGTGTTCCGTGCATCTTTCCTGCACTGTACGTGTCGTCTGTCCTATGTACGAAAGGCCACATTCACATGGAATCTTGTGAATCATCCTTGATAGATCCCAAAAGTGCTGCTGTCTTTGGTGGGGGTCGAAAAATTACTTTAACATCGTGTTTGTTCATAATCCGTCCGATTTTCGACGACAGGCTCCCAACATATGGCAGAAAAGCCATAGTTTTAAAACTTTTTGCATCATCTTCCGTATTCTTTGCACGTACCGTTGGCTTCGTTCGTAGTACCTTATGTATCTGTTGTGGAGAGTACCCGTTTGCTTCAAAGACTCTCTTCAGGTGTAGAAGCTCGTCCTGCAGACTGCTCTCATCAGCAATTACGTGTGCTCTATGGACCAGTGTTCTAAGAACACTCATCGTCTGGGATGGATGATGGCAGCTATTTGCATGTAAGTATAAATCGGTATGCGTCGGTTTTCTATATACTGAATGTCCTAAGGTGCCATCGTCTTTACATCGTTCCATCACATCCAGAAATGGAAGGCATCCATCTTTTTCGACTTCCATTGTAAACTGGATTTGGTTGTGGATGGAATTCAGGTGGTTTAAAAATTCTTGTATCTTGTCTTCACCGTGAGGCCACACAACAAATGTGTCATCAACATACCTCCAGAACACTGTTGGCTTCAATCTGGCAGATTCCAGCACCTTTTCCTCGAAGTCCTCCATAAACATATTGGCCACCAAGGGGGACAAGGGACTACCCATGGTGACACCGTCAGTTTGTTCAAAGAACTTGTTATTGAATAAAAAATATGTCGAGGTCATGACATGTTTAAACAAAGCTGAAATCTCTTTGTCAAAGTTCTTGCCAATAAGAGATAATGAGTCTGAAAGAGGAACCTTGGTAAATAAGGACACTACATCAAAACTGACTAACAAGTCAGAGCTGTCCAATTTCAAAGATTTCAGTTTGGCAATGAAGTCAGCGGAGTTACGTATGTGATGAGCACATTTTCCCACCAATGGCCTTAATAACGACGCTAAATGTTTGACACAATCATAGTTAGGAGAGCCAATGTTGCTCACTATATGACGCAATGGGACATCCTTTTTGTGGATCTTTGGAAGTCCATAGAGTCTTGGAGGAACCGCACCACTTGGTTTTAATCTTCTCACAACTTCTGGAGGCAAGGTGGAGGCGTTCAGAAGTGATATAGTCTTCCTCACTACCTGATTTGTGGGGTCTTTGGTAAGCTTTCGGTATGTACTGTCAGTCTGTAAACTATACATTTTATCATGGTAGTCTTCACGAGCCATTAAAACAGTGGCATTTCCTTTGTCAGCTGGAAGAACTACTGTCTCGGTATCCTGGCGAAGTTTACGTAGTGCATCCCTCTCTGCCACAGAAATATTACTTGTTTGAGGGCGAGCCTTCATTACAGCACGTCAGGTTTCACGTCTTATTTCATCTGCTGAATCCGTGGATAGTGGTCGAACAGCTTCTTCAACTGCACTGATAAACGAAGGTATTGGTAAAACCTTTGGCGTGGGTGCAAAGTTCAGTCCTTTGCCTAAGACCAACATCGTAGCATAGTCCAAATCTCTACCCGTCATATTAACAACGGAGCGTCGAATAACAGTATCTTGTTGCGAATGGGTCTCAAGCCGGTCAAACTTTACAGTCTGTCTTGATGTAGACACCTCGTGAATCCAATCGGCTTTAGCCCACGTTATACCATCAATCCAGTACCATGAATGACAGGGCAAATCCACAGCTATCTTCAGGTGGAGACGATAAAGTGCTTCAGAAACAAGATCTAACTGTCGTCGAATAAAACGGATCCTCTCTTTAACAATGGAAGCACCAGCACTTCTTAAAATCTTGTTCATGGAAGTCGATTTTATAAAATGTACTAACATGGCAAACTTTGGAACTAGCTAATCCTAAGGACGGCACAAATATCTATCTATATCGAACCCCAGACCCTAGTGGCCGTGCAGACCGTGACTGGAGCGCCTCATTCCCCTCGGCCACCGCGGCCGGCTTCGCAGCACAGAACGGCCGCGTGGTCTAAGGCGCAATGCTACGGACTGATCGTCCCTAGAACATGGTTGTGTGTGTTGTTCTTAGTACAAGTTATTTTGTATTCGTCTGGGCCCCCTGCGTCATATATGTCATTGAACGGCAACCTACATCTCTTTGAAGCTGGTTACTGTATTCTTTCCTTGGTCTCTCTGCTATTTTTGCCGCACACATTTCCCTCCAAAGCTATAATTACAATTACCTTATGTCTAGGAACATGTGCTACGAATGGGTGATCCCTTCTTTTAGTCAGTATACTCCTGAAATTTTGTTTTTTCCGCAATTATGTCCAATACCTCCTCAATAGGTGCGCGATCTACCCATCCAATCTTCAGCATCAGTTTGTAGTACCGCGGGCCTCCAACAGCCTTAGCCCGCCACTGTATTGTAGATTCCAGGAATCTCGTTTTCTACCCATCTCATCAAGAAACACTGGCAAAAGCAAAGGCGCTATTTTTCGTATTCTTCAGGCCCATGATACGTTCACGCAGAAAATGACAAATTTTGAAAGACGGTGCTACAGACGAATGCTGAAGTTTAGATGGGTGAACGCACACCTATTGAGGAGGTACTGTACATAATCGCGGAGAAAACAAAATTTTCGGAGTATACTCACTAAATGAAGAGATCATCAATTGGTAGCCCACGTTGCTAGACATAAGGTAATCAAGAATTTAGCACTGGAGGGAAATGTAGAGGTAAAAAATCTCAGAAAGAGACCGAGAGATGAATAAAGTAAGCAGCTTTAAAGGGATGTAGGTTCCCGTTCTTATTCAGAGATGAAGAGGCTTGCGTAGGATAGGGTAGCGTGGAGAACTGCATCAAACGACTCTTAGACTGAAGATCATAACAACAGCAGCAGCAGCAGCAACAACAACAGTCGCTTACTTTCCAAGAATAAAAAGCTGTTTCTTTTGCAATTCGTTTTTTTGTTTTCTTTTTCTCATCCCTTCTAGTTTTCTACCCATAATATCGAGAAAGCGAAGGCGCTATTTCTTTTATATCGCAGGACAAAGGTAAAACTTTCGTTCTACCATTACGAATATTTTTTCCTGACTATAGTTGCCTAATATTTATGTTCCTTCACTCCATCCTGACTCTTACTCATCAGGAGCAGGGTTACTAATAGTACGATATTACTGGAGTGAAACGTAGATGATAAGTAGTTCATACGAAAATCATGGAAGGGTTTGGTGCTACAGGAAAACGCTGGATTACAGGAGTTGATGACGCAACTAATAGGAGATACTGAACAGAATTGCAGGGAAAAGACATTTCTGCCTTATCGTGATTTAAAGAAGGGGTCGTTGGTAGGTTACATTCTGAATATCGAGGTTTACAGTCAGTAGTTTCTAAGGGATGGAGAGGCTAGCGTAGGTTAGGGTAGCATCAAGATCAGCTTCAAACCAGACTTGACTCAAGACCAGAAGAACAATAACAGCGCATTAATTTCTACGTCCTTCCACTCCATCAGGCTTGGCGCAGCATAAGAGTTTTTTAGAATCCAATAATAAAAAGCAGTCGACGTTGGAACTGCCTTACGTATAACAGCCGCTGAATAACATCGAATTTAGGCTAAGGTTGCAGTGATATTCCTTATGGTGTACCACCATAAACAGTATTTGACACCTGATATCCTGTCATCTACCCAAGCGTCCCAAAATAGAGCTTTGCTTCAGAACGTTTTGAATCTTCTCTCCTTCTCCCCACCCTTCGAACAGGGAGTGAGGTGGAGGCTTTGCACAATAATCGCTGGACCAACGGGTTTCAAGAGCACCAGGCTATCACAGGATGGAACACGTTTCTCCTTCTAGAAATATAGGACTATTCTTGTAGTTTTGCTTAGTAACATCAACTGTAAGATATGGGACACATTTTTTAAGTACCGTGTGTAGGAAGTAGTCTCTCAGAATTGCGGCATAATTGATTTAGGGAGTTCGGTCGAGTTATTGTTTCGGTTTTAAGCATAACATTTCGACGACCAACCCTGTCGTTTTCGTCAGGTGATACGAGTTTTGCTGTTACGTATGCGTTGCTTGATCCACAACCAGACTGAACTATACGATTTATAAATATTCAAACATGTCGACTGTTACAGGGCATTAAACTAAATTCAATGGCGAGATTAAAAACTACTACTGGTGTGAGGTTTCGAACCTATCTTGCAGATTGCGCGGCTGCTCCCGCCGGAAGTTCGAGTCGTCTCTCGGGCGTGGGTGAGTGTGTTGTCCTTAGCGTAAGTTTGTTTGTAAGTCTAGGAACCGATGACCTTAGCAGTTTGGTCCTTGGGTATACAATCATTTCAACAGTTGGTTTCGATTCGAACCCGGATTCCCCGCTTCGGGCCAGCGCTTATCTTAATCAATTAGGCTATGCAGAGACGCTTCCTGTCCTACCCAAATTCTCAACTTGTCGCTCACTACAATCATAGTACCGCTGCCAATAACTTACTCTTCCTCGCAGATTTAACTGTATTCCCGCAAGGGACCGGCCATATCCAAACAGAGTTTCTCATTTGCTTGTCGATGGCATACATACGATTATAGATATCATGTTCACAATTTGTGACATATCAGAAAAAAACAGGTACCATAATAAAGTGAACAATTGTTGAGGTGAAGTGTCGAAACCATGGATCATGGAAATCTTAACCGTCTGAATACGATATTAGGAATGGCCGTAGATAAAGAGCTGACTAACTCGTCTGATCAATAAGATTCAGCGGAATGCGTTGCGACAGAGATGGTGATGTGTGGGTTTATTATAGGGTTGGTGGCTTAAAAATCATAGTAGTTTACAGAACACATAAAAGAATGTTCAAATTATTGTTTCATCATGCACGTTGAATGGACAGGAGACGAAGGAAGGAAAGTTGCCCTACGTATTTCGGGACAATCGCTTTAGGACTCTCGGGGTAGCTTACAAATTACAAATACAAACGAGAGTTTAGACATGCGTTCAGCACGTGACATTGGCAATTGGTGACTGAAGACATGGTGCAGATAAGATATCGAGGGCGTGTTTGGTCGAACGGAGAGATAACTTTCTTCGCCACTTCTTTGTCAGAGGAGCGTATTGGATAGTAGGAAAACTGCACATGGTTTTGATAGAACCATTTTACATGTTGCTTCATTCCGAAAGTAATGTCAGTAATGAGAGGCGTTTTCCACTGAAATATGTTTGCTCACCATTACTGTCACAGTTATATGTATAGATGTCTTACAGGGGCTATATAATATTTGTTTCTCCTGACAAATTGCTGGCAACCAGTTTATTTTAGCGTTATTCTTGAAGTAATAGCCTAAAAATCAGGCTAGGACTCAATGTTAACGTTAAACAGAGGATCGTGGATGAATTTCATAAGAGGGTCTATGCTCCAGACTCAACGCTGAAAGGCATAATCAAATTATGATGATGATCGATAAGTCTTCCTCTATTGAACTGCGACTTCAAGTAGCGGCTTAAAAATAAAATACCAAAGTGCATTGTTTGGTCAGAACTAAGCGAAGGTGATTCACGAGAAAAAGCGTAGAACTCCGTCCCACAAGCCTCGAGAGGCTTTAACGGGTACCGACCGGCCGCCGAGTCATCCTTCGCCCGAAGATGTCAACGGATGCGGTGGTTAGCGCCCACACCTCCAGCGGTTTCCTTGACGAGAGCCGCTACTTCTGAATCAAGTAGCTCCTCAGTTGGCTATACGAGGGCAGAGTGCAGTCTGCTTGCCAACAGCGCTTGACAGCACGTAACTTTGGTGATCGAGTGGGAAACCACGTATCCACTGCGGCGAAAAGTGTCTAACGAATCTTGTCATCGTCGGGTATCGCCAAAGTAACTGTTACGTTGTGCGTGCTATATGAGGGGGTTTTACGTTACTCCATGCAATGGTTAATTTGAATAGACAGAACAATGTTCACTCTTAAAAAGGACTAAATAAAGCTCTTTTCTGACAACAAGATTGCAGTGTACTGTCAGATACGTATGTAATGAATGGCGGAAGATTGTACAATTGCTGATTATAGATGATACAAAGGGATTTTTCTATAACCACAAGTTACATCTCTATGACTGAGAGGTGGAAAGTATGTGCTATTACACTTTCATTAAGTAATAAGGGCACTTTAGCTATCCATAAGTTTCATTAGTTAGCATCAGTTACCATGTTTTAAAAGAAAAAAGACATTTCAATTTCTAATGGATTCGACAGTCAAATGTTTGCATTTAATAAATGTGTTGCCTATAGCTGCCTACCGACAACCACACAGTCGTGATCGAATTACTGCATTATAATTCCTTTCCTCACGATCGCGACAGAAAATACTACAACTGCGAATAGTTGTTGATAGGAATCTGCAGTCATAACATTTTTTTTATAACGTAGTTACCACGTCAAAATTACCCATGAGGTCTAAGCTGGTTAAATTAGTTACCTATTTAAAAAATCTTACAATTACAGCTGTGTCATTGCCACATTTCATCTCGTCCTGAAATTTCATTACGTTTCCTACATGCAGAAGGGTGCTCTCATTCAGATCATATTATAGACATCCTGTTTTTCGCACGCACTTCTAAAAAGCCTATTGCTGTAATCTTTGCATCACAGCTTGTAACGAACAATGCACTGGTCCCTTTCCTCACCAAATAGATCGTAGTGAACAACAGAAGCACAATTCAGCATTTACGCATCCTGAGTTCTGATAATGAATCATACCAGTTGAGCTTTATCTGGCAGAGATAACATTGCATGCGCTTGAAAAAGCGCTTAACTCCAGAGAATATCGTCCAGTGCTGAAAGTTTACCCTCAGAATGCATCTTTCCTTTACGGTCGTCCTTCGCGTGAAGGTCTGATTGGTCATGGTTGCATCACGTAAACTTTGAATAGTAACAACTAACAAATGTGTTAGAAACTAAGGTCATTCTCCCCTATCGTTATTTGCATTTCTGTAAAAACAAAACAATGATTCCTCTTATTCTATTAATAGTTGAAAACCCGGCGTTGCCCGGGTATTTATTTATTTACTCCTACTTTGAGTTACAACTTCACCTAACCCATCTCTCTTTGTCCATCTCCTTTTTTTCTAAAATCATGTTATATTTATCGAAGAATATATAAGAAACACGCTGTCTTGTAATAATGTACAAAATTATAAGTGCAGTATCCAAACAAAGAAAGATAGTAGCCAAAATACAAATGACATATAAAATTCGTACGGCTTATTTTATCTCATCATACAGTTTTCTTTTCAATCTCATCATCTCCGACAGAACTATTTTGCATATAAACTTGTATTATCACGACGGGTATTGGCTTCTTGTCTATCTTCGAAAATGTGTACACTGAGCTGTTGTCGTAGGTCGCGCACGTTACCATTATTTTACGCATTATTAGACCTACATCTTTGTTACCCTAATTTTATATTGGTAACCCTGAACTTATCTGGCTAGTAGTTCTATTCTTCCTACCACCGAACTTCACAGACTCCTACTACATGTAACTTCAACCTATCCATTTGTTTTCAAATGTTATAAGTTACCCAGAATATTCCACACTCCAATCCGTAGAATGCCTGTTTTGTTTTCCCTGGTGACGACTACCTCCTGAGTAGTACCCTCCGGGAGTCATCAATGGCGGACTATTTTTCCTCTGGAATATTTTACCCAAGAGGACCTCGTCATATATTCATATAGTAGAGGTGCAAATAATCGGGAATAGTAACGACAGCCGTTCGCAGTAACGTGTGACAAAGCCACATTAGGTGATGTTACTGTTGAGCAAAGCCTCGTTAGCCGATGTTACTGGCCAGAGGGGATACTTCCAATAATATACGTTAGATTTTGAAGAAATGAAACCATATTCAGTCCTTACAACCTTAAGGTGTGTGTGTGTGTATGTGTGTGTGTGTGTGTGTTAGAGAGAGTCGAGGCTTGAACTTTGCAGCATTTGGCTTCCAGGTGAGAGAGGGAGAGAGGGAGAGAGAGAGAGAGAGAGAGAGAGAGAGAGAGAGAGAGGTGGTGGTGACCTTTGTAAGTCCGCTGCTAGCTAAGTAATTGTTCCGTCCACGCGTGTCAATAAGTCCCTTAACCTAATAGCGTCCGCGTCACAAGACAAGGTACGATAGGCCACTGACAATAAAATTCTGAAATTGGTTCACGAGTGACGGGATCCGGCTGTTAAGTAATTGACTCGTATCCGTTGTCACGTGACTTAGATATTCGTGGAAATATTCGTTTCCTTGCTAGATTAGACTTTATCATTTTAGTTTATTGTGTGGGAAGCAACGTAAAACGTATTTGCTGTCTCTGCCACTGATCATTTATCTTAATGAATATGACAATGTTCAAAGGGTTATCAGTAACACAATAACAAAATCTCACTGATGGGATGAGACAGTTATATGAAAATAAATTCGTGTAGAGCAAAAGATCGTGTAATCGGCTCAGTAAATCGTACGTTTATTTCTACATTCGATATTGTCTCTATCTAATCGTTAATGGGCATTTAAAGAAATACAGGGAAATTTTATTACAATATCTAGGAAAATTCACAGTTTTGGAGGTTTAGAAATAGGCTGCTCCATCGTTTACAGCAGTAACGAACTGGATATCAACCATTCCCTCAGTTGAATATGACGCAGAAGGAAAACATTAGAGAATGTAGACAGTGGTTGCCTACTAGTGGTAGTAAAAATGTATTAAAACAGCTACCTGCATAAGCATATCAACAGGAGATAATGGCTCATCATATATGTAATTAACTGTAAGCAGATGGGTGAGACGTTTGTTGTCACCATCAGAAGCAAGTAATAGATAAGAATTTGTAGGTAGCGCAAGATTTTGCAACGTTCAATGACACAAACCCTTAACCTTTAGATTTGCTATCTGATTCAATTTAACCACTAAATCGCGAGAGTGTTATCTTATCTGCTGCATTTTTTTAATGGGGGAACTTTATACTTAGATGTCTCTAAGAGAGGAAGGCTCTTCAAAATTATCAAGCAGTTTTATTGAATGCAACTGCTTAGATGTTCAGAAAGCTGGCTAACGAATGGTAAAACTTCGGGTTGAAACTTACAGTGACTCTGCTAACATTCCTAGTAACTGGAAGATTCGATCAATGCGCGAGTGTTACTGAAATGCTTCGAGAACTCAACTGGGAGTCGCATAAACACAATTTATGAGTTATAACGGGATCGCATGTTTCAATACAAAATAATACGTATAATAATTTCTTTTTCAAATCTCAAGTCAAACAACTGAAGAAATTCATCTAGGCCCAAATGATCGATCTGCATCAAAAAGAAAGTGTCAAGAGCAATTAAAAATGGTGATTACTCGGACTCCAAGACATCGATTCACCAAAGATCGCTCTAAGATTGCCCATTCCTATACAGTGCGATTTAGCAAATAGTTCACAAAATGACATGTTCAAATGTTTGTACAGCTTATGGCACTTAACTACGGGGTCATCAGTCCCTAATCTTACAAACTACTTATGAACTAGCTACTACTAAGGACGGCACAAATATCCATGCCGAAGGGGGGGGGGATTCGAACCCCCGACCTTAGTGGGCGTGCAGACCGTGACAGGCGTGCCGCAGTCCTCTCGGCCACCGCGGAAAATGACATGGTTCATCGTTCAAAAAACAAAGATCAAATAGGAACTGGGAGTCTGAAAGGCCATCTGGGGCCACTAAATGGTGATGCGCATGCTGCAATGGACGCCCACTACAGGAGATACACAAAGTTTTGTCCAGATGCATCAAGACACGTCTGACATCGAAGCCGCGGCGCACCCTCTCAAAGATACCTGTTCTATCTAGAAGGCATCCTGCTGCTCCAACAATGCTGCCCACTAGGTTCTCCGACGTTGTAAAAAGGTGCTTCAGATACACCTACAGGGAAAGAAAAAAAATTGCGGACAGATCAGGTAATTGTGGTGGGCATGCGACTGCCCCACCGCGATGAATTTAGCGGCTGGGAAGGATTTCCTGTAGATGTGACCTCACTTCCCTGCTGATTTGAGAGGGGTTCTATGGCGTAATAGAAATGGCGACTAATAGGCATGGGAACATCATTCAGCATCGGCAGAAAACAGGAACACGAGTCAAGTAGGTCCAGAGTAATGTACGACCCAGTTAAACAGTTTCTGATGTTCTCCGTGACCAACCGCTCTGTCTTATCGTTTACAACCCGTGGTTCCTGAGTTATTCTTAATCCTTGTTGTACAAGAGGCATTCGAAAAGAAACGAGCCGGAGTCTGGAATGTGCAAACCGGTATGTAACAATGTGTGGTTCCGACCAGAGCCTGGAAGTTAACAGTCCGTCGCCAGAGGACATACGTGTACGTCACGTGAGTATACAAAGCTAGCAGCAGCGTGCATCAATCGTCCAACGCTGCCAGTCACATTGAAAACAGTGACATGAGGTGTCAAAAGAAGAGCAAAGAGGTGGTGTCAGTTTACTGACAGTGAAAGCAGTAGGGGACGAATATGACATGTGAACGGTGAACACTGCATGTCCCTTGCAAGGGTCTAGACGTGGCACAAGCGCTTCAGGAAAGGATGGGTGTCTTAGACGATGACGCACGGTCTGGCGCTCCAATGGCATAGTCCAGCTGGTTGATGCGATCATTACTCAGGTCTGCCGAGTGGTAGTGAAAGCCACAGCCACCGTGGTTGGATTGATCGCTGGAAGAGTTCACAGCATAATGAAGGAGCGACTGCACTTGCACAGAGTGTGTGCCCAATGGGTGCCTCCATAGTCTTTAACCACACTAGGTAGCATATCGAATGGCCTACTGTCTTGCTGATCGGTAGTACAATGCTCGGGAAGGGAATGTGCTCGTGGCACGAGTGATGGCTGGAGATGAATCATCACTTTGAACTAGAGGAAACGTCAAAGCCTCCAGTGAAAGCATCCACGGTCACCATCATAAAAAAAACTAAGTGCAGAAAAGGTTATGCCGACGTTCTTCGTTGACCAAGTTGGCCCCCCTCTGATTCACTTCCTGCAGCGTGGGACAACAGTGAATACCCAGCGTTACTAGCAAACCGTGACAATCCTTCTCCAAGGGATCAAATCAAAACCACCAGGCAATCTCAGCCGTAGGGTCAATCTGCTGCACGACAATGCTAAGCTGCATACAGCCAACAGGCTGCAGTTCTGCAGAAATTCAAATGGGAAGTTCTCGGCCACCCTCCATACAGTGCAGACCTCTCTCCCTGTGATTACGCCATTTTTGATCCCCTTAAAAAGACCACGAGGGGCAAACGACTCCCCTCGGACGACTACGTCCAGCTGTACGTGCGGAACTGGTTCACATCACAGCCCCGGAAATTTTATGAGACTACCATTCACCGCCTTGTGTCACATTGGAACAAGTGTCTCAAAAGCGAGGATCAATTCTTGTAATATACAGGTATTGGTTTCTGTAATTATGCCTGCGGCTCGTTTCTTTTTGAATGCCCCTTATATTCGGATGTGCCATATCAGTTTATAAACGTGTTTTTCACCCTGTACATGACAAGCCTCTGAGCCAATCCGTAGCTAGGCAACCGATGAACCGGGATAAAATTTTGCGCCGACCCTAGCAGGTAAAGCCACAAGGGAGCCCTGAAGCACAGGCGAGGAATAATAAGCGTTTGTGGGCGCAGAAGGAGTTCCGTCGCGGCTTGCCCCGTGTCACGCACGTCGTAAACGCCGGCCGCTAACACATCGCCAGAATTAATGCTCGGATGTCGGTTTTACGATCGCCGTCCTTTCCTGTCTTGTCCGGTCTCCAAATATTTCCACGCCTTCCCGCAAATTACGCTGTCAAGTGCGTTGCACCTGTTCCAAACCATTGCGGCACTGACCAGTTGCAGACCTGACTGACGGGTAGCGGGCAATTAGTACGGAGCTAACCGATGTTCACTGGTGAGGCTGAATCAAGTCGACTTGCAACACATTCTCTAGAGCAGCGTTTCTCAACACGTGGATCTAACTCGGGGGATCGCCGTCACAGGAAGATGTAAATGCACCATAAAATAACTAGAAGTTTAGTAGTACAAAAATGTATGCCTGACTCAAATATATTTAAACTTAAAATTACGGAGTTCTTTGAATAGATCACAGATTGTTTTATAATACAGCGTGTTAATGATTAAGAAGCACAAAGTATGAAATCTGTCCACTGACTGTACCGTCGTTCTTGACATAATATTTTATACATTATTAATGAAACACACAATTCATTCTTTCATTAATAACACGTGAAATCTGTTTTCAGGAACCAATCGAGAGGTAACAGAATTTGATACAATAAGTAATACTGAAAAATTGGAAAAAAAAGATCTAATTCTTTACAAATCGTCGATTCAATGGAATCTTTCTTAATGAGCATTTTACGCTTCTGAGTCTTGCCTGTAATGCGAAACAGTCGTTAAGCAAACATATTTTTCTGGCTCAAATCATTCCAGAAATACATAAAAAAACGTCATGCAACAATTTGAAAGAAACCTGAAGCAAATTACAGAAGATTAAATTTGTTTCCTTTGAGTTAACATAGTTTTCATACGGTTCGTGAGAATGAGAGGGGTCACCAAAATATTTTTATTTGGACGGGGGTCGCATATTCGAAAAGGCTGAAAAACACTGACTCGTGGAATGTTTTGAAGTGACCAAAGTTTTCATTTTTGATCAGTATTTCTTCAATGGCTTGGAGCACTGGTTCAGATGAAGTCTAGCCAGCGAGCAGAAATGACACACCTTTACAAGATGACAGTCGACGAATTATTATAGCCAGCGGAAGTGAGACCAGTTATATTTGTTGGAAAATTTGCGGAATAAGTTTAATGAGGCTGTACGAGTCAGGAGGGAGACGGTAGGTCACTATTAATGTTAAGAACATACAGGCTGGTTTACCTGACCAAGCCGTTGTGATTTCGGTCTTTTCCAAACCATTACTGGTGATAGTTGCTCTAGCTTCCTCTACTAAGTCACCTGCAACAGGTCATAGGTTGCGAATTCAGCTTTAATCGTTCGTCTTTAAACCTCGTTAAGTGAGTATAATAAACCAGTATAAAGCCACGGCCGAGCCTGAGCAAAGAGTAGCACGGCTTTTTCACAAGCTATTCCCACTGCAATCCAACAATCATAACTGTGATCTAAATCTGTTATTCTTGACGATTAGATCGTTATTGAAAAGAATAGAACATGATTGTACTTAAGGTTAAAGTTTGTTGGAAGTCGGTAAGTGCTCTCACTGTGAAACACTGTGTGGTTTTGGGATTCATAATTTGCGCTTCATGCTAAGCAAAGCACATCTTTAACGCATATCACTATTTATTTCGTCGTATGACGTGAACTATGATCTGTACAGTGATATAATTTTACAAGTGCATTCTATTATTGATTTAGATGTTGCGAATAGGATTTGTAGTAAAGAAGTAATGAAGTAAAACCTTACGCCTCATGATGATTTTGCAACAATGTAATCATAAAAAATGATTTCCAATTTATGGTGCATATAATTTGATGATGCACTGCCAAAAGTGCCTAACGCTTCACTGAACACTAATACAATACTGTGTAACGGCTTTTATTTCAAAATATAATGTAAGCAGGTAGTTTTTGACGCGTCTATGTTCCTTACAGTGATATAATTTTGTTTGCTGGTGCAGAGCGTGTTGGGGATTATTTTGCAGTTTAAAAGTAATAAATTAAAACCTCATTACAGATTATGAAGTTCGAACTCATGCTTAGCGAAAATGTAGTAAGTGATTAACTGTTTTCAAAAAATGTTCAAATGTTTGTAAATCTATCGGACCAAACTGCGTGGTCATCAGTCCGTAGCTTACAAACTACTTAAACCTAGGTAAACTAACCTAAGGACAACACACACACCCATGCCCCAGGGAGGACTCGAACCTCCACGGCGAGCAACCGCGCGCTCCGCAGTGAGACGCTTTACACCGCTCGGCTACTCCACCGCGGCTTAACTGTTTTCCTTTCATGATTTTGTGCGAAGTGTAAGCAAAGAGTTTTGTAAAGGACTGAAATTATATGTGAAGTTTGTTGCAAGTCTTCAGGTATTATTATTTTTGACTAATCGATGGGGAAATTTGGAATATTTGAGGACCGCGAGCTTCAGGAGAAAAACACAGTTTTTAATTGTCATTCTTGCCTTATCGTATTAAACTCATACGCTAACGAAAAGTACAGGAAACAGAAAATCCGATTCTTTTATAGTAAGAATGTTAATGATTGTTAATGATAATATTAATAGTGTTGTGTTTTCAGTTTGCAGTCTTATACTAATTCCGATATTTCACAGTTTTATGTTTTACTTTTCTGTTTCATTTTGATTCTGTAGCTTTGTTGCGTGCGTATTGCCACGTATTTTGTGAGATGCGTGTGCCTTTTCGTACAATTTGAGTGGTTGGAAAAATTATAGAAAAGTCTTTGGACAGGTAGATTAACTACTATGAACAGGCTATGCCCGTGCAGTTGACGGGAGGTCTGTAAAAAGCTGGCTCTCACTTGGCACAAATCTTTTACCGGCATCAGTAAACTAAAGGCCGTGCGAAAAGTCGTCATACTGGGGCGGTGGCAACGCCAGCGTCCATACCCACATCCGACAACAGTCGGCTGAGTATGAGACGGCAGTTGGTCGGTAACGTTGGTTTACGAAATACGATTTCAATGTTCCACCGTATTTACTCGCCTATAGTCCCAGCCTTTTTACCAATTCTGTTACTTCTGAAATTGGGGAGGCTAGGGCCTGCTATCGGCGGAAACTTTGTAAATTCAATAGTACATTCGGTTGGTTCAGCATGGGCTAAATTTAGTAAACATTTTATCACATTTTATAGAACTATTTTATTAAAACTTTTTATATGATAAATATATAACTAGTATCACTTAAAGTTTCCGGGCTGAGATCCCGTGGTCCATACATAAAACTTTCTCTGGACGTTTCGACCTCGTCTGCGGAAGACATCCTCGGAGGTAAAACGGCGAACTGCAGTACGCCGCTTTACCTCCGAGGATGCCTTCCACAGAAGAGGGCGAAACGTCAGGAGAAAGTACGCTGCTTTACCACCGAGTATGCCTTCCGCAGACCAGGGCGAAACGTCAGGAGAAAGTTTTATGTATGGACCACGGCATCTCAGCCCGGAAGCTTTAAGTAATGACGATACCTGCTGTGAAAGCCTTCATTTTATGATACAACTAGTATGTTGTTCAATGTGACACAGTTTCTATCGAAAACGTCCACCGGTGATATGGTCTTCTTACGTTGCAGTTCGTGGCTTACAGAAGATACGTACTGTTACAAGTAAACACCTGAAATACGAAAACTTCAGTTTCACGAACTGTCGAACGGACACCAAGATTCGTTGCAAACTCGACATCTCTGAAGTTAAACGATGCCATAAACCTAATTCTCCTATCACAAGTACTAATTTGCATATTTAGTTAATAGTATAAATCTGAATTCACACTGACTGCGGCAAAATACAAGACTAGCGATACTGAATGGAGAGGGCTATTCAGCTGCCATTGCCATTGTTCAAGGAGCCAGCGGTAGGCAGTGCTGCCGACTTTCGCGTCAATTAGTAGTGCCGAATTTCACGTTACGAACACTCATGAATTTTTTAGATTTTTTTAAATTTCGTATTTTGATCTCAAAAGTTAAGGGGCGATGGGGTACGATAGCCGAGTAAATCTATATCTATAAATGTGAATGTATGTTCGGTGTACGTTTATCACGTCTGAACCACAAGACATAAAGAGCTAAAAATTTGTACAGTTACCAGTCTACCAGGGGAAGGCTTTAGGGACGGTTTTATTGCGACCGGATAGCTATATATATTAATGTGAATGTCTGTTCGGTGTACGCTTATTACGTCCGAACGACAAGACGCAGAGACTTAAATAATTGTACAGCTACTAATTTACACCTGAGGAATGTTTTAGGCACGTTTTTATAGCGATCTCATAGATATTTAGTAATTTGAAGAAAATAACGCGAAATGCGGAACAATAATTACTTTCAAAATTATATTTACTCTTTGAAAATGGTTTTATTGGTTGCATTGTTGCTTGAGGTTTGATAATGATAAAAGAGTGGAGAATATTGGGATGGAAAGTTATCGGTGTATATAAAATTCTACGCCTGTGTGTGTTAATATTTCGCTCTGCAGCGTACAGAAAGCAAACGAATGGTCTGTGTGTAATTGTTGTCCGAAGTCTCGCGTTGTACACCATAGCAGTTCCATGTCGATAGTTATAAGGGGTGGAAGATATAGTGGTTGAAAGCCGTCAAATTATAAAAAAAATTCGGACTGCAGGCCAGCGATGACGTTTGCGACTCTATAGCAAGAAGATTACATACAGCGAAACGTGATGTCACAGACCATATCTTTGGTCTATGGGTGCTACAGTGCCTTCATCTCTTTCTCCGTAAGGATAAGCATACGAATAATTTTATTTTTTTACTTGAATGTTGATTAAAAATGTTTGTTTCTAAAGAAGGTACTTGCATTTCATTTCATCCTTCAAAATCAGTCTCATAGCATACTACTGAAAAATAGCTTTTGTATCATAATAAACCAACACGCGAGCGGAGCCGCGGGTTTAAGCTAGTACGGTATATCTTTGTGATGTTGTAGGTAGTACCTATGACCGTTACTGGCCTCGGCTTTACAGCTCTTGGCTGCTTGACTCCCAGCCACGGCCTATCGGATGTGAGTCAAGGAGGCCCAGTGGCGATGAAGCCGCCTGGCCGACTGCTGTGGATCCTCGCAGCCTGGATACGGAACTAGAGCAAGCGTTCTGCTGAATCTCGTTGCCGGTGGTAAGACAGGTAACAGAGCGCTCCTTGTTTACGGCACGTGTACCTCCCAGAGGCGTGTATGTTTATGGAGACAGTATATGAGGTGGAAAGCACACCAGCAACATGCTCGGCGAGAGTCGAGGAGCTGCGTACCATTTCACACTCACAGGACGCGGAAGTATCCAAGCCACGGCTCTGAAACCAATCACTGTTTTCCTCTTTTAGATGTTTGTTTGTGAATCTATCGGACTAAACTGCGTGGTCATCAGTCCGTAGCTTACAAACTACTTAAACCTAGGTAAACTAACCTAAGGACAAACACACATACCCATGCCCCAGGGAGGACTCGAACCTCCACGGCGAGCAACTGCGCTCTCCGCAGCGAGGCGCCTTAGACCGCTCGGCTTCACCACCGCGGCCCTCTTTTAGATCAACGCAGTGCTTCGTCTCTTGAAATTGACTGAATACTTCAAATCTACACACATGAAATATAAGAACTGCTATTTTATCACGTCCAGGAATCCCACAAAATCGTTCGTCACGTGGACGAGGCGACAGAATAGCTCTTATCCCCTGTTGTTGCCATTGCGTGACCTGCTGAATGTCTTTGTGCTTCATATGACATAATAACAGTTAATCATACCGAAAAGCAATGTATGCATTAATTAATATTGCCAGAGTTCGCAGCCCTATTTGGCGATCGTTTTAATGATCGATGATTTTGACTCGTTCCACGGCCCGTTTGAACGATATATCATAATGACGTAGAACATAATACAGTTAGATATAGTACGACTCAGTAAAGTGCGCGAAGGCAGGGGGACCAGAACTTCTCCTCGGGGTGATGAGAGAGCTATAAATACAAAATAAAATAACGGTAGTGCAGAAGCAGATCTAACAATGTAGAAGAAATACGAATGCGGATAAGCTACTACGAACGGTATAAGGAATGCGTTATCAGAGCTAAGAGAGATACGAAGAAACAGCCACGGCAGTAGTTTAAGTTTATATGACAACTAGCTCCGCAGACGATTAAGAGATTTAAATAATGTATGGGGATGTAAAAAATATGACGTTAGTTAAGAGAAAGGAAAATTTAGTTATGATAGGAGACTGGAATTTGATATTAGAAAAACATGGGAATATGGATTGGGAGAAGTTAATGAAAGAGAAAGCCACTTGATAAAATTTCGTTCAGCGAGTGATTTATCAACCCCATCATTTGGTTTGAAGATCATGAATGAAAATTGTATACGTGGATGAGATCTGGAGACACTGGGAAATTTCAGACGTGTTACCTAATCGTAAAACAATGAGCTAAAATCTGATTTTAAACTACAGGATGTATCTAGAGAAGATGTGAAGACTGACCAATTTTAATTTTTATTAACTGTAGATTAAAACTCAGAAACTCAATGATTTATAAAAAAATGATTAAAAAATAAGAAGTATAAAATAGGGGAGGAGGACATGGATAAGTTGTAAGAACCACATAGTTGATGTGAGACTCAAACAATTCGTCAGTCATTGAGTGACACAGGGGAAGAGACGAATCGACTAGTTTAAGGCCAAAGAGGCATAAGTCGCTTTGGGGCGCCAACCTATATAGTCAGAAGATTGGTCTTAACACCCAGTGTTTTACCAGGTATAGTCCTGTTTGGAGGTGGTATACCGTTCCTTCCTCTGACCTTTGAACCTACAGGTTATCATGGTTTCCGAACCACGGTGCAACTCGGTATTTTTCACATCAACAACATTCTCAGACATAAAAAAAGTGAAAAGTGACAGATAAAAATCCTAGGTTCTGGGGATACAGGATGTTAACACAATCACTAGCAAAAATTGTCGCGAGTGTAAGTGTGCGAAGGAAAAGGGGAACCGGGTTGGGGATTGGTGGAGATGGGATAATAATATATAGCATAACTCGCTTGTCTGGCAAAATGTTCCAGAACCGGCCCTGAGAAAAATGGGCAGCTTTGATAGAAGAAATAATGCAATAAATGATCAAATAGGTAAAACAAGTAAAGAGATGAGAAATGAATGTTTGTTCGTATTTTATGCGCTGCCGTACCATTGAACCGAGTGCGATGAAACTTTATCAACATATTACTTGTACTTTCGCAAAGGTTACATGTTTCATTACATCACTCTAAGACTCCAAGAGGTATGACGCCATGAACAATGAAATCCGCGATAAACTGCAGCATCACGCGAAAATGTTGCACATCTCCTTCTCAACCACTGGACCAATTTCAACCATATTTGGTGCACATATTCCTTACTGTCAGATAACAGTTTCGGTAGAGTTCATAGCTCAAGAGATATGACGTCATTAACTATGAAATGCGCGAAAAACCTAGGTACTTAGGCTATTATATAAAGACAAGCCATTTTTTACCTTTTAGGCAATTCTCGAAAAGTTCTTGACCTACTTACTCCAAATGTTAACATAATATTGTACTAAACATTCTAACAGACATAGGCTACATAACAAAAAGTCGTCCGTATATTTGTGAGTTTGTACTGCATATAAATGTACCATTTGGATTCAGTCTGATGAAATTTTGCACACTTGACCTTCAAAACAAGAGGAAGGTCACTGTCTGCATAAAATTTCGTATTGTGCATGTCGGAGGCTACTTTACGTACATAATTTGACACCAGCCTACATTATTTATTCCGATTTTTGCACATTTTTACTTCAAACGTGAGGAACACAAAGATTGGCTGGGGGAAGAGATGGAATAAATAGCATATGGAGTAAATAAATACCCAGGCAACTCTAAGTCGTTAGCTGGCAAAATATAAAAAAATGCAATAAGTAAAGCAGGGCCGCGCGTTCTGAGGCGCCAAGTCACGGATTGCACGGCAGCTCCAATAGGAGGTTCGAGTCCTCCAGCGGCCACAGGTGTGTGTGAAATGTGGCCACATGGATACGTAAAAAGTGACTGACTGACTGCGCAAAATGACTAAGCAGTACTGGACAGTGGACAAATGCAACGCTGTGGAAGTATTTATAACAAGGTGAAAGATAGATACCGCCTCTAGTAAAATTAAACGATACTCACAACAAAATAGAAGCGGTAATATGGATATCAAGAGCTCAAACGAGAAATCAGTACTAAACAAAGAATGGCATAAAGAGAGTGTACAGGACACATTGCGGGAAATGAAGGCGATCTTGTAGAAAGGAAAGAGGACATTGACGAAGATGGAATGAGTACATACAATACTACCAGAAGAATTTTGTAGAACACTGATGGACATAAGTCGAAAGAAAGTCCCTGGATATTGATTCTCTCAGGAGAACCAGCCGTGACAAAACTACATATCGCAGTAAAATGAAAGGTTCACTTATTGGAAATCCCGCTATTATCTCCCATTGAGACGTAAAACTGACATCAGTCTTGGTCTCGGCGACGATTCAAACAGCACAGGATCGACGCTTGCGGAAAAAAGGAAAGACGGAAGATTTGATTTAATGTCCCGTCGACATCGTGTTCACCGGATCACAGATTCGGATCGCTTTTGTCAGGGATGGGGCAGAAAATAAGCGGTGCTCTTTGAACGGAACCATCCTAGATTTTCCTGGAGTGATTTATGGAAATCACGGTAAACTTGATACAGGAAGACTGGAGGTGTGTTTAAAAACCATTCAGGTCATCGGTCCATAAACTTCCACGCTAACTAACTGAAACTAACGTCTGTGAAGGACAAAACACACACACACAGACACACATACCTTCGGCGGGAGCGTCCGCTCAATTGTTCAGTTGTTTGTTAAAATGTTCAAATCGGACTAAACTGCGTGGTCATTAGTCCATAGCTTATAAACTACTTAAACTAAGGTAAACTAACCTAAGGACGAACACACACACACCCATGCGCCAGGGAGGACTCGAACCTCCGACGGCGAACAACCGCGCGCTCCGCAGCGAGGCGCCTTAGACCGCTCGGCTGCTCCACTGCGGCTTATTTGTTAAGTTTATGGGACTTAACTGCGAGATCATCAGTCCCTAAACTTACAGACTACTTACAAACATCCATGTCCGAGAAGGATTCGAACCCCCAATGGGGAACAGCCTCGCGCATCGTAGCATAGCGCCTCAATGAGCTCGGCCACTCCGCCGCGGTGAGCGTCCGCTTAATGCGTGAAATGGTGGCTCGGACCGCGCGGCCATTCCTGCACGATGGACATGGTGGCCAATGAGAGGCCAGTGCGTTACCACTGCGCCGCCGCACGGATTGGCCGCGTGGTCTAGGGCATCAAACAGCGGACTGGGTGGCCGCTCCCGCCGAAAAATCCGAGTCCTCCATCGGGCATGTGTGTGTGTGTGTGTGTGTGTGTGTGTGTGTGCGTGTGTGTGCGTTGTCATTAGTGTGAGTTAGTGTAAGTAGATTGTAAGTCTAAGGACTGATGTCCATAGCAGTTCGATCCAATAAGTTTACAAACTTTCGATCAGAACTACTGCGCACCTCGCTCGGAGCTTGCGTAAGAAAGGCCATAGCTCAAAATTTCATGAGCGACTTACTGCGAGTTGATGTTGCCATTTTGGCTCAAATTTTCACAATTTCGCCTAGCGCCATCGTCACAGATGTAATTCCGTGTGTTACCGCCTCCCCTTCCCTCTATTTTCTCCGTATTTCAAAATGCTGCCGCTGTAACAGTTCTGATAGCAGCGGCGGTGTCATAAGATGCGCAGTGCGCTGACAGGCAGGTGACAGATAGCGTATTGCGACAGTGCTGTGCTTCACGTACGGCTAATGGTCGTGTAATAAACAAAACATGAGTATCAGCGTGTACGCAATAGCTGACGACGTCGACACTTGTAATTCACGATAGCGTTGAAGATTAGTGAAAGTTCACTGAAATGAGTAATCTGGTCAGATATGTCATCAGATGAGGAATACAAACTACAGATATGACAGCTAACTGTGATACGTAAATTGATCGAAAATCAATATTATGACATTTTAGGCGTATTTTTTTAGGCGGTGTTGTAAGTACAATCTTGATAATATCCTACAAAACTCTTTTGTACCATAACATATTCAGAAAGGAATCCATAAAATCATATTCGATCACACAACTGTGCTTTTACGAAAAAATGGTTAAATTAATTAATTCATCAAGATGATGTCAGAGAAAAGAAGCCGTGGTCACTGGTATAAACGTATAAGTACCTATACGTTTGTTATTAAGAACGGAATAGTGTCCCACAACTGTAGAATATTTGTTTCATCTGCGTCTACATTCATTTTTCACAGGCCATCTTACTGTGTTTGGTATATATGTGTTAACTATCGCCGCATAGTAGTAAACAACTGGCATCTTCTGTTATGTTTGTGTTGTATTCGGCTGATTATCAAAATAATTCATACAGTTGCACACTGGTCAGCTTATCTTACTTAGAGTCCCAAGTTATCTCAGAAATAATATATTAATAGATGTACTAACAAACGGTGACATACGAAAACTATTGCCGGACCGGACCTTAAACCCAACTGTTCTGCTTTTCACGAACAGTTACTTTGTTTTCCTCTCTTAATCGCCGTTGAGTCTCGGACACGCGTTAGCAGCGCGCTTCATGTGTTTAAAACAACTTCTCTTCGCAGTTTCTTCGGATGTAATTGACGTATCGCGTTAAACCAACGCCATTATTTCTGTGATTTTTCATTCTACTGATTTCGTAAAAATAATATGGGGTATCCATTAAAAATAAAAACGTAAATTTCTGTTGAAAATAATATTTATTTACGTTCCAGACTGTCTGATAGTACCTATTTTCATAAGCCCCTATCGTACGTTCATGACCGTGAAAGTGGTTTTTCAATACTTCTTGTAGTTCCAGAGATATCTGGGGTGAAAAAGTTGAGTGGGACACCAGGTATATACAGAAGGATTTTACAAAAGAAAGAAACTTCAAGATAATATTATGAAAAGGTGAAAAGGGAAAATGAAGAGGAGGTGGGACGTTTCATAAGGCAACAAAAATTTCACCGTATACTAAAAGAAATAAATCGAAAAAGGTACCCGGAGTAAACTCTTAAAGGTATTGGGAAAATAAAACTACTGTACCTGATATGCAAGATGAAATAAACAATCAGATTTCACGAAAAATGTCTAACTTGCAAAAATAAGAAAAAAGTTCAAATATTTGTGAATCTAAGGATATTAACTGGTATGGTCATCAGTCCAGAAGCTTACAAAGTACTTGAACTAACCTAAGGACAACACACACACACACACACGCCCGTGCTCGAGAGAGGACTCGAACTTCCGACAGAAAGCAACCGCGAGCTCCGCAGCAAAGCGCTCAGGCATTCCACCGCGGCTTTCCAATTCCCATAAAGGCGAGTAACGACGGGTGTGAATATTTCATAAATAACAAATTAATGAGTCGTGTCTGCGAAATACTGCCATGAGCTCATTACAGAACAATGGAAAGTGGCGAATAAATTGAATTCTCGCGAAAATCCGTTTTTATGCCGGAGAAATGTAGGAAAAATAATCAAATGTTTGTAAACTTATGGGACCTACTTGCAGTGGACATCAGTCTCTAAACTAACTTATCCTAAGAACAAAATACACACCCATGCCCGAGGGAGGACTCGAACCTCCTACCTGGAACGGCCGCGGACACCGTAGCAAGGCGCCTTAGTGCGGACGGCTATTCCGCCGCGGCAGAAATATAGGAACTGTTGTATTAATATGAAGGCAAGGACTTACCTTAAACAGAAGAAAGCTAAAGCTATTTATAGTATTTGTAGATAAGTAGAAAGCTTTAGAAAAAGTTGCATAGAATACGGATAAAATATTATTTATAACTTTTACTGAAACCTCACTGCATTTACAAGTGGAGAGTGACGAAAGTAACGTACATTACGAAAGCTATAAATGAAGACAAGGAAACATTTCCGAAAGCACTTAAATTCAAAGCGCTTGTCGCTGACAACCTAAGTCTGTCGGAGGCGACAAATGACGATCGGAATGGATAGTGCCTTCAAACGACGTCTAGGTACAAGAAGAATTTCAGCTTGAGTAAAACAGGCCATTGGAATGTAGTCGAATTAAATTATCCCATTCTGAAGAATTAGAATATGAAATGACGCTATAGTAGATTCGTTTTGCTGTTGGAGAGTAAAATTACACGATTGCCTAAGTAAGAAAGGATGTAGATGCATATTGGCATTACGAAGTACAATATTTTTTGAAAAAGGGAAATTGGTTAATATTGAATTTAAGCTTAAGTGTTATAAAGTAGGCTTCAAAGTACTTGTCCGAGGAGTAGCTTTGTATGCAAGTGGATCTTCAACTTTAAACAGTTCATATAAGAAGAGCTTACAAGCTTTCGAAATGTGCTGATACGCAAGATCAATAAGCTTAAGATTCGATGGGTAAATCTAGTATTCCGGGTGATCAAAAAGTCAGTATAAATTTGAAAACTTAATAAATCACAGAATAATGTAGATAGAGAGGTAAAAATAGACACACATGCTTGTAATAACATGGGGTTTTATTAGAACAAAAAGAAAAAAAAGTCCGACAGAGGGCGCTTCATCTGATCAGAAAAGCAATTATTAGCATAACAAATTAAGACAAAGCAAAGATGATGTTCTTTACAAGAAATGCTCAATATGTTTACCATCAATGCTCAACAACAGCTTTAGTCGAGGAATAATGTTTTGAACAGCACTGTAAAGCATATCCGGAGTTACGGTGAAGCATTGGCGTCGGATGTTGTCTTTCAGCATCCCTAGAGATGTCGGGTCGATCACGATACACTTACGACTTCAGGTAACCCCAAAGCCAATAATCGCACAGACTGAGGTCCGGGGACCTGGGAGACCAAGCATGACGAAAGTGGCGGCTGAACAAACGATCATCACCAAACGACGCGCGGATGGGATCTTTCACGCGTCTAGTAATACTTTTTTTGTTCTAATAAAATCCCATGTCATTCCAAGTACGTGTGTCAGTTTTTACCTCTCTATCTACATTATTCCGTGATGTATCAAGTTTTCAAATTTATACTGACTTTTTGATCACCCGGTATAATGAAGAGGTACTGAATCGAACTGAGCAAAGAAGGGATCGCTTGATGAATGTTTGGTATGGAGGGAAGATTGGGAGGTCAAAATTGTAGAAGACCCAGGTTTGATTACAGTAATCAAGCTAAATTGGACGTGATTTGCTGCAGTTACAGAGAGATTAAGAGTTTCTGCGGAGAACCGCATCACACCAGTTTTCCACTGAAGTCTACAGCATGGCAGGGACTAGATAAATTTTCCGCGTCTGTTTTCCGCGCAGAGTTTCCTCTCGCGTGGGCTGAGGTTTATCTGCCAGCGGCTTAATTCATATCCTGCGCCCGCTTACAAGGGCCCACCTGTTGGACACGTCGCTACACCTGTCGCTGTGACGTCAGCGCGGACATGCAACATGTTTCCGGGGCGCGGCCTACTCGTGTAGTGCTCTCCTATCGTCTGCTTGGCGAGATAGCTGCACACAACGCAACGATAGCGGAGCCTTATCGATGCGTACTGTACCTCTAATTAATACTGCAGCTCTGGTGAATCTGTCCCGCCATTGTATTATTCGCTGTTGTAGCTGGATTGCCTCCCGAGTCTCCAGTTCCGAATCCCCAGGAATCGAGGGATTTCGGAACCATGATGCGTTGCCAAAGTCCGGCACGAATCAGCACTTGTAGCGCTGTTTTAGTCACGGTAGTGTTGGTCAGGAGTGTAGTCCATTTGTTGTATTTTGTACAAGGTACTAAAAATGTTTTACCCATCGGAGGAGGAGCTACAGCTTAGAGCTTCGATTATATGATACATTTATATATAAATTAACTTTGCCTTCCATCATCCTGTGAAGTTAAAAAGAAATTCCGGTTCTTCCGTTAAAAGAAGTAAGGGAGATGAAGCTTGTACCTTCTACTGTCTGCCATACAACTGTATTTCATGAAGGTTGAAAGGTGCTACGTTGCATTGGCCAAGCACCTTGCTGTGGAGCGCGGTTGCTCACCCTCGGAGGTTCGAGTCCTCTCTCTCTCTCTCTCTCTCTCTCTCTCTCTCTCTATATATATATATATATATATATATATATATATATATATGTGTGTGTGTGTGTGTGTTGTCCTTAGGTTAGTTTAACTTAGTTTAAATAGTTTGTAAGCCTAGCGACTAATAACCAATGAAGTTAAGTCCCATAGATTAACAAACATTTGAACGTTTTTTGGTTAAAAGGAAACTTCCTATTGGCACTGCGCTAGACGAGTCGTATAGATTTTTGTATATACTAGGGTTGGAACTTAGATAGTGGCAACACTGCTGTGGAGACAATATAGCCGGCCGCGGTGGCCGAGGTGACTGAGGCGCTCCAGTCACGGTCAGCACGGCCACTACGGTCGGGGGTTCAAATCCCCCCTCGGGCATGGATATTTGTGCCGTCCTAGTTCGTAAGTAGTTCATAAGTAGTTTGTAAGTTTAGGGACTGATGACTCCGAAGTTAAGTCCCATAAGCTTGACAAACATTTTTTTTTTGGAGACACTATACAATGGAATCTACTATTGTACCTGATAGCACACGTTGTCGTTTTATCAACAAGGAAAAATGGAGGTGAATCAAGATTCAATGTGCCAGATGTCGTACAGCACGACAGTGTCATCAAGGTCTTTTGAGGCGTGCGGAGAATCGGCATTTAAAGTTATGGTGATTCTCGTGTACGACTGTGATGCCGCGGTGGAGTAGCCGAGCGGTCTAAAGCACCTCGCTGCGGAGCGCACGGTTGCTCGCCGTGGAGGTTCGAGTCATCCCTGTGTGTGTTGTCCGTAGGTTAGTTTACCTAGGTTTAAGTAGTTTGTAAGCTACGGACTGATGACCACGCAGTTTGATCCGATAGATTTACAAACATTTGAACATTTCGACTGTGATGGTGTTATCCTAACGCATTACGTTCCTCCACGGCAGACTGTCAATGCACAGTATTGTTATTTGTTTTTGGAGCATCACCTGGAACCAGCTTTGCGAAAGAAGCGGTAACACTTTCTGCGCAACCCACCCATCATTTTACACGACAATGCGCGGGTACATACAGCGCAAACTGTGACTGCTTTGTTCCGTCAATGGGACTCACCGGGCCTAAGTCATCGTGACTTTTATGTGATTCCGAAGATGAAGGAATCACTTCGTGGAATTCGCTTAAGAACTGTTGCAGAGATTAGACAGGCAGTAGACCTGTCCATTCGCACCATCTACAGAACAGGCACTGCTAACCATATACTACGCCTTCCAGATCGCTGGCATCCTGTTTGTAGGACAGTAATAGGTGCAAACATGTAACGCTTTTGTATTGGTTGTGAATAAATAGTTAACTTCCAACCCTCGTATAAAAATCCGGTGTCACGATGTTTGTCTGCGATGGTCAGTGAGTGTGATTTGGTCCAACTTAAAAAAAAATAGAACCTCAATTAATAACCTAAATTTTACTGCAACTTAAATGTGTTAATCTAGGTTCGGTAAGCATCCAATAAGTGGCCCTTTAACTTGAAGCCTGGGCTAGCGGCAAAGTACTCTGTTGGAGAACGGAAGGTCACGGGTTCGAAACTGTGTGAAATCACGGATTTTTTCACTTTGAGTTTTAACCAAGCCTTCATCTCTCAGCGATGTGGCCAGAAACGACACGCGGTTCGGATTCTATGCTAAACGAAATGTCCCCTTGTACCAGATGGATAACTGGGGTAGGTTAGGGACAAGTTAGGCAGCATAATGGCGTCCAGTCGAAAGACTAGCACCAAGTCACTGAGCCAAACGAAATTATTATTACATTAGATTTAGGACCTTTCAATTTATTTCACGTTACACATTTTTCCCAAATTTACAAAAGGCATAACCATGCTTGTAAAGCTTCCGTGTATTTAATTTTTTCTAAGTTTAAATTCTCTATATATACAAATATAAATTGCTGGGCGTTAGTCTCGCTAAAATACAGAAATGGATTCACAGATTTGAATAATAATTTGGGTGTTGGGTTTTGTATTGTTCGTTTTAATATGGATATTTTAGAAAGGAAAAAGAAAAGAAAATCCCGAAGTAACAGCTGAAAAATCGACAAGGGGGCACCGCCACTTCGGATTTAGATTCGTATTTTCTGCGTCGCCATACCATACATCCGACTGCGATAAAATTTTGCCCACGTGACCTCCAAAACAAGTGAAACTTATCTGTCTACAAAAGATTTCGTACGGTTCGTGGCGGACGGTACATCATTCCAAACCTCGACCCCGTCTGAACGATGGCCTTCAATTTGTCAGGTATCGAAACAAAGAGAGTGAGAGAGAGACAGAGGACAGGAGGAGATTGGAAGATAGCGGAAGAGGTAACATAGGTAGGGGGAGGTATACGTGGATGGAGGGAGTCGGAGGATGAGGAGGGGTAGGTAGATATAGCTAGAGAGAGAGAGAGAGAGTGAGAGAGAGAGAGAGAGAGGAGGAAGGGGAAGGACGGAGAGAGCAAGGAGGAGGACTTACTGACTATTGGAATAAATACCCGGGCAATGCAGAGTTTTCAGATAGTGCTGTAATATTGACTATTAGATAGCTTCAACATCATCATCAATTTCACTCTCTTACTCATTCTCATCGTCTTTATTTTCTTCTTCTCTTCCTCCTGCTCCTTCTTCATAATAACAATAATATTAGTACTTATGTGAACACGGAAACTTAAGTACCTATTTTAAATAATAATTTCGGAAGAAATTTCTACAATTGCAGCGGTTTATCGCCATAAATGTGCACAAAAGTAATATCCTGTGTGTACGTAGTTGATAAGAGGTTAAATGCAATTAAATGTTTCTACATCTGTTAATGTGATGTCGCCTTTCGTAACACGTATTAAAATATCCGTCTGATTATAATAATAATAAAGTAGTAAAATCGAAGTGCTAACAACTTCTGCTGTGTGTGTCGATCAGGTGTAGAAACGACGCACGAAAATAAAAACTTTCTATGGGGAGAAGAAATAGGGAAAGGAAGTAAATTATTACGTAATGAAATCTGCAGACACAGAGGAACCGAGATAGCTAGTTTCGGATTGCTTTTTTTAGACGGGTTTCGGCAATTCTAAGTTATCATCTTTAGGTCTCCGAAGGGAGCGACATGGCACGCTAGAGAACATGGCAATTCCCTTGCTGCAAATAATACACTGGTGAAAACAATTAGGGATCAGATGAGATATCTAGCTTCTGAAGTATTGCCATTGATCAAATGAACTAATTGGTTCGGCTTCTTTCTGCCGGTTCTGCCAAGTGGAGACAACATTACAGCAACGGAAATAGTTATAATAACAGAAAACGGATGGGGTTGGTGTCGACTTGTGTTTACCACCAAACGAATTACACAAGCATTTGTGTTCAGATAGTGTAGTGAGCAAGTAGCGCAATGCGACAACAATGTGACTTATGGCATGCATGGCATGGCATGGCGAGCCATAGTAATGTTGGAAGCGGGACAGAAATAAAGGGACGTGGCTGCAGCTATTAGAGTGTCTCAAAGTGTAATTTACAGGACCTGTACGCGTTTTCAAACAACAGGGACCGTTAAAAGAAGCCAAGATCATCCCCAGTTAACATCGACAAGACATGACCCTTATCTCCGTTTAACAGCCTGTCGAGGTAGGACGCTGTATGCAATTTGGCTGCAACGCACCCTCCAAGCAGTAACAGAACGTGCAGTAAAATATAAATAAATAAAAAACAGTTCGAAATCGCCCTCGGGAATGTGGCCTCTAAGCACTGAGGATTATGGCGTGTGTCTCATTAAAACCACGACACCGATTAGCCTGCAGAAACTGGGCGAAGGAACATCAGAATTGAAGTCATAACGAATGGCAGCAGTTTATGTTCATAGATGACCGAAGATTTTGTGTTCAGCCGGACGATCGTTGTTCCCTCATCCGGAGAGAACGCGGAACTGCGAACGATCAAAAATGTTTCAAATGTTTGTAAAGCTTATGGGACATAACTGCGAGGTCATCAGTCCCTAAACTTACAAACTACTTATGAACTAACTTATACTAAAGACGACACAAACATCCATGCCCGAGGCAGAATTAGAACCTTCGACGTGGGAGGCCGCGAGATCCGCAACGTGGCTCTCCAGACCGCTCGGCTAATGCCGCGCAGCCGTAAACAATTCTGCTTATGTGCAGGAAACACCACCATATCCTGGTAGTGAACGAAAAGTATAGGCAGAAGTCAGTATTGACGGACGTACGGACTTCTACGTCGTTAAAAACAGTGCTTTCACTGCTCAGAGGCACAGAGATTAGATCCTTCGACTTTTTTGTTCTGCCCTAAGTTGGAGCCATAGGAGATGGGTTCCTTCTGGTAGACGACAACTGTCGTCCCCACAGAGATACTCTGGTGGACAACATGTTTGAAGCTGAGGGAATTGAACGAATGGTGTAACCAGCTTGTTCAACAAACTTAAAAACTGATTGAGCATGTATGGGATGCACTTGGCAGACACATGGCAGACAGATCAGCTCCTACCACAACTGTTGCTGAGCTGGATATTGCATGATCAAACATCCCTCAAGAGCTGAATGATAACCTCATACTGCCCATGGCACGCAGGTGTGCAATTATAATGGCCGTCCGAAGTGATCACACGCCATATTAGAAGGCAACTAGAATGAATTTTCACGGTTACGGTAGCCCCACCAATGGTTACATGAGATAACATTATGAATTATATTACTTTACATAAGCGCAAATATGTGAAGTTTTATTGATTTACATGTTTCTGAAGTTGCCAGAGACGTCGAAAATCTGGTTTTCCTCTTCTAGACACCTATGGTATTGAAGTGTAACTGTGTAATTCCTGGCCACTTAACGTAATTTCATCTCATAACACATCTATATTAATAACAGATTAATTCCTGGGTTGTTCAAGTCTGGATCAAGTCATTAATTGATAATCGAAAACAGAATTTATTTACGCAAAAACACAGATTTTACTTCCATAGTTTGCGACAGAACACATATTTTACTTCCATAGCTTCAGGCAGAACACAGTTTTAAGCTCTATAGTTTAAGGTAGAACACATATTTTATTTCCATAACTTCAGGCAGAACACGGACGAAAACAGACAGACTGACAGATGGACGCTAAGTGCTTGACCCCCATCTGCTGTACTGGCATACGAATTTATAACGTTACAGGTTGATCATGTGACCTCTATATCTTAATGTAGTTAAAGTTTTAGAACAACTAATATGTCACATGACTTTAATGTTAATATTCTTCCAATATTTGATTATTATTAATAATAATAAACCTTTAAAATAAAAACAGTCAAATACGAAATGAAATTGTAAGTTGGCGATTGGTTGACATATGATCGTCAAATATCATATTTTCCCAAGTTCTTTGAATTTCACATGTAAGCATTAACGGCATGGGCGGGCTCTGGCCCGAAATTTAAACCGTTACATCAGATTTCATATAATACCTGGCTTGAATATTATTAGTTTATAGTATTAAATAGTTAAAAATAATAAAAATAGTCTGAAACATAATTATGGATCGTTACAGTATGTTTTATTTGCTCCGGGTAAGTGTCTTAGGAAACGACTGCTTTCTTTCTGTAGAAGTATGATTCTTTCAAGAAACAATTTTTTCTCTAATATATAATCCTTGCAAGAGCAGAATGGTCCGTACACACACACACACACACACACACACACACACACACACACACACACACAGAGAGAGAGAGAGAGAGAGAGAGAGAGAGAGAGAGAGAGAGAGAGAGAGAGAGAGAGAGAGAGAGAGAGAGAGAGGAGAGAGAGAGAATTCGTGGCACATCGGATGAATGTAGTATACTGCAGATACACAGATTGCAAATTACAATTGTATCAGTGGTTGTTTTCCAGTATCGCAATTTATATAGTGACTATCACTATCATATAATTATATAAATGTTATTAGCAAACGCTTTTAGCACGTGCCAAGAAACTAGTATATGTGGTGACGCTGGTGACGAGGATATGCGCTCAATGCTAGTCTGTCAATACATACGGAGTGTGTCAGAGTCTTTACATCAAATATCTGAGGGTGATAAAGCACATCAAGGGAAGTGATGTTTTGTATGTCGCTTGCCTTTAAGGAGGCAAGAAGTAGGCTGCCTTCGACGAGCGGATGCAACGTGTGTTGCCTACGCTCCAGGCAGCTGCACCGGCTGAACGGGCGTAGGTCGACAGAAACTGAAGTCACTTATTATCTTCTAACTTTTCTCTGTTTATACTCACTCAGTCTCGAGGATTTTTTATCGGAAATCACTCTTACCGTTTTACTGGCCTTGGCAGGAGGAAGCAATTCTTGAAAGCACATATTGAAGTTACTCACGTTATGATGTCGATTTGTAGGGGTGTGAAGCGAGATTACATCTATTGAACTCTTCCGACACATCTGCGAATTGGAACTAGGTCCGCGGGAGTAGCCGAGCGGTCTGGAGCGCCACGTTACGAATCGTACGGTCTTCCGCGTCAAAGGTTCGAATCCTCTATCAGGCAATGGATGTTTGTGTTGTCTTTATTATAAGTTAGTTCACAAGTAGTTTGTGAGTTTACGGACTGATGATGCCGCAGTTAAGTCCCATAAGCTTTACAAACATTTGAACATTTGCTGTATCTGAAGCCCTGTGCAGGCTGTATTCACGAGTTCATCCAGCACCCCAGGGAGTTTTCTCGGAGGTGTCAGTTCACCTGTGCAAGGATTGCAGGGAGCAGGGGAGGCTCACATTAACGGCGGTGCAGGAGCAGCATGTAGTGCAGTACTGAGAACATGGTTTTGTTAGAGATTATCTGTCTTTTGATAAAAATAACACACACAACTATAGCAACTCGTGAAAGCCCATTTTAAAATTGCTCATACTGAAATGTGACACAAAATGGCTACAGCAACACGCACACAACTCAAGTGAAAGACTTTGTACCCTGGTTACCAGAATACATTTCAGCAACTGCGCTTCGAACCAAACAGCGGATTACTAGGTTGGGTAGCCACGAAAAGTCGCGGAGTACAGAAATTTGTACCAAACGGCTCTTGGAAGCTTAAGGTCATTTCACACACTAGGTATTCTCATTGTTTCTACTTTCGTAGCTTTGTGGTTCGATTGAGATTAGCAAAAAAATCGTCTTTGCTTTTCGGCTGGTTCATTTCTAATTTATTTTGTGATTGCCGTTAGTAAATAGCACAACTGTTATTTTTATAGTCATTCATAAAAAAAAGCACCGACGTAGTTACTATATTATGGTTTTGGAGTTCGGAAGGGAGATGGGGGTCATCAGAAAGTTTTTACTTCGAAAGGGATCGAGAATTCAAAAAGGTTGGAAAACACTGCCCTTGGCTATTTTCTATGGGGATATCGGAAGTCACTTGAGTATGATACACCAGTGGGTACGGAGATGGAGCTAATTATAGCTGCTTGTGACGTGATGAGAAACATACCAGGGATATTTTTCAGCCGGCCGCGGTGGCCGAGGGGACTGAGGCGCTTCAGTCACGGTCTGCACGGCCCCTACGGTCGGGGGTTCGAATCCCCCCTCGGGCATGGATATTTGTGCCGTCCTTAGTTGTAAGTAGTTCATAAGTGGTTTGTAAGTTTAGGGACTGATGACCCCGTAGTTAAGTCCCATAGACTATACAAACATTTGAATTTGATATTGTCCAGGGTGTGCCGGAATCTTGTTCCTCATGTCATGCTTGCGTTGAGGAAGATAGCCGTCAGTTTCGGCACATTTTGCAAGTTACAGTGGAAATGGTACGGCCATTATTTCATTTATGGTATTTGCTGTTAACTATAACTACCATATACCTTCACGACTAGAAAATCATTATCTTATTTTTCATTTCACTTCATTGATCCAAATTACATTCAGATTGAGCCTTTCCAATTCCATCTTCAGATTTTCTAGGTTCCTTACTACGTGAAAATTCTTGGCATTCGATGCTCCAACTCGTAGAATGTTGATGCCTCCCTGGTTGCCTTCTCGTGCAGTGGATCATCCGCCTTTTAGCGACATTTTCCCACGCAAAAAACAAGAGAATGCTGTGCACCTCTGCCCGATCCTGGCCTTCTTCATCTGCCTCTGGCAGAACAAAACTCATGCCTTACGTCGCACGTCTTCAGTCAACATTGCTGACGATTTTTGAAATTCAAAATTTAAGCAGTATTTGAACACGAGTCGCTGGACATTTGGCTTGGTAGTCACAAACGCTAGTCCTAGACTTCGACCTCATGTTAAATGTATACGCTTTAATTACAAATGGTGATAATTGTGTCATCAGGGGTCTTCATTTAGAAACATAGACATAATTATGAAGGGTCCTTTTTGTCCGTCTTTGCAACTACAGTAAGATGCATTTCGTTTTATTGAACGTAAAACATCTTCTGGGGCTTGCAATGACAAAATTGTAGATCAAAAACATTTCGTTAGAAAACGTGTTGAATGTTCACATTTTACTTCCGGATATGTCGTGTGAGCTTTTCGCCTTCCATCATGAAGCGCCGACGTGTTACACGTTTCATAGCCGTTTTTTGATATAACATGCTACATATTTTCTAACGAACTATTTACATCTACGGATACAAAATGAATTGTAAATATCTGTCATTCCAAACCACTGACGGTGTTTCATGTTCAAGAAAACGAAACGCGTCTGGTGAAAAATACCGCATCTCAGCCTATAAGCACAGGCGAAAAAAAGAAACAACTTTAAAAATACTTTCATAATTGTACAGCAACTATGAACATTACATTACATTAACGAATAAAGTCTTAAATTTACTTCCACCTACTTTTCCTTTCAGAAACCTTGAAAGTCCAACACAAATTCAAAAATAACTTTTTATCCATTCTAATTAATGATGGTCATAGTTTTCTATGGCCGCTGTTACTTAAGAAATATCATATGCAGTACAGATACGTACTTAAAAATTGATCCAAGTGAACAGGAGATCCGTATTAACGCGGTACCATTGTAGTTAGTTGTTACATAACTTCAGGTGGATAGATTAAGTCTTTCATAGAGGTTTCGTAGTCAGTAAAAATTTATTTCCTGACAGTCTGCTGATACGAACAGTCGGTGTTGTTTAGTAATAAATCGCTGTGAAGTTTCCTGCTAGCTGAGTGTGAGAACTGCGCTCCTCGCACTGACGTCACAGCGACACCAAGCAGTTGTCGGTTTGCCCGCAAGAGTGCAGCAGCGGCCGTTCGCAGTTTGTCGCGAAAGCATCCCGCGTTAGCACGTCTCAGACCGCGTGAGCTCATTGCTGAGGCCGATAGAAAGTGTGTTGTGTGTGTCTGTGTGTGTGTGAGAGAGAGAGAGAGAAGGTTCCACCGACTGCGACTTAATCAAAAATGTAATACGCAATGCAGGTATACAGAGTGTCTCAGAGGAATTGTAAATATTTTAGGACGAGAGAGTATAGACGAATTGCAATGTGAGTCCAATTTTTATTGATTGCAGAGATACAGCTGTTAGTATGAACCCCAAACAAACTTAAAGCACTTCGTATGTCTCCTGCACACAAATAAAATGATTTGAAAATTTTACGTAATGAGTTATAAAAATCGCATTTCAGCAAAGGTAAATGAGGACATTTTCACTGATTCTTCCATTGGTTCTTGGTAGGAGATCCTCATATTGAATTAGGAACACAATGTTGTGTATTTTCTTCCAGTATATTTTTATTTAGTTAACCGGTTTTTGTCTTATGTGGCCGTTTTCAGACTTTAAAGCTCTGACGAGGAATAGCTTATGGCTGGTCCATACCTGGCTCAGCACAACAACTGCAGTTTTAGAAGAAGGAAGAAAGGAAGTTCAGCGTTTAACGTCTCGTGTACAGCGTGGTCATCAGAGACGGTGCTGTTTTTAGGGAAATATAGCATTAATACACATGGGAACATATCGAGTGAGAAGGAATACTCACACAAATACGTAGACTCTTTTATACGGTGTAGGACATTAGTATGAAGGTGGGCTTGTAAGGGGAAAACCGGTTAACTAAATAAAAATAAACTCACACAAAATTATACTTTTAGTACAATATAATGATGTTCTATGAAGAACCAAGAGAAGAATCGGTGAAAATCTCTTCATTTTCCTTTACGTTTATTTCGTTTAGGTACTAACTGTACTACATTGAATATATGAAAAGATAGAAAAGGAGCTGAGCGAGGAACAGAATGGGTTTAGAAAAGGAAAAAGCACGATTGACCTCATATTTCCTACCTGACAATTGATGGAAAAAAGTTGGGATTATAACAGAAGGGTGGTAATGATTTTCACAGACATAGAAGAGACATACGACTCAGTTAACACGGAAAGGCTCTGGGAAGAAATGTAGAAGATAGCTATGGAGGATGGATACATTAATGTCATAAGGACAATGTGCAGACGACACAGTTGTAGAATTAGAACACCACTGGCAAACTCTGAATAGTTAGAAATAACACAAGGTATTAAGCAAGGAAGTATTCTATCTACTGCACTTTATAACTTTATGATGTGGGGAATGAGCAGGACGGTTAAAGGTATGGTAAATGATTTTTGCAGCTGATATGGTAATGTGGAGTGGTAAGGAGGTAGATGTGCAGTTGCACCGTGATGAATGGAAGGAAATCATGAAAAGGTATGGATTAAAAATAAATAAAGAGAAGAGTGATGTAATGGTATTTGGAAGAGACAATCAACGGGAATGTTACTTTGAATGTAGAACCCCTCAAACTGGTTAACACATTGACTTATTTAAAAAGTGAAATATCTAGCGATGGAAGGATAACCAATGAAATTAATATGATATTACAGAAAGGAGGCAATTTTTATCAATCAATAAAACATCTGATTTGGAAGACGGAAGTTCAGGATGAAACAAAACTCCTTCTTTCCTATTGTCACCTATGGAGGAGAAACAAAGAGTGGAAAGTTGCACAGGTCACTGCAATATTCAAGAAAGGCAATAGGAGAGATCCGCAGAATCACAGGCCTATATCACTGACGTCGGTTTGCAGCAGGATTTTTAGAACATATACTTTTCTCAAATATTCTGAACTACCTTGAAGAAACGACCTAATGATCCATAGTCAACACGGATTCGGAAAGTATCATTGTTGTGAAACAAAGCTACCTCTTTACTCACATGATGCGATGAGTGCTATCGAGAAGGGATGTCAACTAAATCCCGTATTTCTCGATTTCCAGAAGGCTTTCGACACTGTACCTCAGAAGCAAAACAGCAAAGTATGAGAGAGGAAGTCGAAAAGAAAAGAGAATAAGATGGTACGGCATGCTAGGAGGATGTGTTCAAATGTTTGTATAGCTTATGGGACTTAACTACGGGGTCATCAGTCCCTAAACTTACAAACTACTTATGAACCAGCTAATACTGAGGACGGCACAAATATCCATGCCCGAGGGTGGGATTCGAACTCCCGACCGTAGTGGCCGTGCAGACCGTGATTGGCGCGCCGCAGAACGCTTGGCCAGCGCGGCCGGCAAGAGGATGTGTGGATTGAAAATGACCTAGAGAGTGCCCAAGAACAAGATAGAAAACGGAAGTGAGAACATGTGTGCAAAGAAGAGACGTGAGCTGGCAACAAGTGGAGATAAAAAGTGGTGGAAGGACAGAGCCAGATGCAGACGAGTCGTCGGCACTCAGACCTGGCAGTAACTGGAACGGGATACAGATACATACGAACAGGTGTATCTCTGTAAGTGGAGAAATGTTATAGAGCATTTTTATTGCAGTTCATCTATACTTACCACCTCCTAAAGCATTTACTATTCTCACTGAAACAGCCAGTATTGGTGAGTCTGACTGTTGAGCTCCTGCCTGTATTGACGGCGTCGTTTGGATTCTGCCACGTAGAGACACGGGTCAGCACGTTGCTCTCCCGTCGGCTGTCAGCACTCCGTGTCTTGGAAGCAGCACTTCTCTACAGGCTGACTGCAGCGCATTCCACTCCTCCCACCGTGCAGAGGTACCTTGCAGTACTCGGAACTGAACTCAGCTTCTCCGCGTTGGACTCGAACAAGCTGGTCGTTCAGCTAAGGAGGTGGATTTACAATTTGTAGTCGCTACTTTCAGTACTATCGTTTCGTTCGACGCAGTCAGCAGTAGAAACAGAGTGAGCTAGCGCAGTGGAAACACACTGGATCGCATTCAGCAATTCTGATTTTGGTTTTCGGTGGTTTTCTAAAATCACATACAGCCGATTTCCTTTCCCTTCCGGGAGAAAAATTATCCGAGAGTATGTTCCATCTGTAATGACCACGATGTTGACGGGAGATTATCCTCTACTTTCCATCCTTCAGTAGTTGGAAAACGTTAACCTAAAGTGCACCGAACGGCGCTCTTAGGTACCGACCGACCACCGTGTCGTCCTCTGCTACTGGTGTCACTGCAGGCGGTATGGAGTGGCGTGCATCGACGTACGGTTTTCCGCCCATTTTCAGTTTTTGTGACGTGCGACTTTTTCTCATTTGGCCTCTCGAGACTGAGTGCAAACCATTCCAGTCATTCTACCAAAGAAAGGTCCCTGGCAGTGCGGAGAATCGATCCCGGGTCCTTCGCATCGCAATTAGGCTCGTTGTCCACTTAACTAGTTTATAAAGAAAACAGTAAATTTGAAAATTGAGGAATTTACTTTTTAGGACAGCATTATTTTTAAAGTGGTTCTGCCACGATAAACGAGAAGCGTGTCCGTAGATAGTAAGCAAGCAATCTAAAATCAATCCTAACGCTAGCAGCAACAGTATTTTAGAGAATTACTAGCGGCAAGGTCTGGCTTCTCTCGGGTAATTTTAAGATTCTACCGACAGACGTCTTGCTGGCGTAGCGTGTTTTGTTTGCAGACCGTGAATTCAGGAATCACTGTCGCTTAACGTAAGCATTGCATGTCAGAAAATTTGTCTGGGTGCGTGTTCCATATAGAAATGGCATTAGGGATGACATATTACAATCGTAATGTAATTAATATGTTTGTATGTAATATAAGTAATGTATACAAATCATCCATCGCAATGTGCAGCGCAGGCCTTGTGATTTTTTAATGGTCATGGAATAAAGAGAAATTGAACTTAGTTAGGAATAAGTGGGACTTGCTGTATGAATAAGAAATCCCGAAATTACAAAGTAAAGTCAATAAATTCCGACATAAAGCAACAGCCAAGATAGCTGCTTTTTTCTTTATTTTAGGTTTCAACACTGTTAATTCTTTTCTGTCCTTTCTTCCCACAATTGCTTTTTTTATACTAAAATGCAGATATTTATTTATATAAGCCGTCTGTGCAACTTAAACAAGACAAGTTATTTTGCCATATGCATTTCACCTTTATTTGCAAGGCATCTTCAGTGGGCTGGAATATATACATGATTATGTTCTACAATAATTCTTTCTTATATCTGTAGGTCATAAACAATTCTCGGCGCGTTATCTAAGCATAACTAATAATATTTTGATGTTATTACTTACAATTTTGGCAGATGCTGATTTACATGTGTTATTCGGTGTTCAGGTTGTTGTTTCTGTTTTCTTTTATTTCATCTGGATTTTCATTTTTGCACGTCACCACTAGGCACAAGCCATTTTGTTTTGTTGCATTTTTGTTTTGGGTGGTGTTGACAACTGTTGAATGTGTGTTTGTCCTATCTTTACATCAGTGTGTGTGTGTATGTTTCCGATGTAATTCTGAAAAATACTGCGCCAGCAATATGTTATTATTATTATTATTATTATTATTATTATTATTATTATTATTTGTATTACACCTGAGCACACAAACGTGGGCAGGAGTGTTAAAATATAGATGTAGAATTATGTGCACAGTTTTCAGGTAAGGGGAGCGATAATGAAGAGAAAACATAGGAATATGACGATGTGACATTAAGGAAGTAATTAAGTGACACAAGAATTTCTTATCTCTTGAGTCTTACAACAAATATGAACATGAAAAGAAGTTTATGCACGAGGTCTTGTACTGTGGTTTCTTAGTTCCTCGTCCACGTAACACAACTACAAGGCTTTTCAGTTGCTAAATAGTATCTTCCCATGTGCCCATCCTGTACCGTCTTCCTGTGTATCTACTTCGTGTACTCATTTCCTCCCCCTCCCTCCATCTGTCATATTAACTCACTTTTTGAACTGAGACATTGTTTATTGCTATTGCAAACAAAACATTGATTAGGAACTAAAATCATTAAAGGCGACCTGGGCGTGAAAATGACTGAAAAATCAAAAAACTATTTTTTGCCTCCATCTGAGACACAAATTTCTCCCGTTCCCAAAAATGGGTTGTTTATTGACTTTTAAATAGTTATATAGTCTTAAACGTTCTTTGAACAAATTTCTGCACACTGGCCACGCTGATGCTTCAGGCAAGGAATATCACCATAAACACTCCATGCCTGGCACAATCATGGAAACAATAAAGCCAATATACAGGGACCTTGCAGATAAAAAATTACTTAGCAAATGCCTACATGCCGTACACGAAATCCTAAGGAGAGTTTCAACAGCTGCATGTGGCAAAGAGTACCGGAAACAGTGTTTGTTGGATGGGCAGTACTCAAAATAGGTGTGATGGATGCTGTTATCTGTTTCAATGATGGTGTAATGAGCAGGACAAAAGTAATGGCCAAATTAATCATCGAACCAGGAAGTAATATGATAGCTGCTCTGCCATAGATCGTCAGCAACTAGTTGAAGCTGAAAGGGCTGCGGAAGCCACCACTAAAGAGACCAGAGTAAGGAAAAGACTCATGAAAAAGGCTGCAGAGGATAAAGAAGCAGCTGGCCAGCAAGATTATGCCACTGGAATATTCGCATACGGCGAGTCAAAAACACTGCGGACATGCTTTTCTTATTTGCTCGAAACTACATTTTCTGAAAATTAGGTACATATATCTTCACCAAATTTCACCTATTGAAGAATGGGACAGTAACTTTGTATTATACCTAATAATTACAGAAATGCTCTATGTTTGTCATTATGTGTATAATTTTAACGGTAATTTTTTGTCAGAAAAACCATTACTACACCCCATTACTATTTTATTTCCTCAGATGTACTCCAAACTACAAAACAAGAGGCATACTGTGTTCCTACAAATGTTGACAGCAACCTGCCACAGTCTGAATGCTATTACTCTGACGATACACCAAAAAATGGTTGCAGAATGCGAACGCGTATTATGAAAACCTCTTTTAGGCGAAATATTATAATTCTTAAACTATATCAGATACTTCAATAAATTTCCTATTACAGCTTGAGGTAATGTCATTCAGAGTTGGCACACAATCGCAACTTCCTCCACATTCTAGATGAAGATGCACCGAAAGCAAGGTATGGAAATGCAGCCCGTTCACGTCCAGGCCTCTTTAAAATGAGACGGTACATCACTTGCGATAATGGGTACAGGACGGTTATGAAAGGTTTATGCTCTGAGGGTTTATACAACTGGTGATTGAGAACAAAAAACTTGTAATAAACATATGCCAATGGAAAAGATTAGGAAAAGTGCAGCTGACAGTAAATTAAGATACTGTTACGTTATGGTTTTTTAACTAAGTTTCCTAACACATGATGTTCAAACAGTCCACCGTCAACTTCAATACATTTTGCTGCTCTTGTAGACAGGTGTTGTGTTGCCGATAGGAGACCAGCTTTGCAGCCGGCCGCGGTGGCCGAGGAGACTGAGGCGCTTCAGTCACGGTCTGCAAGGCCACTACGGTCGGGGGTTCGAATCCCCCCTTGGGCATGGGTATTTGTGCCGTCTTTAGTATAAGGTAGTTCATAAGTAGTTTGTAAGTTTAGGGACTGATGACCCCGTAGTTAAGTCCCATAAGCTTAACAAACATTTGAACATTTGAACCAGCTTTGCATTCCTCTACTAGAACACAAACATGTAAAATACGACGGAGAAGTTCCTCGCCTGTACACTTTGCTCTTCAGCCACCCCACAAACAGTAATCCAGTGGGGTAAGACCGGGTGACCTCGGTGGCAAAGCAATGACCCACGGCGGCCGACCCAACGACCTGACATATCACCAATATTACCGCACCACAAATTGACTGAGAACATGTTGTGTGAGGAAACTTGCACAGTTAAACAAACCATAGCGTAACAGTATTTTAATTTACTGTCAGCTACACTTTTCCACTTCCTAGTTTTGTTTAATTGCTTAACCCGAAAACGGTTAAGAAAAGGGAACATCCGTTTATTAGATTTGTTTTGTTTTGTTCAGAATCACCTCTCAAAGCATGTATCTTTCCTCCTAAATGTTTACTAGTTTATAGTGTTAAAATCTGAAATTGTTCAAGAACTTTTCAGAATTTTTTTGTAATAATTTTTTCCTCCTATATGTTACACACACACACATATGATTCATAGTAAAATAAATATTAGCTACGATTGTTGGAATGTTCATTAGAGTAGCTACTGTATAAATATCTGTAGTAAATTTCTCAAGAACTTTCCGAGGTTTTTGGTATCAACGCTGCCCTTTTATATATTACAGATTTTTATATACAGTACCACACATACTTTTTTTTTTTTTTTTTTTTTTTTTTTTTTTTTTTTTTTTTTTTTTTTTACCGCGGTGAATTGGCCGAGCGTTCCAAGGCGCCCAGGCTGCGCAACGCACCGCTGCTCGCTGTCGGAGGTTCGAGTCCTCCCTCGGGCGTGGGTGTATTTGTTGTTTATGTAGTTAGTAATCCTAGGGACTGATAACATCTATAACTACAAAATACTCCGCAAGTCACATTGAAGTACATGGCAGAGGCATCATCGAACCGCTTCTATGATATTTCTCTACAGTTACATTCTCTAATAGCTCGCGGGAAAAAGGAAAACCTAAATCTTTCCGTTTCTGATCTGATTTCTCTTATTTTATTTTGATCACATCTTCCTATGTAGGTGTGTGCTAACAAAATCTGTTCGCATTCGGAAGGAAAAGTTGGTGAAAAAAATTTCACAAATAGATTTCGCCGCAACGGGTAACGCCTTTCTTTTAATGACTTCTACTCCAACTCGTGCATCATTTCCGTGAAACTCTCTCCTTTAGGCCTATACCGCGATAATACAAAACGAGCTGCCCTTCTCCGAACTTTCTCAAATTCGTCTGTCAGTCTCACTTGCGTAGCAATACTCCAAAATAGGACGCACAAGTGTGGTGTAGGCAGTTTCTTTAGTAGAGCTGTTGCATCTTCCAAGTGCTCTGCCAACGAAACGTGGTTTTGGTTCGCTTTTCCTACAATATTTTCTATGTGTTTCCAATTTAAGTTGTTTGTAATTGTTACTCTTAAGTATTTATTTGAATTTACGGCCTGTAGTTTTGACTGATTTATCGTGTGCATGAAGCTTAACAGGCTTCTTTTAGTGGATATATGGATGACTTCACACTTCTCGTTATTAAGAGTCAATTGCCATTTTTTGCACTATGCACTATCTAAATAATTTTGCAGTTGCTTTTGATCTTCTGGTGACTTTACTAACCGACAAGAGATAGCATCATACGCGAACAACCTAAGAGAGCTACTCAGATTCTGTCCTAAGTCGTTTATAAAAATAAGGAACACTAGGGATCCTATAACACTGCCATGGGGAACGCCAGATATCATTACAGTTCTACTCGATGACATTCCGTCAATTACAACGTACTGTGTCCTTTCTGACGGGAAATCACGAATCCAATCGCACAACTGTGGAGATGTTCCATAAGCACGCATTTTGATTAGAAGACACATGTGAGGTACAGTGTCGAAACGTTCCGGAAATCTAGAAATACGGAATCTATCTGACAACTCTTGTCGATATCACTCATCACATCATGTGAGTAAAGAGCTAGTTGTGTTTCAGAAAAATGTCCCATAGATTTACAAAGCTTTTAAGATTTTTTACAAATAATTTTTTAAAAACAATTATTCCCGTGTAGGTCTACCTGAATATTCACTAGAATATATTTGAATTAAATCGACCAAGAACTTTTTGTGACTTTTGGTAACAACGTCAGACGACTCATCATTATACATAAATACAGATTTACGTACTGATTCCAGCATCTACCTGTGAATGTTTTGTTCTAGTGATCGTAAATTTTGATAATTTGAATGCATATATCCTGCAGGTTATTTTCAAGGAAATTTGAGGTACAGTCACTCCTTCAGTGAATAACGCGCTGTATTTACAAGTCCAACGTCTTCTGTTAGGATGTCGCAGCTAGGTGGCACAGGCGACGGCGGTGTTATCGGCTACGGCTCTCTTATCAGTGGGTACGTAAGCAATCGCCTATCACGCGCAATCCGTGTCGATCAAGGCAGTCGTGTATGTGTGTGAGTACGTGACCGAGACGACGTGCCCAGACTAGGGATGGCGGCGGCGTCTTCTAAGACAGATGACCCAAAGCGCGGTACTGCAGCTACGCTACGCCACACGAGGCTCAGAGGCTGTCAATGCGCTGAGCACCGTGACATTCTCCGTACGAAACTGAGTAAACCCCGAAAAGTTCAGGCGCGTAACAAAAGTGAGGGAAGTGGAATAAAAGAAAAAAAAATTGTTAAGCAGATGGGACTTAACTACGGGGACATCTGTCCCTAAACTTACAAACTACTTATAAACTTATAAACTAACTTATACTAAAGACAGCACAAATATCCCTGCCCGAGGGAGGATTCGAACATCCGGCTGGAAACAATGTTGCGCATCGGAGCATAGCACCTCAATGCGCTCGGTCACTCCGCCGCGACGAGGGAAGTCCGATTAACAGCGAATGAAAGAGGTTAGTTTATGAACCGAAGAATACAGCTGAGGTCATGGCTAATTTCTGGAATTCCTAACAGTAGTAACAGAAATTTTGTCGTATTTCGATTCTTGAGGACTTATTTTGTCTTGTACATGCTCTCCAGTGCTTCAGACGATTCGATCAGTAATTATGAATGGCTTCGCATATCTCCTTTCCTCATAATTATCAGTTCTTTTCCTGTTAAAAATTAAAATTACAATGTTGCACAAATGGCAGTTCGCAAAATTAACGCGGGAGGGAGGGGGAGGTAGGTGGAATATACTAGAAATGACTTCCTTCTTCTTCTCTCTCTTTTAATTTAATTGTGTTTTTCAGTTTCGAGATGTGTCACACCACAAGAACTAATCCTAAAAAGTGACACAAAAATTTATCTTTTTTCATATGATGTATAAAAACTCTGTACTCAATTTCGAGGCTGGAGGGACGGGGGGAGGGGGGGGGGGGCTATGAGGAAGGAGCAGATGCTCCTCAACTATACGGAGCATGAATTTCAGCAGTTGTTCCTCTGTTTCCGCGGGGGAAATGTTGGTGCCTGAGTCGTCACGATGAAAATGGCTTCACATTTCCAGTAGAAATTAATAGTGCTGCAATTGTGGTCGGTTGATTTATGTCACGGGATAGTTTTACCATTAAATTTTATCAATTATTTTTCAGTTTTAGATACACATTTCTTTTGATTTCATGAGTACTTTCGGTCGAAGTTGATCACCTTGAAATCCGTATTGTCACTTAAGTAACACGTCGTATCTATATGGAAATGCACACCAGAACACAGTCTGTAGTTCTGTACAGATTCGAAAGATTACTTTTCCAACTACACAGATCTGAATACAATCAACTTCGACCGAAACTAGTCAAGTCATAAAAATAAACGAGACGAGAAAATAAATTTAAGTAAAGACATAATTGCGGATCGTCTGGCAGCCAATATGCCGGCAACGGTGGGTAACTTGTTCATTGTATTCTGAGTTTTTTGATTAGCAGAGAAGTAACGGCAAGAGTAGAGACGCCTGTGGAAACTGTATGAGTATGACAGAAGCACTGTATGCTCTCAAAGCCGCGCGTGAATGGTTGCGTGGTCTAAGGCGTCACGTCACGGATTGTGCGGCCGCTCCCGGTCGAAGGTCCGAGTCATCCCTTGGGCGTGTGTGTGTGTGTTGTAGTTTAAGTCTAGAGACCGATGACCTCAGGACATTGGTCCGTTAGGTTTACAAACATCTAAATATTTTATGGTGTATATTCTGATTCAGCCATACTGGTTCAGTTTTGTGCTATTTTTATAACCGATCTGGGACGCAAAAACAGCTACGCGTAATCAATTTCCTTTTTGTCGACTGAATCTCATTTCCATTAACATCATTGTCGCTTGAAGGGCATTAGATTTCAGGAACGCACGTCGCATGTATCAGAAAGACATCATAAGTAGAGCAATTACTCTGAATTTTTAGTGCACTGCTGACTCTGCACAAAAGAAACCTCTGATAATATGAAAACAAAGGTTTGCCCACGATCGCTTCTGAATATTTTTATTTATGACCGTTTTCTACAGACCTATCATACCATCTTCGGATCTTGCACTATATTGACACAAGTTCACACTCTTGCGTGTCACACGTTAATGTTGCGTTATTCTAAAGCAAAAGGTAGCCAGGAAAATCAGTGTGTCATATATGAAATGCCACATATATAATGCCACATCTTGAATGCTTAAGTATGCTGGCATATCAGCACAACTAAAATCTAAACTAAACTCCGAGAGGCCCACTGAGTACTGACCGACCGCCGTGTCATCCTCCGCCCGAAGGTGTCACCGGATGCGGTATGGAGGGGGACGTGGTCAGCGCCCCGCACTCCCGGCCGTTATGTCAGTCTTCGTAACCGGAGCCGATACTTCTCGATAAAGTTTTCCTCAATTTGCTTCACAAGGAGGGCTGAGTGCACCCCGCTTGCCAACAGCATCGGCAATCCGGATGGTAACCTATCAAAGTGCTAACCAAGCCCGACAGTGCTTAACATCGGTGATCTGGCGGGAACCGGTGTATCGACTGCGACACGGCCTTTGGCATCAGCAAATGTTTCGTATTTTATAAGTGTGTAATTTTGTATGTGTCACGCCGTTTCTCCTGGATACTCTTCACTGTAGCATGGCGCAACATCACTCTGTGACTTGAAAGATTGTGATCTTCTGTCAATATGTTGCAAAATCCGAAGATGGTACCACAGGTCTGTCGATATCTGTCGTAAATAAAAAGATTTAGAAGATATCTAGGACAAACTTCATTTACCAGCTGAGGCCTACTGACGAAGTTCGCCCGCAGCAATTGACGCAGTGTCAAAAAATGTTCAAATGTTTGTAGAGCTTATGGGACTTGACTACGGGGCCATCAGTCCCTAAACTTACAAACTACTTATGAACTAGCTAAGACTACAGACGGCACAAATATCCATGCCCGAGGGGGGATTCGAACCCCCGACCGTAGTGGCCGTGCAGAACGTGACTGAAGCGCCTCAGTCCCCTCGGCCACCGCGGCCGGCATGTGTCTCTTTTTCTCTCTCATTGGTATCCCATAAAAGTAATCTTATTATGTGATCCTTCAATTTGAATCCACCCAAGAAGCGTTCAAAGAAGTAATAAAGTTCTTTAGAGAAACACGTGGTTCCTAGTGTGTATAAAACGCAGTTGTTGTGTCCAAAACAGTCAATGACTGATATTGTTATCAAAACAGTCAATAAAAAGCCACGCACTATTTGAGCCTCCAACAAAAAAATTATGACATAGCTTTCAGAATGTCTTGGTGACTTTGAAATGCGATACGAAGAAACGTTTTTCGTAAGAAATTTCCAAAACTTCACAAAGTGCTTGTTGTGGTAAGCGAAGATGCAGATTTGGGAAATTTTCGTAGAAAATAACTTTTTATAAAGTATTAAAGGAAATTAATTTTAAATGTTTGGCTTCTAATAGCACTGCTGTACAATAAAACACACAACGACCTTACACCTGAAACGGATGCAACGAAATTGAGCGAGCGTCCCTGCTTTGTCCACCCCTGGTCACTCGCCTCAGTGTGTTTACAGTACGTCTTTCGTCTCAGTGAACGGAGTATAGTGAGGCGGATGCTAGTGGACGCGTTGCACTGCATCTGCGGTCGTTTTCAACTCGTAAACGCATGGAGTGTACTTCACGGAACCCTTCTGTAGGTGCTGTACTCTAGGTATTGACAGCTGAAATGACAAGCTTCGATTTTTCACCCGAAGACAAGACGGAGAGCTTGAAGCGGCAGCATGCGATTTCGGACAGCATTGCACTAATGTCACAAAAAAGTAACAAAGTACATTTGTACTAAATTGAAACGAACCTGTATGTCCAAACTGCTTCGAAAGCTTACGGAAAAAAGGAAAACTGTCAGTAAGGGCTTGGGAGATCTTCAGTGCACAGTATCCACTCCAGGTACAACACTGAATTTTTATTTTTTACTATCTTAATTTCCGGTGCTTCGCACGTGTAGACTGGATAGTTTGCATTTGTTATTTCTATTTCTAAATATAAATTTTCACAGATTCAGCTTTAAAAATGTTTTCCTAATCAAGTATTTTGAAACAACATGCCACCCCCTGTTGCAGCAATGATGGCAGAATTCAAAACATTCCGAAACACATTTCTTTAAAATTCTAACCATGGTTCCAAATCCAAATTTTCGCATTTCTAGCATCAAAATAGTCTTAGTAGCACCCATACCAGATTTTCCCTTATTTCACCTGCTTAATGGTTGAATTTCCAAAAATATCGAAACACATGTTTCTAAAATTCCAATTAAAAATCTAGACCTGGATTTTCGTATTTCTTGCTTCAAAATTACCTGAATAACAATGTGTTTTCAAAAATCCTTTCATCCCCTATTTCACCCCCTTAAGGATGGAAATATCGCAAAATCGCTGATCCCTACAGTGTAAGATAAACAACGTCTACAAATTTCAAGTTTCTGTCGTCTGTAGATTTACTTTTCAGCGCCGTTTTCTGACTTTTAGAATCGGATCAAGAACACGAAATTTCTTTCTTACGCTTTTGCAGCTTTCTTGGTAGTTTTACTTTTCAAACTGCAATATGCATTAATTTTTATTTATTCGTACGATTCTTACAGAAAAACAACTGAAGAATGTGCATCACGTTCGGCTGTAAATAAACTCTTTGCTATTATAGCGTCAAACGTGATCGCTGGTCTTCAGTCCGAATTTTATATAAGCTGACGACTTTCAACCACTATATCTTCCACCGTGTTATAGCTATCGACGCGGAACTGTTATAGTGTACAACGGGAGACTTTGTACTACAACAACACAGAGAGTTCGTTCGTCTCCATATTGTAGTTTTTGCTGAAGAGCGAAATATTGACACCCACACATAGAATTTTATATAAGTCGGTAACTTTCAATTCCCATATCTTCCACCTCCTCATCGTTATCAACCCTCTACCATCATAGTGCACAATGGGAGACTGATACCTACTACGACATACAAATACTATTCTAGTTTCCAAATGACAAGCCAAGATCGCAAACTAACAATTTATTAAGTGACGACCGGTTTCGGTGCACTGTGTCACCATCATCTGGTGCAACAAGTGCAACATTTGCACTTGTTATTTTATACCCAGTTTTTTAACAAGATTACCAGATTATAATATATATATATATATATATATATATATATATATATATATATATATATATATATGACCAGATGATGGTGACACAGTGCACCGAAATCGGTCGTCACTTAATAAATTGTTAGTTTGCGATCTTGGCTTGTCATTTGGAAACTATAAAACGAATTGATTGCCTCCAGACCAGACGATATCAGGTAATCTAAACACTATTCGTTTGCGATGTGTAGTTTTGGCTGCAGAATGAAATATAGGCGCAAACACCTCAATTTTTATAATTATATATTAAGATTTTTGTTTTAAATAATATATTTAAAAACATTTTTGAGTTTCGTAATTTGTTAATACTACATGCAACACAGGGATTCACCGACGTACCCGGCGTGTGTGCGGCAGGCATTCTGGTGTGCATTAGCGATTTGCCGGCGCAGCAGTGTTTACGCGACGACTAAAACAGCGCGCGCCGCCAGATCCAAGTCGCCGGCGAAAACAGATTGGTGCGGACGGGCATTTCCCGCGCTCGCAAGCAAACACGCCGCTGAGATAGGTGAAAGCCGTCCAAAGCCAACAGCCGGGCTAAAAGCGGAGCATAAACCACACCACAACAGCCTGCGACGTGCGCCCCATCCGCGACCCACTTCGCCCCAGGCGACCAAAGTTTACGTTCACGACCTGCTGCACGATTAGATTAGATTAGATTAATACTTGTTCCATAGATCATATATACGACATTTCGTAATGATGTGGAACGTGTCAGTTTAGTAAATGTCAACAATCCGAAGATTGGTTTGAACACCACAGTGCTTTACTAGGCATGGTCCTGTTTGGAGGTGGTATGCCGTTGCCTTCCTCCGACCTTCGAACTGACTTACCCAACCAGTTATAGGGGGACCTACAGTTTAACGTGGGTTACAAACCACGGTGCTACTCGGTATTTTTCACATGAGCAATACTGCCAGAGGTGAAAGAAGTGGAAAGTGACAGATAAAAATCGTAGGACCTGGCGGGGATCGAACCCACGACCTTTGGATTTGTAGTCTGGCACTCTACCACTGTGCTACGGAGCCGCACCGTCTATACTTTTTTTTTTTTTTTTTTTTTTTTTAACAAAAACTTTATTTACTAAATGTGTTTACAAATAGTTATAATTTTGTGAAACAAGTTGTTTTCTTACAAAAAGTGAATGAACGGTGCAAATTTTTCTCTTTTCCATGGATCGTTGAGGATTTCTCTTCTTGCACGGAGGATGTATTGTCGGAAGTCGCTCACAGATCCACCTCCCGCAAGGGCGTAGTTGATGAACGTATATATGAACCAAGTTAGAGTTGTGGTCTTGGACACTGGGAAAGCCTTTACATCCATGTACACCAGTTTCTTCGTGTTGATGTCGTTGACACTCAGAGACAGCAATCCTGCCGATTTAAACTTGATCCATTTCCACAGATCCACTATTTTGGAGCAGCCTACTACACGGTGGATGGCAGTATCGACCAATCCGCAGTGCTGGCAATACGGGTGACCGGTGAGCTTTATTCTGTGGCGACGGCCAGCAGTCGGGATTAAATCATTTATAAACATGTAAGCTGATGAGCGCAACGTTGAACATATCGATTTATCTGCAAAATTTGACCAGACATGTTTCCAATTTAAGTCTTTGTGTTTCTTTTGGATTGCTGGAGGATATGGAGCTTTTACACCAATGGTCTCGAGTATTTTCTTTGTCGTATAGAACGTTACGTTTGGAGATTTTTCTAAAACACATGTTGCTGTCTGCAATGTACGCAGTAGATTTGCCGGCAGCCTTCTGTCACCTGTATTGCCTGTTACGATACCCCACCCAGCCTTTAGCAAATCTGACTGACTAGCCGGTAATTTTAGGGTATGTATGAGATTTATCACAATCAGGGCTGAACATTTTGCCTCACAATCAGTTAAAGATAAGCCTCCTTCAGCAAATGGTTGTGTCAACTGATCCCTGGCCACCCGGAATAGTTTACCTTTCCACACAAACCAACCTATGTACTTCTTTATTTGTGCAATACATTGTCTGTCCATAGGGATGACTTGTGCAACATACCACATTTTAGAGAGAGCCAGTGTCTTTACACATTCGATCCTCTGTGTGATGTTCAGTTGCCTCGTACTATTTGCAATAAGAGCTCCCCGTACTTTGTCCACTATGCTTTTAGAATTATTGGAAAGGAGCTCATTTACATCCTTTCGGAGTTTTAGTCCTAGCACTTCCATTTCAACAGATTCAGTGAAAGTATGTGCGAAGGGTTGGGCACCTTCATTGAGCCACAGGAGATGTGTTTTCCTGTGGTTAATGGTTGCCCCTGCTGCATTTTTATAGTCGTTTAGTATTGCTGCCACTTTTACAGTATCTTGGGGTTCTGTAATTATAATGGTAACATCATCAGCATAGGCATTCAAGGTAAACCGTTGGGCACCAACCTGCAACCCTGATAGGGAGGTGCTAACTGTGCGGATTAGTGGCGCCAAGGATATGACGAACAAAATCATAGCCAAAGGGCAACCCTGTCTAACAGAACGTTGGATTGGGATCTTTTCCGTAAAGTTCCCGTTGATTTGAACTTTGGCAAACATTTGGTATCTTGTCGGTAACAGTAAGTCTATCGTTGCCTGCGGAAATTGGAAATGCCGTAGAACTGTCCTTAGGTATTGGTGACTGACGTTATCAAAGGCTCTCTCGAAATCGATGTTCAGAAGCCCAACCGTTTGTTGCTGATTCTTCCATGCGTAGAATGTTGTATCCCTTAACAGACGAAGTCCATCTATAATCCTTGTCTTAGGTACGCTACACGTCTGTTCCGGTCCTATGATCTCTGGAAGTGTGCGCTTTAGCCTGGCTGCCATGACACTAGAGATGATTTTCGAGTCAGCGCATAACAAAGTTATTGGTCGAAAATCCGTAATTCTATGTGACACCGTTTTCTTTGGAACGAGTACAATAATTCCAGGTTCAGTTTCGGAATAGAGCCGTCCATACCTTTGTTTCTCTCTCGTCACCTCCATAAACTCTTCCTTGATAACCGACCAGAAGGATTTATAAAATTCATAGGGGATACCGTCTACTCCTGGACTTTTACGTTTCGGCAACCTTTTGATAACATCCTCAATTTCTTCCTCAGATATCGGATCCAACAGCATAGTGACACTTTCGTTGGTTAATTGCGACGCACAGTTTTGCAGCAGTGTGGCTGTTGTAAGAGCATCAGATGGTTGTGATCGGTACAAACTTTCGAAGTGTTCTTTAATGCCTTCCCGGTTAATATATTCAGAGCCATCTGCAGACAGTATGGAACTTACATATCTCTGTTGGCACCTTCTCCTTTCCCTTGCGAGATGATAAATACTCCACTTCTCGTCTGGCAAATGCCCGTGGTCTTTGCAAGTGATGATTTTCCCATCCGGTTCTCTTTCCTGCAGTTCTAAAATTTTATTTTTTATTTTTTTCAAATCACTTGCTCGATCTTCCCCATTGTCGATTTTAGTTTGAAGTTCACGGGCAATAAGATAATAGTACTCCATGTTTTTCCTCCTGGTTTCGTTTATCCTGTAGGCAGCATTGGTAAATAGTTTCCGAATACCGGGTTTTCCAAGATTCTCCCACCACTCAATGGAATTCCGGAAGAAGCGTTTACGGCGAACCCACGATGTGTAACGGGCGTTGAACTCCATATTTACCCATGGTTCGTGGAGCAGGTTGCAATTTAACTTCCAGTATCCCCTGCCAAAGTTTTAGGACGAGGGAAACCCTTTATTCGGAGAATCACGCTGTGATGATCGGAAAAGGTCACTACTTGACAATCAATATTTTAAGGATTTTTTTTAATAAGTTTTATCTAAAAATCTACATTATATAAGGAGTTGCCATTCAGAAATTCCTTTAATTTCTTTTTAAATACTAGGCGGCTATCTGTCAGACTTTTGATGCTACTTGGTAAGTGACCAAAGACTTTTATGGCAGCATAATTCACCCCTTTCTGAGCCAAAGTTAGATTTAATCTTGAATAGTGAATATCATCCTTTCTCCTAGTGTTGTAGCTATGCACACTGCTATTACTTTTGAATTGGGTCGGATTGTTAATAACAAATTTTATGAGTGAATATATATATATTGTGAAGCTAAAGTGAGTATCCCTAGATCCCTAAATAAACGTCTGCAGGATGCTCTTGGGTGGGCTCCAGCAATTATTCTGATTACACGCTTTTGTGCAATGAATACTTTTTTACTCTATTGAATTGCCCCAGAATATGATCCCATATGAAAGCAGTGAATGAAAATAGGCGTAGTAAGCTAATTTACTGAGATGTATATCACCAAATTTTGCAATGACTCTGATAGCATAAGTAGCTGAACTCAGACGTTTCAGGAGATCTTCAATATGTTTCTTCCAATTCAGTCGCTCGTCAATGCAAACACCTAAAAATTTTGAATATTCTACCTTAGCTACAGATTTATGTTCAAAGTCTAAATTTATTAATGGTGGCCTTCCCTACTCTGTATGAAACTGTATATACTGGGTTTTATCAAAGTTTAATGAGAGTCCATTTGTAGAGAACCACTTAATAACTTTCTGGAAGATATCATTTACAATTTCATCAGTTAATTCCTGTTTGTTAGGTATGATAGCTATACTTGTATCATCAGCAAAAAGTACTAGCTTAGCATCTTCGTGAATGTAGAATGGCAAGTCATTAATATATATATTAAGAACAGCAAAGGACCCAAGACCGAACCTTGTGGGACCCCATTTTTGATAACCTTGCAATCTTACCGTGACTGGAGACGTCCTTACACGTGGGTACTACTACCGAACCTGTTACACCATCGTGTGTGTATTTGTACAAATCTGACTATCCTAACTCCTGGAAAATGAAAAAAAAAGAACACCATGAATTCGTCGAGGCAACAGGGGGGCCGGTCGCGGTGGCCGAGGGGACTGAGGCGCTTCAGTCACGGTCTGCACGGCCACTACGTTCGGGGGTTCGAATCCCCCCTCGGGCATGGATATTTGTGCCGTCCTTAGTTGTAGGTAATTCATAAGTAGTTTGTAAGTTTAGGGACTGATGACCCCGTAGTTAAGTCCCTTAAGCTTAACAAACATTTGAACATTTGCAACAGGGGGAAATTTTATAGACACATTCTTGAGGATGCATATACAACGCACGATCACACAGACACAACCATATGTACCAGAGTACAGACACCAGAGCGTGCAAAAAGTCGACGCTAGTACCGTGTGTAACCTACTTTTGCAGCAATCTAAGCTGCAATTCTCCCATGACTGTAGAAGGGCCGAATGTAGTCTTGCGAAATGGCCTGCCGCGAAATTTCCATCTGGTGCATCAGCTTGGCCGATTTAGTGCCGGACGTCCAGACCGCGCAAGATGACCCAAACGTGCTGAATGGGGCAAAGATCTAGGGATCATGATGGACAGGGTAGTTGACGTACACCTTGAAGAGCACGTTGGGTGGTTCGGGATACATGTGAATGAACACTGTCCTGTTGGAATAATTTATCAACTTGTTGGTACCTAAACGGTATCAAGACTGGTTGAATGATAGTTTCAGTGTATCTTGCGCAGTTCAGTGTTCCCTTATCGATCACCAGAGAAGGTGATATGGCTGCTCCCACCATGATGCCGGGTGTCGGCCCCGTGTGCCTCTGACGTATAGAATCGAGATTTTCGCGCCCCGTTGCACGACGCCACCCACGCGTACGACCATCACTGGCACCGAGGCAGAAGCGGCTCTCATCACTGACAACAGTTTCTATTCGCTTCCGTAAGTGCCTGTGGTGACACCACTGGAGGCGGGCTGAACGATGTTGGGAATACGCCCTAACAGGACGCATGATCGTGCAGCATGTTGTGGGAAGTCATATGCTATCCTGGCCGTTCTCCTCTGGTGATCGTCTAGAAAACAGAGAACAGTGCACGGTGCACTAAACCACCATTTAATCCGTTTTGCTACCGTTCATGCACCAACAAGGCAATATGCTTTTCCAACAGGACAGTGCACGTCCACTGGTATCTCGTACCACGAAACGTGCTCTTCAACGTGTCCGTTAACTATCCTGGCCAGCACGAGCCCCATATCTGTCACACTACTGAGGTGCTTCGGACTCGATGAAACGTCATCTTGACGCGGACCGGCGCGAAATCTGGTTCGATTGAGGCCCCAGATGGAAACTGCATAGCAGGTCATACCGCAGGACTGCATTCGGCAACTCTCTCTACGATCGTCTCCATGGAAAAATTGCAGCTTGCATTGCTTCAAAATGAGGGCATACACAGTACTGTAGTCGACATTGTGCACGCTCTGGTGACTGTACTCTCGTGCGTATGGCTCTGGATCGTGTGTCGTATACATACTCAAGAATGTGTCAATAAAATTTCGCTCTGCTAAGTCGACGAATTCATCGTGTTCGTTACTCATTTTCCAGGAGTGTATAAATGCGAATGTCGGTTTGTTGGTTTTGCCTCCACGTCATAACTACTCAACCAATTATCATGAAATTCTGCAGACACGTTGTCAGGGCCACAGAAAAGAAGATAGGGTAGGTACCTTGCATCCAGAAAAATTACTTTTCCCGAGGAATGGAAAAATAACGTCCCTTATAACAACTCGGCCTACTGACATGAATAAATTGCAACATGGCGCCTGAAGAACAGAAATTCATTCCCTTGCTTCTAATAATAGCCTTCAGCCTGTCCTGAATTGATTGTACTAGCTTTCTTGTTACTGCTGCACCAATCATCCATTCTTGAATAATCACTTCCTTCATTGTGTTTTTATTGGAAATATGATGTTTTCTGATTCTTCTTTCTTACTTGTTCCACAATTGTTCAATATGGTTCATATCTGTGGACTGAGGTGGTGTTTGTACGATGTGGGTAGTGGGAGGTATTATACAGAATCCACAAACGTGCATTGTATGCCGTATGTTTTGGATTATTATCCTGTTGGAAATGGTAGTTAGTTTTCAAACCTAGTTTTTCAGTACTGACTTTGAAATTTCTGTTTATAAATTCCAGATACACATACTGATCCATAATTCATCAGTAACTACCAGGTTCCCCACACTTGACGCAGCCATACATCCCCAGACCATGATACCATCATCACCATATTTTACAGTACAGTCCGTATTAGCAGGGTCCAACTCAGTATTTCGTCTTCTACACACTCAAATACGTCCATCGTGATGAAAAAGGTTGAACTTGTTCTCATAAGAGAAAATAACTCTGTTCCAGAACTTTGAGCGTTTGGTCACATATTGAATTTCAAATTGCAGTGTTTTCTTCCTGTTTGTCCTGCTTATATACGTCTTCTTTCTTGGAACTCGAGCTTTGTAGTTGGCTCGATGAAGCATCCTCCGGTCAGTCTTTGTGTGCACTTGTTTCCCGTAAAGCTCGTGTATTTGTGCAGAAATCTCCGATGATCTTATTTTAGGTATTTTCTTAATAATCCTTACAATGTATTTCTCTTCTCTTTCTGAAACGTGACGTGGTCTTCCAAGACGATGCGCATTTATCCATTTTTTTAACCTACGCATTTTGTTGTCACTGGCGTATTTGAGTATTCGGCACACTGACCTTGTTGCTGTCTTCTCTCAACGACATTCAGCTTGAAACTGTGGCGATGTGTATGCGTTGTACCGCCGGTGTGTGGAATATCTCTATCTGCGTCAACTATAACACCTATCAGAATTTCGGTTTCTGGCTTTTAACCAATGCTTTAGATTTAAATAAATTTGTGTTTACACAGACATTTGGGGCACGTGGCGTGAGTAATGGACATAACAAAATCGACAGTTCGTCACTTTCATTTTAATGGCAGGATCTACTACAAACAAGACTTTATGTGAATACTTCTATCCACCTGTGTATTACGCATATCTTACAATGGTGCATCGCAGAGGTTACTTAAGTTCATTTTACGTTACCTTCTTGCATGTATAGAATAAAGATGTAACCCCAAAACAATCGTGTTCCTCGCGCTGAAGTGTATCAGTTTACTTGGTTTCCAAAGTATTATACACCCCTACTGTTTTTATTTCCATTGCGTCTAGCATCCACCTAACCACTTCATCAACGCAGAGAAAACAAATAACGCACTGCAGCTGCTTCTATGTTCCTCATTGTTACGTGCACCAAATAACTCTCATTTTCAATTCTGGTAGTTTCTTTTGTTGTAGTTAAAGTGCAAATGACGTTTTTCAGTTATAATTAGTTCCGCCAGACAAACCTCGGTAGCACCTATATGACAGCTGACTATAGGCGCTGTCTTCTAAATAGTCACGAACTATTCCAAGAAAGAAGCCGTATATAAGCAAGACAAACAGGAAGAAAAGACTGCAATTTGAAATTCAATGTGTGACCAAGGACTCTGGAACATAGTTATTTTCTCTTATGAGAGCAAGTACAACCTTTTTCATTACGATGGACGTATTTGAGTGTGTAAAAGAAGCAAGAATTTCGTAGAAAATTGTCTTTCAACTTAGTTATTTAAAAAAAAATTAATATTATGTTTCGGGTACAATGACATATAATGACACAAATATATAACAATCGATGAGATCTGAGGGTGAGTGGAAGACAGGGTGCGAGACGGATCACAAGTTCACATTGGATAAAAATGGCACAGGAAATATATCGCTTTGACTTGTAACCAATCACACAGGCATTTTCTGCTTTGAAATTATAAAATCCAGGCGGACGAGTACAGGACGCTATCCGAATAATGTTTTGTGTCCATCTGTTCCCTACAACGACTACAATTCCTTCGCCACAGCTCTCTTGCAGAAAGGTATCTGTAGTTCAGGATAGGTGTACATACGATTGTTAAACATCAGAGCACTTTCTTGTGAGACAGTGCAACCAGACACGTTCCACATCGTTGCGAGATATCGTATTCATGATCTATGGAACAAGTATTAATTTAATCTAATCTAACCTAATCTAATCTAATCGGAGACGTTTAAAAAAAACGTGGTAGCGATTGGTGCGTTGAAATGTAAACATTGTCAGTTATAGTCAACTTTACTCTTTATTTCATATTCGAAAATACCTTCTCTGGTTAATCTATAAATATGGCAGTGTCACACTTTGAACGAAAATCATGGAAGAAATAGAGGTCTTAGGTCTAAAGTACAGAATTACACTCAAAATTGTCACGATTCAGATGAAAATTACGACTGGCCGCAGTCAGCAGTGAAAACAGCCTAGGTTCCTGTACGGCTCGACGGTGCAGGAAGTGGCAACTGGATAAGGACGGTAAGTGTGACACTAGGTCACTGCCGAGCTGCCGAGAGCAATCCTTTCCGGGAACTACAGGGACTTCATTTTTGCAGATGATGCCTTCCAGTAGCTCCGCACTCTACATAATGCATTATCTGAATTCCGTCAGCGCTTGTCGGGGCATCTGTCTTACCTCCTAAGCTTCCTTCAATCCAAATGTTATCACGTGTGTCCCATCCCGTGAATCGCGACTCTCACTTTACCAGTATCTATGGTATACGTGTAGGTATTCTACGATAACCTAGTTGCTTAGTGGTGGTGCAAACACTAATGATTCCATGTACAAAGAAAAATATATGTCCTAAAATGAAAGCATTAGTTTGCGGTTTAACTTCAAATCTCTTAACTGTAATGTAAGATTACATTAAAAGACGATAATGGATGTTACTTCCTGTTCCAGTGCATTCCCTCACCCTACAGTTTTAAAAGGGATTGGTGTTTGGGAAGATTGATTACTGGTAAGGCGCTCATGTCTGACTCATTTTTTAATCATTTTGCTGACATTGTCATTACATGTGTGTGAGACATGTTACTTAACATTTAGAAGAGTGCAAAGTCTCTCTTGCAATGGCGTGAATACACAGGTTTCCTTCTGATCATCGAAGATAAGCACCGTCGGATGTTGCCAGTACTTGGATGGATGACCATCCGAACACGCCAAACGCTGTTGAGAATTTTCCCTTTGCCTTACGACAGAGAGGGGAGGACGGGTGGTGCTCCTAAGTCTCTGATCAGCAGTCTTCGCACCAATATCCTGGATTAGATTCCAAACTTCTTCGCAATGTCTCATGGTGTGAGGGCATACGACACTATTGATGGCGATTCGTCTGTCGGATGGGAATGTTAAGCTCAGCGACCCATTTGGAACTGTTCGAGAGAACATTGGCGTCGGCACGGGGTATCATTCTCCCCCTCTCCCATCATCTCCAATACGAACACGACACTGCGCTACACTCATCTCCAGTACAGTCACCTACACTTAATACACACACTTCTATACACAATCCTTATACTTCGCGAAGGAAAGGTGCCTACAGGGAAGAAGGATAGAGAAAACCTGTCCAGTTACGAACCGAACCTGCCCTTCGGGGTCACCGTCTTTCATGCCAGAAGAACTTTCCTGTTTTCATGACTTTCATGGGAAACGAAAGGCGAATATGTCCTGCCCAGTGTCAGAGATGTAAATCGTATCTGGCATTTTTTTTAAACTTTACCTAAAAAAACGTGACATAGTATTGGCTACCCATGTATGTAATGTTGGACATTGTATGTAATGTATTGTCCTACACAACACAACGCGCCAGACAAGCATCATAGTCACATGATGCCACATTTGAACCCCAATGAAAGTCTTGACATCTCAAGTCCGTCATATGAGATATTACATCTTACATCGTGCACATGTGTTGCCCTAGAAGTCAGATTTTACCATCATGTGACTCCTACCCACCCCCATGAACCACAGACATTGCCGAGGTGGGGTGGCTTGCGTGCCTCAACGATGCAGATAGCCGTACCGTAGGTGCAACCACAGCGGAGGGGTATCTGTGGAGAGGCCAGACAAACGTGTGGTTCCTGAAGAGGGGCAGCAGCCTTTTCAGTAGTTACAGGGGCAACAGTCTGGATGATTGACTGAGCTGGCCTTGTAACATCAGCTAATGTGGCTTGCCACACAGCTACTGCGAACGGCTGAAAGCAAGGGGAAACTACAGCCGTTACCTTTCCCGAGGACATGCAGCTCTACTGTATGAACATATGATGATGGCATCCTCTCGGGTAAAATATTCCGGTGGTAAAATAGTCCCCCATTCGGATCTCCGGGCGGGGACTACTCAGGAGGATGTTGTCATCAGGAAAGACAATACTGGCATTCTACGGATCGGAGCGTGGAATGTTAGATCCCTTAACCGGGTAGGAAAATTAGAAAATTTAAAAAGGGAAAAGGGTAAGTTGAGGTTAGATATAGTGGGGATTAGTGAAGTTCGGTGGCAGGAAAAACGATTTCTCGTCAGGTGAGTACAGGATTATAAATACAAAATCAGTTGGGGGTATCACAGGAGTAGGACTGATAATGAATAAGAAAATAGGAATGCGAGTAAACTACTATGAGCAGCACAGTGATCGCGTTATCATTGTCAAGATAGATACGAAGCCAACACCGACAACAGTAGTACAGGTTTATATGCCAACTAGCTCTGCCGATGATGAGGAGATCGAAGAAATATATGAGGAGCTAGAGGAAATTATTCAGACAGTTAAGGGAGAGGAAAACTTAATTGTGATAGGAGATTGGAATTCGGTAGTAGGAAAAGGAAGAGAAGGAAAAATAGCAAGTGAATATGGACTGGGCAAGAGGAATGAAAGAGGAAGTCGCCTGGTAGAATTTTGCACGGAACATGATTTAATCGTAACAAACACGTGGTTTAAGAATCACAAAAGAAGGTTGTATACGTGGAAGAGACCAGGAGACACCGGAAGGTATCAGATAGATTTTATAATGGTAAGACATAGGTACCGGAACCAGGTTCTAAACTGCAAGACATACCCAGGGGCAGATATAGACTCTGACCATAACTTGTTAGTCATGAACTGTAGGCTGAAACTGAAAAAACTGCAGAAAGGTAGGAACATAAGGAGATGGGACTTAGATAAATTGAAGGAAAGTGAAGTTCTGGATAATTTCAGAGGGAAATTTAGGCAACAATTGACAGAAACAGGGGGAAATAAAACAGTAGAAGAGGAATGGGTAGCATTGAGAGATGAAATAGTGAAGGCAGCAGAGGACAAAATAGGTAGGAAGGCAAGACCAACAAAAAAATCCTTAGATATCACAGGAAATACTAAATTTAATAGATGAAAGGAGAAAATATAAAAATGCAGTAAATGAAACAGGCAAAATGGAGTACAGACGACTAAAAAATGAGATTGACAGGAAGTACAAAATGGCTAAGCAGGAGTGGCTAGAAGCCAAATGCAAATCTGTAGAAGAATGTATAAGAAGGGGAAAAGTAGATACCGCCTACAGGAAAAGTAAAAGAGACATTTGGGGAAATGAAAAGCAACTCTACGATTATCAAGAACTCGGATGGGAAACCAGTTCTCACCAAAGAAGGGAAAGCTGAAAGGCGGAAAGAGTACATAGAGCAGCTCTACAAAGGAAATGAACTTAGAGACGATGTTGTAGGAAGGGAAGAGGAAGTAGATCAAGATGAAATAGGAGATACTATAATGAGAGAAGAATTTGACAGAGCCTTGAAAGACCTAGGTCGGAACAAGGCCCCAGGAGTAGATGACATACCCGCAGAGCTATTAAAGTCTCTGGGAGAGCCAGCCATGACAAGACTATTTGCACTGGTGTGTAGGATGTATGAGACAGGCGAAATACCCTCAGACTTTAAGAAAAATGTAATAATCCCCATTCCAAAGAAATCAGGCGCAGACAAGTGTGAAAATTACAGAACCATCAGTTTAATAAGTCATGGTTGCAAAATTTTAACACGAATTATCTACAGGAGAATGGAAAAGCTGGTAGAAGCTGACCTCGGGGAAGATCAGTTTGGATTCAGGAGGAACGTAGGAACCCGGGAGGCAATACTCACTTTACGTCTTATCTTAGAAGATAGATTAAGGAAAGGCAAACCTACATTTTTAGCTTTTGTAGATTTGGAGAAAGCTTTTGACAATGTTGACTGGAATACACTCTTTCAAATTCTGAAATCAGCAGGAGTAAAATACAGGGAAAGGAGAGTTATTTACAACTTGTACAAAAGCCAGACCGCAGTTATAAGAGTCGAAGGGCATGAAAGGGAAGCATCAGTTGGGAAGGGAGTAAGACAAGGTTGTAGCCTTTCTCCGATGTTATTCAATTTGTACATCGAGCTGGCGGTGAAGGAAAGCAAGGAAAATTTTGGAATAGGGATTAAAGTTCAGGGGGAAGAAATAAAAACATTGCGTTTTGCTGATGACATTGTAATTCTATCAGAGACAGCAAAGGACCTGGAAGAGCAGTTGAATGGAATGGACAGTGTGTTGAAGAGAGCATATAAAATGAACATTAACAAGAGCAAAACAAAAATAATGGAATGCGGTCTTAGAAAATCAGACGATGCTGAAGGAATTAGATTAGGTAACGAAACAATGAAGGTGGTAGATGAGTTTTGTTACTTGGGTAGTAAAATAACATGTGATGGTCGGAGTACAGAGGATACAAAGTGCAGAATGGCAATGGGAAGAAAAGCGTTTTTGAAAAAGAGACATTTGCTAACATCGAATATTAATTTAAGTGTAAGGAAGTCTTTTCTGAAGGCATTTGTGTGGAGTGTTGCCTTGTACGGGAGTGAAACATGGACGATAAGCAGTGCGGACAGGAAGAGAATAGAGGCTTTTGAAATGTGGTGCTACAGAAGAATGCCGAAGATTAGGTGGGTAGATCGCATAACTAATGAAGAGGTACTGAACAGAATTGGTGAGAAAAGGAATTTTTGGCATACCCTGACTAAAAGAAGGGATCGCTTGGTAGGACACATTCTTAGACATCGGGGAATCGTAAATTTAGCATTGGAGGGAAGTGTGTGGGGTAAAAATCGCAGAGGGAGACCAAGAGACGCGTATAGTAAGCAGATTCAAATAGATGTGGGTTGTCGTTCTTATGAGGAGATGAAAAGGCTTGCTCAGGATAGAGTAGGGTGGAGAGCTGCATCAAACCAGTCTCCGGACTGAAGACCATAACAACATAACAACAACAACGTGACTCCTACCAAATCAGGTTGTGACACGTGCCGTATAACGACGTAACACTTTCTGTTGTGAGGCGACATATGACATCATGTACTCATGCGACACCCAACAATGTAACACAACGTGTTTAAAAAATTAGCGTCTTGGCCTATGACTAGCCATTTCAGTTAATATTATACATTCTGTGAAGTGTTATGTTACGTGATGTCATCTCGTAGGCTACAACACGACTTCTAGCATAATTTAATTCTTTCGTAAGGTACAAGCAGCTTCTCAACCGTCTGACCACAAATAACACTATCCAGAACACAGTTTGGATTTCTTAAAGGTTCTGATATCGAGAAGGCTATCTACACCTACAAAGAGAATGTACTTAATACATTTTCTGTGATTTGTCATACGCATACAATATCCTTTTAAATTATTAAATTTTTCTACGGAGTCACAATCAATGTTGCAAAATGGTTCAAGTCATACTTTGCTAACAGGAAATAAAGGGTATCAGTGCAACAGACTAGTGAATTATGCCCTCAGTCATCATCGGCTTGAGAAGTAATTACATGTTGTGATCCACAAGGATCCATCTTGGAGCCATTGCTTTTTCTAGTGTACATTAACACGTTGGCTGCCGTCTGGTCGGCGGCGGCCACAGCAGGCGGCTCTGACGTCATCGCGGCAGTCACCGAGTTAATGACCTCTCATCAGTTACATTGCCAGAGTTCGTTTGCAGATGATACAAGTATTGTAATAAATAGCATGCCAAGCATAGTTCTAGAAAGGTCTGCTAATGATATTTTCATGAACATTAATACATGGTTTAAAACCAACTCATTAACATTAAACTTTGAAAAGACTCACTACATGCAGTTCAGAACATATAAGACGTTTCCATCCACCATATGCAAGTATGAAGAAGAGCAGCCAGAAGACGTTGACAGTATTAAATTCGTAGGATTGCAACTATATAATAAATTCAGTTGGGAGAAGCAAATCGCAGAATTGCAGGAACGACTCAGCAAATCTGTATTACAATTTGAGTATTATCACACAAAAGCGACATAAAAACAAAAAATCCTGCATACTTCGCTATTATGGTATAATATTTTGGAGTAGCTCTTCAAGTCATCAAAAGTTTTTAGAGTCCAAAAGTGTGTAATACATATTATTTGTCGAGTAAGTTCACGGACGTCCTGTAGAAGCCTCTTTAAAGAACTGGGCATAGTAACTATTGCCTCTCAGTATATTTATTCCTTAATGAAATTTGTCATAAATAATATATCCCTTTTCCCAGTAAACAGCCCAGTTCATACATACAATTCTAAGAAAAAAATCCATACAAGAACTTAAACGCACTTACTTTAGTTCAAAAAGGGGTCCACTCACATTATTTTCAATAATTTACCAGCCCCATAAAAATTTAGCTATAAATAAAGATCAATCTAAGAGAAGTCTGAAAGACTTTCTAGTGGCTAAATCCTTCTACTCCATTGACGAATTTTTGAACAGAACCAAATGATGTATGTATTTGTACTATAACAATATTAGTATTATTATATCGCCTTGTAAAAAAATCATATATTGACATGTTTCACATCCACGAGAATATCCTCAATATGGATCTATGGAACGAACAACTAATGCAATCTAATCTAAAAACTTGTCATTTCTCATGTAGTGCATTATGTCACTCCATGACACTGAAGTTTAGAATGCATGCATTGTATCCTCCACTCAGGAATACTTGCTCGAGAACTCACTGCGCTGTACTTGGGAATAAGGCTCAACTCTTAAAAAAGGAAATGTACCTCAACATGTTTTTATTAAAATATCTTTGAAGCTGCCAGATAAGTGAAGAAACTAATACTCTTCCTTTATGTATTTGACTATAGTGAGGGCATTTTCGCCTTTTGTTGTGTATGATAAGACCATTTTTCAATGTGGCACGTTCTTGGGTACACACAACATGGATATACGAAAATTTGAGTCCCTTGGTCTTCCTGCTCACTAGGCAGTTACGCTAAGGCTCTACGCCACCCTAGGCACGTTGGCTCAACACACGTGCAAGGGCTACCCAAACACACACCCCACCCGACCCGCACTCATATCTTCCTGCTGTTTCGTCCATCGTACTGCATGGCTCGCTGCAGGTCCGGTGTCCCCATGTGCATCTGTACTGAAAGAAGCGCCAAACCCCGACTGCCACAACTCTTAACTATATTTGGATACGTTACATTCTAATTCTTCAACTAAACTGGCGCGAGAGACGCTCCGCTCTTCGATGAAATGGCGTGAGTGATCTAGGGAACCCTGTAGTCGCAGATGAAATAGTAAAAAAATATTCACAATATAAAATCGAGTATGAGAAAGAGAAAAACTAGTTGTAAGTTACTCTTAGGTAAGTGCGAGCTAACGTAGCAACTCCACGAAAGGAAAATTGAAGAAAATAGAGAGGAAAGACGTAATTACAAATTAAAAGGCGTAGTCTGCCCACAGAAGGTATTTGTGGAGCCCACAGTTTTGCGTTGTAGAGTTTACCACAGTAGTTGAGCGACTTTTTTTACAATGCTTTCGTGTATACTTAGCAAACCCGCGACGTAACGTGTGCTTTTGTTTTTGACTATCTTGTTTCGTTTATTGTTCCTTATTGGTAAGGATTCCGACGGCATTCACCTTCAACGTGGCTCAATTACTTATCAACCGTATTCTTTTAGTTAATATCATTAAGACATCTAACTGTCCTACAGTTACTTTAATGTGTTCGTTTCGCTTGAAATCGTCGTAGACAGGCATCCCTTGTTTTTTGACGACTGTGACTGTTTTCGGTGATTTATCATCAGTCTTACAAGCAAACTATTGATTTGTCAGATTTACAAGCAATACGCTAATTTGCTTATGTTGATTGTGAACTGTTTGTCAACACTGCGGCTTTGCTAATGTTTTACCTCCAATGGCACCACCTTGAACAGCTTCACGGACCTTTCAAAGTATTTCTCCGGGTCCTTTAGAAGTGTAACCATTAGTAATAGATTACGAACGCTTCGCAGAGGTACGGTAAAATTACTTCAGCAGTTTATGTTTTGTGTACCTAATTCTAGTTCTTGGAAGTTTTGTAACCAAAGTTAATGTTTCGCAAGACAATAGATCACTAGGTGATGATTTATACCTGTGTCTGACGGAAGACAAGAAAAGTTGAAGATCGAACTAAACGTAATTACTGGTTACTTCATTTAGACATTTAGAAATTCTAATACTTGATATTAGTTTTAGACAAAGTCAATTAAGAAAATTTGTCTAGCGAAGCAACAGATGTACGCGAAACAAATAATAATAATAATAATTTTCTGAAAGTTTGTGTGGTGGTTTAAATCGTTAAATAGGTTATGAGACTGAAGATGGCTTCCAAGCCAAATACAGCGTTTAATGACCAAGTATCATGATGATTCAAACAGTGGCGTCCTGAGATACAATTCCTACTTTTGCAAAAATATAGTTTTTAGTATGGTTAGGTCGGACGTAAGATTGATAGCAGTAAATAAAAAAAAAGTTTCTTCGGCCTCCCTGTTCTGGTTTCACTCATGCAGGAAACGCGTGGTTGATGATTCCGGAACGACACAACCCGCTGCTACAGCAGATCAACTGTGTCAATATGTGGAAAAATGTGAAAATAAAATAAGAGAATGTACAGCCGGCCGCAGTGGCCGAGCGGTCTGCAGCGCGCCAGTCACAGTCTGCACGGCCGCTACGGTCGGGGGTTAGAATCTCCCCTCGGGCATGGATGTCTGTGTCGTCTTTAGTATAAGCTAGTTCATAAGTAGTTTGTAAGTTTAGGGACTGATGACCCCGCAGTTAAGTCCCTTAAGCTTAACAAACATTTGAACAGAATGTACAACTTACCTACACACACACACACACACACACACACACACACACAAACACACACACAGCTATCGGCCGTGTACAACTTAGCCTGATAGTGTTTCTTTCTCTCTCTTTCTTCCCAGTGCTTCATTTTTTCTCCAACGGGTCGTCAATGTTCTTACGTCCACACTCCATATGGTCTTTGTTTTGGCTTATCTTCTACATTAGCTTGCCTGAAGCCATTACCGACACTTATTGTTTCTTCTGTATCGCCTATTTCATTAACATCTTTCTTCGCTGCTTCTATTCACTCTACAGTTTTCTTCAGTTTATTAACATAATTAATTTTTTTGTCGTTTCGGTTCTTTCATTTTTCTAAATGTCCATAAAATTTTAACAGTCTTTTGCCCATCGTATCGGTGATTTATTCTCTCCCCCCCTCCCCCCCTCTCTCTCTATAGGCAAAAGTAACTAAAAAGTGCACAAATCAACCCTTATGGAGTTATCGCATTACTTCGAGTTGAGAACCAACTCTAAACGTCCTTGGATAACGCATTTTCTTCGGACTGTACTTCAAGATGAGCTTGATGATGTTGCACTGAACCAACGCCTGAACGCGCGGTTCATGCATGGCGGTGCTGTGCTCCAGAACATTTTCATTTACGGTTGCTCCGCTTTGTAAGTAGGACGTATCGTCAACATTGCATAGGTAGAGGAGGGCTTGTGTCACCGCCTCCGGATTGAAATCCAATGGATTTTTGTCTTGTAAAAAGACTGGACTACTCTGGTCTACGCTAAGGTCAACTCTCTTGAGGAATTTCGCTTGCGAATTGAAGCAGCCTTCTACCATTTACAGAATTCTCCAGAACTGCCTGAGAGGATTCATAACACATTTCAGAGACGAGTTCAAAGTTGCAGTCAGATGAATGGTCAACATTCGGAACACCTGCTATTGCAAGTGTCCGATACGTCGCTCAGATTTTCAAAGATTGACATGCGGTCTCACACCTAGATTTTTTTTATTGATTACCTACTTCAACTTTTAGAGATGTCATGGGTTTCTAGATCCTAATGAACCGCAACAGAACATATGCTGCATCTTGCCACGGTTGATTTGTGTACCCATGCTTATTAGGGTTTTTAGCTACTTTTGACCTGCCTTGCAATAAGTTGCGATGGATGAACGTATAAACATTGAACTGAGAGTTGTAACTATCTGCAGGCTGAAAACACAACATGGAAGCACAATATGATTCTCCTGTTAATGTACCGGCTATAATTTGCTTGTCAGGCTTTCCTCTTTGCTGTTTTATAACATGGTAGAGAGAAGTGTGTGGCACAAGTCGTGGCCTGACTGCAGAGAGAGTTGAGCCTATCTGCTGGCCGTAGCACTAGGAAGCAGAAGCAGGAAGCCGATCCCTGACCTCGGCCACTTTTTATCTCCTGGAAATACTCCCCCCCCCCCCCCCCCCCAGTTCTCCTTTGATAACAGGCTGAGTGCACCTGGGGCCGTCTGGTAGAAAATGGAACGCGGAAGATACCTCGCTCCTACCCAGGACCCGGTGTACAACCTTCAGGGCGGAGCCAGTGTCAACACAACTGCCACTGTTACACAAGATGGAATTTTCAATATTTTGCGTATCGTTCGCAAATGCCTTAATAACAAATCAAATGTTTATCTACGGTAAACTGATGTTAATGGTGTTGGTCTGTAATTAGGAGGGTCTGTTCTGTTGCCTTGCTTATAAACGAGTGTCACCCGCACCTTACTCCAGTGCTTGGGACTTTTCGCCGGAGCAAACATTCGCAATAAATGCAAGCTATGTAAGAGCTAAGAAAGGGAAGAGAAGGAAATGATGTAGTAGGTGAATATGGACTGGGAGAAACTAATGAAAGAGGGGATTGCTTGGTAGAATTATGCGGAGAGCACAATTTAATGATCACCAACACTTGGTTTAATCATCATGAAAGAAGGCTGTATACGTGGAAGAGACCAGGAGACACTGAAAGGTACCAAATTGACTTTATAGGTAAGGCAAAGGTAAAGAAACCAGGGTTTAACTCTAAGACATATTCAGGGGAGATATTGACTCTGACCATAATTTATTGGTTATGAATTGCAGACTAAAACTTAAGAGACTGCAGAAAGGTAGAAAAGTTAGGAGATGGAACCTGGATAAATTGAGGGAACCAGAGGTGGTTGACAGTTTCAGAGGGAGCATTAGTCAAGGATTGGCTGAAACGGGAGAAAGTAATACAGTAGAACAAGAATGGGTAGCTTTGAGAGATAGGGTTGTTAAGGCAGTAGAGAATCATATAGGCAGAAGGACAAGGCCTAATAGAAATCACTGGATAACACTGGATATACTGAACTTAATTGATGAGAGGAGAAAATATATAAAAATTCAGCAAGTGAAGCAGACAAAAAATGAGATTGACAGGAAGTGCAGTAGTGCAGTCTGGCTAAGCACGAGTGGCTAGAGGACAAAAGCAGGACCGTAGAAGAATGTATAACTAGGGGAAAGATAGATACCGCCTACAGGAAAATAAAAGAGATATTTGGAAACAAGAAAAGCAGCTGTATAAATATCAAGATCACGGACGGAAAACCAGTACTAAGCAAAGAGGGGAAAGCTGAACTGTGGACGGAATATGTAGAAGGCCTATACAAAGGAAATAAAACTTGAAGGCAGTATTCTAGAAATGGAAGACGAAGTGGAGGAAGATGAGATAGGTGATATAATACTGCGAGAAGAATTTGACAGAGTGCTGAAGGATTTAAGTCGAAACAAAGACCCTGGAGTAGATGATATTCCGTCTGAACTGCTGATATCGTTAGGAGAGCCAGTGATGGATAAAATGTTCCACCTGGTATGCAAGATGTATGAGACAGGGGAAATACCCTCCGACTTCAAGAAGAATATAGTAATTCCAATTCCAAAGAAAGCATTCCAGACAAGTGTGAAAATTACAGAACTATCAGTTTAATAAGTCATAATTGCAAAATACTAACACGAATTATTTACAGACGAATGGAAAGACTTGTGGAATCCAAATTTGGGGAAGATCAGTTTGGATTTAAGAGAAATGTAGGATCACGGGAGGCAATACATTACGACTTATCTTAGAAGACAGGATAAGGAAAGGCGTTTTTAACATTTGTAGATTTGGAGAAAGCTTTTGACAATGTAGACTGGAATAAACTCTTTCAAATTCTGAACGTAACAGGGGTAAAATATAGGGAGCGAAGAGTTATATTCAACTTATACAAAAACCAGTCGAAGGGCATGAAAGGGGCGCAGAGGTTGGGAAGGGAGTAAGATAGGGTTGTAGTCTTTTCCCAGTGTTGTTCAATCTGTACATTGAGCAAGCAGGGAAGGAATGCAAAGAGAAATTTGGAGAGGGGATTAAAGTTCAGGGAGAAGAAATAAAAAGTTTACGGTTTGCCGATGATATAGTAATTTTGTCAGAGACTGCACGGGATCTGTAAGAGCAATTGAATGGAATGGAAAGTGACATTAAAGGACGATATCAGATGAACATTAACGAGAGTAAAACGAGGGCAATAGAATGTAATGCCAAAAAATCAGGTGAGTCTGAAGGAATTAGATTAGGTAATGAGACAATAAAAGTAGTAGATGAGTTTTGTTATTTTGGTAGCAAGAAAACTTCTGATGTCCGAAGTAAAGAAGATATAAAATGCAGAATGGCTATGCGAAGAATAGCATTTCTGAGGAAGCGGAACTTGTTGACATCCAATATTAATTTAAATGTTAGAAAGTCCTTTCTGAAAGCATTTGTTTGGAGTGCAGTGTTGTATGGGAGTGAAACGTAGACGTTAAGGAGTTCAGACAAAAAGATGACAGAAGTTTTCGAAATGTGGTGTTACAGACGAATGATGAAAATTAGATGTGTAGATCACGTTACTAATGAGGAGGTGCTTTACCGAATTGGGGAGAATAGGAGTTTCTGGCATATCCTGACTAAGAGAAGGGATAGATTGGTGGGACACATTCTGAGACATCAAGGAATTGTCAACTTAGCATTACAAGGAAGTGTGTGGGGTAAAAATCGCAGAGGGAGACCGAGGGACGAATACAGTAAGCAGATTCAAAAGGGTGTAGGTTGCCGAACATATTCTCAGATGAAGAGACTTGCACAGGATAGGGTAGCGTGTGAGCTGCATCAAACCAGTCTGTGGACTGAAGACCACAACAACATGTAAGAGGCTAATGCCGTGGAGTACTCTTGTAAACCCGTATTCGGTTTCCACCAGGATCTGGCGATTTACTTGGTTTTAGCTGTCTCCTCTGTTTCTCTACCCCGGATATGTCTATTACTATGAGCTCCATTTGGCAATCTGTTCGGTGATTAAACAACATTATGTTTGCATCATCATTCTGCGCGAACAATTTCTTAAACACAACATTTAGAACTTCGACTTTCTTTTTGCTGTCTTCTATTGCCACCTCTGAATGATCATTGAGATATGGATAAAGGTCTTCGACTCGCTTATGGGTTTTAAATAGGACCAGAATTTTTCGGATTCTCGGCAGGATCTTTTGGTAAAGTATGACGGTTCACGTATCGATCTTGTTGTAGACGTGCGGATCTCTATTAACTTTTGCTTGTCTCAATTTGCCGCGAATGCAAATGCCTTGGATTTCTCAACAATTTCCGAATATTGCAACTAAACCACGTTGAATCTTTTCCATCCTTAATCCACTTTGCCGATACACATTTCCACTGGTTTATTTACAATGTATTTAAATTTTGCTCCTAATTCCTCGGTGGCACATTGGTAACATACTGGATTCGCATTCGGATGGACGGTGGTTCAAATACACCTCCGGCTATCCAGATTTAGGTTTTCCGTGATTTTCCTAAATCACTCCAGGCAAATGGCAGGCTGGTTCCTTTGAAAGGGCACGGACGATTTCCTACACCATCCTTACTCACAATTCCGAGCGTGAGTTCCGTCTCTAATGACCACGTTGTCCATGGGACGTTAAACCTTGAACTTCCTTCCTCCATAATTCCTCTACGTCCGTTGTAACGGAACTAAATGTTTTCTGTTCATTCTTCAAGTGGGACGCTAACAACTACTTAATGAGTTCTCTCATAGCCTTCTTGACTGATTTATTGTATTTTGGCAACCAATGTCGGTATGACAGCCTGATCACTGTTGTTGTCGTTGTTGTTTTTGTCATCGTCGGTCCCAAGGCAGGTTTCTGCACCTCTCCACACTACTCCATCCTACACAAGCCTATTGACATTCGAATAACTTCTGCAACCAACATCCATTTGAACCTGCTTCTGTTCACCAACACCACAAACTATTTTTTGCATTCTTCTGTAGCACCGCATTTCAAAACCTTTTATCCTTTTCTTGTTTGAATTACTTATCTACGTTTCACTCGCATACTTTTTGCTTTTTATATTGTACAAACGCTGTTCCTCCTTTACTAAATCTGGTTTCTTGACCACACTCTAGCCACGTTCTCTTTGCACTGTGAATCCCAACTATTCCAACACTACCGAACTGCGACAGATGGCAAATGCTATGGAAAAAATCGAGTGATATAGGGCACTGTCTTGAAATTCATTGGTTCCTGTGCCCTAGCACGAAAAAAATCAACAAATTGTCCCGTGGACAAAGTTAGTTCGCATTTGTAATATGTAACGTCGATTATTTGCTGTCATAATTGTATTAAATCAATAAAAAGATCCTTAAACCGCAATTAAATCAAATCGTTAAAAATATCTGGGAGAGTGTACACGCAAATCTCTCTTCCTCCACAGCTCATGACGTAAAAAGAAATAACAATGAATATTGTACATTATATTAAATTAACAATAAAGAACTAGAAATGTTTAGGATATGAAAGGGGGAAAACTGGATCTAGGTAGGCGCAAACCCGATACACTTGCGACGTTTCTTCTTCAGCTCGTGACTCTACCAACTGCACCTCTCATACAGAGTATAACCACCTAAAACATGTTTCAATTAGTTATTTTGCAACGACATAGCATCAAAAAGACGCTCTTTGATGGAATGATGTTATATCGTAGTATAGGACAATATTCTTTCACAGTACACAAATTATAACGCTAATAGATATTAAATACGATAACTTTGAAAGATATCAAAAGGTATCAATATATAGTTTCCGGTAATTTTATTGTGACAAATCATATCTAAAAGGTCCTCAATTTTCTGACGCATTAAAAATTTATGTTCATACATAGTACGCTCCAATGAAAGAAGGCACGAAATACGGAGTTCAGTTTACAGCAGTGGCGGCTGGTGCTTCAGATGGCTGGGGGTTCACTTCTTTCAGTGCGCTCGGTATCATACAATTTGGCACCTCCGCTAGTGCTCCCCACCCACACCCCTTTTTAGATATATGTTTGTTACAAGATCTGCAGAATGTCTTACCTCGGCTTGTTTGCACTTGCTTCAACTTGAGCTGAGGCGTAGGACTACCAATCCTTAATTTCACACTTCTCTTCCAAGCATAATGAATGAATAATTTGTTTCTAAAAGATACTGAACGTAGTTAATTTTCTTTGATAATAAATACCAAGAACATATGATAAGCACATGAACACTAAAAGATAGTAACTGATTACACTATTAACAAAATGAATTTGTTACGATGAAGAGACAAGTTACCTTTGGGCCACTTGACTCTGTAAGCAGCACTCCCTCCTAATCTTACGCATTCGCAAAGGTTGCTCTTCCCCCACATCTTTTCAAACAGTTACATATTTGTTACACCGAAGAGTATAAATGTCATTTACCCTAAAAATCGCGACACATTTGCAAAGACGTCCAAAGTATATGTGACAAGTAACAATACAAAAAAAGAATATTGGGATTAAAAAAAATTGCTTGCCATCGGTCTCGAACCCACTACCTTCGGCAGCGTATAGCGATGCCGCTAACCAGACGGCTATTCTTGCTAGAATGATTGTATCTTCTGAAGGCTTTTACAGTTGATGCGTCTTTAATTTATAGGATATTTTACCAAATATGATATTTTTTTGATTAATCTTCAATGCGCCAAAAACAAATATGAAGGGCGGATGTTGCCTTTTTGGAGGATTTGCGTATGCGCAAGTCAAGGTGCGCAGTAGCTCCATTGTCTTGCTTTCGGACCTTTCGTGCTTAACCGCCAGGGCTCGAGTAGTCAGGAGCTGGTGTCTCTACCAGCTACAACGCCAATGTTGAAAGCGGAGTTTCCCCTCGCCCCTCCCTGCCGCGGGAGCGCCATATGTTGCCTCCAGGGGGTTCAGAAGAGAATTTGCACCTCAGCTGCGAATGTGCATTGCAACGCTGCGGCCACTGCCGCGTATATTAAGCGGCCGCGCTACCACTCGAATACATGCTGTGTCTGCGATAAAAATACTGATCTTATAGAAGAACGAAACGAAGAATGATAGTTTGAAAACACTTTGTATTTTATTTATTTGTTTACTTGTTTTCACGACGCGCTTTTTTCTGGGGGTTCACTGAACAAGCGAATACATAGGACGCACCGCCACTGGTTACAGTGGTTTACTAGTTTAAAGTTCCATTTGTCGCATTAAAACGGGAGTTCAGTTTGCGATATGGCAGCTCAAAAGTTCTGCTTGTCACTTGAAAACCAAGTTGCCACATTCCACTCCACGAAGCAAAAATCTAACACGCTACATAAATCGTTTCGCGCTTTGCAGGATAGTAGAACGTGGAATTCCACACCGTATCCGTGCCTTTATGGCGCGGTACAACAAAAACATTGAAGGCTGGCTGTTGTGAGATGTTTTATGCTTCATTAGCGGTTCAGAGTTCACATGCAGCGACGCTATGCCATCGATCCGCCGTGCGCTGAGAGACGCCCATATGTGACACACACGGCGTCATGCGAGCCGCCGCCTTCGGCCCTGACATCATGGCTCACAGCCACTTCACGCGTCCAGCGTCTGGCCGAAGATGCCGCGGCACCACACAGCCGCAACACAATCTTCTGTGCCCTGCAAAGCGCCTAGGGTCTATGACAAACGGGAAAGAATAACGTTTCTTTCGAACGATATAAGCTAAGGAACTACTTGACAATTTCTTCTAAAATGCTTCTTTTTCTTCGATGATCTAGGTGGCGTTGCCTATATCCAATGTTTGTATCAGTTCTAACTTGGTAACTATTCTAACTCAAAAGGTCACTACCAGGACATCAATAGGGTAAACCAAGTTCTTTACGCAGAATAGGTATTTTATTCTAAGCTCCTTGCTCAGACACTTTCCAATGTAACGCTTTTAATTTCCGTCAACATATTGCACGATATATTCTTCTTGCGTTGTGCGTCAAACTAAGTCTCACACCTTCGGTGGGTTACAGTGTTGAAACAGGACCTAGTTCTTATCAGGTTGTTAACAGTACCAATAATGCAAAGACTTTGATGCTTCTGTAAAATTTTGCACGCATATGTAGCTAGTTAATAACATTGTTTCCAACAGTTTTTCCTATTTTACTCTATTGAAATATTACTTATTATTCAAAATACTGCAAAATTACCTTCCTTTGCCGGCCGCGGTGGCCGCGGGGACTGAGGCGCTTCAGTCACGGTCTGCACGGCCACTACGGTCGGGGGTTCGAATCCCCCCTCGGGCATGGATATTTGTGCCGTCCTAGTTCGTAAGTAGTTCATAAGTAGTTTGTAAGTTTAGGGACTGATGACCCCGTAGTTAAGTCCCATAAGCTTAAAAAACATTTGAACATTTAAGCATTTACCTTACCTTACCCTATTTGATAGCAAAAGGAGGCAGTTTTCTAAAGATCGCGAAAAAATCGATGAAATGGCTGATTTTCCGAACACTATTAACTATAATAAAAATTATAGCTTCCGAACACTTTCGTGGGAGCTCAGCGTCTTGTGGAAAGGTTGTAATTACAAAATAGCTGGTGTCAATCTTGCTAAATAGTAGACATATTTATAAAATTCCAAATATCTTAACAAATATAAATTTTCATGACGGATACGGAAACACGAATTTTAATAAAAGGATAGATCTCATTTTTAACTGCTACTTCAATGAAAATAAATTAAAATGTGATACTGATAAATGAAACATCTGTTAAAATGGCGCTAGAAAAAAAAGGATTTAATTTTATATTTTAGGTATTGCATTTTGATAAAAAATTATAATTTATTGTAAATAGACGCACTTTCACACAAATAGTAAGAAAAACATAAGTAACTTTATAAAAAATTGATTCCACACCTGTTAATTGAAATTTCCATTTGTTAGTAAGTATGGAATTTCCAAAAGTAATAAAAAGCATTATAATAACAAGATTGGAAACAGTAACTTCATAGTCAAAAACCAATCATATATTTGCTCTGCTACAGACAAATCTATTAATATAGAACAGACAGATATTACATAGGCAGGCTGAGCGACGGCATTTAATTCACACGTACGGTTCCACGCCGTAACTGCTGTTAACAGCAGTACGTTGCACTTGTTCTGAAAGCCAGAGTTAGTTCATGGTTTTGTAAGCAGTTCACTAGCTGTATTTCTTTTCGCAATAGTCTTCCTTGTGATCAGGTTATAAATGCATTTGAAAATCCAGAATAAAAGCTTGATGTAGGCGTAGAAATACATCGTCTATAACGGAGACGTATTTAGGGTTCACTGATATATTCATTGAATTATGTAATAAACGTCACTGACACACTGTGCTCGATGTTTAAAACTTTCCCCTAACGTTTCGTCTTCGAAAGACATCATCATGGTAAAGCGGCGAACTGCCACCAGACCCGGAGGTCACGCCGAATAAATTGGCGGTGTAGAGGGCACCAATTCCAACAACATGACGTTGGCTACAAGACTAGGCAATTGCCAATCCTCTGGTACAGCTTTGACGAATTTAACACCTTCCTCTTTTCTGTTGAAATTATAGCGGTGTTTGTAAATCTCGATGGATTTTCTGTACGTGCGCGCATGGCAGTGTGAAATTTTACGATATTACACGAGTCACATTAAATTTTATTTTGTTCCGTTACGACCTATATCTCTGTATTTCCCAGGCGGCAATTTCTCTTATGAATTCGAAATACTGAAACATTCCAATCGTTTCAGGGCATTGAAATTAACGACGACGTTGAAAATTTGTGCTGGGTCGGGATTGGAACGGAATCTGTTTACTAAAGGCCTAGAAAATTGTCAGGAGCTATTCACACTATTGAGAGAAGCGGTGTTTACGCCAACGAACATGCAGAAGAAGAGAACAGATGCGCCGAGATATCACGTGCTGCGCTTCCTGTTTTTGAGTCACTCACATGACAAGTGCAAAGTCTACCGCCACCACGGTCTCCCGCTGCGCTGAAGTACTGGACACCATTAACCAAGGCGACAGTATGGCAGCTTTGTAACTCAGTACTCTTAACCAGAAATTCCGCAGTAGGTGAGTTGAACACACGTTCGTTTATCTTTGGACAATGATTTGGCATTTTCTGTTACCGAGGTGCTTACATTGTAGATCTTCAAGGAGAGAAACAGTATCGGAAAACTTCACGCAGTGAAGCCATTTTCCAATTTGTAAATCCTATGGCTAATATTCTTCCATATTGTAGAATACGAAACAGCGACGTCCCAGACAATCATCATAGCTTAATAAAAATGTTTCGTGATTGTTGATGATTCAAAAGAAGTTGTAGACTTACTGATAGATGCAAGGTATAGGAAACTTTCGGTGATACTTCTATACAGTCAAAAGATTACAGGAAAATAGTTCTACTCTTATTCAGTTAATTATATGGGATCTAACTGCAGTGGTCATCAGTACTTCTCAACTTATGCTGAGGACAACACAAGGGGAGGACTCGAAACTCCGAGGGGGAGCAGCCGCGCACTCCGTAGCAAGGCGCATTAGAACACACGGCCATTTTCGCGCGGCATCACTTAACAAATAACAATTGTACAGGCGGAGGTAGTTAAGAACGCAAGATATCCGATGAAATATGATGAAATGAGAGAAAAATATATGTTCAATCTGGGTTGCTTTCTTTGGTAAAACGATTTATACTGTTTTCTTGTTGGAAGCCTCGTGGACAGAAGTCTTCATAATAAAAATGGATTGCCGTGCGTTACTCTTGCTGGAACTGAGAAATGGATTTATTGATTTCTTCATTTTAACACAGGGATAGTTTAGAAGAAAAAAGAATGGGAAAACCGAAAAGAAAAGATAAAAAATCGAAAAAAAAAACAATCTAAAATACGACACCTATTATACCCATCGTAAGGCAAAATGCCGTACACAACTGTTTGGGAGCTGAAGACACGAAGAAAAAGGTGCACATTGCTACTCCTTTGATACATCATAATACCTGAACACACAAACCGAAGTACCGATTTTTAATCTTATCTTTCTTACATATACACATGTCACTTTGTCTGTGAGTTTGTAATTCATACAAATCTACAGTTATATTCCGACCTCGATGAAAGTTTACATACTTGACTTTCAAAAGAAGAGAAAGGTCACTGTCTACATAAAATTTCTTATGGTGGATGGCGGAGGGTACTTTACTTACAGACTTAGATTCAGTGTTATTCCTATCTTGAAGAAATTTTGTACACTCGACCATCAAAACAAGAGGGTGACGGTACCTTGCAACAGACTTAGGCATTGTTTTATTAACTATTGGAAAGTTCGCACATGTATGGATGTTTTCACAGAAATGGTTTTTATAAACCCCAAGTCAGCGTATAGAGCATGACAAAGGGTACTTTGCAATAAACTTTTACAGGGTTTCTCTGATCACCAACCGATACATGTGATGAACTGAAGATGCGGAATGAACAGAAAGGACGAGGAGCTGGAGGGTGTGGAAGAGACGGGCCGAGAGAGAGATTGGCAAAGAGGGGGGATGGATTGCGAGAGTATGGGATAAGTAAAAAGCCAGGCAAGTCGGGTTTTCAGCTAGTACTGAATATACATAGATAATTCATTTGACAAAGGTAAAGTCAATAGGGGAGGGTCACTTTCTTGTATGCATGTAGTTCTGACCGCTCGCAGCCACTTTCTGAAGATCACCGGTTCAAGTGAGTGGCAGTAGTACCACAGTCGCGGACGACGCACAGGACACCGTGCCCACGGGTGCGGTTCCTGTAGGGGGGTGCTTGTCCAATGTTGGTCGAGCTGAGCTCCACGAGATTACAAGAGTAACTCGGGCGTCCGATCTTTGATTGTCGTGAGTGCATTCGTGTTCTCTCGATAATCCATTTTTAGTCCGGGACAAGTCCCGGAGATAAATGAAATTGGTCCCAATCCCCCGGTTCCGACCAAGGTTTTCGGGAGGTTTTCCTTGGTTGTAAGGCGTATGCCGGAACTGGTAAGCCCCTCCCATTTATTCCCAATTGGGATTCCCCCTTTGCCCCACTATCAGCCTGTCTGATAATTGGCTGAATAGAACTGCGACTCCTTATGGGCCGGATCTCAAACAGCCCGCTCCACTCCTCGGAGTGGAGAATGAAAAGAATAAGTTTTTTTTATTTATTTATTTTTTTAACAACAGTCGCGACATTCACTGCTTTAAAAGTTGTTACGAACTGACAGTTGCAACGACATTAGCGCTCCCAGCGGTAGGCAAGCCGCCGAATGAGTGATGTTTGTTTATAATTATTCGCGTGCGTAATTAACGAAACAGTTAATGTAATTTATGCGTTACAAGCATTAGTAAACTATCAAGAGATGTAAATAATACAGATCTTAATGTAAAAACAGACGAATTTAACTGATTCAGTGGTATAAAGAACAACTTCGTCTTGAACAAATTATTACGAATATGTGTATATTCGCAGCTTAGTCTGCTGGCCAAATATGTGATTAGAGTGACATATTCCTGGAAACAGAATCCTACACGTTGTCAAGAATGTACATAAGTCTTCGTAAGTTAACCTAGAAAGCGGGACAGCACTTCCATTGTTCCTATGCATGTACATGGCTTGGAAAGTTTCTGGATCTGTCCACTGATAACGATTTTACAGACTAATATGCTAGAAAATACCTGCCGTTTATTATAAAGAAGAGCACCTGTTACTGTTTTTGGCCTTCTATCTTAAGTGAAATTGATTTTAAGAATGAAGTAACTAACGAATAAACTTATTTTTACAGCTTATTTATCTGTTGAACGTTTTCATTGTAGTTCATTGAGAAGTTATAATCGAATATCTGTCATATATTTGAGACTTCAATTAAACGCCAACGCCACTTTAATTATGATTTCTATTAAGTACAAAAAGCCGACCGCGGTAGCCGAGGGGACTGAGGCGCTCCAGTCTCGGTCTGCACTGCCACTACGGTCGGGGGTTAAAAAAATGTTCAAATGTTTGTTAAGCTTATGGGACTTAACTACGGGGTCATCAGACCCTAAACTTACAAACTACTTATTAACTAGCTACAACTACGGACGGCACAAATATCCATGCCCGAGGGGGGATTCGTACCCCCGACCGTAGTGGCCCTGCAGACCGTGACTGAAGCGCCTCAGTCTCCTCGGCCACCGCGGCCGGCGTCGGGGGTTCGAATCCCCCCTCGGGCATGGATATTTGTGTCGTTCTTAGGATTAGCTAGTTCATAAGTAGTTTGTAAGTTTAGGGACTGATGACCCCGTAGTTAAGTCCTATAAGCTACAAAAACTTGTTGAATTAAAAGTCGTTCGGCATTTGAAGAACGACGAAGACAATAATTTCTGTCAGACTCTGTCTGGATTTTCTACTTTTGACTCTGCAGGAAACTTATTAGGATTCTGTTAACTATTCCGTAGCTATCTGTTTTCTAGGAATAACAACTGTCCTAGATTTGAGTGTTAGAAAACAAAGCTCTGCGGTTTCCTTTATATAATGTTGAGAGGCACAGTCACACAAGGTTTCTATGAATTCAGATCTCCACACCCCCAGGCCAAAATCGTGGGTTAGCCACTGCGAGGACGTAGGGGAAAATCGAGTAAGATGGCGACATTAAAGTATATTACATTTTTCTGGATCTTACGTTGAAATCATATACGTAATTTATGGAGAGACGATTCTTAATGTATCTGCTTTCTATTTAAGCTCTTAAACTTTTCATCTGTCATGGAAGGACAAATAAATTTACAGTAACCGGTATCAACAGCCATAGCTTTTAAATACGCTATTTAAAAGCAACCGGGACCTGAAGATGGTGCGAATATACCAGAGAAACCAGTCGCTTAATTAATTTAAAAATCTTAACACAGATTCTGGTACTTACCTTCAATCTACACAATTAGCTGTAGTCCATTAATTATGGAGACAATTAAAATAGTTGGACTTGTTATCGGTTCTAAGGAGTGGAGACAACATTACGGCATCCGAGATATTCGTAATAACAGAAAGTCACTTCAGGAGCGGTTGATGTTTACTTGTTTACTCTACCAAATGAACTACATAAGCAATTTGGTTCAGATAGTGTAGAGAGCAGGTAGTGTAGTGAGCAGGTAGTGTAGTGCAATAACAACGTGTGCCGGCCGCGGTGGTCGAGGGGACTGAGGCGCTCCAGTCACGGTCTCCACGGCCACTACGGTCGGGGGTTCGAATCCCCCCTCGGGCATGGATATTTGTGCCGTCCTTAGGATAAGCTAGTACATAAGTAGTTTGTAAGTTTAGGGATTGATGACCCCGTAGTTAAGTCCCACAAGCTATACAAACATTTGATTTTGAATAACAACGTGACTTATTTGAAGCTATGGAGTGGAGAGCCATAGGAAGGTTGGAAGCCGGACAGACACAGAGGGAGGTTGCTGCAACTATTGGAGCGTCCAAAGTGTAATATCCAGGATCTGGACAAGATTTCAAACGAAAGGAAGAGTTAAAAGAAAGTAAGGCCAAGGTCGTCCATAGGTAAAATCAGCAAGAGATGACTTATCTCGGGTTACCAACCTGCCGAAACGGGAGACTGAATGCAACTCAGCTGCAACGCATCCTCCAGGCAGCAACAAGACGCGCAATACCAGCACAAACAGTCCTAAATAGCCTTCGGGAATGTGGCCTCTACGCATAAAGGCCTATAGTGTGTTTCCATTAAAATCACGGCACTGTTAAGCCCGCAGAGACTGGGCGGAAGAACATCAGGATTCGAGTCGTAACGAATGGCGCCGGATTTTGAATTTTTGCTATTCAGCCGGACAATCGTCGTTGCCTTTTCTGGAGAGAATTTGGAACTCGAAACAGTCCAGCTTATGTGCAGGAAACATCACCATATCGTGGTGGTGGACGAATGGTGTCTGCAGAAGTACGCATTGGCGAAAATTTGGACGTCTATGTAGTTCAGAATGGCGCTTTGACTGCTTAAAGAGATGGAGATGAGATACTTACAACTTTTGTTGTGCCCTAAGCTGGTGTCATTGGAGATGGGTTCCTTCTGGTGGACGATAACGTTGGTCCGCACAGAACTGCACTGGTGCACAACATGCTTGAAGCTGAGGGAGGTGACCAATGAAGTGGCCAGCTTTTTCACCGGAATTAAGCGCTATTGGGCTTGTCTGGGATGCACTTGGCAGACGCACTGAAACCACATCAGCACCTATCACAACAATTGCAGAGCTGGGTATTGCTCTCATGGAAGAATGGCCAAATATCCCTAAAGAGCTGATTAATAAGCTCATAGCCGGCCGCGGTGGCAGAGGGGACAGTGGCGCGCCAGTCACGGTCTGCACGGCCACTACGGTCGGGGGTTCGAATCCACCCTCGGGCATGGATATTTGTGTTGTCCTTGGTATTAGCTAGTTCATAAGTAGTTCATAAGTTTAGGGACTGATGACCCCGTAGTTAACCTTCAGCCCGTACACCCCCTTACGGCACACAAAGCGTACGCTTGGTCTTTAAGACCGCGGTGCCGTTTCTTTCAGTTTCTTTCGGCCTTTTTTGCATCTACTTGTCTTAAAATGCATGTAGTGCACCATTCGGTCTCCCCCTTTCCCAGCATACACCCCCAATATTTTTCTCACACACTTGATATGTAGATTTTTTCAAAATGTTCAAATGTTCAAATGTTTGTAGAGTCTATGGGACTTAACTACGGGGTCATCAGTCCCTAAACTTACAACCTACTTATGAACTAACTACTCCTAAGGACGGCACAAATATCCATGTCCGAGGGGGGATTCGAACCCCTGACCGTAGTGGCCGTGAGGACCGTGACTGGAGCGCCTCAATCCCCTCGGCCACCGCGGCCGGCGTAGATTTTTTCCAATTTTATAGACTGTGAAAGGAAAAACACACAACTTGAGGGTAAGTGGGGTACATTGAACCCGAGAAAATAAAGACATTCAGTGTACACATCGATCTTTTTTGACCGGGAGCGGAGAGTGCAATTCGTTAATTACAGAATTTCGGACAGATGCACAACGAAGAATAAAATTACTTCGACTTCCTCTTCAACTGCCTTGAGGCTACTCTGGAGGGCAGAGTGCTGACACGCACTCAGAGAGAAGGGGAGGGAGATGAAGGGGGTCGCCCCGGTCCAAAAGTCCGGTGTATGGGCTAAAGGTTAAGTCCCATAAGCTCTAAAACATTTGATGTGAATAAGCTCATACTATCCATGCGACACAGATGTGGCCATCCGATGTGATCACACCCCATATTAGAGGGCAACGAGAATGCATTTTTCAGTTTTATGGTAGCCCCATGATTCCTCGTTCTAAGTAAACGCCATTTAGACCTCAAGTGAAGAGTTGGGACAGCAAACTATCGTACCGTATCACACACAAATTACAATTGTAACGAATTGAGCGGTATATTAATCCCTATAGACAACTATTCTTCTTCGCTGAAAATCCGTAAAGTGCCCGAAATACGTTTGCTGTTTTCTACAACGGATACTGAAGCTGCTTACGCAAAACAACCGCACGAAAGAACAATTTCAGTAGGTCCACACGGCCGTCTGTTCCCCCTTTATGCAGTGTCTGCAGTTAGCAGCAGAGGCGCGCGCGATGTGCGCCGACGCTGAATGCTGTGCAACTCTTATCGCCGAAAACACACGTTGCAAATGTTGCCTGCTTTGGATGTTTCCTTCTGGGTGTTGCACTGTGGATGACCGGCAGTATACATTAGATCAGAGCTGCCATGTGTGCAGCAAATGAAGAGTGTGAGTGTTGCGGGTGGAGCACGGCAGCCCTGGACAGCCCTGGCTGGCGGCCTCTCAGCAGTGGGTTGACAGAGGTTCTGTTGTGGATAAGCGGGGCCGCCGTATCTGTGGTGAGCAGCTCGCAGCTCGCTCAGCTGTGATTCAGCGCGCGGCGCGGTGCGTTATGTGACGCCGTGGCCGCACACTCGCGCTTTTTCTGCCTGTTGTGCGGACGACGCCGCAACTTTTTGCGTCGGCCGCTCCCGCCTGTGGTCTGACACAAAGGCGTCCCGCGCACTTCCGTGCCATGACAGCCGACCCTCAGCTCACAAACACTTCAACCACTACACACACTCTAGTAATAATTAATTACAAATGACATAAAAGTTTTCTGGGTATTGTACCGCGTCATGATGTAAGGCTATTACGTAAATAACCGACGTTTCGGCCAACGTTACAGTGGCCTTCATCTGGATATACTGATGTGAGCTGGTTGTTACTACACTTTATATTATTTTCATTTACACATTACGTCATAATTTTTAAAAATAAGCGATGTTATTGATGAATTTTTGGCGGAAGAATGGAACTTTATTTTGATAGGATGCTGAGGTGGAAGGAGTGGGGGTTAGCCGTTGCTTCTCGCATAGCGAGACATGATTGGTGTTCATCGGCGAATGGGGTGAGGGCTTCCGTTTCTCTCCTGCTGGCCGTGGGCCGCGCGGCGGCAGTAGCTTACTAGTGACGCTCGCATGTTGTGTTGTCAGTGCGGCCTATTTCGCTGTGATGGCTGGTAGCCAAGAGGGGGCAAGCCTGAGTCCATCTTCTCTATTCATGTTGTTAGGGTGTTTTACAATTCCGATGGCTTCCCTTATCTTCCGTTTAACCATCCCTGGTTGCTTGGCGAGTATTCTGGCATCGTTAAATTTTATCTTTTTCCTGAAATCTTGCTGGTGTTCGGCTACTGCAGATTTTTTGTGTTGGCCTATTGCACAAGAAGATCCAATTTACATTAGAGATCGAGAAGGATGGCGCTATTCCATTCCTAGATGTGGAAGTTTATAGAACTAGGCAAGACACACTTGGGCACAGGGTATATCGGAAGCCTACACATACCGACAGGTGTTTGGCCGGCCGCGGTGGCCGAGGGGACTGAGGCGCTCCAGTCACGGTCTGCACGCCACTACGGTCGGGGGTTCGAATCCCCCCTCGGGCATGGATATTTGTGCCGTCCTAGTTCGTAAGTAGTTCATAAGTAGTTTGTAAGTTTAGGGCCTGATGACCCCGTAGTTAAGTCCCATAGACTTTACAAACATTTGAACATTTTTTGAACAGGTGTTTGCACGCCCAATCAAACAACCATCCAGCACAGAAGAACTCTGTTATCCGCTCACTGACGATTCGCGCGCAGCGACTAAGTGATGAAGACAACAAAACAACTGAGCTCAACAAACTAGAAACAACAATTCTGGCATATGGCTACAACCATAGAGTCATTCACACCGCCATGGACACAAATAAAAGAAACAGCAGTAGGCAGGAAGTCAATAAAAACCAGCCAGCAGCACGCTTACCGTATATAAAAAACGTCACAGATCGGATTGCTAAACATCTTCGCCGGGTTGGAGTCCAGCCTTTCTTCTATAGTAGTCACAAGGTCAAGGATGTACTTGGTTCCACAAAGGACAACATAGAGGCACTACACGCATCAGGAGTATACAAGGTGGAATGCGAGTGTGGGGACGTGTACATAGGTGAGACAGGGAGGGCAGTGGCAACACGCATACGCGGACATAAACGCTACATTCGATTAGGCCAACACAATAAATCTGCAGTAGCCGAACACCAGCAAGACTGCAGCAAAAAGATAAAATTTAACGATGCCAGAATACTCGCCAAGCAACCAGGGATGGTTAAACGAAAGATAAGGGAAGCCATCGAAATTGTAAAACACCCTAATAACATGAACAGAGAAGATGGACTCAGGCTTGCCCCCTCTTGGCTACCGGCCATCACAGCGAAATAGGCCGCACTGACATCACAACACGCGAGCGTCACTAGTAAGCAAATGCCGCCGCGCGGCCCACGGCCAGCAGGAGAGAAACGGAAGCCCTCACCCCATTCGCCGATGAACACCAATCATGTCTCGCTATGCAAGAAGCAACGGCTAACGCCCACTCCTTCTACCTCAGCATCCTATCAAAATAAAGTTCCATTCTTCCGCCAAAAATTCACCAATAACATAGCTTAGTTTTAAAAATTATGACGTAATGTCTAAATGAAAGTAATATAAAGTGTAGTAACAACCAGCTCACATCAGTATACCCAGATGAAGGCCATTGTAACCTTGGCCGAAACGTCGGTTATTTAAATAATAGCCTTACATCATGACGCGGTACAATACCCAGAAAACTTTTATGTCATCTGACTCTGGCCGCGGAAGCCTACGTAATTAAATTAATTACAACTTTGTCATTTTGACTTTGGGGCGTTCTAATCTAGAGAATCTATACATATTATAAAAATGACTGAATGAATGAATGGAGTACATAGCATAGGCGCCGACTACAGGTATGCTCGGTCGTTTAAGCATACCCGAAAATTTGAGATGGTATGCACGGCATACCTCACTAAAAATTTTGGTATTACTTTTTCTGTACGTTATATTTTTACTTTTGAAAACAATAGACTGGCAGGGCGGAATTAAAATAGGTTAAAGCAAAATAAGCAGTCTCTCATATGCGGATGACTTAGTTGTAATGGCCGATTCAACTGAAAGGTTGCAAACTAATATTTCAGAGCTCGATCAGAGGTTCAAGGATTATGATATGAAGATCAGCATCTCCAAAACAAAAGTAATGTCTTTGGGAAAGAGATTCAAACAGATTGAGTGCCAAATAGGAGGAACGAAGTTAGAACAAGTAGACAGTTTCAAGTACCTGGGATGTATTTTCTCACAGGATGGAAACATAGTGAAAGAACTGGAATCGAGGTGCAGCAAAGCTAATGCAGTGAGTGCTCAGCTAAGATCTACTCTCTTCTGCAAGAAGGAAGTAAGTACCAAGACTAAGTTAGCAGTGCACCTCTCTATCTTTCGATCAACTTTGTTGTATGGGAGTTAAAGTTGGGTGGATACACGTCACCTTATTCATAAGGTAGAGGTTACAGATATGAAAGTAGCAAGAATGATTTCAGGTACTAACAGATGGGAACAATGGCAGGAGGGTGTCCATAATGAGAAAATCAAAGAAACACTGGGAATGAACACCACAGATGAAGCAGTTAGAGCGAACAGACTGAGATGGTGGGGTCATGTTGCACGCGTGGTAGAAGCAAGGTTGCCTAAGAGACTCACGAGCTCGGCAGCGGAGGGTAAGAGGAGTCGAGGTAGACCAAGAAGAAAGTACTTAGATTCGGTGCAGAATGATTTTGCAGTAAAAGGCATAACATCAGACGAGGCATCAATGTTAGCATTGAATAGGGGATCATGGAGGAATTTTATTAGAGGTACTATGCTCCTGACTGAACGCTGAAAGGCATAATCAGTCTCTGATGATGATGATGATGATTATATTTTTTGACTGTAAATTAAAATCGACTGTCCCATAGGGCCGCTGGCTTTTGTAATACACCGCTCTAAAAAGATTTTCTTGAAACAAACACCTAATTGAATTCGTAGGCATTAAAATCCATGTTGACATGTGAGTTAAGTGACCGTTTTCTAAAAAGTCCGAATGTTAATGGAATGCCAATTGTTAAGTCAATATTGTAAACTGAATGCGGCAACCTTTAACTGTTGTATTAAACAACTAGAATTGAAGTGGGTTTCGTACGATGCGATGAAAATGTTTATACTACGAATTTAATTTGCGGTATCTTTTAAGATAACCATTTGACAACCACGTACGTTACCAGTGAGACTACAAACCTGCTGCGGAGTGCCTATCCCTCCTAGCTAAAACATTCTGTAAATAGACAGTCTTCATAACAACTAGCGAAGGTCTTTGTGTTTTAATTGGCAGCTCTACAAATATCACGAAACGCAACAGCTACTGAGAGACTTTTTTTCTGAATTTAAATTTTCAGGCTTCAACAGTCTGTTGTCAAGAATTGAACGAAGTAGTCGAACCTTAGTTCCTGTTCTGTTTGGCCTGCGTCACCTGTGCTTCGAATTACGTCTTCATGTCTTGCGTGTGAAACGACAGCGTGTAGCAATAAAAGTGATCCATCTGCGGAATCTTGCGACAATGCATTCTCTGTTGCTGTTTCTGGTAATTCCAACAAAAATGATTCCGGTACTAAATATGGTAGCCGTAGGGTAAGAACTTTTGAAAAACATTGGCTAACCATATATACATGGATTCAGTATGACGAAAAAGATGACACAGTTTGTTGTTTGTTATGTAGTTCTATGTGTGAGAACGAGAAATTGAAATTACTGTGTGTTAAAAAATTACTTTTCTCCTTTCAGCGATTGAAATGGTCCTAAATTAACATCAGACGAAACAAAGACGAAGAAATACTACTAAAATAAAATATTACTTTAAACATACATTTATACTTGTAATTGGAAAAATGTAGACGTTAAAATAAAGATGTGTTCTATGAGTTTTTGATTTATTATTATTATTACTATTTTTTAGACATACCTGTCGGGGGTGGGGGGGGGGGAGGCTGGAGATCTGCAACCCTCCTCCGTCCCCGCAATCAGCATATCCCAAGAGTTTCAATAGTCCGCACCTATGGTACACAGTAATAGGCATAGCCGGTGTAGAGAAAAAGCTGAGAAAGTTGAACACAAACAAGGCGCCATGTCCAGATGGGGTACCAGTCCGGTTTTACAAAGAGTGTGACCTTGGCCCCTTACTAAGCTTTGCACTTATCGCGAATCTTTGACCCAGCGCAAAGTTCCAAGCGACTGGAAAAAGGCGCAGGTGACTCCCGTGTTATAACTACAGACCGATATCATTAACGTCATTTCGCTGTTGCTGCAATGCTTCGGAAACTCAAATGGGAGTCGCTGAAAGGAACGCGACGTTATTTCCGAGAAGCACTGTTGAAGAAATTTAGGGGGCCAGCATTTGAAGCAGACTGCAGAAAGATCTAATGCCGCCAATCTACGCCATTCCTTTCCCTCTAGTTTCATATGGAAACGGAACAGGAAAGCAAATAACTAGTAGTGGTATTAGGTACCCAATGCCACGTACTTTTTAGTGGATTGCGGAGATCGTATGTAGATGTAGGATTGTGTGTGTGTGTGTGTGTGTGTGTGTGTGTGTGTGTGTGTGTGTGTGTGTGTGAATGTGTTTGTGTGCGTTATGTCCGACACCATTTCCTAAACTACTGGACCGATTTCAACCAAACTTTGTAGTTCATATTCCTTAGTATCTCTCAACAAACGCTGTAGAGGTAAGGAGCACCTACGGCACATATTTCAAGAGATATGAAGTCATAAACAATAATATTTATGAAAATCTACCACGTCATGCGACAATGTTCCACGTCTCTTCCAAAACGAATGACTCAATTTCATGCGGTTTTGTTTATTGTAAGGCAACAAATCGCTCTGTGTGCTTAAAAACCACCTACGACACAGTTTAGGAGATATAAAGTTATAAACAACAAGTAGAAAATAACTGCCACATCATGGTACGAAACTTTATTCATTCACTATTTGAGAATGACAGTACTTAGCGACTTTAAAACAAACTTCAAACACAATTTCAAACTTATATTATACTTTTTGTCGCTGCCAACCACATCAAAATGATCAAAGGAGAAACGTTTCTTACTTAGTTCTTTTCCGCTATTCATACAGTAAAACTACGGTACTCTCTATGACGTTAAATTTTATAATTTCGTCACTACCAGGTGTACTCGTGGGAAATTTTAGAGAGATTTTACAAACATTCAACTAAATGTACCTTCGAAATTTTATGACGACACGTATTTCATGAGATATAACGTCATAAACGATAACGTTGATGAAATAATATCCCATCACGCATCAGGTTTACATCTATTATTTCCTACAGATTTTACATTCAGCATTTATATCAATGCATATATACCTGCAAAATTATAAGAGTACACCACTATTTCAGGAGTCATTACGTCAAAATCATGAAAATCCGCCCCATCACACATGAGGATGTAATTATATACCTGCAAAATTATATAAGAGTACACCACTATTTCAGGAGTCATTACGTCAAAATCATGAAAATCCGCCCCATCACACATGAGGATGTAATTTATTGGTAAGTCTTTACTGTCAACTCGACTCGCAACCCATTTCGTAGACAGCATCCTAATATGAAACTTACTGGCAGATTAAAATTGTGTGCCGGAACCGGGACTCGAACCTGGGACCTTTGTCTTTCGCGGGCAAGCGCACTACCGACTGTGCTATCCCGACACGACTCACGATGCCGACTCACAACTGTACTTCCGCGGCATCGTGAGTCGTGTCGGGATAGCACAGTCGGTAGTGCGCTTGCCCGCGAAAGACAAAGGTCCCAGGTTCGAGTCCCGGTTACGGCACACAATTTTAATCTGCCAGGAAGTTTCATATCAGCGCACACTTCGCTGCAGAGTGAAAGATTCATTCCAGTATCCTAATATTCCACTCTAGAAGTCTCGAAAGTTATATTCTTGTACGACACAGAATTCACGGGATATGACGTCATAAGGAATGCGATACAAGGCAACGAATCCGAAATGAGTAGAGAGAAGGGTAGAAAAAGATGGACATAAGGAAAGAGAGAGACATATGAAAAATGGGATAGAAGAAATCTGCCATATTTTCTGTAGTTCCTACAATGCGTTTTGAAATATAACCTCTGACAATGACGTTCGGTGAAAAGTCCTGTAACATTAACGTACATGGATTATGAACTACAGTTACCTTACTGTGCTTCGTAATAGTCACCTTCTGTAACTATGCACAACAGTGCTCTGCGATACATGTCCTGGAAACTTTGCATGTTGATTTGGGATGGTGTTCGAAAGCCTCGTCACGTTTCGCTGGATGTCAGGAATATCGTAAAATCTCTTTCTTTTCAAAGTGAGTTTGAATCGAGGGAATAGGATGACGTCTGCAGCATTGAGATCCGGCGAGAATGGTGGTTGTTCAAGTTTCACGACAATGCTCGTCAACACACAGCCAGCATCGTCAAACTCTTATTTAGGAAAAAGAAAGTCTCAAAATTTTGTGTATACGTTGGCTGTATACAGGTTAATTTTAGATGTGCAATTACAAATCTGTATAGTCAATTCCTTATTTTCAACTGTCATTGTTTCCCGTTCGTGGTACGCAGGTACCGGAAAACTGAATAGCAATCAGTTTCAAAGATTTGTTTATTGTGGAATATCTAGATTTCGGTCAGTGTGTGGCCATTAGGAATGCTTAAAATTTAGTTTAAAACTTTTGTATGTTTTAACCACATATTAAAAATTGATAATGGTCATACATTGACCGAAATCTTGATTCGCGACAGTAAATAAATATTTGCAACTGATTGCTATCGTTCGACATATTTAAAACAGTCGTCATGCACTAAGATCTCAACATGGAATCAAATTTCAGAAAATGTTGTCGTAAGCCTAATTATTGTCAATATCATCTTGGATAAAAAGAAGATACTGGTAATTTTTTTTAATTAATAGGGGTGAAACAAACTTTTCTTTTCAATCCCGGATATTTTGTCAAGAAATTGTTACGCCTTCGTTTAAAACCTCGTTAGTCGTTTTTGAGATTATGTTAGTCTTCAAACTCAGAAATATGGAGCGTAGAGAACATGTAGACTGTCAGGGAGCAGGATAAACAATAAACAAAAGAAAGAAAATAGGTAGGTAAGAATAAAAGTAACAAGAATGAATGTCTATTAAAAATAAAATTTAGGGAACACGCAGGAAAGAAAATGTAAGGTTTCAACTATTTATAAGAACCCAAACTATAGAAAATAGTTAAACGCAAGCAAAAAGTAAATAGTAGACCGAGGTAAGAAAAGTTTTCTCAACGGAAAAAGTCTGTTGGTTCAGAGAATTTTTCAAAAATGTTCAAATCTTTGTAAATCTAAGGAACTTAACTAAGTTGGGCATCAGTCCCTAAGCTTAGAAACTACTTACACTAAGTTAAAGTAACTTAAGGACAACACAAACACCCATGCACGAGGGAGAACTCGAATCCCCGACGGCGAACGGCCCCGCGCACCTCATCAGGGCGCCTTAGTGCGCACGGCTATTCTGTCACGGCCCGAAAATTTTCACTTTTCGTATGATGATTGTCAGAAAACTTCGGTGAATGTTTTGTCAAAAGTGGGCCGCTGGGCTACAACACTATCAACACAGCTTTCAGTCTTTTCGAATTTATCTTTCAGGTCAGCTTGATGGACTGCACAACAATATTTTGCGAAGGCGCTACACACACATACACACACACACACACACACACACACACACACACACAGAGAGAGAAACAAACATACATTCTCGCGCGCGCGCGGTAGAAGGAAATACACATACTCCCATTTCTCTTTCCCCGAATGATGTGTTCTTTCCTCTTTAATGTCAATTTTCAAATGGTATTTAACGGAGCGAAACATATTATTGCAACCAAAGAATTACGGACTTTTTCATTGGTTTTATGTTAATTAAATTATGTTTTTTTTTTTAAATTTTTATAGTGAAGGAAGATTTGCTGTTCTACTGGAATACTTCTGTTAAGCATTACAGAAACTCTTTACTCTTTCAGAGTGCTCTCCAGTATGAATTTCGTAAGCGGTTAGCTGGCCAGTCGCCGGTTATTTCCTCTATAATTTCAGCAGAATTTCAACACTGTACAGTGACAACATTTTTCATAAAACTCGAAGAGCTAGTATGCGATCGATTGTCTATGGCCGCGTTTGGCTTGCGTGTAGTTTGTCAAGTAACATTTCAAAAGTAAGTATATCTTTATTGAACAGACTCGCAAGATGAGACTGGACAGATCGCGCAGGTGCAGTAGTTTCAATTGGTCTGCTGTGCATGGGACTTGAATATTGTCATTATTGTTTTTATTCCTTTTTTCTGTCCGCCAGCCACAGAGGCGTCAAAAGAGGTCCAATCAGTTGTGAAGTCTCGTCACCTACTACCATTTTGAATTCAGGCTGACAGAGTGATAGTAAAACTCTATTAAATTGTCTGAAAATACAGACGTACGACGTCTGGGGTGAAAAAATGAAAAATGAGGTAAGTTAGGGGGATTGCTCCGATGAGGAATTTAGTACCGACAACTTTTGCTTTCCTGCTCTCGATGTTTTTCGGGTATCTGAAACAATTATCACGCTTTTTACTGTGATATACAATCAGAGTTGTGATATCCAATCATTCAGATACCGCAGTGGTGGATTACGGAAGTAAGAAACAGATGAAAAAGGCTGTGAGATATCGGCACCTGAGATGTCAGAAGCAATGGTGTTGATATTATTTATGTTCTTTGTATTTAAGCTGTGAGAAATGCCTACTGACTGACAAGTTTTCTTGCACGTTTCAAGATGTAAAAAGTATTTGGATGAAACTCCTGTCACTTTGGGAAACGACGTGAGGAAGTGTGTTATCGAACCATGGCTAAATCTTTCGTAAGTTAGTTTTATCCGCTGTGTTTATAGACCCTCTCTGCGGCTATACTCCACAACCTCCAATATGGTGTGTGACGGAAGATAAACGCTCCTCCTCCGATTTGATGATGGAGTGGGGAAGACCGACCTATAGCGTTATCGTCATAATCATGTCAAAATAGGTACATAGCAGGAAACGACCCGTTTCTTGAGTGGCCTTGGGACACAGTTGTGGCGAGTCGGTAAAAGCAGGAAGCGTCTTCTCAAAATGGGAAGACTGAACACATGCACGGTAAACAGAAATACCTTGTTCTGTCTCCCACTGGTCTGTGGAGTATTTTTAGGCACACATGTCTTTCAGGTTACCGTATCTAAACATTTTATAAAGATGGATTTGCAGCAGAAGTTTGGAACATGCACTTTGTTAGAACATTAAGAACTACCTCGAAGTGGACGACCTGTTGACCCATATTCAACACGGACTCAGAAAGTATCATTCTTGTGAAATACAGGTAGACCTTTATACACAATAATAAAAATGTTCAAATGTTTGTAGAACTTATGGGACTTAACTACGGGTTCATCAGGGGGTTGGAACACTTGCGCGGAGTGACACTTGCGCGGAACCCGGGACCCTTGGGGCGGCTAATAGCTTTTCCTGGGTACAGGCACACCAAGAAGTCTAGCACTACTGTTGTCAAGTTTCCACACTGTCAACATAACACGAAGCTCAGTGAAATTGCACAACCCTTTCAAAGCTGAAGAGCAATATAGTAACTTGTTCTAACTACATATGAATTCGTTGAGTGTTCCTCCTGAAAACAAAAAGGTATTTTAATAGTGATAATGTTTGGAGAGTTATTAAGACATTCTTTGCTGCTACAAAACGATGACTTTCCACAGTCATACCTCCTAAAAGCATATTATTCAGAACACTAAGCATATCAAGACACCTGCGCAAGCAATAAATATATTAGGCATCCTGCACAGATACGTTGATGTAATTGACCGCTATGTAGTTAACCCCACTACCACGCAACTTCCATCTCTTTAAAAATAGCTACTATGCTTTTTAATAGGAGACGCAACCTTAAACCTTCAATTAAGAAAACGTTAATAATAAGTCAATGAGTATTTTACATTCTTGAAGCGTTTATTCGTAGACCCCAAAACGATTTGGCTGTATTCGAATTAGAAATACATCTAAGAATAAATTCTATTTTCCATCACCGTCATATAGAACCATTTTTACTCCGAACTTGGCATAAACCAACAGGGAGAAACAAGTTGCAAGACTTCCAGGAAAAATGAAGCGAAATTGACAGCCAATAGTTGGTTATAAATTACATTGCCTGTTAACTGTATAAATATAAATTACGGAATACGCGGAACTCCTGTTCAGTACAGTCAAAAAGGTCTAAGGTAATAGGCACTGGTTTACAATCAGATATCCGTATGACTCTCCTCCTCAAGAAGTCTGTGTGAAGATTTATATTCAGAACATTCAAGAAACTACAAGAAGCAGCTCATTTAGTCAGGAAGGGAATACGTTATGGTGCCCGTAAATTTGAATGGCTGCATCTCTTGTAGTAACATTCATTTTTTGATAAAATGTTAAAATCCAATATACCAGAATTTTGTTTTTCTAAACTCAGTGCCAACTTTTTTTGTCGAAATTTTTGCAGGAAGTAGTCTTGACGTGATTTCATACTTCTATGCATTAATATTATCAAACATGTAATTTGTGTCACAAATTGCGCGGCCGGTCCGGTCAGAGGTTCGAGTCCTTCCTCGAACATGGGTATGTTTGTTTGTACTTTGCCTACGTTATTTTAAGTAAGATTAAGTAGTGTAAGTCTAGCGACCGATGACCTAAGTAGTTTGGCGGCATAAGACTACACATATGCACCTAATTTATTTATTTCATCAGCACATTTAAGTACTAATAATTAAAGAAACTTAAATGTAGAAATTTGAAATAAACACTGAAAACAAATGATTGGTGTTTCTCATAAAATGAATGCACAGAACCGTTGAATTACGTCTTGTGAATGTACCTACAAAATCTGCCATATGAAAATTGTAGTGTGAGGCCCAAATTTGTTTTTTATGTAATGACATTAAAACATATTAAAAATCGAGAACTCGAAAACCAGTGAAGTTATGGACTTGAAGCGTTTTGTGTTGCTAAATCTTTACATAGTAGACACGATTTTAAAATTTGGTTGCTATCGCCAAAGTAGACGAAACGTTAAATTTTTTGGTGTAATCTTCGCCGTGTAGACTGTATGTTGTAGAAGTCTACGTCGAACCTCGTAGTTAAGTCCCATAAGCCATACAAACATTTGAACATTTTCTACGTCGAACCTAATTAGAATCATACCTCTGAGGAGAGAACGTTGTTTGCACTTCTCCTGCGTTTCCAGTCGCCGTGCTGTGCTACGTAACGACATCGTTACCGAGAGCTATATATGTATTGGTGTGATGTTCGTTCTTTCGAAATAAGACATCACACCAATACATGTATCATTTAGACGCAAAGATTCTGGGTTCTGTTTTCATCGCTAACGCGACTAACAACGTTAGACATCGTGTGTAAACAGTTGAAAATTATGAGTGCCACTGGAAAAATTCATAAGTAACACTTGTTGTTTGACTTGAAGATGATCTGAAATTAGCCGAAATCGATATCTCATAATAAACATAAGGTGTAGCTGTCTATATTTCATAATGCTATTCCTAACATATTTAAAAGCTGCTCAAAACCGCCTACAAAAAACCTTTATAATGAGATTGTATATAATTCCACGATCAAATTGTGTTTTAGTTATTTGTAGTAATACACCCAAAGATCTGCCCTTGCTTTTAGTGCCTTGATCAGCTGTTTATTTTTAGAGGTATTACTAGGGACAGGAAAAATTCGCATTTGCGATAAATGCGAATATAGATGCGAATTCTGACTCAAAATGCAGTAAATCCGAAATTGTAGTTAGCAACGGTTGTGCTCAATTCCGATTTCATCACATTCCTCTTCACATGGTGCTGTATTGTAAATCGAGTGATATTTGTATGACGTGTTATCTCCGTGTTGAATGAGGCTGTGATATCTCCGGGCCGTTACTACAGCTCCACCTCGCTCGGTGGGCCTTTCCCTGAATACGGCACAGGTAGCGGCTGGAGGGCGTGGAGTAAAAAATATTTCAAATGTTTGTATAGCTTATGGGACTTAACTACGGGGTCACCAGTCCCTAAACTTATAAACTACTTATGTACTAGCTAAGACTAAGGACGGCACAAATATCCATGCCCGAGGGGGGATTCGAACCCCCGACCGTAGTGGCCGTGCAGACCGTGACTGGAGCGCCTCAGTCCCCTCGGCCACCGCGGCCGGCGGCGTGGAGTAGGGGTGGTGTATCCCTACTTCTGGAACACCCGGTTCACTACCTGCAGCGTCCGGGTCTCCGCGCAAGTGTCTACAAATTCCCTTTCCGCGCAAGTGTCACTCCCCGCAAGTGTCACAAACTCTTCATCAGTCCCTAAGGTTACAAATTACTTATGAACTAACTAAGACTAAGGACGGCACAAATATCCATGCCCGAGGGGGGATTCGAACCCCCGACCGTAGTGGCCGTGCAGACCGTGACTGGAGCGCCTCAGTCCCCTCGGCCACCGCGGCCGGCTAAGTGATGAATACTATTGACATGGGCTCACATATTGATTCCATATCTCTAGATTTCCGGAACGCCTTTGACACTGTACCTTACAAGCTACTTCTATTCAAATTGCGAGCTTGTGGAATTTCGTCTCAGTTGTGCGATTGGATTCGCGATTTTCTGTGAGAAAGGAAATAGTTTGTAGTAACTGACGGGTAGTCATCGAGTAAAACAGAAATGATATCTGGCTGTCCCTTCTGGTTATAAACGATTTAGGAGACAATCTCAGCTGTCGCTTATCGATTAGTAAGGTCACCGGAACGCAAACTGCAAAACGATTTAGATAAGGTGAGTGCATGACAATCAGATAGAAATGGAAAGATTGAGAGGTTCATTTTCTGGCGAGCTATTAGAAAACTGAACGTTTGAGAAATACTATGAAAGCGGATCGACGCCCCTCTGCCAGAGACATAATGTGATTTGCGAAATGTGTGTGTGTGTGTGTGTGTGTGTGTGTGTGTGTGTGTGTGTGTGTGTGTTCCACCTCTCCTCTCTGGCTATTTTATCGATTGTGCATTTCCAGCCTTTCGCGGCGTAATAAAATTCTCTGTGTGTGTGTGTGTGTGTGTGTGTTAATATTTCTCTCTGCATCGAAAACGACAGAACGCAAACGAATGGTCTGTGTGTAATTGTTGTCCGAAGTCTCCCGCTGTTCACTATAGCAGTTCCATGCCGATAGTTATAAGGGGGTGGAAGATATGGTGGTTGAAAATCGTCAAATTATGAAAAAAATCAGACTGAAGGCCAGCGATGCCGTTTGCGACTCTAAAGCAAGGAGGTTACATACAGCGAAACGTGATGCCACAGACCATATCTTTGGTCTATGCGTGCTACAATGTCTTCAGCTCTTTCTCTGTAAGGATAAGCATACGTATAAGCAACTATAAGAATAAATAAATTAAGCATAAAAAAGAAATTTATTTTAATACACCTCTTTAAAAAATCGATTTGACGTTTCGCGCATTACATCAAGTGATCGATCTGTGATATTATTACAATAATTATTCTTGAATTTCGTGATCGGATTCTTCGAAACGAGTGCATTTTTAGGTGCGATTTGATCTACACTACTTCCTTTCCTGGTAAACGGTAAGTGCATAGACTTCTGCAATCTGATAGGAATATTTTTCAGTTCCGCTTTATCAGAGACATTTCCTCAAAAATGAGTGAAATTAATTATATTAATTTAATTGTTATTTAAACTCCGTAAATAAATGTGCAATGAGTTACTTTACACATATTACAACAGTACATCTACTTTTAATAGATCACATTCAGACAACATGCCTCAGGAATACATTTACGCTTCAAACAATACTACAAATAACGTAGTTTACCAGAATGCACTAAAATGAAATTAAAATGAATTTGGACATTACTCTCACCATACGTGTTGAGATATTGCAACACAAGCTATAAGGAATAATGTATGTATTATTTATTGTAAATCATTAAGCACTACACATAATTTTATTTTTTATTTGAATGTTGATTAAAATGTTTGTTTTTAAAGAAGGTATTGTATTACATTTCATCCTTCAAAATCAGTCTCATAGCACACTACTGAAAGATAGCTTAGCTATCATAGTCAACCAACACGCGAGCGGGTTTAAGGTATATATATATATATATATTCTTGATGAAAGTAAAAATTTAAAATGGTGTTGTGGCATAGTGCTGTAGTCTTTAAAACAAAATATAAAATTAAGTAACTATCATAAGAACAATGTGCATATATAGAAAAGGAGTTTACGGTTGCTTAGATGTTGGCAGCCTTGTATGTTCAGTCTGAATATGATGGAAGGACACTGAACACCAAGTGCAGATATTAAGCAAGAACTGGCAATAAAAAACTGCTGATATGTGTATCTTAGGTTGAGCCTCAGAGTGGAACATAAAAGAAAAAAATAGGGAAATGGAGAAATAGGATACACGATATGCATAATCATGATAGTCATAGAAGTAAATATGGATACCCGGTATATCAGGCAGCCTACTGCAGTCCTGTGTTTCAATATTAAGAGGCTGATATGAGAGATATAGCGTTATGAGTGGAACTGCTGAGAAAGTTGTAGCTAGGTCAGTAACATGCTAGCAGGGCTCCTGTCAACAGAAACAAACTGAAAATCGCAACCTAGGTCATGATTAATATGTCGATACTTGTTTATATGAATCGTCTATGCAACTGAAATATAACAAGTACTGCTGCTATACACTTTTGCCTTTAATTACAAGGAATATTCAGTGGCTTGGAACATATACATGATTATATTTAAAATTATTTCGTCGTTTTCGTTTCTGGTAATTAAGGCTATAAACAGTTTTGCCACTTTTTGTGTCTTTGAGTAACGACATTCTGATTTTATTAAGAAGTACGGTTTTTGTAGGATGCCGTTCTACATGTGTTGTTGCCTCTGGCTGGCTGTTTTTCTTTTTTCCTTTATCCCACTGGGATGCTTCCTTCCAGCACTGTATACATGACTACGTGTTTATGTTTTATCTTTGTTTTTGATATTGTTCCCATCTGTTGAATGTGTTTTTCTTGACAAATGTTGATAAAAATAATAAATGTTTGTAAATATGTGGGACTTAACTATCTAGGTTATGAGTCCCTCAGGCTTACAAACTGCTTAAACTAACTCAAGGACAATACACTCGCCCGCGCCCGAGGGAGGATCCGAACCTCCAGAGGGAACAATCGCTCGCTCCGCATCAAAGAACCTTAGAGCGCTCGGCCGTTCCATCGCGATTCCTACTGTTGAATGTGTGTTTGTGCTATCTTTACTTCATTGTGTGTGTGTGTGGTTTTGATGTAATGGAGCAAATACTACACCATCAATATTTTTTATTATTGTTTATTTATTTTTCCCCTGCTCTCTATTTATCCCTTTCTGCGAGCGCGCGCGCGCGCACACACACACACACACAAACACACACACGTACACTGACGAAGGCACACACAAGCAGTGGGAAAATAAATAAATAATAATAATAAACATTGTTGGCGCAGTATTTGTAGAAAATTCATCGAACACACACACACACACACACACACGCACGCACACACACACACAGAGAGAGAGAGAGAGAGAGAGAGAGAGACGGAGAGAGAAAGAGAGAGAGAGAGAGACAGTGAAACATAGCAGAGAGAGCACACGGACATTCAACAGTAGGTAACAAAAAGACATTCAACAGTTGGCAACACCATCAAAAACATAAAGAAATTGGCACGTGCGCAGTGCTGGAAAGAAACGTGACATGAAATAAACGAAGAAAGAAAAAATTCCAAACAGAGGCAGAATATATGTAGAACAACGCCTTCTTCACGGTGCGAGACCGCATTGCGAGTCTTTAAAACTGTCCGACGTTTCGGCCACTGTTGCAACTGACGTTCTTTTGCCTATATGTCAGATTTATAATACCCAGAAGGCAGCGCTTGCATCGCTAGTCATAGAAAAGGAAGTAGAACTGTTTGTAAAATAAAACGACCAGAAAAGAAAAAGACGAAATAATGTAACACATAAGCAAGTTTACAGGTATACTATAGGTTACTGTAGATACCTTGAAAATAAAGGCGAGACATCGAGTCATCCCTAGGGCGTGTGTGCAGTGGCGTAGCCAGGATTTGGTTCTGGTAGAGGGTTATTTCTTTAAATAAAGCCTATTAAATAATTAATCAGCTTCTATGTTATTAGCCAGAGGGAAAGGTCTTCACAAGTTAATTAACAAAAGACTCTATGTGTAGAAATTGATATAAGACTATTATTGATCATTAAGATTCGACTCGGTGGCACCGCTGACATGCTAAGCAGCGGGTCGCCGCCTATGAACAACCGTCTAGAACTTCAGCATAGCAGTAACAATAGCGGCAGCATCGAAGCTGGGCGCAGCGGCATTAAAACCGCGCACAGTGCCAGCAGCACGTTGTCAGTGGCGGAATAACGCTGGCAACCCATTGTCACGTTCCCTTGTGCTTGTTGTGCTTGGCAAATTACAGTTACATTGTGATTTATTACATGTGTGCTATTTCAAATTTCCGGTGTCGATCTGTTAAAATAATAATAATAATAATAAAATTAAAAAAAAATGAAAAAAAAAAAGAATTGAAAAAATTTTGGGAGGTGCCTGAGGGGCGGCTTCGGCCCCATTACGCCCCCTCCCCCTCCCCCTCCCATGGCTGCGCTTCTGCGTGTTTGTGTTCTCTTTGGGTTGAAGTAGTTTGTAAGTCTAGCGTCGATAACCTTAGCAGTTTGGTCGCTTAGGTTAACCAACATTCGAGTTGAAAGGCGAAACGCGCACGACGAGAAGAAAAATCTTTATTTCATTTCAGCTTCGTAGACGGTTCAGGTAAACAAATAACTGCGTATTAATAAAAGAAGTAAGTGGAGAAGAGTGCAGTAGGTCAGTGGATTTTTAATAAACGTTCGTGCTGTTCGTAACCTATTGGCTGTTGACTCGTTTACGGAAAGTGTTAGTATCAATAGTAGGAATAAGTAGGAGGTGAGATTGACCTGTGACTTGGCACGCGACGCTGTCGACGATGTCGAAGATCTGGCCGGTGCCGCTGGCGACGTAGCCGGTGAAGAGCGCGGCGGTGTAGCTCATGAGGCAGAGGCCGCTCAAGTTCCGGAGGCGGCGGACGGACGCGTACACGACGAAGGTGGCGAGCACGAACAGGCTGGACAGCAGCATGAGGCCGCCCTTGACGGCGAAGCTGGCCGACACCAGCTCCGGCAGCTGGTCGTCTAGAGGCGGCTGGCACACGTGGGCGCGCACGCGGCCGTCGGGGAACACGTGCGCCAGGCAGAAGGCGGCGGGCGCCAGCAGCGCGCCGTCCGCGGGGAAGTGCAGCTCGCCCGTGGCCAGCAGGTAGTGCTCCTCCGCCGCGTCGGACTCCGGCTCCAGCGGGTAGAAGCCGTCGGCGCAGGGGTCCGAGTACGACACGGGCAGCGACGCGTCGTCAGCCGGGGACAGCGAGCCGTTGCCGGTGCGGTGGTGTAGCGTCGGAAGGAAGTCGGAGGAGGAGGCGTTAGCGGGCGCGGGGAGGCAGGCGGCGGCGGCGTGGTCCACCCACGAGCCGCGCGCGCAGCAGCCGTGCACGCACTCGCCCGGCGAGCAGGCGCCGGCCGCCGGCGTCGCCGTGGCCACCAGAAGCAGCAGCAGCGGCAGCGTGGCGTCCGTGCCCATGGCGGCTGCGGGCGGCACTGGCGGGCGAGGGCGTGGCCTCGTGGCTGCTAGCCGCCACTAATAATACAGGCGCAGCGCCGGCTGGCGGCTGAGCACGCACGCGGCGCGACTGCCGCTGGCGTTTATCGGAGGAGCCTCTGCCGCACTTTGCCCGCCCGCGCGCCTCGGCTGCGAGATTAAGACTGCGGCCGGGCCCAGGCGGCGTATCTCTGCAGGTGGAGAGCGAGGAGGCGCCGCCACTGCCGCCAACTCCGCACCGCGCTCTCTCACAATCTCCGCGTCTTCTCCGCAAACGTCCCGCTGCTTTTGCTGCCGCGCCAGGGTCACAGGCGCTCGTCTCTTCTTTTCTTTTATGAAGTACACCGTCACTTTGTCGTGTATACTCTTCTTGGCCCACTTTAGGTTACAGTAATAACACTAAAAGTGGGCCTTTGCATTCACCTTTTGACAGCTCGAAATTTTAAAGAAAATAAAGGCTTAACCGTACGTCTGACACGAAAATTGAATAAACAAATTTGTACAGGAGAAAATTCTCTACAACTTTCCCTCTTATGTTTTTGGACCACTTTAGGTTACGGTAGTAACACTAAAAGTGGGCCTTTGCGATCGTCTTTTGACAGCTCGAAATTTAAATGAAAATAACGGCTTAACTATTCAACTGACACGAAAATTGAATAACCGAATTTGAGAGGAGGGGACTGAGGCGCTCCAGTCACGGTCTGCACGGCCACTACGGTCGGGGGTTCGAATCCCCCTCGGGCATGGATATTTGTGCCGTCCTTAGTCTTAGCTAGTTCATAAGTAGTTTGTAAGCTTAGGGACTGATGACCCCGTAGTTAAGTCCCATAAGTTCTACAAACATTTGAACATTTGATTTTTGATAAAATTCTCTACAACTTTGCATTCTTATGTTTTTCTCATATCTCGTATCGATTGAGACATATTTGCAAAAATAACGAAGATTTGACACCGTCCATTCAATTAACGAAAACAAGCCGTTCGGAGATGTCACGTGACATTTCTCGCCCAGAACTCTCTCTGGCATACGCCATCTTGTGTTGCGTATTTGATGATTTTCTTACTGTAACTTACACGTTGTCATTTCAAAGCAATGGCGCACTGAAGAATTAACAAAAACACATCGTCCTTCGTACGATAAATAATAATCTAGTGTCTACAAATGTCATATTAAGTTAACAATGGCCATCAATAGTAAGAGATTAAAGGACTCATCTTTCGATTGATAGCCGTAGCGTAGTGGGCAAGGTGTTGGACTATGTCGCTAAAGGTCGGTGGTTCGGAACGCACCACTACCTAAATTTTTTCCTAAAAGGGTTTCACACAATTATTAATTAATTTTTTATTATTTTGATCCAAAATGTTTGCAAAAAATTATAAAACTACAAATCTAAAGTGAGCCGTGAAACACATCAGTGCCATTTTTTTTCCATATTGCGTCTTTTCAGAGACATTTGTAAAAATAACGACGATTTTATTATGTCTGTCTATCTGTCCGTAACGTGTTCCCACTTTTCAGGTCGAACCGTTCAACCGATCGGCACCAAATTTTACAGACATAATAGTAGGCCGCCAGAGACCAGAACCTACCTTATTCAAATTTTTCGACAAAAAATACGTCAGTAACACTAAAAAAAGCCGTTTGGAATGTAATTGTAATTTAAAACAAACCGTTAATCTGACACGAAAATTGAATAACTGTATTTGTAGAGGAGAAAATTCTATACAACTTTCCTCTCTTATGTTTTCTTCGTAGCTCACACCGTTACAGAGTTATTTGCAAAAATAACGGCGATTTGACACCGCGACTTGATTTTACGTATACCAGGCGTTGGGAAATGTTAGTGACATTCCTCCCCCAGAAATCTCTCCGGCATACGCCATCTTGTTTCCGCTATTTTATAATTTTCTTTTTATAACATGCGCTGTGTCATTTCAAAACAGTGTCGCACTGAAGAATTATCAAAAGTAAGTCGTTCATGGTACGATAAATTATAATTTAGTGCCTAAAAATGTCATTTTAGCTGTTATCAACTTCCAGCAATAGTATGAGAATTAATAGACATTAACGTAGTTGCTCGACGTGTAGTGGGTAGTGCTTTACGTTGCACTGCATGTGGCCGGTAGTTCGAAACCCGCTGATACAATTTTTTTCGCTTTGGCTCCTAAAAGGGTTTCCGGTATTCTTAGTAATTAAATAGAGCTATATTCTGCAATGTTTAGAGTTGTGTAGATGTAAGAGTTCTCCCTCTAAAATGTGCGTTTGTTCAATTTCGTGAACATGCAGTGAAATACGTAAAAACGAATTGAACACTGGTATTCTGAAGCATTTGCACAACAGTGGGGAGAATACTATAACTGGTAGTTTCATATATGAATGCAGTCCTAGATTTCTGTGGCAACTGTCGTTCCTTAATGGAACAGAAGGAAAGTGTATACATTGCAACAATTTAACTGTTTCTTTCCTAAGCAATTATTCACTACTAATGGAATATGTTGAAAGTCATTAATTAGAATCAATGCGTCTACTAAAATGTTTGTCTTTGGCATGGTTGCTATGGACGCTTATAAAGTAGATTGTATTACCTTTTCTGTAGTTCCGATATGGCTTTGTTCATGTTACTTTGTACTGCTTTAAAATAAAGAGCAAATATTCTGTTTCAAACCGTGACAAGGTTCTTTTTTTACAGATAAGTGGCAAATGGAATAAGTGTGGTAATAGCGAATCCCGCAAAGCTCTAGTACGTAATCTATATACAAAGTTACTATTATTGTGTCATTTACAACAGTCATTGTAAAAGTATCTCCCCAGTTTGTGTACATGTGATAAGGAAGTCTATGTTTGCAATTCGTTGGTACGAAGTTCACAAAGTAGAACAAATGCACTTTTTAGGGAAATCGCTGTTACCTTTCAACAACTCAGAATTTTGCAGAATATAGTTGTGTTCAATTAACAAGAGTGTGCAAAAACCTGTTAGGAAACAATATGAAAAAAATGCCAGTGGCTGGTTTTTATTCTTTTTTATTTTTATTTATTTATATTTTTACTCTTCAGGTAGTTTGATGCTTTGCGGTCGTTCGTTCATGTTCGTTCTAGATTGTTCGTTGAGAATTTTGCTTAGTTTTTTTCTTTTCTTTTTACAGATGGCGTCGAACTCTGTTTCTCTCTTTTAATTAGTTCTTCGGTTTGAACGGTCCTTTGTGGACGTTGGTTTATTTTGTTGAATTTTGATCGTTTCGTCGTTAACTTAGTTTTTTCGTTACAAAGGGCGTTGAGCCCTCTGACGGAACACGCTGAGTTACCACGCCGGCAACCCTCTGACCGAGCACTCTGAGCCACAGCGACCGGCAAGTTTCGAACCACCGTCTAAGACGTTCGTGCATCACAAACTAATTCGCTGCCCATTACGCTACCCCGAACAGCTTCGAGAGTAATCCGTAATTCTCGTATCTGCTAAGATGGCATATTTAGACATTAGATTATAATTCATTGTCATAAGAACGACGTGTTCTTGATAATTTTCAGTGCTCCATAGCTTTGAAATGACAACGCTTGAGTTATAATAAGAAAATCATCAAATACAGAAAGCAAGAAGGGTATACAAAAAAGTTTCGGGCAAGGGATGTCACGTGACTGAAATTCAAATGTTTGTAAATCTATCGGACCAAACTGCGTGGTCATCAGTCCGTTGCTTACAAACTACTTACACCTAGGTAAACTAACCTAAGGACAACACACACACCCATGCACCAGGGAGGACTCAAACCTCCGACGGTGAGCAATCGCGCGCTCCGCAGCGAGGCGCCTTAGACCGCTCGGCTACTCCACCGCGGCAGACAAAGTAAGTAAATAGGTTTTCTTGCTCTCCCCCTCCACTGGGAGCAAAGGTTTTTTTTTGTTTTTTCTTTTTTTTTGTTGTTAAAAATACATCGAAATAAAATTATTTTCGAAGTACATTAAAATACATAGAGTAAGCGAGTCAAAGGAACCCATATCATAACAGAGTTTTGACTAACAATTGGTATACATATGACTTGCAGTGAGGCCTCTACCTCGCAAGTTTAGGACTCTTACAAGTCTAGCTCTTTCAACTTTAGTTCTCTTACATGTTTAGATCTTGCACATACGATAGATATTCCGAGTTCATGATCAGCTCTGTTCAGACAGCTCTGTCCAGTTATAACCCGCTCGAGAATTTCATTGTATTGTCATCGCGAACATTTATTTTTTAGAAGAATGGTAATTTATTATTATATTTATTATTATTATTAACTAATTTCAGACTGATTAGTAAAGAGAATTATCAGATAATGGGAATATTATACTAGGAATTTATCGATAGTATATTAAGGTCTGCGGATGCCTTCTAGGATTTCTGTAAAGAAAATGATAAACGAGGAGGAATTACCTTCGAGCTTATTAAATATCATGTTTAACAGTAATTAAAGTGTTATCTGTGTGACCTAAATCATTTTGAAAATATGTTCAAGATTAAATTCAAACAGGTTTTAGTACTTTCACCTAATAGAACTTTAAATAAAATATGTGAAATATTTTGAAGTAAATGGACAACAAACAATATCATCAGAATCACGAAATAATTACATTTGTGTACAGGACGGAAAATTACTTTGAATGTCATTTATAATCCCAGACTCAGACTTTAGTACATTCAAAAGTAATAGCACAGGGTTTACATTCTCTAAAAGGTGACATTGCTTGTAAATGACAGTTTTAAGAATACCTGAGACGAAAAGTGTGTTAAGTGCAGTATTAGTGAAGTAATTCAACCGCAAGAGAGTAACTTTCATAATCACTAATTAATATTTTAAAGTCCGTCGATAGACTATATTTTGAACTGAGTAACTGCAAAGGCCATACGAAATCAGAGACTGAAAGATAAACTAATTTCTAATAACCTTCGCCTCAAATAGAACTAACCGTGGCAATATAATTATATACAGCACGTAATTACGGTGCCAAAATGAAATCAAGGCCATGAAAGGAAAGAATCTTCATGCTCGTCAATAACATTACAAACTCAAGGAAGACAGCCGGCCGCGGTGGCCGAGGGGACTGAGGCGCTTCAGTCACGGTCTGCGTGGTCACTACGGTCGGGGGTTCGAATCCCCCCTCGGGCACGGATATTTGTGTCGTCCTTAGAATAAGGTAGTTGATAAGTAGTTTGTAAGTTTAGGGACTGATGACCCCGTAGTTAAGTCCCATAAGCTTAACAAACATTTGAACATTTGAACATTCAAGGAAGACAAGATAACCAACCTACCAACAACAAGCAAGAAGCCTGTTACAAAAGGTTGAAGCGTTCCTTCACTTTGTCCTCGAAGTGGTACTGGCTTCTCTCCAACTCCAAAGCTGGGCTTAACTCACAGTCGCTTTTATCGCTTTATGCTTCTCGAGATCGAAGAATGCGAGAAACTTGGAATAGTACTCGTAAAAATGCGATAACATTCTGTCACAGAAACTTACGACTTTTTAAAACCTCACCTTTCATGTCCTCTCTGAGAGTGCAGGCACGTGTAGACCGTTATTGTTTTAAGACTCGCGAAAGCTGACAATGTTGCATGGGGTCCTAATTACGCTATGAACGCAAACAAGCGTTAAAATATGTCACTGAATCAACGAAATGCCGCCTCCCCTTCCAGAAAGGGGACAATGCCACAGAACGCAATAATTCTTTCTCTTGAGCCATGTTCCCACACGTTTGTTAATCGGATTTGGCGTGTTAATAGTTACAGGGTTGCCGGATGCCCTTTTCTGTCGCCATCCCATGCCCCCCCCCCCCCCATAAGGAAATGTGTATCTCAAATGTCTGCGTATAGTGTTATTTGTGTGAAAGAGTAGTTTTACGAAATTTTTGCGAATCACGTAACTGAGGCGGGACTTGGGGACCAGCCCGGTATTCACCTAGGGGGATGTGGAAAAGCGCTTAAAAACCACATCCAGCTGGCCGGCACTCCGACCCCTTTCGTTATTCCGCTGGGCGGATTCGAAGCGGGGCCGGTAAGCCTCCCCATCTTGGAAAGCGGAGCGTTAAAGCACACGACTAACCGAAAGGGTGCCACAGAACGAAATAATAAAGGTTAAAAACACAATCTTTCAGGTTTGAACAGGCCCTAAGAATGTCACCCAAACAAACAATACGCCGCTTTCCCTCACTGCTGTGGGATCTCATTACTGATCTGGTATGTGTCGTTGACTTATTTTCATCAAATGCAGACTGAGTATGTTCAAAACATGTTCAAAAGTTTGTCAAGTTATGGGACCAAACTACAGTGCTCATCGGTCCCTAAACTTACAAACTACCTAAACTAACTTATCCTAAGACAAACACCCACGCCCGGGGTAGGACTCAATCCTGGCTATTCATGGCTATTCCGCTGTGGCACTGTGCAAGTTTCTGCATTTTAAGAAGTGATGGATAAATTTGTTTAAGAAAGAAAAGGGAACGAACTCTTTGTCCCAGTGAAAATAAAATTGGATACAAAGGAAACAAAGTCTGGTACTAAAGTGGCGTGAATATAAAAATTTAGTGGAAAACATTATATAAGTGGTTTAAAGTACAGTATACTGGAGAGCTTCCATTATTTGCGCGTAGTTTGTTTCTGTAGGTTTTAAGCTAGATACAAAATAAAAAACCGTGACTACAAACGGTTCTTTCCTTCTTTCTCTCACATTCAGAATAACGCATTGTCAAAGCAGGTACATTAATGAGGCCACAATACGTGATATGATATAATGCAAATGCATAATGAAGATATGCCATGGAAGTGTGGATCTATATATGTGAATGATAATTTAAAAAATAATGAAATTTCACAGCGTGGGAGTTGTCGTGTGATCTAAGGCACCATGCTACGGATTGGGCGGCCACTCCCGGGGAGGTTCGAGTCCTCCCTCGAGCATAGTGGTGTGTGTTGTCTTTAGCGTAGGTTAATTGAAGTACTTTGTAGCTCTAGGGACTGATGACCACAGCAGCTCTAGTAACAAAATTTTAAAATTTGAATAAAATTTCATTTTCACTTTTAAATCCCTCATTAATAGCATAATTTATAAAATATTCTACAAGAAGATTTTTGCACAAACTTTTCACATTTCGCATAAAACTAAATTTTGATACGTGAATTTTCTGCGACATTAATTTATTTTTCACATCAACACTGCTCCTAAGCCCCTTTCTCGTCGTAGTTGACTACTCCAGACGACTGCGTCTACCGTAGCGCCCCTGCCGTACTGCCATGTCGTCCGTCTAGAGCGGATGTTAGCTCCGAAATTGGTGGCTTTACCTGCTGGCTAATTTCACATCTGAACGATGAAGCGAGATTATGAGGGCACTTTTTACGTAGGAGCAAGCACTGATAACAGACTTTATCAATAACGAAAGGAAGTTTTTGTCAAATGTGATGTGGAAAATTATCTAACCATTAAGAACTGAAAACATATGAAAAGCTTTGTCCAAACATTTCGAAACATGTACATTTGCTGGAGAAAATATATACATCATACAATATGGAAAATGCTGTAAATAGTGCCTGTTTATTTTTCATAGCTTGTTTTCTTGGTAAGCGTTAATTAACGTCCTCTCGTCTAATTATTCTGACTCTTTCACTGTCGGAATAGTTTTTATTAAAACACGTTTATATGTTTATGCATAGTATAAGTTTTCTCTCTGAAGAAAAGTAGGTTCTGATATAACTTTTCAATGTGATAAGAAAACAATGGAAACTACAGAATGAAGAAGATGTGAAAATATTCTTCAACAGGAATAAGCTGGGCTAGCGTAGATTAACTTCCGCTACAGTTCCATGCATCTGCGCATGCGCATCATTCTGCAGCGCACACCGAAATTTAGAACTCCATACACGGCAAAATCTATAGATCATTGACGTGATAGACGCGCTTGCGATGGGGTTGGCTACTGATTTACACTCAGGCAATATAGGCACACGCGTTTCGATTAGACGATTTGCACCAGAGTTTCGCTCGTGTAAAACGAGTTTTAGTAATGACCGACGTCGGAGTTTGGTCTCTTGTTAATCGTTTGTGTTCGTCACTGAGTGAAGACTATTTCACGAGACTCTTCTACATCGCCTTCTACATCCATACTGCGCAACCACCTCCAGTGTCAGTGTGTGGCGAAGGGTACTTAGTGTACCACTCTCACAACTGTATAATTGATGATAAAAATAATGGAATCTCTCCAGTATACTGTACTTTAAACTTCTAATTGAATAATATACATATGGTAACGTATTTTAGTCAGATGTTGGTTACAGTTATAATTTCTGTGTGATTCATAATGATATTTTACTGTCTCAACACTCTACTTGAGGTCTACAGGGCCTTTACTTAGAGCGAGGCACCATGGGGCTACCATAAGAGTGAAAAAGTCAGTCTTGTTGCCCTCTAATATGCTGTGTAATCACATCGGACGGATAGTATAGTTGCGTACCTTCGTGACATGGACAGTATGAGGTTATCAATCACCTCTTGAGGGATATTTGGCCATTCTTCCATGAGCGTAATATTCAACTCTCTAACCGTTGTGAGAGGTGCTAGTCTGGCTGAAATGTGTTTGCCAAGTGCATCCCACACATGCTCTATCGGGTTAAGTCCGGCGAACAACCTGGCCACTCCATTCGTCCAGTTCCCTCAGCTTCACGCATGTTGTCCATCAGGGCAGCTCTGTGGGTAAGAGCGTTATCTTCCACCAGAAGGAACCTATCTCCTACGTCACCAGTGTAGGGCACAACAAAAGTCGAAGGATGTCTCTACACCTCTGGGCAGTCAAAGCGCCATTCTAAACGACATAGAGGTCTGCACATAAGCAGGATTTTTCAGAGTTCCATGTTCTTTCCAGATTAGGGAACTACGTTTGTCCGGCTGAACAGACAATCTTGTGTACAATAGCCGGCGCCATTCTTTGACTCCAGTCCTGATGTTCCTCCTCGTAGTTGCTGCGAGCTAAACGGTGTCGTAGGTTTAATGGGACATACCCATAAGCCCCCGTGCATAGAGGCCACGTCCCCGAAGGCGATGTTGATATTGCGCGTCCTTTTGCTGCCTGCATGGTGCGTTTCAGCTCAGTTACATTCAGCCTCCTGTCTCGACGTGCTGTTAACCGGAGATAACGGCCATCTCTGGCTGATGTTACCCGTGGACAATCGTGGCCTTGCCTCCTTATAAAGGTTTCTGTTGTCTGAAATCGCATGCAGGTCTTGTGCATTACACTTTGGAACACACTAAAAGCTGCAGCCACCTCCCTCAGTGTCTGTTTTGTTCCCAACCTTCGTATGGCTCACCATGTCAGTGTTTCGCGGATATCACGCTGTTGTTGCATTGCAATGCCTGCACACTACCCTATCTGAACCCAACTACTGGTGTAATTCGTATGGTAGAATAAACTTAATTCAACACCAACCCCATCTGCAGCAACTTTCTTGTATCTTGGTTGCCGTAATGCTGTTGTCCTTCATTCCGCAGGACCGTCAGAAAGCCGTCGAACAATTATAGTCCATGCTACCGATGACAATACTTCAGAACCTAGATATCGCAAGTGATTCCTTAATCGTTTTGACCAGTGTACAAGTACAAATAGAGGTGTCCGGCTGTTGGGGCGTCGTACGACGACACAAGATCTGTGTGGATGTGTCTGAGCACCTACTCGTATATAGAATTCAGAAATCGGAACCACCGTACGCTACTCCTCGGAGTACCTCCATGGAAATTTCATGGAGTTAAAAGAACATTGGCAACACGACTTTGGAAATCCTTAACATAAATTTGTAATTTTTAATTGATTAAGATAACTGCCAGTTATATGATACAGAATAAATGCTTCTATAATTATATATGCCGACTCTTGCTTCATAATTAGTCGTCATTTTCGGAGGTCCTGTTCGACAAGCGCACCAGTGATCTGTCTTCTCAACACACTGTCCTTTCCATTGATTGTTAATATCTATAACTTCCTAGAAAGCTGCTTTCATGTTCTCCTTGCACTCAACTTCAAAAGCACTAGAGAGTGTTCTGTTGTAATCATTAGATCTAGCCATTAGTGCAGGCATGTTCATCAAGCCACAAAACAAATATATACCTTCTCTTCCTACATGAAAAACGTCTTACGGCATAATACTATCTTTTATCGCCTCATACATTTTAACATGTAAAGCAGAAATTTTGAATTGACTATCATATTTACTGGGCGTTCTCAGGCCCTTTGTACTACTATTATCAAATTCACATGAATCGTTAATCATATGGGTAAATACTTCTAAGCCAATTAACCTAAGTACACTGGAAAAATCGAGCTTGTTACCGTACACACCACAATTAATTACTTCACTAATTTCCTTCTTTGAAGAACTCGGTGATTTTTTCCGAAAATCGTTCTTCACACTAGGGAGCTGCATCTGTAATACTGTGTCTGCAATTTCCTGTGTCTTTCAGACATAAAATTCGATGTTTCCTCCCTTTTTTGAATATGGATCTACTGTTACGAGCCACTTCAAGCAACAAGAGTTAATAATGCAAGACTATAAACTGAAAGAAGCTGGTAGAACTTGCTAGTCAACAAAACCGAAACGAAAGAAAGAGGAAAATAATCTTTCTTGCCGCTTTCTAAACAGATCTGCAGTTTGTTTAGATTATGTGAACGAAAAATTAATGAGAAAAAATTCGAGTATAGAGAACGTATGGCTCAGAACATGGAAAGAGGCAGCGTGGCAAGTGCAGTAGTTCAAAGAAACATTTTAAAACATATATCTAACCAGAATCCCATTATGAAACTTTGTGATGTTATTCCTATAGAATCAAGATTTGTGACTAGATTTCGGAAAGCTATTGACATCACGATATTTCACTGCAGGCATTTGCAGAACAGATGTTAACGGCAGGTCATAATCCACAAAGAGCGGAAGAAATTAAAATTTTCCACAAAGGAAAAAACAGCGGGTACCAGACATTTTGGAAGACTTAGAGATTTTTAGACACGTTATGCGAAAAGATGGATTCTTTTTAAACAAATAGTTGCAACTGAGAAACAGAAGCCTCTTTACTGGTTTCAAGGTGCTACTCGCGAGCCGCGATTTCCGGTTTGTCAACATCACTTCCTCTTCGGAAGTGGTTTTTTACTCAAGTACAAAGCTCAAATGTTTTCCTTTAGTCTCACGAGATGGACTATTTACCGGATAAGCAAGTAACTCATTAGAGGACACGGTTATTCACGTCTTACAATATCGTAATAAAAGCTTTTAATTCTGTTACACTTCTTCTCTGGAAAAACATGCTGTTTATTTTCCACACACTTACAAAGTCATTTGTAATGTATTATAAGATGGAAAAAGAGTTGTACAGTAAGGCCAATTAGGACTAAGCAGCACATTTTTGTTTTTTAATTTTTAACATTTTGTACTTCATTATTGTTGCTCTATTTTGTACTTAAGTAAGTCTGATTATTATTTTCTACGATTGGAAGTTATGTCGTTACAGATAAAGTAAAATTTCACATAACTGAACATCTGTTACGATACTAGCTATTGTTGATTACAGTCATATTCAAGATTGTGTACACAGCACTGGCCGGCCGCGGTGGCCGAGGAGACTGAGGCGCTCCAGTCACGGTCTGCACGGCCAGTACGGTCGGGGGTTCGAATCCCCCCTCGGGCATGGATATTTGTGCCGTCCTAGTTCGTAAGTAGTTCATAAGTAGTTTGTAAGTTTAGGGACTGATGACCCCGTAGTTAAGTCCCATAGACTATACAAACATTTACACAGCACTGCTATCTTATAAAAATTCACTCTGAGTATGTTTGTGCTCGCAATCTCGAAAAGTACTTGGTTGATTGGTTTTGAGTATGCTACAACCTCACAGTTTTCATGGTAGAGGAGACGTGTAGCTCACGACGCGCGAATATTCATAATTTATTTCTCCAGTATTTGAGAATGAGAGCACTTAGTGATTTGCAACAAATTTCATACGTCGTATCAAACCTTTATCTCGTAGATAGCGCAACAACAAGTGAAAACAGAGAGACTTCCGCTCACTGTATTGTCACTGTCCGTGTATTCTAGCTACCATAACAGGCATAACGTTTGAATACTTCGATTCTGCTAACTATATCCTCGTCACATGTTGAACACGGTAGTCACGTAAACCGCTAAATGTGGCTTCAGATTTACATCGTTTTACGACATTCGGCTCAGGAGATATGGTGTTATAACCATAGAACGGAGTGAAATCGAAAATGCAGTACTAAATTAACTGTCAATTCACACTTCTGAATACCATATAAATATTTTAAATTCTCTCTAGTCGTATAGTGTACATCAACTTAAAATCAGACATATAGGGTGTTTCCGTAAGAGCTTAGAAAAATTTTAACAGGACACAGAGCTCCTTATTTAACAGCCATATACAACCGCTCTCTCAAAGAAGGATCTGTACCAAAACATTGAAAAGTTGCACAGGTCACACCTATATTCGAGAAAGGCAGTAGGAGTGACCCATTAAACTACAGGCCTATTTCATTGACCTCAATTTGCAGCAGGGTTTTGGAACATATCCTGTATTCAAATGTTATAAATTATCTGGAACAGAATGATCTATTGGCCCAAGGTCAACATGGATTTAGAAAATATCGTTCATGCGAAACACAACTAGCTCTTTACTCACACGTAGTTGTGTGTGCTATCGACAAGGGTTCGCAAATTGATTCCGTATTCCTTGATTTCCAGAAGGTTTTTGACACCGTACCTCACAAACGGCTTTTAATCAAATTGCGTGGTTACGGTATATCGCACCAAATTTGCGACTGGATAGGGGATTTCCTGTCAGAGAGAACACAGTTCGTAGTAATCGATGGTAAGGCATCGACTAAAACAGAGATGATTTCGGGCGTTCCACAGGATAGTGTTACTGGTCCTCCGCTGTTCCTTATTTACGTAAACGATTTAGGGGAAAAGCTAAGTAGCTTTCTTAGGTTGTTTGCAGATGACGCCGTCATTTAGCGTCTAGTAAAATCATCTGAAGATCAAAACCAACTGCTGAACGATTTGAATAAGATATCAGTATGGTGTAAAAATTGGCAGTTGACTAAATAATGAGAAGTTTGAAGTCGTCCACATGAGTACGAAAAGAAATCCGTTCAAATTTGTTTACAAGATAAATCAATCAAAAGTGAAGGCCGTAAACTCCACAAAATACCTAGGAATTACTATTACTTCAGACTTAAACTGGAAAGAACACGTAGATAATGTCGTGGGAAAGGCGAACCAAAGACTGCGTTTTATTGGCAGAATCCTTAAAAGATGCAACAGAACTACTAAAGAGGCTGCCTACACTACGCTTGTCCGTCCTTTTTTGGAGTATTGCTGCCCAGTGTGGGATCCTTATCAAGTGGGTTTGACGGAGGACATCGAAAGAGTCCAGAGAAGAGCAGCTCGTTTCGTATTGTCACGCTACAGGGGAGACATCGTTACGGAAATGATACAGGATTAGGGGTGGGAATCATTACAACAACGGCGCTTATCGCTGCGGCGTGGTCTACTTACGAAACTCCAATCGCCAACATTCTCCTCCGAATGCGAGAATACATTCTTGATTCGCACTTACATAGGTAGAAATGATCATCATAATAAAATACGAGAAATCAGAGCCCGAACGGTGTTCATTCTTCCCGCGCGCTATTCGAGAATGGAATGGGAGATAAAAAGTATAACGGTGGTTCGATGAACCCTCTGCCACTTAAATGTGATTTGCAGAGTTTCTCATGTAGATGTAGATGTAGAGGATGCTCCATTGAACAATTTGAGGTAGGGGGCCTGGAGTTGGAGAAGACAGCTTAAGAAGATAATAGGTAGACAGTCACATTAATGTGACTTTTTTATTTACATTAGTTACAATTAAGTGCAAATATCATCACTGACACAATGAAAGTATCATTTGCGCTGATTCTTACAAAATGTGCTGAAATTGACAGTCAAAACCTCAGTGTAAACATGACATTGGCGAGCAAGATTCGATTTACCGTGACAAATATCCCTAGTGTGTTTCGAATCAAAGCACAAAATAGCTACAATTTAGGCAACTAATTCCGTCTACGTATCCACTGGGGTCTCATACACTAGTGATTTTAGATATCCCAATAGGAAATAATCAAGAGGATTCAGATCAGTCCGCCGCGGTTGAGTAGCCGAGCGGTCTAAAGCGTCTCGCTGCGGAGCGCGCGGTTGCTCACCGTGGAGGTTCGACTCCTCCCTGGGGCATGGGTGTGTGTCTTTGTCCGTAGGTTAGTTTACCTAGGTTTAAGTAGTTTGTAATCTACGGACTGATGACCACGCAGTTTGGTCCGATAGATTTACAAACATTTGAACATTTTTTTCAGATCAGTCCAGTCGCGGCGGAGTGGCCGAGCGCATTAAGACGCTTTGCTGCGATGCGCGAGGCCGTTCTCCGTCGGTGGGTTCGAATCCCCCCTCGGTCACGGATGTTTGTGCTGTCTTTAGTGTAAGGTAGTTCATAAGTAGTTTGTAAATTTAGGGACTGATGACGCCGCAGTTAAGTCCCATAAGCGTTAAAAACATTTGAACATTTCAGATCAATCCAGCGACCAGGAAATACAGCATGGAGATGTTCGCAGACATCCACAATGAAGTGAGGCAGTGCACTCGTCATGTTATATCCAGATCCTCTGACGAACAGCCAAGGGTAAGACATCCAACAACTCAGGTACAACTCCTTGCAAGAACCTCAAGTCCAGGTTGCATTCAAACGGCCAGGTAGAAGATATGGCCCAATTAGATTTTCGCGTATGATGCCGGACCAAATATTCACGACCAAAACTACTTCATGGTGTGACTCTACTACAACGTGAGGGTTTTCGTCACCCCATACTTCGATCGTGATCAAATGAGGCCTCGTCAGTTAACAACATACTTTTGGTATTTTATTTGGTGGCAATGAACCTAAATCTGATGACAAAACTGTAGTCTGAAAGAAGTACGTCAATTTCAAAGTTTCTGCAAAATATTTTATAACATGTTCATGTCAATCTGTAAGCAATGATTGTGGTTTTGTAATTTTGCAGGCAATAAAATTATATATAATTGTAGTTCAGATTTTTCTGTGGTATTATTTCCGTATTGATGACGTTTCAGAGAGATTTGTAGAAACCTTTTGGACGCCAAACGAAGTGCCATTTGAACTTTACTTATTTGATCTGGCACTGCTATTTTATGTGAACAGGATATCTCTTCTTGTCTCCCAGTTGCTGCTTGAAGAAATCTGGAGATTACAACCCACCAGATTTGATTTGTTGGTGTTCTTCACGGAAATTAAATAGAGGGACAATAATGAAGTACAAACAGTTAAAAATAAAAAATTGCTGCTTAGTCTCAATTACTATACAACTCCATCTTATAAAACCATCAAAAATGATTTTGTAGGAATATGGAAAATAAAAGCATGTTTTTCCAGTAAAGAGATGTAACAGAATTTAATGCGTTGATAACGATATTGTAAGTGAATATCAGTGTCCTCTTATGATCAAGTAGCTTACCCAATAAAAATTCAATCTCTTGAGATTAATTACGAACGTTGTAGCTATTATTGTTATTATCATTTAAGAAAAGGAAAGTGGTTGCCTTTGAGACATATGTAAGTAAGAGGCATTGTGTTGAAATGACATTGACTTACAAAGTTGTTAACTGGAAAACTAGTCGCTCAGTCCTTTGTTAGTAGAACGACTGACACTATGCGCCCGTTGGCGCAAACTCAGGCACAATAATTGCGTGGACTCGTTGTGGACGATATGGGTATAATTCTTGTTCGTGGAGTACTCGCCACACGCTAGTATGAGCAGTGCCCATTTCACGTGCAGTGCCATCTCTAATGACCACGCTATCGATATGACTTTAAACACTAAGCTTCTTTCCTGAAATACGTGAAATACGAGTACTTGTAACTATGCGGGAGTGGCCGCGTGGTCTAAGGCGTTATGCTACGGACTGGGCGGCCGTTCTCGCCGGAGGTTCGAATCCTCCCTCAGGCATGGGTGTGCTTGTTGTCCTTAGTGTAAGTCAGTTTAAGTAGTTTGAAAGTCTAGCGACTTTAGTCCAATAGGTTTACAAACATTTGAACTTTGGTTCTTGTAGAGGGGTCCGCTGCTACAAGTTCCAGCACCTCCTGGATGTGCGACTGGTCGTCTCCTTGCCAGATCCCGCGTTTCTTTTTCACAATGGGCCAGTCTACCTCATTCGTCGATCGAGAGAAATAAACACATCTCTTGACGGATGATGCCTGTCACGTAATCTTTCCGTGTACCTCCTTCCAGCAGCGATAGCATTGCAACGTACTTCCTCTTACAGAAGGTGCATGTCAGTCAGTTCTGCGAAATTGTATCCTTACTGCTACATCGTGTTGTACTGTACTTCTATGAATAGCACAGAATAATGAATGAGTCTATCATTGCTTCATGGCACGTCTGTCGTTGGACAGTGTAAACACAACACAGCCACCTGGTGGAGAAATAAACAAAACCTGCATCAGGCTCCTCCTTGTTTCCTTGCAGGAAATAAATAAGGTATATGTAAAATTGCAGGCTTGTTAGTTGTAAATAAGGTGAAAAATGTTAATGCGAGACAAATAGGCAGACAAGTTTCCTTCCATTTCTCGTTAAGCGGGCTTCGCCGACCATAGGTTCTATACCTAAAATTGTTCAGTGGAACATTCTCTGTGTCCCGTTAAATTTTTAAACGCTCTTGCGGAAATACCCTGTATGTATGTGATATAAGGTATCTTTCATATTTTCTTATAAGCCACTTCTTCTATTTCTACCAGTCTTATATTTCTTAAAGAGAAGGAGGAGGGAGACGGGGGGTGGGGGGCTGACGGAGAAAGAGGAGAGGAAGAAATTGCAAGGTAAAGTGGAGAGGAAGATAAGGACAGATGTGGAGGATGAGATGAACAAAGAGGGGGGGGGGGGAGGAGGAGGAGACAGAGAGGGAGGAGGTGGAAGAGGGGCGGACGAATGGGAGGTAAAGTTGGATTAAGAGCGACGCTCACAGAAGCATTTCTTATGGACAATTATGTGTCGAATGCACGAGGTTGGTAAACCGTCAGTTTAAAATCAGTCCATTGTCTTTGCAATAAACATTGGTTTTCTGAGACCACTAGGGCGGGCGGAAGGGACTAGATGACAAAGTAGCCATGAATGATAACACCATAAGCTGTAGTTTCACTTCATTATTTATTGGCAACCAGTTTCAATGGACGAAACTGTCATCTTCAGGATCTTATAATAATCTGCACTTTGCTGCGATAAAAACAACAAAATGACTGATGTCGCACATTCATAAAACGTTACAGCTAGGAGGACCAACAGGATACTGATTTTCAGACAACCGGTATATTTATGAAATACAGCTGAACACCTGTAAACATCCAACCATGAAGATAAAATGAATGCGAAATATTATTTTTCTCTGAAATTACTTTACTGATAGGTACTTAGCAACTACACAATTTCAATAAAATCGCCTTTGGGAAATGTCCGGAGGCGTCGAAACCATCTACGCGTCTAGTTTATGACCCTGACTGATCGCCGTATGCCACGGGCAGTACGCCGGATAACCCGCAGTGATTTTTTTCCTCTTCAGCAGAGTGTTGGTAATCACAGGAACTTATGTCGGGTGATGCGGTGGGTATTCTAGAATCTCCTATTGCCAGCGGAGCAAGAGGTTCTGCTGCGGTATGGGATCGTGCATTGTCGTGCTGGATTATTGGGTACTGTTCCATGGAATGTCGCAGCTTTCGCTTAAAAACTGGAAGCAATTGGTGTTACTGTTCATGTAACAGCAGCAAATCATTCCACACACAATGCACGATGCCACGCCGCTGCTGTTGTCTTGCGCCGCTGGCAATGGTAAAACTTGGACCATACACCGCACTCACATCAGTCCCTGTGATTATATCTTTGCAGCCAGAGATGACATTATCCTTGCCATAAGGCGGTCGATAGGAAGCATAAACAGAAATAGACGCGCAAAGTGTATATATCTTCCAGACATTTGGAAAAATGCCATAAATAACGGGACCGATTAGTTTGAAGATGCGATATTATAAATGCCTCTGCCAATAAACTCATTAAGAGAAAAATAATGGTTCTTACTTTTTATCCAGCCCCTGTAAATTCCGTCAAAGTAACCTATCTTCAGTACAATGCCTTTAGTTGAACCATTCGGTTTCTGTACAGGATGAAATGGTTCGCAGGGGACCTCTGTACGTTCTGACTCACGGCTCAGAAATACTCACGGTCTGAAACTTCTCTTCATATGACACTCCAGTTTCCAACTACCCTATAACTTAAAATCATGTAATGAAGGTCTAATGTCGCCATTGTAAAAAAACTTGTTTAATAGGGTGCTTGATATATGATCGAATTTGTGCAAGTGTTAAGCTATAGATTAATAGTTGAAGACGACGTAGACTTGTTATTTACGTAATTAAGTACAGCTGTGTATCCGAGTTCAAAGACATTGACAGGAAGAACCAAATAAATTCCACTTTAAAAGAGTGTCTAAATAAGATTTGCCAGCTTCACTTAGAAAAAAGAGGGACACTCTATGTCATATTACGGTTGGACAGAATGTAACCATGTAACCGAACGAGTTCATAAATACACATATCTTGCAACCATCATAAATGACCAGTAGGACCCTGCTAATGAGGTGAAGTCTATAATTGGAAAAGCCAGAGCAGTTTTCAACAAGATGAGTAATCTGTTCAGAAATCACGTATTATCAATGAACACGAAGATAATACCTCTGCGCTGCTATGTGTTCTCGACCCTCTTCTACGGTACAAAAACATGGACTCTGACAGAATCATTAAGTAAAGGGTTGGAGGCCTTCGAAATGTGGCTGTACAGAAGAATTTTAAGAGTACCGAGGACAGATCGTGTCACAAACTCGAAATTCTACGAAGAAGGACGAAGTCATCAAATCTTCAAAGAAAGATAGCAGGAAAGTGTTGGTCGAAGAAGAATATCTTGAAACTGCCTGGCAGATTAAAATTGTGTACCGGAACCGGGACTCGAATCTGGGACCCATATCAGCGCACACTCCGCTGCAGAGTGAAAGTTTCATTCTGGAAGAATATCTTGGTTAAATAATATTAGAGTTATTATAAATGTTATTATAAATGAAAGTCTGAGATGGTGTGTGTTCCATACGTCAGTGTGTTTCACAATTACACAATTACACCAACAAACTTTTAGGGGATGTTGAAGGCTCTTGAGTAATAAAATGAACACAGAGATCCATTTCAGAAACGTAATCTAACAATTCTATAGAGCGTCGAAGTTGCTAAAGTGAATGTTTAGCGGCAGACATTCCGTAGCGCCGTTGAATGGCATTTCCGGGCATAGTTTACTAAGCCCATTTTCCTCCTCAAGAGTCTTCTACATCCAGTAAAAGTTTGTTGGTGTATTTGTGTAATTCTGAAACCCACTGTCGTATGCAACACACATCTATCTCAGTCTTCGACGTCCATTTACTGTCGGAGATACACATAGGACAAATTTTTGTGAGGATATTTTTTTATTATTATTGCCGGCATGTGAGGAATCGCGCTGCGAAGCCCGAGCGCTTGGATTTCGCTCCACCCTGTATATAATCAAGGAGAAGACGGTCAGCGTGCCTTTCTTCAGTGTGGATGTACTCCAGCCTCGAAATGTTAAGGGAATCGGTGACATACCGCGAGAAATGAGTTATATGATCAGGGCAATACGTCATAAGTGTGTGGATAAGATGAAAATTTGTGTCTGGCGGGAAGAAGGAAGACTAGGGTCCAACGATGCAGACAAGCTCGGACTGATTTCCTAAGAAGGGGGAAGGAATTCAGCCGAACCCTTTCAAAGGAAACATCCTGGCACTTGCCTGGAGTAATTTAGAGGAGTCACGAAAACTTAAATCTGGATGGCCAGAGCTGTATTTGAACCGCCGTGCCACCGAACGCGAATGCAGTGTGGTAACGTCAGCACTTCTTCACTCTGTCGTGCTAATGTAGTGCATCCAGTCGTGGTGATCACTGTGTCCAGGTGGCGTAGCGGTCAACCTGACTGCCCAGTAATCAGGAGACTCAGTTTCAAAACCCGGTTGGGCACAAAAAATCTACTTTCCCCACTGATTTAATTCAGTGCCCACTGGCAGACGATGTCGTAAATTCGTCCGCGTTTTAGTGCTGTTTGTCTGAAAGGCTTCCAGAAATACGTCAGCTGCTGCAGGAGAAAGCGGGGAGTGCAGTGCCACCTAAAATACAGACTCAACTGCTCCAGGCCGCAAACATCTGGCGGCATTCGCTGCCGTGAGACGTTAAAAAGGTCTCAGCCACAGCCACGTTCGTAAACAGAAATTTTATGTCATAGTTGACGCAGACCCATATAAACAAGTAGCCACAAGAGAACTGGTGTAGCGCATATATGCCTTCCTGCAGGACGATTCAGCCCTCTGGTATACACACTCCAGAAGCAAAGGCTATATGATGTTCCTGACAAATTATGTCATTTACCAATCTAAACATGTACAGGTACGTAGGAAAAATTATATCAGAACCAACACTATGAAGAGAGCAGCTGAAATACTTCGGTTTTTTATACTTAATTTTAATGTTGCAGAATTTTATGGTCTTTGTTTAGATACTACGAGGGTTGTTCAAATGAAAGGTACGAAACGTCTTAACAACCAAACCAGTTGAAATTTAAATTTGCCGCTTTGGGATAACGTAGTTTGTCATTTAGGGATGCGAAGCATGCGCGTCACCTCCGCCTCAAAGTTCAAGGCTGTGACCTCAGCAGGCAAGGTGATGCTTACCACCTTGTTCGACGTCCGAGGTCCGATACTCATCCGATTCCTCGAGCACGGAAAACCATAAGCAGTGACGTGTACTGTGAGACACTCCGTAGCCTGTGCAAATGCATCAAGAGCAAACGGCATGGGCTGCTCACGGAAGGAGTGATTCTGCTCCACGATAACACACGTCAGCACGTCTCCAGGGTCACACAGGGTGTACTGGCCAATTTCAAGTGAGAGCAAGTTGATCATCCGCCCAACAGCCCAGACGTGTCGCCTTGTGAATCCCATTTATTTGGTCCACTGAAAATGATCTCAACAGGGACAGCGAACTGAAAGAACCAGTAGAGGACTGGTTGTTGTCACAGCCACAGGAATTCTGGGAAATCATCCGGTTCGTTAAACAGTGCTTTAGTTGTGCTCACGCCTCTGGTGATTCCTTTTGAATAAAGACTTTGATTATACCCACAGTGTCGTTTTGTAACTTTTCAACACCCCACGTCTTATGGACCATATATTCTAGTAATAACGAAGTATGATTTCTCGACAAGCTGAGGTGGATGTCAGAGGCACTGAACCGAGATGGCGGATGCTTCCCCCCTTCCCCTTCCTTGAAGGAATTACTCTATTTCATCAATATTAGTATTAGCCATAAATTACAATTTCGTGAATACTAGACGTGCAGTATGCCTTTTATATCATGAATTTGAAGTGTTATCGTGTTTTTTCACCGGGGGTGGGGGGAGCGATTATTGACGGACGTTGCTAAGAACCTTCTGAAGGTACTGAATGCACTGTTAGCGGAGGTAACTTTTTGTGTGTGTGTGTGTGTGTGTGTGTGTGTGTGTGTGTGTGTGTGGAAGGGTGGTGGAAGACGTAGCACAAAAAATGAAAATAACCAGTAAACCTCGATTCTTTAAAGAATCTAACTCCCACATATAAAACAGCTTCAAAAGTTTGAATACCTTGAAATATACATTGCCTGTTGGCTTCTATCTGGAGTTCTTCGACCGACGTTTGATGTTTTTGACGTTTCGCCAGCACGAATGGTTGGCAGTGTCGGAGATTCATGTTACTTTGCTATTAGCGGATCCCACCACTACAAATACAAAAGAATCTTTGACAATGCTGGAGAAACGCCAGATAAATCATCAAACAAACGTCGGACGAAGGACCCGAAGTTAAAGGGAACAAGCAATGTGTTATGAAATGGCCATGAAAACATTGAGACTTAAGTACTTTAAAATAAGTAAATATGTTGAATATTTATGCCAGAAAAAGTTTGTAAACGCCTGAGATTATGTTTAAAAGATCGTTTGCAAAGTGTTCTCATTATGAAATACTGGATGATTATAGTCTCGGCAATTTTCGCCCTAATCTGGTTTTTCATGCATTTCATTATCTCGGCGTTATATCTTGTGAACTATGTGCCGTTCAAGATATGCGTTTGGAGGTAGATTCAGTTGTTTATGCGGACACTGTCTGGAGTAGAGTGTTGCGAATAGATTGGAAGTAGAGAAGGGCTTTTCTGGTTCTGAAGTGTGACTGCACAAAAGCGCATATGTATTAAGAAATAAACTTGGTTTTTATACATTCTTTTGTTGGAGATCAACGAGAAAAAAACATCATGAAGGTTTGAAATTATGTGTGAAGTCTATTGAAAATCATTGAGTGCTGTTTTTGTTATATAATGGACGAGTAAAGTCTGGGTATTTGCGCGCCGTCGGTTGCACTGTATCAAGACAAACAGTTTCAAAGTGTAACACTTTACTTACTGCGTTAAATTTTTAACTTGGGCGTATACGTTTGTAAAGAGTAAATTAACGCAACATGTTAACTTTTAAATTTGATTATTAATTACACAAAATATTGAAAATTTTATTTGGCTCTATAAAAAGTTATATAGGGTAAAGTGGTACAATTGCGATCATTTCCGACAAATGTTATTGTAACTGGAAATCAATTGAGAAAAAAAATAATTTTAACCATGGCATTTGTAACTGGATGATTGTGTAACGCAAATATTACACAATTACAAATTTTGGAACAAACACAAAAAAGGTTACATAATTTAGAAAAATCGATCGAAAATGTACCACACTAGGTACAATTGTGATCACTTCCTGGTACAGTTTTGATCACTGGTATCTTCCATATAAAAAGCACTTTTTCCCTCGGGCACCAACGCATACTTCGTGGTACCAAACATTGCATAATATAGAATTTGCAAGCGTGTGGAAATTAGAAAATTTATAAGAGCGCGTTAGACGAAGTAGCTTCGCGAACCTCTTAACAGGAAAAAAAAAAAAAAAAAAAAAAAAAAAAAAGATTACATCTCTGTAGTACAAAGTGGTGTATTCTTGGAAAAGACGGAGGAGGTAGAAACCTGCTACACTACAACGCCACACAAAGGCAAGTGCTACCAACTCTACGAGACTGACAAATGGCGCGAAACCTTATGTTGATCGGAATTGTACCTACATTGAATTTGTATCACCTTACCCTAAGCACCGTCCTATTGCGACTGGGCCATTTAGTAATATGGGACGTATCACATCCACTAACGGCTTATTTGGAATTGACATAAGAATGGCTTGTACTAACACGTCGCCTCGGTGGAATCGCCGAGCGCTCTAAGGCGCCTTGATGGGGAGTGCGCGGTGGCTCCCCGTCGGAGGTTCAAGTCCTTACTCAGACATGAGTGTGTGTGTAGTTCGAGTAGTTTGTAAGCCTAGGGACTGATAACCGCAGCAGTTAAGTCCCTTAGATTTACAAACATTTGCTTTTACTATCGAGTCCGTTAGTGACATAGATGTTACGATGTGTGCATTAACTCGACGCACAACAAATGTCTTTTGTGCTCAATCGTATGTAGGACGAAAGAACGTCGTCTTACGGAGCTCAGCCAATAAGCGATAATGACTGCATCCAACATAAATTAAGTGGGGACGTACAAGTACGAATATAACCTGCCAAAAAACCCACTATTTTTGAGTTACATAACTGAAATTATGTACAATGGTTGATTGTAGTTCAAAGCATATATTGAAACTGTTTTGTAATTTGAATTGAAATTTTTAAATTTTTTGGAAGTTTTTAAGTTTATGGACTCATGATTCAAGAAGGCACCATTTACTAAGAAAGTTTCAACGAAATTGCCTTGAATTTTTTGCAGTATAGTCTGAAGCATCATACAAAGAAACCCCATTTCTATTTAGTGATATTTACAAAGTTTTAGGTTTAATTATTTTTAATTGAAAAAACTATACACAGAAATTCTAATTTCTTTATTCTCTACCTTGAAATATATGAATGATATTAAATATTCACTCTGTATACATGTTTCTTATATATAATGCCAAAGACATGCCAAATATAACATTCAAATCTTTTGTTGTTACGAGAAAAATGTACCTGAATAATGAAAACGGTAGTTGTGAGAAAATTCATTTTAAAGTTAAACATGCTTTTTCGATACCATTCCCACCTTCAAAAGGTTCAGATCTGTAATGAATGTTCTCATTTCCTTCAAGACCTCTTCTGGCTTAATTTTTTTTTTTTTTTTTTTTTTTTTTTTGTCTTGTTTACTGTGCAAGGTCTTCAACCGATTTAATGGCAAGTATACGTTGAGTGTCAATCCCCCATCAAGATGTCGCGAGTGAAAACACCGGGCATGAAGCCCATTCTCTACAAGACTCTTATCCTCTCTGAGCTGCCACCATTAAAGACAATAACTGCAACATATACTGCAATGTTAACTACCTTATCTAGAGTGTTGGAGGCTGTTGTCTTCCCTTGCCGACGGCCACTTTGCAGCAGCATAACGCGTGAACACAGTGGCACGCCATGTGGAAGACTTCCTCGTCTTTCGCCGGATTGCTTTGCTGCCACGGCCTATCGGTTCTCCGCATCTCACTTATCCAAACGTTTGGCCCAGAGGTACCCACAAGAGGGAGGGGGATGGTCATGACGCAAAGTGCGTCACTGAAACTTCTGGATGGGCGGGTGAAAAATTAGTACCTTTGGCCAATCTGGGCGGGGGAGGGGGCTATACTTAACGTGAAATAAAACACAATAAACCCATGTTTATAAACAAAATAAATTTATCTTTGGCATTACATGGAAGTAGCGCGGACTGCCAGAGAAGAACTAGCTCATTTTTGGAAACTAGTTTACTGATGAACGACTCCTTTTCGGTTCTTCAACAACAGAGCACATTTCTTAGAAAGTAAGCAGGTTAAATGGAGTACAGACGACTAAAAACTAGGTTGACAGTAAGTGCAGAATGGCTAAGGAGAAGTGGCTAGAGGGCAGATGCAAGTCTGTAGAAGAATGCAAAACTAGGGGAAACATGGATACCGACTGCAGGAAAATAAAACAAGACGTTTGGAGACAAGAAAAACAGCTGTATGAATACCAAGAACTAAGATGGAAAACCGTTTCTGAGCAAATAAAGGGAAAACTGAAACAAGAATATATAGAGGGCTCTACAAAGGAAATGAAATTCGAGACACTATTTTAAGAGACCAAATAGATGAAATAGGGTATACTATACGGAGAGAAGATTTTCACAGGCCAAATTTAGGGGAAAAAATTTAATAAACCCAATCACAAAGAATGCAGTCGCAGACAGGTGCCTAAGTTACAGAACCATAAGTTTAATAGATTTTGGTCCTTTGCTGTCTCTGCCAGAATTACTATGTCATCGGCAAGCCACGAAGTTTCTATTCCCTCTCCTTGTACTTTAATTGCCTCTCAAATTTCTCCTGGTGTTCCCTCATAGCTTGCTCAATGTACAGATTGAACAACATTGGGGAGAGGCAGCAAGCCTGTCTTACTCCCTTCCCAACAACTGCGACCCTTTCATGCCCCTCGACTCAAATAATTGCTGTCTGATTTTTGTACAAGTTGAATATAGCTCTTCGCTCCCTATATTTTACCCCTGCTAGCTTTAGAATTTGAAAGAGTATTCCAGTTAACATTGTCAAAAGCTTTCTCCAGATCCACAAATGCTAAAAAGTAGATTTCCCTTTCCTTGACCTATCTTCTAAAAAATGTTCAAATATTTGTATAGCTTATGGGACTTAACTTACGGGGTCATCAGTCCCTAAACTTACAAACTACTTACGAACTAACTAAGACTAAGGACAGCACAAATATCCATGCCCGAGGGGGGATTCGAACCCTCGACCGTAGTGGCCGTGCAGACCGTGACTGGAGCGGCCGGCACCTATCTTCTAAGATAGGACGTAATGCCAGTATTCTCGCATGTTCCTACATTTCGCCTAAATCCAAACTGATCTTCTCCAAGGTCAGATTCCACCTCCGTTCGTAGAGGGAGAGGAAATAAAAACCTTGCGGTATTCTGATAACATAGTAATTCTGTCAGAGACAGCAAAGCTCCTGGAAGAGTAATTAAACGGAATGGTCAGTGTCTTGAAAGGAAGATATAAGGTGAACATTAACAAGAGTAAAACGAGGGTAATGGAATGTTGTGTCGGAAAATCATGCGATCCTGAAGGAATTAGATTAGGTAATGAGACGATAAAAGCAGTAGACGAGTTTTGTTATTTGGGTAGCAAGATAACTTCTGATGGCCGAAGTAAAGAAAATATAAAATGCAGAATGGCAATGGGAGGAAAAGCATTTCTGAAGAAGCGAAATTTGTTGACGTCCAATATTAGTTTAAATGTTAGGAAGTCGTTTCTGAATTTGACTGGATTGTAGGAGTGTATGGGAGTGAAACGTGGAAGATAAGGAGTTCAGACAAACAGATGATAGTAGTTTTTGAAATGTGGTGCTACAGACGGATGATAAAGATTAGATGGATAGATCACGTAACTAATGAGGGGCTGCTGAACAGAATTGGGGAGAAAAGGATTTTCTGGCATATCCTAAGAGAAAGGATAGGTTGGTGGGATACATTCTGAGATATCGAGGAATCGTCAGCCTTAGCAGGAAGTGTGTGGGGTAAAAATCGTAGAGGGTGACCGAGGGACGAATACAGTAAGCACGTTCGAAAGGATGTAGGTTGTCGTTCGTATTCTCAGATGAAGAGGCTTGCACAGGACAGGGTAGCGTAGAGAGCTGCATCAAATGTCTGTGGACTGAAGACCACAAAAACAACAGTTGAATAGGTCATAGTTGCAAATACTTAACACGAATTACTTACGGAAGCCGAGCTCAGATCAGTTTAGATTTAGAAGAAATGCAGGAACACGTGAGGCAATCTCACTTTACGCCTCATATCACAAGATAGATTAAGGAAGGCCAAACCGACAGTGCCGCGACGGAGGGGCCGAGCGCATTGAGGCACTATGCTACGATGCACGAGGCCGCTTCCCGTCGGAGGTTCGAATCCCCCCTCGGGCATGGATGTTTGTGTTGTCTTTAGTATAAGCTAGTTCATAAGTAGTTTGTAAGTTTAGGGACTGATGACCCCGCAGTTAAGTCTCTTAAAGCGTAACAAATAGTTGAACATTTGATCTCTGTTTGGTGGCTCGGTCAGCCGCCGCCCACAGCAGCTGTGCTGTAATGTGAAGTGCGCCGCCGGAAATACTCGTCATGCCTGCTGCTAAGTGGCGATCACGCAGAGTGGCCGGCAGTTCTGAGTGCTGTGTTTGCTTTTGTTTCATTCTCGTGGAGTCCACAGCAGCGCGTCGCCGCCGCCGTCACGATGCAAGGTCGTACCACATGAGTCTTATATTTTCTGTTACGCTTTCGTACGGTGCAACCCCAAGAACCGCTGGAGATAACAAACCCAGATTTATTTAGGAGATAACACGTTGTACAAACATCACATAATTGACACTACAGCACCATGTGAAGAACGTGATAAGTCAGCATGGAGTGTTGCCGTCATTGTTGGCTGTAACCGCTGAGCCGGCCGCGGTGGCCGAGGGGACTGAGGCGCTCCAGTCACGGTCTGCACGGCCACTACGGTCGGGGGTTCGAATTCCCCCTCGGGCATGGATATTTGTGCCGTCCTTAGTATAAGGTAGTTGATAAGTAAGTTTAGGGACTGATGACCCCGTAGTTAAGTCTCATAAGCTTAACAAACATTTGAACATTTGTAACCGCTGATATACATATACATGTGGCGTCTGTTCTGATCCTGCAGTTGTTATTATTTAATATCCACAGAATATATGATATCAACTGCGAATGGGCAAAGCTGAAAATGTGTACCCATCCGGGATTCGAACCCGGGTCTCCTGCTTTCTAGGCAGCTGCGCTGACCCCTACACCACTGGGGACACAGTGATCACCGCACCTGCAAGGACTACCTAAGCACGCCTCCCGTCAGATACAAATTCCCAGCTTCGCCCTGCCCACAGTACTCTTACGGGAATTAGTTTCATAACTACGAGTTTGAGTACTGTGGACAGGGCGAAGCTGGGAATATGTATCTGACGGGAGGCGTGCTTAGGTAGTCCTTGCAGGTGCGGTGATCACTGTGTCCCCAGTAGTGTAGGGGTCAGCGCAACTGCCTAGAAAGCAGGAGACCCGGGTTCGAATCCCGGCTGGGTACACATTTTCGCTGATATACATGTCGGCATGGAATTATGCATGTTGTGAAACCCAGCGTTCCATTTTCTCTCATGACGTCTTTAGAGCTATGGATGAAGGGCAGTCGGCAGACTCATATTTACGAATTCGAAATATTTAAACATTTAGACCGTTTCAGGGCACTGAAATAACTCCAGTGGAAAAGATGAAAATTTCCCGCTTTGGGCCAGCGGTAGCCTTAACTAATTAGGCTATTCAGGCACACTTCCCTTCCAACCCAAATTCTCACCTTGTAGCTCACTACGATTGTAGTGCCACTTGCTCATTTGATTCCACTTCCTTGCAGCCTATACTGGATTTCCGCAAGGGATCGAGCGTATCAATGCGTCCGCATTGAAATTGTCAGTTGCCTATTGGAGCAGATATAAAACATTTATTTGGTGTCTGTTCTTTCGGACATGTCCGAAAAGAACAGACACCATATAAATAAAAGACTCATATTTCTCGATTTTCGAAAGGCGTTTGATGCGATACCGCACTGCAGACTGCTAACGAAGGTATGAGAATATGCAACAGGTACCCCAATATGTGAGTGGATCGATGACTAGTTACGCAATAAAACCCAGTACGTTGTCCTCGATGCCGAGTGTTCATCAAAGACGTTTCGTCAAGAGTGCCCCAAGGAAGACTACTAGGAGCGCTCTTATTTTCTGTATATATAAATGATCTGACGGGTGGAGTGAGTTGCAATCTGCGGCTGTTTGTCGATGATGCTGTGGTATACAGAAAAGTGTAGTCATTAAATGGCTGTAGTAGGATGCAGATTGACTCAGGCCAAATTTCCAGGTGGTGTGAGGAATGACAGCTAGCTCTAAATGTAGAAAAATGTAATGTAATGCAGATAAGTAGGGGAAAGGATCACTTAATGTTGGAATACAGCTTTACTAATATGCTGCTTCACAGAGTCGCGTCAATTAAATATTTCGGCATAACGCTGCACAGTGATATGAAATGGAACGAGCATATTAGGACATTGGGGAAGGCGAATGGTCGACTTCAGTTTATTGGGAGCATTTTGGGAAGATGTGATTCACCAGTAAAGGAGACCGCATGCTTGTACGACCCCGTCTTTAGTATTGTTCAAGTGTTCGGGACCCCTACCAGACTCGTTTTAAGGAGGACATACAGGCAGTTCAAAGGCGGGCGGCTGGGTTGGTAACTGGTAGATTCCATCAGTGGGCGAGTGTTACTGAAATGCTTCGGGAACTCAAATGGCAGACGCTGGAGGGAAGGCGACGATCTTTTCGAGAAACACTGCTGAAGAAATTGAGAGGGCCGGACTTTGAAACGGACCTGCGAACTGCAGAGTGATTCTACCGTCGGCAATTTATGTTTCGCGTAAAGATCACAAAGATGAGATCAGAGAGTAGGATTCGTATAGATGCACAGCGATATGAAATGGAACGAGAATATAGGGACAGTCGTGGGGAAGACGGATGGTCGACTTTGGTTTATTGGGAGGATTTTGGGATGATCTGACTCGTGTGTAATGGAGAGGGCATAATAACATGTTTGTACGATCCCGTCTTGAGAGCTACTCAAGTGTTTGGCATCTCCGCCATATCGCCTTAAAGGAAGGTATAGAAGCAATTCAGAGGCGGGCGACTAGGTTTGTTACTGGTACTTTCGATGGAGTGTTACTGACATGCTTCGGGAACTGCAATAGGAGTTGCTGTGCTGGAGGAAACATTGTTCAAAAAATTTAGAGGGCCAAAATTGGAAGGGTGTTCTGGCTTACAGCCCCGCTTCCCCCTTTACGAACAAGAAATCAACAAAATAATAATAATAATAAATTGGAATGGATATTGTTGAACTCTCAGCTAGTAGACGTTCTTCCGCATATCAAAATGTTTTCTTGGGAGTTACTGAATTGTCGTACACGATTAACCGAAGAGACAGATATAGACAAGCAATAACAAGCCAAAATATTGTCAATGTTCTTATTATTCGGATTCTAGCCCCAGTTGGTCCAACCTTAATTTTCTGTGACCTGTTGAGGTAGGTGGCATAGTGAGTAAGAAAATGTGTGACTACGTAGCCCGACAGGAAAACTAATTCCCCTGCAATATCTCTCAAAGAAGCGGTATACTACAAGTTAGCTGTTCCCAAGCTTTTTAGTCGTGCGAGTGAAATAAATTCGTAAAAAAAGTGATATGAATATGTTGTTGTGGTCTTCAGTCCGCAGACTGGTTTGATGCAGCTCGCCATGCTAGCCTGCCTTATGCAAGCCTCTTCATCTGAGATTACGAACGGCAACCTACATCCTATTGAATCTGCTTACTATATTCGTCCCTCTGTCTCTCTCCACAATGTTTACCCCACACACTTCCTTCGAAAATTAAGTTGTCAATTCCTTGATGTCTCAGAATATATCCCACCAACCTATCCTTTCTCTTAGGATATGCCAAAAACTCCTTTGCCGGCCGCGGTGGCCGCGGGGACTGAGGCGCTTCAGTCACGGTCTGCACGGCCACTACGGTCGGGGGTTCGAATCCCCCCTCTGGCATGGATATTTGTGCTGTCCTAGTTCGTAAGTAGTTCATAAGTAGTTTGTAAGTTTAGGGACTGATGACCCCGTAGTTAAGTCCCATAAGCTTAACAAACATTTGAACATTTGAACAAAAACTCCTTTTCTCCTCAATTCTGTTGAGAACTTCCTCATTAGTTACGTGATCTACCCATATAATCTTCATCATTCGTCTATAGCTCCACATTTCAAAAGCTTCTATCATCTTTTCGTCTGAATTCCTAATCATCCACATCTCACTCACATACACTGCTACACTCCAGACAAATTCTTTCAGAAAGGACTTTCTAACATTTAAACTAATTTTGAATGTCAACAAATTTCGCTTCTTCAGAAACGCTTTTCTCCCTATAGCCATTCTATATTTTATATCTTCTTTACTTGGGGCATCTACCACTTTATTGCCTAATCTAATTCCTTCAGCATCGCCCGATTCTCCGACACTACATTCCATTACCCTCGTTTCACTCTTGTTAATGTTAATCTTATACCTTCCCTTCACGCCACTGTCCATTCCATTTAATTGTTCTGACAGAATTATTACGTCATCAGCAAACTGCAGGGCTTTTATACTCGCTCTCTGGAGTTAAGTTCCCTCTACAAATTTCTCCTTTCATTCCTTCATAGTTTGCTCTATGTACAGATGAACAACATTGGGGAAAGGCTACAAACCTGTCTTATTCCCTTCCCAACCACTGAGACACTTATTCGTGCCTTTAGACTCTAATAATTGCTGTCTGGGTAGTGTACAAGTTGAATAAAACTCTTCTCTCCCTACACTTTATCCCTGTTACCTTCAGAATCTGAAGAAGTGTATTCCAGTCATCACTGTTAAAAACTTTCTCCAGATGCACAAATGCTAAAAAACATAGGTTTCTCTTTCCATTGCCTCGCGTGTTCCTAGATTCCTCCTAAATCCAAACTGATCTTCCCCAAGGCGGTTTTCACCAGATTTTCCAGCCGTCTGTAGATAATTTGTGTTAGTATTTTGCAACCATGACTTGTTAAACTGATAGTTCTGTAATTTTCACTTTTTTTTCTTCACTTGCTTTCTTAGGAATTGGAATCACTATATTCATTTTGTAGTCTGAGGGTATTTCCCCTGTCTCATACATCTTGAATACCAGGTGGAATAATTTCTTTGGCTATCCTAATGATATTAACAGTTCAGACAAATATCATATACTCCAGTGGCCTTATTTCTACTCAAATCTTTTAGTGCTCTGTCAAATTATTCTCGCAGTATTGTATCTCCTCTCTCATCTTCCTCTACTTCGTCTTCCATTTCTGGACTATTCTCTTCAAGTTTATTTCCTTTTTACAGGCCTTCTATATATTCCTTCCACATCTCAGCTTGCTGAGTTCTGGTTTCCCATCTGAGCTCTTGATATTCATACCGCAGCTTTTCTTGTCTCCAAATGTCTCTCTTATTTTCATGTAGACGGTATCTACCTTTCCCCTCGGTCTTGCATGTCTATTCAAGCCACTTCTGCTTAGCCAGTCTGCACTTCCGGTAAACCTCATTTTTAAGACATCTGTAATTCCTTTTGCCTGTTTCACTTCATGCATTTTTATATTTTCTCCTTTCGTCAATTAAGTTCATATATAAATCAATAAAAATTAAACTACATATTCAGGTAAAAATATAAATTGAAACAACTGAGACCCATATAGTGTGATATTTATGTGTACTAGCTTCATTTATAGTACTCGTACAAGGTGCGTCGTAAATTTCGGTGAATGGTAGCATATTTTACAAATCGTGCTGGCGAGGATGTGGTGCCTGCGCAGACACATCGAGGGACATTTCAACAACAATAAAAGAAAAATCGATGAGGATAGTGAGCCCCCCACACGTGCACACGCAACCAATACAAAACGAATGGCATTCTCAAAAACTATATTGCGTGAAACAATAATATTTAGTGCTTTAATAATTTTATTTCAGGGAATTTAATAAATAATAGTATTTAACGGACTGGAGCTGAGCAAGTACTGAATGGACACTGCATGGATACATCCACGGATTATTGCGTGTGTTATGAGAATAACTGGAGTCCTGTGTGGGTAACATTTGTAATGTTTTCTGGCTGAAGTGTGAAACATGTTAGTGTGCAAGAAAGAGTTTCATGTTACTTAAAAGGGCGTGCTGGGCATTTTCGTTAAGGAACGACATAATCAGTAAACATTACACTCTATGTTAGCTTTTGGTTTTCAATTTTTATTAAAAGGCAGTTAATATTTTAATGAACCACTGACTGCAATAGTGGAAGAACAGCTTATAGGTGTGGCCATATACACTTGCAGGTTTTCACAAAGTGCACAGAAATTAAAATTAAATATGTTAGTTTCAGCAATGGGCTAGAACAATATTTTGAACAGGTAAGGTGTAACAAGTGTCACACGCTAAATACATAAAAAGAATTGCTGAAAGAAATTCACAAAATTCAATTCACGTTAGTTCGGACGGTGAACTAGTTGCGAATTGCGCAAGCTAAGTCGTATCGAAAGACCGAAATACAATCTCGAGAAAAAAAAACACCATGAATTAGTCAACCCAGCAGAACGAAATTTTATTGACACATTCTTGAGGATGTATATAACACACGATCACAGTCAGATCCATACGTAAGTCAGTATAGTCACCAGAGCGTGCACGATGTGGACGCTAGTATACCCTCCTTTTGCAGCAATGCAGGGTGAAACTTTCTCATGAAGACGATTGTAGAGTCGCCGAATGAAGTCTTACGGTATGACCTGCCATGCAGTTTCCATCTGATACCTCGGTTGGACCAGATCTCGTGCCGGTCGTGTAGACCGCGCCAAGATGACGTTTCATCCGGCCCCAGACATGCTCAATAGGGGACACATCTGGGAATAATGATGGGCAGGGTAGTTGTCGTACACCTAGAAGAGCACGTCGGGTTGTACGGGATACGTGTGAACGTGCATTGTCCGGTTGGAACAACATATCGCCTTGTTGTGCAAGAACGGTGGCCAGACGGGTTGAATGATGGTTTCAGTGTACCGTGTACTGTTCAATTTTCCCACAACGAACACCAGAGGAGATCGGCCAGGGCACGAGACCGTTCGCCGCCAGGGTTCGAATCCCCCCTCGGGCATGGGTTGCCCTTAGGTTAGTTTACCTTAGTTTAAGTAGTTTGTAAGCGGCGGACTACTAACCACTCAGTTGAGTCCGATAGATTAAAAAAAACCGCACAGTGTAGGATATGGTTCCCCACACCATGTTGCCTCTGTTTGCCTCCGTCGTGTACTCTCCATATTTTCGAACTCCCCTGCACGACACCACACACGCGTGCGACCATCATTGGCACCGAGGCAGCAACGGCACTCATCACTGAAGATGACACATCTCCATTCGTCCCTTCATAAGCGCCTACCATGACACCATTGGAGGCAGGCTTAACATTGTTGGGGCGTATGGAAGACACTCTAACGGGACACATGATCGTGCGTCATTGTGTGGAGAGCAATATTTTACACTCGCCATTCTCCTCTGGTGATCGTTTAGAGAACATTGAACAGTGCACGGTACACTGAAACCATCATTCAAACTGTCTTCTTACCACTCATGCACCAACAAGGTGATATACTTTTCCAACAGGACAATGCAGATCCACATGTATCCCGTACCACCCAGCATGCTCTTCAAGGTGTATGTCAACTACCCACGATCCCCAGATATGTCCCCCATTGAGCATGTTTGGGACCGCGTGAAACGTGTGTTGTATACAACCTTAAGAAAGTGTCAATAAAATTTCCTTCTGCTGGGTCGACAAATTCATGGTATTCTTTTTCCATTTTCCAGGAGTGTAGTTCAGTTCACTTAGTTCAGTCGATAAACTAATTCAGATTGCGTGAACTAGGTGTTAACGAAAGACCGAAATAGTTCAGTTAGTTCACTCAGTTCAATTGATGAACTTGCCGAACTGCGGGACCTACGTGAGATCGGAAGACGGAAAAAAGTCTCCTAGATGTCTTACAAGGAGAGTCGTTGTCAGTTGGATATTTTTTATCAATCTTTATATATGAATGGGTGAAAAGTATGTCTATTATCTATTAACGCAATTTTGCATCTAGAACTAAGAAACGTCGTGCATGGCTTTTCAGTCAGACATTGAAAACTACGTATTTCAAAGATTCAACCTGTAAGGGGGTGAAATAATACGTGAAAGTTTTTTCTTTTTTAATAAATAAAGTGAACTATGTAGTTCATCCGAAGTAGTACATTGAACTAGTTCAGTAAGAAGAGCTACTTTCCCCATCTCTAAGTATACCTTGTGCGGAGAAGGAAGATTAGGATTCAACGTTCTAGAGAGTACGAGTTCATTAGAGAAGTGACACTAGCTCGGATCATGTTAAAGCACATCTCCCTACCCATCAAGGGCTCACGACTCTTTCGTGAATACGTGCGTGACTAGCACTGGGTCCCAAGCTATTGCGGCAATTACTTCATTCCAGTGCTGCGTTACCCTTCCCTTTCCTCCTGCACTCCTGCCCCCCCTCCCCCTCCCCAGAGGTTTACGGGTTAGAACTGATCCGCGGTTTTTCCTTGCGTATCGTGCGTCTCCGTAGTCCAGGTCAGGTGTTCATGTTCCGGTGTTAAAACAGTACGCCTCTGGAATGGTATATACTCGCCGTACCCGAATGCCAAGGACGTCGTAATGTTGATATGGTAAATGGCAACTCTTGGCGTGTACGAGGGGCGTTTGAGAAGTTCGTGTAATGTCCGAGAGAGAGCATCACCGGCGCGTATCAAGGTCTTGTTTAGTTCAAATGTTCAAATGTTTGTAAAGTCTATGGGACTTAACTATGGGGTCATCAGTCCCTAAACTTACAAACTACTTATAAACTAACTAAGACGGCTAAAATATCCATACCCGAGGGGGGATTCGAACCCCCGACCGTAGTGGCCGTGCAGACCGTGACTCATGTTTAGTTAGTAGCATCTTTGGAAAGAATGCACACCAAGTTTCAACCATATTGGTCTATTTCTTTGTGAAATTTCATCGTGAAGATGGGGCAGGATCAGCAACTGGATATGTAATGAAAACCATTTATTTTTCTTTTTTCATCTCAGTTGCACTATTTAGAAGTTGGTAACTGGTTTCGGACTTGCTCGTCCATTTTCAAACCATAGGCCTTATTCCAATCGTAACAATTCACTGCATGAAGCAAATGACTGATAAAATCTGTACGTTGTCCACTGTTAAAACATGATTACTTGAAATTTAAAATAGGTTAAAATAAACATTGCGTTCACGGGCCTTTCTTTGTGTTTGACTTTCGTGTGAATCGAGGGAGTCGAATGATTGTCAAAGAATGAACGAAAAAGAATTTCGTGTGGTGATTAAACATTACTTTATGAAAGACAAAATGCCTCAGGAAAGCCGCGGTGGAGTACCCGAGCGGTCTAAAGCATCTCGCTGCGGAGCGCGCGGTTGCTCGCCTTGGAGGTTCGGGTCCTCCCCGGGGCATGGGTGTGTGTGTTTGTCCTTAGGTTAGTTTACCTATGTTTAAGTAGTTTGTAAGCTACGGACTGATGACCACGCAGTTTGGTCCGATAGATTTACAAACATTTGAAAATTTGAGCCTCTGGAGACTAAAAGGAAGCTTGACAAACGTTATGGTGACTATGCACCTTCGATTAGAACAGTTTACAAGTTGTTTCAAAATTTTCGGAGTGGCACAAGTGACGCTTAACGTTCTGGACGCCTTGTGGAGGTTACGACCCAAAGAAATAATTGATAAAATCCATGATATGATGCTGGATCACAGAAGAGTCAAGGTGCGTGAGACTGCTAGTCCTGTGGGCATCTCGAATGCATAAACATTTGGATATGAGAAAGCAATCCGCAAGATGTGTGCCGCGATTGCTCACGCCGGAATTGAAGTGTGGCAAGGAAGGTTTGCAACTGTTCAGTAAGAATCTGCAGAACTTTAAGCATCGTTTCGTCACTGTGGATGAAACATGGATACATTGCTATACTCCCCTGAGACCAAAGAACAATCTAAACAATGTGTTACCAAGGAAGAATCTGCACCAAAAAAGGCGAAGACCGATCCTTCTGACGCATAGGTTATGGCGACGGTCTTTTGGGATTTGCAAGGGATAATCCTCGTAGACTCTCTGGAACAGGGTAAAACTGTTAAAGATGTATATTATTCATCGTTTTTGGACCGAGCTGCAAGAAAAACGCAGCCGACTGGCCTACAAAAACAGTCCTTTTCCATCACGACAATGCACTAGCACACACCTCAGCAGTTGTGGTCTCAAAATTATTGGAAATATGGTTCCAACTCGTTTCACATCCCCCTATTCTCCAGACGTGTCTCCCTCGGACTACTATTGGTTCCCGAATATGAAGAAATGGCTGGCGGGACGAAGATATTATTGATACGAGGAGGTGATTGCAAAAACCAATAAATGTTTTGCAGGCTTAAAAATTCCTAATATACGGAATGGATCAACAAATTAGAACAGCGTTGGACTAAGTGTATAAGTCTACAAGGAAAAAAAAAAGGGAAGGAAGATTAGTGTTTAACGCCCCGTCGACAGCATGGTCATTAGAGGCGGAGCTTACGGCCGTGCCCTTTGAAAGGAACCATCCCGGCATTTGCCTGGAGTGATTTAGGGAAATCACGGAAAACTTAAATCGGGATGGCCGGAGGTGGATTTGAACCACCATCCTTCCGAATGCGAGTCCGGTGTGTTACCACTGCGCCACCTCGCTTGGTGAATAAAAGGGAGACCTTGTCGAAAAACAAATGGTTTTCCCGAAACAAGTTAGTAGTTTTTATTTTTGCACAGACTTTTCAAACGCCCTCAGCATGTGTTAGCTTTCGATGACCACTATGACCTAGGGTGCCATCATGTATTTTTTCGTAAACAATGATGTCCTATCACACCATACCTCCATGGTAAATTTAATGTTGGTACGCTAAGCATATGTCAATTCAGTCGCGGATAGTTTAAAGTCGGAACCTAATCACCTGACCACCGTGTTTTATGGACAATAGTTTCTCGGAGGAACAATTCGTCGAGCTATGGAGTTTGGACCATCTCCAAGGGAGCACAATGAGGAGTATTGAGCTGTGCCCTTTTATTTTTTATGCTGGGGGCATATCATTCAAATCTGGGAGACTTTAAAAAATTAAGTGTGATTTTGTTCATCCTCCTCTGCTTGACTCCATCAAAGTTGGTTTGGGGCTTAGGAAGCCTGGTGTTTGTAAAACTGCCTGAAGTGTAGCAAGGACTACATACGACGTTCGACTCGCACCGTCCAAGAAAGATGCGTGGAACATTGCCGCCACACGAGGCTACTACAGCCTGAAAAATCGGCTGTTGAAGAAAACTGTACAACTATGAGACACAGAATGAAATTTGACGAGACACCTGTGGTTGCCATCATCTCCGGTTTTTGGAACAGTGTTTACAGAGAAGCAATTGAAATTAGGTTGGATCTGATAAATAGAGACAAGGGTTTTTCTCTTAGCAGGACATTGAACCTGCTACCTCGTAGCAAATCACAATGTTCTATGACGGCGCCAGCACCAGTATTTCATGATAAACCGGAGTGTGCGATAGATGGTTGCCGCCAGTGTTCGACTAGGGGCGGTGCCACCAGCCCAGTCTAGGAGGCAGGAGCGCACAGGCCGCATACACGTCCAACGCCTATACAAGACTACCTGAAAATCCGGCGCTGCCCGGGTATTTATTTATTTTTGCTGCCATTTTTCAGGTACACATTCATTTGTATAAGGGCTGTGTGTCTGTAAAGTCTCTTGGGAATAGATTAAAACTTGGTGCGTGATGGGGTGGTTTTCCACGAACGTTACTCCTTTTGTGCTCCTATATCATTAACTACCTGTCGTACATTGATACAATTTAGAAGATACACTCAACTATATGCGTGTATACTGTCTGTAAAATTTCCTGTGGCTACAATTTATAGTGTAGAAATTATAAATTGTAACGTCATACCGAAAGCCGTAGTTTTACTCCATGAATTTTACTGTTTATGTGCTCATATCTCATGAACATGTCATAATGTGATGCAATTCATAAGGTGCATTCAACTATATATGTGTATACTGTCTGTAAAATTTCCTGTCGCTACAATTTGCAGTGTTCAAATTATAAATTGTACCGTCCTACCGAGAGCCGTAGTTTTACTCCATAAACAGCGGAAAAGTAGTAAGCGAGAAACTTTTTTCCTTTCATCGTTTTACTATGGATGCCAGCGAGAAAAAGTTTAATAAAGGCTTGAAATTGTGTGGAAAGTTTGTCATTCTCATACAGTGTATTTCGAAAGTCTCGCCGCATTATATGGCTTTCTTTGCGATTTCTATTGGTTATGACGTAATATCTTTTGAACCATATGCCGTATGTGATTCTTAACCATGCAGAAATTGTTGCCTCACAGTAAGGAATGTGTGTACCAAATTAGGTTGACATCGGTCAAATGGTTTAGGAGAAAATGAGCAGAATTGTCGCTAAATGCAGCAGCTTTCTGCGCATCTCATTGTTTATGACGTCATATATCGTGAACTATATATCGTATGTGATTCTTACACTTAAGGCGACCGTCCTCATGGATTGAAGCGTACGTGTACAAAATTTCATGAAGATTGGAAGAAAACTGTAGATTTGTATGCAACACGTACAAACATACGGACACACTGCTTTATATATTAGAAAACGAAGAACTGCAGCGTTGGCATCAGTACTCTACAGGATCAGCGGAATTCCTGAAGATGGCGAACATTTGGATCACCGAAATATCGAATCAGTTTGTTCCGGTAATAAATCCGCAGACGTTACAAGGGATTACAAATAATAACGTAGCATTTTTGCCCCTTTATCCACTAACTGACAAACCACGTCTACCGAGGATCTTTCGAAGGAACCACCTTGGAATTTGCTTCAAGAGTTTTAGGAAAATTGCAGAAACTCTAAATCTGTGTCCATTCACTTACCACTACGTCATTTACTTGTATTATGTTGGTGTGCTTAGAGCACACACAATCATGATGAATCGTAGATCTATCAAGCCCCCCGCCTTTTTTTTTTTTCTTTTTTTTTTAAACCCGAAATTGTGGAAGGGGGAGGCAGTTGCCTCATTCGTTGACACATAGAATTTAAGTTTGTGTCATCTCATGTTCGCGTGTTTGGTCCGTTATATACTAGTGTCCTAAAAGGAGAACAGCCTCAGCTTGCGACAATTCATTAGATTACACAATTTGATTTTCAGACATCAAAATTTGCAGACATTCATGAAAGACGAAACGTAATCCAAGTTTTGACGCAGAAAAGGAAGTAAGAAAATTTGATGCGACGAATATTTCGCCGTGGCGGAGTGGCCGAGCGCATTGAGGCGCTATGCTACGATGCGCGAGGTCGCTCCCCGTCGGGGGTTCGAATCCCCCCTCGGGCATGGATGTTTGTGCCGTCCTTAGTATTAGTTAGTTCATAAGTAGTTTGTACGTATAGGGACTGATGACCCTGTAGTTAAGTCCCATAAGCTCTACAACCATCTGAACATTTGAACGAATATTTCGTAGCAAGCATGAGCACCATTATAATCAGCAAAAATGTTTTGCTTGAATGCAGAAACGACGTGTGATAACCACAAGGCATACGTGTGTGGCTTTTCCTGGGTCGTAATATTCACGGAATACCCTAGAACGACAGCCCAAGCAGGGGAATACCGATAAAGCTTGTGGTTTTGTTACGTTCGCCGCCCCACCAACGAGGAAAACACTCTATTTTGTGGTTTCTAGTATACGCATGTCGGAGACTTCTCTTGTGCAAATTCCCTTAGTCAAAGTACTTTCTTAAAGACACAGCAGTAATGGATTATTGCTGCAGAAAGACTGTCTGTCCATGACATATTTCTGTCAACTTGACGGTTAATCTAAAAGGGGTATGAAGAAGTACGATTTAGGTGCTACACAGATCTCGTTCCGATGCTACTGTCTTGTTCTGTCTTCCTATCTCCAACTTTTCCTTTTTCTATATTACGACTAGTACCCCGAAGAATTCATTAGAAAATCTTACCCAGACACGCTTTCGTGGTACAACACAACAACTGCCACTACTTTGTCGAATTTCAAAATGGCCTATTCTTGTACTTCGTGGTCCTTTGTTCTGATAACGGTACCGCATACAGCTTGCAATGTATATTTTACTTCAATATCGGAATCATAACCGAAACTTTTAGCACAACCTAAATAAGCGGTATGAGAAACTTGTTCTACAGCTGACATTGTTGATCTGACTGCATAAAGAAATGTTCAAATGTTTGTATAGCTTATGGGACTTAACTACGAGGTCATCACTCCCTAAACTTACAAATTACTTACAAACTAGCTAATACTAAGGACGGCACAAATATCCATGCCCGAGGGGGGATTCGAACCCCCGACCGTAGTGGCCGTGCAGACCGTGACTGGAGCGCCTCAGTCCCCTCGGCCACCGCGGCCGGCTCTGATTGCATATTTTCCTCGGAAAGCCATTATTTTAGTTTCAATACTAAACCCATCGAAGTTATATTTCTTGCATATTTCGTTCAGCTAGTATACTTATCTTTGAACGTCATCTCGCTCGGTCGAATTAAACCGATATTATTTACAAACAGAAGCACATTCATGTATTCCTTATTTCATTGCCATAGAATTAAGTCCAAGTAAATATTAAAAAGTGAAGATGTGCGTCCACATCCTTGTCTATACCTATGTTAATAATAATTCCTTCTAATTGAGTATTGGCTGTGATAATTACTAATCGTGTATTTAGGTAGGGACTTTTTACTATATTAATTAGGTGCAAAGTGTACTCGCATTTGCACATAATTTTTCGTGGGTTAACAAGTTTGACAAGGTCAAAAACCTTCTCAAGGTCAATAAACACCATATGGGTTTCTAATGTTAAATTCTCAGTGTTTTTTATGATGTTCTTAATTACAAACATTGTCCATGGAAGAACGACCTGATCTAATACCTCATTAAACTTCTCATATTAATTTCGGTGTTCTATGTCTTGAAAAATCGCAATTGACCTATATTTCTATATTCAACAACTGTCTACATGTTAACCAGCTTTATTCATGTCTTTCTCTTTAAGAAGTAATTTTCAGCTTTGCTGCCCTGTATTGGAAGTCAGAACGACCTCTTCTTACTCGTAATGGTACAGATTTTATGGGGAAACTGTTTCCATCAGTTAATCCTGCAAAGCCCTATCTGACAACACAGATCAATAATATTCACAATAATTTGCCTAGACGAAATCGCGTTAGAGTTTTGCGATAGTCTGTTCTAACGGAATCGTTTGATGTACATGTTGATAACATTCTGTCCAGTTATTGTATTGATATTTTAGTGATTTTTGTTTTGTATGTTTTTAGTCGTTTTACGCCCTTTCAATCTGGTTTAATCAAAACATTAGAAACACGATTTGCATGCGATTGTATTCGGCAGTTTGTGAGGTGTCCTAGCGTCATTTGGATGCACTGAACCATCTGTCTTATTAGTGATCAACATTCTTTTGCACGATACCTAATTTCTCTGGTAAGTCATTTCGTAATTCGTTCGCATCGCTTATTATACCCATGGCAGTGCCGTAACTAGCCACTACAATGAAATCTCAAATTGGGGGACGGGGGGCGGGGTGAATCCAAGGAGACACTTTAGCAGGCGACAGGTGTGTGCGTGTTTACAAGATTGTTTGTGCCGTTGGTGAAAGTGGAACACTGACTCACATGCTCACCATTATACTTCAGTCGTTCAGTGCATCCATGATACGTTATTTATTAAAAGAACAACAATAAACCATGGTTAATCGAAATTGGAAATTGCACACTGAAAATGCACAGTTGTACATAATATTTTACTGTGAAAGATCGAATTCGGCGAAAATCGGGCCCTCTTCGGGTCTCCTGTACACATGAACAACAGATACAAAAGTAATGTTAACTCTGCAACATATAGCTGTAAAATACGTTGAAGACTGTAACCAGAAATGTATAATGCTTGCAGCGAATATGTTGCAAAGCCATGCAACATTCTGAAGATGATGATATATGTCACCGAAACCGGTTATGACAAATAAATAAAATATTTGAGATCTTGGTTCAATAACCTCAAACAAGGTGTATTTTTATACATATTCAGATCGCTCTCCACAGGCATAATAAACCAGGTAACTATGTGATCATAGTAACATTTTATATGCTGAGCCATGTGTGTTGTTCATAATACATCAAGATGTTATGTAAATGTAGGCTTTCCCGGCGTATAGTGCTAATGAAATCTTCTCCGGCTTCCCTCCTGGTAGGTGCAATAGGAGTCCGCAACGTTTCGACGAGTCATTCTGTCGAAGATGATGAGAATTGACTCTCATAGAAACATCGCGGTATTTTATCGCAGCTACCTGGATGAAAGCCCAAGAAGATTTCATCGTTATATCAAGATGATCTTCACGCCACCTAAATATTTTAAGCACATATTTGTTCTCAGTAGCTCCATCTTTGTAATGCTGAAATGTTTGGAAATTGTTCAAATGTTTGTAATCCTATGGGACCAAACTACGTTGGTCGTCCCTAGTCTTACAAACTACTTAAACGGCGTGCAGCCGCATAAAGTTTACTTCTTCTAATACTTCGGCTGAGAAACGTTCAGCCATCTTCAGAGTCGTTCTAATATTTCGGCTGAGAAACGTTCAGCCATCTTCAGAGTTACGTTCTTCCACGTAGAGAAGACTCTAACATGACCTGATCTGGGCAGAAATCTATGATTTACAATGAAATATTACGTATGTTTACCGACTGTGTGACATTAACTGCACGTGGGTAAAGGTGAAAATGTGTATCCAGCCGGGATCCGAAGCCGGATTTTCTGCTTCTTAGGCAGTTGCGCTGACCCCTACTCCACTGGGGACACAGCCATCACCACACCTGTACGGAATTACTCAAGTACGCCTCCCGTCAGATACAAATTCTCAACTTTTACCCTGCCCACAAGAAATCAAACCCGCCTTTTTAGTAAACTGATTCCCGTAAGAGTAAGGGCCTAGGAGGATATCTGACGGGAGGCGTACTTGAGTAATTCCGTGGGGGTGTGGTGATCGCTTTGTCTCCACTGGTGTAGACATCAGTGCAAATGCCCAGAAAGCACGAGACCCGGGCTCGAATCTCGGCTGGATACACATTTTCAACTTTATCCAATTGCAGTTTATGTCATACATTCCGTAAATATGAATAGATAATAATAGACCGGCCGCGGTGGCCGAGGGGACTGAGGCGCTCCAGTCACGATCTGCCCGGCCGCTACGGTCGGGTGTTTGAATCCCCCCTCGGGCATGGATATTTATGCCGTCCTTAGTATTAGCTAGCTCGTAAGTAGTTTGTAAGTTTAGGGTCTGATGACCCCGTAGTTAAGTCGCATAAGCTATACAAACATTTGAACATTTTTTGAATAGATAATAAGTACAGGATCAAAAGTGGCGTCTGTTCTTTCAGTCACCACGTATAAATAAAATATGACATGACCTACATAAACAAATGTTAATCCATGTGTTTTTTGTTATTTAAAAAGCTAAAAGATCACTCAAACGTAAATATTGAGCGGTGGACCTTCAGCATAGATAACAAACGACTGCAAGCTAAGTACACACACACGAAGTGAGAAGTTTGGTATCTACCTTGAGTTAATGACGATTGAAGTAAGTCGCATCGGTTAATCGGCAACAAGATAAGAAGTACCATAATCACTATTAGGCAACTTTCCAATACACCAATAATGTCCCTCTCGTTGAAAGATTCGAGGACGCCCTTTTTAAACATCATCATTCCTATCGAGAGCGACCAGAACCACCGAAAACTCAAGCAGTTTTTATACTAAAACTAGCTTATATGCCCGTGCTTCGTAACGGTTGTTAAAGAAGGTCCTGTGTATATCATGGTTCTTTGGGTTCCGGACGTAGGTCAGCAAAAATACAATCGTTGTTGGATCTCTCTGTCAATAAACTCAGTTCTCCTAACCAAGATATCAAATTTAAGTAGAAGTCATTGTGGGAAACGATGAATGTTCATAAAGTTTTTCATACTAAGAGTGAAATTAATTTAAGTCCGTGCTTCGGAACAATGTAAATTCAATGTTAGGTTGTGTTCATAAAGTTACACATTGCAACAGCAGCGCCGAAAGCGGCTGGCACATTATATTTCTGAAAAACTTTATTGGATTTGATTTGTAACAGTTTTCACAAATATCTTCTTGAATAGGAATTTGGAAAGAATTGTAAGACTGTGTGAATCATGAGAATCTATACAAAAGAGTTTCGCGTGAAAGTGCTGGTCATAATGAGATGTGACAACAATGGATGTATCTGATTCGGTAAAATTTTACTTTCTATCCTGGCGGCCTCGTGTTTTTATGTTGGCAACATCAATAACACGATATAAAATCGTTGCAAAGATGACCGAACCACATAGAGTGTAGATAAATACTGCTGTTCCTGCTGTATGCTTGATTTCACGATAAAATATTTGCGTGTCACGCGATTGGCTTATGACGATCTCACATGATTCTCGTTATTCAACATCTGTTGCCAACATTATCACAGGAAGCCGCCGGGATATGAGTAGCACTACGCCGCATAGTTTTTCTTGACCCAGCTGTCAAACGATAACACCTTTCACAGCAGAGAGTGTCGCGGCTATATGTATCAGAGATCACTGATTAGCACAGACCAGTGAGCTTACTGGCACAGGCATATCAATATCTATGGCCTAAGAGACATTCATTAATGTATGTCTGTGTGTCCATCACGCTTTCACGACAGTGATCAATGTCTTTTTATCTTTGAGTCTATCTGGATTTTTATCTTTGTTTTGTGTCTCTGTTCATAGTCGGTAATGTGTGGTTGCCGGAAACATGTGATCTACTTAAAAAATAGCGTATTTGATATTCCTCGTCGTTATTAAAGTCTGAAAGAGCCGCATTGTCTGACGATTGAAAGAATAAACAGATTTTGACTCGTACCGTAAAGTTCGTAAGTCACAGAGTATATAGCTTTTCCTAAGAGTATTTATTGCATATTTTGCGAATTTTTGCTCGTCACACTCACCCATTGCCACGCACCGTGACCAAACTTCCTTACTAACATCATTAGACCAAGGGGTATCTACCACCACAACCACGAGTGGGTGGCAGTATGTGGTCATGGAGAAAAGTCTGTCAGCACGTACACACACAAGCCTTTTAGATATAGATATAGAAGATTAGAAAAAGCTCCAAAAACAGGAATCACCGACAGTGGCACATCTGTTAACCGAAGTAGAAGTGTACTCACCACAGGCGATGCACGAAGCGTCGCTTATGGCGTCGCTGATTATCTGCGTGAGTGCCAGCAGCAGGTAGCCGAGGAACAGGCTGGACGTGTGGCAGGCCACGCTGCGGCCGTGCAGCGTCCACAGCTCGGGAACCGCCCAGTAGATGACCGCGGTCACCAGCAGGAACGGCGTCGACGCCATCGTCGACGTGACGTAGACGATCTGCGACGCGTTCAGCTTCACCTCGTGTCCTTCCCAACACAGCCCGGCCACGAGCTGCTCACCGGTTCCATTTAAGAGCGTCTCTAAGCAGAACCGCCTCGGCTCCACCATGGCGTCCGGGATCAAAACCGTTCGGAGTCTACCGGCCGCAGATACTTCCTCGAGCTCATCCGGCATCAGCGGAATGTATATCTTACACGGCAGCATCGTCGTGGTCTCGTAGTCTCTGAGAGAGTAATTCCCTCCCGGTCCGGTTACGACGGGTTCGAAAACGTGGTCGTATTTGGTACACTCGTACGTCTGGAAGGAATCGTCGAACTGGTACGCTTCCCCGGGACGACAGCACTTGACGATCTTGGGGCGCACCGGCCGGGTGCAACCGCAGGTGGTGTTACCGTCGTCGACTTTAGGCCAGAAGAGCCCTCTGGGGAAGACGGTGCCAGTCTCCGTGTCCATCATGTCGCCCTCGTCGGTTTCCTGAGGTCGCGCCACCACCACGGGTCTGTCCAGGCACGCAGCGTCGTGGCCGGGTGGCTCGGCGCACGGCGTAGCCGAACCGTCGCTCAGGAGTGGCCGCAATAGGACCAGCACAGCGACCAGTCGCAGCGGACCCATCGTCTCGGTTACTCTCCGCCAGTGCCGAGCTGCACCCAGTGATTCACTGCCCTGTTCGGCCTGCTACAGTGATAAACCAGCTACGCTCGGGCTGAATCACTGCGCTCACTTATCAGCCTGTTGTAACAGAAAAATGTCCTCGGTCGTCAGTACGCCGGGCAGACGCCGTCACCTCGCTGGCTGCGGTCTGTGCAGCGAGACTGTCCACCACGCAATGTGCAGGAGACTGCGCCGACGCGCAGAACGCAACGATTGCGGCTGCGGAAACGGGAGGCAGCCTTCTGATTTCCCCCTTTCCTGCGCCTCTAGTGATTCCCCCCGTCCGAGCTGACTCCTCACAGGATGCTCTGGCTCGCCGCCTTATCTCGCGCTGTTCCGCTCCGCGTGCTGATCATAGTACCGCGCGGTGTATGGAAGAGATCGTACCCTCTCCTTAACCCGTATCGGTAAGGACCGTAGTTGTCCAAGACTAGGAGAGATAACACGTTCTCAAAACTCGACGTGTAATGTCGACTGGAGTAGCATGAAGCGTCGAAGCAAAGTTGCAACCAGCTGGAAAAAGCTCCCGTCAGAGCAAAAACAAGGCAAAAATGTTCCTATATATATATACATGTGGCGTCTGTTCCGAAAGAACAGACGTCACGCCTGATCCTACAGTTGTTATTATTTAATATTCACAGAATATATGACATCAACTGCGATTGGTTAAAGCTGAAAATGTGTACCCAGCTGGGACTCGAACCCGGGTCTCGTGCTTTTTAGGCAGTTGCGCTGACCCCTACACCACTGGGGACGCAGTGATCACCGCACCTGCAAGGACTACCTAAGCACGCCACCCCTCCCCACTAAGTTTGAAGCCCTTACTCTTACGGGAATTAGGTTAATAACTACGAGTATGAGTACTGTGGGCAGGGCGAAGCTGGGGCTTTGTATCTGACGGGTGGCGTGCTTAGGTAGTCCTTGCAGGTGCGGTGATGGTGTAGCGGTCAGCGCAACTGCCTAGAAAGCAGGAGGCCCGGGTACACATTTTCAGCTTTGCCCAATCGCAGTTGATGTCATATATTCTGTGAATATTAAAAAATGTTCATGTTTAAAAGACTGACAGAATATTGGGCACTACTCATTCCGCCTTGCTCGCCAAAAATTTTTGACATGGAAACAATGATAAAACCTTTTGCCCAGTCTGTCATCCAATTTAAATTGTCATATAAAGCATCTCCGTCTCAGTGCCTCCGCCCAGTTCTGCGTCTTTCCCACCGTCTCTTTTATCTCTTCGCTGTCTGTCTCTCACACTCTGACTGTCTTCACCCATTTCTATCGTCCTTAGCACTGACTTTGACAATTTCAATGTTTTTCTGCCATTGCCTATCTTCCATAGTTTTTCTTTCAATAACTACTGCCATTAATAGATTTTTAAAAATACAGCCATCAGTCGCAAGTTCCATTTAAATACGTAACCTAGGTTTCGATGTCGCGAGGGACACCTTCTTCAGGCAATATGGGATGTGGTTAAAAATTACATGATAGATCTTTAAGAAAAAAAAAAAAAATTACAAGTCTGACGTGGTCAGATAGTCATACGTAAAATAGGAAATTAACAGCAGCACAGTCGCAAAAGGCTGTATGTAGTCGCTGCAACGATTGAAAAGCAAGTAGATGCGCGTGTGAACTGAGCGCCTGTGCAGACTTGTCGCCATCTACTGGCCAAATTAATGACCAATATTGCAGGTAACATTCGTACCAAGAAGGGAGGAGTCTTGTAATGTTACATGTGCCTCCACGTACCAAAAGGTTCTTGTTTCCGATATTTTAAAATTAATTTCTTTTCATATTTGCATATTTTGTTGAAATTTTTCGTAAATATTAATATATTACTCACAGTCATATACATTTACTATTCTTTGAAGATTGCGTAATGTACGTAAATCTCTGTGCAATGAAGACAAAGACAATGAATTCTTCCCCTCTATAAAGACAGGAGATGCGACTCCATTTCCTTCTTCTTGCTCGAAAATTGAGACAGTAAAGTCGTAAATGATTTAAGCTCTGCAATTATTACTAATTTTGCCAGGATTTCTATGTAAGTGATATAAGTTTTATGTAGAAATGCTGCTTTTTTAAAAAAATGCAAGTATAAGCTCTGCAGTTTAACCGAACTTCGAATGTGTTGTCATTTAGTAGAAAATTGATTCCTTTATTTTTTGCTTCTCACTTTTTTTTAACTGTGATGCAATTTATTATTGAGGACAATGGATTCCGCCATTACATCTAACTACGAAACTAATTGTTGGGAGATGAGATCAGAATAGTAACCATCTTCATTCCATTCTTTCACTAAATAATTGTTCTAAATACGATCCTGAGATTTGTGCCAACTTATTAAATTTCAGTTTTAACAATTTGAGCTAGCTGTGGACATTGTTATTAAACGATAGTGATTGTAAATGATGTCTCCAACAGTTAGGTTCACGGCGGTTTTCCATTAACAACAGGTTTTTAGTACGTATTTTGCCTACTCTTTTACAGTGTTGCATTTTTTTTATTCTTTTAAAAACAGACGCACCTATCATGGCTCACGTAAATGCAACGACATCAATTTGAAATATTTCTCCCGTTTAATCTTTATAGCGTCGTCAGTGATAGCTTTGCAAAATTATAATCTGGCTTTCACAGTGATTTCATTCAAATTAATACTGCTTTAATTTTTCTTTATTAAAATCGCGGAACAGTTTCATTTGCAGGAACTATTCCATTTCAAGAATATTTGCATAGAGATATTAATTAATTAAATAATAGTCATCTCTAAAAAATATTAACAATTTGGGAGAAATGTTTCAGTCTGAACCTCCACATAATCTTTATAAAGGCCTAAATCTTATAAAATACGCTGTATGTGTGTATGCGGATATGTAAGTTCCACATCTCCTAAACTACTGGACCGATTTCAACCAAACGCCGTACACATGTACCTTACTATCGGGCAACAATCGCTGTCGGGGTAAGAACCACCTACAAAGCATACGTAAGGAAATATGACGTCGTATACAATGACAGTCGTGAAAAACGGCCGCATCATGCGATAATATTGTACATCTGCTCCTAAACAAACGGACCTATTTCAACCAAATTTGATACAATTATTCTTTAATGACAGGAATCATTTGATATGGTTGCAAAAACCACCTACGATACATAGTTCATACGATGTCACGTCATAAACAGTGATATCTGTCCCATCTTGCGGCGCCTGATAGTAGGACTTTATTCGTCAACTATTTGACAATGAGAGAACTTGGCCATTTGCAATAAACTTTGAACATAATTTCAAATCTTTACGAAACTTTTTCTCGCTGACAAGCCCAACGAACTGATGAAAGGAAAAAAGTTTATCGCTTACCACTTTTCCGATGTTCAGAATGTATATCTACGGCATTTGGCATGACGTTACTAGTTATTACTTCTACACTGTAAATTTATTCGCGAGATAATTCACAGACAGTACACATGCATGCCACTGAATGTACCTTCGATACTATATCACAGTTCCATATATACTTCATGAGATATGAAGTCATAAACAATTTGGTTCATGAAAAACCGCATCATCACGCATGAGATTTCGATTTATTACGTCTTTACTACTAACACCTTTCACGACGAATTTTGCAGACATTAGGCACATATGCCACTGACTGTGCCTTCAAATTTACGTCTGAAGTGACGGAGCCTCTTGATGTCCCGTACGTACGGAGCTTGCCGACGGCCACACTCGAAAAGGATAATTAGCGACCATACATGGTAGGCAATGTTCACTACTTATTCTTCTCTCAATGGATTGTATAGCCTGATCGGCCTTCCTGTTCTCCTGACCTTCCGCCTGTAGGAAACGTCTGGTCGAGTATTGCTGTCTGACTGACATTGAATATAACAGTGGAAGTAGGATGGACTGCTGCACCTCAGCAAGACATGTAATATTTGTACAAAAGTGTTATCTCCCACATTTCTATCGTTAGTCTGTTCAAAACTGATGGGATAAACATATGATAGGTACCAAACATGACAAGCTGCGGATTCTTGGTAATGCAGGGTAACGGTAAAGGGGACCTTGACGTACAAATGACAGAAAAATGGAAAAACGATTTGCCCCTAACTGAAAGACAAATTTCTCCCGTTTTTTATTTACTTTTAAATAGCTATTATAGTCTTAAACGGTCTTTGAACAAATGTCCGCACGTTAATGCTTCAGGCAGGAAATATCACCATAAACATTCCATGCCTGCCACAGCCATGGAAACAATAAAGTCAATATACAGGGACCTTGGAAATAAAAAATTACTTAGCAATGCCTACATGGCCATACACAAAATCCTAATGAGAGTTTCAACAGTTGCGTGTGGCAACTAGTACCGAAAACAGTGTCTGTTGGATGGACAGTACTCAAAATAGGTGTGATGGATGCTGCTATCTGTTTCAGTGATTAATTAGCAGGACACAAGTAATGGACAAATTAGGCACCCAACCAGGAAATAATGCCGGGCGCGGTGGCCGCGGGGACTGAGGCGCTCCAGTCACGGTCTGCACGGCCACTACGGTCGGGGGTTCTAATCCCCCCTCGGGCATGGATATTTGTGCCGCCCTTAGTATTAGCTAGTTCCTATGTAGTTTGTAAGTTTAGGGAGTGATGACCCCGTAGTTAAGTCCCATAAGCTTAACAAACATTTGAACATTTGATAAAGAAGCAGCTGGCCAGCAAGATTATGCCACTGGAATATTCGCACACGGCGAGTCCAAAAAAACTCTGTGGACATGCTTTTCTTATTTCTCCAAACTACTTTTTCAGAACATTAGGTACATACATCTTCATAATGGTTTTAGCTATGTTCCCAATGGTCTCCCAATTGAAGAATAGGACAGTATATTTGTATTATGCCTAATACATTGTAATGATAGTCTATGTTTGTCATTATGTATATAATTTAACGGTAATTTTTAGACAAAATAGTAATAAGGGTTTCTCTGTTTCCTGACAAACTCCAAACTACAAAACGAGCATAATGTGTTCCTACGAATATTGACAGCAGCCTGCCACAGTCTAAATGCTATTTCACCGACGATGAACCAGGAAATGGCTCCAGAATGCGAACGTGTATTATAAAGACATCTATTAGGCAAAATATTGCAAATCTTAAACTATGACAGGTATTTTAATAAATTTGAGTTAATGTCATGTATTGTTGTCACAAAATCGCAACTTCCTCCGCTTTGTACATCGAGAGTAATGTGCACTGAAGTCACGGTGTGAAAGTGCAGCCCGTTCTCGTCCAGGTCTCCTTAACTTGGCAGCTTGCCTGCAGTCGCACTGCAACCGGGAAATGTGAGCTCCCGGTGCAACGCGATGCTCACGACTTCTCTGCCGCCCATCGGACTGAACTGCTGCCTTCGCCAGCCTGTTCTCCCGATCTCCCCTCTATCGTAAACGACCAGTCGATGATTGCTGCTACACCAGGTTGCCCCATTATCTGGACGCAACATGGACTGCTCTACCCCAAGCCTCTTCCACTCAATGGCGAGGAGTGTAACAGCGGTCACATGAAGCACTGGCGGCAACAGTCACTGCTGATTTCATCGTCTCGCTCACTTTATACGAGGTTGTACTTCCATCACGTCGTCTTGTACAGCTTGTTATCTCCCAACTAAATCTGGCTGCGATACCTGCGCTCCATCTTGGTGTTGTATTTTGCGTGGCCATCACTGTGTTTCTTAGGTTACTGCGATAAAAATTAGCGTGAAAATAATAAAAAGCTACAAGTTTTCGTGATGCTGATTTAGAATTCCACTGTTGTTTCCATCTGATTTGAAATAACTGGTAAGACACAGAGCGTGTTGGGCTACAGTTATCAACAAACAATACGCAACTTTTCATTAATTGAGTAAGATAAAAAAAGTTTAGTCTTATGGCATTAATGGCTGGGAGACCCCCCAAGGACAGGTTCGGTCGCCTAATTAGAAAGATTTCCCCTACACTTTGCGCCACTATTAAAGTGCCTATGTTAAGTGTAGGTGACAGTAATGGATACGTCTAGCATAGCGTCGTGTTTGTTCAACTTCCGTTGACATTGGAGTCAGATGAGAGACTTAACGTTGCATCTGTACATTTCTCTGTGAGGTTCACACACCCACAATATTGTATTCTACAGCACGTATCCAAAACGTATTTCTCGTTGACCTGTTTTGTTTGGTGTACAAATAAAATTAGTTAGTAAGTTGTTTATGAATCGAATAAAATGTCTCACACGCGTAGTGTTAGCGCACATATGAGCAAGAGTGTCGTCTGTACAGTGTCCTCGAGGAGCGTGACGTCTTCTTTGCAGAGTGAGTTAGCATGTCTTGTGTCTCACATGGCCACCTGCGGTAAATACATCTTTCGCTGAATATTCCGCCTGTCGGGTGTGCCCCCTAAAAAAACTATCAAATACAAATGAAAAGCAACTGGAAGAGAAAACATTATTAGTGGTTCCTGAAACATCGATAGGAAATAGCATCTGAAACACCTGGAATGGAGAAGATTACAAGGAACACTTGTAAATACATTCTGCTGGTAAAATAACGTTCCTCAGAGATCTCTAGCTATGTTTTAGCGTTAGAAAAGAAGTGAGGAATTTAAGATATTTAAGCCGGGAAACGTTAGACAGCCACGGGGAGGGTTCGTATGTTGCTACGACTCATGGAGAACTTTAGTCCTGGGAACGTTTTGTAAAATTTCTGCACAGAAATTCGTATAGCTTTAAGTTTACAGAGATTATGCAGATTAAATGCAAAGCATGGCAACTAATGCTTGTAACTTAGACATACTTGTTGGTTAATTAGAGTACAAAATAACTGTTCAAATGTGGTGTGAAGATGTGACGTAGCTGTAAAATCAATGAGTTTTAGAAAGTTAGCCCTTTGGACGGCGTGAAGCAAACGAGCGGCCAGCAGTCAAGAAGCAACGTATCCCTACTAAAATAACAGTAGTTACTCTATCATTTGACGGGACTGAAGACTAGGATCGAATGATGGTGTGAAGTGAACTTTCAGTCAGGGTTACAAAGATCCAACCAAGTCGCTCAGCAATTTGTGTTGTTGTGGTCTTCAGTGCGCAGACTGGTTTGATGTAGCTCTCCACGCTACCCTGTCCTGTGCAATTCTCTTCATCTGAGAATACGTTCGGCAACCTACATCCTTTTAAACCTGTTTACTGTATTTGTCCCTCCGTCTCCCTCTACGATTTTTACCCCACGCACTTCCTTCTAATGCTAAGTTGACGATTCCTTGCTGTCTCAGAATGTGTCCCACAAACCTATCCCTTCTCTTAATCAGGATGTGCCAGAAACTCCTTTTCTCCCCAATTCGGTTAAGCACCTCCTCATTAGTTACGTGATCTACCCATCTAATTTTCATCATTAGTCTGTAGTACCACATTTCAAAAACTTCTATCATTTATTTGTCTGAACTCCTTATCATCCACGTTTCACTCGCATACAATGCTACACTCCAGACAAAGGACTTCCGAACATTTAAATTCATATTGCATGTTAACACGTTTCCCTTCTTCAGAAACACTTTTCTTCCCATAGTCATTCTGCATTTTATATCTTCTATACGTAGGCCATCAGAAGTTATTTTGCTACCCAAATAACAAAACTCATCTACTACATTTCCTGTCTCCTTACCTAATCTAATTCCTTCAGCATCGCCTGATTTTCTGACGCTACATTCCATTATCCCAGTGTCTTTCCAGACACTGTCCATTCCATTCAGTTGCTGTTCCACATCCTTTGCAGTCTCTGACAGAATTATTATTCCATCGACAAACCGCAAAGGTTTTAGCTCATATCTCTGAACTTTAATTCCGTCTCCAACTTTCTGCTTGCATTCTTTCACTGCTTTCTCAATGTACCGATGGAACAACAATGGGGAAAGGCTACAACCCTGTCTCACTCCATTCGTAACCTCTGCGTCCCTTTCATGCCCTTCGACTCTAATAACTGCTATCTGGTTTTTGTATAAGTTGAATATAACTCTTCACTTCCTTTATTTTATCCTTGCTACCTTCAGAATTTGAAAGTGTGTATTCCAATCGACATTTTGAAAAGCTATCCACAAATACAAAAACGTTGGTTTGCCTCTCCTTAATCTATCTTCTAAGATAAGTCGTAAGGTGAGTATTTCCTACCGTGTTGCTACATTTCTCCTAAATCCAAACTGATCTTCCCCAATGTCGGATTCCACAAATTTTTCCATTTGTCTGTAAATAATTCGTGTTTGTATTTTGCAACCATGACTTATTAAACGGATCATTCTGTAATTTTCGCATTTGTCTCCACTCGCTTTCTTTGGAATTGGAATTGCAATATTATTAATCAATAAATGCTATGTACATGCAAGAGGATATAAACGATGAAATACCGACATTGTTTGCCTCAATGAGGAGGAGAAACGGTGTTAAGTTGAAGACACAAAGGTGACATCTAGGAATACTCGTTAGTGAAAAGCATAACAAGTGTTAAAAAGTAGAAAACATAACTACAAGGCGGAGATATACAAATTGCGAAATGAACTAAGTGGAGACTGAAGCTAGGTGCCTCGAGATCACAGGAAGCTAATGAAACTGAAAAACTATTTATATTGATGCTATATCGGAAGTGACAGCTATATTCGGTATCTGTCTACATATACATCTACATACATACTCCACAATTCACCGTAAGGTGCGTGGCGGAGGGTACACTGTACCACTACTAGGCATTTCCTTTCCTATTCCACTCCCAAATAGAACGAGGAAAAAAAGAATGCCTATATGCCTCCGTACGAGCCCTAATTTCTCTTATATTGTCTTTGTGATCTTTACGCGAAATGTAAGTAGGCGGCAGCAAGATCGTACAATACTCAGCTTCAAATTCCGGCCCTCTAAATTTACTCAACAGAAATTCACGAAAAGAACGTCGTCTATCGTCCAGCGATCCCCAATTGAGTTTCCGGAGCATTTCCGTGACACTCGCGAATTGGTCGAACCTACTGGTAACAAATCTAGCTGCTCGCCTCTGAACCGCCTCTATGTCTTCCTTCAAACCGATCTACTCAAGACGTGGTCGTACAAGCGTTTTATACGCGGCCTCCTTTACAGGTGAAGTACATCTTCCCAAAATTCTCCCAATAAACCGAAGTCGGCTGTCCGCCTTACTCACAACTGTCCTTACATGTTCGTCAGATACACATATCGCTCTGCAATGTTACGCCTAAATATTTGAACGACGCGACAGCATCAAGAAGCTCACTACTAATGCTGTATTCGAATATTATAGGATTGTTTTTTCTACTCATGCACATAACCTTACATTTTTCTACATTGAGAGCTAGCTGCCATTCTTCGCACCAACTAGAAATTTTGTCTAAGTCAACCTGTATGCTATTACAGTCAGTTACAGACGACACTCTCCTATACACCACAGCATCACCAGCAAACAGACGTAAATTACAACTTACTCTGTCCATCAGATCATTTATAGAGATAGAAAATAATAGCGGTCCTATCACACTCCCCTGGGGTACGCCTGACGATACACTCGTCTCTGATGAACACTCGCCGTCGAGAACAACGTACTGCGTTCTATTACTTAGGAAGTCTTCCAGCCAGTCACAAATTTGTGAACCTATTCCATAAGCTCGTATCTTCGTTAGCAGTCTGCAGTGTAGCACAGCGTCGAATGCCTTTTTGAAGTCGAGAAAAACACAATCCGCTTGTTGCCCTTCATCCATGGCTCGCAAGATGTCATGTGAGAAAAGGGCAAGCTGAGTTTCACATGAACGATGTTTCCTAAACCCGTGCTGATTCAGGGAAAGAAGCTTTTTCGTTTCAAGGAAATTTACTATATTCGAACTGAGAATATGCTCTAAAATTCTATATGAAACTGATGTCAACGATATTGGCCTGTAATTGTGTGGGTCAGTTCTCTTTCCTTTCTTATAAACGGGAGTCACTTGCGCTTTTTGCCAATCACTATGAACTTTGCGCTGAATTAAATATTCGCGATAAATGCAAGCTAAGTAGGGGGCCAATGCCGCAGAATAGTCTTCGTAAAACCGAACTGGTATTCCATCCGGACCAGCAGACTTTTTCGTATTTAGCTCTCTCAGCTGCTTCTCTACGCCGGAAATACCTATTGCTATGTCCCCCATTTCGGAATTCGTACGTTGATCAAATAATGGTACATTTATGCAGTCCTCATGCGTGAAAGATTTCTTAAAGGTTAAATTTAGAACTTCAGCTTTCCGTTTGCTTTCTTCTATTACTGCCCCGGAATGATCAACGAGTGACTGAACAGTGGGTTTTGAGCCGCTTATCGATTTTACATAGGACCAGAATTTTTTTGGGTTATCGGAAAGATCTTTGGCTAAGGTATGGCTGTGATAATTATTGTATGCTTCGCGCATCGATCTTTTTATAGGCGCACGAATCTCTACTAACTTTTGCCTGTCACCATCTGCGTGTTCTTTTTTGAATCGAGAGTGCAACAGCCTTTGCTTTCTCAGCAGCTTTCTAACATTATTATTATACCACGGTGGATCTTTTCCATCCTTAATCGTCTTTACTGGCACATTTCTCTAACCCTTTATTAACAATGCACTTAAATTTAGTCCACAATTCCTATACATCCATAGTCCCGGAATTAAACGATGCCCATTCATTTTCTAAGTGCGATCGTAACATTTGCTTATCGGCTCTTCCCAACAAAAACACGCTCCTAGCCTTCTTGATTGGTTTATGAACTTTGGTCACCATCGACGCTATGACGATATCATGATCACTAATTCCTATCTCTACACAGACGTCGTTAATAAGGTCAGGCCTGTTTGTGGCTATAAGGTCTAGAATATTTCCATTGCGCGTGGGTTGCCGGTTTAACTGCTCAAGACAGTTTTCGGATAAACTGTCTTGAGATAATAAACAGTACAGATAGGGATCTCAAAGTAATACCTATAAGAGGTGTAACATTTTGGCGAAAACAGAACAACGATTCTGCAAGCATTGTTCAGAGGTGAGTGTTGCTGTATAGACATCGCTGCATATACGGTGCAAGGTGTAATGTTAAATGTTGTGATGGACAGCGATATAAGTAGCAGAGCAGGGCAGGTTTCAAAAGCCCTGACGCCTGCAGAAGACATTCCAGGAACGCTGATTCAAAATCACCTGTGTCAAGGGAAGGGGAGGGTACCTACCCTTCTGGGTAGCAGATTATACAATAATAATATGTCCCATTACTTCTGCTGCTACCCCTCCTTTTCATGCTACTCGAGTACAAGTCAGAGTACTCATAAGTGTCATATTACATCTTTATCAAGCCACACCCTCCTCCTTCCCCAGCGCCGAATTATCCCAGGTGGAGGCCCGTGGCTAGAAAAAAATTTGTGACCCTGCTAACGTCATTTAGGCATAATATAGTTCTGTGAAAGTATAGCAGGTAAGTTAAATAATATACTTCTACGACAAAAACCATTTCATGCATTAAATCATATAGTAATGAATGTAGGTTCTCAAATCACACAAAGAAATATCGATGTGATAAATTAAAAATAATTAAGCCTACCTTAATACTTCTTTTCCTGGCTTTCGTCCTTGCGAAGTCCTCTATCACATCCTCAAAGAGAGAGCTGGTAAACTCATGTTTGAGTGATAACAATGCAAGAGCAGAAATCATTCTTGTTTCATTGTAGAACGTAACTTGTTTCTGATAAGGGTTAATTTGGAGAATCCTCTCTCAGCTTCACAATTAGTAATTGGTATTGAGAGGACGATCCGATAAGCAATCATTACATTTGGGAAAACATCACCAAGATCATTTTGATACATTAATTCGTATAATTCGGCTGGTGAAGTGTTACCAGCTTTTTCTTTGAGAGAACACTTCAAATATTCACTAAAATAAAGCATTTCAGAACGAAAACTGTCTTCATCGAGATCACCTCGGTATTTCTCACACAGTATTGATGTTTCCGCTAAGATTTCTTCAGTTCGTTGCTTCACAATATTGTTTGTTACTGCTCGGAAAATATCGACTACTTCACTATACATTTCTTCTCGCTTTTTTAGTTCTGCTTGTAGTTTCTCAACAACTGTAATAACTGATACACGAAATGTATCGCGTCCAGACAGTTCTTCTGATTTTTCTCCATCAGGAAATCTAGTTTTTATTTTGCGTTTCGTTCGTCGCCATATCGTTGATGTACATGCTCACTTAAGCTCCTCCCTTGGTTTTCAAAGTCATCAAAATTCTCCCAAATCCGGCTGAAAAAATGGAATCAATGATTGCAACGCTTGACAGCCGCTAATTAAATCACGACCAGGCTTTTGCAAATATTTGTTAGTTGTGTCAATTCGAGATAACACAATTAATATGGCAGTCTCCAGTTTTATAAGCTTCTTACGAAGTGAATCTGCTTCAATTCTTGACTCTGTCTTTTCTCCTTCGTTTTTGGCAATTTCTTCAAGTGACTGTAAATGGTATCGAAATTCTGTCGAACAGCTGATATTGCTTCCTCACGGCACGACCATCTGGTATCAGACAATGTCTTCAGTCGCCCGTTATTCATTACAAGACTGTGCCAACGATGAGTAGAAATGTTCAAATGTTTGTATAGTCTATGGGACTTAACTACGGGGTCATCAGTCCCTAATCTTACAAACTACTTATGATCTACTTACGAACTAGGACGGCACAAATATCCATGCCCGAGGGAGGATTCGAACCTCCGACCGTAGTGGCCGTGCAGACCGTGACTGGAGCGCCTTAGTCACCTCGGCCACCGCGGCCGGCAGATAAGTAAATGCTCAAATGTTTGTAAAGCTTATGGGACTTAAATACGGGGTCATCAGTCCCTAAACTTGTTGTTGTTGTTATGGTCTTCAGTCTGGAGACTGGTTTGATGCAGCTCTCCACACTACTCTATCCTGAGCAAGCCTTTTCATCTCCTCATAAGAATGACAACCCAATCCACTTGAATCTGCTTACTATACGCGTCTCTTGGTCTCCTTCTGCGATTTTTACCCCACACACTTCCCTCCAATGCTAAATTTACGATCCCTCGATGTCTAAGAATGTGTCCTACCAAGCGATCCCTTCTTTTAGTCAGGGTGTGCCAAAAATTCCTTTTCTCCCCTATTCTGTTAAGTACCTCTTCATTAGTTATGCGATCTATCCACCTAATCTTCAACATTCTTCTGTAGCACCACATTTCAAAAGCCTCTATCCTCTTCCTGTCCGCACTGCTTATCGTCCATGTTTCACTCCCGTACAAGGCAACACTCCACACAAATGCCTTCAGAAAAGACTTCCTTACACTTAAATTAATATTCGATGTTAGCAAATTTCTCTTTTTCAAAAATGCGTTTCTTCCCATTGCCATTCTGAATTTTATATCCTCTGTACTGCCACCATCGCATGTCATTTTACTACCCAAGTAACAAAACTCATCTACCACCTTCATTGTTTCGTTACCTAATCTAATTCCTTCAGCATCACCTGATTTTCTAAGACCGCATTCCATTATTTTTGTTTTGCTCTTGTTAATGTTCATTTTATACGCTCTCTTCAACACACTGTCCATTCCATTCAACTGCTCTTCCAGGTCCTTTGCTGTCTCTGACAGAATTACAATGTCATCAGCAAAACGCAATGTTTTTATTTCTTCCCCCTGAACTTTAATCCCTACTCCAAATTTTTCCTTGCTTTCCTTCACCGCCTGCTCTATGTACAAATTGAATAGCATCGGAGAAAGGCTACAACCCTGTCTTACTCCCTTCCCAACTGATGCTTCCCTTTCATGCCCTTCGAGTCTAATAATTGCAGTCTGGCCTTTGTACAAGTTGTAAATAACTCTCCTTTCCCTGTATTTTACCCCTGCTGACTTCAGAATTTGAAAGAGTGTATTCCAGTCAACATTGTCAAATGCTTTCTCTAAATCTACAAAAGCTAAAAATGTAGTTTTGCCTTACCTTAATCTGTCTTCTATAATAAGACGTAAAGTGAGTATTGCCTCCCGGGTTCCTACGTTCCTCCTGAATCCAAACTGATCTTCCCCGAGGTCAGCTTCCACTAGCTTTTCCATTCTCCTGTAGATAATTCTTGTTAAAATTTTGCAGCCATTACTTATCAAACTGATGGTTCTGTAATTTTCACACCTGTCTGCGCCTGCTTTCTTTGTAATGGGATTATTACATTTTTCTTAAAGTCTGAGGGTATTTCGCCTGTTTCATACATCCTACACACCAGTTCAAATAGTTTTGTCATGGCTGGCTCTCCGAGAGACTTTAGTATCTCTGAGGGTATGTCATCTACTCCTGGGGCCTTGTTCCGACCTAGGTCTTTCAGGGCTCTGTCAAATTCATCTCTCACTATAGTATCTCCTTCATCTTGATCTACTTCCTCTTCCCTTCCTACAACATCGTCTCTAAGTTCATTTCCTTTGTAGAGCTTCTCTATGTACTCTTTCCACCTTTCAGCTTTCCCTTCTTTGCTGAGAACTGGTTTTCCATCAGAGTCCTTGATATTCATAGAGTTGTTTTTCTTGTCTCCAAATGTTTCTTTTATTTTCCTGTAGGCTGTATCTATTTTTCCCCTATTTATACATTCTTCTACAGATTCGCATTTGGCTTCTAGCCACTCCTGCTTAGCCATTTTACACTTCCTGTCAATCTCATTTCTTAGTCGTCTGTACTCCATTTTGCCTGTTTCATTTACTGCATTTTTATATTTTCTCCTTTCATCAATTAAATTTAGTATTGCCTGTGATATCCAAGGACTTTTGTAGGTCTTGCCTTTCTACCTATTTTGTCCTCTGCTGCCGTCACTATTTCATCTCTCAATGCTACCCATTCCTCTTCTACTGTTTTATTTCCCCCTGTTTCTGTCAATTGATGCCTAAATCTCCCTCTGAATTTCTCCAGAACTTCACGTTCCTTCAATTTATCTAAGTCCCATCTTTTTATTTTCCTACCTTTCTGCAGTTTTTTCAGTTTCAGTCTACAGTTCATGACTAACAAGTTATGGTCAGAGTCTATATCTGCCCCTGGGTATGTTTTACAGTTTATCATCTGGTTCCGGAATCTATGTTTTACCATTATAAAATCTATCTGATACCTTCCGGTGTCTCCTGGTCTCTTCCACGTATACAACCTTCGCTTGTGATTCTTATACCATGTATTTGTTAAGATTAAATCATGTTCCGTGCAAAATTCTAGCAGGCGACTTCCTCTTTCATTCCTTCTGCCCAGTCCATATTCACCTACTATTTTTCCTTCTCTTCCTTTTCCTACAACCGAATTCCAGTCTCCCATCACAATTAAGTTTTCCTCTCCCTTAACTGTCTGAAAAATTTCCTTTAGCTCCTCATATATTTCTTCGATCTCCTCATCATCGGCAGAGCTAGTTGGCATGTAAACCTGTACTACTGTTGTCGGTGTTGGCTTCGTATCTATCTTGACAATGATAATGCGATCACTGTGCTGCTTATAGTAGTTTACCCGCATTCCTATTTTCTTATTCATTATCAGTCCTACTCCTGTGATACCCCCAATTGATTTTGTATTTATAATCCTGTACTCACCTGACGAGAAATCCTGTTCATCCTGCCACCGAAATTCACTAATCCCCACTATATGTAACTTCAACCTATCCATTTCCCTTTTTAAATTTTCTAATTTTCCTACCCGATTAAGGGATCTAACATTCCACGCTCCGATCCGTAGAATGCCAGTATTGTCTTTCCTGATGACAACATCCTCCCGAGTAGTCCCCGCCCGGAGATCCGAATGGGGGACTATTTTACCTCCGGAATATTTTACCCGAGAGGATGCCATCATCATATTTTCATACAGTAGAGCTGCATGTCCTCGGGAAAAGTAACGGCTGTAGTTTCCCCTTGCCTTCAGTCGTTCGCAGTAACTGCATGGCAAGGCCACATTAGCTGATGTTACAAGGCCAGCTCAGTCAATCATCCAGACTGTTGCCCCTGTAACTACTGAAAAGGCTGCTGCCCCTCTTCAGGAACCACACGTTTGTCTGGCCTCTCCACAGATACCCCTCCGCTGTGGTTGCACCTACGGTACGGCTATCTGCATCGTTGAGGCATGCAAGCCACCCCACCTCGGCAATGTCTGTGGTTCATGTGAACTACTTACGAACTAGGACGGCACAAATATCCATGCCCGAGGGGGGATTCGAACCCCCGACCGTAGTGGCCGTGCAGACCGTGACTGAAGCGCCTCAGTCTCCTCGGCCACCGCGGCCGGCGCAGATGAGTAGACGCTACAAAAAAAAAAAAAAAAAAAAAAAAAAAAAAAAAAAAAAAAAAAAAAAAAATCATGTAATCGTTGGAGAACTTGAAACGAATTGACTGATTTTAAGAATTCCTGTGCACTATTTCGGGCCACGAGGTTTAAAGAGTGCGCAGCACAGGGCACATAAAACGCTAATGAATTCATTTCCTTTATTTTTTCACTTAAACCTGAATACTTCCCACTCATATTACTGGCATTGTCATAGGACTACGAACGACAATCTTCTATCCTGATATTGTGTTTTCTAAAGATATCTATTATTACCTTATTAAGACTTTCTCCCGTATGACTATGTATGAGAACAAAACAAAAAATCCTTCGTGAACTCTGCCCTCATAGCAGTACCTTACTACAACGGCTAACTGATCTTCATGCGCCGTGTCTACCGTTGAATCTACAACCAGTCCGTAGTATTTTGCTTTTTGAATTTCGTCAACTATTTTACTCAGTATCTTGTTTCCCATAAGGATGATAAATTCCTCACAAATAGTCTTCGACAAATTTGACTGATGGTGACGACCATCAGACCCGTGATCTTGGGATGTGTTGTTTTAAAAATTGGTCAAAATGAGCAATTAGTTCAATGAAACCTAAGTAGTTACCATTATTTGGGGATCCAAAAATTTCGTTATCACCACGAAAAGGAAGTCCTCGTATTGCCAAATGATTAACGACTTCTACCACGCAGCGAAGTACTTCTTGCCAATAATTTACCTCAGTTTCAATCATATTCTGCAGTTTACTATCGATACGCCCCTCGTCCTTTGATCGCAAAAGCCACGTCACTGCATGATAAGCACTATCCTCATGGGAAGTAACTTCCTCTTCCGCCTTCTTCCAGTCAGAAAATCTGCGGGCTGAAAAAAGATTACCCATCTTCTCTGAGTCCATGCTGTCGCTGAATAATTTACAGAAAAATACAACATAAATTTCCTGTAGATTCGGAATACAACAGCCATTTTCTTTCCTTTTTCTCTCCATTTTGCTACGGTGGAGTAGCCGAGCGGTCTAAAGCGTCTCGCTGCGGAGCGCGCGGTTGCTCGCCGTGGAGGTTCGAGTCCTCCCTGGGGCATGAGTGTGTGTCCGTAGGTTAGTTTACCTAGGTTTAAGTAGTTTGTAAGCTACGGACTGATGACCACGCAGTTTGGTCCGATAGATTTACAAACATTTGAACATTTTTTTCTCTCCATTTTGCAGTTTTTTGAAGACCAAATTTTTGGATGCGTACCTTTTTTGCGATCTGTAGACACTTTCAGATTTACTTAGGTCATCTAAAGTGTTACTACAATAATCTAAACCTTACGCAAAACACTGTTGCACGAATTCGTTGTCAATGTTTTTCCATTTCGCCGGCTCTTTCTCCAATATTGGAACCTTCAGTAATTCACTTCCATTGTCAGTATTGCCACCGGTTTCAGTGTTATGATTCACCACCGCCTCAGCTACACTATGCTGCTCCACAATAATCTCGGATTCACGCGAAGAAGTACACACAGGCGTGGGAGAGTCTGAATCGTTACAAATTTCACGAATAGTCCCAACAGAGTCTTCTGTCTTTGTAAAGCACGAAGTAACTTTTGGCAGTTTCTTCACAAATTACGCTGCTTCTTTCTGTGCCTTTCTTTTACTGGCAACACTAACAAACTTTCTCACACGAGACGATTCCATTTCAAGTCCCGAATACCAGAAATGAAATTGAAATACGAGTAATGCACTTATTTATTACAATAAGCATTATCACCTCACTTACAAAACACAGCTGGTCTGCAAACAAGGTGTACATTACAACGCTCTAAACAATACTGTCGCATGAATCAACAGTTTCACTGTACAATAATGGACAACAATGGACAAGCGAAGAAAGCACAGAAAAAAATGGAAGGGGTGTGGGGTGAAAGTATATCTAGGGTTGCCAGATCTCCGGGCGCCGCCCGGGGTGCCCGGGTTTGGAATGAATTCTCCGGGTCTACGGGCCAATGACTCTCATCTCCGGGCTTGAATGTAACTTTCATCTTAACATTTTTTTTTTTTTTTACGACGCTTTTTAAGTTCTATGCTCATGTAACGACGATCTACATCGAACTTAACGTAACGTAAACTAAGGACGAACACAATATCTATGCCCTAGGAGGGGGATTCGAACCTCTGGCGGGAGCAGCCTGGCGCACCGTGGCAAGCCGCCTCAGTGCGCTCGGCTATTCTCGGCCGGCCTCTCTCTAGTAATTATGAATAACTTTATATAAATGTCAATTTCTTATTGCAACAAAACGCTACTTTTCTATTCTTCCTCTGAAAACTTTTCATTGTTGCTTCGGTAGTAATCGGCTAGCGCATTATTAAGCAAACACTGTTGCGGCAATGTGTCAACTGGCGATGTCTATTATTTGTCTTCGTTCTTTCATTGTTTGTTATCAGTTTACCGGCAGTTTTTGGAATACTCGGATCGTGTGTGAACAGACAAGCTTACATTAACTCAGATTAGTGAGTAAGAACAGTGAAATGAAGAGACGATATCTACGCTCATTCCGTGAAGAATGGTTGCAGGAAGAAAATTATAGAGTGGCTACAAAAAGTCGTTACTGATGAGTGTATGTGTAAGTGCAGAATATGCAATATCTCATTTACTGTTAAGTACGACGGAGTGAAAGCTGTGAATAAACATGTACAATCAGAAAGACACAAAGCGAATATTACCACACAAAAGAAGAATCAGTCGCTTCTTAAATTCTTGCCGAAACAATCTTCTGCAGAAGACGACAAAGTCAGTACAACGGAATTAACTTTGACTTACAATGGTGTGAAACACAGCCATTCTTACAATTCTCAAGATTGTGGTAATAAGCTACATCCTTATGTTTTTAGAGATTCCTCAGTGGCAACGAAAGTAAGATGCGGGGATATTTTCTGGAAGGGAGGAGATGATTAGTATTTTTTTCTTTTAGAATTCACGTGTAATATCCTCGTTGGGGGGGGGGGAGAGTTGGTCGCAGTTGGGGGGGGGGGGGGTGAGTCATTGGTCAAGGGGGAGGGGGGCACGTCTGGTTTCCGTGTCTGTCTCGAGTTCAATCTGACAACCCTATGTATATCAATGGACATAATTGTGTCTGAAGTAAACCTGCTGTTACTCTGGTTAAAAGTTCTAAACGACTCTACACACAGAGAGATTACAGACAGATGGAACTTATTATTGTGTTTAAAGTCTTCTACCTTATATTATGCATATATGCAGTGATTTAATTTTTCTGCTGGATTGGTACTGGACGTTATATTATTAAATGGAAAGTAGAACTTTTCATTCACCGCGATAGCGCAGTAATACTGGTAGTGGGAGGGGGGGGGGGGGCGAGTTCAAACACTGGTCCGGCCATCCGTTGGTTTTGTACGAATCTTGCTGGTGGAAAGTTAGCTCATATTCTGATCAGAGTGGAGGCCCCGACTACCTGGAGGTCCGGGGCTACAGCCCCCTTACCCTCCCCCCCCCCCCCCTTAATCCGGCCCTGCCTTTCCCTCAGGTCCCCTGAGCACCTCCAAGAGGGCTTTAGAGGTCAATAGCACCTGCGTTTGCATTGACCAAAATTCGTTAATGGCTGGATGCACATACCATTCATAGTTATGTAACAGGTTCTGTGGAATGCAGCAATGAGTATATATCTAACTGTGTATAAATAATTAAAACCCAACATTTGCTTATAAAACGTAAATAATGAAATAGTTTAAATTACATAGCACAAATCCTGAAAAACGCGAAATAACAGCCTTTGTAGTCAAGCCTCCCAGTTGCTCACCTCAACAGAAGAGGACGGCACTGAGGCAGCACCCCCTATAGAAGAAAGCCTGCGCACGACGTCACAACATGGCGGCGGTGAGAGGCTTAGAGTCCTCTGAAAGATTGTAAACATTAGCAGTGCACGCTGTTTATAGTGCATTCTTTCGTTCAGCAGTATATTTATTACGTATATTGATGTTGTGTACGGTGTGATCGCTACGCTGGACGATTTGTATGTGTGAGAACAACGTGTGATCTCTTTTTTACTGACAAAATTCCGTTTCGCTTTTCTGTGCCAAAATTAGAGGAAATTACGACAGTGGCCCAAAAATTACCGACTTTAAACGTCCGGAGAAGAAGAAATGGATATCAAGAATTCCCAGGATAACTTGGCTCCTTCTTCCAGTTAATGAGTATGTTTTCGTTTTTGTTTAACCTTATAAAAGAGGCTTAAGTCATGACTGTTTACCGTTAGATATTGCGATTCATTTTATTTACGTAACCACCTGTATTTGCTTATTCTTCTCCGGACGTTTAAAGACGGCAACTTTTGGGCCACAAGTCGTAATTTCCTCTACATTTCGGCACAGAACAGCGAAACGGCATTTTGTCAGTGAAAAATAGGTCACACGTTATTCTGACACACACAAATCGTCCAGCGTAGCGATCACACCGTACACAACACCAATTTACGTAATAAATACTCTCCTGAACGAAAGAATGCACTATAAACAGCGTGCACTGCTAATGTTTACAGAGGACTCTAAGCCTCTCACCGCCGCCATGTTGTGACGTCGTGCGCAGGCTTTCTTTTATAGGGGGTGCTGACTGAGGTTCTAGCTTGCCAACCATGTCAATAGTTCTCTTCTGACAATGTTGTCAAAATTAATGGCAAAATATTTATATCAAACACCTATAAACTCCCTAAAGTAAGTTGTCTGATGCTATTGCTAAGCTAAATAACAACTGAACTGGCTAAGAATAAAATGCTGCCACTAAAAACATAAGCTGAAAGTTTAAACTAGTCTTCAAGAGATCATAAAAAAACCAAATACGTATAAACTCTATGAAGGAAATTCTCTGATGCTATTTCGATGCTTAATAAAAGGTGATATTCCATAAGGTAGGTTAAAAATAAATCGTTATCATGAAAAACGTAACCTGATAAACCTAATATTGCCTCTAGACACGGGAGCACGGGCTTAGTATTTAAAAATAATAGTATTTTATTCTCTATGCTCATTACAAGGTTAGCCGATTATTTTCCACGCTGCACTACTTAAACGTCACTACATCATTTCCAACAATGTCGCTGGCTCTTTGGCATTGGTGTAGTAACGTTACCTACATGGAATCGGCGATCACAGTCCAATCAATGTACCAGAATAAAATCAGAACATAATATCTTTGGCATCGTTTAAGTCCCAGTACTACGCTAAATTATGAAGTTTCTTCAAACCAAATGCCCAGTAGTGTAGAATGTATGCCTAAAAAGCTATATTTATATCAAATTTGATGATTTTATGTTGAAAGACTAAAACTTTAAAATTGTGACATTTACATCGAATATCACAAAGTAATCCTAAAATTCACTGACTGTTCCGACGCTTCTTGACAGAATATTTGATACATTATGAATGAAATACACAAGGTAACTGTGAGGTGTTCTGCAAATTTATTGGTTTACGAACCGGTTTTCGGCTGTTACGCCATCATCAGGTAAACATTACAAGTTTAAGTTTCAAAGATCTTAACTTGCTAGATATATAACTTTCAAAGAAGACTAGTGTTTTGGTTTATAACTAACCTGCGGGAAATATTACAATTCAAGTTGTGGTGTAAATTCCTGAGATTGCTAAAATACGTGACAATATAAAAGATTATGACGTTATCCTAAGAAATATAAAGTGAAACAATAGAAATTGGCATAAAAATATTGATCAAAACGTATTTTATCTTAAACAGGTCTAATGTCTAGAAACATGGAAATGAGTATATGTTAAAATTTTAACTGGTAAATTAAACTTGATCAAAAAATTATCTTAAAGAGGTCCAATGTCTGAAATATGGAAGCATGTGACAAAGTTGAATGAAACATCTGTAAATATATTTTAAAAAAATTTAACTAGTTAAATTAAACTATGGTTACTAGTAAAATAAAACATTAAAGTTTATATCACATAAGCAGCCAAAACAGTTCTGATTACACAAGAATTTTATAACTGGTAAAATAAGGCATTACAATTTATATCTGGTAAGCAGCCAAACAGTTGATTACACAAGGCTTTTTATAACATGGCTATGAAACAGTAGTAGATGGTAGTTTACAGTGTCTGCACAGGGTTATGATTAGGTTCTGCACACAGAAGTGGTGAGTATGGAAATTGTGTCTGATCATTCAGTACCAGGTTTGGGGAAGTGTATATATGTCTGTTAATTTCCATTATTTCAAAGAGGTTCATTATCCTTTCTCTTTGTACATGATGTAGTACTTCATGTGTTGCAGTATAACTGTAGTCTTCTTTTAGCAGGTGGTCTGCAAATGAAGAATTTCCTTGCCTAAGTTTCCAACTTCTGTAGTGTTCCTTTAGTCTAATACAAATTGCTCTGCCTAACTGTCCAATGTAGAATTTGCCATAGTTGCAAGTAATCTTGTAAACTCCACTCTTTTCCAAGGCTGGAGGGTCATCTTTACCATCAGGTAGAAAGTGACCAATGGTGTTGTGTGTATAAAATGATTTGAAATTTCTGGATTTGAGTTTCTTGGCCACATTCACAGAAACCTTCCTAAATATGGTATTGTACACCATTTACTATGGTCTTGAGATGTTGGGGTGTTAATAACAGGGCAAAGAAGGGAAGAGACATGTTGTTTCTGTTTTTTGTGCGGTATAGAATCTACCAAGGTAGGAGGATGGTCATTATTTGATACTATTTGTCTGATGGTATTTCATTCAATTTGGAAGCTTTCTTTACTCATGGGGATAGATAATAAGCGATGGATCATGGAATGAAATGCTGCATATTTGTGAGTAACTGGCTGTTATGACTGGGAAGGTGTTACAGTGTCTGTGGTGGAAGGTTTCCTGTAAATCTTGAAGGTGTGGCAATGCTTGCTGTTGTCTATTGTTATACTGTTACCACCAAACTCCATTGTGAAGTTAATACTTTTGTGAGCCGAATTTAGCTGCTTAACGAATGTTTGAATCTGTCTGGTAGTTCCTATCCACAAACACAACACATCATCAACATATTTGAACCAGTACCCTACGTTGGAAGAGAGTACGTTGCTTTCTAAGAAATGATTCTCAAAATTGCCCAGGAATATTTCTGCAAGTATTGGACTAAGAGAGGAACCCATAGCTAGACCATCTAACTGTTTGTATACCTTGCAATTGAAATGAAAATAATTTTGTGACAGGCAAGTATGTGTGGCTAACCTTATGTCATCTGTGACAAGTGGATTTACTCCTGATTTATCCAGTAAGTCTGTACGATGTTTAGAACTCACCAACTGATATATTAGTGAATAAGCTGCTGACATCAAAAGAAATTAGCTTGGCGCTAGAGGGAATAGGGAAGTCTTTTAACTTGTTCACTAGATCAATTGAGTTCAGAATACCATTGTTTGGTTTAAAGTTGGTTTTGGTTTTGATAAGGTCATTTAGTTCTTTGGATAATTTGCACATGGGGCTGAAAAGGAGGATACTACAGGGCGTATAGGAAAATTTTCTTTGTGGAGTTTAGGAAGGCCATACAGTCTGGGAGCTATTGGATTCATGTTGATGTTGTTTGAATCTGACACCTATTTTCCCACCAGCATGAATCCAATAGCTCCCAGGCTGTATGGCCTCCACCTGTTTTGTTTAATCTATCCTTTCTGAACACAAATATTTTGCGAAAACATGAGCTGAACTTATTTCCGGCTTGAGTCACCTTTCGCTGCCTATAATGATATGTGTTTCGGTGCTATATGCTTGGAGCCCTGGTACTTTCTCGACACAACTACGACAATGTACAACTGTTATGCCGATAGTTCCCAGATCTACATTTCTCCTGTGATCCACCTGCTCCATTTGAGACAGCCCATTTTGTTTTCCCCTAAACCCTCTACCATAAAAAAAACCGCCCGGTCCACGCCCCACAGCCCCCGCTACCCGTGTAGTCGCTTCCTGCGTATAGTGGACTCCTGACCTGTACAGCGGAACCCGGAAACCCACCACCCGATGGAGCAAGTCAAGAATTCTACAGCCTACATGGTCGCAGAACCGTCTGAGCCTCTGATTCAGACCCTCCACTCGGCTTCGTACCAGAGGACCTCAGTCGGGCCTGTCAACGATGCTGCAGATGGTCAGCTCTGCCTTCATCTCGCAAGCAAGACTGGCAGTCCTTACCACCTAAGATAGTCGCTCAAATCCAGAGAGAATCTCTTCCGACCCAAAGCGACACAGGTCGTTAGTACCGACATGAGCAACCACCTGCAGTTGGCTACACCCTGTCCCCTTCATGGCATCCAGAAGGACCCGTTCCACATCTGGAACGACTCCCCGCCCCCACCCAGTATGCACATGCGTCTTGGCTTCCTTCCCCTCCTTACTGGCCAAATCCCTAAGGGGCCCCATTATCCGCCTAACGTTGGAGCTCTCTACTAAAAGCAATCCCACCTTCTGAGATTGTCCAGATCTTGCTGACCGAGAGATGACCACAGGACTTGTGGCACCATCCGGTTCAGGAACACTGTCCATCTCCGACAGCGCCTCAAACCTGTTTGTAAGACGAACCGGGAGGTCCTCACGATTGGCCCCCCGGAAGTCTTACGCCGTCCGCCTCGCAAAGGGAAGACCCCAAACCACCACGGACGGGGCGGCGACCTCCTGACCTCCACGCGTGCAGTGACCGGACTGGCCAAAGCAGCAGGCCGATCGGTGGGCACATCAGAAGCACAGGGCGACTGTTCGACCCCCGCGACCGACCGAAGGCAAGAGCGCCCATCCACCACAGCCTCAAGCTTCGCAACCGCAGCCATCGCCGCCTGAAGCTGGGAACGAACAGTCGCCATCTCAGCCTACATCCGCAGACAACAATCACAGTCCCTAGCCATAATAAACCCAAAGAACAACTGAAGTGTAAGTCTACAAACCGTAAGTACCTTCAAAACAATAATCAGCGAGCGGGAGGGTACGCTAAACTCTTTACGTGAATGTGAAACTAAATAAAGACGCGAGCACACAAAAATTTAAGAAAAGAAAAACGCAGGGAAAAAAATCAAAATAAGTCGCTTCTCCTGAGAAGCCGGATTTAATTACAACTGGAGAAAGCTGAAGGAACTGCTGTCTGCTGACGGTAGTAAACACAGAGCCAGACAGACGATTCACGCGGCGGAATAATACACTAGCGAATACACTAGCGAATATGAATCCAATATAAACGCGAGCACACGATAAATTTGATGAACTGAAGGGAAGGCGCACAGGAAAGTCAAAATATGTAGCTTCTAGTGACAAGCCGGCTACACTTACAACTGAAAATTTGCCCTCGGCGACTTACTTATATATTATATTTAATGTAATACTGATATGTATATTACTTATAGTAACACATACATTGGAACTAGAGAGAATGTAATCTCCTTGTACTGTAATAGCAGCTTTGATGTTCTTTTACGATAATGAATTTTTACCAAATATGTTTAACTTCTAGCTAATTGTAAATTACATGATACATAAGAGGATGACATTCTAGAAGAACTTATACCTGTATTAGTTAAAAGATGAAAAAAGCTCACTTGTAGTAGCACACTCTAGCGATATTCACATTTTAACAGTAATTGCGATCCCACCAGTCATTTCTATTAAGTCGCTCAGCCAGCAATGTGCACTATGATGATTCTTTGTGTATATCTCTTATGGCTTTATGTTAAACTATCCACCAGCATAATATCGTTTTAGAATCTGACCATACTTTATTGATTATGAACTGTAGAATAAAACTTAAGAAACTGCAGAAAATAAGAAAATTAAGGAGATGGAACCTGGAGCGAGAGGTTGTTGGGAGTTTCAGAGGGAGCACTAGGTAAGGATTGACAGAAACTGGGGAAAGTAATATAGTGTATGAAGAATGGATGGCTTCGAGCGAAAGCCACAAAGGATCATACAGATAGAAGGACGAGGCTTATTAGAAATCCCTAGATAACACAGGAGATACTGAACTTCATTGATGACAGGAAAAATATGTCAATTGTCTAAGCAGGAAAGGCAAGAGGAGAAATGCAAGCCAACAGAAGAATATATTAGAAGGGGAAAGATAGATACTGTTTACATGCAAATAAACGAGACGTTGGAGAAAAGGAAAACAGCTGCATGAATATCAAGAGCTAAGATGGAAAACGAGTACTAAGCGAAGAAGATAAAGTTCAAAGTTGGAAGCAATAAATAGAAGGCCAATATAAATGAACTTTAAGGCAGTGTTTTAGAAATGGAAGAGAAAGTAGATGAATATGCGTTACTGCGAGAAGAATTTGACTGGGTACTGAAAGATCTAAGTCAAAACAAGACCCGTGGAGTAGATGATAATGCGTCTGAACTGCTGATACCGTTGGCAGAGCCAGTCATGAAGAAATTGTCCCACCTGGTATGTAAGATCTATGGGACAGAGGAAATACCCTCTGACTTCAAGAAGATTATAATAATTCGAACTCCAAAGAAAGCAAGTGCAGACAAATGTGAAAATTACAGAACTGTCAGTTTATTAATACCTGGTTGCAAAATACTGACACGAATTATTTGCAGACGAAAGAAAAAACTTGGGGAAGATAAATCGTTCCGTTTTCGATCTGATTTCTCTTACTCTAGTCATGTCTCCCTATGTAGGTGGGTGCTAGCAAAGTATTTTAACATTCAGAAGTAAAAGTCGGTAATTGAAATTTCGCAAATAGATCTCGCCGCAACGAATAACGTCGTTCTTTTAATGCTTTCTACCTCAAATCGTGCAACTTTTCCGTGACGTTTTCCCCACTGTAACGTGATAAAACAAAACTGCCTGCCCTTCTCTTAACCTTCTCAATGTCTTCCGTCAGTCCCACCTGGTGAGGGTCCCACAGCGGGCAACAGTACTTCAGGAGAGGACGCACAAGTGTGATGTAGGCAGTCTCTTTGGTGGAGCTGATGCATCTTCGAAGCTTTCTGCCAATGAAACGTAAACTTTAGTTCGCCTTACCCAAAATATTTTCTATTTGTTCTCTCTAGTGTAAGTTGTTCGTAATTGTAACTCCTAGGTATTTGGTAGAATTTACGACCTTAAGGTTTGACTGATTTATCGTGTAACTGAAGTTCAGCGAATTTCTTTTCGTGGTCATGTGTATTATATGACACTTTTCATTATTTAGTATTAATTGCCAATTTTCGCACCAAGTAGAAATTTTTGTCTAAATCGCTTTGCAGTTGCTTTTGATCCTCTGTTGACTTCACTAGCCGATAAACGACAGCATCATCCGCGATCAGTCTAAGGGAGCTATTGAGATTGTCTGTTAAATCGCTTATAAACACAAGGAAAGTAGGGACCTATAACGTTTCCCTGGGAAACGCCAGGTATCACTTCTGTTTTACTCGAAGACTTACCGTCAATTACTACGAACTGTGTCCAATCGGATAGGAAATCGCACAATTGGGGCGCTATTCCATAAGCACGCAATTTCATTAGAATACTTACATTACGAAATGTCTTTGAAGACAGGTTAGTCCTTTCAATCCCAAATTAGGAAATCAGCTATGGAAAAATTAAAATTCAGTGTTTTCTGTGTTAATACAGTGCAGTAAACATCAAAATATCTGTTTTAAAATTCTTGGTCGAACTATTGATTTTTTGTCATGTAATTCATGCGCAACACAGACATTTGTATAGAGGTATTTTAATACTTGGACGTTATTTTGTTGATAGTTAACACTGCCAGATCGCCACATCCCAAAGACAAGACAATTCACTGCTGGAATAAAATAAAAGGAACTACACTCACGTTCACAATCGCAGCCATGCAACACAACCTCCAAGATGGACAGATTAATGCCTCAGAAGTGACTACACGCCGTACCAAGTGGCAAAATGTCGTACTAGAAGCATGTTGTTCATCAACAAAAATGCAACTTTAAGGACTGATGTACAAAATACGGTATAAATCAACTTTTAATACGTTGTTGTCCAGGAACAACACTGGAAATGAAAGGGTTAAAGAAAGGCAAACCTACATTTTTAACTTTTGCAGATTTGGAGAAAGCTTTTGACAATCTTGTCTGGAATACACCCTTTCAGATTATTAAGTCAGCAAGGGTACAATATAGGGAATTGAAGTTTATTTCCAACTTGTTTAAAAACAGACAGGGGTTATAAGATTCGAAGGGCATGAAAGGAAAACAGTTGTTGGGAAGGGAGTAAGACAGGGTTGAAGCCTTCCCCATCGTTATTCAATCTGTACGTTGAGCAAGCTGTGAGAAATGCAAGGAGAAAATTGGAGAACGAATTAAAGTTCAGGGAAAATAAATAAAAACTTTGAGGTTTGCCCGTGACATATTAATTCTGTCAGAGACCTGGACCTGGAAGAAGACCTGGAAGAGGAATTGAACGGAATAGACAGTGTCTTGAAAGGAGTTGTAAGATTAATATTAACATGAGTAAAACGAAGGTAATGGAATGTAATGTCAGAAAATCAGGCGATGCTGAAAGGTGGTGCTACAGACTAATGTCGAAGATTATATGGGTAGATCACGTAAGAAATGGGGAGGTACTGAACAGAATTGAGGAAAAAACGAATTTCTGACATATCTTGACTAAGGGAAGGGCTAAGTTAGTGGGACACATTCTGAGACATCGTGAAATCGTTAATTTAACATTAGAAGTAACTGTGTAGGGTAAAAGTCTTAGAGGGAAGCCGAGAGATGAATACAGTAAACAGATTCAAATGTGTGTAGACTGCCGTTCTTATTCGGAGGCTTGCAGGACAAGGTAGCATGCAGAGCTGCATCAAGCCAATCTGCAGACTGAAGAGTCAACATCAACAATATTTGACTATCCACCAGCATATTTTTCAAATAGTATGTGTAGCGCTTCAGTAATCAGATAAATGTCAAACGTAGCAGGTATGTGACCGGTATTTGAAGTTATTATTCTATTTGTTTCATGTGTTTATACAAATTATACCGGGTGATCAAAAAGTCAGTAAAGATTTGAAAACTTAATAAATCACGGAATAATGTAGATAAAGAGGTAAAAATTTGTCACGCATGCTTGAAATTACATGGGGGCTTTATTAGGGAAGAAAAGGTCTCTTGCGCGTGTCGTTTGATGATGATCGTGTGCTCAACCGCCACGCGTGGCCTCCCAGGTCCCCAGACCTCAAGTCCGCGCGATTATTGGCTTTGGGGTTACCTGAAGTTGTAAGTGTATCATGATCAACCGACATCTCTAGGGATGCTGAAAGACAACATCCGACGCCAGTGCCTCACCATAACTCCGCACACGCTTTACAGTGCTGTTCACAACATTATTCCTCGACTACAGCTACTGTTGAAGAATGATGGTGAACATATTGAGCATTTCCTATAAAGAACATAATCTTTGCTTTGTCTTTGTTATGCTAATTATTGCTTTTCTGATCAGATGAAGCGCCATCTGACAAACATTTTTAATCAACATGATCAGGAAAGTAAGTAGTTTAGATGAAATCACACGTAAAAATGCACTCGTTTCGAAGAATCCAATCACGAAATTCAACAGTAATCATTGTACGAGTAATAATATCACAGATCGATCACTTGATGTAATGCTCGCAGCGTCAAATCGATTTTTTTAAAAGATATGTGTTAAAAGAAATTTCTCTTTTACTCCTTTATTTATTTATTCTTATATTTCCTTATTAGTATGCTTATGCTTACAGAGAAAGAGCTGTAGACATTGTAGCACGCATAGACCAAATGTATGATCTGTGGGATCACGTTTCGCTGTACGTAACCTCCTTGCTATAAAGTCGCAAACGTCATCGCTGGCCTTCAGCCGGACTTTTTTTTATTCCACCCCCCTTATAGCTATCGACATGGAACTGCTATGGTGTACAACGGGAGACTTCGGACAACAATTACACACACACCATTTATTTGTGTTCTGTAGTTTTCGCTGCAGAGCGAAATATTAACACTCACACACACACAAACACACACGAGCGCGCGCGCGCGCGCGCGCGTAGTATTTTATATAAACCGATAACTTTCCATCCCAATATAATCCACCCTGTTATTATTATCAACCGTCAAACAACAACGCAACCAATAAAACCATTTTCAAAGAGTAAATATAATTTAAAGAGTAATTATTGTTCCGAATTTCGCGTTATATTCTTCAAATGACCAAATAGCTATCAGATCGCTATAAAACCGTGCCTAAAACCTTCCTCAGGTATAAATTAGTAACTGTACAAATATTTAAGTCTCTGCGTCTTGTCGTTCGGACGTGATAAGCGCACACTGAAAAGACATTCACATTAATATATATATAGATAAATAGCTATCCAATCGCCATAAAACCGTGCCTAAAGCCTTCCCGGGGTGGACATTAGTAACTGTACAAATTTTTAGCTCTTTATGTCTTGTGGTTCAGACGTGATAAACGTACACCGAACAGACATTCACATTTATAGATATAGATTTCTAGAATGTTGTACGTGTTTCTTACGACTGATGTACTTCTAAGTTCCAGATTTTCTTTCGTTGTATAAATAGCAGAGTACTCCAGTCATGAGGCAGTGTGTTCTGAGCGTACGCTTGTGTTAGTAGTAAACCTGTGTAATGTGCTCTATTAACAACCCAGCCTTCCCAATTCAGATCCACTTGCAGTTTTCAACGTAGCAATATATAGTGTTTCCGTGTGTTTGAATTGCAAGTTTTGTTCCAATCTTGCTGAAATGTTCCATACGTCAGCATCAAATGAAGAAGAAGGTGTCTATGGGTGTAAGGATCCGTACAACACATAGTTCACGAGATATTACGTCATAAACAATTAAATTCGCCAAAAACTGCTGCATCATGCGGTAATGTTGAACATCTCTCCTAAATGGTCGAACTGAATTCAACCAAATAGGGTTAGCATATTCCTTACCGTGAGGTAACAATTTCGTAGGAGTAAGAATCACCTACGTCACATGGTTCAGGAGATATGATGTCATGTGCGTGATAAACCGTCCACTCGCGGAAGTGTTTGTTTGTAGTGCTTACAAATGTACAGTGTTGTTCGCACCCTTTGCAATTTTGCATACTTCATCTTCAGAACATGACGACGATCACTGCCAACATAATACTATGTACGCTGCATGGCGGAGAGTGCTTTACAACAGATTTCTACACCAATATACTGTTTTACTCCAATCGTGATAAATTTTTACACACATGACTTCAAAACAAGAATAACATCATTATTAGATTTCGTAAGGCGCATGGCTGAGGGCACCTTAAGCAACCGTGGACACCAATTATCATTATAATCACCATTTAAGACTGATTATGATGCCTTTCAGCGTTCAGTCTGGATCATAGTACCCCTTATAAAATTCCTTCATGATCCCCTATTCAATGTTAACATTGATGCTTCGTCTGATGTTAAGCCTGTTACCTCAAAATCGTTCTGGACTTAATCCAAGTACTTTCTCCTTGGCCTAATTCGACTTCTCCTACCCTCAACTGCCGAATACATGAGTCCTTTCGGTAATCTTGCTTCTGCCACGCTTGTAACATGACCCCACCATCTAAGCCCGTGTGCTCTTACTGCTTCATCTATGGTGTTCATATCCATTTTTCTTTGATTTCTTTATTGTAGGCACCCTCCTGACGTTATTCGCATCTGTTAATACCTGCAGTCGTTATTGTTACTGTAATATTTGTAACCTCAATCTTATTAAAAAAAGGTACTCTGTTTTCACCCTGCTTTCACTGTCATGGAGGACTACTAACTTAGTCTTGGTATTGATTTCCTTCTTGCAGAAGAGAGATGCTTACTGCATTAGCTTTGCTACACCTTGATTCTAGTTCTTTCACTACTTTGCCATCCTATGAGTAAATACAAACTCATTAATTGAAGGGTCAATCTGTTCTAACTTTATTCCCTTATTTGGTACTCAATTGGTACTCAACCTGTTTAAATCTCTTTCTCACAGACATTACTTTCGTTTTGGAGATGCTGATCTTCATAACCTAACCATTACATCGATGAACTAGATTTGGAATATTATATTGCATCCTTTCAATAGAATCTGCCATCACCACTGAGTCGTCCGCATATCTGAGACTGGTTATTTGGTTTTCAGCAGTTTTAATTTGAACATATGATCCATAAATAATATGAACAACAGCGGTGACAGGATGCAGCCTTGCCTTACGCTGCGACTATTCGGGTCCATGAACTCGACTCTAACTGCTGCTTACAACCTACGTAAAGATCTTTATTGCCTGCAGAAGATTACTTCCATTTCCATAATACTGTAGAACTGACAACAGCGTCCTTCTAGGAACATGCTCATAAGCCTTTTCTAGGTTTATGACACATAGATTAAATTCCCTGATCCACTCAAAGCACTTCTCCATTATCTGACGTAAGCTGAAGATCTGGTCCTGACAATCTCTAAGACGTCTAAACACACACTGATTTTCATCCATCTTGTTTTCCACTAATACTCGCACTGTCTTTTCAACAGTACCTGAGATTTTGCCCAATACATCTGTAATTGTTACGGACGTATCTCTTTAATTAGCGTCAATTCTACAAGATTATGGCACAGGATGCAAACTTCTGCTGTCAATTATAGGTCTGTAAAAAGATTGTCAAGCAGCAGTTAGAGTTGAAAGTAAACTGAATTCATGGTCCAGGGTAGTTTCAAGAGTAGAAAAAGGCTGTTGCCTGTCTCCAGTTGTTTTTCATGTTATTTATGGGTTACATCTGGAAAACGATAGGCTGACAGTGTGTGTATAAAATAGGTGAAAACAAAGCAAGCAGACTCTGATATGCGGACGACTTAGTGGTAATGGCAGATTCGATTGAGAGGTTGGAATATAACACTTCACCGATCCACAATTTTATTCCGATATTGGTTTAATTTTGCACCCTATAGCTTCCAAACATCGCTGTCTACTTTTGGGCCCCCATATAACTGGCTGGGTAAATCAGTTCGAAAGTTGGAGGAAGGCAATGGCATAACACCTCCAAACAGGACCATGCCTAGTAAAGTACTGTGGTGTTCAAACCAGTCTTCTGATTGCTGATTTTTTTTTTTTTTTTTTTTTTTTAGTATGAAGAAAGGCCTGAAAAGTTGAATATGGATAAGTCAAAGTACCTCGTAGTTAGCAGAGAGAATGATGACGACCGCTAAATGTGAATGACAAAGTCTTTGAAACGGTAAAAGACTTTAAATACCTTGAGAAAATACTCAATGATGGGAACGAGATAGATCAGGAAATTACCGCTCGAATACAAGCAGGAAACAGGTCAAAGCCACTAACGTCCTGGGTACTATCGAGATATTCAAAAACCAACATCTACAAGACAATAATACAACCTGTAGTCTTATACGGAGCAGAGACCTAGACTATTGCCCGAAAGATGAAAAGAAAACTCCTGGCATTTGAGAATGCCATCCTCAGACAGATATTTAGGCCAGTGAAGGATGGAGATCAATGGAGAAAAAGAGACCGTGAACTGCAGGAGTTATTCAAGTCGATGGACATCGTGGCAGTGATCAGTGAAAGAAGACCGAATGCAGACACGTGAAGCGTCTAGAAGGCAGGATCATCACGCACGTAGTTGAAGAAGACCCCAGAGGCAAAATACCAAGTGGAAGACCACGACTGCAATGGACTGACAAGATCAGAGAGGATATGAGTACGCTGGGACTGTCTGAAGAAGATTACATGGCCCGAGGACGCTGGAGGAGGCTGACTGGTGAGACCAAAGGCCGACTGCGGTTTGTGTGGCCAACTCTTCGCCCTTACTTACGTATTTATTAAGAGATAAAAATATGGAGGAGAAGAGGAACAAAGACAGGGGAGAGGAGTTGATGGATAGATAGAGGAGGGTAGAGGGAGTGCAGTAACAAGAGAGTCAAATACTCGGGCAACGCCGTGTTGTATGCTAATATTATAACAGAAAAGACAGGTAGTTGCAGAACTTGTATGAAATAAATGAGCAGAGAACCTACCACTGCTTATGCAGACGGTGTCATTGATGACGTCACTGATTAACTGCGTCAGGACCAGTACCAGGAACGCGACGAACGTGCTGCACGAATACATCAGGACGACGCGGCCGTGGACTGTCCGCAGCTGTTTGAGCACAGCGTACGTGACTGCAGTCGCCAGCAGGAACGGCAACGACAGCGCCGTGGGCACCCCCAGGATGAAAAACTTCATGGGAACTGGCGGGTTCTGTCTCTCTTCGTCCCAGCAGAGCCAGCCCATGAGCTGCTCGCCGCCGTCGCCGATCAGCGTATCTAAGCAGAAATTCCCGGCAGGTATCTTTTCGCCCTGGAGCATCCACGTGCGAAGTTCGCCGGCCGCCGACAATTCCTCGATGTCGCGCGGCAACAACAGAATTTCAGTTTCGCACGGCATCTGCGTCGCATTCTTGTACTCTCTTAGAGTAAAATTACCGCCCGGTCCGGTCGCGACGGGCGTGAAATTCCCGTCGTAAGCGACGCACTCGAAAAAGTCGGAGGTGTCGGGAATTAGCCTGAACGCTTGTCCGTGCAAGCAGCACTTGACGATGTCGGGGCGTACCGGCCGGGAGCAGCCGCAGAGAGTGTCGTTGTCGTCGGCGTCTACCCAGAAGAAGCCTCTGGGGAAGAGGGTGCCGTTCTGCTGGTCGATCATGTCTCCGTCTTCGGTGAACTGCGGGCTCTCGATGGGCACGGGCTCGTCCTCGCAGGCTCGGGTGCGGTTCTCGGGCTCGGCGCACAGCTGGCCCAGACCCGGCCGCCACAGGCTGGTCGCAGCCACAGCCAGCGCCCACAGCAGGCGCGCTGCTCCCCGGTTGCCTCGGGCGCGCCACATGGCCACCACCTGTCCCGCGCACCGCCTCCCGGTCCTCTGGACGAGCGGGCAGAACGCCGACCACTGCGTCGCTGGAGGTACGTCCAGAGACACTGGCGCCGGCGCACTGTGTACGCGCACAAAATGCGACGGACGAGCTTTTGGCGACCACATGTGTTCTTCCGACTTCCCCCTGTCTTCTGACGTGTGATTCTGCGGTCTCACGCAGTCTCGCAGGAAGCACTAACACCGGTACATCCTCCCCCCATATCTCGCAGAGTTCCGCTCGAAATACCGGTACGGTATATGGGAAGAGAGTGTGAGCGTGTATGCCTGAAGGAACGGACACCGCGACGAGAGCAGCAGCAGTCAAAGTAAACCCGACAAATGTATTCGCAACTGGCAATGGAATTGGCTCACAGATTTGTGACTTGCTGGAACACTTCCTAAAGATCAGCGTAGCGTATCTCGAGCTAGGTCTTCGGAAGACGTCGCAGAACGTAACACATACCCCGATTTGATTTTGATTCGATTTGAATTTTTCAGGGAAGCCAAAACAGTCTTGGTCCAACCCGCCACTGCCCGCACCAAAACTAAGTTTATTGTTTAATATTCACAGAATGTATGACCAACTGCGATTGGGCAAAGCTGAAAATGTGTACCCAGCCGGGATTCAAACCCGGGCCTCCTGCTTTCTAGGCAGTTGCGCTGACCCCTAGGCCACTGGGGACACAGTGATCACCGCACCTGCAAGGACTACCTAAGCACGCCTCCCGTCAGATACAAATTCCCAGCTTCGCCCTGCCCACAGTACTCAGACTCTGGTTCGAATCCCGGCTGGGTACACATTTTCAGCTTTGCCCAATCGCAGTTGATGTCATATATTCTGTGAATATTAAATAATAACAACTGCAGGATCAGACGTGACGTTTGTTCTTTCGGAACAGGCGCCACATGTATATAAGTTTATTGTACGGTATCGCTCCCTGTATATCTAGTAAAGCCAACCAATGTCCTTGAACAGTGCATGGAGTCCCTTTACCAGTTCTTTATTAGACACAATTTCTTCGGGTCTGGTTGTCCCAAATGTTCTGTGCCTTTTAGTCTCCAATGCAATGCATTCGAAGATTAGATGTGATGCACTTTCACCACCGTCATCACAGATCCTACATTTAGGGTCCTCTTCTGTTATTCCCATTGTATGTAGGTGTTTTTTGAAATTCCCATGGCCTGTCAGCAATCCAACCATGAGTCTATACTCTCTCCTGTTCAGACCCAGGATTGCAGAGCTTCTTTTAAAACATGGCTTTGGCATCATTACCTTGCCATGTTTTTGTTGATGGACTTTGGTCCAATATTCTACGTGCTGTCTTCTGAGCCAGTTACGTAGTTCCAATTTGCTCATTGCCTTGGTGATTGTCAGGACAGGTTCCGGTCCAACAAATGGAGTCTCTGCCCCCATCCTGGCTAATCTGTCGGCATGTTCGTTGCCACTGATCCCCGAGTGGCCAGGGACCCACAATAAGTTTACTCTATTGCTTTGCCTTAGCTCCACCAGAACCCTGTGACATTCTGCAACAATTTTAGACCTTGTTGCAGGAGCTGCCAGTGATCTCAGGGCTGCCTGGCTGTCTAAATAGATGTAGATGCTACGATATTTGTAGCACCTACGCAAATTCTCCTCCACATACGCCCTGATGGCAGTGATTTCGGCCTGGAATACTGAGGCCAGTTTTCCTAGAGGGATTCGCCCTCCAGTCTTGGCTGCACCGCATATAACCCGGCCCCAACACCTTGGTCTGATTTTGACCCATCAGTGAAACAGACAATATCCCCCGTACGGTGTCGAACTATTGTGTCCCACTACTCCCTGCTTCCAATTGTTATATGGAAAAGCTTGTTGTAGCAGTATGGGGTTATAATATAGTCGGCTGGCATTTCCCCAACCTTTTCTATATTTACCTCACTCACTATATTAGTGTGTGAGCACGTACCCTGACGAGAGATACGTACCCTTCATACCAAAAGCTACGTATTAAGAGTTACTTTTTCCATCCTAACTTCGTATTTGTTGTTAAATGGTGTGCTAACTTGAAAGGAGTATGCAAAATAATTTTCACTTAATTTTTGTCTGTCATATAGCCTTGAGCAAGTTTTGTTACAAAAACCTAAGCTATAATTCTGAAGAAAACAAATATATGTAATATTTTGTACCATTCCACTAATCGATAGCCGGCCACGGTGGCTGAGAGGTCTGAGGCTCTTCAGTCACAGTCTGCACGGCCACTACGGTCGGGGGTTCGAATCCGCCCTCGGGCATGGATGTTTGTGCCGTCCTTAGTCTTAGTTAGTTCATAAGTAGTTTATAAGTTTAGGGAGTGATGACCCCGTAGTTAAGTCCCATAGACTATACAAACATTTGAACATTTTGAACACTAATCGATATAATATACTGTACTTATTTTCATATCTTTGCTGTAAACCAAAGACTTTGTTTTATCTTTTGATTATGTCTTGCACTCGCAGTTGTTGCGTTTTAAGGGTCGGTGTGTGACCTTCGTGAAGGAGAGTTGATGTCTGATTATGGTAAAGTTGAGTAGATGAGTAGTAGTCGTGAAACTGTCGGGTTAGTCTGTCCGTGTGTTAGACTCGAAGAGTAAAAATTCAGACAGTTTTGAAGAGTCGCAGCCAAGTCTGCTGATTGTAATTTTTATATTGTCATTAATATGTCTCAAATAAGGTTATGTGTACTTTTCTACTGTTATGTCTGCTAGCCTGTATTTGAACTATTGTAGTTGGTGTTTGTCTTTTTTGTTAATGAATACTATTTAGTGCAGCTTGCATTTATCATTTAACCCTGAGTCATTTTACCAATTTGAATTGCTATTCGTTCTGATCATTGTTTCTTATGATAGTGTTGCATAACTATTGTATTTGTAAATTTATGGGCTAATTAGAACAGTTCAGTGTAGGGATTTTGTCATGATAAATTGTTGTATTAATGAGAGCAGGAAGTAGTTTGTTCATAAATCCAGTAAAGTTCATAGTTAGATATTTTCTCAGTCTTCATGAAAGTTCAGATTATTAAGTCAGTTAATGTTAGTAACAGTTAAAGTGATTTGTTTGATCAGAAGAGACATAGATCACGTAAAGAGATAAGAAATACTTGCTGTGTGTGATACTTGAAATCTTTACCAGATTTGTAGAACATTTTTATTACGTTGAATCAGTATGGTAATTGTTGTATAGATAGGCACATTATCAAGTGCAGTGATTTTGATGTCAAATTAATCTAAATTGTCTTTGCTTGACATCCTGTTTATGGAAATTATCATAATAGTAACACGCTCCTTTTTGTTGGCTCTCGCAGTCGAATTGTGCATGTATAGTCTGTCAACTGGTATATGGTACACGCAAACAGATCTGAATTTTTCATTTGCTCACATTGTTTCTCACACACGAGATTAATGTGTAGACAACTTACGAGTTTAATTACTGTTAATTTATTAACCACTGTACAATTTAAAGTGTTATCCGTTACACATCCAACAAAACCACATTTACGTAAGATCATTGCATTCCATGTCAATTGCAATTTATTCTAACAGGGCAAAGGAAGGTACTACGTCTCATTGCTTAGTCAAATTATTTTGTAACCAAAACCAAAACAGATCATTTATTTGTGTATTTCAGCGGGGAAGGTCTCTTAACAGAAACAGTGACACGCTCGTCCCAGACACTTACTACATTTAGCATCCTTTCAAACCCACACACACACTACTTTTAAACTTCAATACTGTTTGTGAATGGCACCTGAAACGGCTTTCAATGTGCCGTGGTGTGACGCAATTATCAACTTCAGTGTGCTGTGGATGGACTGTAGTTCAAGTAGCGATAGCGGTGATTTGTTGTTGTATTCAGTGTCAATAAATCGAATGTAAGAAGAATAGCATATGGCGAATACCGCCACCTAATGCAAGACTTACTGCTTGACAATGAAAAGTTTAAAAGTTATTTCAGGCTTAGTGAAGAACAGTTCAATGAAGTTCTATCTCTCGTCAGCAGTGACATTAAAAAACAGGATACAAATTAGGGAAAATCAATACTTCATGAAGAACGGCTAGTTATTTGTCTAAGGTAACAATGCCTTGCCCGTAATTTCAAAATGGAATAGTTTTCCATTTTAGAATAGTCCCACAGCACTGGATACCTTCGCAGTCGGTCAATGAATGTAGGCATTTCGCACAATAAACACACAAACACGCAGTATTAGAGCACGTGGTTTGTGGAGCATGCGGTAGCCGAGATACGCAGCGACGCTACGTGTGCAGGATGGCTGGAGATACGCGTGTTGTGTATCCCGGTTGGACGCGACGCCAGCCAGCTACGTCAGCCTGAAACGCCCCATTTGATTACATTACAAGATACGTCTGCGGCGTCTTTCCGAAAACGTATTTCGAAATATGCTATGCCGATGTGAAGTGACCTTAAGTAATACAATGCAGTATGTAGTTCTCGACAGCGAGTGTACATCAGAGACCAATGTACCGTCAGGCGTGCCCCAGGGGAGTGTGATAGGACCGCTATTATTTTCTATCTATATAAATGATCTGGACAGAGTAACTTGTAATGTGATGAAGAAAAAGCCCTCAATTCAGCAACATTAAGACCGACGGCTATGGAGCGGGAGAAGAATGGCTGTTTTACCGTTCCTGGGTGTTCTGGTTCGACGCAAAGAGGATGGATTCCTAGGTCATTGCGTATATCGCAAGCCCACCCATACAGACCTTTATTTTCAGGCGTCCAGCTGCCACCATCCTTTGCAAACTATGAGTGTACTGAAAACCTTGGTTCACAGGGCTCAGGTAGTGTCTGATGCTGACAGCCTGCAGGATGAACTCCTGCACCTGGAGGCAGTTTTCAAGAAAAATAGCCATTCGCAACGTCAGATTAATAAAGCCTTGCAAATTAAAACACCAGAAAAATCACAGGAGAAAGATGAAGAGGAAAGGGAAGTTAAATCTACAGCCTTTCTCCCATACGTGGGTAATGTTTCTTCAAAAATAGCCAGAAGCATGAAGAAACATAAAGTGGATGTGATCTTCCGCCCACCAGGTAAGACCTCAGCTCTTCTGGAATCTGTCAAAGATGATCTGTTATTGCGAGAAGCGGGGGTTTATGAAATTCCTTGTGAGTGTGGAAAACGTTATATAGATCAAACCATGCGCACTGTGTAAGAACGATGCGTTGAGCACCAGCGGTATACACGCCTTCTTCAGTCCAACAAGTCTGCAGTAGCCGAACATTGTATTTCTACTGGCCATTCCATGAATTACAAAGAAGTAAACATTTCAACCACAGCTTCTACTTTCTGGGACTCAGTTGTAAAGGAAGCTGTACACATACAACTGGCGGACCACCTGTTAAATCGTGACGAAGGATTTCATCTTGACAATGCATGGAAGCCACTTATATCACGCCTTCGTTCTGAAATAATGGCTGCGTCTTCACTTCCGATTGATGTTACCACTTTTAATGATTAATTATTCATTTGTAAGCACTGTGGATACGTAACAGCTCTGTTTATGTTTGCACTCAGTACTCACATGTTTATCTTTGAAGTATATATTTATCTATGACTAGCGCAGCAGTTACGAATGTGATATCTTCGAGCATGCCCAGTCTAATCCTTAGTAGCTTTGCTTCACGTGATTTACCATATAAATAGGCACGTGCAGACCCTGAGAACTCAGTCTTGGATTCGCCTTGAAGATGGCTGTAAGGTTTGCAGCCGAAATATCGGACGAAGAATTGTCGCTGTCCCGGGTGCACTCCCGAAAGATGATGGAATAAGAGTAACTTGTAATTTGCTGATGATGCTGTGGTGTATGGGAGGGTGTCGTCTTTATTCCGCTGTAATAGCATACAGGATGACTTGTATAAAATTTCTAGTTGTTGCGAAGAATGGCAGCTAGTTCAAAATGTAGAAAAATGTAAGGTGATGCACATAAGTACAAAAACAATCCCATAACACGCAGTCCTCACAGGAAGTATTAACACTGGTACGTCCTCCACCCACATCTCACATACTTCCGTTCAAAACACCGGTATGGTACACGGGAAGAGAGAGAGGGAGAGAGCGTGTATGCCTGAAGGAACGGACACCACGATGAGAGCAGCAACAACCAAACTAAACCCGACAAACGTATTCGCAACTGCCAATACCAATCAGCATCAACTGTACTATTTAACACTAGAAGTACCAGACTTATGCGTACCCTCTAGTAGTACCATGTGGGTTATTTTTGACCCATAGTTGCAAACTACCATTTTACTGATATTTTGCTAGTGTTTTGGGTTTCACCATATTGGTATTACATTCAAGAAGACTATTGACTGCAAGAAAATGATAATTACTTCCCTAACATTCATACTTCACACTCAAAAGTAAATTTTCAGAAGTTGATTTATTTCAATTTCACAGAATAAATTCCACAATCTTCTATCAAACATCATTAAAACAAGTAAATGAAATACATTTACAATGTTTTTTAGATATAAGGCAAGTGCCGAGTATTTTTAAGCATGTAAGGAGTTAGATTAGGTAACGAAACAATAAAGGTGGTAGATGAGTTTTGTTACTTTGGCAGTAAAATAACAAATTATGGTCGCAGTACAGAGGAAATAAAATGGAGAATAGCAATGGGAAGAAAAGCGTATTTGAAAAAGAGAAATTTGTTAACACTGAATATTAATTTACGCGTAAGGACGTCCTTTCTTCAGGAATTTGTGTGAAGTGTTGCCTTGTATGGGAGTGAAACTTAGACGATAAACAGTGCGGACAGGAAGCGGATAGAGGCTTTTGAAATGTGGTGTTACAGAAGAATACTGAAGATTAGATGGGTTGATCGTGTAACTAATGAGGAGGTACTCAACAGAATTGGGCAGAAAAGGAACTTCTGGCATACCTTGACTAAAAAAAGAGATCGATTGGTAGGACACATTCGTAGACATCAAGGAATTCTTAATTTAGCAATGCAGGGAAGTGTTTGGGGTAAAACCCGCAGAGGGAGACCAAGAGAAGAATACAGTAAGCAGATTCAAATGGATGTGTGTTGCCGTTCTTATGAGGAGATGAAGAGGGTTGCTCAGGATAGATTAGGGTGGAAGCTGCATCAAACCAGCCTCCGGACTGAAGACCAGAATAACAACATGTTTTCTTCGTTATTGCAGACAAGGGACGGAAATATAACAAAAGAAACTTCAGTAAATTATTATTGTGTTTGGAAATATTTAGAAACAAATAGTTGAGAGCATTGTCTAAGCTGTAGTCGGCTCACAGTTGATACGTTACACATGTGTACTACACATTGTGTAGTCGCGGTGGAGTGGTCGAGCGCCTAGCTGCGGAACGCGCCGCTGCTCACCGTCGGAGGTTCGAATCCTCGTTCGGGTTAGGTGTATTTGTCATCCTTAGCATCAGTTTAGTTTAAGTAGTTTGTACGTCTAGGGACCGATGACCAGAATATTGAAGTTCCACACATTTACAAACATTTTTTTGCCATCTATTACATATCTTATCTCCAAAAGTACTTCACGAATTTGCATAAGGATTACGGGCAACATACAGGCTTCCTAGGTCTGAATGTCTCCAGTTCACAAGAAACTAAAAGTCCTCTGATACAAGGCGCCGTCCGACCTACAAATTTTTAGTATTGAACGTTATTTTTGCCCAAAGTGTCGTAATATAATCCAACATCTTGTTAATAACATTGAGGCACTCCCAGATATTATTTCATGTCTAAAAACTGGTGTTACTGATGTCAAATTGTGTTAAACTTTGTATGGGTGAAATATGACCCACGTGATACTACTGGTGTAACAGATAATTTTTTTTTTAATGTTTCTACGTGACCTAGGGGGATGAAATTTTGTTGAGCTCTACAGCACCATAAATGATTAAAAGTCACATGAGGGTTTGGTGCTACGATGAATATGGAGAAGGCTAGGGCACTCGAAACACCCTCATGGGTCAAAAATGATCCCTGTGATACTTCTACTGGGAATAGGTTCACAGATTTGAGACTGGCTGGAAGACTTCCTAAGTAATGAAACGCTGTATGTTGTTCTCGACGGCTAGTGTTCATCAGGCGTGCCCCAGGGGAGTGTGATAGGACCACTATTATTTTCTATCTATATAAATGATCTTACAGACAAAATGAGTTGCAGTCTGTGGCTGTTTGCTGATGACGCTGTGGGGTGCAAGACGGCGTTGTCATTGAATGACTTAGTAGGATATGCAGGATGACTTGGACCAGATTTCTAGGTGGTGTGAGGAATAGCAACTAGCTGTAAATGTAGAAAAAGTAGGATGATGCAGATTAGGAGGAACAATCCCGTAATGTTCGAATACAGCATTAGTAGTGAGTTTCTTGTTGCAGTCGCGTCTTTCAAATATCTTGGCGTAACATTGCAGAGCAATATGAAATGGAACGAACATGTAAGGACAGTTGTGAGTAAGGCCGACAGACAACTTCGGTTTATTGGGATATTTTTGGGAACATGTACTTCATTTGTAAAGGAGACCGTGTATAAAACGCTTGTACGACCATGTCTTGAGTATTGCTCAAGTGTTTGGGACCCGCAGCAGATTAGCTAGAGGGAAGACATGGAAGAAGTTCAGAGGCGGGCAGCTAGGTTCGTTACTGGTAGGTTCGACCAATGGGCGAGTGTCACAGAATGCACCGGGAACCGAAATGGGAATCGCTGGAGGAAAGATGACATTCTCTTAGAGACATTCTGTTGAAGAAATTTAAAGGGTCGGAAAGATTACAAAGACAAGATAAGAAAAATTAGGGCGCGTACAGAGGCGTACACACATTCTTTTTTCCTCGTTCTATTTCTGAGTGGAATAGGAAAGGAAATCTCTAGTAGTGGTACAGTGTACCCTCCGCCATGGTGGATTGTTGATGTTGTTGGTGGTGGTGGTTTTGTATTTTAGGGGGACAAAATTGCGAGGTCATCAGTGCCCCACGCTGGATTGCGAAGTATGTATGTAGATGTCCACCCCTGTGAACCACAGACATTGCCGAGGTGGGGTGGCTTGCGTTCCTCAACGATGCAGATAGCCGTACCGTAGGTGCAACCACAGCGGAGTGGTTTCTGTGGAGAGGCCAGACAAACGTGTGGTTCCTGAAGAGGGGCAGCAGCCTTTTCAGTAGTTACAGGGGCAATAGTCGGGCTGATTGAATGAACTGGCCTTGTAACATCAGATACGTGGCTTTGCTACACAGTTACTGCGAACGGCTGAAAACAAGGGGTCACTACAGCCGTTACTCTTCCCGGGGACATGCAGCTCTACTGTATGAACATATGATGATGGCATCCTCTCGGGTAAAATATTCTGGAGGTAAAATAGTCCCCCGTTCGGATCTCCGGGCGGGATCTACTGAGGAGAATGCGATTATCAGGAAAGACAACACTGGCATTCTGCGCATCGGAGCTTGGAATGTTACATCCCTTAATTGGGTAGGCAAGCTGGAAAATTTAAAAAGAGAAATGGAGAGGTTGAAGTTAGATATAGTGGGATTACTGAAGTTCGGTGGCAGGATGAACAGGATTTCTGGTCAGGTGAGTACAGGATTATAAATACAAAATCTGTTGGGGGTATTACAGAAGTAGGTTTGATAATGAATACGAAAATAGGAGTGCGGGTAGACTACTATGAGCAACACAGTAATCGCATTATCGTAGTTAAGATAGATAGGAAGCCAACACCGACCCCATTAGTACAGGTGTATATGCCAACTAGCTCTCCCTATGATGATGAGATCGAATAAATGTATGAAGAGGTAAAAGGAATTATTCAGACATGGAAAAGACCAGGAGACACCGTAAGGCACCAAATAGATTTTATACTGGTAAGACATAGATTTCGGAACCAGGTTTTAAACTGTAAGACATACCCAGGGGCAGATATAGACTCTGGCCATTACTTATTGATCATGAACTGTAGGTTGAAACTGAAAAAAATGCAGATAGGTAGGAAAATAAGGAGATGGGACTTAGATAAATTGAGGGAACCTGAAGTTCTTAAGAATTTCAGAAGGAGCTTTAGGACACAATTGACAGAAACTGGTGGAAATAAAACAGTAGAACAGGAATGGGTAGCATTGAGAGATGAAATAGTGAAGGCAGCAGAGGACAAAATAGGTATAAAGGCAAGACCTTAAAAAAACTTGAATATCACAGGAAATACTAAATTTAATTGATGAAAGGAGAAAATATAAAAATGCAGTAAATGAAACAGGCAAAATTGAGTACAGACGACTAAGAAATGAGGTTGACAGTCTCGACACGACAGCTCTGTGTTAACTAATCCCAGTGTCTGTTTCGATGCTCTCTCTTAGTTTCGGATTATTTGTTGCTAGGAGGTGAGGAGTGTTTTCACAATCATTTAGTACTTTAGCGGATTCATGAACTAATTGCTCGAGGTAATTTTCGGAGAATGCGTTTAGTACAATTTAGGACGATGTTTTATACTTGCCTTCAGTTTTGAGCATGTATTATGGACAACCTGTCAAGGGTAAGTTACAGTCACCACCAAATATGATTATATGGTTCCAGAATTAAAGCGTTTGAAATCTGATTCAAGCTACCTTTGAACATTTCAGAAATCGAATCTTGTGAGTCAGCGGGTCGGTAAAAAGAACCAATTATTAATTTATTCCGTTCATTAGGTATAACGGCCAACACCCGTGCCGCAGTGTATACACCGGTTCTCGTTAGATCGAAGTTAAGCACTGTCGGACGTGGCTAGCACTTGGATGGGTAACCGTTCGGGTCTGCCGAGCAAGCGGGATGCACTCGGCCCTTGTGGAGCCCAATGAGGAGCTACTTGGTTGAGAAGTAGCGGCTCCGGTCGCGGAAACCGACACAAGGGGCGGGAGTGAGGGGCGCTGACCAAGTCCCCCTCCATACCGCATCCGGTGACGCATTCAGGCAGAGGATGTCACGGCGGCCGGTCGGCACCCGATGGGCCTTTAGAAGCCTGTGTGGCATAGACAGAGAGAGAGAGAGGCAGGTATAGCCTCTACCAACTGACAGGAACGATCTGATCAATTTCTCTACAGCAATGAACACGCCACCACGTATTTCACTCGTTTCTGAACACCACTTGGCCCTTTGTAAAGCGTTTGACTGAACTAATATACTCAATTACTGATGGAAATTCTCAACAAAGATTATAAATTATTCTTCAGAAGAGATAGATTGGCTGGCCACTACCTACCTTAGTGGTGTACAGCGGACAGTCCACGCAAAAAAGAAAAAGGATGAAAAAATAACACTAGATTTCTGAACAGGGTTTCCTTCATCAGGTAGCATGGCCACATGGCCTATGTCGTGAATAACCTTCCCCTTCTGTTTCCTATTCCGTCTGGTAAAATCATCTGAAAATCAAAACCAACTGTAGAACGATCTGAATACGATATCAGTAAGGTGTGAAAATTGGCAATTGACTCTAAATAATGAGAAGTGTGAAGTCGTCCACACGAGTACGAAAAGAAATCCGTTAAACTTTGTTTACAAGATAAATCAGTCAAAAGTGAAGGCCGTAAATTCCACAAAATACCTAGGAATTACTATTACTTCAGACTTAAATTGGAAAGAACACGTAGATAATATCGTGGGAAAAGCGAACCAGAGACTGCGTTTTATTGGCATAACCCTTAAAACATGCAACAGAACTACAAAAGAAACTGCATACGTTACGCTTGTCCGACCATTTTTGGAGTATTGCAGCCCAGTGTGGGATCCTTATCAGGTGGGTTTGACGGAGGACATCGAAAGAGTCCAAAGAAGGGCAGCTCGTTTTGTATTGTCACGATACAGGGGAGACAGCGTTACGGAAATGATACAGGATCTGGTATGGGAATCATTACAACAACGGCGCTTATCGCTGCGCCGTGGGCTACTTATAAAACTCCAATCGCAAACATTCTCCGCCGGATGCGAAAATATATTGTTGACTCACACTTACATAGGTAGAAATGACCATCAGAATAAAGTACGAGAAATCAGAGCTCGAACGGAGAGATTCAGGTGTTCTTTCTTCCCGCGCGCTATTCGAGAATGGAATGGAAGATAAATAGTATAATGGTGGTTCGATGAACCCTCTGCCAGGCACTTAAATGTGATTTGCAGAGTATCCCATGTAGATGTAGATGTTTTCTTCCCTTCTCTCCTACCTGATGAAGGAACCCTGTTCCAAAAGCTAGTGCTTCTTCTTTGTGTGACTGTCGGCGGCACAGTACTAAGGTACGTACTGGCCAGCCAAACTATCTCTTTTGAAGAACGATATACGGTACTGATGAAAGGACACAGTACACTGTAATTGACTGAAAGTCTTCGAGGAGAACTGAAGTGACATCTGGCGTTTCCCAGGGAAGTGTTATAGGCCCTTCTGTTCCTTATTTTTATAAACGATTTGGGAGACAAACTGAGTAACTCTCTTAGGTTGTTTGCGGATAATGCTGTCACTTATCAGTTAGCAAAGTTACCAGAAAATGAGAAGAAACTGCAAAATGAATTAGATAAAACATCTGCCTGGAGCAAAAAATGGCAATTGACCCTTAATAATGAAAAGTGAAAGGTCGTCCATATGATCACTAATAGAAGCCCGTTAAACTTCATTTGCCGCGGCGGAGCGGTCGAGCGCATTGAGGCGCTATGCTACGACGCGCGAAGCCGTTCCCCGTCGGGGGTTCCAATCACCCCTCGGGCATGGATGTTTGTGCTGTCTTTAATATAAGTTAGTTCATAAGTAGTTTGTAAGTTCAGAAACTCATGACCCCGCAATTAAGTCCCATAAGCTTTACAAACATTTGTAAATTTTGGATCTTCATTTACACGATGAATCATTCTAAATTACAGGCCGTAAATGCAACTAATTACCCTGGAGTAATAATTAAAAATAACTTAAATTGGAAAGAGCACAAAAAAGTATTGTAGGGAAAGCGCACCAAAGACTAAGTTTCGTTGGCACAACACTTAGAAGATGCAACAGTTCTACTGAAGAAACTGCCTACACCACACTTGTCCACCCTATTTTGGAATATTATTGCAAATTGTGGGATCCCCACCAAGTGGAATTGACAGATGATTTAGAGGAAGTTAGGGAAAGGGCTGATCTTTTTGTGCTATCGCGATATAGGGGAGAGAGTGTCACGGTAATGATGCACGAATTGGGAAATCATTAAAACGAAGGCGCTACTCGTTGCTACGAGATCTATACGCGAAATTTCTTTCACAACTTTTTCTTCCGAAAGTCAACATATATTTTTTGCGCCCATCTACATACGAAGACAGGATCATCAAAATAAAACAAGATAAATCAGACCGAAAACAGAAAGATTTAGGTTTTTCTTTTTCCCGCTACCTATTAGAGAATGGAATCGTAGAGAAACAACATAAAAGCGGTTCGATGAACCCTGTGCCATGCACTTCAATGTGACTTGCAGAGTGTTTATGTGGATGCAGATATCTACATCTACTTAGATACTCCACAATTAACCGTAAGGTGCGTGGCGGAGGGTACACTGTACCACTACTAGGCATTTCCTTTCCTATTCCACTCCCAAATAGAACGAGGGAAAAAAGAATGCCTATATGCCTCCGTACGAGCCCTAATTTCTCTTATATTGTCTTTGTGATCTTTACGCGAAATGTAAGTAGGCGGCAGCAAGATCCTACAACACTCAGCTTCAAATTCCGGCCCGTTAAATTTCCTCGACAGAAATTCACGAAAAGAACGTCGTCTTTCCTCCAGCGATCCCCATTTGAGTTGCCGGAGCATTTCCGTGACACTCGCGCATTGGTCGAACCTACCAGCAACAAACATAGCTGCTCGCCTCTGAACTGCCTCTATGTCTTCCTTTAAACTGATCTGCTGCGGGTCCCAAACACTTGAGCAATACTCAAGACGTGGTCGTACAAGCGTTTTATACGCGGTCTCCTTTACAGGTGAAGTACATCTTCCCAAAATTCTCCCAATAAACCGAAGTCGTCTGTCCGCCTTACTCACAACTGTCCTTACATGTTCGTTCCATTTCATATCGCTCTGCAATGTTACGCCAAGATATTTGTAAAACGCGACTGCATCAAGAAGCTCACTACTAATGCTGTATTCGAACATTATAGGATTGTTTTTCCTACTCATGCGCATCACCTTACATTTTTCTACATTGAGAGCTAGTTGCCATTCTTTGCACCAACTAGAAATTTTGTCTAAGTCATAATGTATGCTATTATAGTCAATTAAAGACGACACCTTCCCATACACCACAGCATCATCCATCAGATCGTTTATATAGATAGAAAATAATAGCGGTCCTATCACACTCCCATGGGGCACGCCTGACGTTACACTCGTCTCTGTTGAACACTCACCGTCGAGAACAAAGTACTGCGTTCTATTACTTAGGAAGTCTTCCAGCCAGTCACAAATCTGTGACTGTAATGATTTGTGTTTGAGAAGTTTCTGGTACTATACAGCAAGCCACCAGGGGGATCACGGTTATTTCGTGAGTATGTGCGTGGTGAGCACGGGGCCATGAGCTAATGCAGTATTCCTTCCTTCTTTACCTTCCTGTACTGAATTTTCTTTCACCCTCCCCTCTATTCCTCTTCTCACTCCTTCCCCTCCCCACCGGGGGACTGATAACCTCAGTAGTTTAGTCTCCCTATCCGAAACAAACAAACAAACTATACAGTTTTATATATTAGCTGTACTATTTCAAATTTTCGGTGCCGACCTGATAAAAAAGAATAAAAAATGAAAACAATAAAAATACTTAAGTTAAAAAATCTTTGGGAGGTGCTGGAGGGGGGGACGGGACGGCTATGGCTCATTACTGACCCCCCCCCCTCCCGTATCTGCACCACTGTAAACGATACTATTCGCTCTCATACAATATCGTATTGAGAAATGTGGCTTGCCGGACCGCTTGGAGCGCTGTCGTCGCAGTAAATAAGAAAAATTTGCGGGAGTGTCGTGAGCGTATATGTCAGGCTGTGACTATGCGCAGTCTAACATACAGAGTCGCGACACTCACTGCTCTGAAAGTTGTTACCAACTGACAGTTGCAACGACACTAGCGCTCCTAGTGGTGGGAAAGCCACCGGAAGAGTAATGTCTTTTTATAATTACTTTTCTATTATTATTATGTAATTAACAAAATAGTTTCTATAATTTTTGCGTTCCAAGGGTTAGTAAAATATCGAAGGACATAAATAATCGTAAATAAAAGTGAAATCAGATGCATTTCCCTAGTACAGTGATATAAAGAAGAACTTACTCATGTGTAAATACTTATGAATACGTTCGTATTTTGCAGCCTACTCCTATTCCTAAAGTAAGAGAATACAAACAGACGAGAAACATTAATTCTGTTCTGGTCTGGTCTTTTATGACTGGCACTTTCTTTTGCGTATAAAAATTCGATGTGGAGACTAATGATACGAGCATTTTTCTGTTTCAGTCGTATTTCTTATAAACGTATATGCGTTTGAGTGTAATTACTTTTGCTTATAAAACGAAGGTATTGAAGATTGTTGCTATTTGTGGTTCAGACGTAGCAACAGTTGTGGAATTGGTTTATGCTTTGTTGGGAAAGTTTCTTTGCTTTCGTCATTTTATTGTCACTTGTGTGAGGATTTTCCTTCAGCTACAGTTGTAGTAGCTGAGCTGGTACATTAAATAATGTATGTATTGCATTCCACATACGTTTCAACTGCGAAACTTCTTGATTTGACTCGAATTGTGGTTAATAAACTTTGATGGCCGGCCGCAGTGGCCGAGGTGACTGAGGCGCTCCAGTCACGGTCAGCACGGCCACTATGGTCGGGGGTCGAATCCCCCCTCGGGCATGGATATTTGTGCCGTCCTAGTTCGTAAGTAGTTCATAAGTAGTTTGTAAGTTTAGGGACTGATGACCCCGTAGTTAAGTCCCATAAGCTTTACAAACATTTGAACTTGAAACTTTGGTGTTTGTGAGTAGTTAATCTGCAGAAAGTAGGTTTTTCTGTTGTTCATTAGCCATTTTTGTTCTTAATAGAAAATGAAATTCTTGGTTACAAAGTCGTCGATTTCAAGATCATCTATATCCGTAATTGTGAATGTCTGTTCGGTGTACGTTTATCACGTCGGAACCACAAGACATAAAGAGCTAAAAGTTTCTACTGTTACTGATGACTACCCGTGGAAGGCTTTAGGCACGGTTTTATGGCGATCGAATAGCTATTTATCTATCTATCTTATCTCGTCCGAACGAAAAGACGCAGAGACTTGAATATTTGCACAGTTACTAATTTATACCTGAAGAAGGTTTTACGCACGGTTTTATACCGATCTGATAGATACTTAGTAATTTGAAGAATATAACGCGAAATGTGGAACAATAATTACTATTTGAAAATTATATTTACCCTTTGAAAATGTTTTTATAGGTTGCATTGTTGCTTGAGGGTTGATAGTAATAAAAGGGTGAAATACATTGGGATGGAAAGTTATCGGTGTATATAAAATTCTACGTGTGTGTGTGTGTGTGTTAATATTTCGCTCTGCAGCGAAAACTACAGAAAGCAAACGAATACTTTCTGTGTAATTGTTGCCCAACATCTCCCGTTGTACACCATAGCAGTTCCATGACGATAGCTATAAGGGGGTGGAAGATATGGTGGTTGAAAGTCGTCATATTAGAAAAAAATTCGGATTGAAGGCCAGCGATGACGTTTCCGACTCTATAGCAAGGAGGTTACATACAGCGAAACGAGATGCCACAGACCATATCTTTAGTCTATGCGTGCAACAATGTATTCAGCTCTTTCTCTGTAAGGATAAGCATACGAATAAGGAAATATAAGAATAAATAAATAAAGCAGTAAAAAGGAAATTTCTTTTAATACATCTCTTTAAAAAAATGGATGTGACGTTTTGCACATTACATCAAGTGATCGATATGTGATATTATAACAGTCATTATTGTTGAATTTCATGATTTGATTCTTCGAAACGAGCGTATTTTTACGTGTGCTTAGATCTACACTACTTACTTTCCTGATAAACGGTAAGTGCATAGACTTCTGCAATCTGATAAGAATATTTTTCATTTCCGCTTTATCAGCGAAATTTCCACAAAAATGAGTGAAATGAATTACATTAATTTAATTGTTATTTAAACTTCGTAGATAAATGTGCAATGCTTTACTTAACACGTATTACAACAGTACATCTACTTTTAATAGATCACATTCAAACAACATGCCTTGGAAAAAGAAAACGTCATTATCAAGAAAAACTGTCAGTGGCGGCTGGTGATAATGTGCTAATGTGCTGCAGCACACTGAAAATATATTACTAAAATTATGCCATTTCTCTTCGAATGCAAGCGAGAAGTCGCTGTAAAATTACAACCTTTCTCTTGGAATACGAGCCAGATATCACAATAAAATTATGCCAATTCCCTTCCAATGCGTATTAGAATGCTAGTAATAAGGACGAAAACGCATTTTGGAGCGGTCTCGCCGCGATAGGTGGAAACCAGCTCCGTGTGCTGAAATGGGATTCAGCCGCGCTGGTACGTGCGCAGAGAGGCGGCGCAGTGGACTGTTTGCTAGAGCGCATGCGCAGACGTGACGTCAGGCATGGCGACTCATGTGTGCTGAGACCGACTGCAGCACCAGATCAATATTTCTCTTCGCGCTTCCTGTAACGGCTGTGGAAGAATAGTATATGACGAATATTGCGGCATAAAGAGTCAAATAGCGCGCTGGCTCAGGCGTCTTGCACGTTGTCTCTCAAACCTACCTGTGTGAGGCTCGTATTCAAATACCTCTGAGTCTAAATTTTTAATTTCTGTAAATAAAATTAATATTTTATAAACTGCAGTGAATACATGCAGTTGGCAGCCCTGTTATAGATTCTCCTGAAGGTCTTACTGTCAATACAGTATTAATTGATATTTAAGTAAAGGCAATCATACGAAGGTTGACTTTTTGTTTCCTGTTTATTTTTGTAATATTGTAGCACACTGGTCAAATTTTGTACGAGTCGCCACTGAAAACTGTTGGAGCAAAACGTATTAAAACGTTAAGAGCAAACGAAAATGAAGAGCAGCGCGAGATAAGAGGGACAAGAGGACTGTAATGGCGAACATTGAATCACCATTACAACGTGACAACAGGCAACGTGAGGACCGAGAGCGAGGGGAGCCGCGGGTTTAAGCTAGTCTTAAATTAACCTGGAAATAACCGTATCATACCTTTCAATGGTCCTGGGCAAAGCAAAGAAAGGCAGATGTGGAGTTATTTTCTAGTTATCGCTGATTTTTATGACGCTACGTACCTTTCCTGTCATCAAAAGTGTTAAAAGTCAGCAGACGCTGGGGTACTTACCGTGTGCGACGCATTCGGTGTCGCTTATGAGTCCGCTGGCCACTTGCGTGAAGCCGAGCACGAGGTAGGCGAAGAACATGCTGACGGACAGGCAGCAGACGATGTAGCCGTGCAGGTTGCGCAGCTTGGGCAGCGCGAGGTGCACGACGGCCGTCGCCAGCACGAACGGCGTGGAGGCCAGCAGCACGGCGGGGTAGATGAAGAACTTGGGCGGCGGCGGCGGCTCGCGCCCGTCCCAGCACACCAGCGCCACCTGCTGCCCGCCGGCGTCCAGGCTGTTCTCCAGGCAGAAGCCGCGCGCCTCCACCACGTACGCGTTGCGCAGCCTCGTGTGCAGCTCGCCGGCGGCGGTCACTCCCACGTAGTCGGAGCTGTTCACCGGCACGATGCTGCGGCACTGCGTCATGTTCACCTCGTCGTAGTCGCTGAGCGAGACGTTGCCCTCCGCGACGGTTATCACCGGGCGGAACTCCAGAGTCGTCCTCACGCACGTCCAGTTGCCGAGGGCGTAGCCGTGCGGGCAGCACTTGGCGACGGGCGTGCGCGCGCACTCGCACGCGGTCGCGTTGTCCGTGTCGTAGCGCGTGTACCCACCCTCCGGGTCGAGACTGCCGCCGGACTGTTGCACTACCACCGGTGGAGCGGAACACGCGCTCTGTACACATTTGGCGGGTGGAGCGGCCGCTCGGCAGAGACTCAGGGCTAGCAGCGCGACTGCGAGCGAAAGCGGCGGCGGCATCTCTGGTGGGACTTGCGGAGGCGGTCGGCTCTGTACTGCCGGGAGGCGGCGAGCGGAACGGCGCGCTGCGGCCGGGCGTCTAGGTGAAGGTCGCCAGCGCCACGGCAGGAAGCGCGCACAGCCTCTCGCCTGCTAGCTGCCAGGGGCGGCGCGCAGGAAAAACCGGTCTGCACGGGGCACCACCAATGCGGACTCGCCTGCTCGGCCGACCGGCAATAGGTCAACGTCTCGCCCGTCACGTTCGACACCCACCTGTCTGCCCCGCCAGCTGGACACTCTGTGCCTGGTGGAGGGGAGGGGAGGTAGTGGGCTAACCCACAGCGCAGTCTAACATATATTCACGACACTCTGATTTTTGTTATACGTCACGAGAGCAGCGCTCCAAGCGGCTGGCAATTTCTGTATACGATTTCGGATGAACGTAAATAGTATCGTTTAAATTGATTTTTAACACATTTTTATGACAGGAAAGGTACGTAGTGCCATAAAAATCACTAATAACTAGAAAATGAATGAAATCAATCGCCTGTAGTAGTTACCACAACGAAATCCTGTCTCGTAATCTTGCAGAAAATCCAAAGAAATTCTGGTCATATGTGAAGTACACTAGCGGCAAAACACAAACAGTACCTTCACTACGCGATAGCAATGGTAATACTACCGATGACAGTATTCCTAAGGAACAGTTATTAAACACAGCTTTCCGAAATCCGTACCCAAAGATTGGAAAGTTGCCCAAGTTACTCCAATATTCAAGAAAGGCAATAGGAGTGATCCCCAAAATTACAGGCCTATCTCATGACGTCGATTTGCAGTAGGATTTTGGAACATATACTTTGTTCCAATATTATGAACTACCTCGAAGAGAACGACCTATTAACTAGTAGTCAACACGGATTCAGAAAGTATCACTCTTGATAAACACAGCTTGCCCTTTATTCATTTGAAGTGTTAAGTGCCATCGACAAGGGATCTCAAATCGATTCCATATTTCTGGATTTCAGGAAGGCTTTTGATACTGTACCCCACAAGCGGCTTCTAATGAAATTGCGTGCTTATGGAATATCTTCCCAATTGTGCGATTGAATTCACGATTTCCTATCAGAAAGGACACAGTTCGTTGTAATTGACCGTAAGTCATCGAGTAAAACAGAAGTGATATCTGCCGTTCCACAGGGAAGCGTTATAGGTCCCCTACTCTTCCTCGTGTTTATAAACGATTTAGAAGACAATCTGAATAGCTCCCTTAGATTGTTCGCGGACGATGCTGTCGTTTATCGGTTAGTGAAGTCAACAGAGGATCAAAAGCAACTGCAAAGCGATTTAGACAAAATTTCTACTTGGTGCGAAAATTGGCAATTGACACTAAATAAAGAAAAGTGTGAAGTAATACACATGACCACTAAAAGAAATCCGCATCAATTACGCGATAAATCAGTAAAACCTTAAGGTCATAAATTCTACCAAATACCTAGGAGTTACAATTACGAACAACTTTCACTGGAGAGAACACACAGAAAATATTGTGGGGAAGGTGAACCAAAGGTTACGTTTCATCGGCAGAACGCTTCGAAGATGCACCAGCTCCTCCAAAGAGACTGCCTACAACACACTTGTGCGTCCTCTCTTGGAGTACTGTTGCCCCTTGTGGGACCGTCACCAGGTGGGACTGCCGGAAGACATTGAGAAGGTTCAGAGAAGGGCAGCTCGTTTTGTTCTATCACCTTACGGGGGGGAAAGCGTCACGGAAATGTTGCACGAATTGGGGTGGAAATCATTAAAAGAAAGACGTTATTCATTGCGGCGTGATCTGTTTGCGAAGTTTCAATCACCGACTTTTAGTTCTGACTATCAAACTATTTTGCTAGCACCCACCTACTTAGAGAGACACGACCATCCCAATAAAATAAGAGAAAACAGATCGAAAACGGAACGATTTAGGTGTTCTTTCTTCCCGCGCGCTATTAGAGAATGGAACGGTAGAGAAAAGTTATGAAAGTGGTTAATGAACCCTCTGCCAGGCACTTCAATGTGATTTGCAGAGTATCTATGTAGATGTAGAATTTGCGATTAGTTATGACTTCACTGTACTACGTTTAGATGGAATACCAAAGTGCGGCAAATGAAAATTTGTGGCCGGGCGGGATTCGAACCCGGGATCTCCTGCTTACTAGGCAGGCGCGTTGACCACTCCGCCACCGACGACACAGTGACCAACGCGACTGCAGATGACTCTTCCTTGCACGTCTCCCGCCACACCCAAATCTCGATTTGCCACACTGTCTCTTTTCCTATAACCACAGACCATTATGAATATAGGAAAAGAGACAGTGTGCCGAATGGAGATTTGGGGCCGGCCGCGGTGGCCGAGGAGACTGACCCGCTTCAGTCACGGTCTGCACGGCCACTACGGTCGGGAGTTCGAATCCCCCCTCGGGCATGGATATTTGTGCCGTCCTAGTTCGTAAGTAGTTCATAAGTAGTTTGTAAGTTTAGGGACTGATGACCCCTTAGTTAAGTCCCATAAGCTTTAGAAACATTTGAACATTTGGAGATTTGGGTGTGGCGGGAGACGTGCAGGAAAGAGTCCTCTGCAGTCAGATTATTCACTGTGTCCTCGGTGGCGGAGTGGGCAACACGTCTGCCTAGTCCGCAGGAGATCCCGGGTTCGATTCCCGGCCGGGAACGAATTTTCATTCGCCGCACTTTGGTATTTCATCTAAACCTAGTACAGTGAAGCCATAACTGATCGCAAATTGTGATTTATTTCATTAATTTGAACGCTGTAATGTCGTCAAAAATATAAATTTAATAACTAGAAAATAACTCCGCATTTGTCTTTATTTGCTTTGCCAAGGACCATTGAAAGGTATGATACGTTTATTTGCAGGTTAACTTATTTTAGATTATCTTCAAATCAACGATTTTTTTAACCAAAAATTTCATTTTCTATTAAGAACAAAAATGGCTAACCAACAACAGAAAACCCAACCTTCTGCAGAAAGACGTCCGTTTTCTTCCTACAAACGTCAAGGTTTATTCACCACAATTCCAGTCAAATGAAGAAGTTTTGCAGGTGACACGTATGTGGAATGCAATACATACATTATTTAATGCACCAGATCAGTTACTACAACTGTAGCTGAAGGAAAATCCTCACAAATGTGACAATAAAATATCGAAAGCAAAGAAACTTTCCCAAGAAAGCATAAACCAATTCCACAACTGTTGCTACATCTGAACTACAAATAGCAACAATCTTCAACACCTTCGCTTTATAAGAAAATGTAATTACACTCAAATGCATATACGTTTATAAGAAATACGACTGAAACGGAAAAATGCTCAAATCATTAGTCTCCACATCGAATTTTTACACGTGAAATAAAGCGCCTGTCATATACGAACAGACCAAACAGACTCGTCTGTTTGTATTCTCTTACTTTAGGAGTAGGAGTAGGCTGCAAAATACACACGTATTCATAAGTATTTACGCATGAATAAGTTCTTCTTTGTATCACTGTATTACGGAAACGGATCTGTTTTTACATTTATATTACCATTATTTATGTTCTTCGATATTTTACTAACGCAAAAATTATAGTAAATATTCGGTTAATTACATAATAATAACATAAAAGTAATTATAAACGACATTTCTCTTATGGCAGCTTGCCCACCACTAGGAGCGCTAGTGTCGTTGCAACTGTCAGTTGGTAACAACTTTCAGAGCAGTGAGTGTCGCGACTCTGTATGTTAGACTGCGCATAGTCACAGCCTGACATATACGCTCACGACACTCCCGCAAATTTTTCTTATATACTGCGACGGCAGCGCTCCAAGCGGTCCGGCAAGCCACATTTCTCAATACGATATTGTATGAGAGCAAATAGTATCGTTTACAGTGGTGCAGATACGGGAGGGGGGGGGGGGGGCAGTAATGAGCCATAGCCGTCCACCCCCCCTCCAGCACCTCCCAAAGATTTTTTAAATTAAGTATTTTTTATTGTTTTCATTTTTTATTCTTTTTTATCAGGTCGGCACCGAAAATTTGAAATAGTACATATATAATAAATCACAATGTAACAAGAGAACGCGACAATGGGTCGCCAACGTGATGCCGCCACTGAGAACGTGTGCTGCTGTTACTGTGAGCCGCCGAGAGCAAAAAGAAAATCAAATGTTTGTAAAGCTTATGGGTAAAGGTCTGCGCGGATGCGGATACATACGCGGATATTCGCAGTATTTCTTACTTTGCGGATAAAATTGTGAGCGATGCGGATATCCGCGTGTTGTATGCGGATAAAGAGCGAGGTGCCTGTCCAGTACGTCTGTCGAAATGTTAGCTGAAAACTTCAAGCCTGTGGACCTTGGAATCCTTGCAGGGCCCAGGTAGAGCGGAAGTCTGTTGTCCTCATCCCCTTGTCACAGCCACACAGTAACTATATTTTTGTCTGTGCCACAGCGGACGTAGCTGTACCCGAGGGAACTGCGCCTAATCTCTTTACGCGACCTTGTCTTATCTGCTGCTTGTCAAGTGCTTTCTGGTGGCAAACCGGTCCACCACCCACCAGAGCTGCCATGCCAAATTTCCGCTGCCGTCAGAGTTTTGTAGCGGCAGAGTGACAACGTATATGGCAGTGAATACAGAACAGATTTTTCTTAAAATAAACACGACATCAATGGATACTCTATCGTGTGAAGAAGTGATTCGAAATTAGTGAAGGAAAACAAATTGAAATCATCAATTTGGAAAAAATTTGGATACGTATTTGATGGAAAGATCACCGATATATTGGTCTGTTTTGCGTGTAAAAAAGTACATTCTCACACTGGGCGCAAAAGTGGAAATTCAAATTTGCTGAAACATTCGTGAGATACAGGACAAAATAGGATAATTACTGTACTTATTTAAATACCAAGACAGATGCAAAAGTTCCTGAAGTTACGCCAAATTTGAAGACAACCGCGACCGAAAAACTTATCAGTCGTGTCAACAAAGACGTTCTACCGTTCGAATTTGCGTGTGAATCTGGGTTTCTCGAGACGGCGCAGTTTCTTATTGATGTTGGGGCATATCTCCTGAACTATGTGTCTTACAGTCATTTTATTATGTCAATAACCGTCGCGAAAGTGAAAGCAATACTTTGTTTCATCGCAACCGGGTGAACGGAACAGCCGCGCATAAAATACGAGAAAACAAACAAACAAACATTCATCTTCATGTATTAGATAAATGATGACAGAAGTAATAAAGATTGACAAAAGCATTTTATAGCAATTTTCTAAATCAGATACGGTGTACAGTGAAAGTAACGTATTTAGGAAGGTACACAATGTTAGATTGTATACGCTGGTCGTAGCTGCAGCCGACATTGTATCTTTTTGCTAACAGTTACCTATTAGAAGTAGACGTCAGTTCTAACACTTGAAATGAAATGCTTTGCTTTGTGTCACATAATCTCTTGTGCGTTAATATGGGAAAAATAGTGTCCTGTTTGTAAAACTCAGAAAGAACCGTTTCTTTTTTTTTAATGTAACCATAGTAAAATCGCTAGGCCGATCAGTTTTAACCACTGAAATTTAAGAAGATGCCTGTATTAAACAGCTGACAGTGCTGTGACCTCACAGGCTCCGAAGCGCCAATGTTTCCCTGTTTGGAATAGCCTGTTTTGGAGTAAGTATAGAACAGTTACCATGATTCGAGAAGTCGAAATTAGTTAAGTTGACGCAGAAATGACACTCGAACGATAATTATATCATTACATAACATGGTTTTAAATACTGCTATCGAATATTATTACCAATTCCAAACTTTAATATATGCGGATGCGGATTACGAATTTGCGAATGCGGATAATGTGCCGCGGATGCAGTTGCGGGTATGTGCCTTGCGAGACTTTTCTTATCCGCGCAGACCTCTACTCATGGGACTTAACTGCGGGGTCATCAGTCCCTAAACTTACAAATTACTTATGAACTAGCTAATGCTAAAGACAGCACAAACATCCATGCCAGAGGAGGGATTCGAACATCGCCTCGCGCATCGGAGCATAGCGCCTCAATGCGCTCGGCCACTCCACCGCGGCACCGCCGCGACCAGCTTTGATGCTGCCGCTATTGTTACTGCTATGCTGAAGTTACGAGACGATTGTTCATATGCGGTGACAAGCTGCTTAGCAGGTCAGCGGCTGTACCGACTGGAATCTTATGAACAACAATAGTGTTATTTTATTTCACTTCTTAAACATAGATTGTCATGTTAATTAAGCTGTAAAGACCTTTCTCTTTGGCTAGAAACATAGAAGCTGCTTAATTTTTTTACGAGATGATCATATACACTCCATTTCGACCACGTTGCTCCTCTTCCACTTTCAAATTAATGAGAGCCTACTCATTTTTTTTCTAGTGCAATTGTTTTCGTAGTAAAATTGGTTAAATTATAAATAGTGTAAAAATATGTCATAGATTAATAAATTCAATACGCTTTATTTTAAAAGAATTAGCCCCCCCCCCCACCAGAACAAAATCCAAATCCCGGCCGCGCCACTGGTCACGACATTCCGACAGATTTTCCTTATACACTGCGACAGCAAGCTACATTTCTGAATACGATGTTGGATGAGTGCGAATTACGGCTCCTGTAAGTACGAGCTGACGCATCCGTCATTTTTATTTCCGTAGCTGCGATACTATCGGGTTGCGTCACGGCACTTTAGCACGACTTTATGGGTGGCTTTGTTGTCGTAAACTGCCCAAATCATTCCAGAGGTGGCTACAGAATGTTTAGTTTCCCGAGGGATTCTGAGAGAAGAAAAAAATGGATCATTAACTGTCGGCGCAAAAACTGGGAACCCGCACCGAGCGCACAGTTATGTATTGTAAGTAAATATTATTTATTATTATGACTTGGAGCAATATTTAATAATAAAAATAGTCTGTGATATTCAAACGTCAGTTTTTGTTTAGCTCTTTTGCAAGTACAACCTCTTAACAGAGGATCTGCAAAACATCCCAGAACATACAGTTATTGCGAGAAATATTACAAACACTAAAACGAAAAATATAAATATACTGCGTAAAAAGTTTAGTTACGACTGTGGCAGAGTACTGTGCTGATACAAGCAACTACCGTTGAATGCTATTTGTGATATTTCGAAGTTATAGCGTCATAACTTACAGTATGCAATGTGAAAGAATAGTACCTGACGTTTTATCACAAAATACACAATTCAACTTCTTATTTTAAAAAAAATGCCAATGTTGGTGCTTATCTATAAGAGACTATAACATAAATGGCACAGAATAGTGGATAAATTTTACTTACGGTTGCGGCGACGTAGTCTGCTAATGTTGGCAACGAAATGTTTGCTTTACAAGGATTATTAAATTACTGAGAAGACAAGGGTATTGTTACGTGCAAAAACCTGTCGACCTTAGAGAAGTAACTGAATTATTTATTTATTTCATGGTCAACACAAAGTATTGTTTCCCTCATTCTATGCGATTAGGTTTTCAAATAGCATTCAACGATTTTTGCGAACATCGGCACAGTGTGCCTCTACGACCATAAACTTTAGATCCTATACACCAATATTCTTCTTCATTTCATTGTTTGTAATACATCCTGAAACTTTCTCAATACCTAACGTAATGCAAATACATTCAGCAGTGTGAGTACAAAATACGATGTGGAGTATTTGTCACAACAGACAACAAACACTTATTGCAAGACGGCAAACAAACCTCACATATTGACAGTCATTACTTAAATACAAGCCATGATCACCGAAAACTTTTATCGATATAAACAAGAGCGGAGCGCAAGCTCAAACTAGCACAATCTCAGACTCCATGCCGGACACGTCTAAAATATTTCACCAGACTTGAACAAAACAACATTATTCGCATACGCTACGTGTTGTGTTTAGCATCAGCGGATGCGCCAGTCTGTCTTTTTAGGAGCTGTAGTGCGAATAGTATCGTTTATATTGATTTTAACATACATTTTACATTAGGGAACGTATGTAGTGTCATAAAAAGATAATAACTTAAAAATAGCTGCACATTTGTCTTTCTTATGCTTCCTAAGATCCCTGACAAGGTATGAAACGGTACATTGCAGCACAGTTTATTTACAATTATTTTGTAACCTACAGACTTTTATTACATAATTTCATTTACTATTAAAAATAGAAAAATAGTTAGGAAACGATGAGAGTGAAACGTAGGAAACGAATATGAAATGCAATAACTACAGTATTTAAAATACAAAATCAGCCACCACAACAGTAGCTGAAGGAAAAAATGTCACAAATGTCGCAAGAAAACGGAAAAAGCATTCAAACTGTTGTCATAAAAGAAAAACCCCATTCCACAATTGTTGCTACAGCTGAATCATAAACGGCAAGTATCTTCAAGGCATTGTCTTCTTAAGCTAAAGTAATCACACTCAAAAGAATATGCGCATAGAAGAAAGACGAGTGAAGTCTAAAATGTACGAATCATTAGACTCCATACCGAACTGACACATGTCAAAAAACTTTTTGTCATAGTAATAACAGACCACAATAGAAATTTATGTCTCTTATGTTTATATTCTACTTACTTTCAGCGGAATAAGCTGCAAATATAGACATATCTTTAAGTATTGGTTCATGACGAACATCTTCGTTATACTACTGATCAGTTAAGTTCGGCTGCTTTTACATTAATTTCCGTATTATGTAGGTCCATTGATATTTTACTAATGCTTGTAACGCAAAAATTATATTAAGTATTTCGTTATTTATGTACACAAATAATTACAAACAAGCATCACTCCTTCGGCGGCTTACCCACTGCTAGGAGCGCTAGTGTCGTTGCAGCTGTCAATTGGTAACATCTTACACAGCAGGAAGTGTTGATGTTAGACTGTGACTGGCTGTCGGAAGTACCACTCTGTGTGTTGAGTAGTTTTCAGGAAGATGTACTTTATGTCTCGGAAAGAGTCCCGCCCCCCTCTCCCCAAACTCTGTCAGGAAACAGAATGGATACTGGCCTTCCATACCAAACTGCCAATATTAACCTAAAAGCATCAACAAAACGCAGGACCTTTCAGACTCCGGGTCGAACAGACCAGACGTCCCATGCTGTATCACTCGTTATGTTACGAGTAAACAGTACCTCATATCCGTTGTAAGGTATAAGACGGCCGTACGGACTGTATACACTTTCATCTGCCCCTCAGAGGTCTGCGACCCCATCCGCTGTTCGCTATTCACCGTTAGTTTGGTACATTACTCCGTTTGCATGGCAGAAAAAAAGTACTGTGATATTTTTCAGCAAATTACCAGTGACAATAGATACAACACTTTATTTTTATATGTGCTTGACATCATTCAAGCCGGGGATGCGAACTAATATCTTGTAATGGGAATCGGCATAAGCACAGGAACCAAGATCGACTGTTTCAAATACCTTTATTGAGCGGTTTCGGAAAATCTGTGTCGCCAGATTTAAGGGAAGGTGTCATTGTTACATTTCTCATAATATTTGGAACATAATTGAATATCATTATATACAAAAATGCCTTGGGTTTTGTAAACAGTCACATATCGTATTTTAAATTGTCGGTTTTCTGTGGCTCCTAGTTTATGATACCACTATTACATGATTTTATTGCAACCTTCACTTAACGACTCAGTACGTAAATGGAACATGGTTCTACACTGACCACATTTTTAGTTATTATTTTATACAACAGATTGTTGTATTTATGTAAATGTGCTTTGTATTGAGGAATATTCCGCCCACTTCACACTGAAACGATCGCTGTAGCAGCAGCGACCCAACAAATACAATTTCACGTTAATTTGTAGATTAAAAGGCCCAAATCAAGGAAAGAAGCACGATGGCGAAGTTTTATAAAAGCTAGGCCCTCGCTCTAACTTTCATCAATTATCTTTTATAAAAGATGCCCTAGTACATCATCAAAAATTTGACCAAAGGACTTTGATAAAATACCTTTGTCAAAGATCTGTTACAGTGTAATACCGACCTTAGGGACCAAACAGCTGCGTTCATCGGTCCCTAGTCTTACAAACTACTGAAATTAACTTAAACTTTTTCTGAGAACAACAAACACTCCCGTGCTCTAGAGAGGACTAGAACCTCCGACGGGAACGGTCGCGCAATCCTTTACATGGCGGTTCAAACGACGTGACCATTCCCACGCGGTTACGTGACCTCGATGGGCCAGGAGTATCTTCGGCATTCATCGCTAAATGCCTTGTTATGTAATATTAATTATACATTCGCCGAGCCGTTAAAATGCAAATGTTTGGGAGTTTCGTCTCGCATGAGGTGAATACATGACGTCTTTGTTAGTCACGAAGCCTAACGACTTATGCCTTTATATCAAGCAGAAGTAGTGAACCAAATGGCACTGCTACGGGGACAGACAGTACCACGTATCTTTTATGGTAAATATTGTTGTCTTATACGAAAGTATGTTTTAACAACCTGCATTTCGGAACAGTGAATTGTAAAAAATGATTTTCATTTTAAGTAAAATACAAGTTTTCGAAAACAGAAACTTTAATTTTTATGACAAAGCGTTGGGTGATGGTGCGAGGTATAACATTCCCTGTCTGGTTGAGTTTAAATAAAATTTAGAATATGGAGGAACGGATACCAATAATCTATTCTTAAGCTTCCCTCTACTTCTAGTTAAAAATAATTATATTATTATTTACAATGTTATAATACGACATTTTCATGGAATGTTGGTAGTTGGCGGAGAATTTATATCTTTGAATCAAGGGTACAAGAATAAAGCCGTAAAAATTTTCAGAAATACTAATTGCAGGTTCGTATGTAATAAAATTGAAAGGTGATTACTGTTCATTCTGAATTTATAAATGATTTAGCACTGAAACTATACCCATAATTATTGTTAGAATGTAATGGCGTCCACATGATTCCAAAGAACCTATAATGAAACTATTGAGGAATAAAATATTAAATAATGATAATCAAAATATTATTATTTATACGAGAGTCACTCCAAAAGAAATGCACACTAATTTTAATACAGTTTTTATTCCACATGTTTGAAAGTTTTGCAGTGTTTAGATACATCCTTTAGGAACAATATTTTCATTTCTCCACATAATCCCCATCCCTCTCCACTGCCTTACGCCATCTTGAAACCAGCGCCTATATAGCCATTGCGAGGACAATCGTCAATATTACCGTGCCCGCTTTCATCACGTAACCTGCTTCCCCACCGACTAACTGGACTGCGATCGACAGCAGCATCTCCATACACCTTTTTCAACCTCATGTGGATGTTTCTATCTATCTCGTTTTCACAGCACACGAATACAATGACAGCAAGTTGTTTCTGACGAATGTCAAGTGTAGAAGCCATCTTGAAGACATGCTGTGACGGTGCCACTCACGGGAACAGGTTGAACCAAGTTTGAAAACAAGTGGGAAGGATGTATCTACACACTGTAAAATTTTGAAACATGCAGAATGAAAACTGTATTTAAAAAAAATAGCGTGTATTTCTTTTGGAGTGACCCTCGTATATCATTTTATTTTTATATATTATAAGAAAAATCACACTCATATATAAGGATCCAGGTAGGCCGTGATTTTCATGTCTGAATGATTCAATTATTCTAAGAACAATTGGTGAGTGAGACAAAAGCAACGCTTTCTCCTTTCTTTTTACAATATAAAAAATGACGATCTGTCAACGATAAAGAAAGGAGAAGGAAGCAAAGGTTAATTATCTCTGTGGGACCGCCAGGGACCCCTCGTGATTCTTCAGGGGTTGAAGAGGTGGGTTCAGTCAACTGAAATTTTAGAAGTTTAGCACTAGCGGCACTTACATATTAGAATCACAGACATCGCCTTGCACTAGATGAAATTCATATGACTTCCGTTAAGCCTAACTTAACGTTAAAATTCATCGTTGTGACTGGTTGCTTACAGTAATAGGCAAGATAGCATTGCGACATAGCCTTAATGCAGAAGATTTAGGGTTCCAGTCTCGGTCTCAGCAATAACTCCTATTTTTATACTTATAATATAACCAAAATGACATTATCCGTTACTTGCATTTTTTTTCTGTTCCCAAGACACGTCAGTTTCATAATCGTTTTGAATTTTTATTTGCTCTTTTTTTCCTATCGGACCAAACTGTGTGGTCATCAGTCCGTAGCTTACAAAGTTCTTAAACTAAGGTAAACTAACCTAAGGACAACACACACACACACACACACACACACACACACACACACACACACACATGCCCCAAGGAGGATTCGAACCTCCGACGGTGAGCAACTAAGAGCTCCGCAGCGAGGCGCCTTAGACCGCTTGGCTACTCCACCGCGGCAGTCTTATTATATTGTATCATTCTTCATATACATATCTTTTCCGCAATCCACCCAAAGGTGCGTGGCGGAGGCACTCGGTACTCCCTACTAGTTACTTGCTCTCCTGTCCCACCCCCATACAGAACGAGGGAAAAACGAATACTTGTATGCATCCGTACGAGCCCTAGTCTCTCTGTCTTATCCTTGTGGACTTAATGCGAAATGTAGGTTGGCGGCGGTAGAATCGTTCCGCAGTTCGCCTCAAATTCCAGCCCTCTAAATTTCTTCAACAGTGTTTCTCGGAAAAGAACGTCGCCTCCCCTCCAGCGACTCCCAGCGGAGTTCCCCAAGAATTTCAGTAACACTCGCGCATTGATCGAACCTACCATAACAAACCAAGCCGTCCGCCTCTGAACTGCCTCTATGTCCTTTAAACCGATCTGGTTGGGATCCCAAACGCCTGAGCAACACTGAAGACGGGGTCGTACAAGCGTTTTGTACGCCGTCTCCTTTACAGACGAATTACACCTTCGCAAAATTCTCGCAATAAAGCGAATTCGACCATTTGCCTTCCCCACGACTGTCCTTATATGGTCGTTCCATTTCATATCGCCGTGCAGCGTTACGCCTAAATATTTAATTGACGCGACTCTTTCAAGCAGCACACTACTGATGCTGTAATCTAATATTAGGGGATTGTTCCTCCTACTCATCTGTAGCATCTTACATTTTTCTGCATTTGGCGCTTGTTGCAACTCCTCACACCACCTAGAAATTTGGCCCAAGTCATCGTGCATCGTACTACAGTCGACCCTCTTGTACACCATAGGATCATCAGAAAACAGCCGGAGATTGCAACCCACTCTCTCCTTCAAATCATTTATGTCTTGTTAGTACAACTTATGGTGACAGTTTCACAAAATAAAAAAATAAAAATACATCATAATGGTCCTCTCACACTTCCTTCCAATGGAATTTTTCAAGCCGTACTGCTCATCGGTCCGTGTCACGGCAGCTGGTATAGAAAATAGCATCCCGATTACAATGATGTTTTCAGATAAGCGATGATAAAGAGAGATTAGTTTGCTTTTAGCGTTGAAACTGAAAAATCACTCTTGATTTTGCACATTGAGGTTAGCCTACACAAAGCAATTATAATTTTAGTTCTGATGCGCACTGTTGATTATCAAGTAATTTTAATCGGCCTACACTAAATGTTTCAGCAGCTAACAGAGAAATACGGAGTCAGATGGACAGAAATGATACATATATTCAAAGACAATGAGAACTACCGGTTCAGTGGACCCTTGGAAAAAAGCTGCTCCCGCAAAAATAAATAAATATATAAAAGAGTACTGCTCATATACACTATTATTTTTCGTTTTATTCTCGAATCAGACCATATTATCTGCATTTCAAGGTACTTTTTTTCTTACGGGATACTAGTCACAGGTAGTTCATCAAGGCACGACCGCACTGAGCCGAACTGCGCTGCAGCGGCGCAACGCGGCTCAGTGTGGTCGACACCACAGTATCTCAACTGCAGCGGCGCGACGGCAAACTTTTAAGTTTGTCAGTCGTTGGGCAACCTCCGAGTGGAATGGATGGCAGTGACATGAATGTAGTAAGAAGAAAGCTAATAACAAAAAGTCGAAGAATTTAAAATTCGCGATATGAAGAAGGAGAATATCACACACTTTTGCCACGGCTTCAAAAGGCGCCAAAGAGATTTTATACGTACTTTAGAATGTCTTGTTAATATAAATTATGGAGGCACTTTCTCAAAATAAAAAAATTAAAATAATTAGTAGTTACTTGTAAGTTATGTTTGACCGTAAATGAATACTGGCAGCGAAACTGGATACTTGCACCAACATAGAAAAATATGAAGTTCACTTACCCTATACTCCCAATTCCTTGGCAATTATTTTCCAATTGTTGCGCCGCGGCGGAGCGGCCGAGCGCATTGAGGCGCTATGTTCCAATGCGCGAGGCCGTTCTCCGTAGGGGGTTCGAATCTCCCCTCGGGCATGGATGTTTGTGCTGTATTTAGTATAAGTTAGTGCATAAGTAGTTTATATGATTAGGGACTGATGACCCCATAGTTAAGCACCATAAGCTTAAAAAACATTTGAACATCCAAATAATGCTTTTTCCTGTATTATTCATTATAATGTTCATTTTGAAAGACACGTAAGTATAATACAAACAACCCGCTCGGTTAGCCGTGTCGTCTAACGCACCACTTTCCGACACGTCGAGGCATACCGGCCCCGGTTCGATTCCCCCTAGGTGAATACCGGGCTGGTCACCAAGTTCCGCCCGAGTTACCCGATTCGCAAACATTTCGTAACACTTTACACTTTCACACATATAATACTATAGACAGACATTTTGCGGTACACGTTTCCTCTCGGAGGCATGGGGTGTCGACAGGAAGGACATCCGGCCACCCCCGTAACTATTAACAGGCCAAATTCGATTAACAAAACGTATCCTGCTTGTGCGGGAACATGGCTCAAGAGAAACAAAGTAACTCTTGCACATACAATTAACTTTTCCTCTTCCATTGCCAGTTTTGAAAACAAAATTTTCGTTTCACTTGCAACAGAGTTACGATGGTTATGAGGCGCATTGTCGCGACGCTTGCCATACCGCACCAGCGGCAGCGGCAGCGGAACTGTGCGACGCAACACGGTTGGTAAGATTAGATTACACTACATTAATACTTGTCCCGTAGATCATACATACGACGTTTCGTATTGATGTAGAACGTATCAGTTTAGTAAATGTTGTCTATACATGACAATATTTTAAAGATTTTTATATTCATTTTTTATTTTTTATTTTAATATTCTTTTTTTTCTTTAATTCAAGGTTTTTTTTTTCTAAAAATTTATCTAAAAAAGGAGTTGCCATTCAGAAATTCATTTATTTCTTTTTTAAATACTAGTTGGCTGTCCGTCACACTTTTGATACTACTTGGTAAGTGACCGAAGACTTTTGTGGCACCATAATTCACCCCTTTCTGTGTCAAAGTTAGATTTAACCTTGAATAGCGAATATCATCATTTCTCATAGTGTTGTAGCTATGCACACCGCTGTTACTTTTGAAATGAGACGGATTGTTAATAACAAATTTTATGAGTGAATATGACATCGACTCCAAGGGCCTTGTTCCCACTTAGGTGTTTGCCTTTGTAACTTATAAAATAATAGGTGACGGGAAATTTTAATGCAATAAGTCAACACAAGAAATGTTACACTGGTTGTTTGTGTGGCTCCAACTGTCGGGTATACGGCCGTGTGCGGCGACAGTCGGCAGTCTAACAACGCATCGAGGAAGCTTCTCGCTCCGTGACACCGGCGACATACAACTCGGCCGCACCACATTTAGGAGGCGCATTTCATTATGCGCAGTGTTTGTGGTATCTGCCCCTGAAACTTTGAAGGGTTGTAGCTCCCAAACTACCGGTGATAGGAATGTGGTTTAAATTGATTTGGACGCAGCTGGTTTCAACGAATCCAATGCACGATAGAAAAATCTATTGTTCCATTTAAAAAATTATATCTTTGTGCTGTAACTCTTTGGAAAATGATACAATAAACTATGTTCATGACTCCGCAGAAAGTGTAACATTTCTTGTGTTGACCTACCGCATTAAAATTTCACCTATTATTTTATAAGATACAGAGGCAAACACACTTAGTGAAACAGATTGATACAAATGGCTCAAGTCACGTTGGGTCTACGATACATCTTACAAGCTGTGCCAAGAGTGATTCTTCAGTTGACCTATCCTGCAATTCCCTTGAATTGTTCACTATAAAAAAAGGCTGTTTCTGGGATCACGTAACTTATAATATTGTGTTGTCATATAATCTATATCTTAACACTCATAGATATATATTCTTTGTGCAAATAATGTAAACATACTACATCTCTGGAGCGCAGTCTGATAACTTCCCAGTTACAGGAATTAACTTTTCCTTCTATATCATGTGAACTGCTTATTTCAACTTTCTGCACTCTTCCAGTTACATATGATTTAAGCCATTTGTGCACTGTCCCACTCATACCACAATACTTAAGCTTATCTAGAAGAATCCCATGATTTACACAATCTAAAGCCTTTGAGAAATCACAAAAAATTCAAACTGGTGATTTCCGGTTATTAAAAGCATTTAATATTTCATCATTGAACGTAGATATAGCATTTTCTGTTGAAAAGCTTTTTTGAAAACCAAACTGACATTTTGTTAGATCTTTATTTTTACTAATATGTGAAGCAACTTGAGAATACGTAACTTTTCAAAAATTTTGAATAAAGCTGTCAGAAGTGAGATGTAGCGGTAGTTGCTGACATTAGACGTATCCCAGGTCTAGCTGGGAAAATATCCTGCTTTAAAGAGCTATTACATAAATGATTAAGAATCCTACTTATCTCTTGGGAACAAGCTTTTAATATCCTGCTGGAAATGCCATCAATTCCATGTGACCTTTTACTCTTGAGAGAGTTTATATCTTTCCTAATTACTGAGAGAGAGGTGGGTGGAATTTCAATTGTATCAAATTGTGTAGGTATGGCTTCCTTCATTAATTGCCTTGCTACTTCTAATGAACATTTAGGTCCTATTTTCTGTACAACATTTAAAAAGTAACCATTAAAATGTTTTCAACATCTGACTTTTTGTTACTAAAGTTTTCATTTGTTTTGATGGTAATAGCCTCTTCCTCTGCTCTTGATTGCCCTGTCTCCATTTTAATAATATTCCAAATTGTTTTAATTTTATTATCAGAGGAAGTAATCTCAGACATGATGCACATGCTTCTTTTAACAACTTCTCTTAATGTAGCACAGTAGTTTTTATAATATTTTATTGTTTATGGGTTATTACTCTTTCTTGCTGATATAGTTCCCTTTTTGATTATAAGATATTTTTATTCCTTTAGTAAGCCATGGTTTTTTGCATGGTTTCTTACAATTATATTCAACTAATTTCTTGGGGAAACAGTTTTCAAATATCCATACAAATGTATCATGAAATAAGTTATATTTAAATTAATATCATGTTCACTATAAACATCATGGTAGCAAAATTTTGGGCAATCTGTTGGTTCTGTAATTGTCACACCTGTCTGCACCTGATTTCTTTAGAACGAGGTTTATTACCTTTTTGCTTAAAGTTCGAGAGTATTCCGCCTGTCTCATATATCTTACACGCCAGGTGAAATAGTTTTGTTTTGGATGGCTCTTGCAGAGACTTCAGTAGCTCTGAGGAAATGTCATCGATTCCAGGGGCCTTGTTCCCACATAGGTGTTTGAGGGCTCTGTCAAATTCTTCTCTCAGTAAGGTATCTCCTATTTCATCTTCATCTACTTCCGCTTCCCTTCCTACAATGCTGTGTAGAAGTTCATTTCCTTTGAAGAGCCCCACGAGGTACTCTTTCCACCTTTCAGCTTTCCCTTCTTTGCTGAGAACTGGTTTTCCATCTGAGTCCTTGATATCCATGAAGCTGTTTTTCTTTCCCTTCGAGGAAAAAAAAAAAAAAAAAAAAAAAAAAAAAAAAAAAAAAAAAAAAAAAAAAAGAGAGAAAGAAAGAATCTGAATTGTAAAGTCTTTGTTGCGAATTCGCAACAGAGACTACTTTTCAATTCAAGTATGGATTCACTGTTGCTACACCAGGCCAATGAACTTTAGAGTAGCGTATAAGGAGAATCTGGATTCGTTCGACAACACTATCTGATGGCATTCATGTGCCCACTGAGGTCGTTCTATACACCATTGCCGTCTAGCGAGTTACTGCACATTAGTCAAAGGTAGGCGGCAAAGTGGAAAATCCGCACGTAACTAATGGCGTAAGAAACGAAGACATACCGTCATCCCTGATAGTGGACGATGTGTTCCATTGTTCCAGCCGAGGAACTCGCAGATCTGCCCTGTGTCGACGTTCGGATGAGGTATCGATCTTCCCGGAGGCGGTCGAGGTTGTGCGCCTGACCCATCTCGCGTGTACTGTCGGTTTTCGTAAACCATTCTACACATATCCGTTGCTCTGCCGAAACAATTTTCTGGATTGATGCATCTCATTCTCTTCATGCCAATAACGCGTCCTCTTTCAAACTTACAGATTTGACTGAACGGGTCGCGCAAATATCCACGACATGTCCTGCATGTCTGATCTCGTCACACTGATCCATTGTCTTCGGTTTCTAGCGACAATCAGATCCCCATGCAGTGAAACCACCTGCCCGTTCTGTTGTCAACTTTCGGCAGCCTTGCCCAGCTGGCTCTCAGTCAAGCTTGGGCAGATTAAAAGCGGAGTATGCACACCTCTAAATCAACATCGCATCTTATCCGCAATTTCCAAACATTACATTCGATTTATGTATGTATCTAGTCAGATGCTCATCGTTGCCGTAGCTACTGATCGATTTATTCTCTTCATATCATAACAAATTTTAAATGTTGTCACTATCGTGTGCACAGCTGTGTTGTCCGCTAGCAGCCTCACAGGTACAGAAACGTTACCTGCCAGGTCATTTATAACATATATGCAACTATATTACTTTATTTCAGAATGAAACATTCACTCTGCAGCGGAGTGTGCGCTAATATGAAACTTCCTGGCAGATTAAAATTGTGTGCCGGGACCGGGACTCGAATCTGGGACCTTTGCCTTTCGCGGGCAAGCGCTATACCGACTGAGCTATCCCGACACGACTCACGATGCCGCACACTCCGCTGCAGAATGAAAGTATCATTCTGGAAACATCCCTTAGGCTGTGGCTAAGCCATGTCTCCACCATATCCTTTCTTCCAGAAGTGCTAGTCTTGCAAGGTTCGCAGGAGAGCTTCTGTGAAGTTTGGAAAGTAGGAGGCGAGGTAGTAGTGGAAGTAAAGTTGTGAGGCGGCATCGTGAGTCGTGTCGGGATAGCTCAGTCGGTAGAGCGCTTGCCCGCGAAAGGCAAAGGTCCCAGGTTCGAGTCCCGGTTCCGGCGCACAATTTTAATCTGCTGGGAAGTTTTATATTACTTTCTCTGATTGTACATACCAAACGCTACCGTCGATCCTGATGACGGGTACCCACTATGAATATTTCTTTCGAATGACGTAGTCGTTAGGATATCTGACACGATCATGAGCACTCCATGTTGACCCCTAGACATGAGTTGCAGTTTAGTGAAACGTATACTTCCTCATGGAATTTCTTGTGAATAAAATATTATTGATAGTGTCTGTAAGAAAACATTTCACTCAATGTATTTCTCAGACAGTATGGTGGAATGAATGGTAACGGTCTTGCGGCATCATTTTTCGGTATAAACTCAGACGCTTGTGGAAGGCAGGTTTTGCTTACTTGCAGAGGCAAAGCGCTCTGCTTCAGCGCGCACTCGTGTTCTCTGCTGGCAGAGCGGACATCAGTGGTTTCCTGGAAGTGGTTATTGAATGCCGCGGGACATCACAGAGTCGCACGCGTCAGCTCCATACCTAACAGCATGTACAACCGCTCGCTCAAAGGAGGATTATACCCAAAGACTGGAACGTTGCACAGTTCACACCGATAGCCAAGAAACGCAAAGGGAGTAATAGACTAAATTACAGGCCTATATCATTGACATACAGTATTCTGTGCTCAAACGTTATGAATTACCTCGAAGAGATCTATTGTCCAAGGTCAACACGGATTGAAAAAATATTGTTCTTTTGAAATACAAGTAAATCTTTACTCAGAAGACGTGATGAGTGCTATTGATCTCAAATTGATACCATTTTTCTAGATTATCAGTAGGCTTTTAAGCAAATTTCATGGTTATGGAATGTCATCTAAATCAAATGTTTGTGTAGATTATGGGACTTAACTATGGGGTCATCAGTCCCTAAACTTACAAACTACTTATCAACTACCTTATACTAAGGACAGCACAAATATCCATGCCCGAGGGGGGATTCGAACCCCCGACCGTAGTGGCCGTGCAGACCGTGACTGGAGCGCCTCAGTCCCCTCGGCCACCGCGGCCGGCAATGTCATCTCAGATTGGGAATTTAAAGTTAGAGAAGACACAGTTCGTAGCAATTGATAGAAAGGCATCGAGCCGGCCGCGGTGGCCGAGGGGACTGAGGCGCTTCAGTCACGGTCTGCACGGCCACTACGGTCGGGGGTTCGAATCCCCCCCTCGGGCATGGATATTTGTGCCGTCCTTAGGATAAGCTAGTTGATAAGTGGTTTCTAAGTTTAGGGACTGATGACCCCGTAGTTAAGTCCCATAAGCTTAACAAACATTTGAACATTTGAACAAAGGCATCGATTTAATCATAGGTAGTATCTGGCATTTCCCAGAGTAGTGTTATTGGTGCTGTGCCGTTCCTTATCTACATAAACGATCTGACAGAAAAATCTGAGCAGTCCAGTTAGGTTGTTTACAGATGATCCTGCAATGTAACGTCTAGTTAAGTGATCTGAACATCAAAACTAACTGCAGAACGATTTAGATATCTGTATGGTGCGAAAATTGGCAATTTACCATAAATAATGAAAAGTGTGAAGTAGTCTACAAGACTACTAAAAGGAACCCATCAACACGTTCGCTGCCGCGATGACGTCAGAGGCGCCCCAGAGCTGCCTGCTGTGGTCGCCGTCGGCCACACGGCAGCCAACGTTTTAAAGCAGTAATCGCACCGATTTTCAAGCATTGAAACAGAAAAGATTGTAACAACTACAGATGTCTTTAATTAGCATTATGGGCAAAATCTTCTCACTCACCACATCTAATATTTCAGACCTAGATCAGACCTCGCAGAGGCTTATTTTCAGTTACCTATTGACAGTGCAACGCAAGAATTTATGATGCTGAACTCACATGTTGGTTTATTTAGATATAAAAGACTTCCTTTTGGAAGCTCTTCAGCTCCTGCACTTTTTTAAAAATATTTACAAAGTGTTATTTCAAGAGTTCTATGTTGTGCTACCTACCTTGATTATATAGTTTCCGGTTCTGATTTTGACTCTCATGTTTCTAATCTTAAGAAATTGTTTGATGTTTTACGTACATCTGGCCTTAAATGTAATAAATCTAAATGTCCATTTTTTGTGCAAGAGATAGAATATCTGGGCCATGTCATAAACGGTCAAGGGATTCATCCCACGCACAAGCATTTGCACGCTATTCGGGATTTGCCAGCACCTCGCAACTTGTCTGAATTACAGTCTGTGCTAGGCAAACTTTCATATTACTGCAAATTTATACATAATGCGGCGCAGATTGCGGCGCCTTTGCATCGCCTTCGTCGAAAAAAATTTTCCTTTTGTTTAGTCCAGAGAATGCCAACTTGCTTTTCAGCGGCTTTAGGGCGCTCTTCTCAGACAACCATGCTCAATCGCCTTTGATCCCGAGAAGCCAGTTGTACTTGCTACTGACACTTCGTCTTTTGGTATTGGGCCGTGTTGTCTCATAAAGTGGGCGCCTGTGATAGACCGATTGCTTTCGCGTCCAAATTGTTGACTTCAACACAACGCAATTATAGTCAGTTGGAAAAAGAGGCAATGTCAATTATATTCGGTGTGACGAAGTTTCATCAGTACCTATATGGTCGCAAATTTCTCCTTGTAACCGATCACAAGCCCTTCTCTTTTTCATCCTTCCCATCCCATTCCAAATCGAACAGCACAAAAGCTGCAACACTGGGCTCTGATACTTTCCAATTATTATTATGAGACTGTCTATCGCGCGTCGTTCAAACATGTCAATGCAGACTGTTTATCCCGTCTCCCTATGGATTCGGACTCTGACTTTGATTTTTCGAAAGACTAGTGCAATCAGTAAGACCACACTGATCTTCAATCAATCCAGTCTTTCCCGATCGATGCTCGGACACTCGCTTCCTCTACGAAACGCGACTCACAATTGAGGTTGCTTTCTCATTACATTCGCAATGGATGGCCCTCAAGCAGAAATGCTTTTGTCGACGCTACTGTCAGACGCTACTATCCCATGCGAATTTCTCTCTCCATTCAACGTGGTGTTTTCTTGGTTCATTCTGCAAATGGTTTCAGTCACGTCCTTGTTCGTAAAGAGTTCCAAGCCGCAGTTCTGTGCATGCTCCATCAGGGCCATTGGGGTATGGTGCGAACAAAACAACTGGCTTGTCAACATTGTACCTGGTTTGGCTTGGATAAAGAGATTGAACACATTACTGCGCATTGTCGCGCTTGCTCTGAAGATGCCGCGTATCCTCGGCAAGAATTTTTCTCTTGGCCGAGCCTTCTGGCCTCTGGGAACGCATCCATATTGATTTTTGTGGTCCATTTTGGATAATTCGTTGGCTGATAGTGGTCGATGCCTACAGCCGTTATCCATTCTGCATTCCCATGCGTTCCACAACCACAGCCAGTACCATTCGAACTTTAGAATCTGTTTTTTTTTTTTTTTTTTTTTTTTTTTTTGTTTTTGTTTGGAAGGTCTCCCATCGGTGATTGTTTCTGATAACGGTCCTCAGTTGACCTCTGCTGAGTTTCAGGCGTTTTGTTCTTCTAATGGAGTGCGACACATTACGACGGCACCTTTTTCTCCTCAAAGTAACGGAGAAGCCGAGCGCTTCGTGCGCACATTTAAGACGCAAATATCGAAGCTGCGCCACGAACATTGCCGCGATCGAGCGCTCTTACTCTTTTTGAGTACATACAGAACTTTGCCTTTTGGCGACAAATCCCCTGCAGTGCTCCTCCATGGTTGCCCTCACAAGTCTGCTTTGTCTTTTCTGTCACCGAGCCACTTTCTGGATTCGCTGCCTTTTCCACATCCAAAATTTTCAGTGGGTGACAGTGTTTATTTTCGAGTTTACCGCACTCCTCAACGTTGGGCGCCGGGCGTCGTCACCGCTTCTGTCGGTAGGGCGCAGTACCGCTTATGTGACTCCCGTGGCGCGCAGCATGTCCATCACAATCAGCTGTGCTGCTGCCTGTATCTGGGCTCTGGCGCAGAGTAACATATACAGAGGAGAAGCCCCTCCTAAACCACTGTCCTACGCTCCCCTCGTAGTTCCGTAAGATGCTAGCAGGTGTCAGGCGGTTCCCTGGCTTAGTACCGGTAGATCACACTAGAGGCACTTCCGAGGGTGCCTCTCGCACGTCAGAGGATAGCGTGGAGGGGAGGCTCAGGGGAGAGCTCGTGCCGCCTGCTACGAGGCTACGCCTGTGTCTGGTGTACCAACGTTTGAGGGGAGGTGGTGGTGGGGACAGCCGCTACCTGCCGCCTGTTCTGGCCGTTTTATAGGGCTGCTTCTGACCGCAGCGCCATCATGGGACATCTTACGGAACATCTTCAGCGCCCCCCACCCCACACCCCTGAGTGTGGGACCGGGCCCTTATGGAGGTTTCCCGTCTGTATGAATTTGTCTGTGGCCCTGGTGATTCTGTCCCCGTATTCTCGCCCACAGATTCGGATACAGCAGACGCAGACCCACCAGCGGGACGCTCCGCCAGCCGGCCGGCGCCGGGTGCCATCCGCTTCTCCGGCGCCCACAGATGTCTCTCCGCCGGCGTGACCTCCGTCGAAGTCGCAGCCGCCGTCCACTCCGTCGCCGACTGATGTCCTTGTGCATTCCGGTGGCGGTTTCTTCGGTGGGTTCCGTCGCCCCTCGCGGCGTATGCGGGGATGCAGGCTGCAGGCCGCCCGCCTCGGCTACGGCGCCGGCTTCCTCACTTACACCCACTAGCAGGGCTCCTCCTCGCCGTCGTGCCCGGAGACCATGTACGACGACGGCGCGTCATTTTGCGGGGGAGGGGCGCGGTGACGTATCGATGCTATGCACAGGCTACCATCGATTACGACCTCAACGGCGTTAGGTTGGCGGCGAAGCAGCCAGCGCCACCACGCCCGCAACGTCCAATGGCAGGCCGACCACGCCCCCAGGCAACAGGACACTTGAAGCCAGGCCGCAGTACGGAGCTTGTCCTCAGTGTGGTCACAGAGAGCAACCAGTGTATTGACACTGATTTATACAGTCTGAAGGAACTGAGGTACCAACAGCCGTAAGTATAATGAAACATTTATTCTATTAAAACCAGTTTCGGCATTTCACTATGCCATCTTCAAGTCCCTACATCGGAGCACGATATCCAAAGGTAGGGATATTAAACTGGATTCGTGGATTTCGTCTCTTAGTTGGAAACAACGGTTGTTGTTTCCATGTTGTTTCCAACTGAGAGACGAAATCCACGAACCCAGTTTAATATCCCTACCTTTGGATATCGTGCTCCATGTACGGACCTGAAGATGGCATAGTGAAATGCCGAAACTGGTTGTAATAGAATAAATATTTCATTGTACTTACGGCTGTTGATACCTCAGCCCCTTCACTCTTGACCAGCCGCTGTCCCGTTTCCACCACCGACGATGGATTCAATAAGACTGATTGATACAGTCGACAAGGAAACGGACACTTACTGTCAGTCACAGTTGTATAAATGTTCCACGGATGTACAAATGTATAATTGGAAATATTCATGTTCTTCAAAATGGATTAATCTCTGAAGTTAAGTAACCATTTTAATTGTATATAAAGAACATATTTTACTGACTGGATAGAATTTTGTTGGCAGTTTTTCCACGAACCTTTGGCAGGGGTACCTTATTAATAAGGTTGAAGTTACGGATATAAACGTAGCAAGTATGACTGCAACGCCATAATGGTCCTACAGTATGGTTTAATGGATTCCACTCCCACGTCCCCGCCCTCTCCCCCTCTCCGCCTCTCCCCTTCCCCTTCCCCCTCCCCCTCCCAGTACCAATTGACAGTAAACTAAAGAGCCAGCGACACGTCTTTGTAACCTCCTGTCTAAGATGTGTGACCATACGTGGTATGACGTGTTCAAGACTTTAAGACATGAGGGAACAGCGTAACACTTGAAGGAGAAGATAGAAACTGAAATGTATACAACAAACAATCGAGGGCGTTGAGTGCAAGTCAGCACTAATCTAAGTTCAAGGGAAGAGGAAGTCTTGATGAGGTTCAGCAAATTAGCCACGACAGTGGTGATGCGAATATCCGTAGTAATAAATATTGTGTTTAAAAGTTGAAGGACTGTGAGTTCTGTGTGTTCCTCCTTCTGTTTGATGATCGCAATTGCATAAAGTGTCAGTGCAGGCCGGTAGAAGAGCAGCTGATAACTGGCGGCGTGCGGATATTCTCAGAACGTTGTGCAAGTCAATGCTCTCAGGAAGCACATACACGTCACTACCTTCACTACAACCGCTTTCGTGCAATATGTGAATTCCCCAATAGATAACATAAAGGCTACTTGCTATGTACTAGGTGTGACGTTTCACCTCCACTATGTAGTGTTTATCTAGAGCGCTTCTCAATTTCGAAGTGGGGCTGTGGACGACGAACGAACAAATGAAATAGCTTTAGATTCGGCTTAACAACGATGTTGATGTTGTTGCTTTTAGGGAACTAAACTACAAGGTCATCAGTCCCCTGTTTCAAGCAGTGACGTAATTTTTGACGGAAGGAAAACACAGAGAGAACACGGATAAGAGAATTCCTTGATGGGTGTAGAACAGAGAGAAACACTTAACTGCTACACAGAGGAGTGCACAAAAGGGATAAAAGTACAATTTCACAGCAGATTGCAATGGCTGGCTGATTACTAGGATAAAAACAGATGAGCGATCCATGCTGTATGCACTAAAAAACCACCTCAACCGAAAAGGTAGAGGCTATCAATAACTTAAAAACAGTGTAAAAATGAGGGTCTTTGAATCAGGCAGAAGCGCCTTCCATTAAATGGAATGGTAGAAACCAGATGCGCGAATAAAATGTAAAACAGTAGTAGCCATGGAGGCATTGTCACGTAAAACTGAAGGCAGCGAATTGGTAGGTCAAACGACTGCCGCAAAGCGGCTAAAAGCGGACAATACAACAGTATGTGGACCACAGTCAGCTGGGCGCCACAACGGCAAACTGGTGGGCCCTCTCGACGCAAGAGGTGGCCGTGCGTTAACCACGTATGGCCAATGTGCAGTCGGCAGAGTACAACAGAGTCCCTACGAGATGCTCGCAGGGAGGACCTCCACATTTCTGTAGAGGGCTTAACAGCACGGAGCGCGTTCGATTCAGCCCACTCAGTATTCCATAGTTCCAGTACCTTCTGATGTAAATAAATAAATTATTTAAATTCGTCTTTCATTCTATTTACTAGTTTCAGATATTTTTAGGTTTATCTTCAGTTGGTGCACATGGCAACTACGCGTCTATTCATATCATGACGTTAGGTACTGGCTGTGTGACAAGATAAGAAAAACTTTGCTCAGGGACATTATTTGTTTTCGTATTCATAAAAAATTTCTATACGTGGACAAATAATTTGGTAAGATCTGATGTTTACAACTATGACGATAAATAGATATTGTTAAATAGTTACGGTAAACTGCAAATTTTTAAAATAAATACATGACATTACATTTAAAATAACAAAACTTCTACCATGCGTCTATCTCACGTTAACATGGATTGAAATTGTTAGAAATACCAGATTACTGTTTTGTAATTCACACTTGAGTGACTGACAGAGACTGCTCCCTAAAATAAATAAATAAAGAGAGAGAGAGAGAGAGAGAGAGACTGAACATACAGACGTATAAACCTCTAGATGAAGAAAACACCTTCACTCACTCTAGAACATTTGGAGACAGGACGGTAACCCCCATATATCTCCCCCCTCCCCCATGACCAAAATGCTAGATTCGCCACTGTGGCAAAGGGTTCATCAAACCAACCACTTTCTGCCCAGTTACCCTCCCCTCTATTCTCGAATAACGCACGTGAAGACACAGACCCTACATTTCTCCGAGCTCTTATTTATTTTATTATTAGTGATTTTTCTCCCTGTGTTGATGCGAGGCAACTATATATTTTCGCTGTCGGAGGTGAAAGTTGATGATCAAAATTTCGTAATTACTCGCGGATTTCGGCGCAGCGAAAAATGGCGTTGCCATCATTCTCACTCCAACTAGTGTATCATTTCCGTAACAGCGATACTCTGAAGTAGGACGGTCAAGCGTTGTGTATGCAGTCTCTTTACTAGATGATAAGTATATGAGTATTCAGAAATTTATCAATAAAACGTTTAGATATTGAATTACATATTATATGACTTATTCTCTCGTAGATTGTTGACATACTTGTAAATGTAGTTAATTAATATGATTTCGAAATTCTGACTGGGCATTTAGTTTATAAATTCAGTTTGGTAACTAAGAATATGGTCTGATACTATGTATATTTCGATGAAGATTTAAATTTATTTCAGGTAATTAAGTTTTATGCCTTCGTTAGAAAGATGAAGTAATTGGAGGTTCCGTTATACGATTTCTCAGAAAGAAAGCTAGATTTTTAAGACGAATTGGATCCATGTGCTCTTTGAGGCTTGTTGTGAAGTTTCTGCCAGTTTGTTCAATGAAGGTTGTTGGATAAGAGGTACAAATGAGTTTGTACTCTCTTGGCTTTTGAGATTGTAACATATTAATTTTGATATTGTTGCTGATTGAATATGGTATTTTACTGTTGGTGGTATATAATCGCAGTGCTATCTGCCAGATCTATACTACTCAACACTGAGCGTCCATACTGTTGCAAGAGGAAAGATAATCCTCTTTTCGGTTCGCCATATGGACATACCTCATGGCGTTACATTTAAACATTTTCCATCTTGTTTCCAAGGGCTAACATATTATGAAATCGTCATGTAACTTCTATGTGCACCATCTAAAAATGAAAGTGAAACGATTCGAAAACTAGTTTACGGATTAAAAAAATAATTCCAAAACAGTGACTGGTGCAGTTTCCTGTATTTACATTAAATGAAATAGTTCTTTTTTCTCCTATTATCAGTATTCTTTTATTAGAATTTTTACTATCCAACTCCTCATGAATCAGTCATCGTTTTGACAAGGAGCATCAAGTGAAACAATGCAACTACAAACACAGGTACAGACAACAGCCGGACGATTTGCTACTCGTAGAAGCACTTCAGCAGAATTATTCTCACGCGTCACCCTTGAAAGTGAAATTTGATAAAATATTCACAGAATGCAGCTGTAGCTGTAGGAGTAGATGTAAACATTAAGTTTAATTAGTGTCCAAGTAGACGCCCAGGAGGTTTTATGGTCTCACAGTGGTGCTTCTTAGTAAACGATGTCTTTTGCAGCACGGGTTAGACTGTAGGTAGGAAAAAGCAACATAGCGGGCCAAACGCACTGACAGCGAAATGCCAAGGTCGACAGTGTCTGAGCGGGAATATAAACGAGGGGAATTTTCTAAGAGTGGTAATAGTGCGTCATTAAAAGATGAGGAGAGCTGAAAACCAAATAAGATGAAACAAAAAGGAAATTGCAAGAGGAAATAGAGACAAGATCCAGGAAAGTCGTGAGCAAATAAAAAAATATGGAGAGGGAAGAGGAGGGTAATCAAGTAGAGGCCACCAGGAATGTACAGAACCACTATACACTAAAATTGCTCAAGTTCCCTGGAGGAAAGAAAGTCTAACGTATAAAAGTAAAGAATGTGTAGTCGTAATTGAAAATTTGTGCCACACATCTCTTGGTCTATCACAAAGTTTCTGCCGTCACTACGTATTCATTACATCGCACCTTCAGCATATCTGAACGACATGCGTCGAAATCATTTTATTTAAGTCGCTTCAATAATAAGTGGACTGGCAACAGCCCACCGTAAAGACGATCGCTGAGCCACCAACAAGCGCTTAGAAGATAATCACATTCACACGACTTACATTTTCGGTCTCACCTTTCATCAGAAAAATAGGAACATACTTTCACATAATCACTCAGCCACGACTCGTGCTCACGTGACCACCAACTTCGGCCGCTACAAGGATGTACATTCATCTATTTCTGATGAAGGCTGTGGCCGAAAATTTAGGTCGTGTGAATGTTATTGTCTTTTTTAAGTGCTTGTTAGCAGCTCAGCGATCGTATATACTAGCAATGTACCACAATAGATACATACTTCAGATCTGCGCTTCCAATTTCCATGTCGTTATGTACAATTTCTCTGGGTCTTGTTAGACATTGACACGCCACTGTCAATGACAACAGGATAGGATTTAAACTTAGTCGCTAAATTCGATGGCTACAAAAACACATACCTATACAAATAAGGATGTTATTAAACTTCCTGATAGATTAAAATTGTGTGCTGGAACCGGGACTCGAACCTGCGACATTTGCCTTGCGGACAAGGGCTCTACCGACTGAGCTCACACTTGCCCGCAAAAGGCAAAAGTTGAGACTACATCTGTATCGGAAATATGCATTTAACATTAAGTATGGTTTTTAGGGAAAGAGGAACTGAAAAATTTGCCCGGAAAATTGGAAAATTTTGGGGAAAATGATAGTGGTTTTTTCTATGCGATATTTTTGTATGACATGAAGATAACGGATACAGTTATTATTATTCTTTTTGTGTTTGTTCTTTATGCTCCTGGAAAACTTTTCAGGAAGAAAAATTCGGGACCGTTACAGAAAAGTCGAAAAATTGGGACAAACTGCTATGCGTTCTCCATAATTACTGAGAGTAGGAACGACATACTTGTTTTGAACAATTAAAAGGTGTTTTTCATGGAGAAGGTTTTTATATTCCACAAGCCACTCTATGGTGCATGGCGGAGGGCATCTTTCAATAGACTTCTACGCCGGCCGCGGTGGCCGAGGTGACTGAGGCGCTCCAGTCACGGTCAGCACGGCCACTACGGTCGGGGGTTCGAATCCCCCCTCGGGCATGGATATTTGTGCCGTCCTAGTTTGTAAGTAGTTCATAAGTAGTTTGTAAGTTTAGGGACTGATGACCCCATAGTTAAGTCCCATAAGCTTTACAAACATTTGAACATTTTTTTTAGACTTCTACACGTCTGAGCTATACGTAGACTTCATCACCGTTTGGCCGAGCGCAATGAGAGTTGGTACGTGTATTATGTTTCTATGGATACGATTTTCATACTCCAGAAGTCACCGTAGGGTAGCTAGCAACAGACTTTACATCGTTTCACCGGTCACCGTGACTGTCTGCAAGTGACTGGATATACCCCATAGTTGGTAGGGAGGAGGAGATGACATAAATGCAAGAATGTATCAAATAAAGTAAGACTCTATATATATCACGAAAGGAAATCTATCAGAGTCAGCTAGATTATAACTTTCTAACTGTATTAAATGTTTGTTACTGAATCAGAAGACAGTAAATACTTAGTGGAGATGTATTTCCGTGTAATGTAACTAAATTAAAGGCGTTTTAGTGCCAAGCACGTTTCGCTTCTTTATTTTTGAAGCATCATCAATAATGGCCTGTAATACATGCTTTTTTATGTGTATAATATGGAAGTACAGTTATAAATAATATTGTGCTATGTTTCACAGTATAACAGTATACAGTTCCTGTAGCGAAATATTTTTGCGAAGTTAATTTAATTTGTCAGTTATTACCAACGAGTTTTTGGTGTTACTCCAAGTGCAACTTTATGGAGTTGTGAGTGAGTTGTCCAGATGGATGGATATTTTGGTTCTTGAAGAACACATTTATTTCACTACTTCAGTGTGTACTAGTTTTGTGAGGGTTTGTTTGCCGTGCACACACGCACACGCACACGCACGCACACACACACACATACACACACACACACACACACACACACACACACACACACATACGTCTACACAGAGAACAACATAAAGAAAAAAAAACAGCTGATACTTTAGAGATACCAGGAACACAAACCAACGACAGATGAAAACCGACAGTTGGCAACACTACGCACGGAAAACAAACCCTCACCAAACCATTACACAGTGAAGTGATGAAATAAATGTGTTCATCGAGAACCAAAATATTCATCCATCTGGAGAATACGCACACGGCTCCATGAAGTCACACCTGCAGTAACACCAAAAAACTGTAATACTGAAAAATTAAATTCACTTCGCAACAAGGTCAGAATGTAAGAAACTGTAGTATTTATAACTGTTATACAGTGAAACATACCGAAAAATTATTTATTACTATACTATAATATTATACACAAGAAACAAACATGTATTACAGGTCACTGATGATGCTTCACGATTAAAGAAGCGAAACGTGTATGGCACAAAAAATACTTTTTATTTAGTTGAAATAATTAGATGGAAATATATCTCCACTGATTTTCTAAGCAACTAAGGACGACGGAAAATGATAAAATGATGACTGTAAATAGGCCTACTGTCTATTTAAGAAACATTGACAATGTTTACCCTCCAGTGCAACAACTTGTTTGCCAGTACCTCTGCCACCATAATTTATGTGAATTAATATGGCACGGATATCGTTATGTTACACTTTGCATATGGTGTATGTGCTTTCACAAACATAAGAGAGACTGTTTATTACCACTAGAGACGGTGTCATCGGCTACTACACCCACAATATACCTGTTATTTTAATCCACCAGAAATCACTTGTTGATGAATGTATAAATCCTTTGAAACCCATGTGGAGAGAAATAAACAGTGACCGAAACTTATACATTCGATATCAATAACAGTCATCGTAAAGCCTATTCAAATTTATTCATATCTAAGTTTAAATATTTTCTGTTTATCTTCTATTAGAGTTTAAGTCTTGTATATTCGCATCAGTATATTGCGTATTTGAAAAAAATTTCTTATATTGGAATCTGTCCTAGTTAACGCTATGTAACGTCGTAATGCATACTTTGAAATGTTAGTAATAATTTGTAATGTTATTTTTTTCTACTATAAGATGGCTGTACAGGTACTTTCCGAAAGGCAATAAATAATTTAAAAAAAAGTTTGTATGCCAATGCAGTGCAAAATCATTATGACCAATATACACTGCGAAGTTGAAATATACCTGGTGGCTTTTCGAGCATTCGTAGTATATCTTACAAGAACATAATCAATGCCGCAGAACATTTCTACCGTTTCATTAAAATTGTTTAAAATGTATAGAACATCATACGTTTATCCAAACACGACACAATAATAACAGAAAAATTAAAAACGATAAAAGGTGCTTGATAAGTGCGCAGTATCTTTACATAAATACGTGAACACGAATATTTAAGTAACAATTTTCAACATTTATTGTACACGTAGGCCAATGAAGCATACATAATTATAAAGGTGCTTTCCCATAGACGTGCACAAACCAAAAAGTATGTCTGTACGAAATCGCTAAAAGAGGTAAAAGAAAGATATTGCCATATGTATTTAAGCCGCGGCGGAGCGACCAAGCGCATTGAGGTGCTATGCTCCGATGCGCGAGGCCGTTCGAATCTCTCCTCAGGCATGGATGTTTCAAAAAATGTTTGTATATCTATCGGACCAAACTGCGTGGTCATCAGTCCGTAGCTTACAAACTACTTAAACCTAGGTAAACTTACCTAAGGATAACACACACACCTATGCCCCAGGGAGGACTCAAACCTCCGACGGCGAGCAACCGCGCGCTCCGCAACGTGGCGCCTTAGACCGCTCGGCTACTCCACCACGGCTTCGATGTTTGTGTCGTCTATAGAATAAGGTACTTCATAAGTAGTTTTTAAGTTTAGGGACTGATGATCCCGCAGTTAAGTTCCTTACGCTTTACAAACATTTGAACATTTTTTTCATATCTGTTTCTCTGGTGCTACCTTCGCTAAACCCTTCATTTGGCAATGTTGCTCTCAAGCAACATCAAAATTTCGCATGGTCTTAAGCAACATGAATCAAGTTTTGTCCTTGGATGAGAAACAGTATTTGAAAACAACATTTAATCTCCTAAATACATCGATGTTTCGTTATCTTTTGCGAAAAGTTTAGCAATAAACCGGATCTTTAGCAGACACTGCAAGCATAAGTTACCGAGATACAAGTTTGTTATAATTTTATGCGCTATTTTTTGTGATACATGGAAAGCTGCTTATAAAGCAAAGAGGAAGCCTTGAAGTTGATTTATTATGGAAAAGTGTTGGCGAGTTCTTAAATAGGAGACTGAAAATGGTCTTACATTTATTGGGTAGAGGAGGCCTGGTAAACCACTATAAAATGGACAACTAGTCCAAAAGAAGAAGTAACAGCATCTTCTTCAAGTGAATGATGTACGATATGATAGATGTGACAATATACTGTCACTTGACTGATAATGGGCCAAAAGCAATGCAGGCTTCGCCTACAGGGGGACTGGTCTGTAAAAGTTGACTTTACACTAAACATGACTTTTTGCAGACATTTCACATGAAATAGACCAAACTACGATAATTTGTACACACATAGGAAAAACCGCCGCTGCGGAGCGGCCTAGCGCATTGAGGCGCTGTGCTGCAATGCGCGAGGTCGTTCCCCGTCAGGGGTTCGAATCCCCCATCGGGCATGGATGTTTGTGCTGTCTTTAGTATAAGGTAGTTCTTAAGTAGTTTGTAAGTTTAGGGACTGATGACACCGCAGAAGTCCCTTAAGCTTGACAAATATTTGAACATTTTTAGGAAAAACATTGTAGTACTAATACTGTATTACACACGCGCTGTGTATGGGCAATGTTACTTACAAACCAGAAACTGTATTTTGAAAAGTAGAGTAGAAATCTGTTCACGTGCCCCTACAAATCTAATGTAAGTAACTTAATACTTTTCTTTCTTCTTGGGATTTCTATGTGTGCCAAATAAAGGATTAAAATTGCCAACTGCCGTAGTACGTGAATTTCAGAAACAAAGTGCTACCAACTTCTGCCCTACTTCTGCCCTGCGTATCGATCATTTGCTAGCTGCGAGGCCACAACCGTTAGGTGGATTAAGATGTCAGTAATGTATATCAAAGAATCGTAGTACTAGTGTAAGATCCGTTATAAGAAATATACACCCTCATGTGTTACTTAATAATAACAGAGGCGGCGGAAAAGCCGCGAGCATTGGGGCGACGTGCTGCATTGCGCGCGGCCGTTCGCTGTCGGGGGTTCGAGTCCCCCTCGGGCGTGGGTGTTAGTGTTGTCCTTAGGTTAGTTTACCTTAGTTTAAGTAGTTTGTAAGCTATGGACTGATAACCACGCAGTTGAGTCCGATAGATTTACAAACAACAATGATAACAAAGAATATAAGCTAGATAATGTAAAATGTTCAAATGTTTGTAGAGCTATGGAACCTAACTACAGTGGTTATTGGTCCCTAAACTAACAAACTACTTGAACTAACTTTTGCTAAGGACAACACACGCACACACAAACACATGGCCAAGGGAGGACTCGAACCTCCGGCGGGGAGCAGCCACGCACTTCGAAGCTGGCGCCTTAGAGCGCTATTTCTACCCGGCTAGATATTATTTGCCTAGCTAAATCAAGTGCCAATTATGTTAACCAATAAAATTTCGAGTTTTTTTATCAACTTTCCGTCAGTTACCTATGAAGGTCTAGCATCAACTTAGAGAATATACCCTAAGGAATCCAAAAATAAAGGTTTCCTACTTTCCCCTCTGCGCATATATGGAGTTTCCAGGTTTCAACATGTAAGTAAGCGTTATTAAATCAAATTACTTATCTAATGAAAGGTGATTTTCTTCCCAATCCAACGGTATTAGTTTGCCTTGTCAAAAAGTTAGGTGAATCCTTAGTTGACTAGACGGAAGATAAATTTTCTACGCCAGCGTTGTGCGTAAAGATACGGCGAGTTCTTTTTAAAGATATTTCCTACACCGTAAATATTAACGGTGTCAAATTCTTTTCATTTACATATTCATTTACCCGAGACAGTACATAATTATGAAATAATAGGTTTTCCGTTTAAAATGTACGTCTTTCAAAAGGAGATTTTAATCCGATCGTGTAGGCGCAGATTAAATAGCCAAATAAAGTAAAATAAAATATCACATAATGATATATTTATTTTTGGTTAAAATACAAATAAACATTTTATGTTGAAATATAAATTTTTATATAAAAATCTTATTCAGATTCTAACTCGTCAGAAGTGTCGATGTCAAAATCAAATTCTAATACTCCATTGTTTCCTTTGTTTCTCGATTCTCTTAATATATCGTTAAGTTTTAAGGACGTTGGAATCCTTCAATCCACGTAGGCTTCAAATAGCCATCCAAAAACCAGTCACAATGTTCAGGATTGGCTTTAACGCAGCATGCATCGGTTGCATGAAGCCACATTGTGTTAATATAAATTGTGCGCAAACATTTCTGTTTCCGTGAGATCCAGCACGGTGGAATCCTATTGGAGTCGATGCCTGTAATCATCTTCATAAAATGATCTTTGTCTTTGTTTGTTGAATATGTTTTTGGAGCGACTGATATCTGGCGTCGTTGATGAGGAGATCGCCTTATAGAATTTTGTGCGAAGCACAAGTTAATCATCACAACCACTTGATTTAATCGTAATAAAAGGTCCGCCTCCGTAGCTCAGTGGCAGCATCGCTGGCTACCACGCAGGAGGCCCGGGTTCGATTCCCGGCAGGGGACTGGGTGTTGTGTGTTGTCCTTATCATCATCATCTCATCATCATTAGCACGTAAGTCGCCCACGCGGCTTCAAATAAAAAGACTTACAAACAGGCGACCGAACAATCCCGTAAGGGATCTCCCGGCCAAAAAAGCCATACGCTCATTTCCATTTCCATCGTCATAAAGAAGGTTGTATACATAGAAGATCCCAAGAGACATTTGGAAGTACAAGATTGACTTTATAATGATAAGGCCTAGGTTTAAAAACCAGGTTTTAAAATGTTAGACTCCAGGGCAGATATAGACGCTGACCAAAACTTAATAGCTGTGAACTGTAGATTGAAACTTAAAAAACTGCAAAAATTTAGAAAATTAAGGAGATGGTACCTGGACAAACTGAAGGAACCAGAGGTGGTTAAGACTCTCAGAGGGAGCATTAGGCAAGGTATGGCTAAAAAGGGGAAAGAAATACAGTCGAAGACGAATGGGTAGCTCTGAGAGGTGGAATAGTAAAGGCCGCAGATGATTATATATGCAGAAGAACAAGGCCCAATAGAAATTCCTGCGTAACACAGGAGATAATGAACTTAATCGATGAAAGGGGAAAATATATAGAAATGCATCAAGTGAAGCAGGCAAAAGGGAATGCAGACGGATTAAAATGCGGTTGGCAGGAAGTGCAGACGGGCTAAGCAGGAGTAGCCAGAGGACAAACGCAAGACCGTAGAACAATGCGTAAATAGGGAAAAGATAGATACCGCTTACAGGAAAATAAAAGAGACATTTGGATACAAGAAACGAACTGCATAAATATCAAGAATTCGGCTGGAAAAGCCGGTACTAAGCAAAGAAGGGAAAGATGAAGGTTGGAGGAATATATAGAGGGCCTGTACAAAGGAAATAAATTTAAAGGCAATATTCTGGAAACGGAAGCTGAGATAGGATATACGATACTGCTAGAAGAAGAACACTGATAGATTTGATTCGAAACAAGAACCCGTGAGTAGACGATATTCAGCTCGAACTGATGATGTTGTTATGAGATTCAGTCTCGTATAAATTGTTCTATAAGACAGGGGAAAAACCCTCAGACTTCGAGAAGAATTCCAAGAAAGCAAGTGCAGAGAAAAGTGAAAATTACAGAACTTAGAAGTAACTTGATTCCATAACGGAAATTGTGGAGCCCACTATTATTGCAATAAAATAAGAAATTTCCGCTTGTTGGGCGATACGAAGTATTTATTTTACAAAATTCACATATCGATTTCGTTCTTGTGATAGAACATCACTAGTGCAGAATTGTAAGTCATGATGATTCATGTACTCTGCATAAAACAGTCAGTAGTCAATCTAGAAAACAATTAAAAATTCTTCGTCCAGCTTCCAAAATTTCGTCTCCGTTGGTATATGCAAAGACGACCAGGAACTGCGTAAAGGGGGTGTATACAGGAGTCCACGTGAATGCTGCAAATCCCATATAGGGCAAACGACGCGCACTGTGCAGGACCGCAATGCGGAACACCAGCTGCATAGTCCCCTCCTTCAACCCACAAAGTCAGAAATCACCGAATAATGTGTTTCCACAGGTCATTCAGTGAATTACAATACGTCAAACTTTTGAAGCTCGATTACGAATGAATTTGTGAAAATAAGACTCTCTTACAGCGAGACTTATCAATCGAGATGGTGGTTTCCACATAAATTCTGCTTGGAATACTACAATAGAAAAACTTCGTAGTCGGCGTATTCACTGAGTGAAGATAGTAATCGATATAATACCGATGCGTCAAGCCTCGACCACTAAACGTGAATCGACAGTACATGCGTTTCGTGCAAGTCGATCAACTTGCCATCTAGTTACATTGCGATGTTGTAGGGCTTTAACAACAATAGGTTCAATTTTTTCTTAGATTGTGTAATTTTATACATGAAACATTGATTTGTGTGATATATAATAATGTTGAATAAGGAATCTGCTACGTTTATTTGTTTCAGTGTACGATTTGTTTTCGCTACAATGCTGTCAAATGTCTCTTGGTTGACTGACAACCTACTATTTCGCTATTTTACACCTATATCTCTTGTGCACACCAGTGAATATAATGGAGGAACATTTTGGTTTTAAAATCCTATTTAGTAATATACGTCCCTAAAATGTGAAAGAAACTGCAATTTGTTTTACAGAGTTCTTTTATTTAAATGTGTATTCAGTAGATGCTAAATTCTGTTCTATATCCACGATATAAATATTATTTGTGTTTGTCCTTTTTTTGAAGATGAAGGTAAAACCTTTGTTGTCATGAAATGAAATAAAGTTGTAATTAAATACGATTTAAGTGTTGAAATGATATAGTAACACTGTGCGTGCTTCTAGTAGTAGGTACTTTTTTGTTGCGTTTCATGTTGTAACTAAATGAAAATTAAATTATTATTAAGCACATTTGATTTTTGTATTTGTTAAATTATCCATTGATGTATTACTGTGAGCGACGCATTAATTGATGTTCTACAGTATCGCACTCTCAACTGAATTGTTCACAGACCTTAGACAGCCTATGCGTAATAAATATGGCACATTTTAATGATTATTTATCCACTTACCTACGAAGTTTCACGTTCACTTTCAGTACATAAACATCAAAGAATAGCAATTCATTATTTATAGATTACGTTGGTTTTTACTTACCTTATGAAAATAAGCACCGCTTTCTTGCGTTCTGTGATGCATACTTACCGAAGCCAGCCAAGACACCAACACTTTTCATTGAGAACCTGATGCAGTTCCTTAATATAAAGGAAATGTTTCTAACAACTCATCCTTATCTCAGTATTATTTGATAGGCAACGTTAACAGCTTTTAGGCCTTGTATGCTCATTGATGTGCAATTTCAATTACCCTATAATTATTATAAACAATAAAAATTATATGAATATTAAATATGAAACACTTTCTTGCTGTGAAAAGTTCTAGGATTTCAAGACAATGAAACCCCGGTGGTAAATTTAGTTACTATTACAAATTAAGAGGACTTAAAAACTGTTTTTAAATGATGTTTCACTTATTAATTTTTACAATATATGACGTCAATTACAACATTTAAGTGTCCACCAGCATGTTCACTGAATTATCCCAATCACATTTTCCCCTGGGACGTACCTCCTTTTAGTTATCAGTTTCTCCAAGATACAGTTCAGCGGGATAAAGTTAGACTTTAGTGTAACCTCACAGGAGGTAATCAGGAGGGGTAATATCGGGAGAGAGGTGCAGTAAGTCTACAATACACATTATGTATCACATGAAAGATATCTCAATATCCCATTGATACCATCTGTCTAGGATCGAAACTTTTTTTACTCATTGTCCCTCATACTACATTTTCCTGCAAGGTTTCTATTCAAGGCTCTGGACTAACTGTACTGACCATTATCACTTGAAAGAAAAATTCACCCAATAATTCCAAGTCTTCGCTAGCCTGTTTTGTACAGTAAATTAACCTAGTCAGTAATCAGAGCTGGTTTTACATACTCGGTATCATACTGAAAGAGTTCTAGTATTTACTCACACTTTTGTAACGAATCTCCTTAATTATTTAAATCTCCTTTACCGTTTGCTTTGCTTATTGTTTGTCTGTCAGCATTGGTCTTTTTAGCACCAGCTAGATATTCCCGAATGTTTTGGTAAATTTCCTCTTCACCTATCCCTTCTTCTGGAAGACTTGTTTCATAACTTATTCTTTTTGCTACTGACATACACCCATCATAAAAGCATTGCATCACCATGGCTCTAGGTCCTTATGAGAATGTACCTAAAAATGGACAGAGATACACAAAACCAGTATTTCAGTTCCGTTTATTGCCCATGAAAACAGAAATCTACAAGTAGTACGACAATAACCCAGACATTCTCCATTTGTGTTCCAGGTTGTAGCATACACCAGAAGCCGGTATACCCGGTATCACGTCCTCTTGCACTGATCACGCTTGTATTCGTCGTGGCAAACTCTGCAGATCAAGGGAGTGTCCCACTCCTCAACGGCCATTCGGTGAAGATCTCTCATATTAATAGGTGGGTCGTTCTGACCAAAAGCATCCCTTTTCAATGCACCCCAGGCATGTGCGATAGGGTTCATGCTGGCCATTCTGACCTGGCGATATCGTTATCATGAATGAACACATTCAAAAGATTTACTCGATAAGCGCGAGAATTGTCGTCCATTAAGACGCAACTCTCACAGAAATGCTACAGATACGGATGCACTACACGTCGGAGGGCGCCATCCCTGTTCTGTTGAGCCATTTGCCTTCTGCGACCACCAGTGACGTACGGTGACCCCACAAAATGCCACCCCGAAACATCAGGCAACCAACGTCTTCCTGCACTGACTGGACGATGAATCTAAGACTTTGAGGCTAACCAGACTGCTCCGACGATTGATTGGAGGCAGATGAGTCTCTTATCGGTGAACAACACTTAATGTCCATTTTGACGAGTATATTCATCATGATGTTGGGTCCATCTGTACCGCACTGCATGGTGTCTATGCATCAAAGATGGACCTAGTCACGGTCGTCGTGAGCTAAGTTGCAGACCATGCAGCCTGTTACGTACAGTCTGAAACATCGTTATTCAGCATGGTGACGTTACTCTGAGCTAAAATCCGTAACTAAAGGTCGTCAGCTGTTGCGGTAGACTTTGGGCGGCCAGAGCGAGGCAAGTATTAGACAGTTCTGTACCTCTGTTCCTCCTCCACGTCCAAACAACATAACTTTGGTTCACTCCGAGACGTCTGGAAACTTCCGAAGATGAGAGTTCCTCCTAACATGGGTGCTAAAAGACCATCGATGTATGACATTGGACATATTATAAATATGTAATTTCTATTCCTTGTTTTTTTCAAGGACCTTTGTTCACATTTCGGCGGAACGGTATTTTTATTTGGTTTTACAGAAGTGGACTTGTTTTACTTTTACCAAACCACAGGCCACTTGCTGACATCTTGTTCTGTTCACATGTGACCACGGAGTGGTGAGTTGAATACTAGACCTAAACGTGAAACTGAAGAAACTTATTTTCTTTCAAACCTTCTGTAGGTTTTTTTTTTTTTTTTTTTTTTTTTTTTTTTTTTTTTTTTTTGTTACCTCCTACAATTCTGTAATACGTTCTGCTACTAAACATAAGGCAGAATGAATTTTGGTTCTTGTCTTCACTCTTTATTTTGAAATTCATTTTTCTGTCCAATCGCACAAACAAGACTCGACCAATGACGAAGAAGACATCTGCTTTTGTTTTGTTCGTTTCTTATGCTTTTGAGCCCGCACAGGTGTCAGAGGAGTCCACGTCCGAGGGGACATAAAATGAAAACTAAAAAAGACAAAATTGAAAACAGAAAAATACACAAATAAACAATGCGGATAAGATCAAACTTCAGAATTGACTTTATTGGTATGGCAGAACTATGTCAATATTATATTAGATTAATACTTGTTCCATAGATCATGAAACTTCGTAATTATGTGGAACGTCTCAGGTTAATAGAGGGTGCCTGTACAACGTCTGATGCTTCGTAGTAGGTGACCAAAGACTTTTGAGGCAGCATAATTTACCACTTTCTGTGCCAATCTCAGATTTAATCCTACATAGTGAAGATCATCCTTTCTCCTGGTGTTATAGCTGTGCACATTGCTATTACTTTTAAACTGGGTTGGATTATTAACAACAAATTTCATAAGTGAATATATATACTGTGAAGTTACTGCGAGGTTGCCTAAGTACTTAAATAGATGTCTGAAGGATAATCGTGGGTGGGCTCCAGCATTATTATTCTGACTACACGCTTTTGTGCAATGAATACTTTTTTACTCAATGATGAATTACCCTAGAATATGATACCATACGAAAGCATTGAATGAAATTTGGCATAGTATGCTAATTTACTGAGATTCTTATCGCCAAAATTTGCAGTATCCCTAACAGCATACGTAGCTGAAGTCAAAGGTTTCAAAGGACCGTCTATGTGTTGCTTCCAGTTCAATCTCTCATCAATTCACACACCTAAAATTTTTGGAAAGTCTACTTTAGTTACAGACTTCTGTTCAAACTCTATATTTATTACTGGAGTTGTACCATTTACTTTACATAACTGTATATATTATGTTTTATCAAAATTTAATGAGAGTCCGTTTGCAGAGCACCACTTAATAATTTTGTGATCACTTAGTTCCTGTTTTTTTTTTTTTTTTTTTTGGATGTGATTACTATATTTGTATCATCAGCAAAGAGAACTAACTTTGCATCTTCATCAAAGTAGATTGGCAAGTCATTTATGTATATCAAGAACAGCAAAGGACCTAACCGAACCCTGTGGCACCCCATCCTCGATAGTCCCCCAGTTTGAAGAATCGACTGATGTTTTGACATTACACGAACCACTTATTTCAACTTTCTGCATTCTTCCAGTTAAGTATGAATTAAACCATTTGTGCACTGTTCTTTTCATCTTTGTGTGGGTTGAGTGGTATCTATGGACATTCCGATAAACTGTGTCCTTGATACAATTTACACAGTCAACGTTTGCGTGCCCACTGACCGTCGACAGAGAGTTGATCAACTGTGAGAGATTAGTGGGTTACTTTGGAGCTCAGTTCAACGAATTTTAATGGATGATTTGTGGCAGACAGGAGACTGGTTCTTCCATCACGACATCGCACCTGCACACACTACCCACTCATATATCCACAACTGCGCATTTCTGTATGTTTGTTGTATAGTAGAGGTTTGTTGGCATGGGTTCAAAGTAGCTAAAATACCCACTTTGGATTTTATATATATATATATATATATATATATATATATATATATATATATATATATATATATATATTTTTTTTTTTTTTTTTTTTTTTTTTTTTTTTTTTTTTTTTTTTTTTTTTTTTTAGCCTGAGCCCCTAAAACTTTTCAGTGCCTCCACTCTTTAGAAACAGAACAAACCCGAATCCATTGCTCGCACTGAACAAAAATAGTTAATCAGATTGCCAGATTGGTACTAAACTGTGTTAGTGAAATCGAAAGAAGCAGGAGTTAGTGGCTTTTAAAATGGAAACGTGTAGCAGAGGATATAAGGATTAATTGCACTGAAGCATTAAAGAACATTGAAATCACTTGCATTATCCTATCGCTATCATCATTTCCGTTCAAACAAATGTCGTGTAATCGAACAGTGTTATTGAATATATTCAGCATACTAAATACGCCTGCGGGACGGGGTCACCTACAAAATTGTGGTGAAATACTTTAATTTCATGACACTCAACGTGCAATACACATTTAGTGTTGTGCATTTTTTTTTTTGCATTTTAGTAAGTGAACAATACATTCAGCATTGAATTATTCATATCAAATCTCCTGTAAGTATAATTTACGGAGGCAGGAGGCTATTTGGGTAGCTCGCCACTCACCCGGAGACCTTCTGGTCGTGGAAAGTCAGTTTGGGATGAGACTTCACGTGTTAGTGGTATACATCAAGGGTATAAGTTTTGAAGCACACTATCCAAAAACTTTAGAGAAAAAGAATTCTAAAGTTTAAAGTTGAGCACATATACATGTTCCTTGAATTTACAACGAATATTTACCGTCTTTCCACAGCTTACGATATCGCCAAATTTTTTTATAAAGTTGTAGCGATAACTGCATTTAACGCTTTAATCTACTTATATTAGTTGTAAAACGAATATGAAATTATTTTATTTTTGAAAAGACAGTAGTGTAATATAATTTTTAATTAGCTGTAATCTTTATTTCATAAATAAAATAAAGTTCTTTGTGATGCAACTGATAATATTGATATCATTAGTTTTTATTTAAAAATAGTTAAAAAATTTTAAAACAAATAATAAAAATTAAATGTCCCATTCTAGTTGGATCGAAAGCCGAACATCATAATGACAGTTACGCAAGTTACTGACTGAGCTGCTTCCCTATACTGCTTACAGAACTTCTACAACTATAGTCCACATCAAGTACAAAGGTGGCCCAGTTTTCAATCGTTCTTCACACACCCCTACATTAACGCACTGGCAGCCGCGTGGCTGGCCGCGAGTTACGCAATGGTTCACCCGCAGGCGCAACTGTTGGCGCTCGGCCGTAGCTCCTCCCCTCCTCGCTTGCCCTATCGCTCCGCCTCTATGCTCAGAAACGCCTTCCTAGATGACGCCAACTATAGTGCACCCTTGAGGCAACAAGCGGTCTCATCCCAAACAGAATTTCCCAGACCGGAAGATGTCCTTGGCAGACAAAAAATGAACCATAGGGCTACCATAATAGTGAAAAATAATTGTCCTCTAATACATTGTGTGATCATCTCAGACGACCAGTACATTGCACACCTGCACTGTATGGACAGTACGAGGTTATCAATCAGCTCTTGAGGAATATTTGGCCATTCTTCCACGATATACTAGATTGTGTTAGAAAGGAACGTGATTGGAAAGCGATGGGTACTCACGCACGACGAAGCAGAAGGTGCCCCAGAGGCCGGGCGCCATGTTGACGAGCGCCATGGCGGCGTATCCGGTGAAGAGCGCGGCCACGTGGCTCATGAGCGCCTGGCCGTGCAGCGTGGCGCGCAGCCGGCAGCCCGCGTACACCAGGAACGTGGCCGCCAGGAAGGCGCACGACACCACCATGCACACGCTCGTCACCGCGTACATCACCACCTTGTGCTCCTCCTCCTCCTCCTCCGGCGACTCCATGTCCGACGTGCACAGCAGCGCGGACAGCGAGCCGTTCCACGCCTGTGACAACGGTTCCACTCCATTTCAACTTGTAATCTCGAATCATGTCGAACTAAAAGACTACTATACGCAGACAGACACGTCGTGTGAATTATGGTACTAGAACTCAAACCTGGGTCTTCTGCTCAATGGACAGTGAGCACTGACAGGATTTTAAATCTTTTGCTTTCTCGAGTCGCGAATCCCCAGCGGATCCTGTATGATCTTATTCCTTCCCCTCACCTTCTAAAATTCCTCGAACATCTGCGCATCCTATACACCTCCTGCAAAATAGAATCTCTTTACCCACTGGTCTCTTCTATCCTCCTGAATCCCGGGCCTCTGGCGTGCCTTTACCAGCATGTTCCTCCCTCTCTCCACCTCCATACTCTCCACATCCTATCCGAGGGTAACTTCCATCAACTTCCTCTCCCAGATGACGCCCTCCGTCCTGACATATACCCCTCCTATCAACCTTAGTCTACCTTGTAGCACAGAGTAACATATACAGAGAAGCAGCCCACCCTAAACCACTGTCCTACGCTCCCCTCGTAGTTCCGTAAGATGCTAGCAGGTGTCAGGCGGTTCGCTGGCTTAAGGTGCCTAGTTCCGTAAGATGCTAGCAAGTGTCAGGCGGTTCGCTGGCTTAGGGTGCCTCTCGCACATCAGAGGGTAGCGTGAAGGGGAGGCTGAGGGGAGAGCTTGTGCCGTCTGCCACGAGGCCACGGCTGTGTCCGGCGTTCGAGGGGAGGTGGTGTTGCGGACAGCCGCTACCTGCCGCCTGCTCTGGCCAGTTTAAAGGGCTGCTTCTGACCGCAGCGCCATCATGGGACATCTTACGGAACTGCTGGAAACCCTCCCTCCCCGCACCCCGGAGCGTAGGACCGGGCCCTTACGGAGGTTTCCCGTCTGTGAATATTTGTCTGTGCTTGGAGATTAGTGCCACGTCTCCCTCCACACATCCTTTTCCCTTCCGCCGCTTGGTTTCCCGTCCCCACGCGCTCCCTTGGAGTCCGTCCATCCCATTCCACCCCACTCCCCTCCTTTTCTACCCACCGCACTTTCCTTCCCCTTCCCTCTCCACTGCGGGGCATGGTCAGTGATTTTAATTCTGTGTCAGTGTTTTTACGTGTGCATTGCCTTAATGCTTCGAGTGTAGGTGTGTTTTTAAAATATCAGCAACCGCCGCACAAGCAGAACATAGTGTTGCCGTGTGTTTTAAATGTGTCTCTTCGTCTCGTCGTCATCGCTCCGTTTCTTCAACATGAACGTTTTATCCACCGTGGTTTTTTAAATTCTAAATATGTACATTGTGTCATTCTTTTCACAGTAATTGTCAGTCCACCCATTTATCTCACCGTGTCTAGTTTTAAATTCTTCATGTATTGTCACCTGTTATTATTATTTTAAATCTTCTGTTTCCATTTCTGTATGCTCTCGGCTGAAGAGCAGCATGTTAGCTGCTGCCAGCCTGCCCCTTCTGGGGGTTTTAAAAACAATAACTGAAAAAAAATTGAGTCGCGAGGGTCACAGTTCGCAGATGATAGAGCCGCAAATACAGAATTCTCAAATTAGGGGATCAGATGAGATATCATACACAATATACACATGGAAACGTATTTTATTCAGATATTGGTTACAGCTGTAAACTGTGTTTGATAACAGTACGATATTTTAGTCTCTCGGCTCTTTAGTTGAGGTTTACATGGCGTTTGCATAGAGTGAGGCACCATGGGGCTAATTCTCCTTGTCCTCTAATATATTGCGTGATCATTTCAGACGACCAGTACATTGTACACCTGCATTGTATGGACAATACGAGCTTATCAATCAGCTCTTGAGGAATATTTGGCCATTCTTCCACGAGTGCTATATCCAGCTCCCCAACCACTGTGAGAGGTGCTGGTCTGGCTACAATCCTTCTGCCTAGTGCATCCCAGACATACTCAGTCATATGAACAAGGTGGCCATTCCATTCGTTCAATTCCCTCAGTATGTAGTTCACCAGTGCAGCTCTGTGTGGGCAAGCTCCTCCACCAGAAGGAACCCATCTCCTATGTCACTAGTGTAGGCCACAAGAAAAGCCCTAAGGCTTTCACTATATCTCTGAGCAGTTATAGCAGAATTCAAAACGATTTAGAGGTCCGTAATTCTTCCAATACTGATTCCTGTCCACACCATTCGTCCACCACCATGATATGGCGATGTTCCGTGCACATAAGCAGGATTGTTCTGACTTCCACGTTCAGATGAGGAAACGACGATTGTCAGTCTGAACACAAAATCTTGACTCATCTGTGAACAGAACCCGGTGCCATTTGTTACGACTCCAATGCTTATATTCCTCCGCCCAGTTTCTGCGGGCTAAACGACGTCTTGGTTTTAATGCGACTCACACCATAGGCCTTCGTGCATAGGTGACATATTCCCGAAGGCGATTTCCAACTGTTTGTGTTTATATTGCGCGTCTTGCTGCTGCCTGGAGGGTGTGTTGCAGCTGAGTTGCATTCAGCCTCCTGTCTCGACGGGCAGTTAAATGGAGATAAAGGTCAACTCTATTAATGTTATCCATGTACGAGTTTCGTCTTACCTTCTTTTAACGGTTCCTGTTGCTTGAAAACGCGTGCAAGTCCTGGAAATTACACTTTGGGACACTCCAATAGCTGCAGGCACGTCCCTCTGTGTCTGTCCCGCTTCCAACTTTCCTATGGCCCTCCATACCATAGCTTTATGTTAGTCACGTTGTTGTTGCATTGCACCACCTGCACTACATTATCTGAACTCAATTCTTGTATAATTCGGTTGGTATAGATAACACTAGATAATACCAACCCCCTTTGCAGCAACTTTCCGTTATTACCACTACCTCCGTAATGTGTCCGCTCCGTAGAACCGACAGAAAGACGTCGTACCATTTTAGTTCCTTCTGCCGATGACAATACTTCAGAACCTAGATATCTGAACTGATCCCCTGATCGTTTTGACCACGTATATGCACATGTTGCAGAAGATTATCTTACTGAGAGTTGATTACTTCCTACAACTGGTAACTGAAAGATGAGAGTTGCAGATTAAATGTCCCGTCTTGCAAATCTCCGTCCCGGCAACATTATTACTTATTTGTATTTCAATTGTATGTTTTCTGTCAACTGATAATTGTAACGAATGAATGTCATTAATTTCCCTTTAAAAATTACACCATTTTATTTTGAAGTATCTGAAAATTCGACGTTGCATGGGTACTTATTTATTCCATAGTCTGGCAGTCCATCTCACAACTAATCCTCTCTCTCTCGCTGTGTCCATCTCCTTTCTCCTCTCGCGGTCAAGAGTCAGGTCTTGTCCATGACATGTGTCACGCACTTGTGCAACAATGTTCCATGCAGCTTTGCACTTATTTGAGACACCATCAATACAGTTACCATATGCTGTTCTTTTTGCTTCTCTCAGCTTAGTTCTGTAGGTTCGCTTGCATTCAAGATAATCTTTGTACATTTCCTCTCTCAGTTCTGTTCCAGCTTCAGAAGCTTTGTACATATGGAACAATGATATTTTGTGTAATGTTATTGAGTTCTTCTGTATACCACGTAATATTTTTCTTTACAGATTTACTGTTTAGCTTGGTTCTTATGAGAGGAGAAGAGGTATACCATAAATCTAATGAAGTTTTAATGAAATTGTCAAAAACAGTTTCAGTTTCATTTCTTCCGGTTTGACACTCATATACAGAGTCACAATTTATATTCTTTAGCTTGTCAATAAAGTGCGAAATATGCTCCTCTCTCTCACCTCTTACCTATGTCACACTGGATTCATAGGAGTTAACTGATTGCTTACAATAAAATTTTAAAAGTAATGGATCATGATCTGCAAAAACTGCATCGACCAGGCTAGTCACATATTCCCCTCTGTGTAGATTAACAATGATATTGTCAAGGCATGCATCATTACGAGTAAGACACTTATTTGTGCAATGCAGGTGTAAGGATCTTATAATGTAAAAATGTTCTAGAGTCTAGTTGATTTGCATCTCCCATTTCAATATTAAAATCTACACATATTATAATCTTAGATTTAAAGTTTAAAAGTTTCTTAACAACAAAATTAAAATTTTCAAAGAAAACATTTATATCTCCATTTGGAGACCTGTAAAGGCTAACGAGTATTACATTAGCATCACTAAGGGCCGGTTCGTACATCTCTCGTTAATCTTGTCGTTAGTAAACAAGTAGATGCCTTTAACGTCTCGTTAAATGTGTTCGTTAAGTGCACTGCGTTTGTCATTGCCACATACACCTCTCGTTTGCTAACCTGGAGAAAATGAGAAGGTGCGATATATTTCAACTATGTTGGCAATAGAAACAAATGAAAGTGCAGTCTGAATAAACAGCTGTTCCCCATATTTGACTATCAGGGAAGAGGTTAGCAGACAGTTGTTATTTGGTGCTATGGCAAACAAACGTGAAAGAAGCTCAAATTTTACAAGAAATTAGTGCGAGAGTCTTGTGTACTTAATAGAGAAATATGACACATTGAAATGTAAAAAACCGACGCTACGACATGGAACGAAAAGGAAGCGATCTTGCGGCAAATGAATTCAATGCTGTCCATGGAACATGTAGGACAACAAAAGTGCTTAGGACCTATTACGATAATATACAGCCAAGTGCATAGTACGTTAGTGCAGGTTAAATTCTACGACGCTTCTCGCCGGGCTGCAGAGGTTATGTTGGCACCAATGGTAATGATGACAACTCAGATGACCAATAAATGTGTGTTCGTGACAACTGCAATTATTTTTTTCTGAACGGACAAGGGTACATACAAGAACCTGTTGACTATAGAGCAGGTATAGTATTAAATTTGCTGCGAGTGAAATGAGCAGCAATAACATTTACTCTGTAGCTCGTGAAAAATATTAACGCAGTTCTACACTTCATTGTTCATCTGTTGCCAACATAAGCACTGGAGCCCGACGAGAAGCGTCGTAAAATTTTACCTTAGTGCAAGCAGTAAATTGCACGTAGGCGAAAGTGCACTGTTCCTGTAGATCGGAGAAAGAAATCACATTTTAGGCCTTACACTAGGTACAGCAAGCATAAGTAAATACTGAATTAATAAGTTTGCACACATAGATAATGTATTCTGTTTTTTATTACAACAGATAACTTACAAAATTCATAACTATATGTCGGTCTCTTCAGATGGTCATGCAGTTTTTCATGCAGCATTTCCAAAGTGGCTTTTCGAAGACGAAATTGTGTAACAAATTCTGCATCATCCCAGCATTCAAAATGATTTGGACGAACAAATACGTGTAAGACGCCTTATAGGGGCAATGTCCTCTAGATCATCCAAAATATTAACTTCGTAGCAATTGTCAACGAAATCTTATTCCAGCCAATTTCATCATACCGATTCTCACTTAACTAGTCGTTACCCGTAAGTTTGTATTTTGATATCGCAACAATATTTTTAAGGTTATGTTGCGTATCTGCAATGTATCAAACGCATCTAACCGCTACTGACATGGATATGGCGACAAATATGACGATACAATTTACCAATAAAGCTGCTTTCCACACTAGTTTTTCATACATGTAGTGCTTCTGTTATTTTGTTCGATAAATCGGTCTTTTCACGTGAATATATTGATGTATTTTAGCGCTTTGGCATCCTGCCATTTTGATACAGATTCTCATATAACTGGTCGTTAGCCGTGTAACGAGCTGAATTTTACTCGTTAACTTAACGGCCAGTTTGAGGTCCTTTAACCTTAGGTTAACTCATAACGAAACATTGACAAACGCTATTCTCCACTAACGATAAGTTAAAATCTTACCTGGAACTTAACGAGACATTGACAAACCAGCCCTTACACAACTAAATTCAGCGTTTATTTTTGAGAAGTATGATGTCAAATCAATTTTTGAAAATTCTAGCCCATGTTTGATGAAAATACCGCAGCCCCATTCTTTTCCTGTTTCCTACACATTACGTCAGCTACAGTATATCCTTGAGGGATGAAACTTGCGACTTCTTTTTGTTAACCAATGTTCTGACACACATATTGCATCTATGTTCTTGATGCTGCAAAAGTGTTTTAATTCCAGTAGTTTATTTCTTATGCAGCAGATGTTGACCTGCATCAGCGTTAAGTATTTCATCACTATTTTCTTTCCAAAGTGAAGACTCTCTTGGCACATTCGAACTACACACTGTTGTTTAAATTCCAATCTTCCCTAAACAAACATTTTCGACATCACTCTTATCAGAAGTCAGGTATGAAAACACATTACTTTTGTCTTTTAAGGGTATAGCATGGGCAAAACTTGAACCTGAATACTGCATGTTAGATTTAATCACTACATCTGCAATTTTGCGTCTAACAAATGTTTTCCCAGGCTGTTGATGTGGAAACCATGTGCTGTATGAAATTGTTTCTCAAGTATGCTAATCATAACATATGTCGCAATTTTAAAATCCCTGCAGAGGTTTTGTACATGTTTGTCTTTCCAAATTCCTCATTCATACAAGACCTCTCATGTCTATGGGGTACTGAAAAAACGATCACATTTGTTTCTCCTTGACGAAGTATCTTCCTGTATTGTCTTTTTTTCGTCATCTTCGATCTTGCAATATGGTGTACACTACACTTCACAGCTTTGGCATAGTCCATATTGGAAAGTACTTCATAACAATTGTAGTTCACTATATTTTCCGTTGGTACACATACATGTCGGAGGAAGACACTTTACTTCTGCTGTTTTTGTATGACACATTTGTCCACTTTCCTGAGTTGTTTGTACTTACTTGCTGAATATATGCAGAGTTTTTCTTCAACAGCACCTCGCGTTTTTCATTTTGAAATTTAGAGTTACTCCTTTGAGTTCACAAATAAGTAATTGCAAGCTCGAAATACGTACTTTCAGCTTTGTGATTTCATGTTTACACAATCTACATCCGTTTCTTTACTGTCCAGTTCACGATTTTTCGCACTGATACTTTATGAACTTTCGCTCTATCCGCCAATTTTACTTTACTCTTCAACTAATTATTATTTTATAGTCCAGGAACGGGATTTACAAAAGAATAGGACATTAACCACTTAGTTTTCAGCATGGACTGAGGTCCTGGATGGAATTTTCATTAATTTTCGTAATATGGATTTAAATGAGATGGTAAGAAGGTCCTTAGACCAGAGAGACTGAAAGTGGTCTTCCTACAAGTGATTTTGTGTGAATTTTCAAATTCTGTAATTAATTAATTCTTGTGGGAAAGTATTAGAACTCTGTTATATTGTGGCGTCCAATTTATCTGGGGTATGCAACAGTCAAAGAAGTGATAATATATTCCTCATGTGCAATATACTTATAATTCTCAGGCAGCAGCCGGTGCAAACTACAGTGAATTCTTTTATTTAATTTCTTAGTACTGAGTAAGTCAACATTCCATTAGAAATATTTCACAATGAAGGATAGTATTAAATTTTTTTTGAGATCAAATGCTTTACTTATGTGGGCAATATCACAGTTTAAAGCGTATCAGAAATTTTGCGCGACCAGTTAAGCTCAGTGATTTTCTATATAACAGCATCATTATTATCATTGAATATCTGTATATTTTGTTTGACATATATATTAGGAGACCCCACATGGATCAATTTCCCAACAGAAAGAAGGAATTATTTGGCTTTAGCCTTAAACAGAAGGGATATAAAATACCCAGGAAAATACGTTTGTAGTTGACCTGCAGAGGTTTCTGCAGATAGTGTCCAGCCTTTTGAATTTTTACATAAGTAAATATAAAGCCTTTTGAATTTATAGTTTATTATCTGCAGAAAGCTCTGCTGATCAACAATTAATGCATATATCCTGGGTATTTTGTATCTCCCCTGTTTTCTTTCTTCCTTTCACGAAGAAACAAGCATTTAAGAAATTCACTAGCTTTAATGACGAAACTTAATGACAGATAAATCTCATTTCAATCTGCAAGAAAATTTCGTTTCAGCATAAACTCCATTGCAGAGTGTACATTCGTTCTGGAGTATTATTGATGTATGTAAGTGGGTACTCGGGATTGGGAACCATTAATCTAATACCACCAACCACGTTTAATAAGGATGTAGGCAACACGAGGGTAATACTGATAAATGGTTTCACTGGTGACATACAATATAATACATTTCATTGATGAAGACAGTTTTGTAAGAGAACATTTTTTTCCTCTGAAAAAACCTTGGAAATACTTAAGAACTTGCTTATTAAAGGAGTTGGCCTTCTAAACAATTTCAGAAAACAAGTACTATCATAGAGTAATCAACAAGTTTAAGAGCTTGAATGATAAAGTTTTTCAAGGAAACCTCTTGGTGATTCCACATAAAGAACACAGTAGTTAAGAGTCTCTAAACTTCAATATGATGAAAAGGGGTTTAGCTTTTAAACAAATTAAGAACAATTTGCTATCATAGGGCCGGCAACTTGATTAAGAACTTGATCAATATAGACAAATTTTACAAGAAATCCCCCTGATGATTCCACATAAAAACACATTAGTTAAAAGTCTCTAAATTTCAAGAACAATGTACTAGCTTAGAGGAAGTGACAAGATTAAGAACTGTAACAACGTGATACAATTTTTTACCATAAAACCCTACACTTGGTGATTCAATATTAAGAAAACAGCTTTTCAAAGTCTGAAACCTTGACAAATTACAGCTTCTTAGACAAAATGTTCAAATGTTGGTAGAACCTATCGGACTTAGCTACGGGGTCATCAGTCCCTAAGCTTACAAACTACTTATGAACTAGCTAATCCTAAGGACGGCACAAATATCCATGCCCGAGGGGGGATTTTTGTTTGTATAGTCAATGGGACTTAACTACGGGGTCATCAGTCCCTAAACTTACAAACTACTTATGAACTACTTACGAACTAGGACGGCACAAATATCCATGCCCGAAGGGGGATTCGAACCCCCTGGCCGTGCAGACCGTGACTGGAGCGCCTCAGTCCCCTCGGTCACCGTGGCCGGCAACTCCTGAGACATTTAACAGATTTGTCCAAATTAGTACCTCACTATCTTGGCAGACACACAGTCCATTTCAAGTGGTGTGGGGGGAGGCACCGCCACGCCTGACAGGTCAAGAAGGAGGTAGGGAGGAACGCAAATGTTTTTAAAACGAAACTCTTCCTTTTTACTTTCCTTGACGAGGTGCGGTACGTCTATCAGATAACGGAACTACACATCCGCCACATACCATCGGCAAGGAAGATCAACCACAGCCAAAGACTGCAAAATACATCTCGTCGCCGGCAGGAACAACAACGAGAGGTGAACAGGCCAAACCCTAATTTCCGACTACGCCGAGGGGGGGGGGGGGGGGTGGTAACCAGGTCGCAGAAGGGCAAAACGCCACATAAATTTCGCTCGTTATACTTAATAACGAAGTGATTTATATTTGTTGGTTCACATAATTGAAATATTAGAGTCTAGATCGCAAGTTGCAGAGGTTTTTATTTACTACCGGTTTCGGTCCTACAGGACTACCATGAGGTCTTTGGCGCTGTAATATAACAGAGACAGAATTACGTGATACCGATAATTACAATCTACATTTCATAGTAAAATAGCTAATAAAATGACATAAGTTTTTACCTTTGTTGGTGGACGGTGGCGGTCGACCCGCTCGTTCAGCCATGTGGTCTAACGCACCGCTTTCTGAGACAGGGAGGCGTACCGGCCGCGGTTCGAGTCCGCCCGGCGGATTAACGAAGGGCCAGCCTGGATGTGGTTTTTAGGCGGTTTTTCACATCCCCCTAGGCGAGTACCGAGCTGGTCTCCAAGTCTCGCCTCAGTTACACGATTCGCAAAACGCCGTAACACTTTACAATTCCACACGCTTATAAGATTATACGCAGATATTTGGGGTACACATTTCCTCCTGGGGGGCATCCGGCCGTCCGAAAATATTAACACACGCCAAATCCGCGTTTAATAAAGTGCCGACCCCGCATGTGCGGAAAAAGAGCCAAAGAAAAAGAAGAAGCGGTTGGCGGTGGTCGGAGCAGGCTTCAACAGCTAAGTCTTTCAGTTAAATATAGAATGCTCCGCCCACAGCTCGTTACGTAAGCCAATCAGAAATATAGTAAGAATCGCTGTTCCAAAAATGCTTTCAAAAATTATGCCATAAATGTGTCGATAAATCCGTACATATTACAAAAGAGGATGTAAGTTTGTGTTTGTGTATTTTCCACATTTCCTCCTAAACTACTGAACCGATTTCAATCAAACTGGTTCGCATATTCCTTACTATCAGACAACATTCACTGTGGGAGTAAAATGCATCTCTCTTCCAAGGGGGTGACAGTGGGGTTGAAAAAGTAAAGTAGCTCGTGATGGATGAGTAACCACAATTTATTCATACATTATTTGAGAACGAGCACACTTAGAGACTTGTAACAAACTTTGCACACAATTTGAAACATTCATGAAACCTTTTGTCGCCTACAACATCTACAAAATGTTAAGAGAAAAAAGTTTACGGGTTGTTTTCCGCTTTTTAATAAGCTACAATCTTTGAATTCTACACTATTAACCCTTTGAGCGCTGCAGACGGGATATCCCGCAGCGCTCCACCGGGCCGTGGGGCCTCTGGACGTGGTTTGCCGCGGCAGCGGTATTTCCAGCGGGCCCTGCAGGTGGCATTCACCGCGCGGCCTGGCAGGTACCTGGGCGCTAATGCCGGCTTACACCGCGGCCGGGCCCTCTGCCTGCGGGTCTGCGGACGTGAACAGCCGCAGGGCTGCGTGCCGGCACAGACGAATATCCATTCTGTGCTGACAAACACAGAGTGGTTGCTTCAAACGTTCGGACATATGATGCAAAAATAAATGCTTAGTGCAAATTTGTGAATTCTTCCGTAACTTCTTGATAGATATTAAACCTTAGATAATCTAAATTAAAAAAAAAAAAAAAATTCTGGTATTATTATTTCTAGAAAATTCTGACCTGGGTTGCGGTAAAAAAATATTTATTTAAATGACGAGTAGTGTCGAGCGAAGCCCAGAGATGCCCAAAGACTATGACAATCACATTACAGTTATCCATATTCTATGATTTTATTAACTGCTAAAATATGGTTGTCACATTTCTTTTTAACATGGTTGCTTGAAATTGGGCTTCGGAAGAAACTAGTCGCCGTTTAAATAAATATCTTTTTCCGCAACTGAGGCTACAGTTTTCTAGTGATATTTAGAACGGGTTGCTGCTCTATTTTTACACGACGTTGGATTTGTGAAAAAAAAATTATAGGCCTAGACATTCATCTCCTTATGATAAGCAGAAATTATTCAGACGTAAATATAAATACTAAGAAACCTCGATTTGATTGATCGTTGCTTGCAGATAATTAACTAGGTTTACGTAATCGAAATGTATTCGCAAACCTGGAAAGGGCGTCTTGCCACAGATTGGTTAGTTCCACAAACTCGCCCGTTTCTGAAGCACAAAAGGTCATTAGGAATTAAAGGTGACGTTTAATTAGGTTGTTTAGAAACTCGAATATCTCGAGTAAAATTCTTTTCAATATTATTCCTATGAAAACGCATACATTTGTACACGATGGACAAATTTCATATTTGTCAACGACATATTACCCGAGTTATAACAGCTCAAAGTCGCCAGGAATTCACGCTTGCCCTTCGCAAAATTGCGCATGGCGTCAAACAAATGATTATAACTCGTCCAGTATTGCTTCAACGAATCTTAAAATCTATCATTATTGATTGATTGGCGACATGTTCGAATTTTCACAAATTTTCCGTCATGGTAGAGCAGGAAAATATTTCGAAATTATGCGATTTGACACGGAATGACCCAGGGCCTACACGTTAGTAGCGTAAGGAGTTTCGGTGTACATTGTCTGTCTGGCAGTTATTTCAAGATGCAAAGTTAAGTAACTTCAGCGGACACACAGCGAGACTGCCGCAGCCGTCCTAGTTCGAGAAATACTCCGGCCAGGGCGAGGACGGCCAGGCGGAGAGCTCAGGCACACACAACAGGCCGCGGAGACGGCGGCCAGCGCAGGGAGGCGGGTTAGGCGGCCGCCGGGGCAGGCTTGACTCGGCAAAACGGACTGCTGGTGCAGCACTCAAAGGGTTAACTGTATTCGTTAGTTATTTTACAGATATTATGCACTTATGCTACTAAATGTCCTATAGAAGTTATATCACAGTTTGACTCGTAGTTCAGGAGACGTTACGTCATAAACAATGAGTTGCCTGAAAAAATGCCGTATCTTACGACGCGTGATTAACCAGACTTAATTAATCCACTACTTCAGAATGACAGCATTTAGCGACGTACAATAAACGTGGCTCCTAAGTTTTCCTAAACCCTTGTTGTTTTTTGCACTTTTCTTCGAGTACTTGAGAAACGTCTGAGCTAAAACCTTGTTCGATATTTATTGATGAACACCATTTAGCAGTTGTTCCTCGATGAGGAAGACAAGTCTGAAAAATGTGTTGAATGAAGCTGCAGGCCTTGGGGGGGGGGGGGGGGGAATGCAACGTCGTGGCGAAATTTCGTATGCGCTTATCATACAGTTTTTCTTCGAGCACTTGAGAAACGTCTGAGCTAAAACCTTGTTCGACATTTATTGATGAATACCATTTAGCAGTTGTTCCTCGATGAGGAAGACAAGTCTGAAAAATGTGTTGAACGAAGCTGTAGGCCTTGGGGGGGGGGGGGGGGGAATGCAACGTCGTGGCGAAATTTCGTATGCATTTATCATACAGTTTTTCAGTTTGGGGTTGATATGCTTCTGTGATTCTCTGTGCAAAAGACAGAAAGATGTTTCTGAAATATGGTTCAATAAATCACCGTGCTGTGTCTGAATAAGATTTTTCATTTTTAATTCCTATAAAATATCTTCTAAACTAGCCTCTTTTAGCTGTAGTTTCTTATGTTTAAGTGTTATATTCCTCAATTTTTCCCTTGTTTCAACTAGTTTTCGTCGGGCTATTTCAAGCTTTTCTCTAGCTGTTTCCAAATCAATTTTTGGAATTTTTCCAGGTATTGACGGCGAAATCGGCGAGATAACACGCTTTAGAACTCTGAATCTTGAGGAAAACGGTGAAAAGTAATTTTTATTCCTTTATACAGTTTGTTTTCTTTTTCCTGTTGTTACACACATATGCCACATATTGACACATGTTGAAGCTGGAAAATGTCGACTCATGATAATATCTGCATCAGATAGACTTAGGTTGTATCTGTAAACTGTAACTCAAACAGACAACGAAAGATACTAGATGGGTTACCGCTCCACGTGAAAGGAAAGTACTAATGAATGGAAGCGCAGCGGAAAATACGTTGTGCGCCCAGGCGTAGCTTGCGGGATATTCCCAGGCGCTGGTACTCAGGAAGTGGAGGGAGCTTGACACCCCTCGCGCGCCTCAAGGCAGCTCTACTACCTTCTAAGCTCTGTGAGTACAGGAGGTAGACAAGTGGGGAAAGGACGGAGCCTTGGGGCACACCAGCGGAGGGGTAGAGCAAACGGGAGTCAGAGTTGTAAACAGAGACGTAGGAGAGAAAAGACGTGATTAGGAGCACAAAATGAAGTTTCAATACGGGACCTTTAATCTATAACTGTCATCGCTCAGTCACCAGCACAAGCTCATAAGGTCATCTTTTGCGATAAACGCTTACATTTACGTTTATTGAGGCAAAATTCATACAACTTACTGTCTAACCAGATAGAAAGCACATACAAGATGTGTAACAAATTCGACAGTTTAAATATATTGAATTTATTTTCACATTATGAAAAGAGTAACTCGTTGGCCTGCCATCTAACGGCAGCACGACGTTCCTGCGACTCTGTCATCTATAGCCTGTGACCCTAGGAAGTCAGGATTTAACGTCCTGTGAGTTCTGTTATTTTCCGTTTGCAGAACGTTTATAATGTTCTTCAAGTTAAAGGGGAGCATCAAGTCCATTGAATCAAATGTGAAAATTTGGACAAAGAAGAGAAGTGTGCCAAAGTACATCCATTAAGTTATGCGAAGCCACTGTGGCAGGGTGGTGTAGTGGTGAGCACGACTACCTAATGAGCAGGAGTTGTGTGGGGTCGTTATCATGATTTAGCTTAAGTACTTTGTAAGTCTAACTCAGCAGTTTGATCCCTTTTGTTTGCAAACATTTGATTTGAGGAAGGATGGAAAGAAAAGGAGGAAGGAAGGAAAAGAATAAAAAAATGAAATTAAAGGCAGGAAGGAAACGAAAGCGAAAAAAAAGAAGAGTAAGACAGAAAAAGGAATAAAGGGAAAGAAAATGAAGTAAGAAAGGCAGAAAAAGGAGGGAATGAAGGGCAAATCAGAAAAGAAAGGAAGTTAAAACAAGGATTGAAGTAAAGAAGAAAGTGATTAATCAAGGAAAAAGTAGGAAAGAAATTAAAATTGGGACCTGAAAATATGAGTAGGACTCGCGTTATGCGGGACAGTATAATCTTTATCTATTAAATCTTACAAAATAAGCTGTATGTATGTTCCACATCTCCTCCTAAACTACTGGACCGGTATTAACCAAACTTGTACACATGTTCCTTACCATCAGGCAACAATCACTCTCGCGGTAAGAACCACCTAAGACACATATGTAAGAAGATATAACGTCATAAACAATGAGAGTCGTAAAAAACGGCCGCATCATGCGATAATATTCTACAGCTGCTCCTAAACTTATGGACCGATTTCAATCAAATTTAGTACAAATATTTTTCAAGCTCATGAATCATTTTCTATTATGGCAAAACCCACCTACGATGCTTAATTAATACGATATCACGTCATAAACAGTGAAAACAGCTCCATCTTGTGGCGCGTGATAGCGTGATTTTATCCCTCAACTATTAGAGAATGAGAGCACGCAACTTGCAATAAACTTTGAACATAATTTCAAATCTTTACAAAACATTTCCTCGCTGACAACCCCAACAAAATGATGAAAGGAAAAAAGGTTATTTCTTACTATTTTTCCGATGTTCATGATATATATTTACGGAATTTGGCATGACGTTGCAAGTTATTACTTCTACACTATAAATTGTACTCGCGAGACATTTGACAGTCAGTACACATACATATTATTGAATGTTCCTTTGATATTATATCACAGTTCAACATATAGTTAATGAGATATAAAGTCATAAACAATTTGGTTCATGAAAAATTTCATTATCACACATGAGGTTTAGATTTGTTAATTTATAACGTCTTTGCTACTAACACCATTCATGACATATTTTGCAGGCATTAGGCACGTATAACACTGAATGTGCATTCAAATTTACGTCATAGTACGACACATATTTTAGGATATATGACGTCATAAACAACGAAATTTCCGAATAACTGCTACATCATGCGCTATTTCTCTACATCTCCTCCTAAAATAACGGACCGATTTCAACTAAACTTGTACAATATTGCTTACTATCAGACAACAATCGTTGTGGACTTAAAAACTACGTACGACACATAGTTCAGGGGATATGACGTCGTAAACAATGAGTCACAAAAACTTTCCCATTACCTGAGGCATGATTTACGAGACTTCATTAATCGTAGTTATTAATATTACTGTCTACAAATCTGGAAAATTATATATAATTGTAGGACACCTAGTCAAGGATATATGATGTCATAAGTATTGAGATGCATATTTCTTTCTTTTACTCTTTCATAATTTCTAAGCTGATTTAATGAATACATGAAGATAAAAATCTTTTTTGAATTTTTATTTTCGTTTCTAATATAAGACTACAAAAATGTATATATACCCGGCTAGTTATATATCCAGGTAACAATAATAATTTCGTATCACTGAGTGACCTTCATATAGGATGTTGCTTCAGCGATTTGTGTGTCGCTAACTTACCACAATTTATACAACTGCGGAAAGGGGACCTACTGTTTGTTGTACAAACATTTAGCAGCTTCAAACTCTCTGTGCTTCTTAAGTCTGAATACCAGTTAAATACTTAGTTACACCCTCCGAGGATATCTCATGCATTATGAGATGGAACGTTAGATACAAAGGCTATGGTGCACAGTTAATAAACCAGTAATCAGCATGGGTAAAAAAAATAATAATAATAATAATAGGTATCAGTATCATCCTGCTTTCAGAGAAAAATGTAATTATATATTGCAGTCATACAAACAATAACAAAAATTAATTTTGGTGATAGCGCAGTCTCCGTAACCAAATGAAAGAAATGAACTAAATTCAAAATAGATCAGGAAATTTACTATTTTACTATTAGTATCATGACTGAGTATTGGATCTCTTCATCTAATTTTTATAAAGCATCTCAAATTTTATGATTCTCTGGTACTTATGATTCTGCAATTTCTTGACTCTTACAAAAGTATTTTAAAAGTTGCGTATATCTCCATTATACTATGTAAAGGAGTTTACTTATAAACTGCTCAAAACATTTAGAGGATCAGGTGAGGTATCATACACAATATACTCACGGAAACTTATTTTCTTGATATATTGGTTACGATTGTAATTTGTGAGTGATACAGTACGATATTTCGCTGCCTCATCTCTTGACGTTTACATGGCTTTTACTTTAGAGCGAGGTACCCTGGAGCTACCATAATGGTGAAAAAGTGATTCTAATATTGTGTGAGATAATCTCGGTCGGCCAGTACAGTTGCGGTTCTTTAGGGATATTTGTCTGTTATCCATGAGTGCAATATCAAGCTCTGCTACCGCTGTGGGAGGTGCTGGTCTGGCTGCAATGCGTCTACCTAGTGCATCCCAGACATGCCCAATCGGGTTTAAGTCCGGTGAACAGGATAGCCAATTCAATTCGTTCATTTCCCTCAGTTTCAAGCAGGTTTAGGAAAGTGAAAAAGTGAGGCTTAAAAGCTTTTAAATATCGGTAGAACGTCATGTTGACCACAGCTACTTCATTTCTTAGCTCAAAGCAACCGGTTTCTGTGCTGGTGCTTGGAAATGGTTTATTAACCGAAATCGGTAGCATTGAGCTAATAATTTAAGCAGCTGTGGTCAATATATTCAAGTATGTTGTCCACCAGAGCAACTCACTGGGTACGAATGTTATCGTCCACTAGAAGGAACCCATGTCCTATACCACCGGCGTAAGGCACAAAAAAAAAGTGGAAGGCTCTCGTCTCTAGACCTGTGAGCAGTCAAAGTGCCATTCTGAACAACATAGAGGTCCGTAGTCCACCAACACTGACTCCTGCCCACACCGTTCGTCCACCACCGTCATATGGTGATGTTTCCTGCACATAAGCAGTGTTACTTCGAGTGCCACGTTTTCTCCAGACGAGGGAGCGAAGATTGTCCGGATAAACACAAAAACGTGACTTATCTGTGAGCAGAACCCGGCGCCATTCGGTAAGATTCCAATCCTCATGTTTCTCCGACAAGTTTCTGTGGGCTAAACAGTTTCGTAGTTTCAATGGGATACACACCATAGGCTCCGTGCCCAGAGGCCACATTCCCGAAGGCTAGTTAGGATTGTTTGTGTTGATATTGCGTGTCATGTTGTTGCCTGGAGAATGCGTTGCATCTGAGTTGCATTCAGCCTCCTGTCTCGACGGATTGTTAACCGGAGATAACGGTCATTTCTTGCTGATGTTACCCGTGGATGACCTTGGTCTTGCCTTATTTTAACGGTTCATGATGTCTGAAATCGCGTCCACGGTCTGGAAATTACACATTGGGACAATCCCATTGCTGCACCTCCCTCTGTGTCTTGTCTCGCTTTCAACCTTCCCATGGCTCTCCATGTCATAGCTTCGGGTAAGTCACGCTGTTGTTGCATTGCAGTACCTGCACACTACACTGTGGGAATCCTGCTGCTTGTGCATTTCGTTTGGTAGACGAAATACAAGTCACCACTAACCCGGTCTGTTGCAACTGTTGTTACCATTATCTCTTACAATTTGCTCATAGCAGGAAACGATCTTATCAATGTATTTTGTGAATAATGAAATGCCAAGATCGCGGTATTTCGTCTTTATTTATAACAGACGACCGGTTTCGATGTAGGCAGACATCATTTACTGGTCTCTGCGCTGAACAGTAACATTATTACAGAAATGCATATTGTAGCCCGTTATAGTGTTCTGGTGGGTTGTCACGCATTAAAATATGCCGTTTGGTTGTCAGATATATGACTATACGAGTTTTATATCTGACAACCAAACGGCATATTTTAATGTGTGACAACCCACCAGTACAATCCAAATGGCTACAATATGCATTTATGTAATAATGTTACTATTTAGTGCAGAGACCAGAAGATGTCTGTGTACATCGAAACCGGTCGTCGGTTATAAATAAAGACGAAATACTGCGATCTTGACATTTCATTATTCACAAAACCACTATCTCTGTTGCCGTAATGTTGTTGCGTCCACCCCATAGAACCAACAGAAAGACGTTGAGCCCTTCTGCCGATGCCAGTACTTCAGAGCGTAGATATCTCTACTGATCCACCAGTTGTCTTGAGCAAAGTATATTAGATTCGTAATTAAGACATAATTTATGTGAATGAGTGGGCATACTGTAAGGCAGTACTGGGAGACGTTGTAGAGGTAGTCAGCCTCGTCGAAGGCTAGTATGGTGCCGTTATCGAGGATGTCGAGCTCCTCAAACGAGACGTCGACGAAGCCCTCTGGGCAGTGAGGGCTGCCGAAGACTATGTGCAGGTCCCCCGGCAGCAGCACGGCGCGTTCCACGTCGGCCCAGTCCACGCTGCCCGATGGTAACGGCTCGCATATTGTGCTGTCTCCAGACAGCGTCCAGCCGTCCTGGCAGCACCTGATGGCAATAATCAATGACAGACTGGCATTAGACTTTGCCTTGAAAAGAATTAACTCAGCTGTAATTAGTTCCACAACTTAACACTATGTTGGCGTCATGTAGGAAGGCGCTTCCGGTCATAGTGGCGTAGCGATAGGGGAAGTGTGGAGGAGCTACGGCCGAGCGCCAGCAGTGGATTCTACGGGAGAAACACTGCGTCTAGAGAATGAATATTATTGGTTTCCAGAGCGGTAATGGAGGGGGATGCGCAGAACGGCTCAAAACCGGGCCGCCATCCTACGTGACGCCGACTATACATAGTTAAAAGAAAGGAAGAGTAGGTGTACAGCACTTGATCTTTATCCTACGGGAGATAGGAAAATTATACAACCCATTCCAGTGCTGCATAAATAAAATGGGTTGGAGGCGTTGTCAGGATGGAAGGCGAAGCGGTGAAGGCTTGTGGGCGCCCTAGGAAAGGGTGGCTGAATGGAAAATAAAAGATAGGATGCAAGTTAATATTTAGTATATTCTGAAATACGGGATACATGGCGGGACTCGTCCTGAGGTAGGATGCAATGAATGAATGCCAGTCTAAACGGATTAGAAAATGTAAAAGGTTACGGTAATGGTTATGGTTCACACAGTTGGTGGCTGATACTGAACAGCCGCTAGGCGGGAGCGGACGGCATGCGGCCGTTCGCCTCGCACAGACGCCGAGCCTCTCGAGTGCGTCTGTTCTGCACGAGAACTCCAACTGAAGAGGGGGAAGGAACTGATTCACGAACCTCAGAGTCCTCCAGCAGTAGCACACGTGATCAAACGTGGATGTCTGCTATTAGCTCCACGGTAGCATGGAAACGTCAGTAGTTTTGGCACGGACGCCAGAAGGGTGGCGTGATTTTAGAATCAGCATTCAATAATTTTTTGAATTTTTTCCTAACCTGTTTTAGACTGGCTGGTCATCCTGTACATAGGGTTTAATGTCCAATTGACAATGAGGTCGATATTGACAGAGGGCAATGTGAGGTATCATTTTATTTACAAACTCGCTCTTCCAAAAATATAAGATGTATAAGTAAAATCTATGAATGTTTGTCTGTATGTCGTCGAGGTATTCATAATCCATTCGATTGCAATGAAACTTTAGTGAACTATTCACCGTACGTCCACGAAGGTTCCTGACCCAAAAACAAAAGAACACGATACATAGCTCAGGAGATATGACGTCATAAATAATGAGAGACCACCGTGAGAATACCCAGATTTACGCATCAGTTATTGGAAAATGAGAGTAGTTAGGGACCTGCAACAAATTTTGCATGTAATTTCGGACGTTAATGAAGCGTTTAGTAACTGATCCCCGCCCCACACTCACACACACACACAGACACACACACACGCATACCGTAAAATTATCGCATCAGGCATGACCTTGTATCAAATAAAGTTAGCATTACAGATTTTTATGTTACTATTTATTTTTGCCTGGAAGTCTCCCTTAGTTCTCTTGCATCCAAAATTAAGCAATCTGTTTTCTTAATCTCTGTCTATGTAAAAGCGAAAGGACACTCGCTCACTCACTGACTAAACACGAAATCTCGGAAACTACTTCACCTATGAAGCTGAAATTCGGCAAGAATGTAGTTTATAGGTTGAAAATGCCAGCTAAGAAAATATTTTGTGATGGTTGCATGGCAGAGCATACTTCTACAGATTCACGAAATCTACAGTTTCATTCCGATCTTCATGAAATTTCGCACGCTTGACCTTCAAACAAGAGGAAGGTCACCGTCTACCTTAAGTTTCTTACGGTGCATGGGGAAGGGTACTCTCAAATTCAAATGTTTGTCAAGCGTAAGGGACTTAACTGCGGGGTCATTAGTCCCTAAACTTACAAACTACTTATGAACTACCTTATACTAAAGACGACACAAACATCCATGCCCGAGGGGGGATTCGAACCCCCGACCGTAGCGACCGTGCAGACTGTGCCTGGAGCGCCGCAGACCGCTCGGCCACTGCGAATGGTACTCTGCAGCATAACAATGGATCCCTAAATACTTTAGTAATGCCATAACTTGAGAACGATTGGACCGATTTCACACTTCCGTTTTTTGTTGTTTTTATTTTTATTTTCGGAACTATAGTTGTATAATATAAAACTGGAGTATTTGAGAACAACAAAGTGCGTTTTTCATTGTGACCCTGCGTTCCTATTGCTTAGATATTTGTAGTTTTGTTCCGATATTGATGAAATTTTGCACACTGTACCTTAAAAACAAGAGGAATGTCAATGTCTATATCAAATTTTATTCGGTGCAAGGTAGAGAGTACTTAACTTACTGAATTTTACAAAATGCATAGTTTTGCTCCAATCTTTATGAATTTTTGCACACATGACCTTTAAACCAAGAGAAAGATTACTGGGTACATAAATGTTTGTATGGTACATGACAGAGGGCACCTTACATAAAACTTTGCCAAGAGAGGGAAAGGTGGAAACGAACAGACAGATGAGAGAGAAAGAAGTGGATGCAGAGAGAGGTGAGAAGGAGATGTGGACTACGAGAGTGTAGGATAAATAAACACCCAGGCGACGCTAGTGTCCTACAAAATTACCGTTGGAAGTTTGCGTTAATAAAGAATAAGAATAGGAAAGACAGATGACATTGGAATTGCTAGATGGTTTCAGTACGATTGCTTCATAGCCATAGTAGGAAAATCTGTGCAGACGGAGCTACGGGTCGAAGCGAGATGGGTGCCAGTCCTGGAGCCAAGCCGACGTTGTTTGCTTGCAGGACGCAGGACAGGGCCGAGTGCTTTTTCTTCCATTCCGTCTGCATGGTCCCATATGCCCGATATCCTTCACGACGCTAGCACAGCTGTAGCAGTAATAGAGCATGTTTAGCGAAACCCATACGACTAAAAATGAGAAATCTTCCTTTGTTGTCACGTGAAGAAACATTTGGACACCCAAGTCGTTGTTGCTTGTGTTCTTCTGTCTGAAGACGCTATATTGTACAAGTCTCTTCATTTCTGATTAAGAACGGCAACCCAAAAATTTGTAGAGTCTATAGAGAGCCGTTTTAATCGTTCATTTCTCTCGCTACTGTAGTCATGGATAGGGACCGTGATTGCTGTGTGTTGGTAACATTTCGCTCCGAGCTTCAAGGTATGTCAACCTCAGCAGCACAGCTTGAAGCTGCGGCCGAGGGACGCCGTTGCTGTTGGCCGGTCGTGGGAACTGAACGAATGCCCGGCGTGTCAACCGATAGGCCTGCGGCAGCGACATGTCCTGATACTGCTAGCCCCAGCCGTGGTCGCGTGGGGGTCACCCCAGTGCGTAACAGGCGGCAAAAGACGTCCCGGAAGGACCTATCACGAGGCTTTCCCGGTTCGTCTTACAACAGATATGAGGCGCTATCTGTGCCAGACAATGTTTCTGAGTCGGATTGTGTCTCTTATTCTGAGGTCACCTCACAGCCTGGAAGATTCGGACTATAGCAGAGGGTAGGTTTGTTTGAAGACAATGTTCCTGAATCGGATGGTGTCTCTTATTCTGAGGTCACCTCACAGCCTGGAACATTCGGGCTATAACAGAGGGTGGGTTTGTTTGAAGTTGGGAACTCCAATGTTAAGCAGTATTGGAGCCCCTTAGAGCTTCTAGGGAGGGAAGAAGGCAATGTGCACTCCATAAGCATACCGGTTGTAGTCATTCCAGATGTGAAACGGATCATTCCGGATGCCAAGAACAGTACAGAGTGCAGCCAACTGCAGGTGGTGGCTCACGTCGGTAGCAACAATATGTGTTGCTTAGGATTGGAAGAGATTCTCTCCGGTTTTGAACGGCTATCTGAAGTGGTAAAGACTGCCACTCTTACTTGCAAGATGAAAGCAGAGCTCACCATCTGCAGTGTAGTTGATAGGAACGACTGTGGACCTCTGGTACAGAGCCGAGTGGAGGGTCTGAATCAGAGGCTCAGACGCTTCTGCGACCGTGAAGGCTGAAGAGTCCTTCACTTGTGCCATAGGGTGGTCGGATTCAGCGTTCTGCTGAATAGGTCAGGGGTCCACTACACGCAGGAAGCGGCTACACGGGTAGCGGGAGCTGTGTGGCGTGGACTGGGCGATTTTTAGGTTAGAGGGCCTCGAAAACACACAGAGAGAATTTCAATCTCAAGGACTATAGGTCACAGAAAGGACGAACACAGATCTCAAAACTGGTTGCTCTAAAAGTTATAAATTCTCGTAGCTGTGTGGGGAAAGTTCCAGAACTACAAGCGTTAATAGAAAGTACTGAATGTTAAATCATTATACGTGTCGTAAGCTGGATAAAGCCAGAGATCAGCCGAAATTTTTGCAAAGGGAAAAATGGTGTTCAGAGAGGATAGATTGAATAAAACAAATGGTGGCGTGTTTATTGTTGTCACAAGCGGTTTATCTAGAAATTGGAGTAGATAGTTCCAGTGAATTGGCATACATACAGTGTACCTGACAACCGGAGGAAATAAATAAATGGATCTATTTACCGACTCCCTGACTCAGACGATTCGATTGCAGAAATGTTCAAATAAAGCTTGGATCAAATTTCAAAAACGTAGCAAAAGCACACAATTTTAATTGATGGCGACTTCAACTTAACCCTCGATATATTGCCAAAATTACTTGTTCATAACCGGAGGCAACCATAAAACGTCGTCCGAAATTGTACTGGACGCATTATCCGCAAATTACCTCGAGGTTTTAGTTCATGAACTCACTGAGAGAGTAAATGGTTGTGAAAACATATTTGACCTCTTCGCAACAAACAATCCGGAGTTAATAAAGGGCATCATAACGGACACAGGGATTAGTGAACGCAGAGTAGTCGTATCGAGACTGAATATCTGATTTCCCAGATCTACCAAAATTAAATAAAAATATATTTATTGAAAAAAGATAAAAATTCGGTTAACTCTTTCCTGAGTGAGAAGATCCAATCTTACGAAACCTACAATGTGATTGTAGATCAGTTGTGCCTTGAATTCAAAGAAATAATATCGATAGCTATTGAGAGATTTACACCAAACAAAGTAACAAAAGAGGGCTAACCCGCCATGGTAGACAAATCACGTTAGATCACGCTTGAAAAATCAAAGAAAAACTCGTGTGAAATTTAAACAAACACAAAATCTCCAAGATTGGCAATCTTTTACAGAAACTCAAAATTTATCTCGAACTTCAGTGCGAGAAGACAATAATAATTTTCACAAAGAAACCCTGTCACGTAATTTGGTGGAAAATCCTAAGGAACTCTGATCTTATGTAATCAATACCATCACTGCGGGATAGCAACGGTGTTGCTACTGATGACATTTACGCTAAAGTAGAACTGCTGAACACAGCTTTCAGAAACTATTTCACCAAAGAGTACAAAGCAAATACTCCAGAATTCGAATCAAGATTAAGTATGTTCAAATGTTTGTATAGCTTATGGGACTTAACTACGGGGTCATCAGTCCCTAAACTTACAAACTACTTATGAACTAGCTAAACCTAAGGACGGCACAAATATCCATGCCCGAGGGGGGATTCGAACCCCCGACCTAAGTGACAGTGCTGACCGTGACTGGAGCGCCTCAGTCCCCTCTGCCACCGCGGCCAGCGAAGATCAAGTATCAGCATGCGTAATTTAGTCGTAGATGTCTGTGGAGTATTGAAGCAACTTAAAACACTTAACAAAGGTAAGTCTCCAGGTCCAGATTGTATACCAATTAGATTCCTTTCAGAGTATGGTGATGCAATAGCATCATACCTAGCTATCATATATATAGCTCGCTCTGCGAGAGATCGGTACCTAAAGAGTGGAAAGTTAGACAGGTAACTCTAATATGCAAGAAAACAGTGGGACTGATTCGCAAAATTACAGTCGTATATCATTGACGTCGTTTGCATCAGGATTTTATAACATATACTTTCCTCAAATGTTATGAAATACCTCGAAGAGAACGACCTATTTACCCATAGTCAACACGAATTCAGAAAGTATCATTCCTGTGAAACACAGCTAGCTCTTCATTCACATGATCTGATGCGTGCTATCGACAAGGGATGTCAAATAGATCCCGTATTTATAGATTTCCTGAAGACTTTGGACAGTGTACGTCACACGCGTCTTTTAATCACATTGCGTGCTTACGGTATATCACCACAGTTGTGTGATTAGATCATAATTTCCCATCAGAAAGGACACAGTACGTTGAAATTGACGGAAAGTCATCGAGGAAAACAAAACTAATATCTGGCGCTCCCGAGGGAAGTGTTTTAGGGCCCCTACAGTTCCTAATCTGTATAAACGAATTAGGGTACAATGTGACCTATTTAGCGGTCGAGGCTGTTGTTTATCGGTTGGTAAAATCACCCGAAGATCAAAAGTAGCTGCAAAATTATTTAGATAAGATATCTGCATGTTGCAAAAAATTGGCAATTGGCCCTGAATACTGAAAAATGTTAAGGTATATATGGGAACGAAAAGAAATTCATTAAACTGCAGTTTCATCTACAGGTCGTCAATTCAACTAAATACCTACGAATAACAATTACGAACAACTTAAATTGGAAAGAACACACAAACAATATTGTAGGATTGGCGAACCAAAGGCAACGTTTCATTGGCAGAACACTTAGAAGATGCAACAGTTCTAAAGGAACAGCCTTCCCTACACTTGTGCGTCTTATTTTGAAGTATTGCTGCCCATTGTGGGATTCCCACCAAGATGGACCGACGCACGATTTAGAGAAAGTTCAGAGAAGGGAAGCTCGTTTTGTATTATCGTGATATACAGATGAGAGTGTCACGGAAATGACGCTCGAGTTGGGGTGGAAATCATTAAAAGAAAGGCGTTATTCGTTGCGGCGAGATTTATTTCACCAACTTTCTCTTCCGAAAGCGTACATATTTTGTTAGCACCCACCTACCTAGGGAGTCATGATCGTCGCAATAAATAAATCAGATCGAAAACGACATATTTAGGTGCTCCTTTTTCCCGCGCGCTATCAGAGAATAGAACTGTAGAGAAATACCATAAAAGCGATTTGATGAACTCTCTGCCATGCACTTCGATGTGAGTTGGACAGCGTTAATGTAGGTAAAGATGTAGAATTTTACTTTCGTTTCCAAATTTCTCTTTGTTTTCCTCCACAGCTTGCTTATTGTACGGAATGAATAACATAGGGGAAACGCTGCAAGCCTATCTTACTCCATTCCCAACCACTGCTCCCATTCTTATCCTCCGATCCTTATAACTGCTGTCTAGTTTCTGTATGTGTCTTACGTAACCTTTCTTTCGCTGTGCGAGGTGCGTTAAAAAACTAAGATGACTTTATATTTTTATGAGAAGATATTTATTCATCAATATTCATGCTGTGTCCTTCAAAGTAGTCTCTCTCAGATACAGAACACTTGTGCAAACGATTCTTCCAATCCTCGAACACTTCTCATAAGCAATGTCTGGTACAGTCTTGCGTGCCTCCAGCGCTGCCGTTTTTATTTCCTCAATCTTTGCAGATCTTCGATCTTTCATATGTCTCTTCAGTTTTGGGCAAAGGAAAAATGCGCAGGGAGCCAAATCCAGTGAAATGTGGTTGAAGTTTGATTGTTGTGTCGTTTTCTGGCAAAAAAAAGTCTCACAAGCGACGATGCATTGTCGTGATGCAATATCCATGAATTGTTGTTCATAATTCCAGACGTTTTTTCGTACTGCTTTTCGCAAACGGCGCATTGCGTCAAGGAACTGTTTTTACTGACCATAGGATCTGGAGGGAAAAATTAATGATGCATTACGCCATGCTAATTGAAGAAAAATAATTTAAAAAAACAGTGAGTAAAACCTTGACATTTAATCGAACTTTTCAGGCTTTTTTTTCGGTCTTGGCTCTCCGGGATGCTTCCATTGTGATTTGGTTTCGAATCCTTAAGCGTAGACACATGTTTCGTCACCAGTTATGACCCTTTTGAACACGTCAGGATCATCACTGACGTCATTTAAAAGCTCCTGAGCGATGCCCATACGAAAGTTCTTCTGATCCAATTTGAGAAGGTTCAAATTCAAATGTTTGTATAGCTTATGGGACTTAACTACGGGATCATCAGTCCCTAAACTAACAAACTACTTATGAACTAGCTAATCCTAAGGACGGCACAAATATCCATGCCCGAGGGGGGATTCGAACCCCCGACCGTAGTGGCCATGCAGACCGTGACTGGAGCGCCACAGTCCCCTCGGCCACCGCGGCCGGCCAATTTGAGAAGGAGCAAACTTCGATGACACATGTCTGATGCCCCAAAACATCAGAGATAACTGCATGATAAGCCAACTTCTCTTAATGTAATTTTCTTCACACTTTCGCCGTTATCATCCGTTGTTGATGTGCTGGGGTGTCCAGAGCGAGGATCCGTCATTGGAATCTTCTCGGCCATCTTGGAAGAGCTTGTACCATTTGTAAACATTTTTTTTTTTTTACTTAGAGCAGACTCACCGTATGCCACGGTCAGCCTTTCAAGTGTTTTAGAACACTTGATTCCATTTTTCGCACAAAACGGATACCGAATTCTTCGCTCCCCTTTTTACAATAATGGAAAATCGCTGAGCGTGCTAGAGCACGTCTAACCTTTCTATCTGTCAAAAACAATGTATGATGTAGACTGTAAACTGTGTACATAATTTGTAACATTTGTACCAACATAACAAGAAAATCGATAATCAAATGTACGTTGCCCACGAAATTTGAAAAAAAAACATCTTACTTTTTGAACAGCCCTTGTATTTAGAATTCATGTTACTCTGTAGACTCCACAGGCGGCAATAGTGGCGCTGATACTCGAAACCAGTCGGCCATACAGATGCCGAATACCGACTCATGATACATTATTCCATGCCTGGTCGACCTGTTCACATAGTTCTGCAAGAGTTGTTGGTTGACGGTCGCGAGTGTCAGATTTTGACTTGTTGTCCTATCATATAGCACACATTGGAGACAACTCCAGAGAACGTGCTAGCGCAGAAGTATTTGCTGCAGGAAACATTGAGTTTCACGTGCAGTGTGTGGCCGAATAACTCATCACGTTCCTGATCAAAGAAGGGAAACAGAACATTCTTCACGTACCAAGTGACGGTCAGCATTCCCTCCACAAAGTTGAACGAGAGTTGTAGCCTATACCGCCTCAGACTGTCTACGAGATAGTGATCACTAGGTCTAAGTTGTCAATGCAAAGGACCATCACTCGCGTGCAGGCAGGATTTGCTCAAATGTTCAAATGTTTGTAAAACGCTATGTGTAAAAAATTAACTAAAAATAACATTATTGTTGTTCGTAGTTTTTGGCGGCCTTCATAAGATTGAACTAAAATAACACTATTGTTGTTCATAAGATTCCACTCTGTGGCGCCGCTGACCTGCTAAGCAGCGCGTCACCGCATATGAACAACCGGCTCGTAACTTCAGCATAGCAGTAACAATAGCGGCAGCATAAAAGCTGGTCGCGGCAGTGACACCAGCACACGTTTCCTGTGGCGACATGTTGCGACTCATTGTCACGTTAACTTGTGCTTGGAAGGTGCTGGGGGGGGGGGGGGGGCATAGTACCTCAATGCGCTCGGTCACTCCGCCGCGGCCCTCATGCATGTTTCTAATTGATACCGACACACTTCGTGGGGTGGTAGAGGATGGCTTGAGGAGCAAACTGAGATAGGGAACCCGTTTTACAGCGTACCATCATTGTTATGTGTAATTAATAGATAGGGTAGAATATGGGCAGAAAGAGGGTAGGAGGTGGGCAGAAAGAGAGAGAATACATGTACATAAATAATTCACTAATCACATTTAAGTGCATGGCGGAGGGTTCATCAAAACGCTTTTATGATATTTCTCTGCAGTTCCACTCTCAACAGCGCCCGGGGAAAAGGAACACCCTAATCTTTCCGTATTCGATCCGATTTCTCTTATTTATGTCTCCATATATAGGTTGGTGCTAAAGAAATATGTTCCCATTCGGGGAAAAAAAAGTTGATAACAGAAATTTCGCAAATAAATCTCACAGCAACGAATAACGCCTTTATTTTAAGGATTTCCACCCCAACTCGTGCATCATTTCTTTTACACTCTCTCCCCTATATCGCGATAATACAAAACAAACTGCCCTTCTCTGAACTTTCTCTACATCCTCCGTCAGTTCAAATGTTCTAATGTTTGTCAAGCTTAAGGGACTTAACTGCGGGGTCTTCGGTCCCTAAACTAACAAACTACTTATGAACTAGCTTATACTAAAGACAACACAAACTTCCATGCCCGAGGGAGGATTCGAACCTCCGACACGGAAATCCGCTTGATCCGCAACGTGGCGCTCCAGACCGTTCGGCTACGCAGGATTTGCTTTCATCGCTGAACAGCACGGTCCGTTGTTCCATCTGGCGGCACCATTCAGCTGTGCACCTCGATGCCGTGACTTCAGTAGTAGACGGGCCAGAGGCGTGCGAGCCCGCAGTCCTACCAACTTAATCTTCATAGTGGCTAACGTAAGAGGTACAACGTTCTTTGTGGCAACCTATCTAAAGCCGGCCGCCAAATTGGCGGTGGGGTCAGAACACTTGTGAGGAGCACAGAGTGAGGAGTATGTCTATCTTATGTTATTGTTGAACGTGAAGTGCCGTATTTATTGTACATTTAATGTACAATTTTCACTTCTGCAATATGCGTAAAGGGTGTTCAACATTTAGATGCACAAGTCGAAGTGTTAAAACGACAAATATTTTGACCAAGAATTCCAACTGTTTTGCCTTGTTTGATCTCAGTCTGCCTATACACAAACAAAATTATTGGCTAATGGCTTATCCCTTTCAGGCCCTGCATACGCAACTGTGCGTTTCTGGTTTTGCTCGCTTCATTTCTTTGTGTTTCAGACTAGGAAGTTCGGGCCTGCACCACACAATCTTGGATGGACTATGGTAGCGTACGCAACTTGTTTTAGTTCCATGTTTCTACACTGTGTGGCACCAGCAGTCCGCAAACTTCCAGTACACTTACAATGACAAGGTGTTGATATCCTTGTTTCGACAATAGAGATAGTAGAAGGGGTGCGACCGAAGTTGGTGCGACGTTGCAATGCCTCCAGTCATTCTGGAGACAGTACGTCTAGCAGCTTGTGAAACTTGTGCAGGTAAATAAAATTCTCTGATATAGAGTAACGTGCGTCTTTGCTATCCATCAACAGGGAAAATTATCAAAAGCGTACTGGTGAGTATTTAATGTAAATCCTGTGCATAACGGTCAGGGTTCGGAAGTTGGGTTCCATAGTTTGATCGCTGTCCGAGCATAAGACACAAATTAACTAGATTTTCTTTACTAACTTTCGACTAGGCCGTTCCTAGATGAGTGTACCTTGTCTTAAATTGATATATTTACCCTCCTCTAGCAATCCTTAAAAGTTTATAAGAATCGTAAGTGTAACAGAGACCAATGACGAATCATCATCCCGATTTTCATACTGAAGCTATTTTCACATTACTTCAGCGGACGAACCCATCCGTCGCTTTATCAGTGGTGCGTCATCCCTCAGAGAAGTATTTGCTGTAGTGCCGCAAGAGCTGGTTATAGGACCACTTGAGACATTACTGCTGTACCGCCTCATTGCTCTATCCGACCTGATTGCCATTTTTTGTGTTCATTTGCTCTTGTTAGGACCACTTAAACTAATATTTGCATTAACAGTTAAACAATACTTAATTGATATGAACATGATTTAGTGGTTTTTCATTGACAGTTCAACAATACTTAATTTATCTGAACATTATTCGGTGGTTTTTCTTGCTATATGACCCAGGCGTTGATGTAGAAGTGGAGATGGCAAATTTGATTTCACTTTATTTCTCCAACAACTATTCGTGTAATACTCCTTGTTTCCCTCCTCAGAGTGTGTGAGAGTTTACTTGCATGTTTTCTCCCCTGTAGAGTAATTGATGGGATAGTCATGCGGTGGTGGTAGTAGTTTGCAAGTCTTCAGCTTTCGCCAGCAGAGATAACAGTTGGTGAGTAGTGCAAAGAGTTCGCAAGCTATGCCTCTGGTCGATCTTGGACAGGTCGAAGATCGCGAATTCGTGAAAGGAACTTGCCCTCTGGACGCTCCTGTCACGACCAATCAGCGTGCGCCTTCTCGGGCAGCTTGAATTTTGGGCGATCGTTGGAGAGGCCGGTGGCCATGAGGAGCCTGTCGATAGGAGCCCATGGAGACGGACTGACGCTGTGGTGGTTGCTCCGCCATCTTGCAGAAATCTGGGTAACAACTGCGGGATATTAATAGTATGTGGCTCCAAACCACGGTCAAAGGGCAGCTTTTATCAGTAGAAGCATAAGTTTCACGAAAGAAAGTTTCTTAATCGTGAAATTCCACGTGAAATGGGCGCACAAAGTGGATACAGTGTTTCACAGGTGGTGTAGTCTCAAAGTCGTTATAAAATCTTTTCTCTTACAGATACGACTTTCGTTTAATGCTTACCAGTTGGGATTTTGCGGTATCTTCATGTTGATGTTCATTTTGTTGTAGAATTATTAAAATTTTTGGGTACGTTTCTTTACCTAGTTCGGACTTAGTTTTGGCGGGATTAGTATCAGACAATGAACAGTCACAGTAAATGAGCCCCGATGCTCTGGTGTTTGGTTGTAATAGCTTTAGTATTAAAAATGCTGTCGTATCATATTACTTTCAATGGGTAATTTTTGATAATTTAATCCGTTTTCTACGTAATCTCTGTGCACTCGCATTAGATCAGAGCTGATTCTTGTCCAAGGCCCGTTTACTATTAACTTTGCACATTATGGAGCAGCGCACGTAACGTGTTTCTTTCCATTCATCAGATTGCTGCCTCTTGCAAGTGTAATTGTAATTCCTTAAATATCGTTAGTTAATAAGACCAGCTGGTGCTCAATATGTATTTAGGTTGCTAAGAGTACGCCACAAGGCGAGTGCATGCGCGCATGAGAGTGTTTAACAGTGTTGATGGGTGTATTTTTCTTCCATCCCATTTCCCTCGTGTGACATGAAATAAAATTAACTTGTAATCATCTTGTGCGTGGGAGACCAGGTAATGGTGAACAACCAAAGTTGGCATAGTTTTGTAAAGGATCCGATTTGTTCACTGTTTCGTTTAAGAAATGTTCAGATGTTTGTAAATCTTATGGGACTTAACTACGGGGTCATCAGTCCCTAAACTTACAAACTACTTATGAACTACTTACGGACTAGGACGGCACAAATATCCATGCCCGAGGGGGGATTCGAACCCCCGACCGTAGTGGCCGTGCAGACCGTGACTGAAGCGTCTCAGTCCCCTCGGCCACCGCGGCCGGCTTTCGTTTAAGAACCAAAAGGTTATTCAAACTACCACTGATAAATGCCATGCTTAATAATTATGTCTATGTTAACTGAATTTATTCGTGGGTTAGGAATAAACCTCAATATTTAAAGCTACATGTGTATTTGTATCATAATACTAATTTGTCCCCTCTGGTTCACCCTTTTTGGATGAGATTATAATGTATAACATAACACATACAACTTGTCCTGGGTATTAAATTGGACGTATCCCTTCTTGCATAGCATACACTGGTTTAACTTTAACTTTAAGATGCGTTATCTGTTGCCAGCCGTTATTAATTAATTGTCCTTGTCCTGTTCAATCTATTTTCAACTTCTTTCACTTATTTCGGAACCACTATATATGCTCTTGTAAGATAAAGCCTACAAAATATGCAAGCCTATCCCACAATACGTGTTATTGTCAATCAGTGGGAGCCAGCTAGAAGTAGCCAAGCGCTTGTGTAGGTGGCCCAGGAACAGGAAGAAAAAAAGGAAGAGGCAAAGATTTAACAAACATTGAATAAATATAAAATATGGGTGCGTAACACACTGCTTTACTGCGCAGCTTTCTACGTCAACATGTGAAGGGTAATACATCTGTTCGGGTGGTTCTGCACGCATGTTCGCAAGAAGATGTCCAGAAAGAACCCAGAGACTACTACAAGACGCCTGCACTGATTCGGTCAAATGGACAACAGACTGGTAAACAGAGTTTGACGGCAAAAAGAGCCCTACACTCTTATTAACGAAGATGTGTCAACCAAACATAAGAAACATGTTATCTAATACCACCATATCATGGTTCCCAACAAGTTCCTTGTGAGCAACCCTTGTTCGCAGTTAACCTGGAGACGTAATATACGAGGGTTGGAATACTACTGTTGAGACACTATTCGATGAAATCTACTATTGTCGCTGATAGCACACGTTTTTGGCATACCTATCTTTACCTCCGACGTCCCCAGCGTGCGCACAGTCTAGGGAAACACAGTCACTTGTGAGAGAGCAGTCTAACCTAACGTGTCACCATGTTTTCGAAACAGAAACAACGGAGTTGGATCAAGATTGAATGCGTCAGAGGTCGTACAGCACGACAGTGTCATCAAGGTCTTCAACCGGCGTGTGGAGAATCTGCATTGCCGTACAGAACAGAAAAACTGACTTCAGTACTACATTAAAAAAAAATTAAAAAAAAAACTTTGGCTATAGACATAACCTTCCGACATGAATAACCATGTTTCTTGGAAACACGTCTGATATTACTATTGGTGCAGAGAAAGTGTCTGTGCTACGATTATAGACGCAGAAAATTGCAGCAACAGCTAACAGAAAAGATAGTAAGTATATCTAAAGCGATGTATATCTATATCTACATTAATTTAGCTCACACAATTGTAAGTCAGAACTGTAGGGTTTATACATTCTGACAGCCAATATGAGTGGGTAATACGTTGGGTCAAAGCCTCCAATGAAGGTCGGCAAACTGTGGCAGACACGCACCGGGCAGGTCGTCCTAGCTTCTCTGCACAACGCTGGTGACTACTTTGCACAGTAGCAGCTGCAAACATGTAACACTTATGGATCGGTTGTGAATAAGTAGTTGCCACTATTTAAGCTCCAACCCTCGTAAAAGGAGTTCACAAGAAGATGACAAACGTCTTAGGTGCAAATCAGCGATGAATCAAATCTGCGATATTCTCCGTAGAATGTGGCCTTAGGATGCACAGAGCATTTTTAAAACCCATAGAGGGTTTACCAGCCCTGTCTGTAGCACCACATCGATCTCGAGAAACCTCCAACTAAAGGTGAATGGAGAGCTACGGCGTGTTAATGACGAACGAAGGAACTTCTCGACTCGCTGCTTGAATGAATCAGCTGTAGAGAAACTCGTGCTCCAAATAATTTAAGGTGACATTAGAGTACTACACCAAGGTTTCAAAACAACTTGATGCGACGCCTCTGGAAGTGAAACATACAAGCAGTCATATTGTTACAACTGGCTCGGAGTGTCTAGAAGAAGTAGAATTACTGTACATAAGACAGAAAAATCACAGGCCTAATATGAAGATATCAGAGCTTTTCAACACCGAATCAAAAAGCGGTATGGAGAAAAACTGCAGGCAATGAATAGAAACAAATCCTAGTGTGGAAACTGCATTGGGAACCATTCTAGCGACGAAGTGCTCCGCAAATAGGGAAATAAATCAACAAAATCAAATTTGTCAAAAGGCGGTTTATTATGATGGAGGACCTGTGAATAAGATTCTAGGAAATGCCGAATTGCACGGCTGTTGTGGGCATCAGTGTGATGCTGCTGAAGGAGTGTGAAGCAACGGGTAGGCGACAATGTGGTGAACACCTACGCCTTACCACAGAATGAGAACCTAAAACAAGTGCAGTATTGAACATGAGGTTCTGTAGCAGATGACCTCTACGATAACTTATAGCCAACTCCGATTCCAGTGGCCATGGAATTACAAGGGCAGTTCAAAAAGTAAGTTGTATTTCCACGTTGTGGCCATTTATCAATCCAGTTATACAAAAGCAACACGGCTATGATAACATACAAGTTCACTTTTCCACATAGTCTCCAAGAGACTATAAACAATTCTTGGAACGGAAAATCAACCTTTCGATTCCGGATGCATAGAAATCTCTTCCAGCGTTTTGCAACCACACAGGGACAGCCGATTTCACCTCCTTTTCGTTTCGAAATCGTTGTCCACCGAGATCCATTTTGTGCTTACCGAAAAGATGAAAGACGCACGGCGCCAAGTGGGGACTACAGGAGGATGTTGGCATACCTCACACCTGATCGCCGGGACAGTTCTCACGTTGGTCTAACCTTGTGAGTTGCGAATTTCATCTTCTCGGTAACCACAAAACGGATCTCGGTGGACAACGATTTCGAAACGATGAGGAGGTAAAAACGGCTGTCTCCGTGTGGTTGCAAAACTTTGGAGGAAATTTATGTGCATCCGGAATCGAAAAAAGTGGTTGATCTCGCCAAGAAATACTGACAGTCTAAACTGTTCAAATGTTTGTAAATCTATCGGACTCATCTGCGTGGTTATTAGTCCGTAGCTTACAAATTACACTCCTGGCCATTAAAATTGCTACACCACGAAGATAACGTGCTACAGACGCGAAATTTAACCGACAGGAAGAAGATGCTGTGATATGTAAATGATTAGCTTTTCTGGTCATTCACGGAAAGTTGGCGCCGGTGGCGACACCTACAGCTTGCTGACATAAGGAAAGTTTACAACCGATTTCTCAAACACAAACAGCAACTGACCGGCGTTGCCTCCTCATGTAAGGAGGAGAAATGTTTAGCATCCCGTTTCGGACTTTGATAAAGATCGGATTGTAGCCTATCGCGATTGCGGTTTATCGTATCGCCACATTGCTGCTCGCGTTAGTCGCGATCCAATGTCTGTTAGCAGAATATGGAATCGGTGGGTTCAGGAGGGCAATACGGAACGCCATGCTGGATCCCAACGGCCTCGTGTAGCAGTCGACATGACAGGCATCTTATCCGCATGGTTGTAATGGATCGTGCAGCCACGTCTCGATCCCTGAGTCAACAGATGGAGACGTTTGCAAGACAACAACCATCTGCATGAACGGTTCAACGACGTTTGCAGCATCATGGTTTATCAGCTGCGGTTACCTTGATGCTGCATCTCAGACAGGAGCACCTGCATGGTGTACGCAACGACGAACCTTGGTGCACGAATGGCAAAACGTCATTTCTTCGGATGAATCCAGGTTCTGTTTACAGCATCATGATGGTCGCAACCGTGTTTGGCGACATCGCCGTGAATGCACATTTGAAGCGTATATTCGTCGTCATACTGGCGTATCATCCGGCGTGATGGTATGGAGTGCCATTAGTTACACGTTTCGGTCACCTCTTGTTCGCATCGACGGCACTCTGAACAATGGCCGTTACATTTCAGATGTGTTACGACCCATGACTCTACCCTTCATTCGATCCCTGTGAAACCCTACATTTCAGCAGTATAATGCACGACCGCATGTTGCAGGTTCTGTACGGGCCTTTCTGGATACGGAAAATGTTCGACTGCTGCCCTGGCCACCACATTCTCCAGGTCTGTCACCAATTGAAAACGTCTGGTCAATGATGGCCGAGTAACTGGCTCGTCACAATATGCCATCTGAGCTCTGTTTCACTCAATGTCCAGACATATCATGGCCGTTATTACGGCCAGAGGTGGTTGTTCTGGGTACTGATTTCTCAGGATCATGTAAGAAGGCGCTTCCGCGCACAGAGGCGGATCAATAGGGAAGCCTGAAGGGGAGGAGCCGCGGCGGGGTGCCAAAAGTGGAGCCGTCTGGAGAAACATTGTTATTTTTCGCGACCAATCACTCAAACAGAGAAAGAACGTTATTGGCTGTCAGTGCGGTAATGGAAGGGTATGCACAGAACGGCTGAATACTGAGCCGCCTTTCTACGTGACGCTGACTATAGATATATTGGGTCACGAAAATTTGTCTACTACAAAAGAGACTGGGAGCCACAAGCCTATAGCATCTAAACCACGCATTTCTGGACATTATTAGATATTTTTTGTTTCTTATCTTGTCATCGATCACTCTCTAGAGTAAAATTTGTATTGGGAGGGTAAATAACGCCTGTGTAAGATCCTTCATGCGTATCCCCCGCACATCGAACTGAAGAGCGACGGGTAATGGGTACTGACCTGCGCAGACAGGGCTCGAGGTGGCAGTAGCAGCCGCGCCAGCCGGCCCCGTGTCTCCAGTAGAGGCCCGGAGGGTAGCGCGCGCCGCTGTCCTCGTCCACCAGCCACTCGCCTCCACCCTGGGGACCCGAGATCGACTCCAGTCTGCCGTTCAACACCTCCACGCTCAGCGCCTCCTCGCATGCTGCGGACAGAAATGATGTCAGTACTGGCAAAAATACACAGGATGACAACACAGTACAAAGTAACTCAAAAGAATAAATAGTCAAAACAATAAAGGGTTCACCTGAGATATCTAGGTTCTGAAGAATTGTCATCCGCAGAATGAACTGAAATGGTACGTCCAATTTCTGTCAGTCCTACGGAGTGGAGACAACAACATTACAGCAATCGAAATAGTGGTAATAACAGAAAGTTGCTGCAGAGGAGCTTGGTGTTTACTTGTGTTTAGCTAACGAATTACACGAGCAGTTGGATTCACAGAGTGAATTCAGCAGGTAGTGCAATGATACAACAACTAGATACTAGAAGGTATTGCACGAATAGTCATAGAAAGGTTGGATGCTGGACAGGCACAGAGCGAGGTGGCTGTAGCTTTTGAAATATCCCAAAGTGTAATTTCCATGACCTGGAAGCGATTTCAGACGACAAGAACAGTTAAAAAAATGCAGTGCCAACGTCGTCCACGAGTAACATCAGCAAGAGATGACCGTTATCTCCCGTTAACAGCCAGTCGATCCATGAGGCTGAATGCAACTCAGCTGCAACATTTCCTCCAGGCATCAACTGGAGACGCAACTGTCCTGCACGGGGGCCTATGGTTTTTGTCTCATTAAAACCACGATACCGTTTATCCCGGAGAAACTGGAGAAAAGAACATCAGCATTGCAGTCGTAACAAATGGCGTCTGATTCTATTCACCGATAAGTCAAGATTTTGTGTTCAGCAGCACAATTGTCGTTCCTTCATATGGAGACAAAGTGGAACTCGGAACAATCCTGCTTATGTGCTGGATACATCCCCATATCATGATGGTGGACGAATGACGGGGCAGGAGTCAGTACTGGCGGACGTGCGGCCCTCTATGTCGTTCAGAATGGCGCTTTGACTGCTCACAGGTATTGAGTCGAGATCCTTCGTCTTTAGTTCCACCATTCCCTGGAGCCATAGGACTTTGGTACCTTCTGGTTGACGATAACGATCGTGCCCACAGTGCTTCACTGGTGGACAACACGCTAGAACCTGAGGGAATTGAACTGAGGAGTGGCCATCTTGTTCACCGGACTTAAACGTGACTGAGCATGTCTGGGATGCACTTTGCAGACGCACTGCAGCCAGACTAGCATGTCGCACAATGGTTGCAGAGCTGAATATTGCACTCATGGAAGAAACGCCGAATATTCCTCAACAGCTGATTGATAACCTCACAATGTCCATACCAGGCAGTTGCGTAACTGTACTGGCCGTCCGAAGTTCCCACCAAGCATATTCCAAAGCAAACCTACAGGCCGTAACAGGAGTAACAATTTACAAAAATCTTAAATTGGAAAGAACATAGAAAATATACTTCATTTAAAACTTCCGGGCTCATAAGCCGTGGTCAATTTATAAAACTTTCCCCTAACGTTTCATCTTCGGCTGCGGAAGACATCTTCAGAGGTAGAGTGGCGAACTCTACCTCTGAAGATGTCTTCCGCAGCCGAAGATGAAACGTTAGGGGAAGTTTTATAAATCGATCACGGCTTAAGAGCCCGGAAGTTTTAAATGAAGTTGACGCCGGCCGTGAAATTTTACATTGTATTATAGAAAATATAGTGTGGAAAGCGTACCAAAGACTATGTTTTGTTGGCAGAACACTTAGAAAGAAACTGCCTACACTAGTGCGCCATATTTTGGAGTATTGCTGCGCATTGTGGGATCCACACCATGTGGGACTGTCGGAGGATGCAGAGAAAGTGGAGAGAAGGACAGCTCGTTTCGTATTATCGTGATATAGGAGAGAGAGAGAGAGTCACGAAAATGATGCACGAGTTGGGGTGGAAATCATTAAAAGAAATGCGTTATTTGTTGTGGCGAGATCAATTTGCGAAATTTCCTTTCAAAGGCAAATGGTTCCTTTCAAAGGCAAATGGTTCCTTTCGAAGGCAAATGGTTCCTTTCAAAGGCATAGCCGATTTTTTCCCATCCTTACCCAAACAAACCGACCGTAAGCTCCGCCTCTAATGACCACGGTTTCGATGGGGAGTTAAACACTAACTTTCATCGTCTCAGTGTTCTTTCGATCTTTCGGCTGGACGATGATTGCGGATTGGCGCTGGGCACACCACCCGCTGCTACATCACATTAACTTTCACATTATATGGAAGCAACGTAAGAGCGTCTTTCATTTAATGCTGAGGCATGTAGGCTCGGTTATATTAAGCAAGGGCTTAATAAGTTTTGATTTTATGTTGTTGCTAACTTCACATAGGGTGTATTTTCCGTCATGTGATATTTGAGCAACGTGTTAACTCTCAACAAAGGCTATGATATCTCCAGTGCTTTCTTTTAGACAAACATAATATAATACAATATTATAATACAATATTTTCGGATGAATCGTGATGGTCGCATCCGTGTTTGGGGACACCGCGGTGAACGCACATTGGAAGCGTGTATTCGTCATCGCCATACTGGCGTATCACCCGGCGTGATGGTATGGCGTGCCATTGGTAACATGTCTCGGTCACCTCTTGTTCGCATCGACGGCACTTTGAACAGTGGCCGTTACATTTCAGATATGTTACGACCCATGGCTCTACCCTTCATTCGATCCCTGCGAAACACAACATTTCAGTAGAATAATGCACGACGCATGTCGCAGGTCCTGTACGGGCCTTTCTGGATACGGAAAATGTTCGACTGTTGCCCTGGCCAGCACATTATCCAGATTACTCACCAATTGAAAACGTTTGGTCAATGGTGGCCACGCAACTGGCTCGTCAGAAAACGCCAGTCATTACTCTTGATGAACTGTGGTATCGTGTTGAAGCTGCAAGGGCATCTGTACCTGTACACGCCATCCAAGCTCTGTTTGAAGGCGTATCAAGACCGTTATTACGGCCAGAGGTGGTTGTTGCGTGAAAATGTAATCACATGTCCAATGAATACCCGTTTATCATCTGCATTTCTTCTTGGTGTAGCAATTTTAATGGCCAGTAGTGTATTCTGTGTAGCCGTTCTGCTGTGGGAACTTTCTTATTGTCATTTCGACCATTCAGCCCGCACAATTGGACAGAATGTCCTACACTAGGACATTCCAACAACTTTATCAATCAATGCCGAGCCGAATATCTTACTGCAACTGGGCGAGAAGTGGACCAACACGTTACTGACTTGCTCAATTTGTGTAATCCTTTCCTTTGAATGAATCATACAAGTTTCCTAAAATACTAACCGTTTTATTGTTTGTACATGCACATCAGCCGCGGTGGAGTAGCCGAGCGGTCTAAAGCGTCTCGCTGTGTGTGTTTGTCCTTAGATTAGTTTACCTTAGTTTAAGTAGTTTGTAAGCTACGGACTGATGACTACGCAGTTTGGTCCGATAGATTTACAAACATTTGAACATTTGAACATGCACATCACGTCTACCGATTACTGTCCCATTTTGGTACTTCCTTCGTGTTGCGTCTTTTATATTTAATTTTTTATTTATTTATTTGTTTTTGGCTCGGGATGTATAATGAAAATAATTTCAAAGGAAAATATCTCACCGACATCTTCAAGAATATCAGATGTCAAAATCAAACGAACATTTTCTGACGACTTGTTTTTATTTCCGAATCCTCTCGTATCACGAAGAAAGCTGCTTTGTTCAAGGTAGATAATCAAGTGTGAGTTCAGAACACATTCTAGAAATTTCTGTTGTTTCATTTGTAGCATCCATTGCCCCAGTTAATAAATCAAATAACTATAAACCTAAGGGTTCATACTATTAAGGTCATCGGTCTTCCTTAGACTTACCAACTACTGAAACTAATTTCAGCGAAATTATGGTCAGGATAATACGCTCACCCATTCGCAAGGGATAACTGAAACTCCGAAGGGAGTGACAACACAATTCGTGACATGGTGCCTCAGACCGCGCTGCTATTCCCGCGCTGCCCCAGTTCGCTCGATTCCTAAACGCGTGCACAGGTGTAATTGAAGAGATGAGCAGACGTACGGTCCCTTGGAGCATATGGTTTCTCTTTGCAGCGTAATCCATACAGCAGCAAACAGCGGGAAACTGAAATGACGCCTCAGTTGAGTTCAAAGGTTAAGTGGCTCAATGGCCTTCATGGGATAACACAGTTTCCTCTGACATAAACAAGCGCATTCTGTGCTCGCTATGCAAACTAGAAGATGTCGCTCGTAATTAAAGGCAATCATTCGCGATTCCGGCGACACCACATACAGCCATCTAAAGGCAGGGAACGGCTACTTTTGGTTTCAATGACAATTGTACCATATACATAAAACGTTGTCTCGACGAAAATCATTTAAACGATATATCGCGTTGCTGACTCACTAACTTCGATTTACTACTCGCACTAAGCAGATCCATTTCTTTCATTTTTAATTAGCTTTCTGTTGCTTTAGTTCATGTGTCTCTTTCCTATGTTTTTACAACTATCTTTAACTTAATGGCGGACAGATTCCTCATATTTAGATTTCTCTTAGCCAGATCCCACGGTCAAATCGACCTTCGGAGACAACAACAGTGACCATTTTCTTCTGAGTTGTTTAAGGAAATGGTGGGTCACCAAACTCCACACGCCAGTTCCACAGCCGTGTTTACCAGGACTTTTGCATTCACTAATGAAACTGTCCACTTGCAAATTTTAAAGGACAGTGGCCGCATTTGGGCATTGATATTAAGCAATGGCGACAAGTGAAATGTGAGCCGAACCGGGAATCGAACCCGGGTCTCCCGTTTCGGGGCAGCGGTCGCCTTAACCACTTGGCCACCCGTGCTCGCCTCCCGTCCGCCTCAAATTCCCACAAGTCGACCGCTATGTTTGTAGTGCCCCTATCGTCCATGCCCACTTACTAGAGCAACATTGCTTAAATTGCGTTCCTCGCAATTCCACACTACAATGCGAGGAATCCCTCTGCGAAGCTCAAGTGCGCTAATTTCCCTTTACCCTGTACAGGCTCGCGATGATACACTCCTGGCCATTAAAATTGCTACACCACGAAGATAACGTGCTACAGACGCGAAATTTAACCGACAGGAAGAAGATACTGTGATATGAAAATGATTAGCTTATCAGTGCATCCACACAAAGTTGGCGCCGGTGGCGACACCCACAATGTGCTGACATGAGGAAAGTTACCAATCGATTTCTCATACACAAACAGCAGTTGACCGGCGTTGCCTGGTGAAACGTTGTTGTGATACTTCGTGTAAGGAGGATAAATGCGTACCATCACGTTTCTGACTTTGATAAAGGTCGGATTGTAGGGTATCGCGATTACGGTTTACCGTATCGCGACATTGCTGCTCGCGTTGGTCGCGATTCAATGACTGTTAGCAGAATATGGAATCGGTGGGTTCAGGAGGGCAATACGGAACGCCGTGCTGAATCTCAACGGCCTCGTATCACTAGCAGTCGAGATGACAGGCATCTTATCCGCATGGCTGTAACAGATTGTGCAGCCACGTCTTGATCCCTGTGACAACAGATGGGGACGTTTGCATGACAACAAACATCTGCACGAACAGTTCGACGACGTTTGAAGAAGCATGGACTATCAGCTCGAAGACCATGGCTGTGGTTATACTTGACCCTGTATCACAGACAGGAGCGCCTGCGATGGTGTACGCAACGACGAACCTGGATGCACAATGGCAAAAAAACGTCATTTTTTCGGATGAAACGAGCTTCTGTTTACAGTATCATGATGGTCGCATCCGTGTTTGGCGACATCGTGGTGAACGCACATTGGATGTGTGTATTCGTCATCTCCATACTGGCGTATTACCCGGCGTGATGGTATAGGGTACCATGGGTTACGCGTATCGGTCACCTTTTGTTCACATTTACGGTAATTTGAACACTGGCCGTTACATTTCAGATGTGTTACGACCCGTGGCTCTACCCTTCATTCGATCCCTGCGAAACCTTACATTTCAGCAGGATAATGCACGAGCGCAGGTTGCAGGTCCTGTACGGACCTTTCTGGATAGGGAAATTGTTTTACTGCTGCACTGGCCAGCACATTCTCCAGATCTCTCACCAATTGAAAACGTCCGGTCAATGGTGGCCGAGCAACTGGCTCGTCACAATACGCCAGTCACTACTCTTGATGAACTCTGGTATCGTGTTGAAGCTTCATGGGCATCTGTACCTGTACGCGCCATCCAAGCTCTGTTTGACACTATGTCCAGTCGTATCAAGGCCGTTATTACGGCCAGAGGTGGTTGCTCTGGGTACTGATTTCTCAGGATCTATGCACCAAAATTGCGTGAAAATGTTATCATATGTCAGTTATAGTAAAATATATTTGTCCAATTAATATCCGTTTATCAACTGAATTTCTTCTTTGTGTAGCAGTTTTAATGGCCAGTAGTGTATCACTCAAAAGCCGAAGAAAGAGACGGCAAATTCGATAGTGAGGGCACGAAGACAAAACACGTGATTGCCACAGGCCACTGAAATCGACTCTACCACGTGTCCTGTAATGCAGCGACATCCAAAGTAATTCGTATCGCTTTACCGACCACCAGAAAGGTAGATTCTTTGGAACCAGATTGCAACATAGCTCGATGAAAGTAGCACATTGAAAACTCAAACGCTACATTATAGTACGAAAGGTTAGGCAAAAAGATACGACAAACTTTACAGAGATGTCACTGCACTTTATGTACATGGAGTGGACGAAATAATATGAACACAATGGGTAGAGTTCGTCACTAATAATCGTATAAAGTTGATAACCCGATCCTCTTACCGGCTCAAAGATAATTTTTGTCTAATTTTTAACATGTTCCCTACTCATACGATACAATTGCAGGAATGTTCAAAGAAAACTTGAGTCTAATTTTTAACATTTATCCCCACTCTTGCAATGATAGTAGATGGTGATTTCAAGTTTCCCTCGATCAGTTGGCGAAAAAATAGGCTTAAATCCTGAGGTACACTTAAAATATTGTGCTCGACGCACACTCTGAGAATTATTTCGAACAATCTTTTCGCGAGCCCATTAGAATAGCAAATAGATATATAAACACACTTCTTAGCAACAAATAATCTTGAGTTCATAACAAGCATAAAAATAGATACAGGTATTAGTAAACACAGAGAAGTCATAGCGAAACTGAATATCTAAAAGCCCAAATTCACCAAAAATAGACGAGAAATATATCCATTCTTAAAAGTAGAGAAAACTTCGCTTTTGCCTTCCCGAAAGACAAACTCCTTCCAAATTCAAAATATAATTGCAGACCAGATGTGGTTTCGATCCAACTAATTCACTGGTCAAACCAGTCAGGGGAACTGTTGAGATGTCTAGGTTCTGAAGTATTGTCATCGGCAGAACGAACTAAAATGGTTCGACTTCTTTCTGTCGGGTTTACGGAGTGGAGACAACATTTCGGCAACCGAGGTATTGGTAATAACAAAAAGTTGCTGCAGAGGGAATTGGTGTTGCCTTGTGTTTACTCTATCAAACGAATTACACGAGCTGTTGGGGTCAGATAGTGTAGTGAGCAGGTAGTGCAATGCAACAACAACTTGACTTGCCCGAAGCTATGACATGGAGAGCCATAGGAAGATTGGAAGCGGGACAGACTCACGTGGAGGTGGCTGCAAGTGCAATATCCAGCACCTGGAGGCAGTTTTAGACAACAGGAACCGTTAAGGCAAGGCCAATGTCGTCCACGGGTATCATATTGTCACGTTGCAATGGAAGTAGGCTTGACTTCGAAGACAACTAAACACAGCACTTATACTGAAAGCACGTTTATTACGAACTCAACATACACGCAGCACTGACTGCCTCTCAGGCAGAGTGCTCTGCTATTTATACACAGACAGAATTTACCAGAAATTAGAAGAACAGTTAACATAAGAAACAAGTAGAATTTACAAGTGAACATAAGAAAGATGTAGAACCTTATGGAATTGTTAATTACAAAGAAATACATTTTCTGCCGGTGGGCGGGATTGAACCGACGACCTTCTACTCCGCAGTCCGTGACGCTATCCCCTGCGCCACACCGGCAGTTGGTGTTCGTGGTCTCTCGCGGCATTGCTCCCTCTCCTGGAGAAACAGCGACACGCTGTTATGATCCCTGTGGAGCCAGCTGCAATGTCCTGGATCTTGACCGTGTCATGGGTCCTCTGTATGACAGTTCAAGAGAATCCTTCCCTTCTCCGCGATTATCGACGACAAATGTTCCTGTCGTGGCTTCATCAGAAACGTTACCGTCCTTAAAGTCCTTGAACAAGAAGCCATTGTCGTCTACCTGCTCTTCAGGATCGTAGTAAGGCTTCATGCGCAGGACGTGAACAATGTCTCTTCCTTTTTGACGTTTCGACGACGACTCATAATCCCCAACTTCGTATGTGACGTCTGACAGGCGGCGTATGACACGATACGGACCAAAGTATCGCTCAATAACTTTTCTGACAGTCCAACCTTCCGTACAGGGGTGAAAATCCATACCAGATCCCCTGGGCTGTACACAACAGGTCGGTGCTTCTCGTTATACCTCTGAATGTCCTTCTCCTGGGCGTCCAGTGTCCGTATGCGAGCCAGCTGTCTTGTTTCTTCGACCCTGGTGATAAGCTGTTTAACATAGTCATCCTGAGTGTCGTCCGGTTGGAACGGGAACAGTGTATCCATTGTCGTCTCAGCTTCACGGCCATGAAGCAGGAAAAACGGAGTGAAGCCTGTGGTGTCTTGTCTAGCGGTATTGTAAGCAAATGTCACGACTGGCAGAATTGTATCCCAATCCTTCTGCTCAACATCGACGTACATCGACAGCATGTCGGCTAACGTTTTGTTAAAACGTTCCGTAAGGCCATTTGTCTGAGGATGGTATGTAGTTGTCATTCTGTGGACAATGTTGCACCGTGACATTACCTCTGATACTAGTTTTGACTGGAATACTTTTCCACGATCAGATATCATGACACGTGGTGCTCCATGCTTCAAAATAATGTCTTCTACAAGGAATTTTGCGATCTCTGGAGCTTCTGCAGTCGGCACTGGTTTGGTGACAGCGTAGCGTGTGAGGTAGTCAGTGCAGACTATTATCCAACGGTTACCGGTTGTCGACTTCGGGAACCTCCCTAAAAGATCGATCCCAACTCGATGGAATGGAGCTGCTGCCAGCGGAATCGGTACGAGATGTCCTGGAGGTAATTGCGGCACATGCTTCCGTCGCTGGCACTCTTTACAGTGACTCACATAGTGCTTGACAGATCGGTAGAGACCTTTCCAGTAATACCTGCGTCTGATTCTGTCTAGGGTCTTCACGAATCCCAGATGACCGGATATTGGAGCATCATGGAAATATTTGAGAATAGCTGGCTGGAGATGAGCTGGAACAACAAGTAGCCATTTAGGGCCCAGTGGATCGTAGTTGCTCTTTTACAATGTTCCGTTTATAAGTTGGAACTCTCCATTGGTCGGTTCTCCTTTCTCCAAGGCCTCTATCATTTTTAATAGTGTTGGATCTTCCCTCTGTTCAGCTGTAACGTCCTCTAATTCAGTGAGAGCTGAAATTTCATTAATAATGTTGTGTTCCACTAATGGATTCCTCGAAAGGCAGTCGGCATCCTTGTGTTTGCGCCCGTTCTTGAATACCACTGTGACATCGTACTCTTGGAGTCTTAGTGCCCATCTTGCTAGTCGACCTGATGGGTCCTTCAAGCTGGTCAGCCAACACAAAGAATGGTGGTCTGTCACGACGGTGAACGGTTTGCCGAATAAATACGGCCGGAACTTGTTGATAGCCCAGATAACCGCGAGACATTCTTTTTCAGTTGTAGAGTAGTTTATCTCGGATTTTGAGAGTACTCTTGACGCATAGGCTATCACTTTTTCGGCACCTTCCTGAACTTGTACAAGCACTGCACCAATCCCATAGCCACTGGCGTCTGTGTGAAGTTCCGTTTCTACATTCTCGTCGTACAAGGCTAGTACTGGTGCGGAAGTTAGAGCCTCCTTAAGTGCTCGGAAAGCTCTTTCTTTTGTCGCATCCCAGTAAAATTTGGCGTCTCCCTGCAGAAGTTCTTGTAATGGACGTGCCTTGTTACAAAATCCTTTTATGAAACGACGGTAGTATGAGCACAGCCCGAGAAAACTTCTCACATCACGAATGTGCTGAGGAGTTGGAAATTCTGTGACTGCCCTTACTTTATCTGGGTCAGGACTGACACCATCCCCGTTGACTAGGTGCCCCAGGATTTTTATCTCTTTGGCGACGAAGAGGCACTTCTTTGGATTGAGGCGGAGTCCCGCAGTCTGAACACACTTCGATACAGTTGACAGGTGACGCAGATGTTCTTCAAATGCTTTCGAGAAAACGACAATCTCATTTAAATAGCAGAGACAGGTCGTCCGTTTTAGGTGTCGAAGCAAGTTATCCATCATGCGTTCGAATGTAGCTGGAGCATTACATAATCCAAATGGCATTATTTTAAATTCATAGAGACCGTGAGGTGTAATAAAAGCCGTCTTCTCCCTGTCAGCTTTGTCAACCTCGATTTGCCAGTAACCTGTCTGCATGTCCATAGTTGAGAAGTATGTAGCTCCTTTCAAGCAGTCTAAGGTGTCATCAATACGCGGCAATGGGTAGACATCTTTCTTTGTGATACTGTTCAGCCGCCGATAGTCGACACAGAATCGCCACGTGCCATCCTTCTTCTTTACGAGGACCACCGGAGACGACCAAGGACTCTCCGAAGGTTGAATAATGTCATCTCGCAACATCTTCTGCACTTCCTCCCGAATTATCCGTCTTTCAGCTGGCGACACTCTATACGAACGATGGCTAATTGGCGGATGGTCCCCAGTATTGATACAGTGCTTTATCGTGGGCCGTTTCGTCTGACTTTTCCCCTGCTGAGGTGTGAATGCACCCGAAGATTGGCGTAGTATACCTAACACCCGCTGGCGTTGTTCCTTGGTCAGTCCAGGCCCTATTGGCAGTTCCACGTTTGTTTCCTCCAGCGTGTTGTCTGTACTAATAGCAGGGCATGGGTCTTCATTGATGTCGTTGAGCTCACCGTCCTGGATTGGTTCAGCTGTCCCGATACACATTCCCTTGGGGATAAGTTGTGACTGCTCGTGACAATTTATGATCCAAATCTCTCCTTGACCACCGGTAATGCTTATGATAGCCGCTGGTATGTAAATTTCTTTTGTGAGCCTGATAAACTTTTTACTATCAACAAGAACTTCACAGTTTAACCAGTCATCTGTGTTTCTGACTGCAACTCTTCTCATTGTCAACGGCGGTATCGTCACATTGTCAACGACGAATAACTTCCCAGAAAATTCTGTATTACGTGTATCTGGCGGAACAACTTCTTCAATTTGCAGTTCAGATCTTCCACAGTCAATGATAGCTTGGGATGCCTGAAGGAAGTCCCATCCGAGGATGACATTGTGACTACATTCTGTTGACACGACAAATTCAAACGGCTGCGTCCTGTTGTTGATGGTTATTCTTGCGACACAAGTTCCTGCTGGATGGACGTACTTTCCATTCGCGACCTTCAGCACAGTTGCTCCTGTATCACAGAACATTGTCTTCTTTAGTGTGCGGCGGTAATTATCCGATAATACAGAAAAAGAGGCTGCTGAATCAACAAGTGCCCAGACAGGTTGGCCGTCGATTATGACGTCGATGAGATTTCCCGACATCTTGGCGACTGTCGTCCATGGAGAATTTTCATCTGCGGCGGCCTCATCTCCGTAGATGGTCGCCTCGCTTAGTTTTCCTGGGCGCGGCGGCTAGGGGAGCGGCTGGTACCTCTGTACGGCGACGGTGAACGGCTGCGGCCCTTCGGGGAGCGACCTCGTCTAGGGTACGGCGATGGGCTTCTTCCCACAGGTCGACTGAACTCATCAGCAGCTGACTGCCTTGGATAGAACTGCTCCGACGGCTGACGTCTTGCGGCAAAATAATCATCGAATACTCGCCTCCTCTCTCTGCAGTAGCGTACGACATGTCCAGGGCGTCCACAGTGGAAACACAGTGGTGTGTTGTCTTCTGTCCTCCAGACGTCTGTTCTTCTGCGGGGCGTCATAGTTACCGGGGGAGTTGTCTGTGGTCGCGTCGGTCGGTTCATGGGCTGCCGTTTGGCGGCTGCAGCATAAGTCATAGCAGGGCGACTCCATTCTTCACGTCTGGTGCGATTGATGGGGCAGACAGGAGCTAATGTTTGAAATACCTCGTCCTCAGCGGCGTCGGCTACCTCGTGACGTACAGGGCTCACATCCATGGCCATAATCTGATGCTCGCTCAGTCTAATAGTCCCGGCTGCCATGCACTGTTGGAATTCTTCTCTCACGATTTGTCGTATGAGAGAAGCCAAGTCCTGCTGGTCTTCCACAACGGCCATAGGGACTACATTTGGGAGTCTGTCATACTTCGTGCGTCCAACCCTCCTTTGTTGCATCTCTTCAATACGCTGGCACCACTTGATGAACTCTTCTGTCGTAGCGACGTCTTTCATCAGAAGAGCTTGCTACATATCTTCTGCAATCCCCTTCATCAGGTGCGTGATTTTGTCCGCTTCAGTCATGTTACACAGAGCCAAAACACTCTGTATGTACGATTGTGTCGGCTCACCATGTCGTTGGGTCCGGTTCTTCAGTTGTTCTTCCGCCGAGCGGATTTGTCGCTGGCGGTCTCCAAATGTCTTCTTAAGTTCCTCCTGGAACGTCTCCCAGTCATTCAACTTGTCTTCGTTGTTTTCGAACCATTGCTGGGCTGTTCCGACCAGGTAGAAATAAACGTTGGCCAAGCACATCGTATGATCCCACCTGTTGTACTTGGCGACTCGGTCGAAACCTTTTAGCCATTTGTTGGGGTCCTGTCCAGCATCTCCAGAGAACACCGACGGGTGTCTGATGTGCAGCTGGCTTATTGCTGGTTTCGTCTCCATCGGTCTTCTGATAATACGGACTTTAGGAAGGACGTACTCCGTGTATCCCTTGTATTCCGGTTCCAGTCCGTGTAAGCGACGGCTTTTACGTTGCCTAATCGGAGCCGCGGCGATGCAGCTGTTGCACAGTGTACCCGGCGCCTCCACCAAACAATGTCACGTTGCAATGGAAGTAGGCTTGACTTCGAAGGCAACTAAACACAGCACTTATACTGAAAGCACGTTTATTACGAACTCAACATACACGCAGCACTGACTGCCTCTCAGGCAGAGTGCTCTGATATTTATACACAGACAGAATTTACCAGAAATTAGAAGAACAGTTAACATAAGAAACAAGTAGAATTTACAAGTGAACATAAGAAAGATGTAGAACCTTCTGGAATTGTTAATTACAAAGAAATACATTTTCTGCCGGTGGGCGGGATTGAACCGACGACCTTCTACTCCGTAGTCCGTGACGCTATCCCCTGCGCCGCGCCGGCAGTTGGTGTTCGTGGTCTCTCGCGGCAATATTGTAGTTCAGCAGACTCAGAAGATACTGTTTAATGTCCTGGATACAGTCAGCGTAATTGTCAATGGATACAGTGTTTCTCGAAATACAGGGAAGCCAAGTCAATAAATTAAGCACTGTCGGGATAGGGCGATCGAACTCCTCTCAACATGAAGTTTGAGTCCAAAAGTGGAATTCGTCTGGCTACTGACAACAGACGTGATCCATTTTGAGCTCTACTTGGAAGAAACCTGATACTTCATCACTGTAGGCAGCCTGCAACGACAGTATTGTTACGTAATACCCCAGATATCGTTCACAGGATGTAAACTATTCTCACCAATCTACCCTGGCTACGGCAACGAATGAGAGAATCAGTCAAAACCAATAGAACTGCTGAGCGGGAAGCCGCTATCATTGTATCATTTTGATTATAAGAGATAATCTGTCTTATGCTGACTGCAATTAAGAGATTTATTTTATACCAGACGCGTTTTACTTTTTTATTTTAGAAGCATCTTCTGTGGTCTGTAAATGATACAAAGGTTTGTACAGTTCGTTTTCGATAAATAGATTAAAACAGTTTTAAAAAAATTTGCACGTTAGGCCTAAGTGTTTTTAACTTAATATTCGTTCTACTCACGGTGTTGATGCCTCTTCGTCACATGTTACTACTGTTTCTCCGTCTTGTTGGCTGGAGTTCGTTTGTTCCTGGCGTGTGTTTGTCGGCTGTGTACAGCATTTTTCGTGTATTTTTGTTTCGTTTCTTCCTTTTCATCCCAGCACATCACATCACTTCACTTTTTGAAATGTATACAGAGTACATATCACCCGTTATAAGTAGAATGCCTGTCTGTTTATTTATCATTTCACTACAGTGTGGTTATATTTTCGTCTGTTCATTTGTTTTTCGTGTGGTCTGTGAGTGTTGCCAACGTTATGTGTTTATAGTACATAAATACGACTTAATTCAACATGAGTGTGTGTGTGTATGAGAGAGAGAGGGAGAGAGAGAGACAGATAGAGATAGAGAGAGAGAGAAAGAGAGAAATATTTAATTTCGTAAACAGGGTGTTAAAATCTTTTTTTTTTTCAGATGAGTAAATGCAGGTTTAATTGGATTGTAGTGGTAAGGGGGAGGAGGAGGTGAGGGTATCGCGATTTGTGTTTTTATGAAATGGGTTTGACTCTCATAATGTTTATATTTATGTTAGGTGGTCAATAAGCTTGAAAAGTGTGTTGTTTGCTAGATTGGTTTGGTCCTTTACGATATGTTTCTTTTCTGTTATTGTTTTTTGGATATGATAGTTTTCTTGAAGGGTAAGCAGGTGTTTTTTGTTGTTTTTTATTCTTAAGATTTCCATGTCTGACTCTGGTGGTGATATTATGTTGGTTTTGGTGTAAGTATTCTGCAAATGTTGAGTGACTTGTTTCATACTTCCAGGCTCGTACATGCTCTTTATATATGGTGTCAAATGTTGTTTTAGTCTGACCAATGTATCTTCCATCACATGTGTTGCATTTCAGTTGGTATATTCCTTATTTTCTGTATGGATCTGTATTTAAGTTAAAAACACTTAGGCCTAACGTGCAAAATGTTTTTATTAACTGTTTTAATCTATTTATCGAAAACAAACTGTACAAACCTTTGTATCATTTACAGACCACAGAAGATGCTTCTAAAATAAAAAAGAGCGAATCGCATCTGGTGTAAGATAAATCTCTTAATTGCAGTGAGTATAAGACGGATTACCTATTATAATCAATTTTAACAGCTGCTGCGGAATATGGCCACACAACCAAATATTGTTGTATCATTTTGTCTACGTCTGCCTCTCTTGATGCAACTGTTCGAAGTCACATCCAATATCAAAAGCTCTCCTCAAATTCTGTAACATGAGATAATACCTCTAGGGATCTGGACGATTCATCTAGACTGTATGTGAAGTAATCTCACGCTATATAGTTTCCTCTAGTCATCCATAAGTTGTCAAAGGTGATATAGCAGGCTAATACAACGCTGTCGATAAAATATGCATGACGAAGCTCCCGCCGAGGAAACTGAAATTAAATGTTGCCGTAAGATTAAAAAAAAAAAAAAAAAAGAATTTTAGTGTGTATTTTACTCACTAAGAGAAAGATCAGAGCGTTTCACAAATGCTGCTCCACATAAGCGAAGAGAAATGACTGATAATCGTATCAATAGAGGGTGCTTCTTGTATTGACGCACACCAGAATTAGCCTGGAAGATACAGCAGTGCTGTATACGTAATGCCCCAGAAATATTCCGGAATCAGCCGAGAAGATAATAGCTGTGCCGTGTGAGCAATGCGCCGGAAATACTCCAGAATTAGCCTAGAAGATACAGTAGAGATGTATGACTAATGCCTCGGAAATAAATATATTTGGCGCAGATGTTTACAGTTGCTTCCTAATTACGTCAATGTGGTAAACCGCTTGATAACGAAACTTCCGTGACCGAATTAGTTAACTGTTTCAGGCTACACAACCGATCTACGACGGAAGTTCTATGTTGCAAAATTACTGGTCGCTACTGAAAAATTTGATGTCAAGCAGAGTTATCAAAACTGAACGACCATAATGAAGGGTAATACCATTTCCCGTTTGCCAAAGACAACAGAAATTATTAGATCGGTTCATATGTAGCCGTTCATTGATAATCGGTACAGTCAACAAAGTATGTGCGATTGAATGTATCACTTTGTTTTCAATCTCGACTGCCATTTATTCAACATGTAGATGTTGTACAGTTGCGACACTCCACTGAATTTTGTTATACACTGCGTCAGCAGCGCTCCAAGCGGTTGGTAAACTACATTTCTGAATACGATATTGGATGAGTGCGAATAGTATCGTTTATATTGATTTTAACATAAATTTTACATCAGGGAACTATGTAGAGCCATAAAAATAGGTAATAACTTAATAATAGCTCCCCATTTGTCTTTGTTAAGGTAGTTTGCGATTTGTATCGGCACATGTATGAGATACATGTATACGCGACTTTGCGACATGTATCGCGACTTTTATGAGCTGACAAGTATCAACCTAGTACAGGTATGAGCGTGTGTTTACACTTGTTGATTTGTATCACTGTGCGATTGCATCTGACGATGATTTGGAAGATTTCACATTTTTATGTGCTGGTGCGCGTGCTCTTTTGGAAGATGATAGGGGAGAAAAAGCGGAGGAAGCGAAGATGGTGGCAAGGGGAGTTTCTTCGCAAGCGCGCTACTCACGGAGCTCACACAAACCTCCTTCAGGAATTAACACTAGTGGATGGCGCGTATTTTAGAAATTAGGTTGAGTTTGGAGAATTTTCGTAGTTTATTTCTTGTGGCTCTACTTGTGTCCCAAACCAACACAAGCTTTCGAGAAGCGATTCCACCAGAGGGTCAGTTGGCAATAACACTCCATTTTTTGGTGACTGGGGAGTCCTTTTCGACGTTAATGTAATCTACATAGAATATCAAAAAGTGCCATATGCAACATTACTCTTTGTTTTTTGCGAGGCCATTGTGTAACTTTTATCCCAAGAAGTGAAGGTCAAAGTTTCATATATATAACAATATATAATAAGTTATAAAAAAGTTTCATGCAGCTAGCACATTTAATTTTTAGTTCTTATCCCGGCGGCCTCGTGTGATAATGCTGGCAATGGATGCTGAATGCCGACAGTCACGTGTTTGAGACGTTGGCATTAGCAATCGCACAAATGTTTTGTCATGAAATCTTCGTTTTACGAGGGTAATTACTTTTATAGGGCGGATAAGGGTACATACAAGTACCTGTCAACCAGGAACAGCGGCACAAATTTTCTACCGCGTCATTATTGTTGCCAACATAACCACACGAGGCGGCCGGAATAGAAACCAAAATTTTACCGGCAACATACACTTTTGCACCATATTTTTCTCAAATATTGCTAAAAATGGGTTCGTTTTTAATTCTTTCGAACGACTGACATGATTCACTCAGTAATAAAATATTACAATTTCTGAGGACACTGTGTGCACAGTAAAGGTTTCCAACAACATTAATTTGTATTTAGTTTTATTAAATGTTATTTCACCGTACATGTCAAAGGTACAGTATGTTTCTACATTTAGACATTTTTTTTAACGCAGCATATGTTATGGTCTATCCGGAACTGCATTGATCAGTTCCTCATTTGCCTTGACAAGTTGAATGCTTTAGCAATTTCCTCCCACTCGTCGTACCTTGTTTGAGTGTTCTTGTATTCCGCTAATATCACATCCCAAATACAGAGATGCCTCCGCACTGCTTCTATGAAGTTCAATGTATTTTGTTTTGATCAAGAAGTCATGGCAAATTTCAAAATATATAATACTACACGAACACAACGCACGACAAAATACACCTACACAAACGACAGTCGGCACCTCCAAAACTTGAACAGCCGTCAAAGAGCTTGGTGCTACGCATGCGCTACTTCTGCTATTTGTCAAAATAAGTGGCAGACGACTAGGCGACAATAAGTAATAGTACTGTCCATGCGCGAGTTCTGCGAAATGTCGCTCATACATGTCGCGTTTACGGCCAAAAATCAATATACAAAATGTATGCGCGTCATGTATGAGCTGGAGGGTCGGCATACAAGTTCTGTGGATTTTTGTACGCTGTGATGTATCGCGACCTGTCAATTTGACATGTCGCGATACATGTATCCCAGTGTAAACGTACTTTTAGGTTTATTAACATCCTTGACAAGTTATGAAACGGTATATTACTGGACAGTTTATTTACAATTATCTTGTACCTACAGGTTTTACTGAAGAATTTCATTTTCTATTAATAATAAAAAATGGCTAGGAAACCCCAGAAGAACTGCCCTTTGGCAGAAAGGCGATTAATCATCTTCAGTCGTCGTTGAGGCAATGTGTACAAGAATGCGGACGTTTGTGCTCGTAAATTTAACAATGATGTACACAAATATTTTATTTCAGTAATTTTAATATTGTGACGACCCTGCATGATGGCATATTTTATAGCATGAGCCAGTGGCGTAACTATGGGGGGGGGGGGATGAGGGGGATAGAACCCCCCCCCACCCCAGAACCCACCCCCAAAAAAAAAAAAAAAAGAAATCGTATAAAAGCAATCTGGTAAAGGCAAAGATTGAAAACTTGGGGTGTTTTACCATAATCTTTCATTGGATGGGAGTGAATTAGTTTCTTCAACGGGAGTGGTAGATGGTGGTCTGTCTGGAAACTGACTAAAATTCTGCTCGTCAAGCAAATCTATCCCCCCACCTCCCAAAGCAAAGTCCTAGTTACGCCACTGGTATGAGCACACTCCCATTTCAACGACGACGATGACTCCTAGTTTTATGAAGTGAGTTCATTTGAGGATGGCAGCTAGTTCTGCCGAAACAGGTTAAGAAATGAATCGTTTCGACGTAAGCGGTCTCGGCAGTTAATACAACAAATCACACCGGATCGCTCCAACAGGATGTGTAAGTTAATTCTCTTGTTGTCGTTGCGGCGGAACTTTGTGGGTTCGAACGGAAACGTGCGTGGCCGTGAGACGACACTCGTGATTAGCTACGTTTATGTGTCCTGGGGATTTATATAGAGGAAAGTGCAACCGCTGAGTGCATGGATCAGGTCACTCGTACAAATCACAAGTGTCACGACGGACTATTAGTACGCATAATAAGGTTAGTTTGATTAACTGTTTGCATCTCGCCTGCGGTAATCTACGGCTACATCTGCTCCCGTGAGCAGCCAGACGTAGTGTGGTGGAGGTACACCAACTCACACCCGCTCCGCGCAATCCGACGCGCAGCACGCGCGAAGAAACAATAATTATATTTATCTGTATGATCCTGATTTGAGCACAGTTGTCATTATGTAGAAGTAGGTGAGCTGGAGATAAACTTTGTTTCTTAATTTTTTTTTTTGGAGCGTGGGCTCTTGAAAATTTGCCTGCGTGCTGCATAACATATCTCATTACGGTTTGCTGGGGATTTTTGACACGCTGAATACTCTCTCTCTCTCTCTCTCTCTCTCTCTCTCTCTCTCTCTCTCTCTCTCTATCTACCTATCTGTCTATCTCTTTCCCTCCCTCCCATGCCTCAGAGCGCCCCACGTTGCCCACCGAGCTAGGTGGTGCTCTGTTAACATACTGGACTCCTGAACTCGCATTCGGGAGGATGGTCGCTCAAACCCGCCCAAACCATCCTGACTCTCTTACAAGCAGGTGTTAATATAACGTGTATTTTATATTTTCACTACTAAGTGCAATGTTGCACTTTCTGTTTAACCTCATCTTTTAAATAACATGATCACATTGTAGGATTTAACGACCAGATGATGACGGCATAGCCCATCGAAAACGGTCGTCAGTAAACAATTATACTGCGGTCTCGGCGTTTTCCTTTTTGAAGATTATTAAACTATGCAGATCGTCTCCGTCCTGTGATGTCAAGAAATGTCATGCTGATTTAGATTGCCCCTAATTTCCCTAAGTCACTCTATGCAAATGCTGGGATGGTTCCTCTCAAAGAGCACGGCCTTTCTCCTACCCCATCACTGACAAACCTCTCCGAGCGTATCTACATATACATCTACATGGGATACTCCGTAAATCACTTTTAAGTGCCTTGCAGAGGTTCATTTACACTATTCATCTACCATTCCATTCTCGAATAGCGCGCGGGAAGAAAGAACATCTGAATCTCTCCATTCGAGCTCCGATTTCTAATATTTTATTCTGATGACAATTTCTACCTATGTAGGTGGGAGTTAACAATATATTTTCGCATTCGGAGGAGAATGTTGCCGATTGGAGTTTCGTAAGTAGCCCAGCGATAAGCGCCGTTGTTGTAATGATTCCCATCCCAGATCCTGTATCATTTCCGTAACGCTGTCTCCCCTGTATCGTGACAATACAAAACGAGCTGCTCTTCTTTGGACTCTTTCGATGACTTCCGTCAAACCCACCTGAGAAGGATCCCACACTTGGCAGCAATACTCCAAATGAGAACGGACAAGCGTAATGTATGCAGTCTCTTTAGTAGTTCTGTTGCATTTTTTAAGTGTTCTGCCAATAAAACGCAGTCTCTGGTTCGCCTTTGCTACGACATTATCTACATGTTCTTTCCAGTTTATGTCCGATGTAATAGTAATTCCTAGGTATTTGTTGGAGTTTACGGCCTTCACATTTGATTGATTTATCTTGTAAACAAAGTTTAACTGATTTCTTTTCTTACTCATTTGGGCGACTTCACACTTTTAATTATAGTCAAATCCCAATTTCTAGTCCACACTGATATCTTATTTAGATGGTTCTGCAGTTGGTTTTGATTTTCAGATGATTTTACTAGACGATAAATGATGTCATCATCTGCAAACAACCTAAGAGAGCTGGTCATATTTTCTCCCAGATCGTTTATGTAGATATGGAACAATAGAGGACCAATAACACTACCCTTTGGAACGCGGGGTATCACCTCTGTTTCGGTCGATGTTACGGCTTTTATAACCTTAATCTTCCTTCCTTCCCAAAGGTACTGACCTGCCGTCATCCTTAGCGCACAGACTTGGAGAGGCACTGGTCAGTAGGTCGCTCTTCCTCCCGTTTTGTCTGCTTCCGTGACCGGATCCGCTGTTTTCTGTCAAGTATTTCCTCAGTTTACCACACAAGGAAGGAAGGAACTTGAGGGTTTAACGTCCCGTCGACAGCGTGGTCATTAGATAAAAAGAGCTCACTCTCGCATTATTTTGGGGCAAAATGGGGAAGGAAATCGACCGTGGCCTTTCAGAGGAATTATCCCAGCATTTGTTTGGAGTGATTTAGGGAGATAACGAAAAACGTAAATCTGGATCTCCGGAGGTGGACTTGAACAACCGTCCTCCAGAATGCGTGTCCAGTCTGTTACCAATGTGCCACCTCCCTTGGTTTACCTCACAAGAGTTGAGTGCAGCCCGCTTGCTAGAAGGGCACGGCAAAGTTCCTGCCACGCCCGGCAGTGCTTCATTTCGGTGATCTGACAGGAACCGGGCTGAATATCGAAACGTAAAGGTCTTCTTCGCCTATTTTCCATCCCTTACATTAAACTGGTCGGTAAGAGTTCCAGATCGACGAACGGCACTAAAGATCTGGTCGCACCTGCTTCACTACTCGAAAATTTATGTGGTCGCTCCACTTTAAAACCATTCCGAACAGAATTTCTCAGAGACTTATTGTATTGGTGTGGTGTCTGTTCTTTCGGACGTCCGAAAGAGCAGACACCACACCAATAGGCCCGAAGCGAGAGCCCCGGTTTCGTTTCCCGCTCCGGCTCACATATTCACTTGTCGCCATTGCTTAATATCAATGTCCAAATGCGGCCATTGCCAATCCTTTCTTTCCTATCCTTCTTCCTTCCCTTCTTTTACCAATCATTAGCAAATCTCAGAGACTTGTGACTGATGCTAGTAATGCGTCGGCGACCACATATGCAAACGGTATTGAATCCTATTGTTATTGCTTTCAAAAAAAAAAAAAAAAAAAAAAAAAAAAAAAAAAAAAAAAAAATTGTCAAATGTTTGTATAGCTTATGGGACTTAACTACGGAGTCATCAGTCCCTAAACTTACAAACTACTTATGAACTAGCTAATCTTAAGGACGGCACAAATAACCATGCCCGAGGGGAGATTCGAACCCCCGACCGTAGTGGCCGTGCAGACCGTGACTGGAGCGCCTCAGTCCCCTCGGCCACCGCGGCCGGGTTATTGCTTTCATTCACGGTGAGGGTCAGCAGCAAATATCTGCAACAGGTCTCCCTGCATTGCCCATCACGTTTCTTTCCACGACTGTGGCCAGCCTACAGGGCTCAACCACCAGGTCATTAACTTAAGCTCGCCGGACTAAGTAGGAGTCATGCTCTAAAAAGAGCACTCTGGTCGCTTTGTGGTGGCCATCCATAGCTGACGTAAAAATTTCAGTCTGGTGGAGTGTATGTGCCACTCGGTTGTATATATGGACACCTTCCTCATCATGGAATCTATGATAATTTTTAATTTCCGCGTAATTCAACAAATTATTTTCTCTGATTATACTGAGCCACAACAGGTAACGAATGACTTTAATAAGTTTCGTGTGCCTTCAAAGGCCGTGCCGCAGTGGATAGACAGGTTCCCGCCATCTCACCAAAGATAAGCACCGTCGGGCGCGGCCAGTACTTGGATGGGATACCCTCCAGCTACATCACATGTTGCCCTTACGGTGGACAGGACAGGACAGGAGGGGTTATGGTGCGCCGGCCGCGGTGGCCGAGGAGACTGAGGCGCTTCAGTCACGGTCTGCACGACCACTACGGTTGGGGGTTCAATCCCCCCTCGGGCATGGATATATGTGTCGTCTTTAGTATAAGGTAGTTCATAAGCAGTTTGTAAGTTTAGGGACTGATGACCCCGTAGTTAAGGCCCATAAGCTTAACAAACATTTGATCATTTGGTTATGGTGCAACGCCCTTGATCACCAGTCTTTGCATCAATGTCCCGGATTAAATTCCAAACCTGTCCGCAGTGTCTCATGCAGTGCGGGCATGGGACACTGCTGATGGTGAATCGTCTGTCGGATGGGACATTAGGCTTGGCAGCCCCTTTAGTGCTGTTCGAGAGGACATTGGCTCGGCACCGGGTTTCATCCTCTCCCTTCTCCAATCATCTCCAACACGAACACGACACTACACATAGACACTTCATAGTTATCTTACTTCGCGAAGGAAAGGTGCCTGTGGGCGCCAAGTATAGGGGAAGATTTCCAATTAGGCGGCTGAACCTGATCAAAAAAATTCAATTGTTTGTAAATCTAAGGGACTTCTGTGGCCATCGATCACTAGGCTTACAAGCAAACTAGCCTAAGAACAACACACACACACACACATCCTCGAGGGAGGACTCGAACCTCCGACGGCGAGCAACTACGCGATCCGCAGCAAGGGCGTTTTCCAGCTATTCATGCCACACAAATGTACTTTTTCCATTTGTCTGTTAACAAATTTTCCTGAAGTTTATTGGTAGAAATAATAAAAAAATGGTAAACAGAATGTCGTGTATGTTCTACCGGGTTAATTTATTTAGTTAGCGGCTTATAAGGTAACCATCAGACTAACTACCGTCGCCAAAAATATTAAAGTATTTGCAAACAGCTTGCGAAAAGATGTTACTCATCTAGACCGAGGCACTAATAGACGGTACATGTCATCTTTGACTGTTTGGCGAGAACGCAATCAAAAAGGTGAATAGGTGACAAGTAATTGAGTGAATAAATACAACAGCGAAAAATACTCCTATCACTACAACAAACGGCGAATATGTACTGTCTAGAGTCAAAGATGTAAAAGAGGAGGACTAGCATCTCTAGTTATATGGCACCTTCAGAAACATTTAAATAAGAAAATTGACATATTGGCGCATATTTAAAGTAACTGAATACATATCGTTTAACATGACACAATGCGTAATATCATCAACACGGCAATTCAAATGTTCAAATGTTTGTAAAGCTTATGGGACTTAACTACGGGGTCATCAGTCCCTAAACTTACAAACTACTTATGGACTACTTACGAACTAGGACGGCACAAATATCCATGCCCGAGGGGGGATTCGAACCCCCGACCGTAGTGACCGTGCAGACCGTGACTGAAGCGCCTCAGTCTCCTCGGCCACCGCGGCCGGCAACACGGCAATTCTCATGTCGTGTAATACTGCACTACATATCAATGAAGTTGAAGATGCAAGAACCTCCAATAAGAGATACTTTTCCCTCAAGGACACACTGCACTGCGATAACTCATAGAGCGCGACTCTGGTCAGGACATGGAGATAAAACGCAGATAGTCTGTACTACTGCATCGGTCCACTCGACAGTAACGCGAGCTCTGCAGCAGCGGTAGACGCTCAGGCCAGGTGAGACACGAGGCTGCCCTCTTCTCATCCAATAGGAAGGTGTCGCCGCGTGGTTTCCTTTTGGAGTCACGTAACAATGATCTCTGGCCACTTTGATGCAACATCGTCTGACTCCGACCGCGATGAAGCGCAATCTACATATTTTGAAAATAAAAGAGAGACACAAAAATTTAAAGTTTTTTCCCTGAGCTGATGACTTGGCCATAGCAGCTCAGGGCAAAAACTTTCCAGCAGTCGAAGAGAGATTGCAAAAATGCCTTGTCACAGATGTCTGTCTACTACAAGGAAAATTCATTGAAGCCGAACCCAGCAAAGACCCAGGCGTGTGAATTCCATTCGAAGTCTAAGGAAGCCAGGAGAAAACTACAAATTAAATGGGATAGTTTCTCTATGGAACACACAGCCCAGCCAAAATACCTTGAGGTAATACTCGACCGGTCTCTAAAAGACAAGTCTCATAGACAAAGGACCCGACAAAAGACAGCGACCAGGAATCAACTTCTGAAGAAGCTGACAGAAAGTAAATGGGGACCTAGCCCCCACGTGATCAGAACGACAGCTGAAGCAGTGTGTTTTTCCACAGCTGAGTATGCATGTCCAGTGTGGAACAGATCTGGACACGCAAAAGAGGTGAACATCGCCCTCAACGAAACATATAGACTTCTGTAGACTTATAACTGGCTGTTTGAAGGCAACGCCACTGGGACAACTCTATAAAGCGGCTGGTTGTGAAGCACCTGCAACTCGACGACTTGCTGTAGATTTAGGCAAGCATTCGATGATAGACAACCTCTCTTTGAAGCACCAGAGACACTGATGCGGCTGATATCCCGAATACATTTTCTGAGGTCTGTCCCCATGGAACCACCAGACAAATATCCACTAACTCAGAAACCCCCACTCGGACTGGAGAAGCTGCAAGTCTCTGAACCGTCTCAGAACAGGAGTTGCCCCTGTAAAGACGAACCTAGTGAAATGGGGAATCATCGACGAAAGCGACGTCAGAGGTAACTGTGGTGAGAGACACAGTATGGAATATCTCCTGATGTGCAAGAACTGCCCAAGGACCTGCTCCCTTGGTGATTTATGGAACGCTAGAGACAACGCCCTAGACGTGGTTCGATACTGGGCTGATGTGCTATGACACGGATTCGGACACGAAAGAGTAAAGTAAAGTAAGTAAAGACTCACTTGCTGCACTGTGCGTACCATCCATTAATTAAGCATGCGGCAAAGAGAACAAGGTTCCAGAAAATTTTGTGGGTTTAAATAGATACGTTTTTTATAATTTTTCATGCTTTGGCATAACTAGTGGCAAAGTAAGTTGAAACACTCATTCCAAGTGGCAGAGTTTAATCAGCCCTATACGCCCGACTGTTTCTGCAATTCATCTCGTAAGTACTCGCATCCGCCGTGTCAGTGAATCACAATAACAGCAAATAGCGAGCTGTGTGTGTCACTGCGACAAAGGTGTATTTCAGAGCTGCTGGAGGCACCAAATACCCTGCCCGTCTTTTTCAAGTACCCGCACATTGCTGCATTGGTAGAAGAAGGTCGGCAGTGCTGTTAAGCATTGCTAAAAGGACTCAAGGTCTAAAGTCGAAACTGCGGTCAGTTGGCTTTAGCTTTTTTATTTCTCGGATAGGGAAGTAATTCCCTTTGTTCCGACCAGAGAAGGACGAAATAGTCTTCACATTATCAAACAGTTAAAGCTAAATAAACGACCTTCTGAGACTCGTTCGAAATGGGATGTTACTCGAAGCAAGGAAGATGAGGGATTAACGTCCCTCGACATCGTTATCATTAGACAGGGAGGACATGCTCGGATAGTTTTTGTCAGGAATGGTACAGTAAATCGGCCATACCCTTTAAATGGCATTTGCCTGGCGTTATTTAGGGAAATCACAACAAACCTAAATCAGGATGGTCAAATGTGATTCCAATGCATTACCACTGCGCCACCTCGCTCGGCGATGTATCCTGAGCTTCATAACTTTGAGAAACTGTGTGCAGCACACATTTAACTCTCACTGTTGCGTAGTTATCTATATCTATAGATGTGAATGTCTGTTCGGTGTACGTTTATCACGTCTGAACCAAAGGACATGAAGAGCTAAAAACTTGTACAGTTACTAATGTATACCCGGGGAAGGCTTTAGGCACGGTTTTATGGGGATCGGATAGCTATATATATATAATGTGTAAGTCTATTCAGTGCACGTTATCACGTCTGAACGACAAGACTCAGAGACTTAAATATTTGTACAGTTACTAATTTATACCTGAGGATGGTTTTAGGCACGGTTTTATAGCGATCTGATAGATATTTAGTAATTCGAAGAATATAACGCGAAATGCGGAACAATAATTACACTTTGAAAATTATATTTACTCTTTGAAAATGGTTTTATTGGTTGCATTGTTGCTTGAGGGTTGATAATGATAAAAGGGTGGAGTATATTGTGATGGAAAGTTATCGGTATATATAAAATTCGCTCTTCAGCGAAAACTACAGAACGCAAACGAATGTTCTGTGTGTAATTGTTGTCCGAAGTCTCCCGTTGTACACCATAGCAGTTCCATGCCGATAGCTATAAGGGGTAGAAGATATGGTGGTTGAAAGTCGTCAATTTAAAAAAAAAAACGGACTGAAGGCCAGCGATGACGTTAGCGACTCTATAGCAAGGAGGTTACATACAGCGAAACGTGATGCCACAGACGATATCTTTGGTATATGCGTGGTACAACGCTTTCAGCTCTTTCTCTGTAAGGATAAGCATACTAATAAGGAAATATAAAAATAAATAAATAAGCAGTAAAAAAATTTCTTTTAATACATTTCTTTAAAAAAATCGATTTGATATATCGCGCATTATCTGTCATAATCAACCAATACGCGAGCGTAGCCGCGTGTTTAAGCTAGTAATACATAAATTACAGCTTTGTAGCGATATTCCGTGCATATCACTGCAGTATGACTGTGATAAATCTGACCCCACGATTGTGAAAAACTGTGAGAACACCTCAACAACATTCACGATTTCACGAACATATGAGCTTTACAATGAAGAAGAGATGGATGTCGCATTGCTGAGTTTTTTGTTCACCGATAAACCAATGGGCACCTCAGCCACAGTGTGTACCGGAAACCTACACAAACACACAGACTGGTGTTACGCAAGCTTTCAGCCGCCACCATCTGACACAAAATGTGGCATTCTGAACAACCTCGGCCACCGTGCTAAAGTTGTCTGAGAAGTCAAACACCTGTTACTAGAACTAATCCACTTCCAAATCGTCTGGGAAAATGATTTCAATCAATACCGGGTACACAGGCTATTTTTGGTAATATGCACAAGAAAAACACCACCGTAGCAAAGAGCAAAAAGTTTGCGATTGTGCATGTCTGTCAATACAAGGAAAATTTTGGAGAGGGAATTAAAGTCCAGGGAGAGGGAATAAAAACCTTGCGGTTTGCTGATGATATAGTATTCTGTCAGAGAAGCAAAGGACCTGGAAGGGCAGTGAAATAGAATTAACAGTGTCGTGAAGGGAAGATATAAGATTAACATTAAAAAGAGTAAAACGAGGGTAATGGAATGTAGTGTCAGAAAATGAGGTGATGCTGACGGAATTATATTTGGTAATGAGACGATAAAATTAGTAGATGAATTTTGCTATTTGTGTAGCAAGATAACTTCTGCTGGTAGAAATAAAGAAGATATAAGATGCAGAATCGCTATGGGAAGAAAAGCAATTCTGAAGAAGCGAAATATCTTGACATCCGATATTAATTTAAATGTTAGAAAGTCCTTTCTGAAACATTTGTCTGGAGTGTAGCATTGTTTGGGAGTGAAACCTGGTCGATAAGGAGTTCAGACAAAACGATGATAGAAACTTATGAAATGTGTTGCTACAGACGAATGATGAAGATTAGGTGGGTAGATCACGAAACTGATGAGGAGGTGCTCAACAGAATTTGAGCACTAATTTATCCCTGATTAAGAGAAGGGATAGATTAGTGAGACACATTCTGAGACATCAAGGAATCGTCAACTTAGCATTAGAAGGAAGTGCGTAGGGCAAAAATTGTAGAGGGAGACCAAGGGACGAATACAGCAAGCAGATTCAAAAGGATGTAAGTTGTCTTACGTATTTTCAGATGATGAATCTTCCACAGGACAGAGTAGCGTGGAGAGCTACATCAAACCAGTCTGCGGACTGAATAGCACAGCAAACAACGTGGCAGAGTATCAGCCTTCTCCTGAAGAGACACTGCATCTCGTCAGTTTCCAGGCCCCCAGCAAAATTTCCACAGCTCATGAGGCCTGTGACGTACGATTTAGGGCGCGGAACGCCTGGAGTGTACAATATCCATGTTAGTACGGCTGATAATACGTCCGGTAAACGTTCCACATTGAGAAGCAACATCAAACCAACACAAAAGAGGTGTTCTGCCGCTACAGTCTGTAGTGGCAGAACACAGTTAGGATATTGACATTTAATTATGTCCCGTGATTACGAGGACGACTAGTTTTTGGAATAGCGTTGTGTGACAAGCAATAGAAATAAAAATATCCGATAACATCAAAATAAGGACGATGGTTTACACCGTAACACAGGCTACGATCCGAGATAGACCGGTGACATTAGGTGACGGCGCCCAGCCGTTGCGATGTCTGTTTGCTCTAAACTGTAAGTATTTTTTGCACATTATGAAATTGGAACATGCTTGTTAGCTGTTAAATTTGTACCGCGTGGAATGGCTGCGTAGTTTACGGCGTCATGCAACGAACTGGGCGGACATTCCCGCCGGAGGTTCGAGTCCTTCCTCGGGCATAGGTGTGTAAGTTAGCTTAAGTAGTTTATAAATCTAGGGACTGATGACCATAGCAGTTTGATCCAATACGTTTACAAAAAAAAATTTTTTTCTTACATTTGATTTTTATTTAGTTAAATTTCCGACTAAAAAACATTATATTAGACGTCATGAATGCCGCCATACTTTTCGAGGATCATTTTGTAAATGATATTGCAACAATGTAGTTATACGTCGTAACATAATATGTGGGATAGGAGACTTTGTCAAATGTGAAACTATTTTGACAGATGTAAGGAAGATCTTTCTGAAAGATATGGAAAAATATATAGCAATTTTCCTTAACAGACACAAATAAAATCAGTTCACAAATAGTTTGTTATTACTATAATGTTGGAAATGCCTAATAAATTGTTAGAGTCCTATTTTTACGATTCTATTTGTTGTTGTTTTTGTCAACAGTTCGTTCATTTTACGCGCATTTCTTATATTTCTAATGAATGTTTCTTTGTATTAGTGCAGGCCTATACTTGCTGCACAGTACTTTTGTGGATATTTTAATGCATACATTTAACATGGCTAAAACAACTGCCAACACTGGCACCACCTTCGTTTTCAGATTAGAAAAATTATAAAAGGTATTACGAGACCTACACTATTCAGTATTCTTACAACTCAGCCTTAACACATTACACTCAATAAAATCTATGAATTAAGTGATAAAAAGAATGGAAAGCTGCTGTAAATGTCACATGAAGTGCTTAGTTTGTTTTGTCAAGCTGTACTATGGTTATTTTAATGCATTTCATTCCGTCCACCATTTAAGACATACAATTGGCGCCTAACCTACCACCACACATCTTGAAACCAGTCCAAGTAAACTTGATTTTCTCGAAAAATTTGTTGCCTAGAGTTTTCAGCAAATTCTTTGAGAATATACCGGTTTGTTTGATAGCTGTGATTCCGCTGTCCACTAGTATCGCTAGGTTGTCTACGAAGGCCAGGAAACTGTACTTGAATTCGTCTTTCACGTGTCCTAGTTAGGTAGGTTCACGACAGTTCTGATTTTTACGTTATTTCTCCCGTTCTCTAATGACTTTATGAAGGTTGAAGAGCAATTGTGATAATCCGTCACCTTGTCGCAAGCCGATCTCGAAAGGCATTGATGTATCGAAAGAATCTTCAGCGCCGCGCCGCGGCGGAGTGGCCGAGCGCATTGAGGCGCGAGACCGTTCCCCGTCGGTGGTTCGAATCCCCCCCCACATACGGGCATGGATGTTTGTGACGTCTTTAGTATAAGGTATATTATAAGTAGTTTGTAAGTTTAGGGACTGATGACCCCGCAGTTACGTCCCATAACCCTTACACAACAATTTTCAGCAGTAAATGTTTCTTTTATGAGGAGTAGTGTTTTGTAGAGGTCTATGATCTTGTACGACATTGAAGAGCGACTGTCGATTGACGGGATCATACACCTTCTTGAAGTCAACAAACATACAAATGAGAGTACAGCTTCGACCTGCCTTATATATTTGTTTCCAGGTTAAAAATGCGCTCTGCACGGGATCGCCCCAGTCGGAAGTCTGCTTACTATTTCCTACTTTTGTGTTTGTGACGCCTTCAGATCACTAAGACAAGCTGAGAAAGTCTTCAGAGGGATCTAACCTATGGAAATTCCACTGCAGTTATTAACATCGAACTTCTATCTTTTTGTGTATTGGATGGATGAGTGTACATTTCTAGCCTTCAGATAGTGTTCCGTTTATAGGAGTATACTATTCCGTTTGTTACACGTCTATTAGTTTTTCTATGAGATCATCAAGTGGTCTTTTCTTCGAGAGTTACGCAATTATGCCATCATCTCCAGATGTTCTGTTGTTTTTGAGCCTGGCGATGTCTCATGACTTGTATACGTAGGTGTATCTTCATGAGATTTTGATAGTGATTCTGGACGTTTGAATAGCTCTGAGAAAAATATAGCCCTCTATGTGCAGTTTTCTTTGTTAGTCAGTGCAAGCCTTGCATCTTATCCTCGACAGAACATGTTTTATGGAATGTAGCTACGGGTCTTTCCTGCGAATGTCTTGCAGAAGCCTAACTTTTTGTAACTCGATAGAGTACAGTTGCTTCTTCATAAATGTATGCACTTTGTTTACCTGATTAATTTTGTGACTTATTGGCTTTCATCTATACATTGTCTTTTCACATGCAAAATTCCACTTGCTGGAAAATATATATATATATGGTGGTCATGAGACAGTGGGCCGTGCCCCAGGGGATAGCCACTCGGCCAGTTAGCTATGCTATCGCAGCCTCCGCCCCCGGAACTTTGAAGGGTTGTAGCTCCCAAACTAACAGTGATAGGAATGTAGTTTAAATTGATTTGGACGCAGCTGGTTTCAACGAATCCAATACACGATAGGAAAAACTATTGTTCCATTTAAAAAAATTATATCTTTGTGGTGTAACTCTTTGGAAAATGATACAATAAACTATGTTATGAGTACTATGAGTACTATGAGTACTATGCAGAAAGAGTAACATTTCTTGTGTTGACCTACCGCATTAAAATTTCCCGTCACCTATTATTTTATAAGTTACAGAGGCAAACACAGTTAATATATATATATATATATATATATATATATATATATATATATATATATATATATATAAAATTCACAAAAACTGGAGTATGTAAACAAAATTTTATTGTAGAAAAAAAAGTAAAGGGGCTTCATAACCAGACTTCTTAGATGGCCCTGAAATTACTTAAAACTTAGGCTGTATTTGGGTGTGTGTGTATGTATGTTCCACATCTCCTCCTAAACTACTGGACCGATTTCAACAAGACTTGGAGCACATGTTCATTACCATCAGGCAACAAACACTCTCAGGGTAAGAACCACCTATGGCACATATGATGTCATAGACAATGAGAGTGTGAAAAACGGCCACAAAACGCGATAATATTCTACATCTGCTCCTAAACTAGTGGGCCGATTTCAACCAAATTTGGTACAAATATTCTTCAAGGTCATGAATCATTTTCTATGGTGGCAAAACACACCTACGATACATAGTTCATACGATATCACGTCATAAAAAGTGAAAACAGCCCCATGTTGCGGCCCCTGATAGCGTGTTTTTCCCTCAACTGTTAGAGAATGAGAGCACTTAGCGACTTGAAATGAACTTTGAACATAATTTCAAATCTTTACGAAACCCCAACAACATGATGAAAGGGAAAAACGCTATCGCTTACTACTTTTCCTATGTTCATGATGCATATCTATGGTATTCGGTATTTCTACACTGTAAGTTGTATTCGCGAGACAATTCCCAAACAGTACACATACATACCACTGAACGTTCCTTCGATACTATTTCACAGTTCGACATATAGTACATAGATATGAAGTCATAAACAATTTGGGGCATGAAAAACCGCATCATCACGCCCGAGGTATCTTTTAGTTACGTCTTTACTGTTAACACCATTCCCGACATATTTTGCAGACATTAGGCATATGAACTTTTGAATTTACATCATAGTACGACACATACTTCAGGAGATATGAAATCGTAAACAATGAAATTTCCGAATAACTGCTAAATCATGCGCTATTTTTCCAAATCTCCTCCTAAAATAATGGACCGATTTCAACTAAACTTGGCATACATATTTCTTAGTATCAGACAACAATCTCTGTGGCGTTAAAACTACCTACGACACATATCAAGAGATATGACGTCGTAAACAATTCACAAAAACTTTTTCATCGCCCGAATTGCGTAGAAAGAGAGCGGGGAAAGAAGAGAGAGGGAAGGATTATGTTGACAAAGTGGCGAAAGGTGATAAAAATACATGAAGATGAAATTTTTACCGCATTTTTGTTTTCATTTCTAACATATGACTGGAAAAATATATATCCGGGCTATGCCGGATTTCACAGCTAGTATCAAGTATAAAATGCGATCACAGATCCTAGTTCGCATTGGAACACATTGTTTTTAAGTATAGAGCTAGCTGGAAACTCTAAATTGTAGTAACTAGGGTTTCGAATCACAACTTCGGACAGAATTGGTTTTCATCCTCTCAATATAACAAATATGATCAGCCCCTCTGACCTTACTTCAGAGTCATATTTGCAGTATCTACGTAACTTACAAGACAAAAGCACTACTTGGGTCGTGAGAATAAGCGTATGTAAATTACTAACACTTGAAGAGAGTGTACTCATTGCAGGGGTACAGGACACTAGCGAACCAATTTATAGGGGGAAATGATTGTAAAATTCAAAGTACAGCTTTGTGTAAGTGTAATATTTTCGGGAAGCTTTGCAAGAGCGCAGTCAATTCTTGAGTTGTACAACAGCAACCAATAATAATAACCTAACAATAAACTTGGTTACAGATAAGCAGAACATTAGGCAACGTTTCCCCATCTCGGCTATTAATGACAGTATTTTGCTACTTTGTTTCAAAAGAAATGCGACCATCGCCATTTTAGCGATATTTTGATGATCAATGCGATGTTTTGAGTGACATAGGAAAGAGTATTTGTGACGCTCTGATTTTAATTTAACTTTATTGTGAATGATTTTTATGTCTTCATTGCCTCGAGAAAGACAAATATCGCAACCCAAACTCAATAATATGCAACTGATGAATATAGGTCTAACTACAATTCTTGAACAATTTTGGTGATTCGTATTTACATTACAAATTAGTGATCCAGCCTCGCTTTACTCGGGTACAATTTATTAATGAATCAAGTGAGAGGTACACTTCGCGAAAAATACCAAGTATAATATTTCATAACTTGTCTATACCGTCAGTAGTTATCTGTCATTCAGTCAGTTCATCTAGAAGAGGTTCATCCAACTATATCTTTACTAAAATTTGAAACAAAGACATTTCAGTACCATCTCGACTTTATGAAAACGAATTAAATCTGATTTCAAGTTAGTGAGCTGTCTGTTGCAAAAGAGATTGCTTACTTATATGAATTATTTATCATAGAATTAAATCAGAATTAATTGTATTAACAATCACTTGTTGGGGTTTCAGAAGGGCAATACAGAACGCTGTGCTGGATCCCAACGTCCTCGTATTACTAGCAGTCGAGATGACAAGCATCTTATCTGCATGGCTGCAACGGATCGTGCAGCCACGTCTCGATCCCTGAGTCAACGGATGGGGACGTTTGCAAGACAACAACCATCTGCACGAACAGTTCGACGACGTTCGCTGCAGAATGGACTATCAACTCCGAGACCATGACTGCGGTTACCCTTGACGCGGCATCACAGACAGGAGCGCCTGCAATGGTGTACGCAACGACGAACGTGGGTGCACGAATGGCGAAACGTCATGTTTTCGGATGAATGCAGGTTTTGTTTACAGCATCATAATGGTCTCATCCGTGTTTGGCGACATCGCGGTGAACGCACATTGGAAGCGTGTATTCGTCATCGCCATACTGGCGCATCACCCGGCGTGATGGTATGGGGTACCATTGATTACACGGCTAGGTCACCTCTTGTTCGCATCGACGTCACTCTGAACACGGCCGTTACATTTCAGATGTGTTACGACCTGTGGCTCTACCCTTCATTCGATCCCTGCGAAAACCTTCATTTCGGCGGGATAATGCTCGACCGCATTTTGTACGGACCTTTCTCGATACGGAAAATGTTCGACTGCTGCCCTGGCCAGCACATTCTCCAGATCTCTCACCAATTGAAAAGGTCTGGTCAATGGTGGCCGAGCAACTGGCTCGTCACAATACGCCACTCTTGATGAACTGTGGTATCGTGTTGAAGCTGCATGGGCATCTATCTGTGGTTGTTCTGAGTACTGATTTCTCAGGATCAATGCACCCAAATTGCGTGAAAATGTAATCATATGTCAGTTCTAGTATAATGTATTGGTCCAATGAATACCCGTTTATCAACTGCATTTCTTCTTGGTGTAGCAATTTTAATGGCCAGTGGTATACTATGTCATCGGCAACCTGCAAGGTTTGTATTTATTCTCCTTGAACTTTAACTCCTTCCACATTTCTATTTCTTTTTCCTTCAAAACCTGCTCAATGTACAAACTGAATAACATTAGGGAAAAGCCAGTGGCGAATATATTCTCCGGAAATATAGATAAAGATAAATCAGCAATTTTGAGTAGATACGCCTTGATATTTTGTAACAGTTTCGCTGCACATTCATAGTATAATTTGTGCCGAATCTCCTTTTACTTTACTGAGATCAAGCTGTTTTCTAGTTGATATTAAATGAAAAATATATATACATAGCTATTAAAAAAACTGGCTCGAAACTGACACCACTAACACCCCACTCCCGTCTACCACGGCGTTGCCTTCATACATCATTCATTAAAATAAGTGAGACACCGTACTTATTTTGACCCACTTAGGTTACGGTAGCCGCGGCGGATTAGTCGTGCGTACTCGGGCGCCGTGCTGCAGTGAGCGCGGCCGTTTGCCGTCGGGGATTCGAGTCCCTCCTCGGGCATGGGAGTTTGTGTTGTCTGTAGGTTAGTTTACCTTAGTTTAAGTAGTTTGTAAGCTACGGACTAATAACCGCGCAGTTGGGTCCGATAGTTTTAGAAACATTTGATTTAGTTACGGTAGTAACACTAAAATTGGGCATTTGCGATCATCTTTTGAAGGTTCGAAATGTAAAGAAAATAACGGCTTAACCGTGTATCTGAGACGAGCATTGAATAGTCGAATTTGTAGAGGAGAAAAACCTCTACAACTTTGCTAGCTTTTTTTTCATAACTCGCACCGTTACAGAGAGATTTGCAGAAATGACGACGATTTTACACCGTCACTTCATTTTACGTAAACCAGGCGTTCGGAGATGTCACATGACATTCCTCGCCCAAATCTCTCTGGCATACGCCATCTCGTTTTGTGTATTTGATTATTTTCTTGTTATAAATTACGCGTTGTCATTTCAAAGCAATGGCGCATTGAAGAATTAACAAAAACCCGTCATTCTTAATACGGTAAATTATAATCTAGTGTCTAAAATGCCATATCAGCAGTCAACAACTACCATCAATAGTACGATAATTAAGGAACGATTTTGGTAATTGTTTGCCGTGTGCACCGCGTTTGGTTGTGATGTAGCTGGAAACTAGCCGATACTTTTTCTTTTTACCTTCTTTTTTTTTCGCCTAGGCTCCTAAAAGGGTTTCGGTCACCCTTATTAATTAAACAGAGCAATGTTTTTCAATGTTTACAGTTGTGCATATGTAAGAGTGCTCCTCTAAAATGTGCGTTTGCTATATTTTGTGATCATGCCGTGAAATACGTTACAACGAATTGAACAATGGTCTTCTGAAGCATACGCTCATAAACTGAGAGGATACTGTAATAATAAATATTTAAACAACGTACTGATGCTGGGAGTTTCATATATGAATGAAGTCCTAGATGCCAACCGCGGTGGCCGAGCTGACAGGCGCGCCAGTCACGGTCTGCACGGCCACTACGGTCGGGGGTTCGAATCCCCCCTCGGGCATGGATATTTGTGCCGTCCTTAGTATTAAGTAGTTCATAAGTAGTTTGTAAGTTTAGGGACTGATGACCCCGTAGTTAAGTCCCATAAGCTCTACAAACATTTGAACATTTTTTTGAAGTCCTAGTTTTCAGTGGCAACTGTAGTTCCTTAATGAAACGGAAGGGAAATGTATACACTGCAACAAATTACCTTGCTCCTTTTTTTCCAATCAATTACTCACTACGTATGGAATATGTAGAAAGTCATTAATAAGAGTCACTGCGTCAACTAAAATGTCTTTGGTATAGTTGCTTTAAGCGCTTATAACGTAGATTGTATTACCTTTTTTGTATTTAAGATATGACTTTGTTCATGTAACTTTGTTCTGCGCTAAAATAAAGAGCAAATATTCTGTTTCAAACCGTGACTACGTTTTCTTTTACAGCTAAAATAACAAACGGAGTATGGTAACACTGAATACCTCATAACTCTAGTACTTAATCTATGTACAAAGTTACTACTATAATTACGTCATTTACAATAGTCATTATAACAGTATCTCCCCAGTTTATGTTCATATGTAAAAGAAGTCTGTATTTGTAAGTCGTTGATACAAATATACTTTTCAGAGAAAGCGCTGTTACCTTTAACAACTCGAAATCTTGCAGAATATAGTTGTATTCAATTAACAAGAGTGTGCGGAAACCTTCTAGGAAACAAGATAAAAACAACAGGTAGATCGATTCTTTTCGCTGGTTTGTTCGTGTTCGTTCTGGGTTGTGCGATGAGAATTTTGCTGTGTCTTTATTATTATTATTATTATTATAGATGGCGTAGAGCCCTCTTTTTTTTTTCTCTCTTTTCATTGGTTCTTCGGTTTGATCGGTCCTTTATGGACGTTGGTTTTTGTTTTATTTTGATCGTTTCGTCGTTGACTCAGTTTCTTCGTTACGCCCTCTGACCGAGCACGCTGATCTACAACGTCGGCAATCCTCTGACCGAGCGCGCTGAGCCTCCGAGCCACCGTACCCGGCAACATTCGAAACACCGTCTAACGTGTTCGTGCGTCACAAACTAATTCGCCGCCAATAACGCTACGTCCAACAGCTGCGAGAGTACTCCGTGATTTTCGTACCATCGACGGCAGGTGTTATCTGCTAACATGGTGTTTCTAGACGTTTGATTATAATTCGTTGTCCTAAGAACGACGTGTTTTTGAGAATATTCAGTGCTCCATTACTTTGAAAAGACAGCGCTTGAGTTATAATAAGAAAATTATCAAATACACAAAGCAATATGGTGTATGCAAAAGAGAGTTCGGGGATGGTTTCGGACGAAGAATGTCACTTTACTGATTTCCGAACGCCAAATGTACGCTACCTTCCTTCCAGGCCATAGTCATTCGTAACCAGTACAGGCAAAGAAAATAACCTCAGAACAAATTACCAAAGCAAGACAGGTGATCATATTTTAACGGAAAAAGATATTGAAAATGTGGGAGAGATATTAAAATAATAGTTTAAAAAGGTAAAAGTTCAAAAAATAGTATGTGTCAAAACTAAAATCAAAGACAAATAATTTTGGCTGTTTGTTAAAGTAAGCTCAGAAAGAATATGACGTGTTGGGTGCATAGATATTACCACAATAGTAGAGCTGTAATCGTATCGTCCATAATTTTTTTTATTTGTATTTTTAATATTTTTGTCCGAAGAGTTTGCAAAAAATGTAGAGTGGGCCGTAAAACACGATAGTGCGATTTTTTTCTCTACATTCATTATTTCCCCCTGGGCCCCTCCCTTATGTGTGTGTGTTATTCTTAGGTTAGTTTACCTTAGTTTAAGTAGTTTGTAAGCTACGGACTGATGACCACGCAGTTTTGCCCGATAGATTTACAAACATTTGAACAAAATGCGTAAATGAAGGTTTGGCTTTCCTTAATCTATCTTCTAAAATAATCGTAAGGTGAGCATTCCCTCGCGTGTTTCTTCTCCTAAATCTAAACAGATCTTTCCCGAGGTTAACTTCTACCAGTCTCTCCCTTCTTCCGTAAATAGTTAGCGTTAGAATTTTGCAACCATGACGTTTTAACCACTTATAGTTGTGTAACTTTCACATCTGTCTGCTCCTGCTTTCTTTGGAATTGGGATTATTACTTTCCTCTTGTTCAAATGTTTGTAAACCTATCGGACCAAGCTGCGTGGTCAACAATCCGTAGCTTACAAACTACTTAAACCTACGTAAACTAACCTAAGGACAACAGGCACATCCCATGCCCCAGGGAGGACTGGAACCTCCACGGCGAGCAACCGCGCGCTCCGCAGCGAGACGCTTTAGACCGCTCGGCTACTCCACCGCGGCACATTTTTCTTGAAGTCAAAGGGTATTCGCCTGTTCATATATGTTGGACACCAGGTGAAATACTTCGGGTTTTCTGCCGGGTACTAAAATCAGTTTGATTTTATTATCCAACAGAAAACCCGAAGAGACTACTAAGAATTACTACGGCGGGAAAGCCTACGAAGAAACACCATGTGAAATACTTCGTCATGGCTGGCTCTGCCAGAAGCGTCAATGGCACAGAGAATGTCGTCTACTGCAGAGACTTTGTTTCGTCATAGGTCTTTCGGTGGTCCGTCAAATACTTCTCTCAGTATAATACTCCTATTTCATCTTCATCTACTTCCTCTTCCCTTCCTACAAATTGTCGTGAAGTTCATTTCCTTAGTAGAGCCTGAAGCGGGACAGAATGATTCTGTCGTGTTTCAGGGCTTTCGCAAATGAGATAGCCGCAGCATCTTATGTTTCAAACTAAAGCACATCAGTATAAAATAAATTAATTATTTTGAAGAATCATATTACATGGTAAACATTTTTCCACTATTTGGTATTTAGACGCTGTGACTAATGTTTCATGTATATACGTCGCTTGGGCGAGTGTCTGGCAGCTGGTCAACGCAAGATGGCGTCCACTCCACTGGTCGACCTGATATTGTGAAGGCACAGAATAAATGACGTTCTTTCGAAGCAGACTATGACCAGAGAAATTTTTTTAGATTATTGTAGGGCAAAGAGTTGAATATGGTGTAACCTTACGAAGTTTTTACGCCTAGAAAGAATTCGTGTAATGCACTAAAAATACTATATGTGAGTTATATGGATATATATCAGCCACATTCATATAATGGAAAGGAAGGAGCGATTGTATGACTGATTTCGAAGTGCAGGAAATTATAGCACGTGAGTAAAATAATACTGTAGCTATACACACGGTATTGATGGGTCTTAATTTTTTGTATAAGTTGGTTTCCATCTAAATGGTAATTTTTACGAGTTTAATACTCGTACTTATGAGTTGATAGTGATCTTGTCATGAAGGGAAGAGTTTTTTTTACGAAAATGGAGAACTTGTAGTTTTCTGTTTAATTAGATTCAGCCTGATGGGAAAATTACACAGCTGTTATTTTTTGGTGGGATATTTAAAGTAAATATAGAATAATTGTACGTAGCAGGCAGTCGTAATTTTTAAGAAGAGAGAGGAAGAGAGCTTTGTGGTGATAAAGGATATTGTCGGACTCTGCGGGAGGTCTGAGGTAACCGGGAGTGTGACTGGGCGTCCACTCTTTTATTGTGATTGATGTTGGAATAGTAGAGACTGACCTGAGCTATGTACCTTTTAATTTTGAAGGTAGAGATGGCAAATGTCCCACAGGTGTGGTAATTAACCCAGTGATCTTGAAAGAAAATAATTATTGAATTACCTTCATGACCGGATTGCAATATCTTGTGCAGAAGGTTGCTTCATAAAATTACCGTGTGTTCGCTACTCTAAAAGAATTTCTTTGAAGGTGAAGCTGGTATGAAAAAATTGAGGTGGCTGTAAAAGAAAAAACTTCGTATGGGAGTTACTAAATTCAATTCTTACCCTAGGCTGTTCTTGTATTGGCAAGACTCTTAGTTAAAAGGGGATTTAATAACATGAAGATAGATAGGTTAGCAGCTAACACCTGAAATGCGGCCTCACTTTATTTTTATAAGAAGCTATTTATAGAGGTGACAGCCAAGTGGTGCTAGCAACAGTAGATTTTATTTTTTAATTTTTTTTAATTCAAGAGATAGATGTTGGGGAGTATAATTCATCTGATAGGACGAGTCTGCCATAATTTTTTTTTGTTGACTGAGTTACTGATTGCGTATATAAATAAATAGGACCCACGAGTCCTGGATTAAAAAAAAATTGACTAACCTTTTCATTAGCAGTTTGTGATAAATTTTGAATCACGACCGCTCATGATATAGCAAATAACATTAGCGATCGTATAACGTAAAGGCTGAGAGATTTGAATTTGCGGCAGTTATTACGATCGATTACTTTCAATCGATAGTGATAGCTTCCGAAATATTTCATATTTACTCTGAATTGGAGAAAGTAATTTACCAGAAATTATTTTTCATCTCGAGTGGGAAAGTGTTATTGAGATCTCAGACTTACAGCGAAATGTGTACTCATATTTAATAACTTTTTGTTTTTTTCAAATGATTAAGCATATAGTCAACTGCCAAATGCTGTGTTTATTCAAACTGCGAGATCTTTGGCCAGCTACGACGCTTTACCCGAACAGGAACTTACTGATAGCAGACGCAGCCAGATTTTTTCGTTAACGTTGTTGTATCCAAGTGTCGTAGTAAATTATATCTCTGCGGTTACTCATTCTGATTAAGGGAGTGGCGACCACAGGGCTACAAATTACAGACTGGAGTGTTACTGAGGGCACCAAACAAAGCCGTCAGTAAAAGTTACCGGGTGTAGATATTATAGTAACAGTGATTTTATACCTGGTAATAAAAAAAAAAAAAAACAATATTGTATATTATCATCTCCCGCCGAGCAGAGATATTATAACAGTTCTCGACTGGTATCGCCAAGTATAGGTGTTGTAGGCTATCCATAATTAAAGTATAGGTAGTCACGATAGCTGTACTTTACGATAGGCTGACTGACCTGTTTCAGAATTGTCGACCCTGTGGCCAGGATTTCGAAACTGAGAATAAGCACAGCAAAATAAAAGAAGTTTTATATTGTCATTTTGGGGTATATCACACCAGTGAGTAGTACTAAGATATAGCCTTATAGCACCACCACCACCACCACCTCTGGGTGCGGCACCGCTGTTATCCTGGTAAAGACGAGCAGCCGACCTGGGAGAGGGTCCTCACTGCAACATCACCTACGACTACAGAGCGTGACTGTATAACCGCTGTGTCACATCAGCCGTTAACGAGGGGTGGGGCAACGCTTCAACCTCAAGCAAGCGTGTTGGTTTCAGTGCGGAAAGAGAATATTTTTGTGAGTAGTGTGTTGGTATAAAAGGAAAAGGTACGTTTTACTGTAGGATAGAGTCATTTTGTATGTAGGTAATCATTTCTTTTGGATTTCTTGGGGGTGATATTTTGTTGGCGGTGTTGTGTGTTTGACTGTGTCTTTATGATTTAGGAGTGAACAGTGTGGAGTAAGAATAGGTTAGGATATTTCTGTTTGTTAGGGTGTTTAGTGTGATTTTGATCGGTGTGTGTGGGATAAAGGTTTACATTAGCCATGGATCCAGAACTTTTTAGAACAGTTAAGGAAGGATATTAGAGAATCTAAGGATGAAGTAAGGGAAGATCTTTCGAAACAGATCCATGAATCCAAAGACGAATGTAAATTAGGATACGAGAAACTAGACAAACGACTAGCGGAAGTAAAAGGAAGTCTTGAGAATAAACTGAAGGGTGTTCAAGATGAAGTGCGAACACGTTTAGGAATTATAGATAGGACAGTGGAGAGAATAGAAGAGGGTCAGGAAGTGCTTAAGAAGGGGCAGGAGGATATTTTTGAAAAGTATGTAACCATGGATGTCAGATTAGGTCATGTGGAATCGAAATTAGGAGAACTAGGAGGGTTACCTGATGTATGGGAGAAACATCGGGAAGAAAAGGAGTAGCTTATGGCATGATGTTAAAAGAGGTTGAGAATAAAATTGAAGACGAGAAAGAGGTCGTTTATGAAAATATATTGAGAAAGGTGAGTGATCAAGTTAATGAAGGCCAATTAAAATTGCAATCACAAATACAAGCTTTGAGAAAAAACGTAAATGAAAAAATAGTGCTCACACAGAAATGGATAGCGGAGAAGGTCAAGGAAATAGGGTTGAAAGAGAATGAGGAATTAACCAATTATTCAGTGAATACAGTTCCCGAAGAATTAGTGTTAACAGGCCCCCCGATCAGTCCAGAGCAGAGTACTCCAGTTAAACAGAAAATAGATGTTGGGGTTCAGGATAATCATGGAAATGTCAACGTAGTTATGTCACCAGAATCTAGTTGTAAGAATGTTAGGTGTTGTGGTGAAGTTAGTAAATACGATTTAGCCGAGGAAATAAAAATAGGAATGAAAACAGGAGGACAACAGTTTCCGAAATGTAGGCCTCAAGGGGAAGTACATCCAGTTATTTTTCTGAAAGCTTTTGAGGACTCTTTACCTGGTAGTTGGGAGGAAGAGAGAAAAGTACGATTTATAATAAGTCATTTAGAGGGAGATGCCAGTCAATGGGCAATGTTAAACAGGCATAGGTTCAAGACCGTGGACATGTTTACCACAGCCTTCAAGGCAAAGTTTTGGTCTGAAGAAGAACAACGAAAGTTAAGAATAGATTTATTCAGTCCGGTTGCATATAGTGAGAAATGGGGAGGCTGTAGAAATTTCATGGAATATCATTTAAACGAAGCTTTATATTTGGACAGGTCTGTAGGGGAAGAACACCTAATAGAGGTGCTTATTTCGAAGTTACCAAGCCGAATGAGGGAATTGTTAGCCGGAAAAGACTGGTCCAAGGTACAAGAGATTCTTGAATACGTTGGACAACTAGATCATGTCAATAAAGTAAATAAACCGGAAATAAAATCTACTCACTGGGTAGAAGTGAGTAATGGTAATAATCAGTTTAATAGCAATAATCGAACCGGTAATGTTATTGGTGGACCGCGGTTTGGGAATAAAGACAAGTGTACTAGTAATTCAAGTGGTAGAGGTAGCTATAAAGGTGGTTGTACTTGTAAAGATAGGGGCTATTACAATGGAAACCGAGGTCGGGGAAATGGATGTAGGAGGAATGCCATAATTCAAGAGGCTTCCAGTGTAGATCATTGTAATCAGAACAAGAACGTTAATCACTCAGAATCAAAATCAAGGGTACAGGAAGGGGTAACGGTACAAGATGTTACAGACCCGGGGAATCCTATCCCTGTTCCTAATAATTCAACAAATAATCAAAGATACCAGACAGCTTTTCTTAGATACCAGGGTGAACAACCGGTAGAAGAAGAACTAATGTTAGAGAAGGAAGAAGAGGAAAGTCACCTTTCTACATTAGTAGCAAAAGGGTATATTCATGGGCAACAGATGGAATTCTTGTTAGATACAGGCAGACAAGTTAGTTTGTTATCCAAGGAAATTTGGGATCAGAATAAGCACATATGGCAATGTCCTACATTCCCTGTTACAAATGTGTATGTGATAGGTTTAACCGGTGCTAAAGGAAGGAAGGTTGAAGAGGAAGTTTTGCTGTCATTTGCTTTAGGAGGTGTTGAGATTCATCAGTCCATGTTAGTGGTATCTGGTATTAATTTACCCATTTTGTTAGGTCTTGATTGGTTTGTTAATAAGAAGGTCATGTTGGATTTTTCCTCGGATAAAATGAGACTTTTAGTAGATAAAAACTATGTGTGGGTCGATCTTAATGAAAACAATTGTTGTGTATATGACAGGGATAAAATTAAAAGTTGGAAAGTAGAAATCGATTCAAAGAATTTCCCTATATGTGACACTGAGGGTGAACAACAGGTTCAGTTAGAAGAAGACAGTTGGAGGATGAAGGTTAAGAATAAGTGTCAGGAGGCAGTGGCGTAGCTGCATCACCAAGGGCCCCGGGGCAAAAATGACATTGGAGCCCTCTTTAAGCTAAAACTATACAGATACAAAACTATTTCATCATCAGCTTCTTACCGCCCACCTAAATACTACTAAGTGAAGTACTACGTGGGCTACACCAGATAACTTTTAATCGTACGCTCTAATATAACTGTGTATGTTTGTTTGTTATGCTTTCAAGCAAAAATTAATGGGTGGATTTGGATGAAATTTTGCAGAGGAATAGAGTTCGACCTGGGTAGGACACAGATAAAACGACCCCATGAGATAGTTTTGGAAGTTGCTCCAAACTAGGCGAATGAAGTTGCAGGCAGAAGCTTCACTGATGACGTGCCGATCAGTAATACAATCCACCTATCCACTATCCATATTTTCTCTTCTTCTTCCCAAATTTCAGAGTGCAATTGGTTACAGCACTTAATTAGGATGCTTGATTAAGGAGCACTCCCTTGGATGTATTCACTACACAAAGAGGAATTAGAATAACAATACTGTTCTGCAATAATACACTATAGAGACTTCATATTCAAATGTGGTCACACCGTGTATTGTCGAACACACTGCTCGTAATTCAGCGCCATTGACTGTTATTTCTCAACTCTGACTTCAACCGACAACACGCTAATAGTGGCACGGTACACATCTTAGCGGACAAGCAATAGACCTTTTTATGGTTATATACTGAGGTGGGAATAATTTTGGATTTCACTTCGTGTCTTTGAGGTTTGTTGGTCTAGGGTAAAGTCGAAAATCCTTCATTCAACTAAAATAGAGAGTAGAACGTCGATTATCCAAAGTAACTGGGAGACATGGATGTTCGAAAAACCGGTTTATATAGATAATCGTACTGTACACTTCTATTTACCAATAAGAAGTTTATACAGTATTTGAAGGTGCGCGATCCTTCACACTGCGCCGATCGGCACGCCGCAACACTTGGAAGTCTCAGCTGTTGTTGTGAGCAACTTTGATGCCGCCGCCACTTCTGCAGCTACACCGAGTGAAGTGTGCCCGTTGTTGTACACAGCGAGTGGCGGCTTGGCCGGTCAGCTGCGCTTCCGAATGGCGTCGTGTGAAGGCCCCAATAGGAAGCTTTGTTCCGCCACGCGGTGGCCAATGCGGCTACTATTGGAAACTTGGTGTGAGGGGAGGGAGAGGTGGTGGACGTTAGGGTGGGAGAGTAAAGAAAAAAATTTAAAAAAATCGACGCTCTATTGTAACTTTTTCCGGAGGCGGCTCACGAAGGCCGAGGGGCCCGTTAAGCTCGGGGGCCCCGGGGCACTGCCCCGCCCAGCCCTATGATAGCTACACCACTGTCAGGAGGCTAGTAATCTATTAGAAGTAGAAAAAAGGGAATTAGAGGCAGTTTTGATTAAACATGAGAAAGTATTCAACAGTAAGCCAGGGATTATTAAAGATTATGAGTGCAAGTTAAAGATTAAAAATCATATTCCATTTTTTCGGCAACCATACCCTATAGCTCTTAGTATGAGAGAGGATGTAAGGAAAGAAATTAATCGTATGATGGATTGGGGGATAATAGAACGTTCAAACAGTGCCTATGGAAATCCTATCGTTGCAGTAAAGAAACCTAATGGTGACATACGTTTAGTGCTAGATGCTAGAACAGTCAATCGAATAATTGAAATAGAGAGGGATAGACCTATACCTATGGAGGATATATTAGCACGATTTTCAAATGCAAGGTACATGAGTTCTGTGGACCTCACAGCGGGCTACTGGCAAATAAAATTAGCTGAGGAGTCGAGACCTTACACGGCATTTTTATTCGAAGGGAAGTGTTATCATTTCAAGGTATTACCATTTGGACTGAATGTATCAGTATCTGAGTTCATAAGAGCATTAGATTCTGCATTGGGACCTGAATTGTTAGAAAAGGTGTTCGTGTATGTTGACGACATAATGGTTGTAACAGAGACCTGGTTAGAACACGTTAATCTGTTAGAGGATCTTTTTAGTAGACTTGCAGAGAGGGGACTTATTTTAAAATTTGAAAAGGCTCATTTTGGCCATAGTGAAATGCAATTTCTGGGACACATAGTTAGTCAGGATGGAATCAAACCAAGTCCGAAAAAATTGAAAGCTATTAGCGAGTGCCCGACACCGCGCAATAAAAAGCAGTTAAAATCAGCAATCGGTCTCATTAGTTTTTTCAGACGCTTTATTCCACCAGATGTCATGAACTGTGTGAACTTAAATAATTTATTGAAAGCAAAGACTGTGTGGTCATGGACTGAAGAATGTAGGAGAGAATGGGAGGCTATCAAGCGGGCGATGAGCAATCCGCAAATTCTAGGTCATCCAAATTTAAACAGAGAGTTTTGTCTAGCGGTAGATGCTTCCGGGTATGGAATAGGGTGTCACATCTTTGAAGAATACAAAAAGGGGGATATAACAGAAAGAGTTAGTTTAGGTTTTGCTAGCAGGATGTTGAGCCAATGTGAAAGAAATTACTCCACTACAGAGAAGGAGACCTTAGCCATAGTTTGGGCAGTAAAAAAGTTCAGGTATCTACTATATGGTAGAAAGATTATCATCTATACTGATCACCGAGCTCTGTCGTTCTTGATGTCGAGCAAGCTCTTACATAAGCGATTAGTTCGCTGGGCTTTAGCCTTACAAGATATGATCTAGAAATAAGATACATTAAGGGATCGGAGAATAGTATTCCAGATGCATTGTCGAGATTACCCTTAGGTTTTGAAAAGCAAGGTGAATGTTTAAATCTTGATCAAAATTTTAAAGTCTATCCTGTGTGTGTGAATTTAGCTGATAGGGAATTAAGAAGAGTTTTGCAGAATATAGCTGTAGAACAGAGAGAAGATCCGTGGATTAAAAAGGTTTTGAATCGGATAGAAAATCCTAATTTTGTACGGAATGGTTGGAGAAAGCAATGGATTTTATACAATGAGGTTTTATTTCATAAATCAGAGAGGGATGTTGTTAGGTGGAGAGTGTGTATACCTGTTAAATATGTGAAAGAACTTGTGTGGTATATCCATTTTTTGTTTGGGCATTATGGGCCAGAGAAGTGTTTGATGCACATGTCGAAATATTATTATTGCAAAGGAATGTCCAGGATAACGAAAAGGGAGCTTAAAAGTTGTTTAGTTTGTCAACAAACGAAGCATATCAACTATGGGGTGAAACCACCATTGTATCCGATCGTGCCTAGAGAGTTTCTAGATTTATGTGCCGTAGATGTATTGGGACCGCTCCCTAAAGGTGCTGGCGGTGTAAGATTCATCTTTGTAGTACTGGATTTATGGTCAAAGTATGTGAAACTGTATCCAATAAAATTTGCAAATAGTAAAACCATAGTCAAAATTTTAAGTCAGGATTATTTTTCGGTGGTTGGAATGCCTAGGAAATTAATATCTGACAATGGGAATTTATTTACTTCTAAATTATTTAAAGAATTTTTGGCACAGCATAACATACAGCATTTGCTTGTGGCAGTCTATCATCCACAGGCTAATCCATCAGAAAGAGTTATGAGAGAAATAGGAAGGCTGGCAAGGACTTATTGTAGTAAGAAACATTCATCATGGCCACAGTATGTAAATCAGTTTGAAGAGATATTAAATGAAATACCACATATGGGCACACGAGTCTCACCTAAAGAATTGCTAAAACGAGACTTAGTGTGTGATAAACTTGTTAATCTAGTTGATTTTCCACTAGACTTTGACAATAATTTGTATATGTTTACCAATATTAATTTAATTTAATTAATTAATTTAATTAATTAATAATTTAATTAATAATTAATCTAATTAATTTAATTAATTTAATTTAATTAATTTAACAAAGAGTGCACAGGAGCGGGTAAGAAAACATTTTCCTAGCAGAGATAAATGGAAATTCCAGATTCGTGATAAAGTTATGTTACGTAATCACTACAAGAGTAGTAAAGAGAGTAAGAGGATTAAAAAGTTTCTCCATCTATTTTCTGGACCTTATATTATTAAAGAAATAATACATCCTACCACAGTGGTAGTTAAGGCCTTGGATTCTGATCGTGTTCTGAGCAAATACCATGTGAAGGATATAAAGAAGTATTTTTCTGTTAATGCTCAATTTTGTCAGTTAAATCCCGGATATATTAAATCTGATGTTAGTTGCTTGTTTAATGAGGTAGGACACAATCGAGAAGATAATGTTCAGGATAAAAGTCTAGTAACTGACTATATTGTGCAAAGCACAGCTGAGTTAATATTTAATAATCTTGGTGGGGAACAAATGTACCATTGTTGGTCACTATGTAAATCGTTAGTTTACTGTACAACTAATAGTAATATTTCCAATGGAAATTGGAACAAAAGTAAACTTAAGAAGGAGCAAACTGATCACAGTGATGGTATAATTGATTAGTCTCACAGACGATATTACGTCAGAGATTTTCTTACGCGACATTGAGTAATTGCTGTTTAATGAAGGGAGAAAAGTAATATGTTGGACACCAGGTGAAATACTTCGGGTTTTCTGCCGGGTACTAAAATCAGTTTGATTTTATTATCCAACAGAAAACCCGAAGAGACTACTAAGAATTACTACGGCGGGAAAGCCTACGAAGAAACACCATGTGAAATACTTCGTCATGGCTGGCTCTGCCAGAAGCGTCAATGGCACAGAGAATGTCGTCTACTGCAGAGACTTTGTTTCGTCATAGGTCTTTCGGTGGTCCGTCAAATACTTCTCTCAGTATAATACTCCTATTTCATCTTCATCTACTTCCTCTTCCCTTCCTACAAATTGTCGTGAAGTTCATTTCCTTAGTAGAGCCTGAAGCGGGACAGAATGATTCTGTCGTGTTTCAGGGCTTTCGCAAATGAGATAGCCGCAGCATCTTATGTTTCAAACTAAAGCACATCAGTATAAAATAAATTAATTATTTTGAAGAATCATATTACATGGTAAACATTTTTCCACTATTTGGTATTTAGACGCTGTGACTAATGTTTCATGTATATACGTCGCTTGGGCGAGTGTCTGGCAGCTGGTCAACGCAAGATGGCGTCCACTCCACTGGTCGACCTGATATTGTGAAGGCACAGAATAAATGACGTTCCTTCGAAGCAGACTATGACCAGAGAAATTTTTTTAGATTATTGTAGGGCAAAGAGTTGAATATGGTGTAACCTTACGAAGTTTGTACGCCTAGAAAGAATTCGTGTAATGCACTAAAAATACTATATGTGAGTTATATGGATATATATCAGCCACATTCATATAATGGAAAGGAAGGAGCGATTGTATGACTGATTTCGAAGTGCAGGAATTTATAGCACGTGAGTAAAATAATACTGTAGCTATACACACGGTATTGATGGGTCTTAATTTTTTGTATAAGTTGGTTTCCATCTAAATGGTAATTTTTACGAGTTTAATACTCGTACTTATGTGTTGATAGTGATCTTGTCATGAAGGGAAGAGTTTTTTTTACGAAAATGGAGAACTTGTAGTTTTCTGTTTAATTAGATTCAGCCTGATGGGAAAATTACACAGCTGTTATTTTTTGGTGGGATATTTAAAGTAAATATAGAATAATTGTACGTAGCAGGCAGTCGTAATTTTTAAGAAGAGAGAGGAAGAGAGCTTTGTGGTGATAAAGGATATTGTCGGACTCTGCGGGAGGTCTGAGGTAACCGGGAGTGTGACTGGGCGTCCACTCTTTTATTGTGATTGATGTTGGAATAGTAGAGACTGACCTGAGCTATGTACCTTTTAATTTTGAAGGTAGAGATGGCAAATGTCCCACAGGTGTGGTAATTAACCCAGTGATCTTGAAAGAAAATAATTATTGAATTACCTTCATGACCGGATTGCAATATCTTGTGCAGAAGGTTGCTTCATAAAATTACCGTGTGTTCGCTACTCTAAAAGAATTTCTTTGAAGGTGAAGCTGGTATGAAAAAATTGAGGTGGCTGTAAAAGAAAAAACTTCGTATGGGAGTTACTAAATTCAATTCTTACCCTAGGCTGTTCTTGTATTGGCAAGACTCTTAGTTAAAAGGGGATTTAATAACATGAAGATAGATAGGTTAGCAGCTAACACCTGAAATGCGGCCTCACTTTATTTTTATAAGAAGCTATTCATAGAGGTGACAGCCAAGTGGTGCTAGCAACAGTAGATTTTATTTTTTAATTTTTTTTAATTCAAGAGATAGATGTTGGGGAGTATAATTCATCTGATAGGACGAGTCTGCCATAATTTTTGTTGTTGACTGAGTTACTGATTGCGTATATAAATAAATAGGACCCACGAGTCCTGGATTAAAAAAAAGATTGACTAACCTTTTCATTAGCAGTTTGTGATAAATTTTGAATCACGACCGCTCATGATATAGCAAATAACATTAGCGATCGTATAACGTAAAGGCTGAGAGATTTGAATTTGCGGCAGTTATTACGATCGATTACTTTCAATCGATAGTGATAGCTTCCGAAATATTTCATATTTACTCTGAATTGGAGAAAGTAATTTACCAGAAATTATTTTTCATCTCGAGTGGGAAAGTGTTATTGAGATCTCAGACTTGCAGCGAAATGTGTACTCATATTTAATAACTTTTTGTTTTTTTCAAATGATTAAGCATATAGTCAACTGCCAAATGCTGTGTTTATTCAAACTGTGAGATCTTTGGCCAGCTACGACGCTTTACCCGAACAGGAACTTACTGATAGCAGACGCAGCCAGATTTTTTCGTTAACGTTGTTGTATCCAAGTGTCGTAGTAAATTATATCTCTGCGGTTACTCATTCTGATTAAGGGAGTGGCGACCACAGGGCTACAAATTACAGACTGGAGTGTTACTGAGGGCACCAAACAAAGCCGTCAGTAAAAGTTACCGGGTGTAGATATTATAGTAACAGTGATTTTATACCTGGTAATAAAAGAAAAACAATATTGTATATCATCATCTCCCGCCGAGCAGAGATATTATAACAGTTCTCGACTGGTATCGCCAAGTATAGGTGTTGTAGGCTATCCATAATTAAAGTATAGGTAGTCACGATAGCTGTACTTTACGATAGGCTGACTGACCTGTTTCAAGCCCCTCTACATCTTATTTCCACCTTACAGCTTTCCCTTATTTGCTTAGAACTGGTTTTCCATCGCCGTAGCTGATTAAAATGAAGGAACTAAAATTAGAACCTTGTTTAAAATTTTGTGTTAATGGTGTAAAATGACCACAGACATATCCTTACAAAAACTGAATGAAATAACCACACCAGTAAAGACTGTCATTTACAGACTTCGTTACTGCGCTGTTTTGATTTCCAGTGCTGAGAACTTTTTTCGGCCTAGCAGTTGTGACATTGTAGCTGCCCGATATGCACGTGTTACGAATTCGCAACAGTTTAGACATAACGCCCTAGAATGCGATTTCACGAAACTTTATTTTCATGTGGTAATTTTGCCGTAGCACCCGATCGGTAAACAAGGCAGAAATTGGCAACACTTGTTCCATTGGTTTTCAAACATTTGAACATTTTCATTTTGTCGAATAACGTTAGAATTTGTTATTTATCTGTCCTTGTGAGATTTATTTCAGGACAACAAAAAAATTCAACCGTCCGGCTAACACTATTGTTATTGTTGACATCAGAGTTACACTGTGGTTCAATTATTCGCATCGCTGCCCGACTTCATCGTGCATGGATGGTTTACAAACATATATTTCAAAGTCACTGCCAACTGATAAAAACTAACAATTTCGGACAAAATTACACTGTCTAAAGGTTTGCCAATTAATACGGTGTAAACTGAATTAGTAGCAGAATTATTTCCTTGCAGTCTCGCCACTAAATAATCTCTTTGAAATAAAGTTGTTTTTTCTTTTTTTTTTTTCCTTTCTATACATCAATGCTATTCTGTAGTTCAGACGCATATTAAACAGTTAATGATTACGACGTCGCAATAGAGAGAAAAAAAGAAGAAGAAACGAAGTGCAAGCACTTTTGTAGTACAAAACATAACAGTGCATAAGCTTTAATCTTGTACTGCTTTGATCTGTAAGTATTTATTATATTTTAATAAATTTTGATATGATTTTAGGGCAAAATGTTTGTCTTGTTGTGGTCTTCAGTCCTGAGACTGGCTCTTTGCAGCTCTCCACGCTACCCTGTCCTGTGCAAGCCTCTTCATCTCTGAATGATAACGGCAATCTATATCGTTTTGAACCTGTTTATGTGTTCGTCTCTCGGTCTCCCTCCGCTATGTTTACACTCCCCCCCCCCCCTCCACACACACACACACACACACACCTCCAGTACTAAATTTACGATACCTTGATGTCTCAGGATGTCTCACCAATCTATCCCTTCTTTTAGTCTAGATATACCAAAAATTTCTTTTCTTCCCATTCTGTTCAGCACCTACTCATTAGTTACAAGATCAAACCACCAAATCTTCAGCATTAGTCTGTAGCACCACATTTGAAATGCTCCTACCATATTTGTGTCTTATCGTTCACGTTTTGATGTTTATTTATTATGACATTTGGAGTAGCTACGTACACACATTTGGTTTTTCGCAGAACTAAGACAAAGTACCTTTCTAATTATGTAAGTTTCATTGGCCTCCTTGTAAATATATAAATAATATTAAAACTCGGTACTTCAATTTTCGTCTTCACGTATCTACCGGGTGTTCAAAAAGTCAGTATAAATTTGAAAGCGGTAAAAATTGACACACATGCTTGGAATGACATGGGATTTTATTAGAATCAAACATCTACCGTTATCGGGCCTTTTTTCTTCGAGGAACTGTGTGAGTCTGGTTTTGTAACTGCTACCATGAAGGGTGAGAGGTACGTCGATATGTTACAGAATCGCATCATCCCCAGCCTGGCTGATAAACATCTGCTGGAACGTACGATTTTTATGCAGGATGGCGCTTCGCCGGCCGCGGTGGCCGAGGGGACTGAGGCGCTTCAGTCACGGTCTGCACGGCCACTACAGTCGGGGGTTCGAATCCCCCCTTGGGCAGGGATATTTGTGCCGTCCTTAGTCTTAGTTAGTTCATAAGTAGTTTGTAAGTTTAGGGACTGATGACCCCGTAGTTAAGTCCCATAAGCTATACAAACATTTGAACATTTGATGGCGCTTCACCTCATATTGCTAGACGCGTGAAAGATATATTGCGCGCGTCGTTTCGTGACGATCGCGTGCTCAGCCGCCACTTTCGTCATGCTTGGCCTCCCAGGGCCCCAAACCTCAGTCCGTGCTATTATTGGCTTTGGGGTTACCTGAAGTCGCAAGTGTATCGTGATCGACCGACATCTCTAGGGATGCTGAATGACAACATGCGACGCCAATGCCTCACCATAACTCCGGACAAACTTTACAGTGCTGTTCACAGCATTATTCATCGACTGCAGCTATTGTTGAAGAATGATGGTGAACATATTGAGCATTTACTGTGAAGAACATCATCTTTGCTTTGTCTTAATTTGTTATGATAATTATTGCTTTTCTGATCAGATGAAGCGCCATCTGTCGGACATTTTTGAACCTTTTTCTATATATTTTTTTATTTTTATTTTTATTTTTTTGGTTCTAATAAAACCCCATGTCATTCCAAGCATGTGTGTCAATTTTTACCTCTCTATCTACATTATTCCGTCATTTATTAAGTTTTCAAATTTATACTGACTTTTTGATCACCCGGTATACAGGGTGTCCCAGCTATTTTGTCCACCCAAAATATCTCTGGAACAATAACAGCTATTGCAAAACGACTTTCACCGGTATCAATGTACGGCTGGGGCCCATGAATGTACATATTTGGAAACATTCTAAAACGATAGCAAATGTGTTTTTTAACACAAACTTATGTTTTTTTAAATGGACACCCTATATTGTTTCTTCAGCAATCCATAGCATGAAAAATCACATAAACAATGGCGTCGATTGCATCGCAATATTCCAATTACATCCTGAGATATTGCGACGCGAAGTTGACGCTTGAAAAACCTGAAATGCGCTGCTAGCACACGTCCTGAGGCTCAGGCGTAAACCTCATGCTGCCCGTAATCGCGATGTGATTCACATGCGTAATCGCACTTCCATACTTACCAAGAGGTCCGAGGTCTGCACAAATATTTAAGTCTCTGCGTCTTGTCCTTCGGCCGTGATAAGCGTACACCGAACAGACATTCACATTAATATATATATATAGATAAATAGCTATCCGATTGCCATAAAACCTTGCCTAAAGCCTTCCCCGGGTAGACATTAGTAACTGTACAAATTTTTAGCTCTTTATGTCTTGTGGTCGAGACGTGATAAACGTACATCGAACAGACATTCACATTTATAAATATAGAAGTGATGAAGCTGATAAAGATCGCTTTAACTATACCAGTTTCCACATGCACAGCAGAACGTTCTTTCTCAGCCCTCAGAAGATTGAAAACGTATCTGCGGAACACAATGACGCAAGACAAACTGAACGATAGAGGAATCATGCATGTTCATAACGAAGCAGCTAAAAGCATGAGCCTTGACAGTGTGGCGAATAATTTTATCAAACGATCCACTGTTCGTAGGAACACATTCTTCATCAGTTAGAACTAAAAACTACTGAAGAATTGGAAAACAAAACAATTTTATGAACGTTGTGGTTTACTTTTTGTATTTATTAATTAGTGTAGAGAATGTTCCACAGTAAACAATAGTTTGTTTATCTCTAACAAGTGTTGCTCATTCAACATTGCGTAAACTGATTTTCAGCAGGGTTTGCAGAGCTGCTGGGACCGGACATGTGTTTAAGGCGTGCACCGAAAGCATGAGGCAACCCGGGATGGGAGGGGAGGGGGGAGGGGGGAATCAATTCTGACAACTCCAGATGTTAACACTCATTTTTAATTTTCATACCTGCAGCTACAATCATTATTTTTCAGCTGACTCATACAATCACGATGTTTTATCTAATCATTGGAAATAAAATACAAAACTTACGCAGGTTTGAATCACTTTAACAGTCAAACAGTCGCTGCTTGCGAAGGAGCTTTCCCACGTTCCCATGTAGGAAGAGGAACAGCTGTCAGCCAGTGTCAGTGCCTCTTGCAGAGAAATCCCCGCGACATCCGACACTGTGCAGCGCAAGTCGACTATTGTGACTACCCGAGAAGAATATTATCAAGGCGATTATTGACTGGGGATTGTTTTCTGATACAGCGAACGAGCTATTCAGGCAATTCTTATCAAATTCGTTTTTCAGTGCTAGTGTTTAATTCTTTTAAGAAAGGCAAGACCTACAAAAAATCCTTGGATATCACAGGAAATGACAGACCGCAGTTATTAGACTCGAAGGACATGAAAGGGAAGCTTTAGTTGGGAAGGGAGTAAGACAGGGCTGTAGCCTTTCTCCGATGCTATTCAATTTGTACATAGAGCAGGCAGTGAAAGAAAGCAAGGAAAAATTCAGGGTGAAGAAATAAAAACTTTGCGTTTTGCTGATGACATTGTAATTCTGTCAGAGACAGCAAAGGACCTGGAAGAACTGTTGAATGGAATGGACAGTGAGTTGAAGAGACTGTATGAAATGAACATTAACAAGAGCAAAACAAAGATAATGGAATGCGGTCTTAGAAAATCAGGCGATGCTGAAGGAATTAGATTAGATAACGAAACAATAAAGATGGTAGATGAGTTTTGTTACTTGGGCAGAAAAATAACATGCGATAGTCGCAGTACAGAGGATATAAAATGCAGAATGGCAATGGGGAGAAAAGCATTTTTGAAAAAGAGAAATTTGCTAACATCGAATATTAATTTAAATGTAAGGAAGTCTTTTCTGAAGGCATTTGTGTGGAGTGTTGCCTTGTACGGGAGTGAAACATGGACGATAAGCAGTGCGGACAGGAAGAGAATAGAGTCTTTTGAAATGTAGTGCTACAGAAGAATGATGAAGATTAGGTGGGTAGATCGCATAACTAATGAAGAGGTACTGAACAGAATTGTTGAGAAAAGGAATTTTTGGCATACCCTGACTAAAAGAAGGGATCGATTGGTAGGACACATTCTTAGACATCGAGGAATCGTAAATTTAGCATTGGAGGGAAGTGTGTGGGGTAAAAATCGCAGAGGGAGACCAAGAGACGCGTATAGTAAGCAGATTCAAGTGGATGTGGGTTGCCGTACTTATGAGGAGATGAAAAGGCTTGCTCAGGATAGAGTAGGGTGGAGAGCTGCATCAAACCAGTCTCCGGACTGAAGGCCATAACAACCATAACAACAACAACTATTTAATAAGTGTAGTACACGACTACCTCATTACGAAAATTACACCTTATTTAAGGTTTTTGCCAAGATCGCAAAAGTTTCATTTTTATATACTTATTTGTCATAACCGATTTCGACAATGTAAAGCCGGCCGCGGTGGCTGAGGGGACTGAGGCTCTTCAGTCACGGTCTGCACGGCTACTACGGTCGGGGGTTCGAATCCCCCCTCGGGCATGGATTTTTGTGCCGTCCTTAGTTGTAGGTAGTTCATAAGTAATTTGTAAGTTTAGGGACTGATGACCCCGTAGTTAAGTCCCTTAAGCTTAACAAACATTTGAACATTTTTTGACAATGTAAATCGTGATCTTCAGATGGTTACATTGGCTCAGTCAAATGTTCACTTTGGCCCTTATGAGGCAAAGAGTCTCTCATTGTAATATAAAACCGACGGTCAGATTGGCAATAACCTTAAACAAGATGCAATGTTCATAAAATTCAGATCGCTCTCCAGAGGCAAAACAGGTAACTGTTACTGTATTAGTCTTATAACTCATATAAAATACAGGCAGAGAAAGAAACATTATTACGGTAAGTACATTTTTTGATTTTCCTAACTGTAATACTAAAATAATAGTTGCATTTTTAACATGTTACCTGCTGTAAGAAATAGCTATACCATCCATTATTCTTTTAGACATTAACCCCCAGCCAGGCGCAATACATCTCCTAACATTTTGGCTGCAACTCACAAGTGAAACTGAAAGTCAACTGCCACATAACCTTAAGGGAAACATTATTTCTCATGGCTCATCGCTCTAAAAAGTTACTTTTTTCTCCAAATTCGTTTCGGCGTTGACAATAACTTCAAAATCGATGCTAACTGGGACACATCTCACAGTTTCGTCGAAATAATTTACACGTAAATGGAACGGCTTATTTTTAAAACAGCGTAGTCTCATTTTAAATAAGAAGGGCGGAAGTTTCTGTCAGTAGGCCCATCTGTGCGGTATTCCTATCAAACTAATAGCTTGAAATTCGCCGTCCGAAACATACCCAAAACACTATTATGGCACTTTCTCCTATATTGCATTCCTAACCCTCCGTTATACATGCTGTGGAGTGAGTCCGCAGTCCATCGATAACAATTAGGCAGTTACAATTGTAATGTAATTGTAATGTTTGTTAAGCTTAAGGGACTTAACTACGGGGTCATCAGTCCCTAAACTTACAAACTACTAATGAACTACCTACAACTAAGGACGGCACAAATATCCATGCCCGAGGGGGGGGGGGGGTTCGAACCCCCGACCGGAGTGGCCGTGCAGACCGTGGCTGAAGCGCCTTAGTCCCCTCGGCCACCGCGGCCGGCTTAGGCAGTTAGAAATTAAAGATTTCCGTTAGCGGCTTTTTTTTCCTTCATTGACGTCCTTCACGAATCACTGGCAAGAATTCGAAGCATTTATTATTATCAGAAAGCAGCAAACTGGTGACGTGGAAGAGTCAGTCCGCAGCACGTATGACGGAGGGTTCAAGAAAAATTTCATTCATAAACTCAGTAAACATACACGTATTAATATTATCCGATTTGGCAAAATAATAGCTTTCAGATACAGTTAATCTATATATATAAAACCTAGTTGCTGTGGGTTAGTCTCGCTAAAACTGACTTGACCAATTTGAATATTTCTTTTGTTTTGTTTGATTTAATACAAGGTAGTTTCGACAGAAAAAAGGGAGCAAAAACCCAAAGGAACAGAAGAAAAATCTAAAACATCGAAATTGATAATTTTGTGTGGGCATCGTCACTTCAGATTAATTCGTATTTTATGCTCTACTATACAGTTCATCCGAATGCGATAAAATTTTGATGGTTGGTCTTCATTATAAAAGGAACGACATTGTCTGCATAATAATTTGCACGGTGTGTGGCAGAGGGTACTTTACAACAAAGTCAAAACCAAACTACAGTTTTATTTCAATTTTCGATCTTGCTGAAGTTTTGCACGCTGAATCTTCCTAGCAAGAGAAACATCACTCACTATATAACATTTCATATGGTGCATAGCGGAGGGTATCGTATTGTATTGTATGGTACCCTCCGCCATGCACCATACCATGTTTGATGCAGCTCTCTACCCTAAACTATCCTGACAAACCTCTTCATCTCCTCATAAGAATAACAAACATCCATTTGAATCTAGTTCCTGTATTCGTCTCTTGGTCGCCCTCTGCGATTTTTACCCTTTCACACGCATCTCCAATTCAATATTCCTTGTTGTCTAACAATGTGTTCTATATTGTAACTGGCCATTACATATGAGATATTTAAGAAAATTTATATGAGAGGACTTTACAGCATGGATTACAAATCAATTATTTTGAGAATTTTTGTATGATTGTCTGTCTGTATGTCCGTGTGTTTGTACGGGCATCACCAAAAAACTACTGCACGAAATTAAGATGAGATTTTCACAGCTGTATTCTTGAAGCTCTAACTTAAAATCCGGTACAAGCTTCATTTTGAAAGGCCCATGCGTCGTCACCTCCTCCTAAAAAATTGTAGGCTGTGCCGGAAGCAGGTAAGCTGACGCTCACCGTCCTTTTCGACGTCCGATACTCATCGAATTCCTCCAGCACGAAAAACCCATAACACTGACGTGTGAGACATTCCGTAACCTACGCTAGTCCATCCAGAGCAAACGGCCTCGGCTACTCAGGGAGGGAGTGATTCTGCTGCGCCGGCCGCGGTGGCCGAGGGGACTGAGGCGCTCCAGTCACGGTCTGCACCACCACTACGGTCTGGGGTTCGAATCCCCCCTCGGGCATGGATATTTGTGCCGTCCTTAGGATTAGTTAGTTCATAAGTAGTTTGTAAGTTTAGGGACTGATGACCCCGTAGTTAAGTGCCATAAGCTATACAAACATTTGAACATTTTTGATTCTGCTGCATGATAACGCTCGTCCACACGTTTCCGGGGTCACACAAAGTGTACCGTTCAAGTTCAAGTGGGAGCAGCTTGGACATCACCCCTACAGCCCGGACATGTCGCCCTGTGATTTCCAACTGTTTGGTTCGCTACAAAAACATCTCAAAGGGAAGCGCTTTAACTCCGACAAAGAACTGAAGGACACAGCAGAGTACTGGCTCTTGTCACAGCCACAGGAATTCTGGGAACAGCGAATCCTTCGGCTCGTTAAACAGTGGATTAGTTGAACAGTGGGGTAGTTGTGCTCAGGCCTCTGGTAATTACTTTTTAATAAAGACTTCAGTAATACCCACACTGCCGTTAGTATCTTTTCATTTGAACATGTAAGTTGTCCATGAAAATGAGGAAAAATGGCCTTTATTATTACTGTTATTTAATGTGGACCTGATCAGTTTCGTGGAAGTACCATTTCATGATGTTGGAAGAAAGAAGTCGGGACAGCAGTATTTTTATAAAGTTATACTAAATAAACCATTATAGATAGGTAGAATCCGCAAAAATTAGTATTTTGGAACATTTTGTCATGATAACAATAATGTTAATGGTTTAATCCCGGTATCCATAAACATCCTTGAATTCATTGTTTAATATGTGTAATCAGGTGATTGTAGAGCTAACGTTACTGTTACCGTTCATCAGTTTGTCGAGTTGATACTAAAAATCGCTTTCGTTCATTAGTTCGGAGGGGTGGAGCTGGTGAAATAGTTTTCGTACCCAGCTTACCCCTCACTCCAACAATGCAGTTTGCCGTGAGCCCATGCTTCGCCATGACCATGAACGAGTCGCAAGGATTGGCGCTTTGAGCCGCCGGCGTGTAACCTCGGGACAAACTGTTTTTCACATAGAAAAACTATGTAGCCATTTTTGTGGCTCCACCTTCAGGTTGTTATATCCATTTTTCTGGCCGAGAACAAGCTTCAGAGTCAAAATGTATGCGGTTCGAGATCCGTGCGAACTAAAACTCGGTCGACTCTTACCCTGGGGTTCACTAGTATATTAGAAAAAGGGTCATGTATGAGTAGCGTCGTCGTTTCGAAAAGCGAAAGCTGAGGTGTCGAGCCGTGCCTTTATTGTACGTTATCTACATAAATACGGAATTCAAAATGAATAATAAGTACACGAACAGTAAAAAGCAAATGCCGCTTCTATAGCTAAAGTAAAAAATATAAAGGCAGCTGCACTTTCCTTTCTGAATTTATATTTAGCGCAGAGAGTATTGAGAATCAAACCATCCATTCAGTGCCAGAATAGCGCACATTATCAAAGCAACCATTCTACTCCCGTTCGTTAGTCGTTTGCCCTGCCCATATTTCTTTGCATCTTGTTCTTGTGTAGATGACCTCAAAGTAAATTTTTCGCTGGTGTCCTTTTTTCATAATGTGCTTCTAATATATGTTATGAGAAAGGTGTGTCTAAACATATAATTCCGTCTTCCTTTTTTCCTTTTTGATATTAAGCTTTTCCCTTTCAGCTCCTGCAATACTTCCAATTTCTTCCTTCATTCTTTCATTCAATCAACCAATGAGTGAAATATTTGACAGAAAATAAAAGTTGTGCTGGAGACAATAAGAATAAATATATAGGAATTAATTAAAAAAGTAAGTTATAACAGATTTGATCCATTTGAAAGTGTCTGGTCATTTCAACCATTATCAAGTAAGCTAACAGTGCGACAGAGGTGCTTTCCAACTAGCAGTAAATGTGAGGGGTTCAACAGCTATAGTATGTAACTAAACAATTCCTCTGCTCTCCGAGGAATGGTAAGTATTGGTTGGTTGGTTTAGTGATTAAACGAACCAAAGTACTAGGTCATCACTCATTTCTACTTTATAAACTAAAAAAATACTTAACTATGCTAATGTCAAGTAATTTTCTAAAGGCCGGATCAGTCTTAGCCCTACCCCAACAAATCTAAGTTCAACGTAATTCACTGTACGCAATATATGTACATGTACCTGTAAAACAAACAGTTAAAATAATACGCCGACAATAATATATTTCGATATCACAAGTAATGTTGTGAAGTACTGTTCTACAAGATCAAAGCATTACTGTATGTGAGACTTCTTTTAGTCACCGACCTGGCGAGGTGGCGCAGCGGTAACACACTGGACTCGCAATCGGTAGGACGGTGGTTCAACCCCCCCCCCTTCCTCCGGCCATCCTAATGTAGATTCTCCTGATTTCTCTAAATCAGCCAGAAAAATGCCGGGATGATTCCCTTCAAGGGGCACGACCGATTTTATGACAAACATTTGCTGTGTCACCCAACTGGGTAATGCCAACTTCACATGACTGACAACATAAAAGACGCGAGGCCGCCAGGACGTTAAGTAAAATTTAACCGTACGTAACACGTTCTTTTATAACACGATTCGACAATGTATGTGTTAAATTCAACTATTGCTGAAGTGTTGTCTCAAATTCAAATCATGTTCACACCCACTAGCATAGCTTACAACCTCACATCGTGTCAGATCATAGTAGTACCGTACGGAAACCTTTTGACGTGAGGTGAGGCAATATGGCGACGTCAGTCACAGAGGCAAGTTTGCCAGTCTAGTAATATATGTCTATAGCTTCATCGTTCCACGAAGCAACTAAAGAAATGAATATACATTATATACATTATATGCATTATTTAATGAGTTAGTTCGTTACTGCCTTGTCCTGACATAAGACTTATGTTCATACAGTTTATTAATGTTATTAAAACTACGTCTTCAAAGTTATTTGTCTGCAATTATATGTGTTTCTATATACGTATCCAACATTATTAATTTGTGCAAAAATTGGAGTTTATAATTGTGAAGGAGAGAAAATAAGTTTTTTTTTTCTTTGGAGAGATCTGATTGAAATTATATAACTGATAAACGTGCAGTCAAGTATTAATTGAAGTGTATCTGATACATAACGAGAAGAATGATTGATTATGCGTTTTGACAATCGATAAAACGGTCAACTAAAATTTCACGAAGTTGATAGTGAGATTTTTATGGGATGTAAATGATTTTTAGGGCAATTCGTTAGGTTTATATCGAGAATTAATGCTTCGTACAAGGACCTTTAAGTACTATTATTAGCAATTTAATTGGATTTTTGTCTCCGAGTGATGCGTGTGCGGGAATTGTAGTTCGATTGCGGTCAAGTTAAAAGTTGACGCACTATTGCGATCAACTCAAATTTTGACGTACTATAGATAGGAAGCTCTTTGGAATCAATCACTAGGCAACTGTCAAACTGATATCGATAGAGTTTCCTGTAACAAATGGTGATACTGTTAGTTGAAATGTCATTTGCCCGCGTCCCATGACAACTGTAGTTCTGCAATGCCTAGAAGGTCAAATACGAAGTTTGAGGGTATTCCCATTGCCACGTTGTGTCAGGAGGGATTTCATCAAGGGAAGTTTCCAGACATGTCTGAGAGACCTAAGGCGATGTTCATCGTACGCAGAGGAGCTACAGTGATGCGGGAACTGTCAATGACTTGCCTCGATCTGGTCTCCCAAAGGCTACCACAGCACCTGTAAACCGCTACTCACACATTTTTGCTCGGTGGAACCCTGAGAGGAAAGCCGCCATGCTGAACAATGATTTTTTCGAGCACCCACAGGACATGTTTCGCCTCAAACTTCATAACATGGCAGCTTCACTCCTGACGTCCATGGCGAGGCCCATCTTTGACACCTGGACACCATGCAGCGCGGTACTGATGGGCGTAATAGCGAGCTGGATGTTCTCGCCAGAATTGGCATCTCAACACAGATAAGGCTCCCATCCGCCTTCAACCAGACAATCGTCGGAGAATTTTTGTGGCATCCTGGTCGGCCTGTACGTCTTAGACATACTGTGCAGCAGGTGGAGGTTCCCTGATGTACTGGGGTGGCGTTATGTACGGCTCTACGGTCCAGAGATGACATCTACACATACATGGGATACTCTGCAAATCACATTTAAGTGCCTGGCAGAGGGTTCATCGAATCACCTTTATACTATTCATCTCCCATTCCACTCTCGAATATCGCGCGGGAAGAAAGAACATCTGAATCTCTCCGTTCGAGCTCTGATTTCTCGTATTTTATTCTGATGATCATTTCTACCTATGTAGGTGGGAGACAACAATATATTTTCGCAATGGGAGGAGAATGTTGGTGATTGGAGTTTCGTTAGTAGACCACGCCGCAGCGATAAGCGCCGTTGTTGTAATGATTCCCATTCCAAGTCCTGTATCATTTCCGTGACGCTGTCTCCTCTGTAACGTGACAGTAGAAAACAATCTGCCCCTCTTTGAACATTTTCGATGTCCTCAGTCAAAACTACCTGATAAGGATCCCACACTGGGCAGCAATACTCCAAAAAAGGACGGACAAGTGTAAAGTATGCAGTCTCTTTAGTAGTTCTGTTGCATCCTTTAAGGGTTCTGCCAATAAAACGCAGTCTCTGGTTCGCCTGTCTCACGACATTAGCTACGTGTTCTTCCAGTATAAGTCTGAAGAATCAGTAATTCCTAGATATTTTGTGGAGTTTACGGCCTTCACGTTTGATTGATTTAACTCGTAAACAAAGTTTAACGGATTTCTTTCCGTACTCATCCTCCGCGATAAATTCCAGTACTCGATACCACTCGTCAGCTTTGACCAATGAAGACACAGGTAATGCAAAGATACGCTACTTTCAGCATGGCGCGGCAAAACATCGAAATATTCATGGAATTAAACGAGACTAGCGCGGTAAAACGAGGGTTGTGGGCGAGGACACACTAAAATCAAGAATATGAAACGGAAAACAATCAAAATTCATTAAAAATACAACATAAATAACAGAATTACAACAAAACAGGAAATTAAAGGCTGTACAATTAAATTGGTATCGACAACTGGAATTTATCTATTTAGGTCAGTTCCAATTGACGATACCAGTTTTTTACCGAAATACTTGGACGGTATCAGCAACTAGAATTAACCTCTATAGATTAATTCCAGTTGCCGATACCAGTTTCTCTCATACAGAAAAAAAATTGTTTCCTGTATCGATAACTAAAAATAACCTCTTTAATACCAGTTCACGATTCCATTTTTCACAATTTCATACAGGAATGTTTAATCGGTATCAACAATTAGGATTAACCTGTATAAATCAACTCCAGTTGTCGATACCAAACCATCCTGTGGAAACGTCAATTTTAGCTACCACAACAGATAATTACGAAAGATAATTTAATCAATCACCAACATTGACGTAGACTTTCACCTCGCATCCCTGAAATTACTCGTGATAATTTTGGCAAAGAATACTCAATGATGGCAATCACATAACATAAATTCATCAGAACTTCTTTTCTTAGGAACCTTAACTAACTTCATATTATCAGAATACATGTGACTAGTACAATATTCCCCCACTAATTACTAATTAAAAACATATTCACATAACATACATGAAGAATACACCAAAAGTCCATATTTCCCGCACACGAATACAACGTACGAAGATATCTTTTGACATACATAAATTTCAATTACAAGTATCAAGAATACTAAACGTCCCCCATTTTTTAAAATGTATTTAGAAAACATAATCATATTACATACAAAAACTTACACTTCGATTCGGCTTACACAAAATTACGCCGTCTTTATAATACTACATCTGCGTCTTGTAACAACAAAAACATCACCCACTGCCAATTGTCCGTGCCCACTACAGATACAATGACGTAACATATGTCGTCTTTGGTCAAAGCCGACGGGTAGTATCGAGTATCCGAATTGACTCCATCCTACGACGCATAGTGGAACGATGTCGCCAACATTTCTGCGAGGGATTCTTTTTAATGGACTTCGTTTCTCTCACTCATCGTGCAAATCTTGTGAATGCGTTACTTCATGATAACGACATCGCAAGATTAGAATGGCTGGCATGTTCTCCTGACATGAAACGTGTCTATCACGCCCGGGATACGTTAAAAAAGGCAGTTTTTGGATGGTTCGACGCACCGAGCAATCTGAGAGATGTACGCCGAATCGCCTTTGATGAGTGGGACATGTGGAGCAACAGCCCCTTGGTGATCCAGTGGACGTTATCTAGGCCTGCATCAGGGCATGTGGGCGTGTTAACTCTGTGGTGGAGCGGCCGAACGTTCCAAGGCGCCTAGCCGCGGAGCGCGCCGCTGCCTGCCGTTGGAGGTTCGAGTCCTCCCTCGGGCATTGGAGTATTTGTTGTCCTTAGCGTAAGTTAGTTTAAGCAATTTGTAAGCCTACCGACTGCTGACCAGACTAGTTAAGTCACATATATTTAGAAACATTTCAATTTTGATTTGACGTATAACATACTGCCGGTTTTTAGGAGACCTGGTGTCTCTGGGATACAAATTCAGATTGTCTAGGTCATTGCGTATAACTTGTCAATTAGTGTTCTGGTGAACAATAAAGAGAACTCAAATGTCTTTTGTATATCTCTGTTCCATTTTTATGTAAAATTCTGAACCCCTGGAATTGTGGTGATGCAATATTTTTTTTATCTGTGTACATGATTTCGATCACCATACGAATTCTTTGTTATATAAATTAATCTGCACACTAAACACGGTTTTATAGTAAGAACTCTTTACAGGCGTGGACAACAAGAACATTGTTTTTTAATTCTGTTCGTTTTGGTCACATTAAAAAAGAACATATTCAAATTTTGTCATTTGACATGTTCTTGTCATTTGGAAGAAGTTTGTTCCGTTCGAGAATGAAGTGAGTGAAAGTACGTGACAAATTGAAATTATTACAATAATTATTTTTAGACAGAGCATTACGAGAAGTTTCGTCTAAAGTATGACGACTGTATGAAATGTCGGGAGAATCTGCATACTTATGGAAAACCGTCACAATTGTGCGATTGGATTCGTGATTACCTGTCAGAGAGGACGCAGAACACTGCAATTGACGGAAAGTCATCGAGTAGAACTGTAGTGACATCTGGCATTCCGCGGGGAAGTGTTATAGACCCCCTTTTTGGATTTTCTCTCAGAAAGAACACAGGACGTAGTAATTTAGGAGGCAATCTGAAGCACCTCTCTTAGGTTGTTGGCGGAAGATGCTGTCACTCATCGGTTAGTAAAGTCACCAGAAGATTAAAAGCAAGTGCAAAATGATTTAGATAAGATGGCTATTGACCATTAATAATGAGAAATGTGAAGTCATCCATATGACCACTAAAAGAAGCCCCGTTAAATTTAATTTACACGTTGGCAGAACACTTAGAAGGTGAAACAGTTCTACTAAAGAAACTGCCTACACTACACTTGTGCGTCCTAATTTGGTGTATTGCTGCGCATTGTGGGATCCCCACCAAGTGGGACTGACAGACGATTTAGAGAAAATTCAGAGAAGGGTAACTCGTTTTGTCATATCGCTATATGGGGGCGTGAGTGTCACGGAAATAACGCACGGTTGGGGTGGAAATCATTAAAATGATGGCGTTATTTGTTGCGACAAAATCTATTTGTGAAATTTCTTACACAAACTTTCTTTTCCGAATAGAGAATTTATCTTGTTAGCACCCACCTACATAGGAACACATGATCATGGAAATAAAATAAGAGAAATCGGATTGAAAATGGAAAGATTTAGGTGTTCCTTTTTCCCGCGAGCTATTAGAAAATGGAACTGTAGAGAAACATCATAGCCGGCCGCAGTGGCCGAGCGGTATGCGGCGCGCCAGTCACAGTCGCCACAGTCGCCCGGCCGCTACGGTCGGGGTTTCGAATCCGCCTCGGGCATGTATGTTTGTGTCGTCTTTAGTATAAGATAGTTTATAAGTAGTTCGTAAGTTTAGGGACTGATGAACCCGCAGTTAAGTTCCTTAAGCTTAACAAACATTTGAACAACATTTGAGAAACATCATTAAAAGCGGTTCGATGAACCCCCTGCCATGCACTTGCAGAGTATTTGTGTAGATGTAGAATCAGACCACCTGGCAACTACTTCGTCACGTGGGAAGCTGTATTAAATGGCGAAACATCACGACACGGCACAGCGATCACTTCTCATTGGTCACACACATAAGGTTCGGTATTAGTGGCCGAGCGCATTTCCCCTGTCGGGGGTTCGAATCCTCCCTCGGGCATGGATGTTTCTACTGTCTTTAGTATAAGTTAGTTTATAAGTAGTTTGTAAGTTTAGGAACTGATACCCATAAGCTTAACAATCATTTGAACATTTTGTTCCGTATTAGATCACTCAGGCTGACAACTGGAGGACATAAAATACGAGCTGGCCGAAGTCGACCGCCTTTTACCAAATTTTGCCGATTCAGATTTAAAGAGCGACCAGCGCGTTCGACGCGGTGCCACACTACAGACTGCTAACGAAGATACGAGCTTATGGAATAGGTTCATAGATTTGTGACTGGCTGGAAGACTTCCTAACTAATAGAACGCAGTACGTTGTTCTCGACGGCGAGTGTTCATCAGAGACGAGTGTATCGTCAGGCGTGCCCCAGGGGAGTGTGATAGGACCGCTATTATTTTCTATCTCTGTAAATGATCTGATGGACAGAGTAACTTGTAATTTTCGGCTGTTTGCTGATGATGCTGTGGTGTATGGGAGGGTGTCGTCTTTAACTGACTGTAATAGCATACAGGATGACTTAGACAAAATTTCTAGTTGGTGCGAAGAATGGCAGCTAGCTCTCAATGTAGAAAAATGTAAGGTGATGCGCATGAGTAGGAAAAACAATCCCATAATGTTCGAATACAGCATTAGTAGTGAGCTTCTTGATGCTGTCGCGTCGTTCAAATATCTAGGCGTAACATTTCAGAGCGACATGAAATGGAACGAACATGGAAGGACAGTTGTGAGCAAGGCGGACAGCCGACTTCGGTTTATTGGGAGAATTTTGGGAAGATCTACTTCACCTGTAAAAGAGACCGCGTATAAAACGCTTGTACGACCACGTCTTGAGTATTGCTCAAGTGTTTGGGACCCGCGGCAGATCAGTTGAAAGGAAGACACAGAGGCAGTTCAGAGGCGAGCAGCTAGATTTGTTACTGGTAGGTTCGACCAATGCGCAAGTGTCACGGAAATGCTCCGGCAACTCAATTGTGGATCGCTGGAGGAAAGATGACGTTCTTTTCGTGAATTTCTGTTGAGTAAATTTAGAGGGCCGGAATTTGAAGCTGAGTGTAGTACGATCTTGCTGCCGCCTACTTACATTTCGCGTAAAGATCACAAAGACAAGATACGAGAAATTAGGGCTCGTACGGAGGCATATAGAATTTTTTTTTTTTTTTTCGTCGTTCTATTTGCGAGTGGAATAGGATAGGAAATGCCTAGTAGTGGTACAGTGTACCCTCCGCCACGCACCTTACGGTGAATTGTGGAGTATGTATGTAGATGTAGATGTACTATATACTTCTTATTGCCCAGTGGCAAGCGGCCAATTTCGCCGTTGAAACATAGAACACTGAGATAATTAGGACGATGGACATACCCTCCTCCGAAGAAGCGGCCGCCGTGCAGAATGCGACAGCTGCGAGGAGGACGACGCGAGCGGGCAGCGAGGACCTCATGGTGGAGACGGCGGCGCGGCGCCTGAGTCACTGGCCGTCTTAAAGTGGCTGCAGGAAGGCCTCAGCCGCAACTTCCCGTTGCGCACCCAGTATCTCGGCGCAGAAACCGGGCCGCCCAATCAGCGCTGCAGTCACGGGAGCAAGGGCACATTCAGGCAACCCGTAACACCGCCCCCGCGTCACAATCTCCTTGGCAATTTTCGCCTGAATAAAAGTTAAATTTGTTAACTTCGAATATTGATTTAAAGAAAGTCCTTTCTGAAGGCATTTGTATAGAGTGTTGCCTTGTATGGAAGTGAAACATGGACGATAAACAGTGCGGACAGGAAGAGGATTGAGGCTTTTGAAATTTGGTGCTACAGAAGAATGCTGAAGATTAGGTGGGTGGATCGCGTAACTAATGAGGAGGTTGTTGTTGTTGTGGTCTTCAGTCCGAAGACTGGTTTGATGCAGCTCTCCACAACACCCTATCCTGAGCAAGCCTCTTCATCTCCACATAAGAACGCCAACCTACATCTTTCTAAATCTGCTTACTGTATCCATCTCTTGGTCTTCCTCGGCGGTTTTTACCCCACACACTTCCCTCCAACGCTAAATTCACAATCCCTTGATGTCTAAGAATGTGTCCTACCAATCTATCCCTTCTTTTAGTCAAGGTATGCCAGAAATTTCTTTTCTCCCCAATTCTGTTCAGTACCTCCTCATTAGTTACGCGGTCCACCCACCTAATCTTCAGCATTCTTCTGTAGCATCACATTTCAAAAGCCTCTATCCTCTTTCTGTCCACACTGTTTATCGTCCATGTTTCACTCCCATACAAGGCAACACTCCATACAAATGCCTTCAGAAAGGACTTCCTTGCGCTTAAATCAATATTCGCTATTAACAAATTTCTCTTTTTCAAGAACGCCTTTCGACCCATTGCCATTCTGCATATTATATCCCCTGTACTACGACCATCATTTGTTATTTTACTGCCCAAGTACCAAAACTCATCTACCTCCTTTATTGTTTCGTTACCTAATCTAATTCCTTCAGCAGTTAATGACCTATGAGTCAAAATTATGCGAACACCAAATTTCAACACCAAGAAGCACCGAAAATATTACAGTCAAAGTCATTGGGGAGTTAACACTTTATACAACGATCACATGATTGAGAATGCAGCCACGTGTGAAATCAGAAATATGACGAAATCAGTATTGAGACCCTTGACGTTGGTGGAGAATACCGCAAGTAATCAAATTTAAGTAATTAAAAAATTAAAAAATGCTCAGTCTCTGTTGCAATATTTTATTCTCCAATAACGCGTTTCGCGCTGTTAGCGCATCGTCAGACTGGAAAAAGACAAATGTTTTGTTACAGTCCGTGTACCTGGCGGGCAGCGAATCTAATGTGGCTAAGGTGAGTAAATTTGAAAATTCAGACTTACTTGGGCGGAGATGGAGCCACAGAACTATCTATTGCTGTGTAGGAGGTATCTTAATTTGTGTTATTGGGCGCCTGCAAAGAGGTAAACGTACAAAGTACGTAAGGGTTATTTGAACTAGAATAACTAGAGACTAAAGGGGTGTGGTATGGAAATTAATGGAACGCTTTTATATGATAAAACTCACCATAGCAGCAGAGGAGTCGCTGTCGCGGCAGGTCCACGTTTACAACTCACAAATTGTTAAGATACCTCCTACACAGCAATAGATAGTTCTGTGGCTCCATCTCCGCCCAATCTGACGATGCGCTAACAGCGCGAAACGCGTTATTGGAAAATAAAATACTGCAACAGAGACTGAGCATTTTTAATTAAATTTGTTAACTTCGAATATTGATTTAAGCCTAAGGAAGTCCTTTCTGAAGGCATTTGAGGATTGAGGCTTTTGAAATTTGGTGCTACAGAAGAATGCTGAAGATTAGGTGGGTGGATCGCGTAACTAATGAGAAGGTACTGAACAAAATTGGGTAGAAAAGAAATTTATGGCATACCTTGACTAAAAGAAGGGATAGATTGGTAGGACACATTCTTAGACATCAAGGAATTGTGAATTTAGCGTTGGAGGGAAGTGTGTGGGGTAAAAACCGCAGAGGAAGACCAAGAGATGGATACAGTAAGCAGATTCAGACAGATGTAGGTTGCCGTTCTTACGTGGAGATGAAGAGTCTTGCTCAGGAAATGGTATTGTGGAGAGCTGCATCAAGCCAGTCTCCGGACTGAAGACCACAACAACAACAACAACACCAACAAGTTAATGACATATGAGTCAAAATTATTCGAACACCAAAATTCAACACCAAGAAGCACCTAAAATATCACAGTCAAATTCATTGGGGAGTTAACGCACAGCCACGTGTGAAGCCAGAAATATGACGAAATCAGTATTGAGACCCTTGACGTTGGTGGAGAATACCGCGAGTAACCAAATTTAAGTATCTCTGTTCTACAGTCATTAGCAATGGACTACTCCCAGACGAGGTCAATGAAGGATGCAGGCAGCTTGGATGAAGTGGCGAATAATAGGAGTGACCCGCGATCGTCGGATGAAGAACCACCTAGGCTTTTGACACTGTACCCCACAAGCGGCTTCTTATGAAATTGCGTGCTTATGGAATATCTCCCCAATTGTGCGGTTGGATTCACGATTTCCTATCAGAAAGAACACAGTTCGTTGTAATTGACGGTAAGTCATCGAGTAAAACAGAAGTGATATCTGGCGTTCCACAGGGAAGCGTTATAGGTCCCCTACTCTTCCTCGTGTTTATAAACGATTTAGGAGACAATCTGAATAGCTCCCTTAGATTGTTCGCGGATGATGCTGTCGTTTATCGGTTAGTGAAGTCAACAGAGGATCAAAAGCAACTGCAAAGCGTTTTAGACAAAATTTCTGCATGGTGCGAAAATTGGCAATTGACTCTAAATAAAGAAATGTGTGAAGTAATACACATGACCACTAAAAGAAATCCGCTGAATTCAATTACGCGATAAATCAGTCAAACGTTAAGGTCGTAAATTCTACCAAATACCTTTGACTGGAGAAAACACATAGAAAATATTGTGGGGAAGGCGAACCAAAGGTTACGTTTCATTGGCAGAATGCTTCGAAGATGCACCAGCTCCACCAAGGAGACTGCCTACATCACACTTGTGCGTCCTCTCCTGGAGTACTGTTGCCCCTTGTGGGGCCCTCACCAGGTGGGACTGACGGAAGACATTGAGAAGGTTCAGAGAAGGGCAGCTCGTTTTGTTCTATCACGTTACGGGGGGGGGGGGGGAAGCGTCACGGAAATGTTGCACGAATTGGGGTGGAAATCATTAAAAGAAAGACGTTATTCATTGCGGCGTGATCTGTTTGCGAAGTTTCAATCACCGACCTTTAGTTCTGAATGTGAAAATATTTTGCTAGCACCCACCTACATAGGGAGACATGACCATCCCAATAAAATAAGAGAAATCAGATCGAAAACGGAACGATTTAGGTGTTCTTTCTTCCCGCGCGCTATTAGAGAATGGAACGGTAGAGAAAAGTTATTGAAGTGGTTAATGAACCCTCTGCCAGGCACTTGAATGTGATTTGCAGAGTATCTATGTAGATGTAGAAGTCGAAGATCTACTAGACTGACATCCGCCCTGTCGCTTTCTATAGTACCGAGTGCTGGCTAGTCACAAAAGAGACAAAACGAAGATTAGAGGTCATGGAGACGAAGATGCTTAGATGGACAGGTAGCTTTACTCGACTTGATCACGCTTTAGACGACACCATCAACAAACGTTTTGGGGTTGCACCCATCCTTATAAAAAGGTTTGGATAAGTTCTGCGTGAAAATGACAATTTTATAGCTGATGATGATCGTGTGGCATTTATGGCCCTTAGACCCTAACTGGGGTCGAGTTCAGCCTGCCTGATGCAAATCTTTTTATCTGACTCCACTTTGGCGACTTGCTGTCGACGACGAGAACGACACAACAGTCAACAGCCAGTCCCCGAGCGGAGAAAGTCTCCAACCCGACCGGGATTCGAATCCGGGCCCCCTGCGTGGCGACTACAGAGGTGGACAATTTTATAGCAAAGGCAGCTTACCCATCGCAGTATATACGATCTCATATTTACTGAGTAATATGTTGTACAATTGTATAATTTTTCAGGTATATATTCATTTGTACAGGGTGTCCAGAAAAGGGCTCCCTGATTTCAAAATTAAATATCTCGAAAACAAAGATCGATAGAGCAATGCAGTAAACGATATGTTTGTTGTGAAAGCTGTAAGACGTTTATACAGCAGTTTGAAATAATAGTTATAAAAGCTGCTAACAGATGGCGCTGTACGCTGTACAGCTCATATCAGCATACGTAAGTGAAATAATCGTATGAAAACACTTTTTGCAAACAATCACATCACAATGTTTTCAAAATGTTCACTATTGGCACTACAGAGGTGGCGAAAACTAAGAATGAAATTCGCCATCACATTTCGTAGTGTCTCAACCGAAATGGATTAACATGCCACAGAGATCGCAGATTCAAGCTCGTCCAGCGTGGCGGGATGCTTCGGGCAGACCATGTCTTTCACTGTGCCCCACAAAAAAAGTCACAGGGAGTCAAACCCGGCGAATATGGAGGCCAATCCATGCCTGCACCAGTAAATTTGGGATGTACCAAAGCAATGCCTCGATTCCCGAAGTATTCCTCAAGAAAGCGAAGCACTTCAAAAAAATGTTCAAATGTTTGTAAATCTATCGGACCAAACTGCGTGGTCAACAGTCCGTAGCTCACAAACTACTTAAACCTAGGTAAACTAATCTAAGGACAAACACACACACCCATGCCCCAGGGAGGACTCGAATCTCCACGGCGAGCAACCGCGCGCTCCGCAGCGAGACGCTTTAGACCGCTCGGCGCGAAGCACTTGTTCGGTCCGATGTGGTCGGGCTCCGTCTTGCATAAACCATTCAGTACTTGGTAGACAATTGCTGTGTGGTGACAAATTGTTCCAAAATTGCAACATAAAGTGCACCAGTGACCGTTTCTCGAATGAAAAAAGGGCCAATAATGCCTCTGCTGCATACTGCAGCCCACACAGTAACTTTAGGAGAATATAGGGGTTTCGCTTCACACCAATAAGGCTTTTCGGAACCCCAAAATCGCCAGTTCTGCTTATTCACGTATCCATTTAGGTGGAAGTGTGCTTCATCTGTAAACCAGATGCAGCTAACATCAAATACTTCACTATCAATCATTGTGAGCATCTGATTAGCAAAGGCAACCGTTTGTTGTACGACTCGTACGGGTATGGCCTGGCGCGTTTGAATTTTGAATGGAAACATGTGTAGGCTCTTTCTCAGTATTTTCTGCGTGCTGGAACGCTTCAAATCAGTCTCAGATGCAATTCTAGGGACGGATGACATTGGATTTCGCTGAATAATTCCAGAAACTGTGGCGATATGTTTAGCCGTAACTGCGGTTTGCTTGCGGCCAACATGCCCCACTAGATCATCAGTTACGCTGCCTGTTCACTGAAATTTTGCGAAGAGCGTACGAATGGTTTTCGCATCGGGTCCTTTTGTAACATTAAATCGTGCTTGAAAACTTCGCCTTGTTGCCGTAGCACTCTCTTCTAACCTGTGGTACTCTAGCACCAGAAAAACGCGATGTTAAATGGAGTACACGGCTTTAATCTCTTCCTTCGGTACGCTAACCTCCTTTCACGTTTCAATAGAGGACTGATCGCTCTGGGCTTCGGATCACTATGTATACTAGGCATTACGTATGGCGATTACAGCGCCATCTGTTAGCAGCTTTAGTAACTATTATTTCAAACTGCTGTATAAACTTCTTACAGCTTTCACAATAAACATACCGTTTACTGCATTCCTCTATCGATCTTTGTTTTCGAGATATTTAATTTTGAAATCAGGGAGTCCTTTTCTGGACACCCTGTATAAGTGCTGTATGTCTGAAAAGTCTGTTGCAAATGTAATCAGTAGCAAAGAAGTAGTAGATTAAAACTTGGTGCGTGAGGGGGCGGTTTTCCAGGAACGTTACTGTTTATGTGCTCGTATCTCATGAACTAAATGTCGTACTGTGATGCAATTTAGTAGGTACATTCAACTATATATGTGTGTATACTGTTTGTAAAATTTCCTGCAGGTACAATATGTAGTGTAGAAATTATGAATTCCAATTTTATACCGAATGCTGTAGTTTTACTCCGTGAACAGCGGAAAAGTAGTAAGCGAGAAACTTTTTCCTTTCATCAATTTTGCTATGGTTGTCAGCGAGGAAAGGTTTCCTACAGGTTTGAAATTACGTTCAAAGTTTGTTGCAAGTTGCTAAGGAAAGTTTACTTTCGTCAAAGATTCTTTAATCAAATCTAGAGGCTCGCCGTAGATTTGATCAAAGAAAGCGATCGTCTTATTTTTATGCAGTGAGAAATGTGATCGCTTGAAGCGCTAGTGTCGCGGTAGAAGTTTTTGACGTAACGATGACCGCGAAATTTGTCTGGAGTGTTGCCGCAACCACGAAATTAATACAGTTGTATGAGGCTGATGAAGCCTTAAATAACTGTCGGCATCCAGATTACAAGATTCGGCTGCATCGCGCCGAAAGGTGCAAAACAATTGCCGAAGTTATTAGTGCTGAGGTAAAAAATGGTTGCATGGCAGAACATGTAAAAAAAAAAAAATAGTAATGGCCTCCGCACAAATTTTGCAGCAGAGAAGGCAAAAGTACGTAATGACACTGTATTTAATACACTGAAAATGTTTATTTAGCCAAAAATGTTAACATAATACATACTTACATAGTTACAGTACCAAAAATACAAATATTGTGAATGCTTTTATTACAGATACGTCAGAGTGCCAGCAAGATTGGAAGCAGCGCACATGCTCGATACCAGCCACAGGTCTATTCGTTTTATACGCTAAAATTTTAGATCAAACCACTACAGCTCAAGAAAGCGTCTGCAATATTGAAAGGGGAAGTGACACAGGGACACCCACCTTTGAAGATACATTTGAGGTGGGTGTATTTCTTTACATACATTTACGTAATGCAGTTGTCTTGCCAAGGTACTTTTCCATCCGCATTGTAAAATATTTTGGAATGGCCTCTAATTACTCTTCCGTGTATTTGACGACCAAAAATAGCTTGGCAACTGATAGGTAGCATTTCCTGCAGATCCTCGCTGTTTTGAGATTCAAGATATGTACAATTTCCAGCTACTTCAGACACGGATTCCTGACGAGTGTACATATGTTTTCTCATCTCAGTTAACAAGTTATGCAAAGTGCAGGCAGCCAATGTTATTGATGTCACTTTTCTGGAGGTGACTGTAAAGTAGTGAGGAAAATCCTGAAACGGCTGGCAAGAATGCCAAAGGCACTTTCTACAAGTCTTCTTCCACGTGAAAATCTGTAATTAACAATTTTTTCTTCCCTTGTGATTCGGTTTAGAGAATAGGGCTTCATAATATTGTGGCTTAGAGGAAAAGCGTCATATGCGAGCACAAATATGGGCGTTGTGATTTTTTTTTTGTTTCCTAGTTTTCTGCCTTCTGGAATGTTCAAAATAGACGTGTCAAGAAGGTATTCACGGAGTTTACTTTTGGCAAACACTCCAGTGTCCATTAGTTCCGACATCCACATACAAAAACTTTCAGCTAGCATCTACAAGTGCAAACAAAATTATGCTGTTGTAAGCTTTATAGTTGAAGAAGTGAGATCCATTAGCCTGTGGACATGTTATACGAATTTGTTTTCCGTCCTTAGCCCCAATTGTATTGTAAACATTCCACTTTTGTTCAAAATCATTTGCTATTTCCTCCCACTCTGTCTTCTTTTAGGTACCTGAAAATAAACTTTATTGTGTTTAATATAATTTGTGACTAATGGTTTCCATTTTGTACTTATAGCATGAAATGACAGCCAGACAACAATCCCCTGCTGAAGAACAGCAAGAAGTAGATGTGTGTCTCAGTGGCCAACCAGCTACTAACTGACGAGCTCCCATGTAATAGAGGGGCAAAGGCAGCACCAGCTGCAGATTCTCTGGTGGATGCTACACCGACACTAAAAGCTGTAGTTGAACTGACAAAGAAGTAACGGTCCCAAGAGCCATACATGAAATATTGTCAATCTTATACTAACTTCATATACTGTGAGCTTCTGGAGATGAGGAAAGTGGGGGGAGGGGGGGATCATTTGTCAGGCAAACAATTCAGGATATGAACTAATTATTGAGTAGTAGGTGGCAACTGCTAGAAGCTGCATTGCCATCCACATCAGGGTTAATAGAAACTGCCATTGCTCAGGCAGGGATAGAGCAAGAGGACAGTCTCTGAGTTGTGTCACATTTAATTCTTGTTCAGAATTTTGTTTCTCAGAAAGTAAGATGTAAACTTGTATGATTTTTGGTTTTCTCTCTCTCTCTCTCTCTCTCTCTGAGTGTGTGTGTGTGTGTGTGTGTGTGTGCGTGCGTGCGTTTTAAAATATGACAATATCACATGTAAAAGTTCCTAATTAGATTTTGTGTGTGTGTGAATTTAAGTATGAAAACACCGCATGTAAAAGTTCCATATTAATTTGTTTCACAATTTTCGAAAAATAATTTTTGTAAAACTGTCATTGCAAAATAAAATCATTCATACAAAGCAAAGCTGATTGTACAAGATTTTACTTTCCTGTACTATCATCTTTATTTTTATATTGCATCTTGAATTATGTCCAAATACTGTCGCATATTTTTATTGCAATTATCATTACATAGATAATTTAGATTAGGTGGTAAAAGTTTTTTTCTGTTTGATAATAATCAGTTTTTTCTGGATGTATACGTAGAAATGGTGAAATTTTCCCTACCACCACGGTGGCGTTGTGTTATTATGTTGGCAACAACAACACGATAGGAAATCTATGTTAACATGTTAATATTCTTAGACATCTACATAGAATGATTTGAATAGTGATTCGTATAGAGAATTAAATGAACAGCTGTATGCTTCTTCCATGTACCATTGTCTGTTCTATAAAGGTAATTGCCATCGTATGGCAAAACATTTGCGTTGTTACGTGTTTGGTTATGTCATTGTCACACAGTTGCCAACATTATTACGCGATGCCGTCAGGACGGTTTAGTAGAATGTAACCCATGGAAACATGTGGCCTAGTTATGTAAACGTATGTGTATAAAACAAAAACGCACCGAAACAATTATTTACCTATTTACAGTCAGTTACTTCAAAAATTTCGTATAAATAAAAATTGCTCTAAATTCCCATATAGTGTACTAAATATTTATTTACCTTGAGATATTCATCCCTCAGTGCTTTATAAATTCCTTCACAGGTTTCAGGGATAATAATGCTTAATGTGCACTGTGGTATTCGTGTGCTATACTGTAAACTGGAGTAACTCTCTCCAGTAGCGAGAAACCTCAACGTTACAGTAAGCCTGTCTTCTGCCGATATTTGATTTCTGAGGTGGGCATTCTGCTTTGTAATGTAGAGTGCAACTTTACGCAACACATATTGAAAAGTGTTCTCATCCATTCGTAAATAATTCACACAGGACTTGATTCTTCTAATACGACTTGACGTAGAAAAATTCGCTGTATACTTTTCTCATCACGCCGTGAAACCCAATGCCTCACCCAAGTCCGTTTCCTTTTCCTTTTTTTCCGCTCTTCCAAATGTCTAGCCATTGCGATTACTGTACATGCTACAGCTGACGTCAATAAGAGATCTTCGTCCGCCATTTTCAACTCACATTGACAGATTCTTTGTCAAATTGGATACTGTAATGTCCACAGACATATATGTCTGTGGTAATGTCCCCTTTTAGCACGTCCAAGATTCTTTGTCAAAGAATATTGGACAAAGATTCTTTGTCAAAGAAAATTTGATAGTGTTATACCGTCCTTACAGAAGCACTACTTGTATGAAAAACTAGTATGGAAAGCAGCTGTATTGGAAAATTAGTAGCTATTAGATGAGTTTGATATATTGCAGATACGCAACATAACTTTAAAAAATTATTGTTGCGATATCAAAATACAAACTTACGGTTAACGGCTATACCCAGGCCGCTGAAACTTTGCACTTGACGTTTACAAATAACAAGTGAAGAGCAAGAAGCGCGAGGCGCTAGTCGCTAGGAACGATCCAATCACAGCGCGATAAACACTTCCAGTGATCACGTGCCGTGACGTCAACATTCCCGCGTTGCCGACTTTGTTCAGTCCTAACGTAAACAAAGTTGTGTATCGTGTTTATGTTGTGTGTACTTTTTTTCGCTGCGATTTGTTTTACTGTGAGTGGTTTAACTTGACTTTCCGAGTTCAAGTAATTGTATAATGTCACCGAAAAGACGTTTGTCTATTGAAGATTTCTGAGTAAGTTCTCAATTTAGTATGAATAAAAACTTAGAAGCTTATTCTCTGAGCAGGAAATTCATTCTCGCTTCAAACGATCGGAAAGAAGTTATGGTGCAGTGGTTACAAGAAAGAAATATTGCTGCAGATATGTCAATGTCAAAACTTCTTTTATAATCGCACGTGAAACAAAATAAGCATATTACATCCATATATGCAGTAGACGAAATGCAAAGGAGCAGCGTCACAATGTAATAAATCTACCCCCATTTCACTGCCGTTTTAACCCTATAAAATTGATATGGAGTGACATGAAGAATTACTTAAGGAACAATAAGTCTTTCACAATAAAAGAGGTGGAACAGCTGTTGCATGAAGTTGTTGCCAATGTAGATGCTGCATCTTGGGAAAAAAAGGGTCGAGCACGTTGAAAAGCTGATTCGTGATAGCTGATTCGTGATGCGCAAACAATGGAAGGGATCATCAGTAATCATGAACGGTTAATGATTTGTTTTGGTAATGACGACGATTTTGGCAGTGACGACAACAGTGAAGATCGGGAGCTGGATGTAATTGTACCATTGTCGCCGTAAATTGGTGAGTGAAAAGCATTCTGATTATAAAACGTAGAGTGAGACGTTACTATATTGATTATTGTTTATTTCGTACCTGTCATGATTCAATGCTTATTTTCTATATTGCTTTGCTCCGTTATTGAAAGCGTGTGCATTGTTGTGCTCTGGTCTTCATTAATATGCCGTTAATTAATTGCTGCTTAAGAACGAATTATTATATGCACTTTTATTGCTCAATAGCTTACATTTACGAGATGCAACTCAACGCTTCGTCTGCTGTGCGAATAGAGAGAGGCTGGTGTTGCAACGTCGCTAAAGCAGTGTAGCCAACTTAACTCGCCCTAAAGCGAAACGTCAAGTGCAATGTTTCAGCGGCACGGGTATAGTTACGTGAGAATCGGTAGGTTGAAAATGGCTGGAATAAGAGATTTGGTTGACAATGACGATGATATCAAAATTTGGACGATCTAGAGGTCATTGCCCTATAAGGCGTCCTAGACGTTTTTATGTTCGTCCAAATCATTTTGAATGCTGGGATGATGCAGAATTTATTACGCGATTTCGTTTTCGAAAAGCCACTTTGGAAACGTTGCATGAAAAACTCCACGACCATCTGAAGAGTCCAACATATCGTTACGTATTTTGTTAGTTCTCTGTCGTAATAGAAAACAGAAATCATTATTTACGTCTGCAAGCTTATTAATTCAGTATTTACTTATGCTTATTGCGCCTAGTGTAAGGCCTAAAATGTAATGTCTTCTTCCGATCTACAGGAACAGTGCACTTTCACCTATGTGCAAGTGCTTGCACTAAGGTACTACGGGCTTTGCAGTATTTTATCGTACAAGGCCCTAAGCACTTTTGTTCTCCTACATGTTCCATGGACGGCATTGCATTCATTTTCCACAATGTCGCTTCCTTTTCCTTCCATGTCGTAGCGTCTGTCTTTTTACATTCCAGTGTGTTCTTATATTTCTCTATTAAGCACACAAGACTATCGCACTAACTTCTTGTAAAATCGAGCTGCTTTCACGTTTGTTTTCTATAGCGCCAAATAACTGTCTGCTAACCTCTTCCGATAGTCAAATATAGCGAATAGCTGTTTATTCAGACGGCACTTTCATTTGTTTCTATTGCCAACATAGTCGAAATATATCGTACCTTCACGTTTACTCCAGGTTGGCAAACGAGAGGTGTATCTGGCAATGACAAACGCAGTGCATTTAACGAGCACATTTAACTGGACGTTAACTAACGAGAAGACTAACGAAGATGGACGAACCGACCCTTAGTCACATCGAAATGACGATACGGGCCAAAATAGTCTTGTTTACCTGGCGTTTGTTACAACTGCTGCCGTAGTGGAAAAACTGTTTCGTTTTTTAGCAGAAAGTGCTATAATATACGTAACCAGATCGGTAAAACACCCGTTACGGGTGGTATTTGTACTGACAGTTGTTTCAATTATTTGACAATATTAGACAAAACGATTACGATTTCTCATGTTGCATACAGTTTTATAGAACATCAGTGCCTTTAATTTCTGCCACATTACGTCAATAGCAGAAAATATTGTTCCAGTATGTTTTCTGTTAGGTATGATCCTTTTTATAAATACCACATCAGAGTTCGAACAACTTTCCGCCTTTTAGTGAAAACATTAGGATCACACACCCATTAACCATCGCAATACCAACGCCTTTTCGATAACCATAACTTATACTAGCAAGGGGGTAATGGGAGGGGGGAGCATTATTCACACCATATTTTCTTTATTTTACAAAGGAAAAAAATCGTTACTGTTATTTACTTTTATTAACAACAGAGTCTTTAATCGGGTAATGATGTATAAGTAAGGTTCAGAACGTGAAAATATATTTTAGAATTAGCAAAAGTATACAACATTAAAATACATAGAAAATTGAAAACAGCCAGATATCCAGAACCAAATTAAGAGAATACTCTTTCTTGATCGTGACCCATGAACGCAATTGCTTGGCAGTCGCAGACATTGAAGCCCTTTGGTGTCTGCACGCTGACTTACTCCTGATTTGCAATTTCAAAATAAACAAAATAAAAATGCATGTTACTCTGTGGTAGGAAATAAGTCAAAATTGGTCACACTTTCTTGCTGTATTAGAATGTGCTCAATTTGGAAATGGTAAGATGAAAATCTCTTCAGAAAGGAAGTACAATATTAATGCAAACAAAGTGGATACTGAATTTTAATGTTGGACATTGTAACATTTCCGCTTAATTGTGAAAATCTGTGAGTACAGCATACAAAGAACAGCAGCCCCTATCCTGTCCCCCCAACCATGCCCCTCCATGCTTCCACAAGCTGCACCCCACCTTCTCCCACTACTAACAAAAACATAATTGTGGTATACTTGATGCTTCTATAGCTGACAGGCACTCTCCTGGAATAACTGACCCATCTGTTTAAACAAGTGACGAAAAGGAACTAAAAGTTTTTATATATTATAAATGGTAACTTTCAGTATCATTGAAGCACAGAAATCTTGTACTGTGTAACCACAAAGTCACGTGCTAGACGACGAAATGTTAAGTTCATTTTTGCTTATGACATTTGAAAACAACTAGTGTTAAGTAATTACAGCAGTAATCTAACATTTATCTTAAGGAATTTATGGAAGTATTAAATATACCATCTAAATTATGACAGTTTCTCCTCCTATTACCTAATTATAACAAAATGTAAAATTACATTCACTTTAATATATTAATTTGCTTACCAGCTGGTTCATTTGGCATTATCTCCAGGTTTCTGCACTAGTGTCAGCTGAACTTACACAGCTTCCACTTACATCCAAAGTTAGTTGTAAAGTGCTTCTCAAAATCTCTGCTGGATTTGTGTTAACAGTCATATCTGAAAACAAGACATACTACTGAAAAAAACACAAAGTACTTCAAATCTGGTAATTTTTGAGTGCAATTCACATAATTTGTAGGGTAGAAATTGTTTATTCTGCAGTGCTCGGTTAAATTTTACGACTTGCCTCGTCGGTTCCGGGAGATAATGCTGGCACCAATGGTGAACTCCGATGGCCAATCCCGAGGCAGATGTAGGCAGCCACTGAGATTCGTTGTATTTTTTTCGTCAAAACTGTAATCTTTACTTTACGAGGATAGTCAGATTACTGAACGGGCAAGGGTACATACAAGAACATGCCAACCATAGAGCAGGAACAGTATTAATTAATCTGTGAGTGAAACGAGTTGCAATAACATTTAGACTGCAGCTCGTTAATAATTTACCATTGGTGCCAACATCTCCCGTGACCGACGAGGCGAGTACTAAAATTTTACCCAGTGCTCAACTCTTTACATTAAGGGGCTACTGAGAAACTCCACATGCCCATTTTATGACAAAATTTCAATATGATTTTGTGTTTAACATATAGGCCGATCATGTTATGAAGAAACCCCGTATGTACAGGCATTTTCTATGTGGTAAAACTTTACAATCCAGGCCGCCGCGCAGTATCGAATGTTCAGATGTTGGTAGCGGCCGCGGCCAACCAATCGTAGCACAGACGGTGACAGCCAATCAGATATCGCGTAATATAGCCTATGTGTTGCTTTGACGATAGATGATATTGATAGTAAAGTAATGTCAAACACTCACATCAAGACGAGATGAAATATTGCCTATTCTAATGTACGAAAAACGTAAAATAATTATGACGTAAGTGAAAAAACACCGAGAAGAAAGCACTGAAATATTACGCAATTTATAATGAACACCACACGAAAAATTCATCAGTAACTGCAAATGATACATGTTAAACACTGTTATGATTAGTATCACGAAATAAGAATCGTATTTTATGTTAGCGTAATGATCGTTGTTTAGAACTTCCTGACTTTGACCGTAACACACTATGATCAAAACATGTGAAAAAAAGGTGTTAACATCACGTTTCAATTACTTTATTTTTAAAATGAATAACACTATTCGAATGCGGAACATCGCTAACTCCAGAATTATGTTTCTGTACATGGACAGGTTTCTTGTTTAAATTCAGTACTTTCCTGTAACGCAAATCGAAATAAGTGTGTCTTTCTTTTAAATGATATGAATAATGAAAATTTTTCCAATGGCTTTGGATACGCTCATAATGCTACTTATTGAAATTGTCATTCAACTCTCGTAAAGGAAGCCATATGTTGTAAAACTCAACGTTATGTCCATACAAAAAAGCGGCAAAAGTCTTACAATCACCATAATTAAAACCACTTGTGAACACTATCTTGACAAGGTAGTATGGCCAAAAAGCAGCTTTCGAAGAAAAAAAAAACTGCAATGACAATCAGGAAACATTCTTCGTCATTATCTTTCACTGAATATTCATTCAGAATGAAATTTTTACTGTAACTTGCAATCCCTAAGCAGATAAACAGCGCAATGATACATATATGCAAAACATCACTATAGAAATCAGTACAATTTCTTTGAGAATAGAAAGTACTACCACATTGCGAATGACAACTTACGTAAATATAAATTGACGTAATAAATAATTAATTTTTTGCACTGACCATCAAGTAAGTAATTAATGCTGTTCCTGCTCTATGGTTGACAGGTTCTCAATGTACCCTTGTCCGCTCAGTAAACTGATATTACCACTTCGCGAATGACAACTTACCTAAATATAAATTGACGTCATAAATGATTAATATTTTGCGCTGACCATCAAGTAAGTAATTAATGCTGCTCCTGCTCTATGGTTGACAGGTTCTTGATGTACCCTTGTCCGCTCAGTAAATTGACTGTAAATACTCTATACGAAGGGCATACATTCGAATATTGCGCCAGTATAAAAGAACCAATTTCATTGGCTGCCGTATACTACCACCTGATTGGCTGGTCAGATGCGATTCGTCGCTCGTGTGTGGGGGCCTTTACATTCGCACTGAAATATGAATGTCGGTTATCGTCACGGCGTTGTGCCAGACGTCGTGGGTCGAAGCAGACAGGTGGTATCGGAAGATCAAGTATTGCCCCGATACTTTTGAAGGATCATATCTTACCTTGAAATGTGACATTAGAATCACAATGACTCTGGTGTCCATCTGTGGACAGTTTAATCAAATCTTATAGTTTTGAATACACAAATTGAAACTTGTGTGCCACAAATGGACCATAGACGGCCTGCAGTCTCTGTTACCTTAGCGTGGCGTAATATTTCCTGGTTTCTTTCTTTAAAGAATCACACTGCGTCTGTTTTTTCGTTTTCTCCAACGCTTCTAAATTCGTGTACAATAAGCTTTACAACTTCCCCCAGCGAATAATTTTGCGCTCTCTCATTTTCATCACACGTCTTTCCGGCCGCGGTGGCCGAGCGGTCTGCGGCGTCCCAGTCACGGTCTGCACGGTCGGGGATTCGAATGCCCCCGCCCCTCGTGCATGGATGTTTGTGCCGTCTTTACTATAAGCTAGTTCATAAGTAGTTTGTAACTTTAGGGACTGATGACCCCTTAGTTAAGTCCTATAAGCTATACAAACATTTGAATATATCTTTTGCTAACAGAACTGGATGGGACCGTGAGTTTTGGAATTACAAACCAGGGAATAAAATGGCGTCGTACGACGCACACTCAAAGCTATTCCGTGATTAGCCTATTCCTCCGTTATCTATTCCTAGTTTTATCCAGAGACAGTAATTAATGATTCAGGAAGTATGTAAAATGTAATTTTATATAAAAATTGTCGTATCCTGCCTGCATATTGTATCACATGCAATTTGTATCAAGCCATTGCAGAGAACTCAAAAATGGAATTAGGTAAATTCCTAGGAGTTATGGAATGTTAGATCCCTTAATCGGGTAGGAAAATTAGAAAATTTAAAAAGGGAAATGGATAGGTTGAAGTTAGATATAGTGGGGATTAGTGAAGTTCGGTGGCAGAATGAACAGGATTTCTGGTCAGATGAGTACAGGATTATAAATACAAAATCAGTTGGGGGTATCACAGGAGTAGGACTAATAATGAATAAAATAATAGGAATGCGGGTAAACTACTATGAGCAGCACAGTGATCGCATTATCATTGTCAAGATAGATACGAAGCCAACACCGACAACAGTAGTACAGGTTTATATGCCAACTAGCTCTGCCGATGATGAGGAGATCGAAGAAATATATGAGGAGCTAAAGGAAATTATTCAGACAGTTAAGGGAGAGGAAAACTTAATTGTGATGGGAGACTGGAATTCGGAAATAGGAAAAGGAAGTGAAGGAAAAATAGTAGGTGAATATGGACTGGGCAGAAGGAATGAAAGAGGAAGTCACCTGGTAGAATTTTGCATGGAACATAATTTAATCATAACAAACACGTGGTTTAAGAATCACAAAAGAAGGTTGTATACGTGGAAGAGACCAGGAGACACCGGAAGGTATCAGATAGATTTTATAATGGTAAAACATAGATTCCGGAACCAGGTTATAAACTGCAAGACATACCCAGGGGCAGATATAGACTCTGACCATAACTTGTTAGTCATGAACTGTAGGCTGAAACTGAAAAAACTGCAGAAAGGTAGAAAAATAAGGAGATGGGACCTAGATAAATTGAAGGAACGTGAAGTTCTGGAGAATTTCAGAGGGAGATTTAGGCAACAATTGACAGAAACAGGGGGAAATAAAACAGTAGAAGAGGAATGGGTAGCTTTGAGAGATGAAATAGTGAAGGCAGCAGAGGACAAAATAGGTAGAAAGGCAAGACCTACAAAAAATCCTTGGATATCACAGGAAATACTAAATTTAATTGATGAAAGGAGAAAATATAAAAATGCAGTAAATGAAGCAGGCAAAATGGAGTACCGACGACTAAGAAATGAGATTGATAGGAAGTGCAAAATGGCTAAGCAGGAATGGCTAGAAGCCAAATGCAAATCTGTAGAAGAATGTATAAGAAGGGGAAAAGTAGATACCGCCTACAGGAAAACCAAAAAGACATTTGGGGACAAGAAATGCAATTCTACGAATATCAAGAACTCAGATGGGAAACCAGTTCTCAGCAAAGAAGGGAAAGCTGAAAGGTGGAAAGAGTACATAGAGCAGCTCTACAAAGGAAATGAACTTAGAGACGATGTTGTAGGAAGGGAAGAGGAAGTAGATCAAGATGAAATAGGAGATATTATACTGAGAGATGAATTTGACAGAGCCCTGAAAGACCTAGGTCGGAACAAGGCCCTAGGAGTAGATGACATACCCTCAGAGCTACTAAAGTCTCTGGGAGAGCCAGCCATGACAAAACTATTTGAACTGGTGTGTAGGATGTATGAGACAGGCGAAATACCCTCAGACTTTAAGAAAAATGTAATAATCCCCATTCCAAAGAAATCAGGTGCAGACAGGTGTGAAAATTACAGAACCATCAGTTTGATAAGTCATGGTTGCAAAATTTTAACACGAATTATCTACAGGAGAATGGAAAACCTGGTAGAAGCTGACCTTGGGGAAGATCAGTTTGGATTCAGGAAGGAACGTAGGAACCCGGGAGCCAATACTCATTTTACGTCTTATCTTAGAAGATAGATTAAGGAAAGGCAAAACTACATTTTTAGCCTTTGTAGATTTGGAGAAAGCGTTTGACAATGTTGACTGGACTACACTCTTTCAAATTCTGAAGTCAGCAGGGGTAAAATACAGGGAAAGGAGAGTAATCTACAACTTGTACAAAAGCCAGACCGCAGTTATTAGACTTGAAGGGCATGAAAGGGAACCATCCGTTGGGAAGGGAGTAAGACAGGGTTGTAGCCTTTCTCCGATGTTATTCAATTTGTACATTGAGCAGGCGGTGAAGGAAAGCAAGGAAAAATTTGGAATAGGGATTAAAGTTCAGGGGGAAGAAATAAAAACATTGCGTTTTGCTGATGACATTGTAATTCTGTCAGAGACAGCGAACGACCTGGAAGAGCAGTTGAATGGAATGGACAGTGTGTTGAAGAGAGCGTACAAAATGAACATTAACAAGAGCAAAACAAAAATAATGGAATGCGGTCTTAGAAAATCAGGCGATGCTGAAGGAATTAGATTAGGTAACGAAACAATGAAGGTGGTAGATGAGTTTTGTTACTTGGGTAGTAAAATAACATGCGATGGTCGCAGTACAGAGGATATAAAATTCAGAATGGCAATTGGAAGAAAAGCATGTTTGAAAAAGAGAAATTTGCTAACATGGAATATTAATTTAAGGGTAAGGAAGTCTTTTCTGAAGGCATTTGTGTGGAGTGTTGCCTTGTACGGGAGTGAAACATGGACGATAAGCAGTACGGACAGGAAGAGAATAGAGGCTTTTGAAATGTGGTGTTACAGAAGAATGCTGAAGATTAGGTGGGTGGATCACATAACTAATGAGGAGGTACTGAACAGAATTGGCGAGAAAAGGAATTTTTGGCATACCCTAATTAAAAGAAGGGATAGATTGGTAGGACACATTCTTAGACATCGAGGAATCGTAAATTTAGCATTGGAGGGAAGTGTGTGGGGTAAAAATCGCAGAGGGAGGCCAAGAGCCGGCCGCGGTGGCCGAGGTGACTGAGGCGCTCCAGTCACGGTCAGCACGGCCAGTACGGTCGGGGCCTCGAATCCCCCCTCGGGCATGGATATTTGTGCCGTCCTAGTTCGTAAGTAGTTCATAAGTAGTTTGTAAGTTTAGGGACTGATGACCCCGTAGTTAAGTCCCATAGACTATACAAACATTTGAACATTGGAGGCCAAGAGACGCGTATAGTAAGCAGATTAAAGTGGATGTGGGTTGCCGTTCTTATGAGGAGATGAAAAGGCTTGCTCAGGATAGAGTAGGGTGGAGAGCTGCATCAAACCAGTCTCCGGACTGAAGACCATAACAACAACAACATGTACATCGAATGAAACGGCAGTGCGATCGATATATATCGGACCCCAGTTCATATTGAAACGATAGATATCGTATGAAGCGTAAAATTCACAGTTTCCAACAAACACAACGGCTATCATGCACAGAATAACTCAAGACTGGCTTGCTGACGTCACCATCTCATGCTATGGCCTGTCTTCCTCTTTGGCCACGATGTCATTCTTTATTATGTCATATTTCTTGAGCTATGTGTCGATTTCGAAGGTGCATTTGCTGCCAAATAGTGCTTCGGAAAAGGATATCGAGACGCAGTCACTACATGGGTGTAACAATTTGTTTTAAGTAATGTAAATTCTCCACATGTATTCAATAGTAACTTTTATTCCTTTGAAGTCATTGGTCAAAGTCGACGGGATGTATCCCGTGCTCCAGTAATCCTCATTCAGTGGAATATGTGACACTGTCTGTAAAATGTCTCGCGAATACAGTAGGTAGTGTATAAATAATATATCCTAACTTTTTGCCGAATGGCGTAGTTTTACTGCGTGAATAGCGAAAAAGTATCAAGTAACAAACTTCTTTCTTTTCATAATTTTTTTGGGGTTGGCAGCGAGAGAAAATATATTATTGGTTTCATATAATATATTTGGTAATATATTTGCGAATAAGTGAAATTTCCCAATGTGTGGCTAGCAAACAGTGAATAATAAATTACTGTCGTCATAACATTGGCGGAATCGTTAGTAAACAAAAATGTTGCCGTCCTAATCGATTTTTGTCTGAGTAGCCTGTGCATAACAGGATTTTATGTGCGGTTTTTTCTTCAGCTACAAACAAGTGGCACTAAAGTGAAATATGGAATGAAATAGTGTGCATTAGATTGTCTTCTTGTACATGTCGTTATTAGAAACATCACTGTAGGAAGCACTGGATCTTCACGACACTGGAGAATGCAGACATTGCAAAGACATATCCCAAGTGCTTCAGTGCAACAAAATTATTGAAGCTTTCGTGGTTATTATTTGAAATAATGCCTGTTCGTGTCTGTCTCGTTCTTTTTATGTCGACGTTTGATGGTTAATCAGATGTTTCACTCAGCGTGGGCGGATGGGATTGCCGAAATTTCACCCACCAACAGCAGCGGAATCCGAACTCTGAGGGGGTTATCCAATCAGATTCTGATGTCGTGCTGTCCAAGCGTCAGTTAAAAAGTGAAACTAAAGTCGGCTGATAAATCAGAAGCCAACAAGCCAAGTATAGCATATATTTTCATTTCAGCTACGTACATGACTTGATAAACGTCATCGATCATGAATATTCATTTTGAAAACATATTATTAAATATTAACATAAAGGTACGTACTGTTTGTTTGATTTTCTCCACAGCGACAGCTAAGAAAAAATCAATATTTAAACAAAGCGCAAGTTATTCAACTGACCGATGGAAATTCCAACCCAAATTAGAACAATACGTTGCGAAACCTCATTACCAATATGGTTTCCATTCTGATCTACAATTTCGCTGTGTATTCCTAGCCTAATCGAAGAACATATACAGGCAGATACTTCACATTTTAATACCAAATTACAGACACCCATTTTAGTGTTTTCCCGCGCTAACGTCATGTGTAGGTATGGTTTTGTGAAGATAGAAGTGTTGTTTGTGAATTTTAAAATGTCTCTGGCGACACAACTTATTTTCAGTTATTATTATACTGAAAAATAAAATCATTTCAATGTGTTTTTCCTAATATTTATAAAACATATGAAAACATCGAAAAAACATCGATGTATCTTTTTCAGAACGATAGTTTTCTTACTCCGATGTTTTTACGCATGATCATCGATGTTTTTAAAGCGATGTTACAGCCATGCATAAACTTCGCCTGCAGCGACAACATACTTCGCCGCTTGGGGCGCTGTGTTACGGCTTAAGTTCGTAGTGTGTTTATTCCTACAAATAATAAATATTCCTTGCTTTACTTTTCCTATTTCTCTGGTGTTATTGCAGTTAGTTACGCATAGTATCTCTGTCAGGTCATCTAATAACCAAATAACCCGTCAGTTCTTTGGGTATTTGATGACGAAAGTACTACGATGATACAGCAGTGAGAAGTACGAGCTATATCCATCAGCATGGGTACTGATAATAGTTCAGTTTAATAACTCAGTGCAGACAAATTAAATAGGCTAGGCATTTTGTGACAGCATCTTCTGAACAGCAAAATGATGCCTAGAATTCTGTGCGGAAACAACTGATCAAGTGCGAATCAACAAGTTTGTCGTGCAATATACAACGATAAGTGATTTTATGCTTCGATTTTGTATAGTGCTGGGATTAAATCTTTCAGAGCTGCCTGAGCATTTTCAGTTTCGCAGGAGGTTTTCAATTAACTATTATATAGACACTTCGATTCTGAATACTTCATTATCAGTAAGATATGGCTCAGACTACCAGGACTCACGATTGCTTAGGAAGTTCTCTTTAGTTCATCGAAATGTCGTTGTGGTAGATTTTCGTTTGCTATTTCTATGTCAGTTTTATTTTAGCACCTACAGTACATGATATTTAGCTACAACCATTCTCTACATAAATACTCTGTAAGTCACAGTGAAGTGCATGGCATAGGGTTTATCGAACCGCTTTTATGATATTTCTCTACAGTTCCATTCTCTAACAGCTCGCGGGAAAAAAGGAACACCTAAATGTGTCTGTTTTCGATGTGATTTCTCTTGTTTTATTATGATGATCATGTCTCCCTATGTAGATGGGTGCTAACAAAATAGGTTCGCATTCGGAAGAGGAATTTGATGAAAGAAATTTTGCAAATAGATCTCGCAGCAAAGAATAACGCCTTTTCTTTTAATGATATCTACCCTAAATCGTGCATCATTTCCGTGACACTCTCTCCCCTATATTGAGATAATACAAAGCGAGCTGCCCTTCCCTGAACTTGGTCTAAATCGTCCGGTCTCTGACCTATTAAGTTCAATATATATAGAAAATGCATTATTCTATTTCATTTTTAATTGCTTTTTATATTACTTACTTATTTAGCTAAGCGGAATTGTAAGGGGTGTTGTTGTGGAAAAAGATTCATCTATCGCAGTGGGAGAGAGGGCAAACGAGATTTTTTCCAATTCTCACAGATTTCATAGCGCTCCTCGTCGACTATAGGTGATACGCAGCATAAATATGTGTAACTTCAAGCGCATTCGTCTGATAAGCTCATGCTTCATTGTTTAACCTAGGAAACGTCATAACCATCAGGCATTCCGTTACCTAGGAAATGAAGGCTACGTCGCTGAAACTGTTGCCGGGTCTGCACAAAGCGGTCAGGTCGGAAGAACATTGGGCTGTCGGAAACGGAACAGCAGCGTGGGGGCAGAACGGGATTTCATTCAGAACATAGCGGCATTCTTCCCATACATATGTAAGTGACATGTCAATTCTTCCTTTTTGTTTCTTAAAAAAAAAAAAAAAAAAAAAAAAAAAAAAAAAAAAAAAAAAAAAAAAAGTATTCGTAAGTAACATGTTAGTTGTTTTCTTGTTTCTAAATATTGCGTCAATAACTTTACGAGTTATTAGTTAGTTAGTTCTAAGCGTTCTGAGTATACTTGTGCGCCTCCAGCTGGTTATAACTAACAAACCAAGCTGAGCGGTTAAATTTTACTTATGGCGTTGATGGCGTAGTGTGCTAATGTTGCCAACAAAATGTTCGCTTTATGACGATTGGCCGGACAAGGGTACATACAAGAACTTGTCAACCACAAAGCAGAACAGAATTAATTATTTATTTCACAGTCAACTGGAAAAATATTCCCTCTAATTCTATGTGATTGAGTTTTCAAGAGCATTTAAATGTCGTCGTTGCCAACATCAGCACACTTCACGAAGTAGGCCGTAAGTAAAATTGTACTCGCTCAGCCTTTTGTCTCTTGTCGATTTCATATATCACTAGCTATGAATCAGCCTAGGTAGCCATTTACACTATATTTCAACTCATCCGATGTCATCCATGACGGCAGAACGCAGACAAAATGTAAGAACACCCGAATTACGTTCTGCAATGTGACGTTCACAATACAGATAATTTTGGAATTTGTATGTAGCTCAAGAGAAGACTCTAGTACCATAAAGAGCATTCAAGACGCGCGCGAATAGCCGTGCGCTCTAAGGCGCCTTGCAGCGGAGTGCGCGGCTGTTCCCCGTCCTCCGTCGGGCGTGGGTGCGGGTGTTGCCCTTATCAAAAGTTAATTTAAATCTTTTGTAAGTCTAGGGACTGATAAAAACTGCAGTTTGGTACCATAGCTTTGATCGGAGAGCAATCACGAGACGTCATTTCTGAGATTTAACACAGATGAGCAGTGTCAGAGTTGACCGAACGCAAATTGTTTAAAAAATTAAATGTAATACAGTATTTCTCTTGAAATATATAGCTTGAGGGAGGACAGGAATAGTATATAACCACCTCACAAAACGACATTTTTAAGAAGTGTGACAGTGACAGAGAAGGGCAAACACAAATATATGAAAAACTTTTAAATACAATCCAGTATTTATCTTGATCTATATCATTCAAAGGGACACAGAGACACTGAAAACTTAGCAATCAAACTTAAAATCGAAAAACGTAACACAAACGCAGATCGTGGCCACGAAAGCAGATATATAATCAAACGTACAATCTAAACAACAACAACGGAGACTATGCCCTCAAAACATAATATTTCAGTTGAAACCAAGGAAGTAGAAACACACCCTGATGCTCCATCGAGCCCTGTAAAATTAATCTTTCTGGGAGGGGGGGGGGGACAAATTCAGACTCAAGAATCCAAATCGAAATTAGCTGCAAACCAGAAAAAGGCAAGGAGATTATACACAAACATGTAAAATCATGACGTGATTGTTTCCACTTATCCTTAGGAATGGAAGCGGGAGCGATATACATCGTTGTCATTACGAACGATATTTATCGTCTATCGAAAGAGTGAAGTCACAGCGGCGGCGACTTTTCATGTTGACAAGCAAATGTACCGGTAATGATATAGATACTGCTTTCTCTCGTTAACATGATTGTGTCATATTTTGTTGCTATTAGACACGAGTGTCTGCAGAAATTCTTCAGTAGAATTAGTGCTCATTATGTCTTCAAAAATATCCGTATTACGCCAAAGGAATGATTGTATTGAAATATCGACGTGTAACAATATTTAGCGGCGTACGCGGTAGAGTCAGTGAAGATTATGTCACTGACGAGTGAAGTATGTGGCAGCACAATTTTTTCGACTTCGGCATGCAATGTATGTTAATAGAATTTGAAATACGATATATGTCGCTCCCACTTTGATTCCCAAGAGTTCTTGGAAATTACCCATGACGTTACATAGGACATCATGAATAAAAGCAGACGAATGGAATCGGATTTACTCTTGACCCTCAGCCATTACATAATGACGAGTTACGTATAGTAGAGATGTTATGGTGGTTGATTGTACTTACGAATGACTTACATTGTAAGCATGGTAGGAACATTTACTGTTATTAATGTTTTAAGCAATATTTTTTTTTAATTAGCATGAACAACAGTGGTGCCAGGTTACCAGCCTTGACTTTCCCCCCGAAACTACCCTGAATCATGAGCTTAATTTGCCATCTATTCTAACTGCTGCCTGACAGTCTACGTAAAGCCCTTTAATTGCCTTCAGAAGTTTGCTTCCTATACCACAGTCTTGTAGAACTGACAGTAGCTTCCTCCTAGGAACACGGTCATAAACCTATTCTAGGTCTATGAAACATTGATACAGTTCCCTCGCACATTGATACAATTCCCTCGCACTCTCCTTTCAACAATACCTGAGAATATTTTGCCTACAACGCTAATTAAAGAGATACCTCGATAGTTGTTGCAATCTTTTCTGTTTCCATGTTTGAAAATTGGCGTGATTACCGCTTTTGTCCAGTCAGACGGAACCTGTCCCGATTCCCACGCGTTTTCAGTTATCCTGTGTAACCATTTTAGACCAGATATTCCACTGTATTTGACGAGTTCCGGCTTAATTTCATCCACCCCAGCCGCTTTATTGCACTGTAATCTACTGACCATTTTCTCCACTTCCTCAAATGAGATCCTGTTTCCATCGTCGCTCCTATCCCATTCTACCTGAAATCTGACACATCATTGAACGTTTCACCTACATTGAGCAATTCTTCAAAATATTCTCTCCATATGCTCAAGGCATCCACAGGATTGACTAGTAGCTTTTCTGACCTGTCCAAAACACTTGTTAATTCCTTCTTCCCTCCCTTTCGAAGATTGCTGATTACGCTCCAAAATGGTTTTCTCGCGGCTTGACTCAGAGTTTCTAGCTTATTTCCAAAGTCTTCCCATGATTTCTGCTTGGAGTCTGCAATTATCCGTTTGGCTTTATTTCTTTCTTCAACGTAACTTTCTCTGTCTGCCTGATTCCTAGTATGGAGCCATTTTTGAAATGCCTTCTTTTTTTTACAGGCTCCCTTCACTGTGTCATTCCACCAAGCTGTCTGCTTCTTCTTGCCTTTACATACTACTGTTCCAAGCCATTCTCTGGCTGTTTCCAGTAGTGCGTCCCTGTACCTTGAACATTCCTCTTCCAGTGACTGTAAATCATTACATTCAATTATCTGGTACCTTTCCGAGATCATTGTTATGTATTTGTGCCTAATTTCTTTGTCTTGTAGCTTCTCCACTCTTATCCTTCTACACATGGACCTGACTTTCTGCTCTTTTGGCCTTACAAAACCAATTTCACTGCAGATTAAATAATGATCAGTATCATCAAAGAACCCCCTGAAAACACGTGTGTCCTTGACTGTCTTCCTGAATTCTTGGTTTGTTATTATATAGTCAATGACAGGTCTGGTAACCCTTCCTTCCCAAATATAGCGGTGAATGTCCTTATGTAGTAGTTATAGTTAAATAATATCTCTTGTGATAAAACACTGATACCAATTTTTTTTAAAAGCACTTTTTTTACGTAGCATGGATTGTCCGCAATTTTATCGCGTGGCTTAAGTTACCATTCTTACTCGCTTTGTTACCTATACTGCTTACTATTATTCTGTTATCCTTAATAACGAAATCGTGGATTACTGTATTCTGTAGTTTACTTTATGGCGTCTGCCATTCATAAGAGAATTTATACGGTTAAAATAGTAATAAATGTACTATATTGCGTGTAAGGGCACGGGACAATAAGAGCTGAGCTGTAAAACGTAGTTAACACACCAGAATGATCGAATACATAAAATTCATTTTGAGACGAGGATATTATACCAAACTGAAGACGCATAAGAAGTTCATTAGTAGCGATACAGAAACACTTCGCACAAAAAAATACTTCAATAACTAGCAGGTTTCACTGTGGCTAATTTTGTATCTTGAAAGTAACAATGCACGTAGGGCCTAAGTAGTAATAGCGCCTAAGGGCGCTCGATAACCACATCCGCTTTTGTCTTACATTGGAATTGTTGTAAGAATCAACCTATATAAGGACGTTAACGTTTGCATATACTTCAACATAAATTCTTAGCGGGTTATTATATAGCATACGATGCGAAGTACTTTGCGTCGTATTAAGCGTTTATTTATCTTTTATCTTTATAATATAAAGCAATGTTTCCATGTGTTTGTGTGTACGTATTGCATACAAATCTACAGTTTTGTTCCAATCTTTATGAAATTTTATGCATGTAATACTATCCATGAGGACAGACGCCGCAAGTGTAAGAAATAGAATCACGTACAACAGATGGTTCACGAGATATGACGTCATAAACAATGAATGCGCCAAAAACTGTAGCATTAAGCGACAATGCTGCTCATTTTCTCCTAAATCACAGGATCGATTTCAACCAAATTTGGTAGATCTTCCTTACCGTGAGGTAACAATTGCTTTAGGGTAAGAACCACATACACACATGCTCCATGAGAAATGACGTCATAAACAATAGGTATCGCAAAAACCTGCAACAACGTATGATAAGACTATTCATTACATGAGAATGAGGGTACTTAGCGACTTACAACACACATTAAACATGATCTCAAGCCTTTATTACACTTTTTCTTGCTGACAACCTAGCAAAATGCTGAAAGGAAAAAAGTTTTTCGTTTACTACTTTCTGCTGTTTATGGACAGAACTGTGTCATTCGGTTTGACGTTAGAATTTATAATTTCTACACTACAAATTTCAGGCGCAGGAAATTTTACAGACAGTATACACACATATAGGTGAAAGTGCCTTCGAAGTTGTATCACAGTATGACACGCTGTTCATGAGATATGAGGACATAAACAGTAACGTCCATGTAAAACCGATCCATCACGCACCAGGTTTAATCTGTTACTTCTTTACTACTAACTGTATTCGTAACAGATTTTACCGACATGCAGCACTTATACTAATGAATCTACCAAATTATATAATTTTGCAACATATAATTCAATAAATATGAGATTGTATATACTGCGATGGGTAAAAGTCTTTCACATCATGCACCACGTTTTAATACATTTACGTATTTATTACTAAGCCACTCCTAAATTACAGTCAGCTGAAAGAAATTCCTGAAAGCTGACATTGCTGTTGACAACTGTGAACCAACTGTGAAGCGTAGGCGAAAGCAAGAGACTTCTATAAAGCTACAGGGAAAGGAAGAGAATGAAACAGTGTACATCCCACGAATACCCATTACTTCCGGCAAATCTACCTTTTAGCTTCAAGAGACTGTAGTTTCCAGTGAGACTTGCATTTTCTATTACGATTAATAAAACATAGGGCAATTTATTAAATACTGCAGAGTGGTTTTGATATCTCTATGTTTCTCACATGGACGACTACATGTCGCTTGCTGAGGGGTGGACTCCCCAAACAGTTTATTCATACAAGATTTTGGACAAGTAACCAGAAACATTGTTCATAATCAAGTTTTGAATTAAATGAATGTATTAAGGTTACACATCATTTGCATCTTGATTACTAACTTTCTTTGTTTGGATACTGCAGTCATAATTTTGTATATTATGTAAGGCTGCCTTATTTCTTTAATACTCTCCCATAAATATTAAATGTTATAAAAAGGAGGTGGACAGAGAGAGAAGGGATATGAGAAGTACTAACTCAAAGCTTCAATAAATAAATAAAAAAATTAGTTTACTCCAACTGTCCTGTCTACAACTGATTTTCATACCGCTTCCTAATTACAAATGCTTATTTAATTTTCTGTATACATACCTCGGATTCTATAGAAAAAACGGTAGGATAGCACGTCTCGTCGAAGAGGACTTTACAGATGAGGTATACAAAGTGGGGGTCGTGACGACAGAGTAAAGAAAGATTCTGGACTCAGTGCTGTATTGCTAACAAAAATAGTGGGCGGACTCACCCAAAGAAGATCCCAAATTTTGGAGTACCGGACAGACTGCTGCATGTGTAGATTAGCCTTCTTGCTTTGGTTGTCCTCCGCGTGCCTATGGATTCTGATCCATACTTTGATGTAATCCTTGGGGTTCCAGAGATGTAACGGAGGCCCCACAATTGAAATAAACATTAAGGATGAGAGATGGCAAACAGAGAGCGAATTTCGCAGTTCATTGTGCTGAAGCCTCTTTCACAGTCCGATGTGCTCACAGGGAGTGTATCAACACAAACAAAACCTTGTTTCAGATTTTCAGGAATTTTATCTCCACAGCTGTCTATATAATCTCTGAAACCTTCTCTTACATTTGGAAAAGGAAGAAGAACACGACCACACAATTTTCTTAGAGTTTCTTCTCCTTCTAGCCATGGACTCACAATGTCATAGGGCCATTTTTTGCTGTCCAAAATATCGATCTCTTTCATGAAGGATTTGAATTCTTTACAGTCATCCGAAATCAACCGTTGCCTCAAATTGTCGATAAGACTCTGACAGAACTGTTTTCTATTAATTTGGGTGGTAATCCTGCTTGATTCTCTTCTGGGAGCCAGTGAAACATCTTTGAAGCATCCTTAATAAATAGCTTTCTTTGATTCTTTCATGCAAACACCTGGCATTTCCTTCAGTTGTTCGATGGCCCTTATTGACCTCGCAATTGCCCTCTATGATGAGGGAATATTAACACTGTCCCTTTGGAGGTACTGTGAGAGGATACTGATCTCTTCCAGAACATCAGAAAGCAGTGCAATGTTGCTCACGAACTCAGGGCTTGATAGTGTTTTCTGCAATCCCTTGAACTCTTCCCTTGAAATTGATATTTTAGTCATGTCATTCAAACATCTATTGAAATTAGCATTAAGAGCCTGGTAGGACTTCCAGACTGCTTGCACTGCTCTAAAGCTAGAGGCCACCCAACACACTGAGAACACTTTAGATATCTTCTTAAGTTCTGCGCCTAACTCTTGTGCAACAGCTGACACTTCATGTTGATTCTTTTGAGACTGATGACACAACGCATACAGCTTGTTAATATATATGCACACCAGGAACCTCTTCGATTGCATCTGCAACCCCTGATTCAATTCGGTGACACAAGCAAAGCCATTTGAATAGTTTATTGTACCTCTTCTTAAGTCGTTCTAAAACACCTGAATTTCTACCCAGCATTACATTGGCACCATCACTGCATGCTCCAATCAAATTATCATCCAAATAACTTGAAGAAAAACCAACATTTTACAAGTTCTGCATCTATTGCTTCTGCGTCTGTTCTTTTAAATTTAATAATATCCAAGAAGAAGGTATTTATACAACCATCACTGATTTCTGACCATAAATACACTTTTAAAACTGATTGTGAACCAACAGATGCAGACTCATCAATGAATCCAGAAACCTTGGAATTCTTCGCTATTATGGATAAACAAAGCTTCTTTTGCACAGTGACCGCAATGCAGTCTGTGATGTTGGCACAACTGAGTTTACTATGCAGTGTTTTCCCATGTGAAGACCATTCTGAATTTGCAAATCTACAAGCTTATGAAAATCTAAATAAGGTTTGTTAATTTTTGCTACAAAATATACCACTCTAAACACTTTCCTTGTACTTTCAAAAATGTCTTTCTGCTGTTCAACTACCATGTTCTCTAGAACATTGTCTTGTCTTTCATTTCGTTGTCTGCAGGCGTTAAATGGCTTCGGAATTCTTATGTTTATGATTTTTTTCTCAATGATGTTAACTCAGCTTGTTTACTACCACAAACTGGACCCACTGGACTAACATTTTAACTCTGAATGTCCACTGACAGTTCCTGGGCGATGACAAGGCTGGATCTGCTAGCAAAATTTATTTTCTTTTGCTAGGCATCATAACTTTTTAGATTTTATAAGTACAATAATATTTCTAATATAATTTCGAAATACAGATCAGTCAGAGCACTAAATCACTAATCTGAAATTTCTTTACAGCAGTTACATGATTTGTTGGACCGTATATAAATATAATGAGATGGGCAACTTTTTAATTATGAATGTTCACTGACGGTTCCATGGGCTACGACAACGTTGGATCTGGTAGCGACATTTATTTTCTTTTGGTAGGCATCAATACTTTATACATTTTATAAGTACGATAATATTTCTAATATAATTTCGAAATACAGATCAATCAGAGCACTAAATCACTAATCTGAAATTTCTTTACAGCAGGTACAGGATTTGTTGGACCGTATCTAAATATTATGAGATGGGCAACATTTTAATTATGAATGTCCACTGACCAGGGCCCGCGCAAGGCACGTGCGAAACGTTATATAAAAAAAAATATAAAAAAAACCAAAGGGGGGCAGGGGGCGGCAATTTAGCATCTCGCACGGGGCGGCACTTGGGCCTGCGCCGGCCCTGCCACTGACGGTTCCCTAAGCTACGATAACGTTGGATCTGGTAGCGAAATATACTTTCTTTTGATGGGCATCAATTATTTATAGTATTTATAAGCACGATAATATTTCTAATGTAATTTCAAAAAACACATCAGTTAGAGCACTAATTCACTGATCTGAATTTTCTTTACACCAGGTACAGAATTGGGTGGACTGCATTTATATATTGTGAGATGGGCAACATTTTAATTATGAATGTCCACTGACGATTCGCTGTGCTACGACAGTGTTGGATCTGGTAGAGAAATTTCATTTCTTTTGGTAAGCATCAATAGCTTATAGATTTTATAAGTCTGAAAATATTTCGAATATAATTTCCAACTGCATATCACACAATGCACCAAGTAACTTATCAGTATTTTCAATACAGCAGGTACAGGATTCGGTGGACCATGTTTAAATATAATGAGTTGGGCATCATTTTAAATATGAATGTCCACTAACGGTTCCCAGGGCTTCGACAACATCGGATCTGGTAGTGAAATTTATTTTCTTTTGTTATGCATCAATACTATAAAGGTTTTATAAGTACGATAATATATTTTCATATGATTTCGAACTACATATCAGACAGTGCACTAAGTCACTTATCTGAATTTTCTTTACAGCAGGTAAAGGGGTTGGTGGACCCTGTTTAAATATTATGAGATGGGCAACATTTTATTTATGAATGTCCTCTGACGGTTCCCTGAGCTACGACAACGATGGATCTGGTATCGAAATTTCATTTCTTTTGGTAGGCATCAGTACTTTATTGGTTTTATAAGTACGACAATATTTCTTATATAATTTCGAAAAACAGATCAGTCAGAGCACTAAATCTCTAATTTAAATTTTCTTTACAGCAGGTACAGGATATGGTGGAACATAAGTAAATATTATGAGATGGGCAACATATTAATTATCAATGTCCACTGACGGTTCCCTGGGCTACGACAACGTTGGACCTGGTACCGAAATTTCATTTCTTTTGGTAAGCATCAATAGCTTACAGATTTCATAAGTACCATAAGCTTTTGTAATATATGTAAACGAAGGCTTCCTCGTCCGTTGTCATTGTTTATAAAACTCTTCTGGGCGTGGGACCGCATCGTCAATCAATCAAATACTTCGCCTACGTTTCGGCCACTATTGCAAGCGGTCATCTTCTGGGTGTTACGTTTACTGCTTCGTGACGGAAAGCTGGTGTCTTAAATATTAAATGTTGCTAGTTGTTTTTGGTGGTTTCAGCTCTCTTTCATTGGTGTTTACTGTATTTCTTCCTATTGGTGGAAAAAGAAGTCCAGGGTTGGTGTTTACATTAATGTTTGCCATTGGTTGAAACTGGCGAATCAGAAGCCGTGGTAGCAGCGACGTAGCAGTGATGCCTAGCGCCGGCTAGAGCGTGCTGTTTGCTCTGTGTACGCGCGGCCGCTGTTGTCTCCGGGGTATGCGGGCCCCTATGAACTGCACTGCGTGCGGTGTCGTCGCGAAGCGCTGCTACTGCTGGCAACCAAGACGCTGGAAGCCTATACCCATCCCCTCTATTCATATTTCCGGGTCGCTTAGCTATTTCTATTGCTTCCCAGACTTTGCTCTTCAAAGTGTGGGGTTGTTTTGCCAGTACAGTGACTTTCCGAAAACCTATATGTTTGCCGCACTATTCTTGGTGTTCAGCAACTGCCGACTTCGTATGCTGTCCCAGCCGAATGTACCTCTTGTGCTCGGCTATCCTTGTTTTAATCGGCCGCCCAGTTTCACCAATGTACACCTGGCCGCACTCACAGCCGAATTCGTAGACTCCAGTTGTGTGTAACTTATCAGTTTTGTCCTTCATTGAGCCTAGGACATCTCTTATTTTATTGTTGCTGCGAAATATAGGTTTGATGCCCTCTTGACGAAGAATATTGCCCACTCGTTCGGTGACTCCTTTTACCTATGGCAATAGGGCGATGGTTTGAACCTTCCTTGTAATATAATTTCGAAATACAGATCAGTTAGAGCAGAAAATCTCTAATCTGAATTTTCTTTAGAGCAGGTACAGGATTGGGTGGACCATATCTAAATATTATGAGATGGGCAAGCTTTTAGTTATGAATGTCCACTGACGGCTCCCTAGGCTACGTCAACGTTGGATCTGGTAGCAAAATTTCTTTTCTTTTGGTAGGCATCAATACTTCATAGTTTTCATAAGAACAATAATTTTTCTAATATAATTTCGAACTACATATCACACCGTGCTCTAGGTTGCTTATCTGAATTTTTTTACAGCATGTACACGATTGGGTGGAATATAAGTAAATATTATGAGATGGGCACCATTTAAATTATGAATGTCGACTGAAAGTTACCAGGGCTACGACATCGTTGGATTTGGTAGCAAAATATCTTTTCTTTTGGTAGGCATCAATACTTTATAGCTTTTATAAGAACGATAACATTTGTAATATAATTTCGAACTACATATCAGATCGTGCACTAAGTTACTTATCTGAATTTTCATTACAGCAGGTACAGGATTGAGTGGAACACAAGTAAATATTATGAGATGGGCAACATTTTAATTATGAATGTTGACTGACAGTTCCCTGGGCTACGGCAACGTTTGATCTGGTAGCAAAATATCTTTTCCTTTGGTAGGCATGAATACTTTATACTTTTGATAAGAACGTTAATATTTCTAATATAATTTCCAACTACTTATCAGACCATGCACTAAGTTACTTATTTGAATTTTCTTTACAGCAGGTACAGGATTTCGTAGAACAGAAGTAAATATTATGAGATGGGCAACATTTTAATTATGAATGTCGACTGACAGTTACCAGGTCTACGACATCGTTGGATCTGATAGCAAAATTTCTTTTCTATTGGTAGCATCAATACTCTATCGTTTTTATAAGAACGATAATATTTCTAATATAATTTCAAACTACTTATCAGACCGTGCACTAAGTTACTTATTTGAATTTTCTTTACAGCAGGTACAGGATATGGTGGAACATAAGTAAATATTATGAGATGGGCAACATTTTAATTATGAATGTCGACTGACAGTTCCCAGAGCTACGACAACGTTGGATCTGGTAGCAAATTTCCTTTTCTTTTGGTAGGCATCAATACTTTTTAGTTTTTATAAGAACGATAATATTTCTAATATAATTTCGAACTACATATCACACCGTGCTCTAGGTTGCTTATCTGAATTTTTTTACAGCATGTACACGATTGGGTGGAATATAAGTAAATATTATGAGATGGGCACCATTTAAATTATGAATGTCGACTGAAAGTTACCAGGGCTACGACATCGTTGGATTTGGTAGCAAAATATCTTTTCTTTTGGTAGGCATCAATACTTTATAGCTTTTATAAGAACGATAACATTTGTAATATAATTTCGAACTACATATCAGATCGTGCACTAAGTTACTTATCTGAATTTTCATTACAGCAGGTACAGGATTGAGTGGAACACAAGTAAATATTATGAGATGGGCAACATTTTAATTATGAATGTCGACTGACAGTTACCAGGTCTACGACATCGTTGGATCTGATAGCAAAATTTCTTTTCTATTGGTAGCATCAATACTCTATCGTTTTTATAAGAACGATAATATTTCTAATATAATTTCCAACTACTTATCAGACCATGCACTAAGTTACTTATTTGAATTTTCTTTACAGCAGGTACAGGATATGGTGGAACATAAGTAAATATTATGAGATGGGCAACATTTTAATTATGAATGTTGACTGACAGTTCCCTGGGCTACGGCAACGTTTGATCTGGTAGCAAAATATCTTTTCCTTTGGTAGGCATGAATACTTTATACTTTTGATAAGAACGTTAATATTTCTAATATAATTTCCAACTACTTATCAGACCATGCACTAAGTTACTTATTTGAATTTTCTTTACAGCAGGTAAAGGATTTCGTAGAACATAAGTAAATATTATGAGATGGGCAACATTTTAATTATGAATGTCGACTGACAGTTCCCAGGCCTAAGACAACGTTGCACCAGGTAGCAAAATTTCTCTTCTTTTGGTAGGCATCAATAGTTTATAGTTTTTATAAGAATGATAATATTTCTAATATAATTTCGATCTACTTATCAGACCGTGCACTAAGTTTCTTATTTGAATTTTCTTTACAGCAGGTACATTTTCTGTGGAACATAAGTAAATATTATGAGATGGGCAACATTTTAATTATGAATGTCGACAAGGTCTACGGCACCGTTGGATCTGGTAACAAAATTTCATTTCTTTTGGTAGGCATCAATACTTTATAGTTTTTATAAGAACGATAATATTTCTAATATAATTTCGAACTACATATCATACCGTTCTCTAGGTTGCTTATCTGATTTTCTTTACAGCAGGGACACGATTGGGTGGAACATAAGTAAATATTATGAGATGGGCAACATTTTAATTATGAATGTCGACTGACAGTTACCAGGGCTACAACAACGTTAGATCTGGTAGCAAAATTTCTTTTCTTTTGGTAGGCATCAATACTTTATCGTTTCCATCAGAACGATAATATTTCTAATATAATTTCGAAGTACTTATCAGACCGTGTACCAAGTTACTTATTTGAATTTTCTTTACAGCAGGTACAGGAATAGGTGGAACATAAGTAAATATTATGAGATGGGCAACATTTTAATTACGAACGTCGACTGACAGTTCCCAGGCCTACGACATCGTTGCATCTGGTAGTAAAATTTCTTTTTTTTTCGTAGGCATCAATACTTTATAGTTTTTATAAGAACGATATTATTTCTAATATAATTTCGAACTACATATCAGACCGTGCACTAAGTTTTTTAATTGAATATTCTTTAACGCAAGTACAGGATTGGGTGAAACATAGGTAAATATTATGAGATGGGCAACATTTTAATTATGAATGTCGACTGACAGTTCCCAGGGCTATGACAATGTTGGAGCTGGTAGCAAAATTTCTTTTCTTTTGTTAGGCATCAATGCTTTATAGTTTTTATAAGAACGATAATATTTGTAATATAATTTCGAACTACATATCAGACCGTGCACTAAGTTGCATCTTTGAATTTTCTTTACAGCATGTACAGTATTAGGTGGAACATATGTAAATATTGTGAGATGGGCAAAATGTTTTAATTATGAATGTCGACTGACAGTTACCAGGGCTACGACAATGTTGGATCTGGTAGCAAAATTTCTCTTCTTTTAGTACGAATTAATAATTTATAGTTTTTATAACAATGATAATATTTCTAATATAATTTCAAACTACTTATCAGATCGTGCACTAAGTTACTTATTTGAATTTTCTTTACAGCAGGTACAGGATTGTGTAGGTAAATATTATGAGATGGGCAACATTTTAATGATGAATGTCGACTGACAGTTCCCAGGTCTGCGACAACGTTGGATCTGGTAGCAAAATTTCTTTTCTTTTGGTAGGCATCAATACTTTATAGTTTTTATAAGAACGATAATATTTCTAATATAATTCCAAATCACATATCAGACCATGCCCTTAGTTGCATAGATGAATTTTCTTCACAGCAGGTACAGGATTGGGTGAAACATAAGTAAATATTATGAGATGGGCAACATTTTAATTATGAATGTCGACTGAAAGTTCCCAGGGTTACGACAACGTTGGATCTGGTAGCAAAATTTCTTTTCTTTTGGTAGGCATCAATACCTTATACTTTTATAAGAACGATAATATTTCTAATATAATTACGAACTACTTATCACACCATGCACTAAGTTACTTATTTGAATTTTCTTTACAGCAGGTACAGGATTGGGTGAAACATAAGTAAATATTATGAGATGGGCAACATTTTAATTATGAATGTCGACTGACAGTTCCCATGGCTATGACAACGTTGGGGCTGGTAGCAAAAATTCTTTTCTTTTGGTAGGCATCAATAATTTATAGTTTTTATATGAGCGATAATATTTCTAATATAATTTCGAGCTACATATCAGATCGTGCACTAAGTTACTTATCTGAATTTTCATTACAGCAGGTAGAGGATTGGGTGGAACACACGTAAATATTATGAGATGGGCAACATTTTAATTATGAATGTTGACTGACAGTTCCCTGGGCTACGGCAACGGTTGATCTGGTAGCAAAATTTCTTATCCTTTGGTAGGCATGAATACTTTATACTTTTTATAAGAACGTTAATATTTCTAATATAATTTCCAACAACTTATCAGACCGTGCACTAAGTTACTTATTTGAATTTTCTTTATAGCAGGTACAGGATTGGCTGGAACATAAGTAAATATTATGAGATGGGCAACATTTTAATTATGAATGTCGACTGACAGTTCCCAGGGATAAGACAACGTTGGATCTGGTAGCAAAATTTCTTTTCTTTTGGTAGGCATCATAACTTTATAGTTCTTATAAGAACGATAATATTTCTAACATAATTTCGACCTACATATCAGTCCGTGCCTTATGTTGCTTATCTGAATTTTCTTTACAGCAGGTACACGATAGGGTGGAACAGAAGTAAATATTATGAGATAGGCAACATTTTAATTATGAATGTCGACTGACAGTTCCCAGGGATACGACAACATTGCATCTGGTAGCAATTTTTTTTTCTTTTTATAGGCATAATTATTTTATAGTATTTATAAGAACGATAATATTTCTAATATAATTGCGAACTACATATCATTCCGTTCTCTAGGTTGCTTATCTGAATTTTCTTTACAGCAAGTACAATATTGGGTGGAATATAAGTAAACATTATGAGATGGGCAACATTTTAATTATGAATGTTGACTGACAGTTACTAGGTCTATGACATCGTTGGATCTGATAACAAAATTTCTTTTCTTTTGGTAGCATCAATACCCTATCGTTTTTATAAGAACGATAATATTTCTAATATAATTCAAACTACTTATCAGACCGTGCACTAAGTTACTTATTTGAATTTTCTTTACAGCAGGTACAGGAATAGGTGGAACATAAGTAAAAATTATGAGATGGGCAACAAATTAATTATGAATGTCGACTAACAGTTCCCAGGGCTAATACAACGTTGCATCAGGTAGCAAAATTTCTCTTCTTTTGGTAGGCATCAATACTTTATAGTTTTTAAAAGAACGATAATGTTTCTCATATAATTTCGAACTACTTATCAGACCGTGCACTAAGTTGCTTATCTGAATTTTTTGTAGCAGGTACAGGATTCGGTGGAACATAAGTAAATATTATGAGTTTGGCAACATTTTAATTATGAAAGTCGACTGACAGTTCCCAGTTCTACGACATCATTGGATTTGGTAGCAAAATTTCTTTTCTTTTGGTAGGCAACAATACTTCATACTTTTTATAAGAACGATAATATTTCTAATATAATTACGAACTACTTATCAGACCGTGCACTAAGTTACTTATTTGAATTTTCTTTACAGCATGTACAGGATTGGGTGAAACATAAGTAAATATTATGAGATGGGCAACATTTTAATTATGAATGTCGACTGACAGTTGCCAGGGCTATGACAACGATGGAGCTGGTAGCAAAATTTCTTTTATTTTGGTAGGCATCAATACTTTATTGTTTTTATAAGAACGATAATATTTCTAATATAATTTCGAACTACATATCAGACCGTTCTCTAGGTTGCTTATCCGAATTTCTTTACAGCAGGTACAATATTGGGTGGAATATAAGTAAAAATTATGAGATGGGCAACATTTTAATTATGAATGTCGACTGACAGTTACCAGCTCTACGACATCGTTGAATCTGATAGCAAAATTTCATTTCTTTTGGTAGCATAAATACTCTATCGTTTTTATAAGAACGATAATATTTCTAATATAATTTCAAACTACTTGTCAGACCGTGCACTAAGTTACTTATTTGAATTTTCTTTACAGTAGGGAAAGGAATAAGTGGAACATAAGTAAATATTATGAGATGGGCAACATTTTAATTATGAATGTCAACTGAAGGTTCCCAGGGCTACAACGTCCTTGGATCTGGTAGCAAATTTTTTTTTCTTTTGGTAGGTATCAATACTTTATAGCTTTTATAAGAACGATAATATTTGTAATATAATTTCGAACTACATATCCGAACGTGCACTAAGTTACTTATCTGAATTATCATTACAGCAGGTACAGGATTGGGTGGAACACAAGTAAATATTATGAGATGGGCAACATTTTAATTTTGAATGTTGACTGACAGTTCCCTGGGCTACGGCAACGTTTGATCTGGTAGCAAAATTTCTTTTCCTTTGGTAGGCATGAATACTTTATTATTTTTATAAGAACGTTAATATTTCTAATATCATTTCCAACTACTTATCAGACCATGCACTAAGTTACTTATTTGAATTTTCTTTACAGCAGGTAAAGGATTTCGTAGAACAGAAGTAAATATTATGAGATGGGCAACATTTTAATTATGAATGTCGACTGACAGTTCCCAGGGATACGACAACGTTGGATCTGGTAGCAAATTTTTTTTCTTTTGGTAGGCATCAATACTATATAGTTTTTATAAGAACGATAATATTTGTAACATAATTTCGAACTACATAGCAGACCGAGCACTAAGTTGCTTCTTTGAATTTTAATTACAGCAGGTACAGTATTGGGTGGAACATATGTAAATATTGTGAGATGGGCAATTTTTTAATTATGAATGTCGACTGACAGTTACCAGGGCTACGACAACGTTGCATCTGGTAGCAAAATTTCTTTTCTTTTGGTAGGCATCAATACTTTATAGTTTTTATAAGAACGATAATATTTCTAATATAATTTCATATCACATATCAGACCATGCCCTTAGTTGCTTAGATGAATTTCCTTCACAGCAGGTACAGGATTCGGTGGAACATAAGTAAATATTATGAGATGGGCAACATTTTAATTATGAATGTCGACTGACAGTTACCAGGGCTACGACAACGTTGGATCTGGTAGCAAAATTTCTTTTCTTTTGGTAGGCATCAATACTTTATCGTTTCCATCAGAACGATAATATTTCTAATATAATTTCGAACTGCTTATCAGACCGTGACCAAGTTACTTATTTGAATTTTCTTTACAGGAGGTACAGGAATAGGTGGAACATAAGTAAATATTATGAGTTTGGCAACATTTTAATTATGAATGTCGACTGACAGTTCCCAGTTCTACGACATCATTGGATCTGGTAGCAAAATTTCTTTTCCTTTGGTAGGCAACAATACTTCATACTTTTTATAAGAATGTTAATATTAATAATATAATTTCGAACTACTTATCAGACCGTGCACTAAGTAACTTATTTGAATTTTCTTTACAGCAGGTACATGATTGGGTGGAACATAAGTAAATATTATGAGATTGGCAACATTTTTATTATGAATGTCGACTGACAGTTCCCAGAGCTATGACAACGTTGGTGCAGGTAGCAAAATTTCTTTTCTTTTGGTAGGCATCAATACTTTATAGTTTTTATAAGAACGATAATATTTCTAATATAATTTCGAACTACATATCAGACCGTGCTCTAGGTTGCTTATCTGAATTTTTTTTACAGCATGTACACGCTTGTGTGGAATACAAGTAAATATTATGAGATGGGCACCATTTTAATTATGAATGTCGACTGAAAGTTACCAGGGCTATGACATCGTTGGACCTGGTAGCAAAATATCTTTTCTTTTGGTAGGCATCAATACTTTATAGCTTTTATAAGAATGATAATATGTGTAATATAAATTCGAACTACATATCAGATCGTGCACTAAGTTACTTATCTGAATTTTCATTACAGCAGGTACAGGATTGGGTGGAACACAAGTAAATATTATGAGATGGGCAACGTTTTAATTATGAATGTTGACTGACAGTTCCCTGGGCTACAGCAACGTTTAATCTGGTAGCAAAATTTCTTTTCCTTTGGTAGGCATGAATACTTTATATTTTTTATAAGAACGTTAATATTTCTTATATAATTTCCAACTACTTATCAGACCATGCACTAAGTTACTTATTTGAATTTTCTTTACACTAGGGACAGGAATAGGTCGAACAGAAGTAAATATTATGAGATGGGCAACATCTTAATTATGAATAGCGACTGACAGTTCACAGGGCTATGACAACGTTGGAGCTGGTAACAAAATTTCTTTTCTTTTGGTAGGCATCAATACTTTACAGTTCTTATAAGAACGATAATATTTCTAATATAATTTCGAACTACATATCAGACCGTGCTCTAGGTTGCTTATCTGAATTTTTTTACAGAAGGTACACGATTGGGTGGAATATAAGTAAATATTATGAGAAGGGCACCATTTTAATTATGAATGTCGACTAAAAGTTACCAGGGCTGCGACATCGTTGGATCTGGTAGCAAATTATATTTTCTTTTGGTAGGCATCAATAGTTTATAGCTTTTATAAGAACGATAATATGTGTAATATAAATTCGAACTACATATCAGATCGTGCACTAAGTTACTTATCTGAATTTTCATTACAGCAGGTTCAGGATTAGGTGGAACACAAGTAAATATTATGAGATGGGCAACATTTTAATTATGAATGTCGACTGACAGTTCCCAGGGATACGACAACGTTGGATCTGGTAGCAAAATTTTTTTTCTTTTGGTAGGCATCAATACTTTATAGTTTTTATAAGAACCATAATATTTCTAATATAATTTCGAACTACATAGCAGACCGTGCACTAAGTTGCGTCTTTTAATTTTCTTTACAGCAGGTACAGTATTGGGTGGAACATATGTAAATATTGTGAGATGGGCAATTTTTTAATTATGAATGTCGACTGACAGTTACCTGGGCTATGACAACGTTGGATCTGGTAGCAAAATTTCTTTTCTTTTGATAGGCATCAAAACTTTATAGTTTTTATAAGAACGATAATATTTCTAATATAATTTCGAATCACATATCAGACCATGCCCTTAGTTGCTTAGATGAATTTCCTTCACAGCAGGTACAGGATTGGGTGTAACATAAGTAAATATTATGAGATGGGCAACATTTTAATTATGAATGTCGACTGACAGTTCCCAGGGCTACGACAACGTTCGATCTGGTAGCAAAATTTCTTTTCTTTTGGTAGGCCTCAATACTTTATAGTTTTTAAAGAACGATAATGTTTCTAATATAATTTCGAACTACATATCAGACCGTGCACTAAGTTGCTTATCTGAATTTTTTGTAGCAGGTACAGGATTCGGTGGAACATAAGTAAATATTATGTGTTTGGCAACATTTTAATTATGAATGTGGACTCACATTTCACAGGGCTGCGACATCGTTGGATGTGGTAGCAAAATATCTTTTCTTTTGGTAGGCATCAATACTTTATAGCTTTTATAAGAATGATAATATTTCTAATATAATTTCGAACTACTTATCAGACCGTGCACTAAGTTACTTATTTGAATTTTCTTTACAGCAGGTACAGGAATAGGTGGAACATAAGTAAATATTATGAGATGGGCACCATTTTAATTATGAATGTCGACTGAATGTTACCAGGGCTACGACATCGTTGGATCTAGTAGCAAAATATATTTTCTTTTGGTAGGCTTCAATAGTTTATAGCTTTTATAAGAACGATAATATTTGTAATTTAATTTCGAACTACATATCAGATGGTGCACTAAGTTACTTATCTGAATTTTCATTACAGCAGGTACAGGATTGGGTGGAACACAAGTAAATATTATGAGATGGTCAACATTTTAATTATGAATGTCGACTGACAGTTATCAGGGCTACGACAACGTTGGATCTGGTAGCAAAATTTCTTTTTCTTTTGGTATGCATCAAAGCTTTATAGCTTTTATAAGAACTATAATATTTGTAATATAATTTCGAACTACATAGCAGACCGTGCACTAAGTTGCTTCTTTGAATTTTCTTTACAGTAGGTACAGGAATAGGTGGAACATAGGTAAATATTATGAGATGAGCAACATTTTAATTATGAATGTCGACTGGCAGTTCCCAGGGCTACGACAACGTTGGATCTGGTAGCAAACTTTCTTTTCTTTTGGTAGGCATCAATACCTTATAGTTTTTATAAGAACGATAATATTTCTAATATAATTACTAACTAATTATCAGACCGTGCACTAAGTTACTTATTTGAATTTTCTTTACAGCAGGTACATGATTGGGTGGAACATAAGTAAATATTATGAGATTGGCAACATTTTAATTATGAATGTTGACTGACAGTTCACAGGGCTGCGTCATCGTTGGATGTGGTAGCAAAATATCTTTTCTTTTGGTAGGCATCAATACTTTATAGCTTTTATAAGAACGATAATATTTGTAATATAATTTCGAACTACATATCAGATCGTGCACTAAGTTACTTATCTGAATCTTCATTACAGAAGGTACAGGATTGGGTGGAACACAAGTAAATATTATGAGATTGGCAACATTTTAATTATGAATGTCGACTGACAGTTACCAGGTCTACGGCATCGTTGGATCTGGTAGCAAAATTGCATTTCTTTTGGTAGGCATCAATACTTTATAGTTTTTATAAGAACGATAATATTTCTAATATAATTCCAAATCACATATCAGACCATGCCCTTAGTTGCATAGATGAATTTTCTTCACAGCAGGTACAGGATTGGGTGAAACATAAGTAAATATTATGAGATGGGCAACATTTTAATTATGAATGTCGACTGACAGTTACCAGGGCTACGACAACGTTGGATCTGGTAGCAAAATTTCTTTTCTTTTGGTAGGCATCAATACTTTATCGTTTTCATCAGAACGATAATATTTCTAATATAATTTCGAACTACTTATCAGACCGTGCACTAAGTTACTTATTTGAATTTTCTTTACAGCAGGTACAGGAATAGGTGGAACATAAGTAAATATTATGAGATGGGCAACATTTTAATTATGAATGTCGACTGACAGTTCCCAGGCCTACGACATCGTTGCATCTTGTAGTAAAATTTCTTCTCCTTTCGTAGGCATCAATACTTTATAGTTTATATAAGGACGTTAATATTTCTAATGTAATTTCGAACTACATATCAGACCGTTCACTAAGTTTCTTATCTGAATTTTCTGTACAGTAGGTACAGGATTGGGTGAAACATAAGTAAATATTATGAGAGGGGCAACATTTTAATTATGAATGTCGACTGACAGTTCCCAGGGATACGACAACGTTGGATCTGGTAGCAAATTTTCTTTTCTTTTAGTAGCATCAATAGTCTATCGTTTTTATAACAACGATAACATTTCTAATATAATTTCAAACTACTTATCAGACCGTGCACTAAGTTGCTTATTTGAATTTTCTTTACAGCAGGTACAGGATTGGGTGGAACATAAGTAAATATTATGAGATGGGCAACATTTTAATTATGAATGTCGACTGACAGTTACCAGGTCTACGGCATCGTTGGATCTGGTAGCAAAATTGCATTTCTTTTGGTAGGCATCAATACTTTATAGTTTTTATAAGAACGATAATATTTCTAATATAATTTCGAACAACATATCAGATCGTGCACTAAGTTACTTAACTGAATCTTCATTACAGCAGGTACAGGATTGGGTGGAACACAAGTAAATATTATGAGATGGGCAACATTTTAATTATGAATGTTGACTGGCAGTTCCCAGGGCAACGGCAACGTTTGATCTGGTAGCAAAATTTCTTTTCCTTTGGTAGGCATGAATACTTTATACTTTTTATAAGAACGTTAATATTTCTAATATAATTTCGAACTACTTATCAGACCATGCACTAAGTTACTTATTTGAATTTTCTTTACAGCAAGTAAAGGATTTCGTAGAACAGAAGTAAAAATTATGAGATGGGCAACATTTTAATTATGAATGTCGACTGACAGTTCCCAGGGCTACGACAACGTTGGATCTGGTAGCAAAATTTCATTTCTTTTGGTAGGCCTCAATACTTTATAGTTTTTAAAGAACGATAATGTTTCTAATATAATTTCGAACTACATATCAGACCGTGCACTAAGTTGCTTATCTGAATTTTTTGTAGCAGGTACAGGATTCGGTGGAACATAAGTAAATATTATGAGTTTGGCAACATTTTAATTATGAATGTCGACTGACAGTTCCCAGTTCTACGACATCATTGGATCTGGTAGCAAAATTTCTTTTCTTTTGGTAGGCAACAATACTTCATACTATTTATAAGAATGTTAATATTTCTAATATAATTTCGAACTACTTATCAGACCATGCACTAAGTTACTTATTTGAATTTTCTTACAGCAGGTAAATGATTGGGTGGAACATAAGTAAATATTATGAGATGGGCAAAATTTTAATTATGAATGTCGACTGACAGTTCCCAGGTCTACAACAACGTTGGATCTGGTAGCAAACTTTCTTTTCTTTTGGTAGGCATCAATACCTTATAGTTTTTATAAGAACGATAATATTTCTAATATAATTACTAACTTCTTATCAGACCATGCACTAAGTTACTTATTTGAATTTTCTTTACAGCAGGTACATGATTGGGTGGAACATAAGTAAATATTATGAGATTGGCAACATTTTAATTATGAATGTCGACTGACAGTTCACAGGGCTGCGGCATCGTTGGATGTGGTAGCAAAATATCTTTTCTTTTGGTAGGCATCAATACTTTATAGCTTTTATAAGAACGATAATATTTGTAATATAATTTCGAACTACATATCAGATCGTGCACTGAGTTACTTATCTGAATTTTCATTACAGCAGGTACAGGATTGGGTGGAACACAAGTAAATATTATGAGATGGGCAACATTTTAATTATGAATGTCGACTGACAGTTCCCAAGGATACGACAACGTTGGATCTGGTACCAAAATTTTTATTCTTTTGGTAGGCATCAATACTTTATAGTATTTATAAGAACGATAATATTTCTAATATAATTTCGAACTACATATCAGACCGTGCTCTAGGTTGCTTATCTGAATTTTCTTTACAGCAGGTACAATATTGGGTGGAATGTAAGTAAATATTATGAGATGGGCAACATTTTAATTATGATTGTCGACTGACAGTTACCAGGTCTGCGACATCGTTGGATCTGATAGCAAAAATTCTTTTCTTTTGGTATCATCAATACTCTATCGTCTTTATAAGAACGATAATATTTGTAATATAATTTCAAACTGCTTATCAGACCGTGCACTAAGTTACTTATTTGAATTTTCTTTACAGATACAGGAATAGGTGGAAGATAAGTAAATATTATGAGATGGGCAACATTTTAATTATGAATGTCGACTGACAGTTCCCAGGGTTAAGACAACGTTGCATCAGGTAGCAAAATTTCTTCTCCTTTCGTAGGCATCAATACTTTATAGTTTATATAAGAATGATAATATTTCTAATATAATTTCGATCTAATTATCAGACCGTGCACTAAGATCCTTATTTGAATTTTCTTTACAGCAGGAACATAAGTAAATATTATGAGATGGGCAACATTTTAATTATGAATGTCGACTGACAGTTACCAGGTCTACGGCATCGTTGGATCTGGTAGCAAAATTGCATTTCTTTTGGTAGGCATCAATACTTTTAGGTTTTATAAGAACGATAATATTTCTAATATAATTTCGAACTACATATCAGACCGTTCTCTAGGTTGCTTATCTGATTTTCTTTACAGCAGGTACAGGATTGTGTGGAATATAAGTAAATATTATGAGATGGGCAACATTTTAATTATGAATGTCGACTAACAGTTCCCAGGGCTATGACAATTTTGGATTTGGTAGCAAAATTTATTTTCTTTTGGTAGGCATCAATACTTTATAGTTTTTATAAAAACGATAATATTTGTAATATAATTTCGAACTACATATCAGACTGTGCACTAAGTTCCTTATCTGAATTTTTTGTAGCAGGTACAGGATTCGGTGGAACATAAGTAAATATTATGAGTTTGGCAACATTTTAATTATGAATGTCGACTGACAGTTCCCAGTTCTACAACATCATTGGATCTGGTAGCAAAATTTCTTTTCTTTTGGTAGGCAACAATACTTCATACTTTTTATAAGAATGTTAATATTTCTAATATAATTTCGAACTACTTATCAGACCATGCACAAGGTTACTTATTTGAATTTTCTTTACAGCAGGTACATGATTGGGTGGAACATAAGTAAATATTATGAGATGAGCAACATTTTAATTATGAATGTCGACTGACAGTTCTCAGGGCTACGACAACGTTGGATCTGGTAGCAAAATTTCTTTTCTTTTCGTAGGCATCAATACTTTATAGTTTTTATAAGAACGATAATATTTCTAATATAGTTTCCAACTACATATCAGACCGTGCTCGAGGTTGCTTATTTGAATTTTTTTACAGCAGGTACACGATTGGGTGGAATATAAGTAAATATTATGAGATGGGCACCATTTTAATTATGAATGTCGACTGAAAGTTACCAGGGCTACGACATCGTTGGATCTGGTAGCAAAATATCTTTTCTGTTGGTAGGCATCAATACTTGATAGCTTTTATAAGAACGATAATATTTGTAATATAATTTCGAACTACATATCAGATCGTGCACTAAGTTACTTATCTGAATTTTCATTACAGCAGGTACAGGATTGGGTGGAACACAAGTAAATATTATGAGATGGGCAACATTTTAATTATGAATGTTGACTGACAGTTCCCTGGGCTACGGCAACGTTTGATCTGGTAGCAAAATTTCTTTTCCTTTGGTAGGCATGAATACTTTATACTTTTTTTAAGAACGTTAATATTTCTAATATAATTTCGAACTACTTATCAGACCATGCACCAAGTTACTTATTTGAATTTTCTTTACAGCAGGTAAAGGATTTCGTAGAACAGAAGTAAATATTATGAGATGGGCAACATTTTAATTATGAATGTCGACTGACATTTCCCAGGGATACGACAACGTTGGATCTGGTACCAAAATTTTTATTCTTTTGGTAGGCATCAATACTTTATAGTATTTATAAGAACGATAATATTTCTAATATAATTTCGAACTACATATCAGACCGTGCTCTAGGTTGCTTATCTGAATTTTCTTTACAGCAGGTACAATATTGGGTGGAATGTAAGTAAATATTATGAGATGGGCAACATTTTAATTATGAATGTCGACTGACAGTTACCAGGTCTGCGACATCGTTGGATCTGATAGCAAAATTTCTTTTCTTTTGGTATCATCAATACTCTATCGTCTTTATAAGAACGATAATATTTGTAATATAATTTCAAACTGCTTATCAGACCGTGCACTAAGTTACTTTTTTGAATTTTCTTTACAGCAGGTACAGGAATAGGTGGAAGATAAGTAAATATTATGTGATGGGCAACATTTTAATTATGAATGTCGACTGACAGTTCCCAGGGTTAAGACAACGTTGCATCAGGTAGCAAAATTTCTCTTCTCTTGGTAGGCATCAATACTTTATAGTTTTTATAAGAATGATAATATTTCTAATATAATTTCGATCTAATTATCAGACCGTGCACTAATTTTCTTATTTGAATTTTCTTTACAGCAGGAACATAAGTGAATATTATGAGATGGGCAACATTTTAATTATGAATGTCGACTGACAGTTCCCAGGGCTACGACAACGTTGGATCTGGTAGCAAAATTTCTTTTCTTTTGGTAGCCATCAATACTTTATAGTTTTTAGAGGAACGATGATATTTCCAATATAATTTCGAACTACATATCAGACCGTGCACTATGTTGCTTATCTGAATTTTCTTTACAGCAGGTACAGGATTGGGTGGAACATAAGTAAATATTATGAGCTGGGCAACATTTTAATTATTAATGTCCACTGACAGTTCCCAGGGCTACTACAACATTGGATCTGGTAGCGAAATTTTTTTTTCTTTTGGTAGTCATCAATACTCTATAGATTTTATAAGTACAATAATATTTTTAATATAATTTTGAAGTACATATCAGACAGTGCATTAAGTATTTCTACCATTTTGTTGTGTTGCCAACATAATCATTAGAGGTTGGCAGAATGATTGGTAAAATTTTACTATTACGTACAGTTGAAACAGAGGTAGTTACTTAAAACATTAACAAGAATGTGTTATCCACGATAAATAACACATTTATAACGCTCATACTATTAAACTCGCAGCATATTAATAATAGCAGGAAAGGTGACTCATTACTATGTGCGTCAAAGCAGATTTCAGATTTCGTAAGAACTCTCAAAAGAACGATAATATTTTATATTGACCATACTACTGAAAGAAAATCTGAATCTGAATGAAATTGCTAACAGATATATATTGTACACTGGATTGTGGCATTGTTGCCTATTTATAGCGACGCCATACACCATCTGTTTAACATTTTATAATATGTCACAAAGCTACTTTTTCTTGTAAGTGCTCGAATTAAAATCATACGTCTTATGCGACGGTGAAGAGAGCGCCGGTATGTGGTGCTGCCGTAGGCCTTCTGTTTTACATCTATATCTATATATAAAAGGCTTGTGTGTGTACTTGCTGACAGACTTTTCTCCATGACCACATACTGCCACCCACTCGTGGTTGTGGTGGTAGGTAGCCGTTGGTCTAATGATGTTAGTAAGGGAGTTTGGTCGCGGTGCGTGGCAGAGTGTGAGTGTGACGAGCAAAAATTCGCAAAATATGCCATAAAACGTTTTCGCATTGTCCGCTATGTTTAAATTTGGCAAAAGAATTTCCATCGGTCATTACGTGACAAAGAATTGCATGCTTACCTCTTGATTTGGAATTTAATTCCATATTCGATGTTGTAGGCTGATATGGGTACGGAATCGAAACATATTTTCTTCTCTTTTTCTTTAAATGCTTCTTAGCCACCATGTTTGAATTTGGCAAGAAACTAAATATGAATATCTATGGCTGGCATGCTAAGAAAACTGAAGTTCAACATCCAGAGAGTATAGAGATCAATGCCGCGACACTATCTGATGTGAAAGGTGTTATCGTTTGACAGCTGGGTGAAGAAAAACTATGCGACGTAGTCCTACTCATATCCTGGCGGCCTCCTGTGATAATGTTGGCAACAGATGTTGAATAACGAGAATCATATGACATCGTCATAAGCCAATCGCGTGGCACGCAAATATTTTGTCATGAAATCAAGCATACAGCAAGAACAGCAGTATTTATCTACACTCTATGTGGTTCGGTCATCTTTGCAACAATTTTATATCGTGCTATTGATGTTGCCAACATAAAAACATGAGGCTGCCAGGATAGAAAGTAAAATTTTACCGAATCAGATACATCCGTTGTTGTCACATCTCATGACCAGCAGTTTCGCGCGAAACTCTTTTGTATAGAGTCTCATGATTCACACAGTCTTACAATTCATTCCAAATTCCTATTCAAGAAGATATTTGTGAAAACTGTTACAAATCAATAGTCACACTTATCCAATATTGTTTTCAGAAATGTAATTTGCCAGCTGCTTTCGGCTCTGCTGTTGCAATGTGTTACAAAATTGAGAATAACGACGTATAATATAAAATATACAAGTTTTTAACTTCTCAGCGCGTTTTCCTCAATACTTTACCGACGATCGACAGAGACAAAGTTGAAAATGCAGATAGGCTAACAAATGAATAATAATAGAGCGCTACACTACAGTCACAGTCATACTTCGATTAGTTGGTGTGCGTGATTTAATTATTACTATTTCTCATCTCAACGATGGAAGTATTTTCAGAAGTTTACTTCAAACAGAGAATTACACACCGCAATGTTAACCTTATGAACACAACATAACATTGAATTGATATTGTTCCGGAGTACGGACTTAATTTCACGTTTTGTATGAAAAACATTATGAACATTCATTGTTTTTAACAATTACTTCTACTTAAATTTGACATCTTAGCTAGGAGAACTGAGTTTATTGACAGGACGATCCAACAAGGATTCTGTTTTTGCTGACCTAGGTCCGAAACCCTAAAAACCAGGATCTACACAGGCCCTTCTTTAACAACCATTGCGAAGCACGGGCATATAAGCTAGTTTGTAATATTTTACTTTTTCCTGTTAATACCTAAATTATGACTCTGGTTTTTTTGCAAACCAATACCATAATTTTATGTAAAGTCGTCAATTTATCTTATTTGTAATCGTCTATAATGGTGCCAACACTATTGTAAGGCACACTACAGGTGGCGGCATCTAACGGAGTACGAGTTATCACCCACGACGTTGATATTGACATGCACAGTACACGTTGGAGGCCTGTGGATGCATCGTCTGTTTTAACCGATTTTAAATTTTAATGTAATTACGTATCAACAGTGGACAACGTTCAGATTTTATCAGTCATTTGCTTTATGTAATCTATTATTACGGTTGGAATAAGGTAAACCTGCAAATGTGACTTTTCTAGCATCAATACTAACTGCTGGTTTTTGTTTTTTAATGTGAACAGTGTAACGTAATGCTTGTAACTCTTTTTGTAGGCCAACGGTTTGAAAATGGACGATTAAGTCCGAAACTAGTTACCAACTCCTAAATAGTGCAACTGTGACGGAAAAATAGATTGTTTTCAAGACACCTATAATATTCTATAACAAAGCGCATATATTGTGACTTGTATTTTATTAATTTAATAAATGTAGTTCACTAGATATCTTTCATAAAATTTAAATATTTTCTTGTATTATTGATCTTTTATACTAGTACCCTAATTAAATGTTTTTACTACACTTACTTAAGGCTTCTTTTGTTTCTTTGTCCATGTTGTCGACCCTAACTTTCACCAACAACATTGAATATTACAGCTAGATAACCGTCTCTTCTTCGTTGTCTGTTTTTATAATCCGCATTTTGAATGTCGTATAAAAAAGGTTGCGCTTGAACTTCTAAAATAATACGTTCGCTGTCAAGTTCAATTTTTTTTCCATCTCACACATCGAAAAACTGTAAAAGACTTGACGAAACACACTGCTTTGTGTTGACACACTGCAAAGATACTACAGAGTTCACGTGGGAACGCAATGTGAGAAGCGTCCATCCAACTGGCGTCTGACCTTGAGGCTGCGCCTTCCCGCCGAACGCTGGCAGAAAAAGGCGCTGTGTGTGGCCACTACCGGCCTTCTCCAGCCTGCCTATACAGTAACTGTGGCGACTTTTGACGGTGAGCGTCCAGCTTAAAAAAACGCAAGTGTGACCGTAGCCTTCGGGCTATCAATATCTTGGTCATCAGCATTCGTACAATGAAGATATGTGACCATGGGACTAGAACACACAGCATAAGGGCAAGGTTAATGCATATATACTCAGCAAGGCACGGTCTGGCGCATGTTGCAGCTTGCAGTATTACGTGCACCTACAACGGCATGACTACTCTGGAATTCACGTTTGAGTGAGTACTAATTGGGTCGTATGAATAAAAAAGAGCACATGCTCCACAGAAGATTCTCAGAGCAAAAGAACGTTCTCTGAGTAAGTTCTCAATTTCGTATGAATAAAAAGTTAGAAGCATATGCTCTGAGCAGGTAGTTCATTCTCGCTACCTCCCCTCCTACTTGAGGAAGTTCTCCGCGTGTCATGTCCGCCACAGATCAGCTGTCCAATCGTGTATTTCTTTAAAAAAGCCCAATCAGGCAAATTATTAATTGTACAAATATGGAGTAGGCATCGACGTGTTCAGAAAGAACTGTACTATGTTTAGATATTAGTTTGTTGTGAAGGAGCATATTATTAAGACTAAATATGCACTTTTTACGAAAACGTATTCTCCTGGCGATACAAAATTTTCGTCGCGTGAGTAACTCGTTTGTTAATGAAGTAGGGTTAGCACAATTTGCGAACGATATTTTAAGAATGCATCACATATTCATCTGTTACAACGTGGAATGCTGTCGGAGTGTTCTGAGATAGGCCGTGTTAAATATGACACACAATGGTTTGCTCATAAGCGTTAGGCCATGCGATTTTGAAAAAGAAACAGGCTGCTAGGTATGTAATTAATCAGTTATTAATTTTCCTGTCATGTTTACTTACTTCTAACATGACAGAAGTTACGATTACGAAGTCATAAAACGCATCATAAATAGGCCAACAGGTATGGATAGAAACAGTAGTTCAGTAGGCCTACCTGGTATTGCAGCAATATTTATTTTGTGATAGTAACTGTGAAGTCCTGGAATACACTTTAATTGGAACTAACAGCATAAGGTCTTACTAATAGACCCTATTTAAAAACAATATTATTTTGCTATGTGGCTGTTTACAACTGTAAATATACACGCCAAACAAATGAGTAAACACGCAGCTGAATCCATTTGTGTTTCATTTTTATGTCAGTAATGAAAACACCTCTTACATCACTCTCGTCACTGTGTAGGATGCTGGAAGTGTCACACGAATTTTCCGAAGGAAGATACTCGTCAACAAAATGTTTTTATTTGTATTAACTTTATACATACCCTCGTATTTCTTAAAGACTATATATAAAGGAACTTGTTTTTGCCTTCTAAGTAACAAAATTGTTGTCATTTTTTATTATAAACCTCAGTAAAACGTAACATTAATAGACGTTACTCTGCACGGAGTATGCCATAGAGCTCACTCCAGAAATCTGAGAATGTTCTCCCGTCGTGAGAAACTTCTGTAGTTTCACTCATATGAAATTGGAGAATGTTCTCTGCTGTGAGCAACTTCTCCCACCCCGTTGCTCACGCCGAGAACATACTCGGCTGAAGTATATTCTCGGACTCCCTTTATTCATGCGAACCTGAGTATGTTCTCTGGAATTCAGAGTATAAAGTAGATACTCCATGTTATTCATATGGCCCATTGAGTCATTTTCAAACTATTTCTGTACCTTTCCACTGTCGAATTGCGCGCGGGAGAAACGAATACAGAGATCTTTCTGATCGAGCTCTGATATATTCTTTTTATAGATCTCTTCTCCCTATGTAAGTGGGTGTCCATCAAACAATGTCGCAAACAGGAGAAAGCTGGAGCGGCCGAGCGCATTGAGGCGCTATGTTACGATGCGCGAGGCCGTTCGAATCCCCTTTCGGGCATGGCTATTTGTGTCGTCTTTAGTATAAGCTAGTTCATAAGTAGTTTGTAATTTTAGGGACTGATGACTCCATAGGTAAGTCCCATAAGCTCTACAAACATTTGAATATTTTTGAAAATTTGTAGTTTTAGTTCCTAGGTATTTAGCTGAATTGACATATGCAAGATTCGTGCGATTTGTCGTGTAATAGAAATTTGACGGGTTACTTTTAGTACCCATATGTATGACATCACATTTCTTTTATTTATGGTAAAATTGTCACTTTTGGCATCATAAAGATACATTGTTTGGATCACTTTTCAATTGTTATTAATCATCACCTGACTGTACTAGACGGTAAATGTCAGAATCATCTGCAAACAGTCTAAGATCACTTACACAGATTGGCAACAACAGAAGACCTGTGACACTTCCTTGGGGAACGCCAAATATCACACTTTTACTCATTGATTTTCAGTCTATTTATTTACTGTGAAGTGTGGCCTTTCTGAAAATAAATCACGGATCTAGTCGTACAATTGACACGATACTCCATAGCACACAGTTTGAAAGGCTGTTTTGAAGAACGGTGTTTAAGGCCTTCGGTAAATCTAACAAAATATGGAATCAGTTTGAGATCCCCAGTCGAAATTTAAAACTATGATGTTTAACCTTGACGATTACAAGATGGGTTAATTGTTATGTTGAATTTTTTAATGGTGACTTTTTACATCTAAATTGTTTAAATTTGTACGGTGTTATGTTGACAGTATTTTGATAGTGAACTCCTGTCGACTATGACAGCTAATTAATTATAGTAGTACGAAAGTTGGAACAAAACAATGAAAATGAAATATTTGTAAAATTTAACTATATTTGTAACATTGCAAATAGACATTTTATAAATGTGAGGAAACAAACCAAAATTAAATTTTAAAGAAGTATGTACTGAGACCAAGCAAACGAGAGATAAGCATGAAGCATCTAAAGTGAGAGTTCTAAGAACTGTGGAAGGATAAACAAATATTTAAAAAATATGACGGGTGAGTAACAGTAAACTTCTACAAAGAATATCAGACCGACGCTTACCTCAATAACTGAAAAATGTTCAAATGTTTGTAAAGCTATAGGATTTAACTCCTTTGGTTATTAGTCCCTAGACTTACTAAGCAGTTAAATAGTTAAACTAACCTAAGGACAAACACACACCCATACCCGAGGGAGGACTCGAACCTCCGACGGCAAGCAACCTCGCTTTCCGCAGCAAGGTGCCTTAGACCGCTCGGCCTCTCCACCACGATCCTAAAACTCATGTCTACCATACTGGAAATAAATATCTTGGAGGACTGAAGATGAGACGGTATGAATGCGGTGACTCGAGAAGATACAATAATCGTTGTGCCTAAGCCCCGGGGAGATGAAACACATTTCACTCTTGTAGGATGACTCTCTCTTCAAGCGTCAACATTAATTCTGCAAACAAAGCTCTTGTGACACCTGGCTTGCCTAGTTCGTCACATTTTCCTGTTGAAGCCATGTTCATGGATTTCCAGAAAGAAAAATTTTCAAATGTTTGTCGAGCTTATGGGACTTAACAACGGGGTCATCAGTCCCTAAACTTACAAACTACTTATGAACTAGCTAATACTAAGGACGGCAGAAATATCCATGCCCGAGGGGGGGGGGGGATTCGAGCCCCCGACCATAGTGGCCGTGCAGACTGTGACTGGCGCGCCGCCACCTCGGCCGGCTTTCCAGAAAGCATTTCACTCAATTTCGTACCGTCGTTCAGTAATCGAAACAGTTGTTTTCGAGTGTCGGGCTAGATTTATAACATGGTACTGGACTATTAAATAGAGAATTGTAAAATTTCATTTCAAGTGTGAACCACTGCTTTGGGCCATATTAAAATGCACCTAGCAACTAAAATCTAATGTAATAAAGACAACTAAAGAGCTTCTTTAAAAATAATTAGAGAGTTAGTAGTATTTTAAAATGCACTTAACTTTGACTGAAATGTCCAAAAGAACGGACAGTACATACATATAACCTGTATAATCAGACGATGATCCTTTCTGCAGTGCGGATATACACTGCGCTACATGCCGCGAGTAGTGAGTGATTATGAATAGGAACATTATAAAAGTTGAGAATTTGCGTCTGATGGGAGGGCGCAAGTGTAGCCTTTGCGACCACGAAGGCCTTCGCCCCCGGTAGCCAACTAAGCCGGTGGACACGGATTTCCTCCACTGACTTATTTCAATACCCACTAGCAATTAATGTCACAAATACCTTGCGCATACGTCAAGTACTGACTGCAATAAAAAAAAGAAAACTTAATAAACGGAAATACTGAATAAAGTTGCTTTCAAGTACTAAAAAGCGAAATGTTTTAGCTAATTGGTGCTGTTAACTATTGGTTTAATGTATTCTTACACTTGTACATTTAACTAAGTCTGCTTTATTTACTGTTCAAACGTTAAAATATTTGCTGGGAATAACACAGCGTTCGGTCGCAATATATCTGTTTCTTAATCACAGATCGATTTCGGCTACGTAACTAGCCATCTTCAGTGTCATATATACAAAATAAGAAAACAGGATCACATAATCAGTACATAACATGCAAGTACATCACATCTAATTTTACCTAACAACATTGTAAATTCAAATGTTCAAATGTTGTGTAGCTTATGGGACTTAACTATGGGATCATCAGCCCCCAAACTACTTATGAACTAGGACACTAAGGACGGCACAAATATCCAAGCCCGAGGGGGGATTCGAACCCCCGACTGTAGTGCCCGTGCAGACCGTGACTGGCGTGCCGCAGTCCCCTCGGCCACCGCGGCCGGCTAACAACATTGTAAACATTACAATCGTACCGTAGTTATGTTTTGCAAGCTGCCGTTTAAATTCAAATAATGCAAGTTTTCAATAGTAAACAGTAGCGCTACAGTAGGTTCATACAAACATTGGCGCTCCCCTGCATGGGCGAATTCAGAATACATTAAGTGTTTATAATCAAGCAAAATTCTCAAATATAAAAAGTATATAAAATATATAAGGGTATTCATTTACAGGTCTATTGTAAGTATCTAGTTACAGAAGTAACACAACTTTTATTTTATTTTATAAAATTATAAAATGGATGGCATCATAGAATGCTTCTACAGATACAACAGTTATGGATATGTGTACACACAGTTGTAAAAGTACGAAAAACTGTCAAAAACATTTTAAAAATAAAAATACGAAGGTCAAACGGAATACACAGACCCCCTCGACGTCAAAGACAGGTGGCAAGAGGGTTAGGGAGGAATCTATGACTCCCTCCTCTCTGGACAAGCGTGATCCTAAAAGGCTGAGGCAGGAAATAGGGAAACAGACCTATAGTACTGCAGTCTCGGTCTTTAGAATGGCGGTTGTCCAAGAAGGATACCCACTCGTGAGCATCACCTCGCAGCAGGAGGAGCTCGTGCAGTGGCCCTCTTTGAAGAGATTGGGGGGGACGCTGGTCCAGGACCCAAATTCAGGAGGGTCTATCTAGATCGCGGTGCCCTCATTTTTGTCTGCGAGGGGGGCCACTCAGCAGTATGGCTTAATGACAAGGTGCCCATGATATCCCCGTGGGAGGATGCGAAGCTGCTGGTCAAGACAGCAACTGAACTCCCGAAGACTGCAAAGGTATCAATATGGGTACCAAAGATCCTTAAGAATGTCACTCCAAAGACTGTGTTCGAGAAAATAAGGGTTCAGAACCCAAAAGTCTCGACAGAGGATTGGAGGGCAATTAACCAAAAGGTCGTTCCGGAAGGACGAACCCTGGTGGTGGAGGTCGGAGAGAAGTCCCTGAAGGCAATGCGAGAGCAAGGCCTGAAACTGTTTTTAGGATTCTTGCAGGTCGCCGTCAGGGTAATCAAAGACCTTAAAGGCAATAATGGCAGCAAGATGGGGACTGGAAGTGCTGCAGATAAACCTGCAGCACAGTAAAGGGGCCACTGCTGCCCGGAGCCGTCGCTTGGGGAGACAGGAGATGGACGTGGCCCTGATACAAGACCTATTTATACAAAGGGGGTGTATCGGGCCTCCGTGGTACTGGAGGTAAACTGATTTATGCTAGAAATCTAAAAAACTCCAAAACATGCATTTATGTTAGAAATGAAATACCTTTCATACCAATGATGGATTTTTGTTCCAGGGACCTGGTGACTATCAGGATGCAGCAACGTGAGGAAGGTATCACGAGGGAAATTGTTTTGGCCTCAGCATACCTTCCTTACGAAGACAGCTCTCCTCCTTCTTTGTAAGTGAGGAGACTGACGGAAACCTGCCATTGGCAAGGTGACAAACTGTTGGTGGGATGTGATGCCAATGCCCACAATCTATCATGGGGCAGCAACGTCACCAACAGTAGAGGTGAGCACCTTCTTGAATTTCTCCTATCTAATAACTTGGAGATCCTGAATAGGGGTGATGAACCTACATTCAGGAATAGTAGAAGGGAAGAAGTAATTGACATAACTTTTGGTTCCATGATGATGGGAAGTTATGTCAAACAGTGGCATGTGGTCCTGGAGCCATCCTCATCAGATCACATGTATATTAAATTCAAGGTTGAAATGGGAACCAGACAGACCATGGCCTATAGCAATCCCAGGAAAACGGACTGGGAGACATATAGGAGAGACCTTGACTTCAGCCTAACGGAAATTAAAACTTCGATAAGGAATCCAGCAGAGTTTGAGGAAGTATCAGATGCCATAACCTCTGCTATAGTGACCTCATACCAGGACAACTGCTCAATCACCAAGAAGTGCACAAATAGGAGTGTGCCTTGGTGGAATAATAACCTGGAAATGCAAAGGAAACAGGTACGAAGACTGTTTAACCTTGCGAGGCGCAAAGGACAATGGGCAAAGTATCGTGAGGCCCTTGTCAATTACAACTTTGCCATCAGACGGGCAAAGGAGGCATCCTGGAAGGTATTCTGTGAGGAAGTGGAGGGCATGGCTGCTCAAGCGAGACTTCATAAAATCCTCACTAGGGTACCAACTAATCCAGGAGGAACATTGAGGAAGGAGAATGGGGAGTATACAAAGACAGCACATGAAACGCTGGAACTGCTCCTCAAGACTCGCTTTCCTCAATATACTCTGGGGGATAACTCAGACCAGAATGCGATTCCTGAGAGACAATGGTTCTCAGGAATTCGCAAGGAGGACTGGGATTTGGCCAAGGAATGTGTCAATTTCAGTAAGGTCCGATGGGCGGTGGGAACATTTCAACCGTTCAAGTCACCTGGCCTGGATGGAATCTTTCCAGCTCTCCTGCAACAAGCGGGAGAAAATCTTATTAGATTCCTATGCAGGTTATTCAGGGTTAGCCTAGCAGCAGGAATCATTCCCAATGCCTGGAGGGCAGTGAAGGTTGTCTTCATTCCAAAGCCAGGGAGAATTGATCATACCAAGGCCAAGGATATGAGACCAATCAGCCTGTCCTCCTTCATTCTTAAGACATTGGAAAAGCTGGTTAATGTGCATGTTGGAGAAAGGAGGTTAAGTGAGACAGCTCTCCACCAACTCGTTGGGAAGGTGGAGAAAGCACTACACTTTCAGGAAATAGCCCTCTGTATCTTCCTGGACATTGAGGGGGCTTTTAGCAATACGACCTTCGATTCCATGGTTAGGGCAGCAGAGGTGCATGACCTACGGACCACTATATGTAGGTGGACTAGGGCCATCCTCAGTGGAAGAAAGGTAGAGGCTACCATGATGGATGAAAAAATGGTAATCAATACCACTATGGGTTGCCCGCAAGGAGGAGTTCTTTCCCCTTTAGTGGTGAATGATCTCATTGGAGAATTAAACTCTAGGCAGCACTTTTGCCAATGATATGCAGATGATCTTGTCATAGTAATACTTGGCAAATTTGCTGACACAGTGAAGAATATGGCACAAGGTGCACTGGACATTGTGCAAGACTGGTGCAGAAAACAGGATCTGGGGGTTAGTCCTAAGAAGACTGTTGTTGTACCATTCACAAAGAAGCATATACAACACTCAAGTTGGAATCTAAAGCTTTTCAATGAAGCGCTACCTGTGAAGGGGACAGTGAAATATCTAGGGGTTACCCTAGAGATAATGATGGGCGCAGTACAGAGGATATAAAATGCAGAATGGCAATGGGTAGAAAAGCGTTTTTGAAAAAGAGAAATTTGTTAACATCGAATATTGATTTAGGCCTAAGGAAGTCCTTTCTGAGGGCATTTGTATGGAGTGTTGCCTTGTATGGGAGTGAGACATGGACGATAAACAGTACGGACAGGAAGAGGATTGAGGCTTTTGAAATATGGTGCTACAGAAGAATGCTGAAGATTAGGTGGGTGGATCGCGTAACTAATGAGGAGATACTGAACAGAATTGGGGAGAAAAGGAATTTCTGGCATACCTTGACTAAAAGAAGGGCTAGATTGGTAGGACACATTCTTAGACATCAAGGAATTGTTAATTTAGCGTTGGAGGGAAGTGTGTGGGGGAAAAATCGCAGGGGAAGACCAAGAGATGGATACAGTAAGCAGATTCAGACAGATGTAGGTTGTCGTTCTTATGTGGAGATGAAGAGGCTTGCTCAGGATAGGGTATTGTGGAGAGCTGCATCAAACCAGTCTCCGGACTGAAGACCACAACAACAACACCCTAGACGAGAAACTGACATGGACCCCTCACATCAGGAATATTTGCTCCAAGGCAAAAGGTACTCTTGTGAGTACCAGGAGAGCTTGTGGCAAAAATTGGGGCTTGAGCCCCAAGGGTATGCACTGGATATACACCACAATGATTAGACCCAGGATCACCTATGGGGCGGTCGTGTGGTGGAAGAAGGTAGAACAGCAGGTTGCTGCTAAGGAGCTTGGTAAGGTGCAGAGATTAGCCTGCTTAGCCATAACAGGCGGAATTAGCAGCACACCATCTGCTGGGATGGAAACCATGCTGGATATACCCCCATTACACCTTTGGGTCAAGATGGAGGCAGCGGCTGGTGCATACAGACTCAAATCTGGCAACAACTGTAACTCTTTGGGATATCTAGAATCACACACTAAAATAGTGAGTGAGGTAAATATAGGAAACGTTGGGGAAATGCCAGCCGACTATATTATAACCCCATACTGCTTCAACAAGCCTTTCAATATAACAATTGGAAGTAGGGAGCAGTGGGAGAAAATAGTTCGACACCGTACGGGGGATATTGTCTAGTTCACTGACGGGTCAAAATCAGACCAAGGTGTTGGGGCTGGGGTATATAGGGTGCAGCCAAGACTGGAGGGCGTCATCTCTCTAGGAAAACTGGCCTCAGTATTCCAGGCCGAAATCACTGCCATCAGGGCGTGTGTGGAGGAGAATTTGCGTAGGTGCTACAAAGATTGTAGCATCTATATCTATTCAGACAGCCAGGCAGCCCTGAGATCACTGGCAGCTCCTGAAACAAGCTGAAACAAGGTCTAAAATTGTTGCAGAATGTCACAGGGTTCTAGTGGAGCTAGGGGAAAGCAATAGAGTAAACCTATTGTGGGTCCCTGGCCACTCGGGGATCAGTGGCAACGAACATGCCGACAGATTAGCCAGGATGGGGGCAGAGACTCCATTTATTGGACCGGAACTTGTCCTGACAATCACCAAGGCAATGATCAAATTGAAGCTACGTAACTGGCTCAGAAGACAGCACGTAGAATATTGGACCAAAGTCCATCAACAAAAACATGGCAAGGTAATGATGCCAAAGCCATGTTTTAAAAGAAGCTCTGCAATCCTGGGTCTGAACAGGAGAGAGATTAGACTCATGGTTGGATTGCTGACAGTCCATGGGAATTTCAAAAAACACCTACGTACAATGGGAATAACAGAAGTGGACCCTAAATGTAGGATCTGTGATGACGGCGATGAAACTGCATCACAGCTAATCTTCGAATGCATTGCATTGGAGAAATAAAGGCACAGAATATTTGGGACAACCAGACCTGAAGAAATTGTGTCTAATAAAGAACTGGTAAAGGGTCTCCTTGCACTGTTCAAGGGCATTGGTTGGCTTTACTAGACATACAGGGAGCGATACCGCACAATAAACTCAGTTTCGGTGCGGGCAGTGGCGGGTTGGACCAATACCGTTTTGGCTTCCCTGAAAAAATCAAATGAAATCAAACAGTAGCGCTACAGTAGGTTCATACAAACATTGGCGCCCCCCTGCATGGGCGAATTCAGAATTCATTAAGTGTTTATAATTAAGCAAAATTCTCAAATATAAAAAGTATATGAAATATATAAGGGTATTCATTTATAGGTCTATTGTAAGTATCTAGTTACAGAAGTAACACAACTTTTATTTTATTTTAAAAAATTATAAAATGGATGGCATCATAGAATGCTTCTACAGATAAAACAGTTATGGATATGTTTACACACATTTGTAAAAATACGAAAAACTGTTTCAAAACATTTTAAAAATAAAAATACGAAGTGACAGATAAACAAGGACACCATGAAGAGCCCTCTGTGGGTGGTGGAGATCATATACAACCCTGCGTCAAAATAGATCATCTGTTTTGACTACATTATCAGTAAAATGTGCGAAGAAGGTAGTTAATAAAATTGGATACATAAACATTTTTTTAAAACACCCATGCCCGAGTTAGCGCTCGAACCTCCAGCGAGAGCGGCCGCCCAGTCGGTAGCATGACGCCTTAGACCACTCGGCCATTCCGCGGGGCACGTCTTAAACCGCGTGGCTATTTCCTGTTAGTGATATACCGGTGCATTATCTGGAATCATTCGTTACATTCGTTAATCTGATTTTCAAGGGATTGTAGCACCTCGACGTATTTTTCAAAGCGCGCTCCTTACCGCACTAACGCTGTCAAACAGAATCATAGTACCGTTTTCAATAGAGAATGAATTATTGAAGGTAAAATAACCACGTCGCTTACCTAATAAAAGGATTGCATATTTTTCTGTGAAAAGTTGTTTTTGAGGAGCTGAAGTTTACTTTGGAAAGCTTTTATTTTGTTGATCATAACGTTGATGATATTACTTTCTTTTTAGATTTTCAGACTTACGTCATTTAGGAAAGCCATAATGTCAGCTAAAAATCCTTAATCATGATCATACAAAAGCGATCCCTAAAGTACTTTGTCTTCCAAAAAATGAGTCACGACGTGGCAAAGTCGAACAAGTCGAAAATTCGGGTTTCTTTTGCTCAACCAGCGTACCTCAGCATGGTAATGACTATCTGGCTATTCGTAGTCAAATGAAAACACAATTTCAAACAACTGATAATGAATGAATCCGTGAAAATAAAAGTAGTCCACAATAGGCAGCATTGCGTTCATCACGACTTGAAGACCGATAACTTTTGCACAAAGAGCCTGTTGGTGTACGAAACAAAGTAAATTAGATTTGTGGACCTTTTTCCTATGTGCTTCCAAATTTACCTCAGAGTCTTGTTTGCATTTTAGATTATGGTAAAAGTTACAACGTCGTGTGTCCCTTTAACAAGTTTTCGCCTACTGTTTACAGGATATGATCTGTCATCGGGAAGCAGTACGTTTGCGGGTGTTATCTTCTGTCTAGTTCGATTCACCATCGCCGCTTTCTGTGCCATATCGCCTTGCCGCTGTCTACCAGACCTCATGTGGTGCACGTGGGAAAAGCTGCCAGGTGAAAACTGTCATGTTTAGAGTGGGTTGAAATTTTTATGTTCACCGCGAAATACCACTGGGCCTTAACATATGATGGTAGATGTGGACTTTGTAGTTTCACCTTATAACTGACCAATTTTCGTGTTTGTTTTTTTGCTCTGTCACCTTTCTCGCTCTATCTTGCATGAAACGTTTGTCAGGCATTCGCATACGGGTATAACTTTATTCCAATTGGAAGTATTTCAAACAATAGAAACCATTTGGGACATGGCCGACATCGATCAGAGGGACAGTATCAAACGGAGTGGTCTCATATAGAAGGGGTGTAACAAGACTGTTTGTTGCTCTTCGCCAATATTTGTAAGTGCAGCTTTGACCTTAGTGAACACCTCTGTTAAATTTAAACCAGCGGCTCTGGTTAGGAGTGTGAGTGTGATAGAACCTCGCTACGACTTGATAAGTATCCAATGGATGGTAGGAGGCTTATTCCAACTGTGCCAAGCATGGGCAAAATATGTGGCACGTAGTTATCATTCAACATTATGTTGGTGTTCGTAAGTTGAACTTCATCTGTCTTATACTGTATGTTTCTACCCAAGCTCGGAACTGCGTGGGGACATGTTAATTATTTGCAGCAATGGTGTACTGTATTTTATGTTTTTTAATCAGTGCGCAGATAATACCGTGCTGGGGTGATGCTATCCCAACTCCAGTATTCAGGAGTCCGGATTTGTTCCAGTTTAACTTGGCTCCTGGCTCAGCTTCATACTCGTATTCCTTATGATCAGCAACGCCCTCTCGACTTCAGCTGCACTCTGTACGACGAACCCTAAGCCGTCGGCACACGTGTAGCATACAATTTTCTGTCCGTCTATTTCTACTCCTTGCAGCTGGCTCTATTGCGACGACGAGAAACGTCATCATCATTAGCTATTCGGAGCACGCGGACGCTCCGCTACAAAATTCCCTCAAGTCACATGCTTCGCAAGTTACGTCCCTATCGTTCACATTCATTCCACTATGCTAGCCATCCAGACACTCGCATGAAGCAAACTGATATTTTCGCATCTGTGGTGAAGAAATGAGCACTGACACCACCAGACAGTAAACTTACGCGCGCGTGCACACACACTATATCAGGGTGAGGCTTTTAACCCTTTCCTGCGCGACGGGATTTAAAAGTCACTGCCTATTTACAGCGTCATAAAACAAAATGAAAAATTATATCTGACTTGTTTTCCTGACGGGACGTTAGGGTCCGTCTATCATATGAAACTCTCGGTGGCCGAGATTGTTTAGTATCACTCCTCACATACAGCAGTAAAAAACGGATTGTTTTAAGTTTGTGTGCACGATTTCGTCAGGCGAGTTTTGTTATCCCAAAAAGACGCTGTTGTGTGTTCTCACGTTGGTAATTTGGTTATTGTTTTATCTAATGGAAACTAATATTACTCAAGGAATAGAGCTCTTTTTATTTATATAGCGTTCAAAACTGTGTATGGAAGTTTTAATTACTGACAGTGAGTCAAAGGAATTTTGTGCAAGTTATTTTTGTAGTTGCTAGGTGTCAGTAATAAATGGTTGTAGTTTTCTTTTCTTTTGTTTACTTACAATTCAGTGATAACTTCAGTTTGCTTTTTGTCCCCCTTTAGATCAGTATCTAAAATAGCATTAAAATAGAAAAATTTTGCTATCTGTTTGTTGCTGGTATATCCTTATGTTAACAGAGATAAGCATTTCATAATATCTCCCAATTACATTATATCCTCTTCGACTTTGAAGTTCATTTTTTAATTATATATTTTTTGGGTCAAATAAGGAAAAAATGTGTTAATAAACTAATGTGCTATTATTCAATTTTGCTAGTAAAATAACCAAATATGAAGTTATGTGCTCGAATATTTGATAGTTTGGGCAGGAATTGGTCACCACTTCCAGTATGAGCAAACAGTTGGACAGTACTGAGAAAAGTTGTTGCAGAAGTAATATTCCTATCACGGAAAAGATTAGCATACCTTTGACGAGCTACTTCAACATTTCTATAAGCCTTAAAATACGAGGAGATGACAGCTACTCTCTCTGCAACGGTTAATATCGTAGAACAACTGCGTAGACATTTTAAAAATCTGTTTGTTGGTTTTCCTACTCCGGTGTGTATTTGTTTGAGATTCCATGATTTTCAACAATTTTCAACTCATTTTCATTTATGGCCGATTACAGCGCTATCTGTCATGAAACAAATAAAATGTTTCACACAAAAGTTACATATTTTTTCACGGAGAGTCTAAATCTGAAATAAAAAATAGGAGACCTTCTTTCGTGGTTCTTAAACCGGGTGTTTGTATGATTACATTATGTTCTGTGCAGAATTACAAGTTTTTCTCTACCTTAAATTATTCATTTCCTTTATCTCTTCATACATTTCTTCGACCTCCTCGTCATCGGCAGAGCTAGTTGGCATATAAACTTGTAGTTCTGTGATCGGTGTTGACTTCGTACCTATCTTAACTAGATAATGCGATCTCTGTGCTGTTTTATCTGCATTTCTATTTTCTTATGCATTATTAGACTTACACCGTAATACCCTGAAATCATTAAAAGAAAGGCGTTACTCGTTGCGACGAGATCTATTTGTGAAATTTCTTTCACCAACTTTCTCTCACCCACCTACATACGAAGACATGATCATCAAACTAAAATAAGAGAAATCAGATCGAAAACGGAAAGATTCAGACTTTCCTCTCTTCCGCGAGCTGTTAGAGAATGGAACTGTAGAGAAACATCATAAAAGCGGTTCGATGAACCCTCTGCCATGCACTTCAGTGTGACTTGCAAAATATTTATGGAGATGTAGAACTCACCCGTCCAGAAATTCTATTCATATTTTCACCGGACTTCACCATTCCCCACGATATCTAACTTGAATCTACTTCCCTTTTTAAATTTAATAACCTCCCTAGCCGATTATGGTACCTAACATTCCACGCTCCGTTCCGTAGAATGCCAGTTTTGTCTTTCCTGGTGGCGACATCCTTCTGAGTAGACCCCGTCCAGAAATCCGAATGGGGAACTGTTTTACCTCCATAATATTTTAACAGCGAGGATGTCATCATTATACAGTATATTCATAGAGTATAGATGCATGTCTTAAGGAGTAATAGCGACTGTAGTTTCCCATTGCTTTCCGCCGTTCGCTGTAACTGTATGGCAAAGCTACGATAGCTGATGTTACAAGCTCAGTCAATTTCCAGACTGTTTCCCCTGCAAGCTACTGAAAAGGCTGCTGCCCCTCTTGAGGAACCTTTCCACAGATACCCCTCGCTGTGGTTGCACCGAACTGTATGGATAACTTAATCGTTGAGCCACGCAAGCGACCTCAAAATTTTTGAAAAAGTAATGTATTCTCGACTAGCTTCACATTTTAATAAAAATAAAGTTCTAACAAAATCTCAGTTGGGGTTCCATAAAAACCTTTACAACAGAAAATGCTGTTTATACTTTCACTAGTGAAAATATTAAATGCTCTGAACAAATGTCAACCATTGCGATTTTTTGTGATCTTTCAAAGTCTTTTGATTGTGTAAATGTTCAAATGTTTGTAAAGCTTATGGGACTTAACTACGGGGTCATCAGTCCCTAAACTTACAAACTACTTATGAACTATCAATTAATACAAATAAAGAATCCCAGAGACGGATTTACGTCTCAAATATGTCAAAGACATTATTGGTAGATCTGAAGCATTGAATTAAAATTTGTGGTGCGGCCGGGAATCGAATCCGGACCTCCATGCTTACTAGGCAGACGTCTTAACCGTTAGACCACCACAGCACTAACGATTAAGGCGCCTCGGAATAGTTTTGTCTGAACACCTTATCGTCCACGGTTCACTCCCATACAATGCCACACTCCAGACAAATGCGTTCAGAAAGGACTTCCTAAAGTTGAAATTAATATTGGATGTCAACAAATTTCACTTCTTCAGAAACGCTTTTCTTCCCATAGCCATTCTGCATTTTATATCTTCTTTACTTCGGCCATTAGAAGTTATCTTGCTGCCCAAAGAACAAAACTCATCTACTATTGTCTCAGTAGCTAATTTAATTCCTTCAGTATCGCCTGACTTTCTGACGCTACATTCCATTATCCTTGTTTTACTCTTGATTATGTTCATCTCATACTCGCTTTTCAAGACACTGTCCCTTCCACTCAATTGATATTCCAGATTCTTTGAGGTATCGGACAGAATTACTATGTCATCGGAAACCGCAAAGTTCCTATTTCTTCTCCCTGAACTTTAATTCCCTCTCCAAATTTCTCCTTACATTCCTCCACTGCTTGCTTAATGTACAGATTGGACAACAATGGAGAAAGGCTACAAGCCTGCCTTACTCTCTTTCCAAACCTTTGTGTCCTTTTCATGCCCTTTGACTCTAATAACCGCTGTCTAGTTTTTGTATAAATTGAGCATAGCTCTTCGCTGCCTATATTTTACCCCTATTACCTTCAAAATATGAAAGAGTTTATTCCAGTCGACATTGTCAAAAGCTTTCTCCAAATCAACAAACGCTAAAAACGTAGGTTTGCCTTTCCTTAGCCTATCTTCTAAGATAAGTCGTAATGCTAGTATTGCCTCCCGTGTTCCTACATTTCTCCTAAATCCAAACTGATCTTCCCCACAAGTTTTTCAATTCGTCTGTAAATAATTCGTGTTAGTATTTTGCAACTATGACATATTAAACTGATAGTTCTGTATTTTTCACATTTGTCTCCACTTGCTTTCTTTGGAATTATTATATTCTTCTTGAAGTCGGGGGTTATTTCCCTGTCTCATACATCTTGGATACCAGGTAGGACAATTTCTTCGTGACTGGCTGAGACGGAATAACATCTATTCCAGGGGCCTTGTTTCGATTCAAGTATTTCAGCGCTCTGTCAAATCCTGCTCGCAGTATTGTATCTCCTATCTCCTCTTCCTCCACTTCGTCTTCCATTTCTAGAATACTACCTTTATTTCCTTTGTACAGGCCCTCTATATATTCCTTCCGCATTTCAGCTTTCCCATTTTTGCTTATTACTGGTTTTCCGTCTGAGTTCTTGATATACATACAGCTGCTTTTCTTGTCTCCAAATATCTCTTTTATTTTCTTGTAGGTGGTATCTATCTTCCCCCTGGTTATACATTCTTCTATGGGTCTGCATTTCTCCTCGAGCAACTCCTGCTTAGCCAGTCTGCACTTACTGTCAATCTCATTTTTCAGACGTTTGTAGTCCCTTTTGCCTGCTTCACGTAATGCATTTTTATATTTTCTCCTCTCATCAATAAAGTACAGTACATCCTGTGTTATCCAGGGATTTTTATTAGGCCTTGTCCTTCTGCCTGTACGATCCTCTACTGCCTTCACTACCCTATCTATCAGAGCTACCCATTCTCCTTCCACTGTATTACTTTCCCTCATTTCAGCCAATCTTTGCCTAATGCTTCCTCTGAAATCCTCAACCACCTCAACCACCTCTGCAGTCTCTTAAGTTTTAATCTACAGTTCATTACCAATAAGTTATGATCAGAGTCTATATCGGCCAGTCAGAGTCTATATCGGCCAGTTAAAAACCTGGTTCCTAAATCTAATCCTTATCATTGTAAAGTCAATCCGGTACCTTCCAGTGTCTCCAGCTCTCTTCCACGTACACAGCCTTCTTTCATGATGATTAAACCATGTTTTCGTGATCATTAAATTGTGCTCTGCACAAAATTCTACCAAGCGATCTCATCTTTCATTCCTTTTTCCCCGTCCATATTCACCTACTATATTTCCTTCTCTTCCCTTTCCTACTACCGAGTTCCAGTCCCCTATCACAATCAAGTATTCGTCTCCCTTAATTTTCTGAATAATTTCTTTTATCTCCTCATACATTTTTCCGATGTCCTCATCATCAGCCGTGCTAGTTGGCATATATACTTGTACTACTGTGGTCGATGTTGGTTTTGTGTCTATCTTTACTATGATAATGGTTCACTATGCTGTTCATAGTAACTTACCCGCATTCATATTTTCTTATTTATTATCATACCTACTCCTGCTTTTCCACCCATCCTTCACCTCTCAACGATGTGAGGAGTCGCCAGAAATGACACGTGGTTCGTATTCCACGTTAAGCTGTAGGTCCCCTTGCGTCCATTTGAAAGACTTGCACCAGGCCAATGAGCCACACGAAATTATTATTATACCAACTGATTTCGTGTTTATAACCCTGTACTCAACTGGCCGGAAATCCTGTTCATCCTGTCACCGAACTTCACTAATCCCTACCATATCTAACTGTAACCTATCCATTTCTCTTTTTAATTTCTCTAACTTACCTACGCGATTAAGGGATAGAACATTCCACGCTCCGATCCGTAGAACGTCTTTTTGTTTCTCTTGATGACGACATCCTCCTGAGTAGTCCCCGCCGGGAGATCTGAATGAGGCACTATTTTACCTCCGGAATATTTTACCCAAGAAGACGCCATAATCATATATTCATACAGTAGAGCTGCATGTCCTCGGGAAAAGTAACGAATGTAGTTTCCCCTTGCTTTCAGCCGTTAACAGTAACTGCATGGCAAAGCCGTGTTGCTGATGTTACAAGGCCAGCTCAGTAAAACATCCACACTGTTGCCCCTGTAACTACTGAAAGGGCTGCTGCCCATCTTCATGAACCACACAGATACCCCTCCGCTGTGGTTGCATCTATGGCACGGCTATCTGTATCGTTGAGGCACGCAAGACACCCCATCTCGACAATGTCTGTGGTTCGTGCAGATGGGAATGTCAGGTATAGACACCTTTTATTAAACTGAGACATTTCTCATCATTCCGAGTTGTTGCACTTATGATCTATGAAACAAGTTTTAGTCTAATCTAATGTAATCTACCTCTGCTATGTCTGTTGTTCATTTGCTGGGCTCTTGGAGGTAATCAACTTTTATAACAACTTTTTCTAAACCAGTTCGTATTTTTCAAAAACTCTAAAGAAAAAGTTTTAAGCCTGTATACACACAAAAAAAAGTGTTGCATCATCTTGATCCCAAGGCCTCCTGAATGTGTAGATAGCATTAAGAACATAGTTTCTTAGAAACAACCACGCCATGAGCAGTGCCAATGCGATGGAGTTGGTAAGTCGGCCGATCAGTATTCGATCATAACATCAGGAAGTTTCACTGCTTATGTTGACTGTAGTTCTGCCAAACCTAGATGGCAGCACTGTTACTTTGTGTCAGGAGAGACTCTCTTCAAGAGGTTTCCACATATCTCGGAGTAACCAAAGCGATGTTGTTCGGATGTGGAAGAGGTACAGAGATACAACAAATTACTGTCGGTGATGCCTTATTGTGGCCGCCCAAAGTCTAACAAAGTAGCTGATGAGCGCTACTTACGGATTTCAGCTCCTGTAGGAGGAACGCCACAATGTCGAATAATGATGTCGTGTTTCGACTCAAACAGTAGTAACTTCACTCCCAACGTCCATGGCGAGGTCCAGATCTGACACCTATACACCATGCAGCGCGCTACAGCTGGGCCCTGCAGTATGATGAATGGACTCGTCAGAATTGCCACCAAGTGCTACTCACAGATGAGACTCGCATCTACCTTTAACCAGACAATCGTCGGGGGCGCTTTTGGAGTCACCCTGGTCAGCCAGTACATCTTAGACACACCGTGTAGCAAGGTGGTGGTTTCCTGACGTTTTTGGGTGGTGTTATGTTCGGCCAACGTACGTCACTGGTGGTATAGAAGACAATCAAATGGCTATATGGTACAGGAATGACATTCTCTCACGTAAAGTGCAATCATATCGATAGCATTTCGTTGTGAGATTCGTCTTAATGGACGACAATTCTCGCGCTCAACGTGTACAATTTGTAAATGGGTTCCTTCATAATAACGTCATCGTAATAATACAATGGCCAGCATGTTCTCCAGACATGAGCCCTATCGAACGTCCCTGGGACACATTGAAAAGAGCTGTTTTTGGACATCGCCGAATCACAGTTGAAGAGTGGGAGAGAGAGGCGCGGGAGTAGCCGAGCGATCTGGAGCGCCACGTTACGGATTGCGAGGGCTCCCGCGTAGGACGTTCGAATCCTCCCTCGAGCATGGATGTATGTCTTGTCCTTAAGTTAGTTTAACTTAGTTTAAGTAGTTTGTAAGTCTAGGGACTGGTGACCAACGTAGTTTGGTACCATAGAATTACAAATATCTGAACATCTGAAGAGTGGGAGAAACTGGACCAACAGTCCCTTGATGATCTAATGAACGGTATGCCACGACGAATACAGGCATGCATCACTGCAAGAGAACGTCTTGTCGGCTGTTAGTAGTACGCTGAAATCTGGGACACAAATTCAGAATGTCTAGGTTATTCCCAATTCCTGTTTTGATGAGAATTAAAGAGACCTGAAATGTTGTTTTTGTATACCACTAATCAATTTTTACGTAAAGAGACATGAAGCAATACGTGTGTGTATTTCATTTCCCTATAACAGCCCAAGCTATTCATTTCCCTCCTTTCGCTATTCTTTCTCCCCTTAGCAGATGTTTATAGCGGGCTACGAGCCAAGGTGATGTCTGTTGTTTCGGACCTGTAGGAAAGAACAGACACCACACCAATGTACAGGGTGTCCCATTTTAATCTCTACTGCCCGATATGTCTGGAGCTACACAGTTATGCAAAAAAAGTCTCTAGTCAAAGTTGTAAGGTTCTAAGAGGGTCATGGAATGGTTACCTCGAAATTACCTTGAACCCTGTTTTCAAACTAAGGTCATGTTTCAAAATGTTCAAAAGTTTGTAAATCTATAGATCTTAACTTCTCTGGTCATCAGTCCCCGGGCTTGCAATCTACTTAAACTAATATATGCTAAGAACAACAGATAGACGAATCCTCGAGGGAGGACTCGAACCTCCGACGGCAAGCAACGGCAGGCTCCACAGCTAGGCGCCTAGAACGCTCGGTCATTCCACCGCTGCAAAGTCAAGTTTTTCTTTTTAATGGTAACCCCCATTTATATTCCATATTCGTATTCTACGTGAAAAAATATGTATTTTTTGCGGGGAAGGGGATTTTTTTTCCCCGATAACCAATGGTTTGTCGCTAGGGGGCACTTGATTGTAAGTTTCCCAAATCACCGGCATCTCGAGAACGAAGTGAGATGGGGAAATTTTTCAGGCCCATTTAAATTTCATAAAAATTCCAACAGTGGACAGAGTTTAGAAACCATACAAGAATTTAACTGAAAATTTTTCTCGATCTCGCTTCTTTTTCGTAATACTAGCAACCTGAGAAAATTTCAATGAAGTGTCCCCTGGCAACAAATCATTGGTTTTTCAAAATTCGCTATAAAAATGCGTATACGAATATTGAATAAATAATAGGGTTCCCATTTGAAAAAATGAACTAGACGTTGGTAAAAGTGGTCCCCTTCTAATCTTACATCTTTTACTAGAGACTTTTTCTGCAGAGATATAGGCCGGTATAGATTGAAATGGGACACCCTACGTAGGGTGTTTCAGGAGGAACAGGAACTGTGTTAGGAGGTGGTAGTATAAACGAATTGCAAAAAATCAAATGTTTGTAAATCTATGGGACTTAACTGATAGATCATTAGTCCGTAGGCTTAAAAACTACTCAACCTAAGTTAGACTAACCTAAGGACAACACACACACCCATGCCCGAGAGACAACTCGAACCTCCATGGCGAACGGCCGCGCGCTCCGCAGCACGGCGCCTCAGTGCGTGCAGCTATTCCGCCGCGGCTAGACGAATTGCAATAAAAAATAACATAAGTCCTTTTTTATTAAGTACAGAGATACAGTTGTTAATAAGTAACCCAACAAACATAAAGCAAAGGCAATTGAGTACATTCGAAGTTGATTTTTCTTTTTATTCAAATGTTTGTTAAGCTTATGGGACTTAACTGCGGGGTCATCAGTCCCTAACTTACGAACTACTTCTGAACTAACTTATACTAAACACAACACAAACATCCATGCCCGAGGGAGGATTCGAACCTTCGACGCAGGAGGCCTCGCGATCCACAACATGGCGCTCCAGACCGCTCGGCTACTCCCACGCGGCTTGTTTTTAATCCATCACCAACTTGTACCTCAGTGTAACCTTCAGCACGACTTCACAACAGGCCATCAACAGTCTCTCTACTACTCACATTCAATAAATACGCCCATAGCAACCCAGCTGTATCTCTGCCGTTACATGGAATGTATTGCAATTTATCTACACTGCTACCTTCTAAATTATTTACTATTCTCCTGAAACACCCTGTGGATTCATTGTCTCTACCATTTCCAACAGAATATACGTTAATAATGGCTCCTGCATAAACCGCCTCTCATTAAACGTAGAGCAACTGAATAGCTATCTCTTAAGAGTCCTGTCGCAGCACTCTTCGCCCTAAATTAGAAAACCGATTGTGATGGAATAATACAAGCGAAAAAGCAACCGAATACACATTTAAGAGAAATATAAACAAATTTCATTTCGTTTGACAGATCCTTTTCCCAAAATAAACATGCTCAACTACTGGTACAAACCTCATTTGTGAATACAAAATTCTCTTCTGCAAGAGTTTACAACGTCTTTAAATCTTCTTCTATAGAGTCCCCTGCGATTTCTCTATACTGGTATGAATGTAATTTGCCGTAGTGTCTTTTAATGTACCGCAGATTAGTCCTTTGGCTTTATCGGCACAACTAAAGAAAAATAATAATTAGTTTGTTCCATCACTGCAGTAACTTCCTTGCGCGCCGCGTATCAGCGCACTCGTCGGCATACCACAGCGGTTTCTTCATGCTAGCCGAAGTGAAACGAATGAAGCCTCGTTGGTGCGATGCACCGTGTGAACACTCACTGCGCATCGTCTGCGCGTGCGCAACATTCCGTGTGTGAGAGTATCTGCAGTAGACTTTGTTCCTTCATGAATGACTGTACAGCGGAAGGATTTTACAGGATACAGGCGATGATGAAATTTCCTGATGCCAAACCACATCCTAAGCAACTTGGACTGTAGCACTTTTGAGCATCATCCTCCAAATGAGCAGCGTGGATCTTTACCCCAAGGTCTGATGTAACAATGCAGATGCTACAAACCTCCCATCTACAAACGGAATATATCAGTAATGATAATTCATTTGAAGAACACTGAATTGAAGGGACACGATGTCGCTACAAATGTTCTTATTTCTTCAATACTTGGTAGATAAGCTTTTCTGCGTTATAAAATATTTGTCGGTGTCTACTTGTGAATTCGCATCCTGCAGTTATTGTTCACAAACACAACCTACTCAGTCAACTATTTTGTCACCTCCTGGACTCAGAACGAGAAAAAGATTTTCGGTTATAACATTATAACATAATCAAATTCACAATCTCATGAAGATATGCCATTCCTCTATCTCAAAGGTAAATTTTTTTAACACGGTTATGAAAGCAAATATTTTTTACGTCAATCCCGACATTAATTCCAATTTAAGATTAATGCACAGAATTTTATTGATAAAAACCCATTTACTCGTAACCTCGGCGCTTTGTATTTTACTGATACCAATTACATAAGCATTTTTTTTTTAATTTGGTATGATACCTCAATGTTACGGTAGTACACAACCCACGGAGGATTTAATTAACACAAACCAAATTTCTCAGTGACATCTTCCGTTGTTAGCTCGATATTATCGATATTCCACTGGATATTCTGTCATAGATACAATATACTGGGGTACCAGGAATGGCCTTTACCAATGTCACTCTCGTAGTACACGATATAGTCAGGTTCGTAAAGGCGCACCGCTGTTCTTGAATTTCTTGTGTTGGTATCCAAGTTAAGTTCTCTCCATGACTTACTTCCATGAGCATAGCCAGAGGAGGGGGGGGGGGGCGGTTCTGGCGTTCAAACCCCTCCCGAAATGTTGACAAAGAAAAATGGCATCATTCCGAATAACTTTCAACCCTCCCACATTTTACCGAGGCTGGCAATCCGTTACACATGCTCCATACAGTCACGATTTCTCCCCATGCGAGTCCCACATTTTTGGACCCCGAAGAAAGACATTAGTAGCTATCGGTATGTTTCGGACGAAGAAGTGCACACCTGTTTAAAAATCGTGGTCCTGTAGCTAACTGCAAACATTTGTGCATGGAGGAAATTACTATCTTGTCTCGCATTGGAGGAATTCATCATCTTGTTTTACAATAGCTTAAATACATTAAAAGTTTTGATGATTACTAATCAAATAATGAAGTTTATTCCCAGTATATATCCAGGTCTCTTCTTTTTAACGGTCTGCTTGTTACACAGTACTTGAGTGTGACTTGCCTGTTTCAAATCACTAGAAACAATTCTTTGTTATTAATTTTAGAAAACATAGTTATTTTAAAAATAAAATATCGCGATCTTAGACTGTTTAATTAATTTATAATTCTCTGTTAAAAGTAGCACAGGTAAATTATGGTAAAGCGTGGGATTAAAGCTGGCGGAGAGTCTATGTAGAAACTGACAGTGATCCTATCAGCCCTGGAGCTTCATTGCGCTTCAGACATTTGAGCTTTTCATCACTATTAGTAATTACAGTGTCAGTCATATATTACAATGTGAGACGACAATAATTTTTAATGTTTCAATGTAAACGAATCAAATTTCCAATCCAATCAAAGAATATCTGTACGCTTACAGCCGGCCGCGGTGGCCGAGGGGACTGAGGCGCTTCAGTCACGGTCTGCACGGCCACTACGGTCGGGGGTTCGAAACCCCCCTCGGGCATGGATATTTGTGCCGTCCTTAGTTGTAGGTAGTTCATAAGTAGTTTGTAAGTTTAGGGACTGATGACCCCGTAGTTAAGTCCCTTAAGCTTAACAAACATTTGAACATTTTGTACGCATACATTTTGCCATTGACAGCTTTCATGTACCGCAAAAATTTGAGCTGGAGAGTGATTCTCTGGCAAAGTGTGGGAAGTTATTAAAAGGTTCGCGCACTGCATTTCTGGTTATCATCTGCGTTTCGATCCGCATTTGCGTGTCTTCATTATGTGATTTGCCTTATCCTACTTTGGGTAATACGTAACAAGACTGTTCCAAGCATTGAAACCTATATCAAGTTTACTATTCGTAATTGACTAGCTGTTTTAAGAAAATTCTGTGCCTACAGGCATCGTTCGATCTCGGTTAATAATTTGAAAAAAAAAATAGTTTGAACTAGATGTAGTTTGAACTGCCTTCATTGCATCTTTTTTATACCGAGATACGAACAGCAGTATTTATTTTTTAAATACTATAATACCTATTTAGTCAGTAATACAATTTTCTTTTGCAGACCTATTCAAAAGGTTTCATGTCATTTAAATTCAAATGTTTGTTAGCTTATGGGACATAACTGCGTTGTCCCTAAACTTACAAACTACTTATGAACTACCTTATACTAAAACAGCACAAACATCCATGCCCGAGGGGGCATTCCTCGCGCATCGTAGCACAGCGCCTCAATGCGCTCGACCGCTCCGCCGCGGCTCATAGTCATTTAAACGCAACATTCAGCTTAATAATAAACAGAACATGCCATCTTTTAGCACTGTAATCCATTGTCGGCACTTTAATGGGTAGAATATTGCCCAAAGTGATCACCCTGGCAGCGTCATTATGGTTAATGCGTTGAATGAAAAAAATCTTTGCTTCCACTGGAGTGAATGAGAAGCAAGGACGGTATTTTTCCTGCATCTTCTTTGGATTTTCTGGAATATCACAGTAGACGTCTTTTATACTCCCCAAAAAACCATAGTCCAGAGTCTCCATGAGATATACCATCTGGCAGGACACCTTCGGCTGAAAACCAGATGTGCACGCAACGGAGTATGTGCTGGACAAACATAGTTTTAAGTGCCTCATAGGCATTCTAGTTCTCAGTGGTACTCGATTCAGAAGACGCGGAAGAATTCTCCATAAATTTGGCGTACATCCTGCCCTTTAATTTACCTTGGATGAAAAAAGGGCTATAACAGTAGTACCAAGATTCTTCACCACACATTAAATCTCCACTGATGCTGATGTTCCACCTGTTTAAGACACTGTGGATTTTCGTGGGAGAAATAATGGATGTTATTTGTATTTCTCCGTCCTTTGTTTGCTGAATATTCATTCGTACAAATAACAAAGAATATCGTAGAAGGAGCTACAGTTAGCGATGTTTTCCTGTTGTGCCCATTGACAGAACTGTAAATGCTTCTGTAAATTATTGCCATATAATTCTATGTTCGTGACAAGGCCTTGAATGAAGGGAGAAATGAAGCTTGCAAAATGTGGGTATGGCGTAGAAATGCAGATCAATTGAACTTGTAAAGTCAGGAATGCGGAAGTACAGAAAAGACTAGGGAGAAGAATGGAGGATGTTTTTGGCAGCAAAGATCAAGTCATGTTTTGAGACGAGTATGCTGTCTAGTAGATGAAACTAATGGTTTTGTTACAGCGAAGAGAGGAAAGGGCAGAAGAAGGTACCAGATGCTGGATGACGTCAGTAGACCGCCAGGAAGACATCAAAGAATGAACAGGAAAATTGAGAAAGAGAAGCATGGAAGGCTATGACCTCTATACCTGTCGCTAGGCAGATAGCCATATTATGCTAACTTGTTGCTTTAACTGTATGTACATCATAAAATTGGAAAAAAAATGTTCAAATGTTTGTAAATCTATGAGACTTAACTATTCCGGTCATCAGTTCCTAGGCTTACTTGAACTAACTTATACTAAGGACAACAAATACACGCATGTCCAATGGAAGACTCGAACCTCCGACGGAGAGCAGCGGCGGGCTCAGTAGCTAGGAACCTTGGAACACTCGGCCACTCCACCACGGCATATCAATGGAACTGGTGCAGTGTAACAATGTGAAGTCCGGTGGTTTCTGGAATTCCTGTATCCTGTACAAGCTGACTGGAGCTCATAAGTGCATTAATTACAAAAGAAGCAAGAGCAGCACCTTCGATGTCTTCATCTATTCTATTACGATTGTCTTAGGTTGAAACTTTCCGTACCTGATATGTCACAAGACACGAAACAACTATTGGGAAGGTCTTGTCTGGATGTCGTTCTCTGAACAGTTCGTATGTATGGGTAGCAGTGGCGTAACTATAGGGGGGATGAGGGGGATAGAACCCCCCCCCCCCCCAACCCAGAACCCGAAAAAAGAAGAAAAAAACGAAAAAAGAAAAAAAGGAAAAGAAAAGAAATCGTATAACAGCAATCTGGTAAAGGTAAAGATTGAAAACTTGGAGTGTTTTACCATAATCTTTCATTGTATGGGAGTGCATTAGTTTCTTCAACGGGAGTGGAAGATGGTAGTCTGTCTGGAAACTGACTAAAATTTTGCTCGTCAAGCAGACATATCCCCCCCCCCCCCCCCAAAGCCAAGTCCTAGTTACGCCACTGGTGAGTAGCATTATCTCCACCTTCAAACACAATAAAAGTAACGTAGTTTACAATCAAGGAGTACTTGATTATCTATACCGTGCATAACATATCTTTTAAAAGTGTGGCAATACTGTACTACTTGTACCCGTTTTACAAATAACAACAGTGTAACTACTGCATTGCTAACATTCTCCACAGATGAGTAGCATGTACGAGGGGTGGAACTTAAATAGTGGCAACTATTTATTCACAACCGATGCAAAAGCGTTACATGTTTGCACCTGTTACTGTCGTTTAAAGTAGTCACCAGCCTTGTGTAGAACCCGTTGCCGGCGATGTGGAAGACGTAGTATACCGTTAGCAGAGCCTGTTCTGTTAATGATACAAATGGAACAGTCTACTACCTGTCGAGTCTCTGGAACCTGAAGCGAATGCCACCAAGTGGTTCCTTCATCCCAGTCCCATCGACCGAACAGAGCAGCCACAGTTTGCGCTGTACGCGCCCGCGCATTGTCGTACAAATTGATGTGTGGATTGTCCAGAAAGTGTTGCCGATTCTTTCGCAAAGCTGGTCGCAGGTGTGCTCCAAAAACGAACAGTAATACTGTGCATTGATGATCTGCCGTGGAGGAACGTAATGCGGTAGGATTACACCATCACAGATGAATCACCATAACTTTCACAATACTACGCACTTTCGACTTTCGCGGCGACCCATAATGACGCCATTCGGGATTGGCGTTTCAGTTTTGGTTCGTACGATGTGGGCCATGTCTCGTCCAGGGTTACGATATGGCGTAAGAAAGCCTTTTCTTCACACTCATACCACTACAAGTGCGTCTGAGCAGCGTCGTAACGCATCCATTTCTGCATTTCCGTTAATTCATGCGGAACCCATCGTGGTGCAATTTTTCGCATAGCCAGACGTTCCTTCATGATGCGAACCACAGTCGTATGTGCTAATCCCGTTTCGTGAGCGAGCTCATGAATCGTCTGGCGTCTATCACTGTCCACTAACGCGGCAACAATATGCACTTCTTCTTCAGGGACGCTAGGACTACCTGCCCGATGCAAGTCTGTCACAGTTTGCCGATCTCGTTGAAGGCTTTTACTCAACGTGCCACTGTTCTGTACTGCAATGACGATTCCCCTCACGCCTCTTGAAGCCCTAATGACACTGTCGTGCTGTTCGACCTGTGGGACATTCAATCTTAATCCAACTCCGTTATTCCTCTTTCAAAAACATAGTGACACCGTTATGTTAGACCGCTCGCTCACTAGTTACTATGTTTCTTTCGATTGTGACGTGGGAGTCCATTTACTCGGATGAAAGGTAGGTCTATCAACAACGTGTGCTATCAGCGACAATAATAGATACCACAGTAGTTTTGCCACTATATAAGTAACAGCCCTCGTAATTGTTTATTTATGTGTTCCTTGATATATTTACTGAGAGAGAGAGAGAGAGAGAGAGAGAGAGAGAGATACACCTTGGTTACTCTTTGAAATGATGCTTTTTCCCTGGAAAATAAAATATAAGTGGTTAGAATTTTAACGGATCCTTAAGATGATTGAAAATAGACTATATCTAAGACGTAATATTTCGTTTTTGAAAAGTTATTAAGTTTCCTCACATTTTTGTACATTTTTCGAATGTGGGAACTTAGTGCATCGGACTGTGCCTTTTCTTGTGTGTGAGTGCGTCGAGCCTACAGTTATTAATAATTCATTGAAAGATAAACAGTAGTCGATCGGTTCGCCGAAGCACAAGACTTACGCACAGACAGACTTTGCACACTCAGCCGGCCGACGGACTAAGTTTTCAAGTTTCTTAACTATAGATGAAGTTTCAGGATCCCTGCACGTTGTGGTGGAGTCTTCATTTATCAGCGAGAATACGCCCAAATGCAACATTGCTGAAGAATTTGAACTTCTCAGGCCTTCTTTATTTTCCACATTATTAACCCTTTCTTTTGTTGAAAGACATCGACTTCAACTGGAACCGACTTTCTTTCTGAACAGTTTCGAGTGAGAGGTCTTACTAGTACTAGATTGAACACTGTATGGTCAGAATATTGTAAAAGACTTTCAATAATTTTCCCCCAACTAATAATAAAATACACAGCAGTTTTAATTTAACTTTATCCTGGTCAGACGATATATTATAGTTTTTAATAACGTAATATTTACATGACAAGTACACTCTGACAGTAACTGCAACATTGCTAAAGAAATTTGTACTTTTCAGAGCTTCTTTATTTTCCACATAATTAACACTTTCTACATTTGAAAGACATCGACTTCAACTGGAGCCGACTTTCTTTGTGAACAGTTTCGAGTGTGAGGTCTTACCAGCACTAGGTTGAACACAAACAGGAGAAATCAATTTTAAAAATTTGTAATTTAGACTCCATAGTCAGAATACTGTGAAAGACTTTCAATAATTATCCCCAACTAATTATAAAATACACACCAGTTTTAATTTAACTCCACCCTGGTCAGACGATATATTATAGTTTTTAATAACGTAATATTTACGTGACAAGTACACTCCGACAGTATGTGAACAGGTCTTAAGAATGAAAAAAACCAGTTGGATAAAAAAAATCGCACTGACGTGTTTTACGGCCCATTTTAGATTTAGTTTTATAAGTTTTTGCAAACATTTTGAACCAAAATAATAATTAATTAATTAATAAGTGTGTCTGAAACCCTTTTAGGAAAAAAAGTTTACGTACTGGCGGGTTTCGAACCACCGACCTTTCGCGTCACAGTCCAGCACTTTGCCCACTACTTTGCACTTTTTTTTCATCTGGTAGATCTATGGTTCGCGGTCGTTCGTTCAGTTTGTTCGTTGAATGGGGGGGCTCAGATGTTTTATTACAGAGAGCGTTTAGCCCCCTGACCGGGCGCGCTGAGCCACGGCGCCCGGCTACGCTACGGCCTATAAATCAAAACAGGAGTCCTGTAATCTCGGCATTGATGGCCGTTGTCAACTGATGTTAATATGGCATTTGTAGACATTAGATTATCATTTATCGTACGAAGAACGATGTGTTTTTGTTAATTCCTCGGTGTGCCATTGTTTTGAAATAACAACGTGTAAGTTACAATAAGAAAATCATCAAACATGCGAGGAATGTCTCCGAACGGCTGGTTTTCGTTAATTCAGTGGAGGCTGTCAAATCTCCGTTATTTTTGAAAATATGCCCAAACGATACGAGATATGAAAAATACATAAGGTAGCTAAGTTGTAGAGAATTTTCTCCTCTACCAATTAGGTTATTCAATTTTCGTGTCAGATGAACAGTTCGTTTGCAATTACAATTATATTACAAACGGCTTTTTTTTGTTTTACTACCGTATTTTTTGTCCGAAAAATTTGAAAAAGGGAGGTTCTGGTCTCTGGCGGCCTACAATCATGTCTCTAAAATTTGGTGCTGATCGGTTGAACGGTTCGTCTTAAAAACAGGGAACACGTTACGGACAGACAGACAGACAGACAGACATCCCAAAATCGCCCTTATTTGTGCAAATATCTTTGAAACGCTACGAGATATGAAAAAAAAAAAACATAAGAGAGAAAAGTTGTAGAGAATTTTCTCCTCTACAAATTCGGTTATTCAATTTTCGTGTCAGATGAATAGTTAAGCCGTTATTTTCATTTAAATTTCGAGCTGTCAAAAGACGATCGCAAAGGCCCACTTTTAGTGTTACTACCGTAACCTAAAGTGGGCCAATAAGGTGTAACGAAGAATGTTACAAGAAAGGCACTCATACCGTCTACTGTTCCCCTGGTAGTTAAACAAAATTTGATTAATATTTTTTTTTATTTTTCTGGAAAAAACGCATTTGGGGTTGTGAAAATAACTGGCGCATCCTGTGTAACACGTACAAGCGCCCAGACGTTGACTGACAGGAACGTGAAAGACTACTTCCATTAAAAACAAACGGCGAAACAGCCTGCAGGTGTAAGAAGAGCGCAATGGAGATTATTTCAGGATACAGAAGACACTTTACTGCGAAGACTGACTGTACGCGGACATACATCGTAGCCAGCTTTACGTGACAGGAGGACATGACGTGGCTGGCAGTAACAGCCAGGCCTGAAGAAGGTCTGCAAAGTTCGAGGCCGGCGTCGTGAGGACGCTTCGTGAGGCACCAAGGACGCGGGATTGCCCCGCACACAGAGCCACCGACACGCTACGCGGGCAGCGGCAACTGACGTCAACTGCACACAGCGTGGCCACAGGCAGTGCCGTGTGCCTGCCATAAGGGCTCCGGAACTTTCCACTGTACAAATACAGTATTTGAGAGAGTGGTGTCGCACAAGTCTGAAGTGCGCGTCACGTACTTTCGCCGCGCGCCGCCATGCAAGCACGGCGCGGCGTTCTTACGACGTCGGCCACGAGCACCCTCTGCTGCAACCCCGCTCGTGGCCACCACTGAACTGCATCGGCCACTTGGTATTAAGACAGGCACTAGGACACATCAGTAGGCAGGCCTCTATCTAGTTTAACTATGTACCAGCATTTCACTAGTCTGCTGCCCTCCAAGTTAAGTATTGTACCATCACTATGAAATATATATCTTGTTCTAATTCAGCCTAGTGTTTCTAGTTTCTGCTGCCCCACTGGCTGGTCACCTCCGTACCTGCACACGCGTGCATCCTATTTCCCTGTATCGGTCTGTCTCTTCTTGGCCACCGACACCTTCGACAACCGGCGGCAACGAGACACAAAAGTGTGTACACGACAGAGTGCTATGTACAAGCTCACGTACAAACATTGTGGGAAAGTGTATGTTGGTTAGTATGGCAGCAGAGGTTCCAACTACTGCGATTTTATCGTAACTGTTACGAAAATTGTTCAAAATTACGAGTTTACGATTGGAGTGGGTCGGATTCCGATTTTCAGGTTTAAATAACAAATCGGTGTCATATGTTTTCCGTCGGCAAAATTCGGTTCCCTTAGAGTTCGTTCGTGTGATGTCATGGACAAAAATTAATGTAAGCTGATGCGCATGAGTAGAAAAAGCAATCCCATAATGTTCGATTACAGCATTAGTAGTGAGCTTCTTGATTCTGTCGCGTCGTTCAAATATCTAGGCATAACATTGCAGAGCGATATGAAATGGAACGAGCATGTAAGGACAGTTGTGAGTAAGGCGGACAGCCGACTTCGGTTTATTGGGAGAATTTTGGGAAGATGTACTTCACCTGTAAAGGAGACCGCGTATAAAACGCTTGTACGACCACGTCTTGAGTATTGCTCAAGTGTTTGGGACCCGCAGCAGATCAGTTTAAAGGAAGACATAGAGGCGGTTCAGAGGCGAGCAGCTAGATTTGTTACCGGTAGGTTCGACCAATGCGCGAGTGTCACGGAAATGCTCCGGCAACTCAATTGGGGATCGCTGGAAGAAAGACGACGTTCTTTTCGTGAATTTCTGTTAAGTAAATTTAGAGGGCCGGAATTTGAAGCTGAGTGTAGTACGATCTTGCTGCCGCCTACTTACATTTCGCGTAAAGATCACAAAGACAAGATAAGAGAAATTAGGGCTCGTACGGAGGCATATAGGCATTCTTTTTTTCCTCGTTCAATTTGGGAGTGGAATAGGAAAGGAAATGCCTAGTTGTGGTACAGTGTACCCTCAGCCACGCACCTTACGGTGAATTGCGGAGTATGTATGTAGGTGTAGATGTAGAAACTGATTATGAGCAACATCGTCTTGATTGTTCTTGTGGAAGTCACCAGTATTGACAGTAACTTCTACTAACTCGAAGGGGCGCCATAGTGGACTCTAGCAACATCCAATGAAAATGAGACATGTGACTTGACTCGTAGTTTTCTCAATCTGCACACTCGCCGAAATAACTTATACTTTGAGTGTGCGTTATGACTTTACGGCAGGCCGCGGTGGCCGAGGGGACTGCGGCGCGCCAGTCACGGTCTGGCACGGTCACTACGATCGGGGGTTCGAATCTCTCCCCGGGCATGGATATTTTTGCCGTCCTTAGTATTAGCTAGTCCATAAGTAGTTTGTAAGTTTAGTGACTGATGACCCCGTAGTTAAGTCCCATAAGCTATACAAACATTGGAAAATTTTTGAATGATTTTACGTCATCTTGTGTTTGAGCAGCTTTATATCTGGAAATCACAAAATGTAAGTTGCTCGGTCCTGAGGAAGAAAATAATTAGTTTTGCTCCCCCTATCCACCCACACACATTCCTCCTGCACACATCGGAATGACGTAAGTAATATGCTATCTTAATCTCATCTGAAACCTTACAAAAACTGTTTTCACAATTTGGATGACTCCTTATTCACGTATTCTCCTTGGACCCCTTCCTTCCTGCTTCTACATATTAGGTCGCATTACTATTTGCCATATTCAAAAGTTGGAACCTCTGTGTCAGGGCTGTAGCTATCAGATTGTCAGAACACGAGAGATGTTGGAGGTTAAAAAAAGACAGATTCAACCTTTTCTGAACATCTGCTCAGAGAAAACCGTGTTTACGATGTACACTGTGAAATCCTACATTCCCTGAGGAAAAGCAGAAAGATGACATTACTGGAAATACTGGAAATCACCACCCCCATGAACCACAGACATTGCCGAGGTGGGGTGGCTTGCGTGCCTCAACGATGCAGATAGCCGTACCGTAGGTGCAACCACAGCGGAGGGGTATCTGTGGAGAGGCCAGACAAACGTGTGGTTCCTGAAGAGGGGCAGCAGCCTTTTCAGTAGTTACAGGGGCAACAGTCTGGATGATTGACTGAGCTGGCCTTGTAATATCAGCTAGTGTGGCTTTGCCACACAGCTACTGCGGACGGCTGAAAGCAAGGGGAAACTACAGCCGTTACTTTTCCCGAGGACATGCAGCTCTACTGTATGAACACATGATGATGGCATCCTCTCGGGTAAAATATTCCGGAGGTAAAATAGTCCCCCATTCGGATCTCCGGGCGGGGACTACTCAGGAGGATGTGATCATCAGGAAAGACAATAGTGGCATTCTACGGGTCGGAGCGTGGAATGTTAGATCCCTTAATCGAGTAGGAAAATTAGAAAATTTAAAAAGGGAAATGGATAGGTTGAAGTTAGATATAGTGGGGATTAGTGAAGTTCGGTGGCAGGATGAACAGGATTTCTGGTCAGGTGAGTACAGGATTATAAATACAAAATCAGTTGGGGGCATCACAGGAGTAGGACTGATAATGAATAAGAAAATAGGAATGCGGGTAAACTACTATGACCAGCACAGTGATCGCATTATCATTGTCAAGATAGATACGCAGCCAACACCGACAACAGTAGTACAGGTTTATATGCCAACTAGCTCTGCCGATGATGAGGAAATCGAAGAAATATATGAGGAGCTAAAGGAAATTATTCAGACAGTTAAGGGAGAGGAAAACTTAATTGTCATGGGAGACTGGAATTCGGTAGTAGGAAAAGGAAGAGAAGGAAAAATAGTAGGTGAATATGGATTGGGAAGAAGGAATGAAAGAGGAAATCGCCTGGTAGAATTTTGCACGGAACATGATTTAATCGTAACTAACACGTGGTTTAAGAATCACAAAAGAAGGTTGTATACGTGGAAGAGACCAGGAGACACCGGAAGGTATCAGATAGATTTTATAATGGTAAGACATAGGTATCGGAACCAGGTTATAAACTGCAGGACATACCCAGGGGCAGATATAGACTCTGACCATAACTTGTTAGTCATGAACTGTAGGCTGAAGCTGAAAAAACTGCAGAAAGGTAGGAAAATAAGGAGATGGGACTTAGATAGATTGAAGGAAAGTGAAGTTCTGGAGAATTTCAGAGGGAGATTTAGGCAACAATTGACAGAAACAGGGGAAAATAAAACAGTAGAAGAGGAATGGGTAGCATTGAGAGACGAAATTGTGAAGGCAGCGGAGGACAAAATAGGTAGAGAGGCAAGACCTACAAAAAATCCATGGATATCACAGGAAATACTACAGTTAATTGATGAAAGGAGAAAATATAAAAATGCAGTAAATGAAACAGGCAAAATGGAGTACAGACGACTAAAAAATGAGATTGACAGGAAGTGCAAAATGGCTAAGCAGGAGTGGCTAGAAGCCAAATGTAAATCTGTAGAAGAATGCATAAGAAGGGGAAAAGTAGATACTGCCTACAGGAAAATAAAAGAGACATTTGGGGACAAGAAAGGCACCTCTACGAATATCAAGAACTCAGATGGGAAACCAGTTCTCAGCAAAGAAGGGAAAGCTGAAAGGTGGAAGGAGTACATAGAGCAGCTCTACAAAGGAAATGAACTTCGAGACGATGTTGTAGGAAGGGAAGAGGAAGTCGATCAAGATGAAATAGGAGATACTATATTGAGAGATGAATTTGACAGAGCCTTGAAAGACCTAGGTCGGAACAAAGCCCCAGGAGTAGATGACATACCCTCAGAGCTACTAAAGTCTCTGGGAGAGCCAGCCATGACAAGACTATTTGAACTGGTGTGTAGGATGTTCGAGACAGGCGAAATGCCCTCAGACTTTAAGAAAAATGTAATAATCCCCATTCCAAAGAAATCAGGCGCAGACAGGTGTGAAAATTACAGAACCATCAGTTTGATAAGTCATGGTTGCAAAATTTTAACACGAATTATCTACAGGAGAATGGAAAAGCTGGTAGAAGCTGACCTCGGGGAAGATCAGTTTGGATTCAGGAGGAACATAGGAACTCGGGAGGCAATACTCACTTTACGTCTTATCTTAGAAGATAGATTAAGAAAAGGCAAACCTACATTTTTAGCTTTTGTAGATTTGGAGAAAGCATTTGACAATGTTGACTGGAATACACTCTTTCAAATTCTGAAGTCAGCAGGGGTAAAATACAGGGAAAGGAGAGTTATTTACAACTTGTACAAAAGCCAGACCGCAGTTATAAGACTCGAAGGGCATGAAAGGGAAGCATCAGTTGGGAAGGGAGTAAGACAGGGTTGTAGCCTTTCTCCAATGTTATTCAATTTGTACATCGAGCAGGCGGTGAAGGAAAGTAAGGAAACATTTGGAATAGGGATTAAAGTTCAGGGGGAAGAAATAAAAACATTGCGTTTTGCTGATGACATTGTTATTCTGTCAGAGACAGCGAAGGACCTGGAAGAGCAGTTGAATGGAATGGACAGGGTGTTGAAGAGAGCGTATAAAATGAACATTAACAAGAGCAAAACAAAAATAATGGAATGCGGTCTTAGAAAGTCGGGCGATGCTGAAGGAATTAGATTAGGTAACGAAACAATGAAGGTGGTAGATGAGTTTTGTTACTTGGGTAGTAAAATAACATGCGATGGTCGCAGTACAGAGGATATAAAATGCAGAATGGCAATGGGAAGAAAAGCATTTTTGAAAAAGAGAAATTTGCTAACTTCGAATATTAATTTAAGGGTAAGGAAGTCTTTTCTGAAGGCATTTGTGTGGAGTGTTGCCTTGTACGGGAGTGAAACATGGACGATAAGCAGTGCGGACAGGAAGAGAATAGAGGCTTTTGAAATGTGGTGCTACAGAAGAATGCTGAAGATTAGGTGGGTAGATCGCATAACTAATGAAGAGGTACTGAATAGAATTGGTGAGAAAAGGAATTTTTGGCATACCCTGACAAAAAGAAGGGATCGCTTGGTAGGACACATTCTTAGACATCGGGGAATCATAAATTTAGCATTGGAGGGAAGTGTGTGGGGTAAAAATCGCAGAGGGAGACCGAGAGACGCGTATAGTAAGCAGATTCAAGTGGATGTGGGTTGCCGTTCTTATGCGGAGATGAAAAAGCTTGCTCAGGATAGAGTAGGGTGGAGAGCTGCATCAAACCAGTCTCCGGACTGAAGACCATAACAACAACAACTGGAAATCAAAGCCAGTTTAGTATTAAACGATCAAATCCAGTTCACCTTTACACCTCTACTGAAATACGTTTTAGTTTCCAACTTGCCTTTTCAATCAAAATAATCATGTCAGTTTTGATCCTTTACATATACTTATCGTATTTTTATATAAATGTTCGTATCTCTCATAAAAACGTTGTAATGTACTTTTCTGTGAACTAGTCAATTTTCTGTGATAACATCTTTGTAAATCGTAACATCTTTGAAAACATGTATACTACAGTCAGTTGTCACCTGATGATGGCCTGAGAATCCGAAACCCGGTTTCTGACGAATATATAAATTTTGCAGAACATCAGGAAGTTGTTCATTTTTTATATTATTATCATGTTCTGTCAAGCAACGACGGTAAATTCAATATCTTGTAAAGTGTACTAGAAAAGTGCAGTTAATAGTCTTGTACAGAAGATTACTGAAGCAAAAGCAAACAGTTACACAGCACATAAGGAAATTGTTCTTTTTTGATATTATTTGACAGTCCTCTGGAAATCGTCTTAAATCCTTAATTATGTCATCTTTTGTTCATAACATGTTTTTCCTCATAAATTTTCATACTAAAAAAGAGAATTAAATTCAAATAATTATGAGGACCACTAAAACGCTCATTTGGAGTCATCTGATGACTGTGACGTCAACGAAGAGCACACTACTCCTGCTGTCGTAAAGTTCGTTCACGTTTATCAATTACGTTTCACAAAATGGTTTATAGTCCCATGATGGGCAGCAATAAAACCTCCTGAAAAACTGTTTTTGAGTGATCTAGAAAACAAGAAGATAAGAAAAACGTGGTTGTAACTCAGTCAAAGAATTCTAATCACGCAGAATCACTTCGTGTATTTAATTCTATCAACCATTTTTTGAAAGTAACAACCTAATAAAAATTCATTATTCAACTAGCGACCCTTCGCACGGGTGAAATTTAAATTCTGTATCTATAAAAATCTACAGATGTAGTATATATTTTATTGGTTGCTAAGTCCTACATAATGTGATTAAACACAACGTATACGTCTACATAATTACTCTACAAATCACATTTAAGTGCATGGCAGAGATCTCATCGAACCGCTTTAATTATATTTCTCTACCGTTCAATTCCGTAATAGCGCGCGGGTTAAAGGAACAGCCGCGGCGGAGCGCCCGAGCGCATTGAGCCGCTATGCACCGATGCGTGAGACCGTTCCCCGTTGGGGATTCGAATCCCCCCTCGAGCATGGATGTTTGTGACGCCTTTAGTATAAGATAGATCATAAGTAGTTTGTAAGTTTAGGGACTGATGACCCTGCCGTTAAGTCCCATAAGCTTTACAAACATTTTTGAAAAAGGAACACCTGAAACTTTCCGTCTTTGATATGAGTTTTCTTATTTTATTACGATTATCATGTCTTCCTGTGTAGGTGGCTGCTAGCAAAATATGTTCGCATTCGGAGGAGAAATTTGGTGCAAATAATTTCGCAAAAAGATCTCGCCGCAACGAATAACGCTGAAGGGTGGCAGCATTGTTCCGTCCCTTTGGCCAAAGACATTATTATTTGAACTCCGTCGGCGGCCGTAAGTAGAGACAAGCAGAAAGAGAGAGAGAGAGAAGGAGTGAGTGGAAGGGGACGGAGAAAGTTAGGTGCTGGTTAAGGGCTATAAACTGCGAGAGTATTGTTGTAAGCCGTTAGGATTCTTAATAATTCTGATTATGATTTTTGTATTTTTTGTAATGATCATGTTGATAAGGTAACGATAATACTAATAACCATCATAACTTGCAACTTTATTTTAATTCACGACAGCTTTATGTCCCCCTTTTGTTTAAACTGAAAGATTTCATTATCCCCAAGTTATTATAGACTACAACTTTTAAACGCTACGATAGACACAAGTTTCAATTTTATTTATATTTCATCATTAATGTACTGCAAGAAGCTGCTGTCTTCGGATAAGAGGTGAGTGAACTTAAATTTTTTCCAATTATTGAGTCTCTGTAGAAGTCGTAACCAACTTGCTTCACACAGATATTAATTACACCACTTGCTGACAACGCAATAATTGGTTTGTTAATAAAGTTAGATCAGATATCGCGATGATACAAAATGAGCTGCCCTTCTCTGAACTTTATCCTTATCATCCGTCAGTGACACCTGGTGGGGATCCCACAATGAGCAGCAATAGTCCAAAATAGGACGTACAAATGTGGCGTAGGCAGTTTCTTTAGCATAACTGTTGTATCTTCTCAGTGGTCTGTCAGTGAGACGTACCTGTTGATTCGCCTTCCCTACAATATTTTCTGTGTGCTCTTTCCAACTTAAGTTGTTCGTAATTGTAATTCCCAGATATTTATTTGTATTTACGACCTTTTGATTTGACTGTTTTATAGTGTAAATGATTTATTTATTTATTTAATGCTCAGACATTTGATACGCAGTCATTAGTATTCTAACTTTCCAATACAGTTGACTATCTGACATCCCGTCACAATATTGCAGCCCTTCACAGTTTCTTAGATGCTCCCAATTTATAACGGTGTCTTCTGTTTCACATATAACACACTCCGGTGAGGGTAAGATTGCAATCCTGTGCAGATGTTCCGCAAGGCAGTCGTGACCAGTTATTCTTCAAAATGCTGCCATAGTTTCCCTTCTTAGGTGTTTAGGAAGTGCGTTCTTCTCTTCTAACAGTAGAAGCCATGTTTTTCCTTGCCCTTGTGTTGTCAAGTGGTCATACAACTTCTTTTTGATACTGTTGTTTATGAGTCTTTTAATGGAGATGTATGATAATTTTGGGCGATTTGTTTGAGAAATCTTGGTTCCTTTTTTGGCTAGAAACTCTGCCATTTCATTCCCATGTATACCTGTATGTGCTGGTATCCATTGAAAAACTATTTCAGTTCCAGCTTTGGTGATTGAGGCAATAGAGGATTTTATTTCATTTATGCAAGCACTTTGAGGTGTTTGGAAGGATGCAATTGCCTGTATTGCAGAAGTTGAATCACAAAATATAACGCTCATGATGGAACTTCTCAATGGGAATCAATCCGGACGTAAAACAGTCCCCCAATCGGATGTCCGGGAGGGGACTACATTGTGAAAAAATATGTGTAAATGAAGATTAACATATTTCTTTTACTGCTCATATGGATGACTTCACTTTTTATTATTTCGAGTCAACTGCCAGGACTGCTGAGGACTTTATAGAAGCCACACCTCAGGCTATGAAGTGGATTCTAGGTCTGGACATTGATGTGTAGCCAAAAGATCGTCTCGCATAACACATGTCCTAATTCCATGTGTTCTGTCATAATATATCATTGATCACTTACTTGTACTGAAAAATGAGCTCTTGTACAATCTTTTACTGATATTTGTCTGTATATTCTTGTTCTTTGCGTAATTATATTTGTATATATGCTACTGTCATATGCCATACGATAAATAAAAAACTGCCAGTCTTTGCACCATGCAGCCATATTATCTAAATCATTTTGCTGTTGCAGTTACTTTAATAACCGATAAATGACAGCATCATCCGCGAACATTCTAGGAGAGCTGCTCAGATAGTCTCCTAAGTCGTTTATAAAGATGAAGAATATTTGGGTCCCTATCACACTTTCCTGGAGAACGCCGTAATGACTATTGTTTCACTCGATGACTTTCCGTCAATTACTACGTACTGCGCCCGTTCTGACAGAAAAACCTCGAATCCCTTCACACAACTGTGGCGATATTCCATAAGCACGCAATTTGAATAGAAGACGCTTGTTAGGTACAGTGTCAAAAGCCTACCGAATATCTAGAAAATAATATGGAATCGATTTGAGATCCCTTGAGAACACTCATCTCTTCATGTGAATAAAGAGCTGTGTTTCACAAGAACGATACTTTCTGAATCCGTTTGGCTGTGGGTCAACAGGTCGTTCTCTTCTAGGCATTTCATAATGTTTGACAAAAGTAAACGTTCTAAAATTCTGATGCTTATACAATCCTCAGCGTATTTAACCCATGTTTACATACTAATATCGCAGTTTAAGTATAAGTAGGAAAGTATTTTGTATGACCGGCAACCACAGCTAAAACACCGGGTGATCAAAAAGTAAGTATAAATTTGAAAACTTAATAAATCACGGAATAATGTAGATAGAGAGGTAAAAATTGACACACATACTTGGAATTACATGAGGTTTTATTAGGGAAAAACGTTAAAAAAATACGGAGTAAAAACAATAATGAGAGTCGCAGCAGGCCACCGAGCGACACGCATAGTTAATATAAATACATTTACAGTTTTAGATCAAATAGCTGCGAAATACGTACAAAAGAGAACGACTTGTTATAAAGTAACGATCCAGTATTGTAACGATTACTTTTCTATTCGAATAAGTAAATTACAAGTATAAATTACAAGTAAAATTACAAGTAAAAATTACACGAAATGTAATTGTTGCATGTAATTCAATTACTTTTACTCAATTACTTACCGTCACTGCAAATAATATAGCAGCCGCCTTAACCACGTATTTTCTTACTTTTTTCTTCGGTTAGATCGCTGCTTTGTGGTCATTTATTCATGCTCGTTCTGGGTCGTTCGTTGAATATGTGACTCAGGTTTTTTATTGGAGAAGGCTCGCTGCGCCACCGCGCCCGGCAACCACTGGGTATCCGCACTCGCCTGTCGTCCAACTTCCACAAGTCGCATGCGAAGCCTGTAGCGCCACCACTGTCCGTGCCGTAAAAAGTGTTCCAAGCTACGAGACTTAACTTCTGTGGTCATCAGTCCCTAAGCTTGCAAACTACTTAAATTAACTTTAACTAAACTGAGGGTAACACACACACACACACACACACACACACACACACACACACACACACATATGCCCGAGGGACGACTCGAACCTCCGACGGCGAGCAACTTGTAGTATTCAGTTGCATTAATAAATATCTACATTATATTTATTAGAAGTAACTATGGGACGAAAGAACAGAAACTAACAATGTTTGCACTGACATCATTTGCAGCATACAATTCTACTTTCCTTACTTAGGAGAACATTAAGTTTGTTGAAGTTATACCTTTGAAGGGTTTTAGGTGGGACTGGGATTGAAATAACTTCATTAAGACTGACATTTAGTATAACAGCGCTGTTATCGCTGAATCCTGCATTATATACTTGAACTTTTTATTTAAGTTTATTTATGTAAACGAGTATTTGGTATGAGGTAGTGTTGGGTTCATTTGCAAGACCCTGCAGGTTATATGGTTTTGCAAGATTGGTAGATGTTTCACTACCAACACGTATCATTTCACAAGATTCATTCCACCACGTCACAAACATCTCTGATAATACCAAGCTACCGCTTGGCAAGCCGCTCATTCTCGCAGGCGTAACTCTGCCCATACCGCTTTGTTTAACGGTCGCATTTATGTTCCGCAGTTGTTAACGATACTACCAGTTGTAAACGTGGACCTGCCGCGACAGCGACTCCTCTGCTGCTATGGTGAGTTTTATCATATAAAAAGCTTACGTACTTTGTACGTTTACCTCTTTGGAGGGGCCCAATGACAACACAAATTGTTAAGGTACCTCCACCACAGCTATAGATAGTTCTGTGGCTCCATCTCCTCCCAAGTAAGTCTGACATTTCAAAATTTACGCACTTTAGCCACAAATATGATTCGCTGCCCGCCAGGTACACGGACTGTGACAAAACATTTGTGTTTTTCAAGTCTGACGATGCGCTAACAGCGCGAAACGCGTAATTGGAGAATAAAGATATTGCAACAGAGACTGAGAATTATTTAATTATGATTTCATTAGTACGTTCCGTGTTCTTCTTTTCAAGGGCGGATTCGGGGGGGGGGGGGGGGGGCGACGAAAAATGAGAGAGAGAGAATGGAGGAGACAGGGGGGCGGGGGTGAGGAAGAGAGGAAGAGAGAGAATCTCAGCATTAGAATAATCAACTTCTACTTACGGGCAGCATGTAATTGTGAGTTTAAAATGCAAAATTCCTCTAATTAACATAACGTAATTTGACTTTTTGTATTATGCTTCCATTTAATTGCTTCTTGCTCTTTTTACTCAGTAATTAACGATAAAAATAAATAAAAGTTGTTTATTGTTTCGTGATTGCTTGGGAGGAAAATGAGCTATTGTGTACATTTTACTCATACGTAAATAAAGGATTTAACTATGTGAAAAACTGTGAATTTCAAGGGCTGCGTTCAGCTAGCGTGTTCAGGTGTTTTCGATAAACGGTTCATCTCTCTGGATTCTTTTCCTTGACACTAAGAGAGAGTACTGCCACCCATTATAAACAGCTTTAATTGAAGCTATACGTTTCGATTTTCCAGTTGCTGGAGCAAATTAGAAATTTCAACGGCATTTTTCCACACATCAGATACAAAGGATTTTCATGGAAGCAGAAATTCTTCTTAAAACACAGTGAAGTGTAATATTCAGAATGAAATTTTCACTCTGCAGCGGAGTGTGCGCTGATATGCAACTTCCTGGCAGATTAAAAGTGTGTGCTGGAACCGGGATTCGAACCTGCGACCTTTGCCTTTCGCGGGCCAGTGCTCTACTGTTTGAGCTATCCTTCCTCACAAATTTTCTTCTGCCAGTCCTCGCCTCCTACTTTCCAAACTTCACAGAAGTTTTGCAAACCTTGCAGAATGCAGGACTAGCACTCCTGGGAGAAAGTATATGGTGGAGACATGGCTTAGCCACAGCCTGAGGGGTGTTTCCAGAATGAGGAATGCTAGTCCTGAAAGGTTCACAGGAGAACTTCTGTAAAGTTTGCAAACTGGGCGATGTACTGCCAGAAGTAAGATTGTGTGGACGGATCGTGAAGCGTGCCGGGATAGTTCAAATGGTAGAGCCCTTGCTCGCGAAAGGCAAATGTGCCACGTTATAATCCCGTCTCTAGCACACAATTTCAATCTGGCAGGAAGTTTCAAGTGTAATTTTGTTGATCGCGAAAGCTTTCTTGAAAACTTATCCTGTTTTGCGTAGCAACTTTACAAAGCATGAAGAAGAAATTGATTCAGTACAACGCAAACAGAGGAAGTTTTTGAGATAATATCAAACTTATCGCGATATATTTACTGGCTGTTTGATTGTTGTTCGGTGCATTGTTTGATAATGAAACAGCTACGCCGGATACAGTATTGTTTGTCCACGGTAGGTTGACGATTCGTGCGCTGGCTGTTGGCAACGGCAGGAGGCGTGTACAATGGCTGCCGGGAGGCGAGGAGCAGTGAGCGAAAGCACAGACAAATATGTTACTCTGTGGCGAAAGGCAGCGTCACGGTGTTGGAAACGTTACCAGTAACAACGTGTGCAGTAATATTTTGCTTCCAGGAGCAGCGTACGTTGGCAGCTCTCCGAAATAAATGGATGTCCTTCAAGTAGTGCAGATGTTTTCTGCTCCTAGCATCACCAGGTAAAATCGTCCTCACTTGTCAAATTAAATACTTCCATCTAATTACCAATGCACTACTAGTTTCGGTGCACTATGAAGTCATTCTCAGATTCCTATGATTACAAAAAATATTACAATGATTCAACCACATTAAACAGTGAAAAGTTCAATAATTTACCATAAAATAAAAAAGAGTTTCGGAATACTACATTTACCAAAAAGACAGTCGAACCTTGTGCGCCGCACGGGAATGGCCATGTGATCTGGGGCACAAAGTCGCGGAGTACGTGGCCACTCCCACTAGAGGTTTGAGTCCTCCCTCGGGCATGGGTGTGTGTGTTGTCCTTAGAATGAGTTAGGTTAAATAGTTCGAGAGGCTAGGGACCGAGTCCTTAGCAGTTTGGTCCCTTCGGATTACAAACATTTCAACATTCTTTATATATTTTATTTTATTTTTATTTAATATTTTGGATACCATATGGTCTAGGTGTGTGTGCAATCACCATTACGTCATTTGGCTCATTTAATACCATAATCCTGTGGGCATCATTGAACAAAACTCTTATTTTTCGACCGTATTGTACAATTTTGTTTTAATTTTAAAATGGTCAGTCTTATAGTCAAATTATTCCAAAGTTGGTGTTCAGCTGTTGGCAAGTGTTTCATCCTTTATGACAAGAAAGAGTGAAACAACTGTGCCCACAGCTGAACACGGCCATTCTCGGTTATTTTTATTTTGTGGAAAATTTAGAAAATTTACACTGTTTAATGTGACAATGACTGTAATAAAATTTGTGTGTGTGTGTGTGTTTTTAAATTAGTCTCACAAAGCCCTTTTGGATATGGTACCCTCCTCAGCATCCCCCCCACCTCTCCCAGAAAAAATTCTGTATCCGCCACTGCTCCTGATTGTTAGTAAAAGAAAGCTACCACAATCCGAGAATGTGGTGACAAGATAGCCAGAGTGGAGTGGAAGATAGCGTCGAATTATGATGTCCCAGGGTCCGGAGAGCCTACATCTGTTACTTCTTAAAAAATAATATAAATTTGCTAGCACAACTTTCCGCTTTGACAAGATTTAAAAACTGATAACGTTTTAAATGTCTAACAAAAACTTAGAGACTGATGACCCCGCAGTTAAGTCCCACAAGCTTATCAAACATTTGAACAAAAACTTCGACCTTGTAAAAAACTTCAATGAGGGGAATTCATTATTTTATCTATTGCAACATCGCAAAAAATGTGGAACGCTTCACGATTTTGCGTGTCATCCTTGCGCAGGGGCCATGCTAATCTTCTCTGTATCGTTCCAATTTTAGTATATGTACCGCCGAAGCGAGTACGAAACTCAACTTCCCACATCTTGTATATATATCTAGAAACAGATTTATATCTTGGTTTCAACTTCGTTGTCATTGAGCGATTGCAAACATATTTTCCTCTGAAGCAAATGATAACATCTTTATTTGATTTCGTGGGACCAGTTTTTGTGTATCCTTTTCACTACACACTTTAGGGTTTTAATTTTTTTAAATTCTGATTTATTCATGGTTTTACTAAAATGATCCCGTTTACTTGAATGCGGTAGCGCTTACACCGCCATCTCGTAGCGCCACGCAACACTACGTCCCTCTTCTGCCGCTGACAGAACCTCGTGTATTATTTCGTGCTGCCATCTGTGTCTGAATTATGAACTAGTCACCGAGTCTGTATGTGGTTTGCCCACAGCACAGTCTAACATGAGTTAAAACTGTGGTTTGACGTAGTTCATCAGCAAGTAACAGTTTGCAGGCCGAGGATCAAATAAAACGTTTAAGTTAATGCGTTTTCCATAAATGCCATACAAATAATAACTAACCTTTCCTACATCAAGCATCAAGGCAACATTTTCAGAACGATAATCACACAAAATATTTGAATTAATGCATTCTTTATGATTGCCTTGCAGAAAACACTGCCCAAACTTTCCTCGGCTTGATGTTACACAAAATAAAAGTTACTGACGCTGCTTTCCGTGAACCAGTTCATGAAATATTGTAGGATTGCTGAATAATATTGTCAGATTCTTGTGGTTAGATGTATGTTACAACACTATGTCAACTGTAAATAGTGATTTACAATACTAGTTAAATGTTGGCTAGGAAATAATAAAATTTTGTACATATCAATATTTATATTATTGTACTATATTATAATTTTGTAGCATTTATTGTATTTCCACAATTGCATTTACACGTTCCACATCCAATTGAACCACTGTATGTACTGATCCATGGATCACGAATGACAAATAAATAAATAAATTAAATAATAAAGTGCCAATGCACAGAAAATTGTTTCGGTATTTGACGTGCGGGATAGTTCTTTACCGCATTTCAAGTCCATGAATTAAGTCACTGTATTGCGTACAATGTTTCTTCTCTGTGGCAAACAAATTATTATTAAAAACTTCATTCCGTGCGTTTGGTGAACAAACAAATGATTATATTAGGAACCTCGGACCTGACGAAAGGTTTGACACCATACCATTGTCACTGCTTAAAGCCAATTTTTCTATCAAAACTTTTTATTTATTTATTTATTTTAGTTGTTGTGAGCTTTTCGGTCTTTCTTCCGAATAATTTATATACATTAATATCAATCGGTATTTGAGTGAATGAGAACTCCTGATGACAGTGTCACTGTTTCATCCGGGGAAAGTGTTACGACCTCTCTTCTTTATTCGTTGGCTTGGTACGTAAATTGTAGGCCTATCAAGTAGGAAATGTTTCGTTGCTGTCCTCGTATGTAATATCAGATGTTCTGATAGTCGTAATTATTTGTGTAGGAGAAAAAACTGCGGCAAATTTTTATATGACAGACTTTGACGGAAATATGAGATTGGTTAATGTTACTTATTGATGAAAAAAAACCAGAGACTAACGAAGATAACAAAACCAGTTGGCTGGACGAACAAACCGATCTACAGAGATAAAATATATAAGGTATAGACAAAAACCTGCTGAAAAATGCTCTATCGGAACACAAAAAGGCAAATATGTTCCTGTTCAAACAACACTGACAGAAAAATGGGGAACATTATTCCGCCTTCCTCACCAAAAATTTTGGCAAACGAACATATTCGCACTCTTTCTACACAGAACATGCTAAATCCTTTACCCAGCCTCACATCGTAAAGGTTTATCTCCCTTTCACTGTCACTGTCCAGATATCTCTCTCCCACTGTCTCGTTTTCCTCCCCTTTAGCACTTTCTTATACCCACCTTTCTTCTACGGTATTACATTCCCCCGTTTTGGTAGCAAAATCCTACCAGGCGACCTCCTCTTTCATTCCCTAACTCCAATACACATTCACCTACTATTTTTCCTTCACTGCCTTTCCCTACTACCGAGTTCCAGTCCCCCATCACAATCAAGTATTTTTATCATCGGCAGAGCTACTGTACTGATTTTGTATTTATAACCATGTAATCACCTGACCAGAAATACTGTCCATACTGTGGTGTCGCACAAGTCCAAAGTGCGCGCCACCTACTTTCGCCGCGCGCCGCCATGCACGCACGGCGCGGCGTTCTTACGACGACAGCCACGAGCGCCCTCTGCGACAACTCCGCTCGTGGCCACCAGTGAACGACATCGTTCACTTGGGACTGAGTTGTTGTTGTTGTTGTTGTGGTCTTCAGTCCGGAGACTGGTTTGATGCAGCTCTCCACAATACCCTATCCTGAGCAAGCCTCTTCATCTCCGCATAAGAACTGCAACGTACATCTGTCTGAATCTGTTTACTGTATCCCTCTCTTGGTCTTCCTCTGCGATTTTTACCCCACACACTTCCCTCTAATGCTAAATTCACAATTCCTTGATGTCTAAGAATGTGTCCCACCAATCTATCCCTTCTTTTAGTCAAGGTATGCCAGAAATTTCTTTTCTCCTCAATTCTGTTCAGTACCACCTCATTAGTTACGCCATCCACCCACCTAATCTTCAGCTGAGTTAGGAACCAGTAAAGACTTCGGAATCCGATAGGCACCAGTGAAGACTTGGCTATCAGTTAGGCACTAGGCAGGACTCTAGCTCAACTATGTATCAACATTCTGCAGTACTATGTAAAAGTATTGTATAAATTCTGTGCAATATATATCTCGTTCTAATTTACTCTAGTGTTTCTAGTTTCTGGCTGCTCCTCTCCGTACCTGCACCAGCGTGCTATCTTTATTCCTGTGTCGGTCTCATTCCACTCGGCCACCGACACCTACGACGGAAACGAGACACAAAAGCGGCGACGAGGCTGGGACACAAAACATACTGCCACCGATCTTCGCAAATCCTCACTTCAACCTACCCATATCTCTTTTCTGATTTTCTAGGTATCTACCCAATTAGGGGATAGATCATTCCACACTCTGATCCGTAGAATGCTTGTTTTGATTTTGTTGATGACGACATCCTCCTGAGTAGTCCCCTTCCTGAGATCCGAATGGGGGACTATTTTACCTACGGAATATTTTACCCAAGAAGACGCCATCATCATATATCCATACAGTAGAGCTGCAAGTCCTCAGGAAAAGTAACGACTGTAGTTTCCCCTTGCTTTCACCCATCGGCAGTAGTTGTAAGGCAATCCACATTAGCTGATGTTACAAGGCCAGCTCAGTCAATCATCAAGACTGTTGCCCCTGTAACTACTGAAAAGGCTGCTGCCCCTCTTCAGCAACCACATTTCTACCTTTTTCCAGTATGTTGAGAATTTGAGAGAGAGTTCAAAATGTTCAAATGTTTGTATAGCTTATGGGACTTAACTACAGGGTCATCAGTCCCTAAACTTACAAACTACTTATGAACTAACTAATACTAAGGACGGCACAAATATCCATGCCCGAGGGGGGATTTGAATCCCCGACCGTAGTGGCCGTGCAGACCATAACTAGAGCGCCCCAGTCCCCTCAGCCACCGCGGCCGGCTTGAGAGAGAGCATTAGGCAAGGATCACATGGGCAGAAGGTTCAAAACGTCCATATGCTTGTAAATCTAAGGAACGTAACTGCTGCAGTTATCGGTCCCTAGGCTTACAAACTGCTTAAATTATGCTAAAGACAACACACACACACATATATACATGCCCGATGGAGGACTCGAACCTCCGACGGCGAGCAACCTCGCGCTCTGCAGCAAGGCACCTTAGAACGCTCGGCCACTGCACCGCAGCTAGGTAGAATGTATATACCTAGTTGAAGTCCTTAGATAACACAAGAGATAAGTTGAATTTAATTACTGAACCATCAGTTCAATAAGGTATAGTTGTAAAACTCTAGCAAGAATTATGTATAGGCGAATGGACAAATTGGTAGAATACGACCTGAGAAGATCAGTTTAGATTTAAAAGAAATATAGTAACACGCGAGGCAATACATTACAACTCATCTTAGCAGTTAGGTTATCATCATCCTCGTCATCATTAGAGACTGATTATGCCTTTCAGCGTTCAATCTGGACCATAGTTCCCGCTAATAAAATTCCTCCATGATCTCCTATTCAATGCTAACATGGATGCCTCGTCTGATGTTAAAGCCTCCTACTTCAAAATCATTCTTTACCGAATCCAAGTAATTTCTCCTTGGTCTACCTCGACTCCTCTTACCCTACGCTGACGTGCCCAGGAGTCTATTTCAAGTAACCTTGCTTCTCCCATGCGTGTAATATGAGCCCACCATTTCTGCTTCATCTATCGTGTTCATTATCAGTTTTTCTTTCATTCGCTGGGGCGCCGTGCTGCGGTGCGCGCGGCCGTTCGCCGTCGGAGGTTCAATCCCCCCCTCGGGCATGAGTGTGTGTGTGTGTGTGTGTGTTGTCCTTAGGTTAGTTTACCTTAGTTTAAGTAGTTTGTAAGCTATGGACTAATAACCACGCAGTTTAGTCTGATAGGTTTACAAACATTTGAAAATTTTATTTTTTGATTTCCTCATTATGTACACCCTCCTGCCATTGTTTCCATCTATTAGTACCTGCAATTATTCTCGCTACTTTCTGTAACTTCAACCTTACGAATAGGGTAACCTGTATCCATCCAGCTTTCACTCCCATACAACAAAGTTTGTCGAAGATACAGCGGTACACTACTAACTTAGTTTTGGTACTCACTTCCTTCTTGCAAAGAATATAGGTCTTACCGTAACCTGGGGTAAAATGGAACAGAAAATGTAGTTTTTACTGAAAATTAGTGTCTAAATATTGCACTACAACTCTGAAAATTTAAATATAGCATCTATAGTTATTCTTACATCTACGTGTTGCAAGGATAAAAATCCTCTATCAGAAGCTTTCCTCATATTTTCATCTAAATTGTGTTCCAAATCACCCCAGGAGTTAGGGCGATTTGGAACAAAGACTCTTTTGATAAATAATTGCGTTTAAAACATGTGGAGGGGTTGACTGGAACACAGTAAACACATCTAACAGAACTTTGTTGTGGAGGATGCCTTTATATTACTTCTGTTTAATGTTACTTAATGCTGATTACTAGGTGGAACACCTCTCACTGTCTGCTCCAAACTTCTGAAATAGTTTTCTATCTTCTTTGTTAACTTGCACCCTAGCTCTCTTCCCATGTTCACTTAAACGTACTGTAAGATCTTTGTTACGTGAGAGCAGATTTTTCACCCACTCACATCCATGCCTGTTGCCATCAGACCTCTTTTCCTCTCTTCCACTTCAGTCCAAACAGCACTTCACAATATCCCGAACCTCAATTGTTTAACTTCCTTGAGAGTGTACTAACAGGTATTCCATATTTTTTAGAAACATTTCTGAGAAATTTTTTGACTTCATTCAGAGCTTTCTGGAGGCTTATCTAGCTGTAGTTTTGATAGCCAGCTAGCCCAATCTTCTTTTTGTATACTCGCAGCATGTTCTAATTCACCCTGAAAAAATACTATTTTGTAAATTTTCACCTCTACCTAATAAACAACATTAGCAAACATAAGCTAACTTTTCAATAGTTTGTTTTCAGACTTTCATATTATGGGAAATTTTACACTTAAATATAAATATTTTTTGGAGTTGTATACCTCTTTCACACTGACAATTTTTGTATCACTGTAACAACTAGTGTATCTGGTGACTATGAGAGGTGCTTTTCATTAGTTACACCAAAATATCTCTCAGAAGCAGCAGCGATATGAACTTCAGCGTTATAATATTCTGTCAGTCATCATATCATCATAACTGACTATGCCAAGCTGGTATGGGGAACAACTGTGAAAGTAATTGAAAAAAATCACGGCGTGCTTTACCTTGGATACTGTACACCGCTGTTGTAATTATCGACACAGTCCTTCTAGTCTTCCGTGTGCACAGTGGCGCCGCTAGAATTTGGTTGTGAAGACGGAGCTCATTAAAAAATAAATAAATAAATAAATAAATAAAAATAAAAAAAAATCTATGACTTTTTTTATTCACTTTTTAATATTTAACCAATTATACTACTAAAACAATTGCACAAGAAATAAAATGAGTAGCTCTCATTAATTTTAAAGTGGAAGAGGAGCAACGTGATGGAATAGGAGTGTATAGCTCGTAAAATAATTGAGCAGCTTATACGTTACTAGCTGAAGAGAAAGGTCTTTACAGTTTATTTAACATGAGACTATGTGTAAAAATTGAACTAAAATAACACTATTGTTAAGAAACTTCCTGGCAGATTAAAATTGTGTGCCGGAACCGAGACACGAACTTGGGACCTTTGCCTTTCGCGGGCAAGCGCACTACCGACTGTGCTATCCGACACGACTCACGATGCCGCCTCACAACTCTTACTTGTCAGTACCTCGCCTAGTACTTTCCAAACTTCACAGGAGCTCTCCTGCTACTATTGTTGTTCATAAGATTCCACTCGGTGGCGCCGATGACCTGCTAAGCAGTGGGTCGCGCATACGAACAATCAGCTCGTAACTTGAGCATAGCAGTAACAATAGCGGCAGCATCAAAGCTAGTTGCGGCGGCATTGAAACCGCTCACAGATAACAACAGCACACTTTTCAGTGGCGGGGGCGACCCATTGACACGTTCACTTGTGTTTGGCATATTTAATTGCGTTGTGATTTATTACGTGTGCACTATTTCAAATTTCCGGTGCCGACTTGTTTAAAAAAATAAAAAATTAAAACAATGAAAAATTATATAGTTAAAAAATCTGTGGAAGGTGCAAGAGATGGATTGGGGGGGGGGCTTCAGCCCCCATTAGCTGCCCCCCCCGGCTGCGTCACTGGGGGGCGGGGGGAGCAGCAAGGCTGAGGAGGGTGAGCATGTGCTTAAAGGCGTAGTGAGACTATAAGAAATAAATTTTATTACTGTCATTATCGCATATAACTGATAATAGTAATAAAGAAATAAAATATGCTCAAAGCTACATGCGCTTTTTAGAAAAAACTTTTTAATAAACTTCCATTTAACTTTTAGCACTATTAATGCAATATTAGTTTCTGTGCTTTATGATGACACTTTCAAGTGCCATTGATTACAAAAATATTACACTGATTAAACCCCATTAAACAGTGAAAAGTATCAAAATTTACCACAAAATAAAATAAAAATAAAATAAATAAAACAAAAAACAGAGAATTCAGAGTCTAAACGCTGTGTGTTCAGCCGTGGGCACATTTGTTACATCCTTTCTCATCATGAAGGATGGAACACTGGCCCACAGCTGAATTTAATTAGATTTGAAACTGTTTCTCAGCTTGGCCAGGTGGGTGTACGCGAATCCCCATACGAAGGAAGGAATGGAAATTGGCATTGGTTTCTCCACATATTTACAACTTTCGAATAATTTGACTATAAGATTGAATCAGACTGACCACTTGAAAACTCGATCAATTGTACAATGAGATCGAAAAATAATAACTGGAAAATTGAAACGTGTAGCTTCAAATAAAACTGTTTATATTGCGTGGCAGTACTTTTTGTTGGTGTATAGGAAAACAATTCAGAGTGATAAGCTGATTACCGAAACACCTGAATGTGCCAACCTGAACGCAACCCTACAAATTCACGATGTTTTTCACTTAGTTAAATCCTTTTACTTTATTTGCGTATGAATAAAATCTCATTATCTCCCAAGCAATCACTAAATAATAAACGGGTTTTAATTAGTTTTATCGTTAATTAGTGACAAAAAAGGACCAAGAACCAATTAGCATTAAAAAGAAGCATAACAGAAAAAGTCAATTTACGTTATGGGGATTTTGCTTTTTCAAACTCACAGTTACATGCTGCCCGTAAGTAAAAGTTTATTATTCTTATGCTGAGATTCTCTCCTTCCCTCTCTCTCTCTGACACACACACACACACTTTTTTCTCTTTCTCTCTCTCATTTTCTTTTTCAAAAATGTCCAAATGTTTGTATAGTTTATGGGACTTAACCACGGGGTCATCAGTCCCTAAACTTACAAAATACTTATGAACTAGCTAACACTAAGGACGGCATAAATATCCATGCCCGAGGGGGGATTCGAACCTCCGACCGTAGTGGCCGTGCAGACCGTGACTGGCGCGCCTCAGTCCCCTCGGCCACCGCGGCCGGCATTTTCTTTTGGCTGACTGGGGGGGGGGGGGGGCGCAAGTGCCCCTGTGCCCCCGCCCCCTAAATCCGCCCTTGCATGTGTAAATCAAATACACGGAAAAGATACTTTGGTACTTGTAGCAATGGCTGTGAAGTATTCATCACTTCTTGAAAATTTCTCGGATGTTCAGCCGGGCGACGTCGTCCAGTCTTCGCGATATTTCGCCAAGATGGCATGTCGCCATCTTGCCGAAATATCGCGAAGGTTTGACGACGTCATCCGGCTGAACTCCCGAGAAATTTTCAAGATGTCGTCCTGTACTTGGATGATCCAAGGACTAAATAAATAAAATAAAAGATTTCGATACGCCGGGAAAACCTAAAAACTTGTTTATCACTTATAAATAATGCTTAACTTGTGACTGGGCAGCCATAAACTGTGTTAACTGATACAAAATGGGTCGTGTAAGTTCAAAATTTCATTAGCCACCATCAAAATTTTTCAAAAATTAAATACAAGTCTACCTGAAAAGTCTTAAAGAAACGTACAAAATTCTCTTCTGAGACAAAGGTTGAAGATAATTTCCACAATGTAGGAAAAAAGTCCCTACTGCACCAGTCTTGTGGGATGTTGGTAACATGTGCATATGCACACTTTAACTGAACAATCCCTCCATATTAGTGCATGTGATATCTCTCAAAACAAATAATGACTCATCTTTGGGCGTTGGACAAATTACAGAAATTTCAAACTAATAAAGTTTAAATCCCACACACTGAGTTATATTTGAAAGATTCCTTTCGTCGGCGATACTTTAAATATCGAAACATAAAGAAGTGACAACTCTGAGCATGTTGGAGCACTGTGGCAAGGTGATAACTCTTGTTTCCCCGAAGCAATGCTCTTTCTGATGACCGATGCACTCTTTGATGAAATGAAGCACACTGTCTTACAGGACATATGTGCCGGATATTTAACTATGGTTCAGTGACGTAGGCGATCGTCTTCCTAATGTGCGGCCTCTACTGTTATTGCCAACTGTCGGTGTTCCCGTGGCTGTGATGGAGACGGCACTTGATAGAACAGATGTTTTCTTTAGTTGTGCAATACTTTACTGAAACGGATGGAATCTAACAGAAGCTGTTCAACATTGATTTGCTGAATAACAAATGTAAAGTCTTGTCTAGGCGCTTAGACACAACTGCAGATTCCATGAGATACAGTAAATTAATAGCTTTATTTCTTCTTCTTCTTAGAGCTATTACCAACACTTGCTATGGAGGGCTTCATCACTAAATTTTTTCAACAAATTAAAGAAGAACTAGGAAAGAATTGGATGAGCTGCCCCCATTCTCCATAATACTACATCTAGCATTGTTGGAGGCCTAACTGCAGACATTGAAATAACCATCATGAAAATATTTAATTATATTTAAATCTACACAATAACACAACAGAGAAGCTGAAAGAGTTCTGCTTATACGTTGATATCAATCATCAGCTTTTTCTATCTCACTGAAAAACAAGATGGCTGTCTTAATTACCACTGTTGAAATAAGTCTTAAAATTTCGATTCCATTAAAACATTTTTTTGACGCCAAAGACAAGCTACCTAAAATAATGTGAGATTTTTTTCAGTAGCCCGATCTCTGAAATTTGCTTCATGTTTCTGCAGTCAAAGTAGGCTGATTGAAACAATATAAAATGCTTGGAAAAGAATAAGACCTCAGGAAATGAAATAATTCAACCCCACTCAAAGATATCTGAATGAAAGGAAGACTGCCAATTTTATTGGCTTTCAAATCTAGAAGAATTTGAACAATTTAAAGAATGACAACCTTAATGAAGAAATACGGTAATTAATTTGATTTCGAAACATGAGGAAGAAACAATGCCTTCTATACCATAGGATCTGATTACTTAGAGAAATTGGATATCTGATTTGATGACTGTAAAATCCGAGATGATTGGATGATGATTGGATACAGTATTAAATAGTTGACTAAAATGGTGTGAAGATGTCAGGCGACAATAGTTTTCATGAATATAGGTACTGAGAGTTGAATTTGACACAACACTGAAAGACCTAAGTCCACACGGTCTGCACGGTCACTGCGGTCGGGGGTTCGAATCCCCCCTCGGGCATGGATATTTGTGAGGTCCTAGTTCGTTATGTAGTTCATAAGTAGTTTGTAAGTTTAGGGACTGATGACCCCGTAGTTAAGTCCCATAGACTATACAAACATTTGAACATTTTGAACCTAAGTCCAAAAAAGACCCCTGGAGTAAACGACATTCTCTCAGGGCTCCTGAAGTCTCTGGGACAGTCAGACATGATAAAATTATTCCACCTGGTGTGTAAGATGTACTAGACTGGCAAAATAGCGTCAGACTTTAAGAAAAATGTGATAATCCCCATTCCAAAGAAAGCAGGCTCAGACAGGTGTGAAAATTACAGAACCATCATGGTTGCAAAATTTTAACGCGAATTATTTGCAGAAGGATGGAAAGGTTGATAGATGATGACCTCGGGGAAGATCAGTTCGGATTAAGGAACACGGGAGGTAATGCTCACCTTACGACTTATCTTAGAAGATAGACTAAGGAAAGGCAACCGGTACATTTCTAGCTATTGTAGATTTGGATAAATCTTTCGACAATGTTGATTGATATACAATCTTATAAATTCTGAAGTCCGCAGGGGTAAAATATAGGGAGCGGTAGGTTATTTACAACTTGTACAAATATTTCTGGGGATAGTAATGTGACAGGGATGTAGTCTTTCTCGAATATTATTCAATTAGTATATCAGCAAGCTATGAAGCAATGAAAGGAGAAATATGTAGAAGGAATTAAAGTTAGGTTGAAAAATAAAAACATTGCGTTTTGCTGATGACAGGAAAGGATCTGAAAGAGCAATTGAATGGAATGGAGAGTGTGTTGAAAGTAGCGTATAATATGAACATTAACAAGAGCAAAACAAGGGTAATGGAATGCAGTCTAAGAAACTTAAGTAATGCTGAAAAGCTTTTTTGAAAAACAGAAATTTCTTAACATCGAATATTAATTCAAGTGTAAGGAAGTCTTTTCTGAAGGTATTTGTGTGGAATGTTGCCTTGTATGGTAGTGAAACATGGAAGATAAATTGTTCAGATAGGAAGAGGATAGAGACTTTTGAAATGTGGCGACTTTAATTTACCCTCGATATGTTGGTATAATTACGTATTCAAAACCGGGGGCAAATATAAAACATCGTCCGAACTAGTTCTGAATGCTTTTTCTGATAACTACTTCGAACAGTTAGTTCATGAACCCACTAGAATAGTACGTGGTTGCGAAAATACTCTTGATCTCCTAGCAACAAATAATCCCGAGATAGTAAAGAGCATCAAAACAGATACAAGGATTAGCGAACATCGAGTTGTAGTAGCGAGACTGAATATCGAAATTCCCAAATGCACCAACAATAAACGAAAAATATATCTATTCAATAAAGCAGATAAAAATTCGCTTCACGCTTTCCTGAGTGATAGTCTCCAGTCCTTCAAAACTAAAAATGCGAGTGTAGATCAGTTGTGGCTTACTTTCAAAGACATAATATCAGTAGCAATCGAGAGATTTATACCAAATAAATTAATAAAAGAGGGGGCTGACCCCCCGTGGCACACAAAACAGGTCAGATCACTGTTGCAGAAACAAAGAAAAACGCATGCAAAATTTAAAAAGACACAGAATCTGCAAGACTGGCAATCTTTTACTGAAACTCGCAACCTAGCGCGGACTTCAATGCGAGAATCTTATAGTTGTTTCCACAACGAAATCCTGTCTCGTAATCTTGCAGAAAATCCAAAGAAATTCTGGTCATGTGAAGTACACTAGCGGCAAAACACAAACAATACCTTCAATACGCGATAGCAATGGTAATACTGCCGAGGACAGTACTAAACACAGCTTTCCGAAATTCTTTCACCAAAGAAGACGAAGTGAACACTCCAGTATTCAATCCAAGAACAGCTGCCAGCATGCGAAACTTAGAAGTAGATGTTCCTGGAGTAGTAAAACAACTTAAGTCACTAAACAAAAACAAATCTTCCGGGCCAGATTGTATACCAACTAGATTCCTCTCAGAGTATGCTGATGCAATAGCTCCGTACTTAGCTATAATTTACAACCGATCACTCAGCGAAAGATCCGTACCCAAAGACTGGAAAGTTGCCCAAATTACTCCAATATTCAAGAAAGGCAATAGGAGTGATCCCCAAAATTACAGGCCTATCTCATTGACTTCGATTTGCAGTAGGATTTTGGAACATATACTTTGTTCGAATATTATGTACTACCTCGAAGAGAACGACCTATTAACCAATAGTCAGCACGGATTCAGAAAGTATCGCTCTTGCGAAACACAGCTTGCCCTTTATTCACATGAAGTGTTACGTGCCATCGACAAGGGATCTCAAATCGATTCCATATTTCTGGATTTCCTGAAGGCTTTTGATACTGTACCCCACAAGCGGCTTCTAATGAAATTGCGTGCTTATGGAATATCTTCCCAATTGTGCGATTGGATTCACGATTTCCTATCAGAAAGGACACAGTTCGTTGTAACTGACGGTAAGTCATCGAGTAAAACAGAAGTGATATCTGGCGTTCCACAGGGAAGCGTTATTGGCCCCCTACTCTTCCTCGTGTTTATAAACGATTTAGGAGATAATCTGAATAGCTCCCTTAGACTGTTCGCGGATGATGCTGTCGTTTATCGGTTAGTGAAGTCAACAGAGGAACAAAAGCAACTGCAAAGCGATTTAGACAAAATTTCTACTTGGTGCGAAAATTGGCAATTGACACTAAATAAAGAAAAGTGTGAAGTAATACACATGACCACTAAAAGAAATCCGCTGAACTTCAATTACGCGATAAATCAGTCAAACCTTAAGGTCGTAAATTCTACCAAATACCTAGGAGTTACAATTACGAACAACTTTGACTGGAGAGAACACATAGAAAATATTGTGGGGAAGGCGAACCAAAGGTTACGTTTCATTGGCAGAACGCTTAGACGATGCACCAGCTCCACCAAAGAGACTGCCTACATCACACTTGTGCGTCCTCTCTTGGAGTACTGTTGCCCCTTGTGGGACCCTCACCAGGTGGGACTGACGGAAGATATTGAGAAGGTTCAGAGAAGGGCAGCTCGTTTTGTTTTATCACGTTACGGGGGGGAAAGCGTCACGGAAATGTTGCACGAATTGGGGTGGAAATCATTAAAAGAATGACGTTATTCATTGCGGCGTGATCTGTTTGCGAAGTTTCAATCACCGACTTTTAGTTCTGAATGTGAAAATATTTTGCTAGCACCCACCTGCTTAGGGATACATGGCCATCCCAATAAAATAAGAGAAATCAGATCGAAAACGGAACGATTTAGGTGTTCTTTCTTCCCGCGCGCTATTAGAGAATGGAACGGTAGAGAAAAGTTATGAAGGTGGTTAATGAACCCTCTGCCAGGCACTTAAATGTGATTTGCAGAGTATCTATGTAGATGTAGATGTAGATACAGAAGAATGCTAAACATTTGACAGGTAGATCGCATAACTAATGAGAAGGTGCTGAACAGAATTAGGGAGAAAAGTAATTTCTGACATAGCTCCACAAAAAGAAGGAATCGATTGGTAGGACACATTCTTAGACATAAAGGACTCGTAAATTTAGCATTTGAGGGAAGTGTGAGTGGTAAAAATCGCAGAGGCATACCAAGAGACGAATACAGTAAGCAGATTCAAATGGATGTGGGTTGCCGGTCTTATGAGGAGTTGAAGAAGCTTGCTCAGCATAGAGTAGGGTGGAGAGCTGCATCAAACCAGTCTCCGGACTGATGACCACAACAACATATACTTAGTAGAAAGTAAGCGTGACTCAGAATAAACAAACTCTAAAACACTTCATGGCAGAAAAGTGGTTTTATTTCATTAAGGAAACTGAAAATCCTGAGCTGAAATGCCAACTGCTAAAATTGTGTTACGATTTGCTTTCTATTACCACAATTTAAGTTCTGCACATGCTGATTGGCATGGAGTTTTATAAATACGTAAAAGGGAAGAAATATTTGCTGAGAAAGGTTAAATCTTTCGGAAAAAAAAAAAAAAAAAAAAAAAAAAAAAAAAAAAAAAAAAAAAGATGTTTCTACTATGTATTCCATTTGGAACAAGTTCCATTTACTGCGTTCTAAATAAAAAGTAATTATCTTAAATAAATGTTTACTTCATTTCTACACCCCATCTCAGAGCGTAGTGATGTGATCCCTATCCTGTATGGCAGCTCTAGTCTAAGATGACTTGGAAGCCGTTAGGAAATACTTACCATTCCACTTACGGAAACTATTCTGCGTGTAATTATTTTTAAAGCTACAATCTGATATATTGTCTCAATAAAAGAGACATTGTTATCCATCATACTCTGTTGTGTTGTTGTGGTCTTCAGTCCGGGGCCGGTTTCATGCAGCTCTCCACAATACCCTATCCTGAACTAGCCTCTTCATCTCCACATACAAACGGCAACCTACATATGACTGAATCTGCTTACTGTATCCATCTCTTGGTCTTCCTCTGCGGTTTTTACCCCACACACTTCCCTCCAACGCTAAATTCTCAATTCCTTGATGTCTAAGAATGAGTCCCACCAATCTATCCCTTCTTTTAGTCAAGGTATGCCAGAAATTTCTTTTCTCCCCAATTCTGTTCAGTAGCTCATTAGTTATGCGATCCACCCACCTAATCTTCAGCATTCTTCTGTAGCACCGCATTTCAAAAGCCTCAATCTTCCTGTCCGCACTGTTTATCGTCCATGTTTCACTCCCATACAAGGCAACACTCCATACAAATGCCTTCAGAAAGGACTTCCTTACGCTTAAATCAATATTCGATGTTAACAAATTTCTCTTTTTCAAGAACGCTTTTCTACCCGTTGCCATTCTGTATTTTATATTCTCTGTACTGCGGCCATCATTTGTTATTTTACTGCCTAAGTAACAAAACTCATCTACCTCCTTTATTGCTTCGTTACCTAATCTAATTTCTTCCGCATCACCTGATTTTCTTAGACTGCACTCCATTACCCTAATTTTGCTCTTGTTAATCTTCAACTTATATGCACCTTTCAGCACACTGTCCATTCATACTCTATGTATAAATATTTGCTAATCTTTTGTGACCTACAGAATTGTTCTCATGTATCCTGTCGGAGCACAAAAAGTTTCAAAATTTTCCTGTTAAAAGACTGACAGAAAGGTGCGGAAGCGGCTGCCTCAGTCTTCATGGCGCCATGGTCACCAGAAAGGAAAAAAAGGCAAACATATTAGCGATTTTGTGCTGGAAGAAAATAGCAGAGTGTAGTAGGGGAGGAGAAAAGAGACAGCGCGACTGTGAGAGAATGAGGAAAAAAAGGGCAGTGGCAATATGAAAGATAAATGGATAGAAATAGTAGCGGTGGGCAGTGTCGGATACAGAATTTTTGTCTGGGGGGGGGGGGGGCGCAAGGCTGAGGAGGGTGAACATGTCTTGTGAGCATAGAAATTGAAATAAAGAAATCATTTTCCTTTTCCAAAAAAACACATTGATCTTGCCAAAAGCCGAGAAGCGATTCTTCTTGGTGTTTTAGCTCTCAGGGGCACCCTGGGTTGCTCTCTGTGTGAGGCACCTCTGGGCACATCTGTGAGCCGCAGCACCTGAGTTGCGCATGCGCAACACTGCGCTGTAGCTCGTGATTTTGTGTGTGCGAGAGAGAGGCCGGCGCTACTAGATTTAATAAGCGCCGGCCGTGCTATTGCTCCGGAGCGGAAGTGATAAGGCAGCGTTGCGGTCCGCTATATCAGTCGTGTTTCCGGTAAGACAGCGTCAGTCGTCGTGTAGCTGCCGCACAGGCAACAGCATTGAACGGCTCCAGAGATGCCTCGTTATAGGAGAAGATATCGGCGTTCCCGCCTGCCTGTTTATAAGGCAATTGATGACCTACAAATAAATGTACATAATAAGGGTGCGCAGGAGATATTGAAAGGTCCTTCGGTGTTTTGTGGATGTGTTATTAATTTTTCGCTAATGCAGGGTGATTCTAATCAATGTGGTAATGGATGGATTACTGTTGCTGTGGTGCGCTATCCGGCTGATACCGTGAAAAGAGTTACTGGGTTGGAATCCTTTAATAACAGACATGTAATTGCTTTCCGTACGTATCATGTTGGAGAAGTATTCAATAAGGATGTTGGAGCGTCTTATTTTACATCTGGTAATGCTTTTACTTTACGGACACGTAATCACAGGAATTTCAGGTTGTAGGACGGATAAAATTTAGATCTGACGGTTGGCGAATGTTTTGACGAATATTATTAGAAATTTACTTTTTCTTTGACGGATATTGCCGGCTTAATACAATCTTGAAAAAAATAATAAATAAATCATTTTCTTTGAAAAATCTATTACGGATACAAATCTTTCTGTGCCTGCTAGACAGAAACACGATTTATTGCGCTAAAACACAGTAACATCTCTGACAACTCGTAAACTAACTAAAATAATCATTACGGAGGCATATGGCTCTAATTTTTCTCCATACAAAGGTACGATTCGTGTCTCAGTAGCAATGGCAGAACGTTAACAATGATGTGCTTTGCTTTACGAGCTAGGTCGTGGCATTCTGGATAGTGAACTCTCTATAGTGCAGTGTTGCCATGTCTACTTCTTTAGAAAGAGATCTCCTTTTTTTTTTTTTTTTTTTTTTTTTTTTGGCATCTGCTTTTCTACTTTCGGCTGGTTATAAAACTACAATATCGCCTTCTTAATATCCGCGAAAATCTACTTAATTTTTTAAGGGTTATTGTCAGTTGAAAAGGAATGCAGCAGTCATCTTCATTATTAAGGTGAAGTGTTTTTCATAGCAAGTCGCTCTTGCTATGTGGACATTGTGACGTAGAATATTGTGACGTAGAGGTCTTAGGTGGGGTGGTTTCATAAGTGGTTGTGTAAAACACCGATAGAGGTCAGGCAGGAACTACCTCGTTTTATGACAATGCATACCTCCGCAAACAATTGCACTGCAGCTGTCGCCGAATGCTTCATGGGTTCCGCTTTGTTTGGTGAGCTGCTCATTTCGTTTTCTGTTTCTGAAATGAGTGGATAGAATTTCACAGTGCACACTGTATTGGTTTTCTTGTCTTGTGCTGGTTGAATTCACGTGAAATGATCACTGTGCATAAGTGTGGGGTCTAAAACGAGAGCGGATTGGTGAACTGCGTTTTTCGCGCGTAATAGTGCACGTGGTAGTGTTTCTTTTATGTTGTGTTATGTTTTCTGTAGTGTTGTGTTAAAAGATCAGTAACCATGATGAGGGAGCTAGGAAAAAAGCCAAGTACTCTCAAACTTATAGATCAGAATGGAAACAATCCAGTACTTAAAGGGCTGGTTACTATAATGAAAAGTAAAAAGGAGAATACTTTTGCATATTGCAAGTCATGTGAGATGGACATTAACATTGCTTCTAGAGGCGAAACAGGGCTGGGAAAACATGCTAACATAGGAAACACTTAAATAATGCAAAGAGATTTGTAGGTCATGGGACTCTAACGTCTTTTGTTAGTGCTTCTTCTATATTAAACCGCCAGGTAAAAGTGGCAGAAGCTAGACTGAGCGCATTTGTAGCAGAACACAATCTTTCTTTCAATGTAATGAAACATTTGCCACGATTGATTAAAGGCGGCCACGGTGGCCGAGGGGCCTGAGTCGCTTCAGTCACGGTCTGCACGGCCACTACGGTCGGGGGTTCGAATCCCCCCTCGGGCATGGATATTTGTGCCATCCTTAGTTGTAGGTAGTTCATAAGTAGTTTGTAAGTTTAGGGACTGATGACCCCGTAGTTCAGTTCCTTTAGCTTAACAAACATTTGAACATTTTTGATTGATTAAAGCAGATTATCCAGATTCGGAGATTGCAAAAAAAGTTACTTGCGGGCGGACAGAAGCAACAGCCATCGTGAAGAGTGTTACTTGCGTTGAGAGTAAACAGATTGTGTCTGCAACTCCAAGAAAATAAATTTTCTCTAATTGTAGATGAATCCACAGACATAAACGTTACGAAACACTTGTCTCGTCACCCGTGTTAATGTAGGGGACGATATTGTTGATCCTTTTTATGATCTTTTGCCTAGAAGCGATGGGACAGCCCAACAACTGAACCAGAAAATCGTCAGTTCATTTGTAGCAGAGAATGTCCCCTACAAAGAGCATTTAATTGGGTTTGCAACAGACAATGCTGCTACTATGATGGGAAGGAGACAGTCTCTTTGTACACTCCTACAAACTGATGTTCCAGATTTGTACGTCATGAGGTGCATTTGCCACTCATTTAATCTCTGTGCATCTTACGCTTGCTCAAAACTCCCAAGAACGCCAGATCTGACGCGCGATATATACACATATTTTCACGTGAGTGCAAAGCGCACAGAGGAGTTAAAACAATTTCAGGCGTTTGTTCAAGTTGCCCTCACAAACTGTTGCAACCTTCCCAGACGCATTGGTTGTCTTTGCATCAGGCAGTATCTCGTGTTCTGGAACAGGACAGTGCCTTGAAACTTTATTTCACACATGTTCAGCCAACTGAGAAATCAGCTCTCGAAATAATACTTAAAAAGCTGAATAACCCCTGGAACTATTTGTACTTGCAATTTCTGGATTTTGTTTTACCAATGTTTAACAACTTAAATAATCAAACCCCCAGATACATCACTTGCGAAAAAAATTATCTACAGCAGTGAAAACCATTGCAGACTATTACCTGAAACATGAACACGTCATGAAAGCTGGAGAAAGTGAATTTGACTTTAAAAATCCCAGACACTTCCAACCGTTGGAAACCATGTATTTCGGCGCTAAAGCTGCTACATCGTTGTCTATTTTGAAACTCTCCGATAGTGACGTGAAGACATTCAAAATAAGATGTCTAGATTTTTACATCGAGGCTACAGATTAGATCTGTCAGCACATTCTGCTCCGTGATGCTATCATGAGAAATCTAGAATTCCTGGATCATCAGAAAATAAAAGATGTTCAAACCAAAGGCCCCTTGGTATACATGTTTCCCAATCTTGTTGAAGAGACGGATATCCAACAGATTGATACCGAATGGCGATTATTAAGAAACACCGGGATTGAAATACGAAGTAATCCAGTGCAAGACTTTTGGAGGTGTGTCAACCAACAAAACTATCCTGATGGAAAGCTGGTATTTCCGTCCTTGACAAAATTCGCGTGGAATATATTGTGTCTGCCACATTCAGGTGCTAGTGTACAGCGAGTGTTTTTTGTCATTAGCCTTATGAAAACGAAACAAAGAAATCGACTGGGTACAAATACTGTCTATGGCTTACTTCATACAGAAAGATTTATGGCACAAGAAGACTACTACCCATTTATGGTAGCAGTGGACATGTATGATTACGAGAACAATAATTAATGGAGTAGACAAGCTGGGAGTTCCTGCCTACGTACATGTGTGCTGGACGCACATAACGTACAATGGTGACAAGAAAAAATATATTGTTATGCCTAAGTCTTTAAGCATATATTTGTTGTAGTGCTGAAGCTTAAATCATGATGCTCGTTGCATTACAGTGTTGGATGTACAGTCTATGAGGGAAAGCGAGGGCTGGCAAATGCAGTGTGTATTGTGGATAGTGGGGGCGCCAGACGAAATAAAATTATGGTGGTAAACTAGTTTAATTGTCGCTGCTTCGGCACGTGTAGACTGGATGGTCTGGATTGGTTGTTTCTGCCTCTAAATATAAATTTTCATAGATTTAACTAGCTATAAAAATGCTTTCCGAATCAAGTATTTTGATACAACTTGCCATCGCCTATTAGGCTACACCATTCATGGCAGAATTCAAAACATCCCGAAACACACTTTTTGAAGTTCTAACCGTGGTTCCAAATCCATATTTTCGCATTTCTAGCATCAAAATAGTCTTAGTAGCACCGTCAACAAATTTCCCTTATTTCACCCGTTAAATTGTTGAATTTCCAAAAATATCGAAACAAGTGTTTTTAAAATTCCAATCAAAAATCTTAATCAAAAGTTTTGTATTTCTTGCTTCACAATTGCTTTAATAGCAACGTATTTTCAAAAAAACCATTCATACCCTATTTCGCGCCCTTAGGGCTGGGAACATCGAAAAATCGCTAATGCCTACAGTGTAAGATAAACAACGTCTGCAAGTTTCAAGTTTCTATCGTCTGTAGATTCACTTTTCAGCGCCGTTTACTAAGGCGCGGCTTGTGGTCGGCGACTCTGGAAATTCATGGTCAAAATAAAATTTCCGATTTTTTTGCTGTAAAAAATACTGCATGTTAAGGAAGCAAAGCTACATTAGTGCCCATATTTAGCTTTTCGTTACAAATTCTCGTTTTCCGTTAAAAAATTAAAAAGCACTGCTTTCGGTTGCGCATGTTTTTTTCACTTTTTATTGCATCTCTGTCGAGTTTGAGGAAACTAACATGCAAAAAAATTTGGTTTTTGCATATCTTGTAGTTTCATACCCCAGCTTGGTAACGAAGTGTCTATTTTCTCAAAATTCCTCATAGTTATTCAGATACTTAATTTTTAAGTAAGCTATTGCATTTAAATTTAAGTGTTTACATCGAAAAATGTAGTCGCTGGCTACTTTGCGTATGGTTCATTTTATGTCATACATTGTTGTGGATGAAATGAAGCCAATAATTCGAAATTATTTTTAAAGTTGAGAGCAGGACGATACCTGTCTACGTTTTCGAGATTTTGGCTCGTATATCTACGGTACGGGTGCGTCGCGACTAGCGCGCCAGTTCTCTCCACGTGGAACCTGAATTGTGCGGAGGTAACAATCACATCTTCTAAACTGTTTAAGATATTGAACCCTTTTTTTTTAATGATAGCCTGGGAAGGAATCCATGTTTTACACACTCATTAATACTCAAAGCTTTTTTATCTACAGGTATACAGAAATAACTATAGTTTTTTACCATGAAGCGAGGTATTGATTAAACAGTATTTAATATTTATGGAGGTTTATTTCCGTCTATTGCAACTAAATGAAAGGCGTTTCGCTTCTTTATTTGTGAACCATCATCAATGGCAGTTTTTTAAGTGTTAATTCTATGTGCGACTTCATGGAGCTGTGTGTGTATTCTCCAAAGGGAAGGAAGTTTTGGTTCTTTCTTTCATCAAATTGCCGTGTACTTCACTTTGTCACTGCAGATTTTAACTGTTAGGGTTTTCTATATATTGATTCTATTTTTGTGACACATGACCACGAAAGCTGTTAAAACATTTTTATCAACAGGCACCTTTTAAATGACGACACGAAATTCATACTTGAGTTTAGATTAAATGTCAGCCAGTTTACACATTAATTGGAACTTACAGAGAGTGACATACAGAGAAAATCCTATAACCGATCCAACAAATCTCAGTGAAACTGATAAAAATAAAATGCAGTGACGCTAAGGTAATTGTTCTTTTATTTTCTTATTTACGATTGCGGCGCTGTTTATAAGACCAGGAGTGTGTTTATTTGAAACTCCTGATGCAGCTTGCATCTCTCTCGTCTCAGGCTTTTTTTTTTTTTTTTTGGTCATTTTAACTGATTGGATTCACCTTCTGCATTGCCTTTGAAATAAGTCTCAGTGTTCAAAAACGTACAGTTGAAATTTTTTCCAAGGGAGATCAAAAATAGCAAATACATACCAAACAAAAGATTTTTCTGTAGCTTGTTAAATGTATCAACAACAGTTGTAAGACTGTTTGCTGTTTTGTTATAATTTATTTCATTCTGACTGGTTTCTGTCCTAAACCATCTTCCAGGGAATATGGAAACGAAAAAGATTTTAAAATATCGAATATGTTATCCATACCGTACAAGAGGCATTTGAATCTAAATGGTACACCACAACATTTATCTTTGTTCATAAAAACTAAGATAATTTTTACGGTGCTCCACAAAACGGACTGCATTGGTATGAATGAAATTAATGAAAATATTACATTAACGTTGTCATGCATTTCCTTACACCTGTGGGATCACCTAAACAAAAAAATTAGTTACCACTGGTCACATTTTTTATTTCCATAACCCTAGAGGACAATACAGATCCTTTTACAACCTTCATTTCTCTTTTATTTCTTCAAATATTTTTAGTCTACTCTTATATATGTCACTAGATTGCCATGAAATCTAAATATGTACAACGCACAAATGCAATAGCTTAATGGCGAGACGAACTCATCTTATGAGTGGTTCATATCCGTTTTTCTTCGGTCCGCTTGTCTCGACATGTTTCTGTTGCTGCCTTGCGTCGTCCCGCTCTAATCGCAACACTGCTCACTGGTGCAGTCCTGCGATTGTCGCCGCATCAGCCGTGCGCCGCACTCCAAACTCGAAGTGCGCATGTGCAAGCAGCCAGCCTCTGACGTCATGAGCCGATCCATAGCAGCCGCAGGCAGCAATCACGCCTTGGGGCCCTATTCTGCATCTTTTCGGCGCCCCAGAGTTTGGTTCGGTCAGAGAGCGCACCGAGGGGTCGAGTTATCGAAGCAGCTCCGTTAGTTCATTCTGTATGCCTTTCGGTGGCGTTACGGTACGCCTTCGTGGACACCGAAGCTCACCGTGGCGCTGTTGCTAGATCTGCTCTCATCAGCCAATCAGAAGTGACTGACTGCCTCTCCGCGCATGCGCATTGCTGGTGAGCAGGTGGGACGGCGGCCGTGGCCGGCTTTTGCTGCGTTGCCTATCTTGAGAGAGCCCAGCGAAATGCAAAAAATGAAAATCGTGTATTTTATGATCTGGCGAGATAACACGACAGTGTGTTCTAAGAACTACCCACTGAAACTTTTTTTAAATTTAATTAAAACTTTTTGTCACTGAAAAAAGAGAATATTTAAACTTTTATGAAAAGTTGTTTATTCACGCTACTCTATGTTTATCACACCGTATCTCATAAAATAAGCGTCGCACAGAAAAATAATTTTACAATTGCCTTCAGTGCTATATGTTGTCGTTGTCTGCAAACTTTCCGGCCAATATATTCAGTGATAGTGAAGTAATAAATTAAAATCCCACGACTGACGCAAAACTTTTACCAAACCAACGTCCAAAATGTAGTAAGCGACGAACTTTTTCCCTTTACATTTTTTTGTGGGGGTGTAAGCGAGAAAAAGTTTCGGAAAGGTTTGAATTTATTTTTGCCGTTTGTTGGAAGGCGTTAGGTGCTACCGTTTCTCCTACACAAGAGCAGAATTGTGCGGTTCATTGGCGCGGCGCGAGTTCAACGCGCTGGGAGGGAAGATGCGGCGTTAGCAGCAGAGAGAGCGCAGTGCTAGCACTGAAAAACTTATTTGGGCACTACGGAAATACATGGAAGTTGCGGGAAAGGAAAAGGATTACGTATTAGTCGAGACAGCTCTTAGAAGCGCAAATTAGTCAATGTTTTTGTACTGAGGAAAGAGCATACAATATTTTAATAACAAAACAGTTGTTTGACGATGCAGGAAAGCTAAAGGAATTTTTTTGTTTCACTCATAACCAGTTTTAGTATTTTCTGCCGTTAACTGGACAAAACCTGTAACGTTAAGTCTGATTTCATCTTGAATCCAAGTGCTCAGTGGCTGTTAACATATACGGACGATGAAAAGCAGTCGCAAATATATCTTTACTGTCGCAAAATTTGATTTTGATCGCTGTCAGACTCTCATCAGTGCTTAAAACATAGTTTGAAACGAACAAAGATTTTCAGTCTTTGTATTGAAGATTATATGATCGTCAACATGAAGGGTGAAAACTTTTGTTTCAAGCATTGAAAGTAGTCACACATGAATTATTTGTAACAAGACTAAAAAAGTGAATAAAAATAAATGTCTACGTTTGTTTCACTCACAAAAATTTCATCCTTTGTTTTATAAAAAGAGTGAACCCCAATGTCTAAGTAACTACTGCTGGCGCTCGCTCTTACATGTACATGCTAAAGAATATTGCAGATCATGCTTCTCTTACACGACTACAAAAGTGTTCCAAACAAGATGACCAGTGAAAAAATATTTTGCACCAGGAAGGATTCGAACCTAAAACAATGATATTGGAAGTTTGTCGCCTTATCTGCGAGACCACAGCGTCTACAAGGCCTAACGGTCTTTGTTTCCATTGCCTTCTTTGCGGAATGATTATCGGTTATTTATACTGCTACTAATTTGTATGATTTCCACTAACTTCACAAAATTCCTTTCTATTTTAACTTAAACGTTGTAAAAGTGTTTTCTGTAAGTAAAAAATTCTAAGTTTGTACGGAAAAGTACGGTAAAACACTACTAAGTACCGTTCAGATACATCGGTAACGTGCTTGTGGGCACAACAGGACTTAAGATTGCGGTGAAAATGGCTCATTTTATGAAGATTTTCAATGCGGTGTAGTATCTGGAGTGCATATTTGAGTAATCCTCAAGTACAAATACGAAAATTTGCCAAATACGACGCAACAGCTTTGCGAACGGCGAAAACGAAGGTGACGCAGTATTTGATGGATTTCGTATTTACACTTTCGTAATATGAGAGTTTGCAGGATATATGAAACGGCGCATTAAAGACACTTCCGAAACGCGTATTTTAAAAAAAAGTTTATTGCAATAGAGCTTAAAGAAGTGCTATTTCGTTATATTAAACTCTAGAACGCTAGCAGTTTTAACGAAATATTCTGATAATATCTGTAGCCTTGAAAATTAACTTTTTAAAGTTACTTATTACTTAAAAGCAACAGATGTATCATTATCGGAATTTAAAACGACACAGCATTGCTAAAATAATAATTTATCTTCACAATCCAAGCCCACCGAAACGAACCAAAGGGCTACACCGAAACCTCAACGGCTTTCGGTGCAGCGCTCGAAATTTCGGTGGCCGTTTCGGGCGGTAGCAGGCCGCAGAAACGTACAGAATAACCATTTTCGCTACCGAACCGAAATTGACGTCACCACCGAGAGAAACACACCGAACCGAACGGTACGAAAGATACAGAGTAGGGCCCCAGAAAATATCGAATATGTTATCCATACCGTACAAGAGGCATTTGAATCTAAATGGTACACCACAACATTTATCTTTGTTCATAAACACTAAGATAATTTTTACGGTGCTCCACAAAACGGACTGTATTGGTATGAATGAAATTAATGAAAATATTACATTAACGTTGTCATGCATTTCCTTACACCTGTGGGATCACCTAAACAAAAAAATTAGTTACCACTGGTCACATTTTTTATTTCCATAACCCTAGAGAACAATACAGCTCCTTTTACAACCTTCATTTCTCTTTTATTTCTTCGAATATTTTTAGTCTACTCTTATATATGTCACTAGATTGCCATGAAATCTAAATATGTACAACGCACAAAGGCAATAGCTTAATGGCGAGACGAACTCATCTTATGAGTGGTTCATATCCGTTTTTCTTCGGTCCGCTTGTCTCGACATGTTTCTGCTGCTGCCTTGCGTCGTCCCGCTCTAATCGCAACACTGCCCACTGGTGCAGTCCTGCGATTGTCGCCGCATCAGCCGCGCGCCGCACTCCAAACTCGAAGTGCGCATGTGCGAGCAGCCAGCCTCTGACGTCATGAGCCGATCCATAGCAGCCGCAGGCAGCAATCGCGCCTTGGACAACCCACCTGGTGCGTTCACACTGCCGGCCGGGCCGAGCAGAGCCGAAAAAGAGGGGGGAAATCAACTTTTCCGATTTTCAAGTTGCAAAAAATTTTGACGGTATATAAGATCACGCCACATCGTTTTATGAAGTTCTTTTTTCCTTAAAAGCTTTGCCTTGTCTGTGAAAAAATAAAAAAGTCTACTTTTCATTCCGCGTGATTTTTAAGTTTTGTAAAGCTCCTCACTCGATTTTGATGAAAGTATGCGGTTAAAAAAATTGATTTTTGGACACATGATAGGACAACATCTCAGCTTTCGTATAAAACATTCACCTTTTCGAAATTCGTAACAGTCGTTTCCAAATGATGCTTTTTGTAAAGTATGCGCACTTGATTTACAAATGGTGTATTGAAAAAGTTCGATAGCGGGCAGCTTACTGTTCTATGCATTTTAGACCATACATTACAGCGAGTGAAATTGAGCTAAAGGTACAGACAAGTTTTTGAAATGGTAGCCACAATGATATCTACCACCTATCACAAGTAATCCCAAGTTATCTGAGCGGCGTTATTCCGCGGTCGCAAGCCTTCGATCTCGGCGGGTGTTGGACGTAACTCCGAAAAAATGAATTGCTGGCCACGTTTGTTGCTTCCTCGTGATGTTTTAATGATCCGTAACCAGAAATCAAGTATAAATTATTTTTTTCTTGGGTGGCAACCGATTATAATTGACAATGTAATTCAGAACGAACTAAGTAAAAAAAAAAAAAAAAAAAAAAAAAAAAAAAAAAAACCCTCATAAGGGATGTTGCAAGTGGTGGCATACGTGAGGTTTACCTGTTTTATGTGGGACACACTGTACTGTATTTCAACCCATCTCCACTTTCAAAGAACTCCACACATGTATCAGAATTTTATTATTTCTTTATTTTGTTAAGAAGGTGTCTGAGGGAAACTGCGTTTCTACGAACATTTTGCTGAATCATCTGCTGACAATATTGTTTGTCTCTATGGTACTTCGATTTTTTTTTTTTTTTTAAATGGTAACTGAAAGAAAAATGCGCTTGATATAGTTTAGACTCAGACACTAGAAGTCACGTCAGTAAAGGATGAGAAGCACGTGCCACTTTATATCTTGTTGTGTTTTGTTTTTTTCTTCCTGGTGGGCTTGTCCCCAGCTACAAGCTATTCTCACCCACAGGCAACTGAAGATCGAAGGAAACACGGTGGTGACCAAAACTTCTTCACTGCCGACTGAACTAATTAACAGTTCACTGATTTTGTTATTATATTTCTTTTGTTGTCACACTGTAGTGACCTATCTGATTTTAAGCACATAAGAAACAGGTGGTAATGGCTTTATCCCATGAATTTCGACTGACATTTAGGAAAGTTTTTCCTTATGAGGACAGCTAAAAAAATTCTGAATTTTGTATTCATATTACAGAATTAATAGTAATAAAATAAAAAAATAAAAATTTTCGCAGATGTTATTTAAAAGAAAAAACCTATCATGCAAAGAGACTTGGAAACAGGCTGGAGACATGAGATACTTGTGCTGTAGAAGCAATACCATAGCTCAATCGTCTTGTGCCGGCGCCGGCTCTCGCCGGAAACGAATGTTGTCGGCTCGGCGTGAGCCGGCTGAAGCGGAGTCCTCTGGGCCCGGCCGGCAGTGTGAACAACTGAACACCGCAATTAGAAACAATGTGTTTAATCTCTCGGCTCGGCCCGGCCCGGCTCGGCTCGGCCCGGCCGGCAGTGTGAACACGGCCTTACCCCGCGTCCACACATTGGTACCAACGCTGGCGCCAACATTGGCCAATATTTCTGAGACAGCGTCCACACATTGGAGCCAATATTCAGTTGAATTTGTCGAGAGCCAACGAAAACATATCCGACGCACAAATCGCAGCCAATGCATTAACGCTTTTGAGTGTGATAATTACATTTTGTCATTCTAAATCAAAGTGGGAAACATGCGTAAAAGATGATGGGGTGTTGTATCACTTCCTAACGAACATTAATTATGGTACGAAAACATTAATTTTTTTATAATATGCTACAAGTAAACGATACACATTATAAAAACTTAGACCTGCTACTTTAAATGATTGAAAATAAAATAAAAAAGCAAGATGTTTTGGAGGGATGCTATTCTTTTGGTATTACGCTTCGATTTCTTGCTAAAGGAGACAATATTAGAAGCGTACACTTCCCTTTTTAAATAATCAAGTAATTGATAGCACTAGTAGTGCTTGAAGTTTGCAAAACGATATTTAAAACTTGACAGGAAATATTAACTACTTTACTGTTAATTTTAAAAATTAAATTCAGTAATGGAATGTGTGGAAAGTCTAGAAAGTTTTTAATTTCACACTTCGCGCTTAAGTTTTGCTGTGGCATTTCGTTTTTTGAGGTTACTTTCACAAATGAATCACTTTCTGATGCAGTTCTAATATTTACAAAGAGATTTCGAAACTTTAAACCGGGGACGAAGAACGAACGAAGAAAGGAACAGTTTCGAGATTAGCAGACGACAAAGACAGAATGAAACGTTGGCGCCAATATGTGGACGGCGTACCCACATTGGCCCAACGTCCTTGATGTTTGGTCGAAATACCGACAACCAACGGAGCCGTACCAACGTTGGCGCCAACGTTGGTTCCAACACTATTTCACCGATCCACACATTGGACGAACAATGTTGGCGCCAACGTTGGGTCCAATGTGTGGATCCGGCCTTACTGAACATGCCAGGAAATATTGTTAAGCGCTATGCACGACGTTTTAAAAGAGTAGTTAAATGGCCAACAATTAAAGTATTAGTTGTTCAAGTTGCTCCGGGGAAGCTAAACTCCGGTCACTCTGACGAGGCGGCTCAAGGTCATTCGGCCGGCACTCCGCACGTCACGTGATCACCCCCTCCACAGTGCCTTTTCCCCTCGCCCCAGCGCGCCGTCCATCCCTTCTGCAGTTGTACAACAGTGTGGTAGCGTTTCTCTGCGTTTACAATTAAATCTGCTACCATGTCGAGTCTGAGTGGTCTTAGGCGTCAGTCGAAGAATATTGTGTATAAAGTGTAAAATTTTTTCAAAGCGTTGGAAAACTGCCAAGAAAAGGTTTGTGATTTTTTCAGAGATAACTCAAAAAACAACCGCCGAAGCCTGTCAGGTGTCGGTAAGAACAGTGCAATGCATCTGCGAGGAAGCGCATAAAAGTGTAATCGAAAATGAAGATATCCTAGGCCCAAGCTTTTCATCCCCAAGAAAAAAATATTACACGCCAAAAGCCTGTCACAGAATTAGTCGATTTCCAAAAAGACGTAATCCGTCGCTCAGTTCAAGAATTTTACGATAATGACGAATACCCAACACTATAAAAATTTAAAGATGTTTTAAAAGATAATATAGGCTATGCAGGAGGTATTACATCTTTGCATAAAATTGTGAGAAAACTTGGCTTGAGATACAGAAGAGCTAATGACTGTCAAAGATTTTTGATGGAGAGAAAAGATGTTGTAGCCGCAAAAGCCTCATTTTTTTAGAAGAATGCTTGAAATAAGGAATGAAGATTACCTATCATTTGTATTGACGAAACATGGGTAAATCAAAACCATTCTAAAAGTTTTATCTGGCAGGATTCTAAAAGAAACGGTGGTCTAAAGGTCCCGTTTAGGTAAAGGATCACGTCTGATAATCTGCCAAACCGGATCGGCCAAATATGGTTTCATAGAGGGGGCATAATTGGTGTTCCAGTCTAAAAGCGGTGTTGATTACCACCAAGAGATGAATAATACAGTCTTTAGCGAATGATTTACTGATCTTCTTCGAAGCCTGGAAGAGGGATGTGTGATAGTCATGGACAATGCAAGCTATCATTCCATGCTTAAAGAAAAAATTCCCAACTCAAGTTTCAAGAAAACCGATATTTTGGAATGGCTGCAAAGCAGAAGCATACCTCATGGTCCCACACACATGATAGCCGAATTGCTTTCCACTGTCAGGCAGTCAGCAGTAGTTTTAGGCGATATGAGCTTGATGATCTAGCTACAGAAATGGGACATGAAGTAATACGGCTTCCTCCTTCTCACTGTCACTACAATCCCATTGAACTGAGATGAGCTCAAATAAAGCGAGAGGTAGCAGAAAAGAATTCTACATTTAAAATCCGAGATGTGAGAAAATTACAGGAGGACGCCATTAAAAACGTGATAGTAGAAGATTGGCAGAAATGCGTTGCCCATGCGGAGTGATTGCAGGAAGAAGACTTTGAGAAGGAAGGGCTTAGAGGTGAACAAATTCAGAGGATTTTAATACATCTACGTGAAGATAATGAGACATCCAGTGATGACGAAGATAGTGAAGCTGATGTCCGCCCACCGTAGTTTATGTTTGGTGAGTTACATATAACTTTTTCACTATTTCAATTTGTTAATGTAATTATTTTAACGCAATAACAGTGGCGGCTGGTGATAATGTGCTGCACACTGTAAATATATTACTAAAATTATGCCATTTCTCTTCGAAATCAAGCGAGAAATCGCTGTAAAATTACATCCTTTCTCTTAGAATGCGATCCAGATATCACAATAAAATTATGCCAATTCCCTTCCAATACGTATTACATTGCTAGAATAAGGATGAAAACGCATTTTGGAGCGCTCTCGCCGCGATAGCTGCAGTGGAAACCAGCTCGGTGTGTTGAAGTGCGATTCAGCCACACTGGTACCTGCGCAGACAGGCGGCGCAGTCGTCTGTTCGCTAATGCGCATGCGCAGATGTGATGTCAGGCCTGGCGGCTCATGTGTGCTGAGACCGACTGCAGCATCAGATAAATATTTCTCTTCGCGCTGCGTTGCGCGCTGCGTGTAACGGTTGCGGAAGAATAGTATATAACGAATATTGCGGCATACAGAGTCAAATAGCACGCTGGCTGAGGCGTCTTGCGCGTTGTCTCTCAAACCTACTTGTGGGAGGCTCGTATTCAAATACCTCTGAGTCCAAATTTTTAATTTCTGTAAATAAAACTTCAATCACAAACATGTATAGCCAACATGCGAGTGAAACTGCGCTTTTCAGCCAAGCAGTTTGATTGGTCACTTGTTTAGAACGCAGGGTGGCCGAGGGGACTGAGGCGCTTCAGTCACGGTCTGCACGGCCACTACGGTCGGGGGTTCGAATCCCCGATATCCGTATATTTGTGCCGTCCTTAGTATAAGGTAGCAGATAAGTAGTTTGTAAGTTTAGGGACTGATGACCCAGTAGTTAAGTCCCACAAGCTTAACAAACATTTGAACATTTAGAACGCAGGTGACGTGGTGGGGATATTGCTAAGCTCCGTTATTTCCATTGTCAGTCACGCTTTTTATTTTGTTTCCTGTTTAATTTTGTAATATTGTAGCACACTGGTCAAATTTTGTAAATAACCTCTGGAGTGATGTACATTATATACTTATCGCAACGAACGAAATGAAGGTCACTAAAATGTGCTTATTATTGTTGGCGCGTTGTTTTAGTGCTTTTTATTGTTGGCGCGTTGTTTTAGTGGGCTGCCCAAGGTTAAGGGGCTGCCTGCCCAGTGTACTGGCAAGGGATAGGGGAGGGAGGGTGTAGAGTGGGGATACAGCTGCGTGACCTTGAGCCGCCTGCGTAAATTGAATCGTACTTAAGTTCTGTCAAACCCCTTCCAGACGGGTAGAAGGAGGCGGAGTCTCTTGAGCACGTGACTGGTCTTCAGTAGTGCTTCCAAGCTGCAGACAGCAAAAGCTTCGGTCACTTTTGTTTACAGTTTACGTGCGTTATTGCGTGATATTACGTGTAGGTTAGGTTGTGTGAATTCCATTCCCAGAGCAGACTCGGCAAAGTAACATGAAAATATTGTACAGCAGTCTGAACACAAGAGTGAATTGCTGCCTTCCTTATGTGATTTTAGTAACCTCAAACGAAACGGGAAGCTTCAATACTTTATTCTTCTATTCGTGATGTAACTACCCGTGAAAAAAAAATCATTAGTTTTGAAATGAATTGAGTGTGGAAGCACCTCTCACGTCTTTCCATCGAAGAAAATGTAAAGAACGATGCTGACTACATTCTAATACTGATATCCGAATATTAGAGCCGACGTGTGTAATTTGTGTCAAGTTTCTGAAATAAAAAGAATATATATTTCTCACCATCTGATATAGAATATCTCATTTGCTGTAAATGCGTTTTAAATACATAATTTATGAAACATTTATAATTATACGTATCACAGACACGTGTGCTACAGTACTTCCCTATAATAATAATTACGTGTGGCTCATTAGCCAGGTGCAAGTCTTTAAATTAGACGGCACTTCGGCGACTTGCGTAAAAGAATGTGTGTTGTCACACGCCTTTATTCTCTTTAAACTCGTAGGTGTGATTTTAAGTTTATTGTTTATTAGGAAAAACACCAGTGGCAGTCAGTCTGCACAGACAGATAAAGATCATAATTTTTTATTCCTGTAGTGGAGACTTTGGTAATTAGAACATAAATCAAATAATACATGAGATAAAAATTACAGTACCGGTAAGCCTGAGTTAATGTTTACACTTTTCCAATTCTATTATTTTTGTTTGTACCTCAGAACTGTCCCACTCCTTCATGCTTGCAATTCATGTAGCATATTGTAGGGATAGTAGGGACTAACGAGCAAATGATTGTATTTTATATCCATTCCTCTTATCACTCTCAAGTCCTGGAATACTTTGTCCGTCTTTTATATTGATATTAAATACACGATATTGATGTACACCCGTTAGGTTAGGTTTGTGCATCTCTCTCTGTTGCATCCCGTTAATATATATGCCCGTTACATTTTGGCACTGTGCGTGGTTGCTGCGCCTCTACCTTTTCCGAGTGAGTCCTTAACGGGATTTTTTCCAATTGCAAAATTCATATATTCCCCTCTGCCACAGTCGTCTTTCTTATCCACATAATAAAGAACGCATGCAAGCTTTTGTGCAATATATAGGATCCGCGCTTTCTTCCGTCTTCAGGGTCATATGCCGGTCTAATTCTCATATATCCTGTACCTGTTTTATTCCAACAGTTTACTTAACACAGCTGTACGGATTTATGGTGCTCCTGCTGTTTCAGTGATGTCTGTGTTATATTTATTTAGGGCCGTCTGAAGAATGTCACCCAGGTGCACCAGCCAAAAGAATGAAGTGCTTGTTTTCGGAATGGCTGGCCTTTAAATGCGCGAGGCGCAATCCACCAATGAGGTGGACCTTTATTTAGCATGAATTGATGGTGATGACGACGATCTACTCGAATGGTAGAAAAACAACAGTACTCTCTTTCCTAAGCTATATGTATTGGCAAACAGTATTTTGTGTGCCCGCCTCAAATGCACCTAGTGAACGCACTTTCAGTGCGGCAGGGAACCTGTTCTCTGATAGAAGAACTCGACTCGATCTACAACGAGTCAATGATATTTTAACAATACATTGCAATTACAATGCCTCTATCGAATAGTTTGGGGATAATGTTATTTTTCGATGTATACTTTGCTGTACGGTAACTTTCACTTTTGTACATTGCAATAAAAAGTTGTTCGTTCCGTAGTTTCTCTTTACATCCTTTACATTACTTTCAAATGTTGTAGTTAGTGAAAACAACCTTTTTCTCTCGTTTGATATTGCGGTTACATACTACTATGGAGGAATACACGTATACAGCATAACTGATTTTAGTTCCTTTATTTAGCGGGCGTGCAATAGACGCAAAAGCAGCCCACACCTCAGAGCCACAGAGCCGCTGCCGTAGCGACTGACAAGAAAACCTTCCTTAAGTGTCATCCTCCGATTTTTATGAAATTTGGATTTGTTTTAATACATGAAAAACTGTGGGCCCTGTATTATTATCTTTATTTTTATTTATTTATTTATTTATTTTAAGCGATGGGAAAACATATTTAAGGTGTGAAACTGTCCCTCTAAAATTAGGGCTAAACTAGAAAAATCGCGATAACTTAGAGATTAATGAAGCGATTTTAATGATTTTTTGGTATGAAAGTATCTTTTGATAGGAGATCAGCCTAGGTACATTGTAGGGGGAGTGACAATTAGGGGGACAGCTACCCCTAAAGTGACCAATCTTTTGTGCTCAAAAAAATAGTTTTTATTTAATCGAGGTTGAATCTATGAAATTTGTCTCTTATCAGAAGATACTTTTACACCAAAAATCTTTAAAATCGCTTCACTAGTCTCTAAGTTATCGCCATGTTTCTACTTTAGCCCCAATTTTCGAGGGACCCCTTAAATATGTTTCTCCGTCGCTTAAAAATTTACGTGTCTCATAGTTTTTCATGTATTATAAAATATGCAAATTTCATAAAAATCGGAGAGTGACTTTGGTAAGTTTCCTTGTGAGACAGCGGCAGCACTACGCTGTGCGGCCTCTGCCCGCCCCGCCCCACGCAGCCTGGTTCGAGTGTCTACACGCTCGCTGCGAGCGTACACACTCGGCGCGCCACCGCCGAGCGTTGCGCACTCGACCGAATACGAGCGAGCGAAACCGGCGATTTGCAGACCTCTAGTAGGGACAAATGTAACCTTGGTAGTACCTACTATGAAATGTCACTAAAATAGGAACATTAATACATGAGCTACAGGCGTCAAAAATATAAAAATGAACTTAGAATATAAGACAGCAACAGTTGACAGCGTTAAGGCCAATTCACACTGTCCGTCACGTCACGTCACGTCACCGTCCGTCAGAACATTCTGCAATGTATTTCTAATGGCGGCATTCACACTGTCCGTCACCGGACCGTCACGTCACGTCAACGTCCGTCAAGCTTTCTCGAGAAGAATGTTTTGACGGAACGGCCGTCTGCTAACATCGGAAGTTAACCTATTTTCGTCATGCGAATTACATGTTGCAGTCGACGATTGCACTGTTTATATGCAAATGTGTCTTATTCATCTTTGTGTTGTTGTTGTACCTCGTTTCAGGGGTAAATCTTAAATGTTTCATGACGGCTTAAATATTTTTGTCAATTGAGTGTCCCTCTAAAATTGAGGTCGGATATCTGAAACCAAAATATGGTTTATGTTACGTAACATTGTAACAGAAATGACTGAAGCAAACTATTTATTTGAATAGGATTGTAATTTGATTACGCATTTTTCATTAAATAACACTTTAAATGAAAATGTCAGTTCTAATGAAAGACAAAAATTCAGTTGTTTACGACGGTATTAACAATGTCAGCGAGCAAATCGTAATGGTTAAAGTATACAGGCGCTATTTATGCTCTTACAAGTAGGGTTTGGTGTCTTCATATGCTTATTTTTTCGCTTGAAAACAGATGTCGATGTTTTGAAATGTTGGTTCAGTTCCCAGTAAGTTGGTCAAAAACATACACTTTAAAGTTTTCTTTGGCCGTTAATAACATTTAGCGTTGTTGTTCCCCCTTTCTAGTATTAAACTATGACTTTCTACATAACAAATCGCCACTCATAAACTCACTTTCAACATCGCGTATTGAGATGGACGAATTGACGTGACGGATACGGACGGACAGTGTGAATACAACTTGACGTGACGGTTCCGTGACGTGACGTTGACGTGACGGCCAGTGTGAATTGGCCTTTAAGCTTTTGCTTCCTTCCACTGGGAAGCGCTACTGCACAAAAAAAAAAAAAAAAAAAAAAAAAAAAAAAACCGACCGTAGTGGCCGTGCAGACCGTGACTGGAGCGCCTCAGTCCCCCCGGCCACCGCGGCCGGCACTACTGCACACTAGTCACGTGCACAACATGCCCCGCCTCCTTCTGCCCATGTGGAGGGGATGTAGCAGAACTGTAGTACGATTCAATTTACGCGGGCCACCTCATCAGAGTGAACTGAGTATAGTACTGCATTGGTAGTTAGATGGAAGTATAATTAATTCCACAAGGGAAGACGATGTTACCTGATGATGCCAAAAGCAGAAAACATCTGCACTAGTTGCAAGACATTTCCTTTCTTTCATAGCGCTGTCAACGTTACTCTGCCCCTAGACACGAAATATTTCTGCACGCTTTGTTATGGGTAAAAACGGTTCCAACTCTGCGACGCTGCCTTCCGCTCACTGCACCTTGGTGCTTGGAGCAACCCTTTGTCGCTGTCACGTTTACATGCTATAACCAGAAGCAGATTTCCTTGTCCAGTCAATATAGCGGCTGAAAAATAGCTGACTCAGTTCCTGATGTAGTCAGCACAATCGCTGTTTTATTTTACTTAAGTACACAGATTCGTGCTCAAGGCAAGGTTCGCAAAATTTGAGCACAAAAACGAAAGTGACAACAAAATACTACAGCTAAAAATTCGCCAAAAAATCTTTTTGCGAACCTTGCCTTGTGTAAAATGATTGATGGGACTTATCAAAATTTCATAATAATGGTATCCCAAACGTATTTGCAACTTGCTGATAATTAAAAACGGTTAGTTCGAATCTTTGTAAATCTATGGGACTTAACTATGGAGGTTATCAGTTTCTAGGCTTACAAACTACTTACACCAACTTAAGGACCACACACACGCCCATACCCGAGGGAGGACTTGAACCTCCGACGACGAGCAATCGCGCTCTCCACAGCAAGGCCATTCCACTGCGGCAATGGTTAGATTTATGATGATAATAGCTCATAAAAAGTTGTTGATTGTGTAATTATCTATAAAAACTGTTCTGATAGTTTATTCCCAAATATTTACCGTGTGTCAGAAAAACCATTTTAAAGTTGTGTTTTCACGCCACCTATGAATTCTGACGTCTGTATTTTGACTCGTTGGCTTGGGCTAAAATAAGCTTCAACATAATGGCGAAACAGTGAGCAAAATATGCAAGTTTAAAATTTTCTGTCAGAAGAGTCTGTACACCTGATCGACGACCACTCGTAACAGCTGCACCATCGTAGCTCTGAGAAATAACTTCATACGAGTTGTCTACAATATCTTTTAAAGTTTCTTTAAGCAATTCTGTTAACGTTTTTGCATCATGCGCGCGAGAAGTAAGTAAAGTCTAAGCCGTGTCTACCGGTTTACCTTCAGGCAAAAAGTACCTGATAACCAGACAAACTGTGAAACTGTTGCAATATCAGTTGTTTCATCTGCAGTAACTGCCACAAAATCAGCTTCAGAGGTTTCCTTTCTTATTCGAAATGATAAACTGCCAGCATACAAGGAACTAAATCGTTCTGAATACATTTCTAAGTGCCTCTGAAAACAGTAGCCTTCGAAACATGGTCGCTAAGATTGAAATCGAGTTCAGCAGTGAAATTTATAAGATCACAGAAAGTTTTTGGATTTAATGATTCATTGCGTTCGTCATGTTCATGAAGTTAGAGCTCAAAAGCACCAAACAATTTGATTCAATCCACAATTTTAGAGAGTACGTAACGATTTTTGCAAATTCGATCACTGTGCCTTTCAACTGACTGCCTATAAGCACTGTCTAGTTGTTGTCTAACACTGTGCATAGCGAGTATACTATCTATGAGTCGTGTTTCCTTGAAAGGTTGTACTGTAGCTTCGCAGTCATTATGTGATGCAGAACCTTCATGTTTCTTTATCTTCTGTGTTAAATGTCCGAGATCGTAAAGGCCTTTTAGCGTCCAAGTCGTTTCATACCCTGAATTTTCTTTGACGAACAACAGACATGGGAAACAGTACAACTTTTTTGTAATTTCACAACCTCACATTCAATCTACTTTCCCGTGAATATATAGTTTGAGAGTTCTCGCAGTTTCTTTACTTTTATTGAGAGATTTTTTACTAACTTGATATCTGGTGCCGGTCTCCCTACGTCCTTGATACGAAGCTTCTCTTCAAGTGAAAGGGAAGAGAAATTAGTCTTTCTTAGCCTCTGCACTGCATTATCGCACATATTAACTTCACAATTAAGACACTACAAAACTGACAACTCACGTCTTCAAACACACAACTTCCTCACGCCGTCGCACGCGACTAGCTGTAAAAGCTGGCCACACTGTTGGTAATTCACTGCAAGAAATTACAGAACACTCACTCTTGTCTGTCGGTGCGGTGCTAACTAGATTCTACTTATTATGGAAGTTTAAGAAACTTGACTGCTAGCAAGGATTGATGAAAACAAGAGACATTGTAATACTACCGAAGAGCGTAGATATTAATTAGTTTCGGATTCTGTTATATGTGTGACTTGCTGGCTGAAGAACTGGAGAGGAAGTGGAATTGCACGCTTGTGAGGTGCGGCAGCAAAGGGTGGGGGGGGGTGGGGAGGGGGGGGGGGGTGAAAGCTTTGGTGGATACAGGCGGAGCTTTTTGCTCCAATGGCCCGCATAGGAGACACCCCCTGTCCAGGTTCCCCTCCGCACCCCTCGCCGTGGAACTCAGTGGCTGGAATGTGGTCACCTGAGCTGCAGAACTTCATTTTGCGCCAAGGCCGAAGCAGGCCCGGAAGAACTGACCGCCAGATTCAAACTTGACTGCAGACGTCGGTAGGGAGATCCATATACGATACTAAATAATAATCCGTCAAGAAGGCGGGAGAGGGGTAATTGAAAGTTTAACATCGTTATATAAAGTAAAGTTTTCTCTCAACTGATAGCTGACAATAACAGTAAGCTATCGGAACATATAGTTCTAAATGTGGAAAAGTATGTTACCAGGCAGTGTTTCATTACATAAATCTCGAATTACACATTTACTGGCTTTCCAAAATCCTGATTTGTAATGATTGAAAGAGTTATTTTTCTGCTTTTTCGCATGTAATATTCAGTGCTTTAGTTGGAAAAAAAAAATTTTAGTCAGTACTTGCTTGGCGGAAAAAAGTTTTAGGTGGTACTCTGCTCATTTCACATGAAATGAGACAAATGGACATTTTTAGAAATTCAAGAAAGTAAAGATTTAGGTACAGTATGTGAATACACTAACAAAATGTAGCTATAATTTACAGATTTAAAACTCATTTTTATTGTATTCAAGGTTTTAGTGTAGATGAGGATACCAACCATCGGCTCTGGACAACGATATCTTGGAGTGGCGTTCCAGAAGACAATAAGAATGCATGTTGCTGCTGTGAATTAAAAATTCGGACAATGGAGCTGTGTGGAACTTCTAAAGACGCAACCAAGTGCTACCGCCGTAAGAACTGCAAAACTGGCAGCGTTACCAACTTTTGAACATGTACACATGCAGCCGGTTGAAGAAGCATTGGTCAAAGAGATTAAAATTAGCTTTCTTTTAATTCCTAATAGTGCTGCGACACACTATTTTATGATCTTAAACTGAGTGTAGCGCAAAGAAGACGGTTAAGTAAACTTAATATTTATGGTAAATGTTTATCTTGACAGTGAGTCGTTCTCAAAACGTATCGTACTCAGCATGAAAACATGTGTAACTTGTCCAGAGTTTCATGATTCAATCAATGTCAGCTTGCATCCGCCGCCTCTCGGTGTGACGTGGGCACGACCAGTTGTCAGGACTTGTCTTCTAGGCGGTGTTTGTTGGAGTCGATAAAAACTATTTCTTCTGTCTCGGTTCTCGGACCTCTCCGTTGGCTAATTCGAACATATGACCGCCAGTCAGACGGGAATTGTGCTAAAAGTGCAATTTCAGCGATTCGACGGTTATGATTGCAAGTTGAACGAACCTAAAACTTTCCAATTTTTTTCCGGAACCTATTCGAAAATTTACAGTTGGTCTATTTTTTTTATAGATAGAATTTTAGCCGGTTCGCTAATAGCGAGTTTGAATTTTAGGCGGTACGCCGTACCGCCCCGTACCAGCCCAACTAAAGCACTGGTAATATTATATTCTTGAACTTAACTCTGCATAGCAGTAGCAGAGTACCAAATAAAAACCATATAAACACACATACTCGTGCTTGTGGAAAAGACTTCTGCTCGTAGCACCACGCTAAAGCATGCACATTTTTTGAACGCTTGCACAAGTATGCATAATCGAAATTCAATCAAGCATCTGCTGATACTAGAATACAATCGATCAAGCTATGCTTGTGCGATAACTCTTGCGCAAGCGTGCTAGTCAAACATGTTCCTACGTGTAGATCATTTGTATATAGTCTGCGGTTATAGATAAAGTGTAAGATTTATTATTAAAATCTTAGGTAGGCTGCTTGTATAATATCTTTGTGCCGGGCCAAGACCCGCATTTTTTTGAAATAAAGAATTTAAAGTGCTTTGTGGGAGATACATAATTGTATTTGTTGTGTCTTAAGACTATCATTAAATGAAAATGAATGTCATAAGGAGCGATAAAACAAATTCTAAAAACAGAGGCTGGCCTTTTGTTCGAAATTTAAGGGCACAGACGGGCAAGTAGCCTAATATTTATTTTTATCTATGCCCCTTAAATCTAATCAGTATATGCGCTTATAAAATTGTCATAGAATAAGTCAACACAAAAATAAATGAGAACACGATATGCAATATCACTATTGCACATCATATTCTCAAAATGATCATTAAAGATATTTCAAACAGCAGGTACCTAGAAACATGAAATAATGATCGTTTTATTTTAGCTGTAGAACTCCGATACTTACAGCTGCGACTTAAGGGACTATTGTTGTATAAAATTACTTTAAAAGATTACTGTTTTGGTCTACTTTTGTATCTTAAGAATGGTTTGATTCCAAATACACTAATCCTGAATTGTGTAAGAGTGGTGTTGAGAAGAAATTTCATTAGAGATTCAGATTTAGAACATGCTGCTTTGAAGCTAATAGATATGAACATAGTTATGGTTTTTGGTCACTACTAATCAAATGGAAATTTTGAAAATTTTATCAGGCAAATTGAAACTTTCCATGTCACCTGCTTTGTCTATGGCCAACAGGTGGATTTTGTAAAGATAGTAATGTACACATAGGGGATGGTAGGGCAAAAGAAATAGTTTTCTCTATTTGCTAAATAGCTGTAATGCCTGTTGCAAACAGAGATCCAACTCACGTGTTCTACATCCATGAGGATCTCAGTTAGGATCACATGCAACGAAATATACTTCTAATCTGTTAAAGTATAACAAGCGGTGAGCCTGTCTTAATAACATTGTTTAAAATAGACTTCTGGAACTACAAAATAACTGTAGTTTATCCAATACTGACAGGTCATAGTGCACTAGTTATGAAGGTGTATACAAATTCTATGAGATTTTAGCATACATGGCACAGAAATTGTGTATGACAGGAGAGCTGCACACAAGGAAAAACTGGATACGGTACATTCAAGAGTACTATCTGGAACACAAGATTACCGAAAAACAGCCTAGTGAAGCTTCAAGTTGCCTTTTCCAAAATTACACACCTGAACTAGCAAGTCATGGGAGTATTATCTTAATCTTGAGGGACAGTTGGAAGGCAATATCTAATATAATACTGTACTGAAACTAAACAAGTCCTTCACTGTGATTATTTAAAGACAAAGAAACTGTACAGGAAGAAAATTAAGGAAACCATATAAAAACAGTGATTGATTCATTAGAGAAGCCTATAATCTATACAAATCAGCTTAGAATCTAGGGAATGAATACAAGAAAAGCATCACTGTAATATCTGGGCTATTAATGAAAGTAATAAACAATTGATCAACTGCAGGAGTCTCCCAGGCTTAAGTTTGAATAATGTCGGAGAAAGGCTAAACCCTGTTTTACTCCCTTCCTAACCATTGCATCGCTTTCACGTTCTTTGACTCTTATAACTACTATCTGTTTTCTTTAAAAGTTGTAAATAACCTTCCATTCACTATATTTTACACCTGCTGAATTTGAAGGAGTGTATACTCATCAAAATTGCCAAAAAGCTTTTTCCAAATCTAGAAATGTAAGTCTGCCTTTCCTTAATCTATTTTCTAATCTTAGGTCCTAAGGTAAATATCTCTTCATGTGTTCTTACATTTCTCCTAGATCCAAACTGATCTTCCCCGAGATCAGCTTCTGCAAGTTTTTCTATTCTTCTATAAATAATTTGTGTTAATATTTTGTGACCATAAGTTACTAAACTGATAGTTCTGTAATTTTCACACATTTCTCCACATGCTTCCTTTGGAATTGGGATTATTATCTTTATCTAGTCTAATTTATTCCATAATGCACGTGGTCACCACAGTTGCTATGGATTTCACATGGTTAATTTTGAAGGGTGCTCAGATGCCCCTGTTGCAACAATCACCTTACCAGATAATACGTTTGATAGTGTTCAAATGATTTATAAATGTTTGCAAATCATGTAACTGATGCGGAAGTTGACTACCAGCCTAATATTCACATAGTGGGATGTGGGAAACTAAAGCCACATCCAGGCTGCCTAACATCTACATCTACATACATACTCTGCAATTCACCGTAAGGTGCGTGGCGGAGGGTACACTGTACCACTACTAGGCATTTCCTTTCCTATTCCACTCCCAAATTGAACGAGGAAAAAAAGAATGTCTATATGCCTCCGTACGAGCCCTAATTTCTCTTATCTTGTCTTTGTGATCTTTACGCGAAATGTAAGTAGGCGGCAGCAAGATCGTACTACACTCAGCTTCAAATTCCGGCCCTCTAAATTTACTTAACAGAAATTCACGAAAAGAACGTCGTCTTTCTTCCAGCGATCCCCAGTTGAGTTGCCGGAGCATTTCCATGACACTCGCGCATTGGTCGAACCTACCGGTAACACATCTAGCTGCTCGCCTCTGAACCGCCTCTATGTCTTCCTTCAAACCGATCTGCTGCGGGTCCCAAATACTTGAGCAATACTCAAGACGTGGTCGTACAAGCGTTTTATACGCGGTCTCCTTTACAGGTGCAGTACATCTTCCCAAAATTCTCCCAATAAACCGAAGTCGTCTGTCCGCCTTACTCACAACTGTCCTTACATGCTCGTTCCATTTCATATCGCTCTGCAATGTTACGCCTAGATATTTGAACGACGCGACCGCATCAAGAACCTCACTACTGATGCTGTATTCGAACATTATAGGATTGTTTTTTCTACTCATGCGCATCACCTTACATTTTTCTACATTGAGAGCTAGCTGCCATTCTTCGCACCAACTTGAAATTTTGTCTAAGTCAACCTGTATGCTATTGCAGTCAGCCCATACACAGTGGTATGCCCATACACCACACCATCATCAGCAAACAGCCGCAAATTACAACTTACTCTGTCCATCAGATCATTTATATAGATAGAAAATAATAGCGGTCCTATCACACTCCCCTGGGGCACGCCTGACGATACACTCGTCTCTGATGAACACTCGCCGTCGAGAACAACATACTGCGTTCTATTACTTAGGAAGTCTTCCAGCCAGTCACAAATATGTGAACCTATTCCATAAGCTCGTATCTTCGTTAGCAGTCTGCAGTGTGGCACCGTGTCGAACGCCTTTTTGAAGTCGAGAAAAACACAATCCGCCTGTTGCCCTTTGTCCATGGCTCGCAAGATGTCATGTGAGAAAAGGGCAAGCTGAGTTTCACATGAACGATGTTTCCTAAACCCGTGCTGATTCATGGAAAGAAGCTTTTCCATTTCAAGGAAATTTACTATATTCGAACTGAGAATATGCTCCAAAATTCTACATGAAACCAATGTCAACGATATTGGCCTGTAATTGTATGGGTCAGTTCTCTTTCCTTTCTTATACACGGGAGTCACCTGCGCTTTTTTCCAATCACTAGGAACTTTGCACTGAATTAAAGATTCGCGATAAATGCAAGCTAAGTAGGGGGCCAATGCCTCAGAATAGTCTTTGTAAAACCGAACTGGTATTCCATCCGGACCAGCAGACTTTTTCATATTTAGCTCTCTCAGCTGCTTCTCTACACCGGAAATACCTATTGCTATGTCCTCCATTTCGGAATTAGTACGTTGATCAAATGATGGTATATTTGTGCGGTCCTCCTGCGTGAAAGATTTCTTAAAGGTTAAATTTAGAACTTCAGCTTTCCATTTGCTTTCTTCTATTACTGCCCCGGAATGATCAACTAGTGACTGGACAGTGGGCTTTGACCCGCTTATCGATTTTACATAGGACCAGAATTTTTTCGGGTTCTCGGAAGGATCTTTTGCTAAGGTATGGCTGTGATAATTATTGTATGCTTCACGAATCGATCTTTTTATAGACGCACAAATCTCTACTAACTTTTGCCTGTCATCATTTGCGTGTTCTTTTTTGAATCGAGAGTGCAACAGCCTTTGCTTTCTCAGCAGCTTTTTAACATTATTATTATACCACGGTGGATCTTTTCCATCCTTAATCGTCTTTACTGGCACATATTTCTCTAACCCTTCGGTCTTTGCCGTTAATCGACCGGCCAGATTTGAAACGGAACCAGCACACCTTCCTGTCCTGGGAGCAGGCCCTATAGTGTAATAGTCTTTCTGGGTGGGTAAATATTTACTTTCGTATTCAAAATATAACAAAGGGAAGTCCATGTTGGAATTAATAATGCAGTAAGGACATTTTACAACTCACTGCAAAGACGTGGCGACGAGCTGCGACAGGCACATACAAAAGACACACACATACAACACTTTCGGCTGTCAGCCATGGCCTTCTTCAGAAAATACAACACTCACGCAATCACACAGGCACACATCACGGTCATACAACCATCACCTGTGGCTGCCACACTTGTATGACTGTGTTGTGTACCTGTGTGATTGCGTGAGTGTTCTGCTTTCTGAAGAAGGCCATGGCCGATAGCCGAAAGTGTTGTATGTGTGTGTCTTTTGTATGTGCCTGTCGCATCTCATCGCCACGTCTTTGCAGTGAGTTGTAAACTGTCCTTACTGTACTATTACTTTGGTATTCTGTATTTTTGCATGAAAAATGGATTTTGGGCAAAATACAGAAAAGACAGTATCTTATGTTTGCGCATTACATATAACAATTTGGACTGAACATGTCCTCAAGTGCCTATTCTCATGCTGAATGGACAGTTCTGCGAGAACGTGTGAACTGTAGGATTAGTTCAGGAATTCAATAGGGTATATGACGGTGTTGCCGTAGATGCTTTTGTGGTATCTGATGTTCCAAAAGCTGTGATCGAGGTTCAAGAAAGTTCATTACAAAAGGTGAAGAGATGAGAATACAGATACTAATGCACTCACCTGTCAGGAGATATGGACAGTCTGGAATGATTTTCTTCAACATCTGATGTCAGTATTGGCTTTAGGGATGATATTGTTACAATTGGTTGTGAAATTACAAGATATTTTCATTCTCTTGAATGTCTGTGAACCATGGTTGAATTTTTTTCCAAAAACTTGTATAATTTGTGAGTACTTGTACTTTTACAGTAATTCTGTAGTATTATAAGTCTACTATAATGTAAAATGATTGATCGTGTAGTCTATCTTTCCATTACTGTACATACTGCGTGTTTTACTTAACATGAAATTTTAAAATAAAGTCTTAATTTTGTAAGTCCATTTGGATTCATGTTAATAAGGTTATATTGTAAAATTTCTCTTTTCCTTTTAGTTGATCTGACTATTTCTGGGGTAGTCTAGTTGGAGGGTTTTCTATCTCAGTGTTTGTAAGGGGAAATGACAATTAAAGTAATAATAGAAAATGTCAAATAATGCTTCACATTTGCTATCTACAGTTTGAGCCTTGTAAACATTGCACCAGGCTTTTTTCCCCTGTATATCATATAGGAAAGTGTACATGTGGTTTTTATTGAAGTTTCTTCTCTGCATGAGAGTATTATTGGGATTGAAAACTGTTAATTAGGAAGTTAACCCACGTAAGTAATACATTGTGATCTAAGTATCCAGGGGACAACACAATACAGCGCAATTAATATTGCTGGCTCCTTAGTCCAGACAAGTAGTAGGCCTACTGTTGTTTGTTATCCTAGTTGGAGGGTTGAGTATGGGTTTCAAAATTGTAACTGTTCATAAAATTTTTAAGGCTCAGGTGGTTAGAATTTTCTGACAAAATGTATGTTAAAATTACTATATATTAGAATACTACGATTTTCTTCTACTTAACTTTTCTATTATTGATGCAAAACTTTTATATGAGTACATGTCACCACTGGGTCAGCTATGAAGTATTTCTGGGTAAAACTTTGCGACACTTCTTGCCAGGCTCCACTACTTATGTTGGCAACAGGTGAACAGTGAAGTGTAGAATTGCGTTAATATTTTTCATGAGCTACAGAGTAAGTGTTATTGCTGTTGGCTTCACTCATAGCAAAATTAATGCTGTAGCTGCTCTATGGTTGACAGCTTCTTGTATGTACCCTTGTCTGTTAAAAAAATTTTGTTTTAATAGAAGTTGTCAAGACAAAACATTTATTGGTCATCTGAGTTGCTGCCATTAATCATTGGTGCCAACATAACCACTAGAGCCTGGCGAGAAGCATCATACAATTTAACCATATTTCTGTATAGGCATTGGAGTCTGTAAACTCTACACATGGGAGTTCTATTTCTTTTACAGCACAATAGGAATTGCATATATCAAATATGCAGTCCCTAAGATCTAAGATGTGTTTGAAAAGTTTCATATAAGTTTAAAGTACTGGTATTGATGTTTGTTTTTATTGAGATACAATTGAGTGTTCAGTGAGTTATGTGAATACCATTTTTCCACAGTTGGTATGATTCCAAGAAGTATACGTTCAGAGGTTACTACAGGTATATCCAAACACCAACCCGATCCATTCTTCAAAACACCAGCATATATTTCTTCAGCATCAGTTTCAAGATCATCCACAGCACCAAACACTGAATGTAGAATAAGTGCTCGCCTTTCATCATTAATGGAAAGCAGTACTCCGCATTCTTCAACAACTACAGAAAAGAATAAAAACTTGATTTTATCTGTTTTAAATAAATTTGCAAACAAAACTCCATCAGATAAACAAACATCTGTCCATCCAAGGACATCATCATCATCATCATTTCGAAATTTAACCACTCATTGGTCAACATCGGATGATCAGAAGATTCAAGTTAGGTGCGTTACCTTACTTTTTATAAGTGCCAATACATATTTGTTTTTACATATTCACTAATTAATTATGTATAAATCAGGAACAGTACTTCAAGTGGCAGTGGAGGTCAAACCCGCAGCAAATTCTCAACATCAAGAACTCCAATGAGGACTCCAGGTAGAACACCGAAATCAATTACAACTACCACATCAGAAAATGACTCTACCAGTATAGTTGGTAAATAATTTTATTTATTTATGTTTCAAGCATCTATAGAGTACTTGCCAACATCTATGTTACAAATGATTTTTTGTGTAAAGATGACTGTTTTAGCCATGTAGAATGCGTAATATTATAAACTTACTAACCACCAACTACACCTACATTTTGACAGTTGCCATCCCTTTCACATCAAAAAACCCTCCCTTACAGCTTAGCCAGCTGTGGACTCCCTTTCTCAGTATGATGGAGGTCTTACAAATGCCTTCATGGACAGAAACTACTTCACAGACCTAGCCCACAAACAAATCTCCCATGCCATATACTCACACACCCCAAATCTTCCCTCTACCCACCAGTAACCACCCACAAAAGAGTGCCCCCCCCCCCCCCCTGTCACCCAGTACTACCCTGGACTCGAAGAACAAAACTGCCTCCTTTGCCAAGATTTTGATTTTCTGTCCTCATGCCCAGAAAAGAGACATCCTGCCAAAGAGCCTTCCCACACCTCCTAAAGTTTTGTTCTGTTGCCCTTCCAACGTACATGACATCCTAGTTCATCACTATAACACCCCGAATGCCAGTCCACTGCCACAGGGATCATATCCCTGTGGAAGACTGCTGCAAGACCCAGTCCTTCCAAGGAGCACTTATTCCAGTCCCATCACAGGCTTATCCTACCCAATCAGAGGCCAGGCTACCTGTGAAAGCAGCCATGTAATTTACCAATTCTGCTGCAGTCACTGCACAGCTTTCCATATTGTCATGACCACTAACCAGCTGTCCATTAGTATGAATGGCCACCACCAAACTGGCCAAAAACAAGGTAGACCACCCTGTGGCACATGTAGTGTAGCATATGCTTGACTTCAATGGGTGAGTCACAATCTGGATCCTCCCTCCCACCACCAGCTTTTCTGAACTACACAGATGGGAGCTATCCTTATAGTACATTCTCTGATTCTGAAATTATCCAGACCTCAACCTATGATAACTCCATTTTTCTCCACACGGATCAGTTCCTACCCCCCTCTATCCTATACTGCTCCCATTTCATGACTGTGAAGTGTGCCTGTGTGATTTTGTCAATGCTCTTTATTCTGAAGAAGGCCATGGCCATTGGCTTAAGTGCTGTATGTATGTGTCTTTTTTATGTGTTATCACAGTTTGTCATTGAGTCTTTGCGGTGAGTTGTAAACTGTCATTATGTTGTTGAGTTCCAATACGGAAAAAAGTTCTTTGTCATCTCTGTACTTATAAATATTACAATTGCCGTCAGGACTATTGTGATAATTTGAGTAAATCAATAGGTCTCTTAGTTTAAAATGTGCGTATTCATAAGGGGGCACTATTCAGCAAGCTATGTTTTATTTTACAGCTTTAGATTTAGCTCTTTACTGCAAAGTTTCTTATTCATGATAGAATTAGCATAAGTGATGAATGATTGTTAATTTTTTAAATGAAGGTAAAATTTACATTTTTTATTAATAGTGAAAATTTCTTCAACCAGACTTGTTGGCTGGTGTATATTTTTAATATTGTATAATTTTAGCATCCTGTCAATTTTTGTGTTGTAGTGAAGAAGTTAATGTTCACTACCCGTGTGAAGAAATCAGATTTTGAGCCAAATCACTATGACATTTTTGTTGCAACAACACAAATACTCAATAATCAGTGCGCATGAGACTATTAAGATGAGAATAGAACATCACACTTATGACTCTGAATGTGAACTGGCATTCCGCATACTGCTTTCAGTCCTTGCTCCACCAGCTGGCCAGGTGGCACCCACGAACTTTCACACTCATACCGCAGCGCCAATTGGCATGGCGGAACATTTGAATTCACACACTTGATACACAACATTTATTTCCCCTTTTCGATTTTCACTCACTCGTTGTAGTAAGCCTACGTCCATCTTTTCTTCCTCACGTTTGCGAATGATCTAGTAGGCATCTTCCCAAATGGCCGATAATGTCCTGTTCGGGCTCCTGATGAGATGATGGGTGACATGGTTGGTGAGGTGCGTGATGGTGCATATGTGAAAGATGCAATGAAGACAGGAGGCATCTGCGTATTGGTGGCTTCATGATTGTCTTGTTCCATCTGTTGTGGTGGTGTCCAATCCATTAGGATGTCGGAAGTCTCAGCTTGATTTCTTGTTGTAGGAAGATCTGTGTCCATATCCATCTTAAAGTCCTCCTTGATGGGTGGTACCACTATTGTGGTGACTCTTGGGTGAAGTTGGTCAATGTGGTGAGACACCTCACCTGCAGGAGTGCTGATGCTCTACAGCCGCCGGGCCTTCCGTGTGACAACATGCCCTTGTGACCATTTTGGTTGTTTTCCGTAGCCTTAAACCCACACTGGAACACCCTTTGCAATTCTCCCTTGAGTACTGATAGTGCTTTGAGAAGGCCGGGTGTGAGGAGGTGGAGGAGAGCAAAAGCTCTGCTGGGCTATGGTTCCCGGATGGAGTGAAGCGATTTGATGCTAGGAATTGCAGGAGTGCATCATCAGTGGAAGAGGATGTGATTTGTTTCTTCATTTGGGATTTAAAGGTATAGAACAAACTTCCACTTCCCCGCTGCACTGGGGGTGGAACGGTGCTGCGGTGATATGGGATATGCCCCTCTGGGGACAGAAGTCAGAAAATTCGGAGATGAATTGAGGCCCATTATCAGATACAATGGTGGTGGGTAAACCTTCCAGGGCAAAGATTTTGGACAAAGCTGTGGCTGGTGAATCATAGCGAAGCACGAAAGGAAAATTGGAATAGGCATCAATGACTAGGAGCCAATAAGTGTTGAGGAAGGGTCCAGCGAAATCTAAATGAATGCGGCCCATGGCTTTTCAGGTGTGGGTCATGGAGAAAGCAAGGACTTGGGCACATATGCTTCCGCCACACATGTCTGACAAGTGGCCACCATTTACGCAATTTCCGCATCGAGTTTGGGCCAGTAGACGTGCCGTTTAGTGAGATTCTTCGTCCTAGAGACGCCCCAGTGTCCCTAGTGTAGAAGACATAGGACTGCAGGCCACAACATTGCCAGAACGACAATTTGGGGAGAGACGCTGTTGGTAGCCAGCAGGATAACTCCATTGACAGAAGAGTGGTGCAGCCGCAGATCGAAGTAGTTGCGGAGGGGTTCCGAAGCTTTTTCAAAAGGACGGTCCGGACAGCATTTTTTTACGTGATGTTGAACCCGGTATAGAACAAGCCTCTCAGTGGTGGCAGCCACCAGGTGTTGTACCGTGATGGAGAAGCCCTTAATGACAGTCTGTGCAGCCTCACCCAAATGAAAACAAAGAAGCTCATCTTTGTCAAAGACGGGGTCAGGGCTCATAGGAAGTCTAGATAAGGCATCAGCATTTGCATGCTGAGCAGTGGGATGAAAATGAATGTCATATTGAAAATGAGAGAGAAAAAGTGCCCACCGTTGGAGCGTAAGTGCTGCCTTGTCAGGAATGGAAGCAGATGGATGAAATAGACACAACGGCTTGTGATCCGTAATAAGATGGAACTTAGTACCATATAAAGACACCAGACTTCTTGAGAGCATAAACATGGAAAGAGCCTCTTTTTCAATTTGTGAATACCGGAACTGCGAGTCATTTAAGGTTTTGGAGGCATAAGCAATAGGATATTCTTCACCACAGGATGTTTGTGACATAAAATCGCACCAATGCCATGTTGTGATGCATCAGTAACTAAAGCAAGCTGTTGCCCAGTGCAGTAAGTGGCCAAAGAAGGTGATATTTGGAGATGAGCTTTAAAGCGGTGAAAAGTAGCTTTGTATTCGTCAGACCATGTAAAAGGAACATTTTTCTTTAGCAGGCGAGTGAGTGGGTAAGAGACTCCACTACGGAGGGAAAAAACTTGTGTTAGTAGGCTATGTTTCTGACATATGAAGGATGCAGAAGGGTGTTGATTGTGGCAATGTTGTCACGAAGGGGGCCGATGCCAGTCTTGGAAAGGAGAAAACCCAGGTACACTATAGAGGGCTGAAAGAATTGAGATTTGTGAAAATTGCACTTAAGACCAGCCTGTTGTAGGACGGAGAAAAGAGTACATAGATTTTTGAGATGTTCATCCATGGTAAACCAGGTAATGACAATGTTGTCCTGATAGTTAATGCATCTGGGAACAAAGATAAGAAGTTGTTCTAGAAACCTTTGAAATATGGCTGGTGCTCTGGCCACGCCTAACAGCAACCATTGGTAACAATAAAGGCCAAAAGGAGTATTGAGAACAAGAAATTGACATGACTACTCATCAAGTGGTAACTGATGATAAGCCTCAGAGAGGTTGATTTTCGAAAAGTATTTTCCTCCAGCAAATTTGGAAAACATTCTTCTGGTCAAGGCATAGGATAAGTATCAATAAGACATTGAGCATTGACGGCAGTCTTAAAGTCGCTGAAAAGCCTGAGACTGCCGATAGGGTTGCCGACAATGACAATCTGAGAGGCCCACTCGCTGGAAGGAACAGGAAGAAAAACTCGTGAGGTCGTAAGCCAATCTAATTCCCATTTTACAGCATTGTGCAACGCTTCAGGAAGGGGTCGGGCTCAAAAAATCTGCGGCCTGGCTTCCGGTTGAGAGAGACATGTGCTGCAAAAGCTGTGGCACACCCAAGGCAGGGCGAAAAAGGAGCAGAAGAGTCTGTAGACAAGGTATCTAACAGAGTGTAAGGAATGTTGTTTGATACAACGTTGACAGTATCGTCGACAGAGAATCCAAATATGCAGAAGGCATCATAGCCGAACAAGTCAGTCGTCCTCATGTGGTCAACAACATACACAGCGACCATTCATACAACAGACTTATATGTGATTTGGACATTCATTTGTCCCAGAAGGGAGAGTTTGTTGCTGTCTGTATGTTCATAAATGGCGGTGAAAGGGGTGGTGAACCAAGGTGAAGATAAGTTTGTGACGTAATTATTGTGGCTGCCGAGTGAGTATGTATTTGCATATGTATGTCTTTTCCAAACGTCTGCACCATGAGGTAGAGTTTGTTTCCAGAAGAGTTTGTGGAGTTGACATATAGTATGGAGCCTGTATCTAAGTCAGTATTGTGTATAGCCTGCACTTGGTTAGATCGGCAAACAGAAGATATGTGAGCCTTTTCCTTACGTTTGTGACATGTAACCCAATGTTGGAGACAATCATCTCATGAATGCTAGGAAAAACAGTGGGGACAAGAAGGTAAGGCAGCAAGAGATTGCTTCTGTTTAAAACTAGTGTGCTGCTTGCTTTGCTTGGGTTGTGTGCAAGAGTACACCATCACTACTTCCTCGTTCATGACACTGCCTGGTGCGTCAACAACTGCCCTATCTGCTGTGCCTTCCCTGTGTCACCCCAAGCATCCAATTGCGCACCTGCAGTGCAAGTAATTTCAAAAGATTCTGCTATGGCCAATACTTCAGATAAGGACGGGTAATTTAATTGAAGAACCTTCTGACAAACTTCCATATTGGGAGTGGACCTCAAAATTGCATTAAATTAACATAAGATTCTTTATGAACAATAGTAATTAATTTGCATTTTCTACTAATGCCTTGCAGTTCTGTAGCCCACACCTGGTATGATTGATGGGTCTGTTTTTTACACTGATAAAATGCTACACATGATATGATGACGTGTGTGTGCTTCTTATAATATGAAGTGAGAAGGGAGCACATTTCGTCAAATGACAGTGAAGAGTGTTCTTTGAGGGGCGCTAATTGAGACAAAAGTTGGTAGATCTTTGGAGAGATCCATAAAAGAAACAGTGACTTACAGAGATTTGCATCAACAATGCTGAAAGTTACAAAGCGTTGTCGAAGCCACTTGTCATAGTCCGTCCAATCTTCTGCAGTCTCCTCGTATGGCAGAAATGTGGGTATGGACAACATCAATGTTTGATCATTGTGTGATGCTGTGAGGAGCTGTTGTAGAGCCGTTGTGGCAAACTTCTGATGTTCGGTGAGGTGGTCGGCCAGCAAATTTTGCTGTTCAATGAGGATTTGCAGAATTTGCTTGAGCATTGACATCTCGAATGTTGTTTCTAACTTAATAATTGCAAAAAATCCCTACTCATCGCCAAATGTAACAACACAAATACTCAATAATCGATACGCATTACACTATCAAGATGAGACTAGGACATCACACATACAAGTCTTAATGTGAACTGCCATTCCACATACTGCTTTTAGTCCTTGCACCACCAACTGACCAGGTGGCACTCGCGAACTTTCACACTCATACCGCAGCGTCAACGGGTGCGAGGGAACATTTGAATTCACGCACTTGATATACAATAATTTTTGCAAGTGGAAGAATCAGCACTCCACAATGTCATTGAGATGTAGACTCCAACAGAATCATTTATTTCACTGTATCCTTTGACAATTGTTTGGTTTGATTTATTGGGAAAATCAAGACACACACACACACACACACACACACACACACACACACACACACAAAGAAGAAAATTAATAACACTGACAAATGACTGTTTAGAATTTTTTAAATAGTTTAGAGGTACATGTTTTCTCCTACAGATTACCTCCAGTAGCTAGGACTAATTGATCCAGAAAGTGTAACTTCTATGTGATACATTTCTCTGTCAGTGTCGACCAAGTTAGATTTTCAAACAATGAAAATTCCAGGAAGGATTCGGCAATATTTTGGAAAAGATAGATTGCTAGTCACTACAGAGACATCTCTATGAGTCACAGAAAGTCACACATAACAGATTACAGGTATACTGAAGCTTTCGGCCATTGTGGCCTTCATCAGACACACTCTCACACACACTCACACAGACATGACTACTAACACGGACAGCCTGAGGTGAGTTCAACCAGACTTTCTAAGTTTATTCTTTTGTCAACCCTGACTGAGTCATTGCATATTGCAGTGTCCCTGTAAAGTCTGAGGGTGACACCTATGCACACACAGTTGACTGCTTAGTGCATATGCTTCATAGAAGAAAGTAAGGGACAATTGCTTCTGGTTTTGGTGGAGATTTTTGATAGTTTAGATTCCATAGTCTCATAAACAGTGCTGTGTACAGCACTATGAGAATATATTTGTAAATTATTTCAACAACTGTAAGCCTTATGAAATAGAAAATAGAGGACCTAGGAAGCTGATATACAGTAACTACCATTGACCCATTTGGAGAAAACATAAATTGTGAATGTTTGTTGCTCACTACAGTCTTAACATGAGCAGGGCAACCTCTTGCTATCCTTTGCAGTTCTGGATTAATAAGTATAGCAGCTTATTGTGATTATATATGTTATCAATATGACGACTGAGTTAAAGTACAGAAAATCATGATTACAATTCTGAGCCCAGAATAACTTAGTTCTGTTTTTCTTTTACAAGGTAATTTTTCTCAAGAAAAGGTAGCAACTTTTTCAAAGAGAAAGCTTACAGCAATGTTTTTGACAGCTACAACATGCCATTGGATTATCACAATCTTCTATTTTATTAAGCCCCATCTACTGCTCTCTTATGAGGAAAGAGACAGTTTTATAAATGTCACTAAGAAATCCCAGATTTTGTATTTTGCCTTAGTTACCTGTAGTGGTTTTGTTTATTTGTTAATAAGTGTTGTATTTACTTTAGTGCAAAAGGCATCTAGCTGAAATAATTTCTCAAGGAAACACTGTGTATTTACTATAGTTTTTGCAATCTCAAATGTAAACAATTCAAGTATTGTAGTGTAACGTTAGACACTACTGGTTCCTACTTCAAGCCAAGAGTTTTGGCACTGTGTGAGCAAATACTGCCAGACAGAATTTATTTCCACAGGTTTTGGTGTATGAATATGGGTTCACTTGTAAGGAGTAAAAGTACTGCAAAGTGCCTTTGTGATTAATTATCATTTGTTTTATATTTAGTAGTAATGGTCATTATTAATTGCATTTTATTTGGTACACTTCAGAACTAATCATGTCACGCTAAATTATGAGCTTAGTTCTGAATGTATTAAAGTTCTGTAGAACCTTAAAGAAGAGTTCATCTTTAATCAGTAAAACTAAGAAGTCAATTTCCAAGTGTCCTAATAATTTTATGGAGACAACTTCGGAGACGAGTCGGATTTTCAGATATTTCCTTTATCAACACAGGGCATGGACTAGCCAGGCTTTGTGAATGGAACATCTTAACTTCAGTATATTCATACTAAAAGACTAATCATGCTAAGGGATACTATACTGTCCAAATATTGAAGAAAACACATGATAACAGTACAGTATGAAGCAATATAATATGAAAGGTGTGTAAGTCATGAGTAGTTATAATTTTTCATTAAGAAGACATTGCAGATACATGTTGCACAAACTTGTTTGTGATGTATATTTTCTGCCATTTAATCTAACAAGGGGAGGCCACAATTTTCAGATCACGGGGTTTCTTCAAACTTCGTACTCTTATAGCCGACCATTGCAACATCATAATGTGCAAGGACTAAGGTGCAATACTTACATGATTTTGAGAAAATAGTACTAGTAGTTTGATGCATTGAACATGTAACCATATGTTGTATCTATAAGTAAGAGAAAGCAGTGGTCCAGTGGTTAGCATTCTGGCTTTTCAATTGGTGGATAGCTGTTCAATACCATTGTTTGTTTTTCTTTATTTTTTTTTCTTTAACACTTATCATGTTAAAAAAGTAATAAACAACATGTGCATGTGCAACACATTCACAGTATACAAATGCATCTTTTAACTGTAGTTTCAAAACCACATTATGCACATGGCTGTCACCATCCACAGTAGTTGGAGAAGCGGGAGTAAACTCCATTTTAGCAGGAAAATGCAAATCTTGTGATTGTGAATACATCATATATGCACTGTTCATTCTTGGAACACTAGTAATGTCTCACCATTATGCAGGTTCACTCCGAATGGGGCCTGCACCTCCCCTTGTTACTGACAAGTGCAACCTGTGTCTGCAAGTCGAAGCATCTCCAGTGCAGTAGTGAATACATGTGCAAGAGATTTTGGAAATTACACATATGATCCATGTCAAGTAGTTACAACAGAGGAGACCAGGAGATGTCCGTTTGGATCTGTCTTTCAGCATGCACTGGCTTTTCACTTTTCACTTGCGAAGGTGCATGTTTCTGTGACACTGCCAAAATCCTGCATAATGGGAATTTACATGCATGCCGGAGAATTCCTGGAAACGCTAAGTGGTGGCTCTGCATCTGTCTGCCGTTTCTCAGCGTGGCTGCCACACAGGTCCCCCCTTAGACAGTGGAGTTCTGGAGCTGCGAGTAAGCACTGGTGATGAACTTGCGGCCTGCATGTTTTCCCTTGCACACTGGCTCATGCTGCTTGGGTGCCGGGTAATTGATGTCACTGTTCACTGTTGTCGGTGTACGGCTGGTGCTGTGCAGGGTGGGCATGTCCGCATGTAACCGGCTAGTGACAATGGTACCCTGTGTGCAGTACTATGGTCACTGGTTTGGAGTAAAATCATAGCACAGTACACTAAATTTATAAACTGTTACACTAAAGTGTTGGTGAGGTGCATTGTTCATTCTTTACTGTTTTCTGCATGAGACACATGGTTGTACAGTGTGCCACACTCTCCACCCTCAATGCTTGTGACAGTGGAGCCATGGAGACAGTACATAAAGTCAACATGCGAGCTGGTGTCGTGGCAACTTGACATGTGGGTCACAGAACTGCAACACACAAGCACGGTGGTGCGTTTGGCAATGTCTGGAGTTTGATGGGGGCACACACACAGAAAACGGTGTGGTAGTTGTTCTGGCAAAGCAATAGTCTATTGCTAACTATACATTCTGAAGCAAAATGACTACACATTTTGAGTTCTAGAATTGTTTAAGCAAAAGATGTACATATATGATGTCTTCCACATCATCATCATCTTGCACAGTTTCCAGCCATAGGCTGGGTCTGTTTGGAACACAAGCCTCGCCACTTTGTCCTGTCTTCCCACCATCTCTCTGTTTTCACTCTGGCCCAGTCCTCTCCTCTCTTTTTGACACAATCCTCCACTCCTTTTAGGCATCTGTCCCTTCGTCCTCCTCTTGGTCATTTCTTCTGTATTTGTATTTTGTGTATCCTCCTGGGGCTCATCTTCTCCTCCATTCTCGTTAAATGGCAATTCCACTGCAGTCTTGAACTCTATCCTATCCTGAAAGGGCTCCTCTCTCTATATTTTTCTGATCTTCTCATTCCTCATCCTGTCTCTTCTTGTTACCCCTATTCTGCTTCATAGAAATTTAATTTCCCCTGATTGTATTTTGCTCCTATCTCTTTTCTTTGTCACCCAAGTTTCCAATGCATATGTCAATATCGGAACATAATAATTTTGGTATAGTACTCCTTTACTTCTCTGTGGTACATTATTACTCCACACTAAACTCCTAACACTTCTCATAAATACTTCTGCCTGACACATTCTATAATCTCCTTCTCATTTCTTCAATTTTCCTCAATTACACTTCCCAGGTACTTAAAGCTTTCTACCCTCTTCAGCTGTTCACCTCCAAGTGTTATTCCCTTCACTTGTCTATCCTTTTCTTGCTGGTTACCATGAACTCACATTTAAAGATGTTGAACTTATTTCTTCCTCCTTGTTGCCCCAGACAATGAAATCATTGCTTTCATCTTTCCTTCCTCAAGTTTCTCTGCTATCTTTGTCATTATGTCATGTATAACCCAATGAAGAGAAGGGGTGACAATGCACTGCCCTGCTTCAGCCATTCTGTTCTTCCCTCTCCCACTGTCACACAACTCATACTTCCACAATACCTCTCCTTCACTCTGCTTACAGTCTCTTTTTCCACTCCCCTAATTTCAAGTGCTTCCCAAACCGTTTTCCTACACACACTATCATACGCCTTTTCTACATCTTAGAAAGGCCATCAACAGGTCCTCCTCATATTCATCTTGAAGTTGCCTTACTGCAGATATGAGGTCCACTGTCGATCTTCCAGGTCGGAACCCATACTGTTCTTCTCTCATTTCTCTCTTGACTTTGGCTCCATTCTACTTTCCAATATCTCCTCATATACTTTTACACAGTGTTACATCAGTGTGACTCCTCTGTAATTTCTATACTCCTTACTTGAATATTGGGACTATCAATTCTTTCTTCCAATCTTCTGGGGTCCTCTTTTATATTCCTTATCATACTCATCGCCCGATACAGCTACTGTTTCCCAACTTCCCCTGCTGCCTTCACCATTTGCACACTCACTTCATTCACCCCTGGTGCCTTTCCTCCTTTCATCTTGTTTATTCCCATTTCTACTTCTCTCCAAGTCATGTTCTTCTCCATTCTTGTACTGTACTTTCCGTCTTTACTGCGCTGCCATCCTCATATCCATTTGCATTTAGGAAATCCTCAAAATACTCTTTCCACACTGTCTTGAAAGTCTCCCTGTTGTGGATCTCATTTCCATTTTTGTCCAGCATCACCACATCCTCTCTCACAGTTTTTCTCTTATTTTTGATGATCCCATATAGTACTTTGTTATTTCCTCTGCTATCATCCTCCATCATCTCTGTCCACTTCACCATCTATTTCTTTTTTTCCTCTGTGACAACCTTTGCCACTTCCTTCTTTTGCTTGTAATCCTCTCTTGCAAGATCATTTATTTCCTGAAACCACACTTTAAATGCCTTGTTCTTCCTTCTCACTGCTTCTTTTATTCTATCATTCCACAAAGGTGTCTCCTTACATCGCTTTCTGTTGCTTGCTCTTCCACATACTGCTACTGCACATTCGACCATTGTGATTTTGAACTGCATCCATTCTTCTTCTCCTGTTTTTGGATTATCTGTTGGCAACTTTTCACTTTTTGTCTTCTGGAATTCCTCCTTGACTTCCTTTTACTTCAGGTTACATATTTTGATTCTTCTTTCCTGCTACTCTGATCTCTTACACTCGTTCCCTACCCTCAGGTTCATAACCAGTAACTGGTGGTCTCTATCTAAGGCCTCTGATGGTATTAGCTTTATATCGATGACACTATTTGTTTCCCAGTCGTACAACATGTAGTCCACCAAAGATATCTTTGTTAAATCATGGTTGTACCATGTTATTTTGTGGATCTCTTTCTTCTTAAACCAAGAGTTCTCTACCACTAATCCATTTCTTTTGCAAAAATCCAGCGACTTTCTCCCTTCAACATTCCTTCCACCATATCCTTCTGCTCCCATTACATTTTCAAATCCTTGCCTATCACTTCCCACATGTGCATTTAAATCGCCCATGACTAAGATGCTCTGACCATTTAGTTGTTGTAATTGCTCTTATCCTCTTTACTTCTTCCTTCATGCCATTCCTCACAACTACTCCCACTCCATTTCTCTTTCCTTGACTATTCCCACTCCAGTACAATCGGTAGCCTTTCCGCAGTTCCATACTTCCTTCTCCTTTCCACCTTGTCCCTGCCAACCCTAGTATATCCAACTTTCTTCTTTGTATTAAATCCACTAGCTCCTCCATCTTCCCTGCTAGCTTCTGTATGTGCAATGTTCCAATTCTCAGTCCATTTGCACAGCTGGGTCATCATCTTTTAGATCCATCCACTCTGAAGCCAGTTCCTGTTTTGAAAGCAATATACCAAATCCACTACTGGCTTGCTGGGCCTATCACAGCTTCACCAGTGCCCCGTCAGCTTGTATGTGTGTGTTTTTATTTGTATCTGTCAACGAGCCTGTGCTTTGGGTAAGTTATCTGATTTAAATTTTTTATACATATTTATCTCACTAGGAAGGAAAGCACAGGTTCGCCGATAAGACACAAAAAACACAAATAAAAACACACACAAACATTCAAGCTTTCGCAACCACTGGTTGCTTCAACAGGAAAAGAGGAAGGAAGGAAGGAAGGAGGGGGAAAAGGAAAGGATGTGGTTTTTAAGGGAGTGGATGAAGGGACATTACAATCCTGGAAGTGGAAGGACTTACCTTAGGCGAAAAAAAGGAAGCTAAACAAATACACATCCACACATATACACATGCAAACACACCTAGGCAGACATTCTACAAATGTCTGTCTAGGTATGTTTGTGTGTGTATACCCCTAAGGTAAGTCCTTCCACTCTCGGGATTGGAATGACCCCTCATCCACTCCCTTAAAACCCGCGTCCTTTCCTTTTTCCCCTTCTTCCTTCCTCTTTTCCTGATGAAGAAACCAACGGTTGCGAAAACTTGAATGTTTGTGTTTTTTTTTTTGTGTCAATCGGCGAGCCTGTGCTTTGGGTAAGTCAAACAATCTTTATTTTTATACATATTTTTCCCACCAGGAAACTGGACTGGAACAACTGAACCATATCCTACATCAGGTTTTTGATTATCTGTCAACATGCTCTGATATGAGAGACATCCTACCTAAGATCCTACCAAAACCACCTAAAGTGGTGTTCTGTCACCCACTCAACCTCCACAACATTCTAGACCATCCATATGCTGCTCCTAATCACAAACTCTCACCACAGGGATCATATCCTTGTGGAAGACCCACCCAGCATTCCTTTTCCGGTTCTGTCACAGGCTTGTCCTACACCATCAGAGGTTGGGCCACCTGTGACAGCGGTCACATAATATACCAACTCTGCTGCAATAACTGCTCAGCATTCTACATTGGAATGACAACTAACCAGCACTCCGCCAGAATGAATGAGCACCATCAAACTGTGGCCAAGAGCAATATGGACTATCCTGTAGTGCATCATGCAGTGGAGCACAACAACTTGGACTCTTAACAGCTGCTTCACCACCGGAGCCATTTGGACCCTCGCCTCCTCTGGAAGTTATCCCTACAGCACATTCTATGGACTCGCAACCATCCTAGCCTCCATGTCAGATAACGTAACATCCTACATTCCATGCCCCACTGTCCTTTCCTTCTGATTCATGCCCCTTTTCCTAATGTGTGCTACCTGTTTTTATTTCTTTTTATTATTTTTTTATATCGTATGATTTAACAAAAGCACAGGCTCGCCTATAGACAACAGAGATAAAAACTCACACAAACACTAAAGCTTTCGCAACCGTTGTCGCAACTGATGACCATGCAGTTTGGTCCTATAGATTTACAAACAACAACCGTTGGTCGCTTCTTCATGAAAAGACGAAGGAAGGTGGGGAGAAAGGGAAGGATACGGGTTTGAAGGAAGTGGAAAAGGAGTCATTCCACTCCCAGGAGTGGAAGGGCTTACCTTAAGGGGAAAAAAGGAAAGGTAAGCAAGTGCAAACACACCCACACACATGCACATGCAAACACAACCATATATATATATATGAGCTGTCGCAACCCTGGGTTGCTTCTTCAGAAAGGAGAGGGATAAGGAAAGGATGCGGGTTTTAACGGAGTGGATATGGAGTCAATCCAATCCTGGGAGAGGAAAGACTTACCTTGGGGGGGGGGGGGGAGAGAATAGGTAAACAAACACACACACCAAGGCAGACATATGAAAAATGCAAAGAAGTTGGACAGAGATGACAGTCGCGGCAGAGGCTTTGTGCAGATTAGAGGCAAAGTTGTTGTAGAATGGTAGGTGGGAATTTAAAACTAACAAAGGTTGAGACTTGGTGGGCAATGAGAAGAGAGAATATGTTGAAGGGCAAGTTCCCATCTCTGGAGTTCTGGAAGGTTGGTGTCAGTGCGAAGTATCCATATAACCCGGACGGTGTAACACTGTGACAAGACGTGCTGGCTGTGCACCAAGGCATGCTTAGCCACAGGGTGATCCTCATTACCAACAAACACTGCCTGCCTGTGTCCATTCATGTGAATGGACAGTTTGTTGCTGGTCATTCCCACATAGAAGGCTTCACAGTGCAGGCATGTTAGCTGGTAAATCACAAGGGTGCTATCAGAAGTGGCTCTGCCCTTAATCGTGTACACCTTCTGGGTTACAGAACTGGAATAAGTGGTGGTGGGAGGTTACATAGGTAGGAGCTGGAGGGTAGGGAAGGTGGTTTGGGGATTTCATAGGGATGAAGTAGGAGATTACGAAGGTTAGGTGGATGGCATAAAGACACTCTCAGTGGTGTGGGAAGGCTGTCATGAAGAATGGATCTCGTTTCAGGACAGGATTTAAGGAAGTCGTATCGTTGTTGGAGAGCAACATTTAGAGTCCGCTCCAGTCCCGGAATACATCCAGTGACAAGAGGGGCATTTTTAGGGTCTCTCTGTGGGAGGTTCTGGGTGTGGGGGAAAAGGAAGTGGCCCTGGCTATTTGCTTCTGTACCAGATCAGGAGGGTAGTTGTAGGACGTGAAAGCTGTCATCAGGTTATTGTTTTACTGGTTCAGGGATACGGGACTGGAGCAGACTCGTTTGCCATAAAACCTAAAGCTGTAGGGAAGGGACTGTTTGATATGGAATGGATGGCAGCTGTCATAATGGGGGTACTGTTGTTTGTTGGTGGGTTTAATGTGGACGGATGTGTGGAGCTGGCCATTGGATAGATGGAAGTCAACATCGAGGAAAGTGGCAGGGGATTTGGAATATGATCAGGTGAATCTGATGGAACCACAGGAGTTGAGGTTGGAGAGGAAATTCTGGAGTCCTTCTACACCATGAGTCCAGATCATGAAGATATTATCCTAGCCAGCTTCATCCTAATCCACAACTTCTTCTGTTTTGAGGGCCAGACATACCTACAACTGAAGAGAACAGCCATGGGAATCGGGATGACACCCTCATATGCCAGCTTATTTATGGGACGCTTAGAGGAAGCCTTCTTGGATACCCAAGCCTGTCAACCCAAAGTCTGGTATAGATTTATTGATGATATCTTCATGATCTGGACTCAAATGATCTCTTCATGACCTACTCAAAATTTGCCCCGAAATCTCTTTTCCACAGCATGATATGAGAGCATTTTGAGTTGTCTAACTCATATATGTGGCATTTGAATTTGATGAATCTAGTTCCTTATGGCTAGCAGAAACTCTAAATCTTAGAAGTTCTCTGAGATTTCCTTCGTTCACAGGAACAATGGAGCTCTTGGAACATGCATGTTTATGAAAAATCTGTCCATCATCTCTTTGTCCATGAAATGGTAGATTTTGCCAACTGAGGAAAATAGCTGTTCGACTATAGAGTGAATTTGTTCCCTGTTTCCTTCCATTTCTTTGCTGCATTGTTGATGTACACAGTTGATTACCTCCAAGTAAAATTTATTGAATGTATTGAGGAATGCATTGCCCTGCTCTGCAACTCTTTTGTGATAAATGTGACTGGCATATGGTTGAGAGCCACCATTCTGCCTGGCAATATCCTTTAAGTTTGTCAGTTTTTTGGTCACAAGTGTTTGCAATGGCACAGGTTTTTGACTTCCACCAACACCTCCAGTAGCAATAAAGTGGACAATATTTACAAAATAAACCTCTTCTTGCTATTGAAAAGACATGCAGGAGCATTTGTTAGGATACTGACATCCAAAATATCACTTCACCTCTTTAATCAGGTGTAAGAAAATTGAAACTCATAGTCATCTTTTGGTTACGAGGGGTTTGATAAGAGTTGATATTTTGTGTAGTCATCAACAAGTTTATCTAAAAAATTTCCGATGTCATAGGGTACACTAGACTCAGCACGCGAATGAGACTCAGGAGAAGTAAGAGTCAGCGACACATTACTAAAATGACACATGCAGTATCCGATGGGTTGGGAAGAAGCAACAGTGACAGGAATCACAACAAGGCCTGATGGTTCATATTTTTTAAGAATGGGTAGTTGTACAAAACTTACCCCCTCCCCCCTTTCTAGTTCCCCCCAGGTAGCTTTAAATAAAGGACCTTAAAACTAATTATGTTTAGCTTTATTTTGGTATCCACAGCTGCATTCACAACAAGATTGAGATGTAATGCTCTCATAATTAATAATTTAGAAATAAATCTGTCTTTCATTAGATAAGTATGAATCTCATAATAAATTGTTTTCTCACCATGATCATCAAGTGGTGAGAATAATGCATTTCCAACAGTCTGGTTCAAACTAAGATAGGAAAAGGAAAGTTTCACAGCTTTGTATATGGTGCCTTATTGACACTAACTGAGGAGAATTTACTTGATGAAAAATGGGAAGCTGTCATTCAGGGACACACACAACAAATGAGAAATTTCTTTCTTTCCTTTCCTAAAAGTATTTTCACAATATTATGAATCCAATTTTCCTTTACATTACCTCAGGGAAAAATACTGTGGAAGCCAAGAGATTTTGACTAGTTAATGTCAGAAGGATCACATATAACACACAGTTCATGGGATATGATGTCATAAACAACATAAACAATGATTGCGAGAAAAACTGCTGCATTATACGACAATGTTGCACATTTCCTCCTAAACCACTGGACTAATTTCAATCACATTTGGTACACATATTCCTTTCCATGAGATACTAATTTTGTAACAGTAAGAACCATGTATGACACATGGTTAGGAAGATATGATGTTATAAACAATGGGAGTTGCAAGAAACTGCCACATAATGCTATGAGGCTTTATGAATACAGTAAATGAGAATGAGATTACTTAGTGACTTCCAACAAAATTTAAACATAATTTCAAACCTTTATTGAACTTTTCTCAAAATTATGAAAGGAAAAAAGTTGCTCCATTACTACTTTTCCACTGTTCATTGACTAAAGCATTCTGTATGACATTACAATTTATAATTTCTACATTACAATTTGTAGCTGAAATAAATTTTACACACAGTATACACACATATAGCTGAATAGACCTTCGAAATTGTATCACAGTACAACACATAGTTCATGAGATATGAGCACATAAACAGTAACATTCATGGAAAACCGCCCCATTACACACCAAGTTTTAATCTATTACTTCTTTACTACTAATTGTCTTTGTAACAGATTTTACAGCATTTAGCCAAAGGAATATATACCTGAAAAATTATACAGTTGTACAACATATATATGAAGTGTGTTTTTTTGAATAAGTACTATTTTGAAATAAAAAATGATGTGCTAAGATATCTCAATAATTTTATTTTTACATAAAATACTGTACCTTAATCTACTTTTCTACATAATTTCCATCAATATTGAGGCACTTGTCATAATGTTGTACCAGTCTTTGAATACCCTCCTCATAGAAGTCTGCTGCCTGACTTGTTAACCACTGCATCACAACTGTTTTGATTTCATCATCTTCTTGAAGATGGTGATTGCCCAGGTATTTCTTCAAGTGCAGGAACAGATGGCAGTCACTGGGTGCCAGGTCACTTCCTACACCAAACTTTCATTAACGATCGAAGGATGCCCACTCCGTTGTTCATCATGCACATTTGTGTGGCCATCTTTAATTGCTCTCACCCACATTCTTACCGTTCCATCATTCATAATGTTTTCTCCGTAAACTGCACAGATCTCACAATGAATATTGATCACTTTTAGGCCTTTAGCACTAAGAAATCTTATAACAGCTCACACTTCACTGTCGGTGGGACTCCCGATTATTGTAGGCATCTTAAATACTCAGTACACAACGTAAACAAGGAAGAATCAGACTGTAATGGCTTCAGTGTGTACACAACATTTGTAGGTACCCAGAGCGCATGCGCAGAACACCGACTGCAACGCAGCAGTCGCACTGTGGCGAAACAGTACTTACTTAAAAACACGCCTCGTATTAACTCAATAAATATGATACCATACGAATTTTATATGTCATTTGTATTATGATTACCATCTTTCTTTGTTTGGATACTGCACTTAAATTTTTTACATTCTGCAAGACAGCCTTATTTCTTATATATTCTCCGATAAACATAACATGTTTTTAGAAAAAAGGTGATGAACAGAGAGAGAATGAATAGTAGAAGTAGTAACTCAAGGCAGGAATAAATAAATAAATGAATACCCAGCCAATGCCGGTTTTTCAGCTGGTATACTATATGCAAAAGTCTGTAATTTTAATAACAAGCAAGGAGTATTTGGAGCTATATTACACATGAAATAAATAAATATGATACTGTGAGTGATGTTCAACTTCCTGTGAAAACATCAGTGAGACAGATGATATTCAATTCAGATCATTTATTACCACTAAAACCAATGAATTCTTTGTAACAGTATCTAGAAATAAGTATTATAGACGAAAAATTCCTAGCAGGAAAAATTATATATAAAATAGATGAAGATTATTCACCAGGCGAAGGAGCACAGGTGTGACAGCATCACAAATAAATAAACAAATACACACACACACACACACACACCCACACACACACACACACACACACACACAAACGCAAGCTTTCGCAACCCAGTTGCTTCTTCAGGCAGAAGGGAAGGAGAGGGAAAAGGAAATGATGAGGGTTTTAAGGAAGGAGGTAAGGAGCCATTCCAGTCCCGGGAGAAAAGGAAGGTGAACAAATACACACACACCCATACATTTACACAGACGCAAACACACCTAGCCAGACATACTATAGAAACCAAACTATAGTATGTCTGCCTAGGTGTATTTGCGTCTGTGTAAATGTATGGGTGTGTGTGTATTTGTTCACCTTCCTTTTCTTCACCAAGGTAAGTCTTTCCTCTCCCAGGATTGGAATGGCTCCTTACCTCCTTCCTTAAAACCCTCATCATTTCCTTTTCCCTCTCCTTCCCTTCTGCCTGAAGAAGCAAGCTTGCGTTTGTGTGTGTGTGTGTGTATTTGTTTATTTATTTGTGATGCTGTCGCACCAGTGCTCCTTCACCTGGTGAGTAATCTTTGTCTATTTTTTTATATATAATATCTAGAAACAGATACACAAAAATAACCTCTTTAATGCAGATCTGTGAGACTGGATTAAACAAGTCATTGTTACATACTTTGCTACCAGTAATCAGTTTTGTGAAATAATGTATTATTAAGCCTATGAAAATCTTTATATCACTACAAAGTAGTAATACTTGAAGCTCTATTAATATTTTAAGCATAGTATTAAAGTCTAGTGCAGAGTTAGTAGTCCTTCCTCATAATGTATATCCTTAAAGATTGAAAAGTAACATTCATTTAGGAAAGTTATGCTAATTATAGACACGCCTCTCTCTCAAAATTTTTGAAAGGATAGATTTTGGGTTTTGTAAAGGTTTTGTGTGTATAGAAGTGCATTTAATCTCACAAGATCATTTCTGGTAGAAGTAAAACAAACGAAATTACTGTGTTGGCATTTTCTAGAATCTTGAGAATGTTTTTGATCATACTAGGGAAAACAAACTTGTATGGCATTAAATACATTTGCCTTGCAGTGACAGAGTTGAATCTTAAGAATAAAAAACAAAGGATAATGTTAGTAATTAATAAAACAAAAATAAAAAGAAATTCAGAGTGGTGGAACTTTAAATATGGTGTCCTACAAGCTTCTTTCATTCACTTGCTCCTATTTTTGGCCTACATAAATTATTTCCTCTGATTATTTGTGACATCTTCAGAAACTGTTACACTTGTCTCTCACTGTGTTGATCTACAGACAAAATAGTTAGCACTTATACTGCATAGCTTATGTGCTATAGTGTTCAATGTTTCATCTTTCTGAAGTAAACAGAAAGTAATTCTAAATCATATTATGTGTACCTTATTCATTTTTTGCATAATGTTTTGTATCTGTTTAGTAAGAAGTAAATTGTTTATCCAATTATAGTTGTTCCACAATAGAATTAGTTACCTTCTTAGTTGACAATATTATGTATCGACTCACTTAGAATTAGACTTTCTAAATAATTAGAATCTCCGTATCACTAGCAATTACTATTAAATTGTATGATTACATTTTTGTCAGTGTACATTACTAGTTGGAAAAGTTATGAAAATGACTGTATTTATCTGAGATCTTGTTGACAAAAGCCTTTTATGATACTTGTAAATAGTAATTTTGCACTTTGTCATTTTTTCTATTGAAAAGCAATCTGTGAGGGTCGTGGCTATGCTCGAGGAGAAGTGGGAATCGCAGCACTTGATATTCGACATCCTCATCTGGTTCTCTGTCAAATAAGTGACAGTCAGAGTTATGTCAGCACACTTACAAAAGTGAATATATTTAATCCTGTTGAAGTAAGTTTTTTAAAGATAATTCAAAATATGCATGAATATCATGTATGAATATATTTTTGAAATGTGAAATATTTGTTAAACTGGGATACAGGATTAGAATGTCTTAAATGGTCTACAATTTTAATGAATCTTTGGTTTAATATAAAAATGTTTACTACAAAATGCAGTTACTTTTAGAGTTTTGTGTTATTTAAAATATGAATAAATACTACATTATCTGGCAGGGGTGGCCACATACCTTATTTTTGGGAGCTGCAAACTTACAGAGCTCTTTTGCAGCGAACCACATGTTTCATGAGTATGGGTCAGAGCTCCAATAAGAACCACATGTACTTGATACAACACCAAACAAAGGCTACATGATGACAGAGGTTGAACATGGCTGGCGGGCCCAGGAAGGCTGGAACCCTAAAGTTGGTCACTTCAATTATGTGTCACACATTAGTTCTATTTACTTGATGGTCAAGCGGCCGTCAAACTACCAACTCTCTCCACTCTCACAGTGCTATATTCACCCCCCTCCCTCTGCCCATGCAGTGTGGAGTACATCTTGAGAGGGTGGGGGGGGGGGGGTAAGGTGGGAGAAACCAAGGTTTTGGGCGATGGAAGTGTAGGCAGCCGAGTTACAGACAACTCGACTTCGTTCATTGGCAGAGATGTGTGTGGATGGGGAGCGATGAGTCCTGGGAGTGCTGACAATGAAGTTGTCAAGATGCTGAGGGCATTGGGTGATATGAGCAGAGCGTGTCTGCAGGTTGGCGGAGCCCACAGGCGTGATGATGAGCACCTCGGCAGACAGGGCAGGACGGCCTGGACAGCATGTGACATGACAATGGCAGGGAGTGGTATGTGACGGAGAAGCTGCCACTTATTAGTGGAGGGGATGAGGTAGTAAAGGAAGATGGACAGAGGATGAAAACTGTGTGGTCGCATAGGATGATGGAGATGTCTGTAGCCAGAGGAGGGGGGACGGGAATGATGGACTCTTAAGTACGGGGATGGGGGAAGAGGAGAGGGAGAGAAGCCATGAAAGGGTGATGACAGTGAGGGGAAGAAGTAGTGATAAGAGGGGAAGAGAGGATGACAGGTGAGGAAGGTGGGGGCAGAGGAGGAGGAGGAGGAGGAGGAGAAGAAGAAGAGGATTTGACGTGAAGGCAGGTTGTTGAGGGAGATGATGAAGGTGTTGTCACCCTCTTCAGGACCCAGTAAGGGCCCGAGGTACGGAGGCTGAAAAGGGAGGCAGATTCTGGCATTGCGGAGGAATACTTGCGAGCATGTTGTGAGGGCAGAAGGGATGTGAGGAGCAGGATGGGAGTGACTAGATGAGGATGGGAGTGGAAGTTTGGAACAGTACAAGTGGACATGGTCTACAAAGGAAGGCAGGTCAGAGGAGGAGGAAGGAGGGGAAGGGTGGACAAGCTCTCCAGGAAGGGATAGAGTTTACTCATAGACAAACTCAGCCATTGTTCCTTTGAGGTTCGGCTTGTATGTGGTGCGCAGGCCAAGGAGCGCTAAACTCAGTGCCTCCAACCACAGAGTATTATGACACATTAAGACTGTTTTAAGGGTCTAGTGCCAGCACTCAACTAGTCTACTGCCTTGGGGGGTGATAAGTGGTTGTGTGAATATGTCTGATTCCATGTAGGTTACAAATGTTTTGAAAGATGGAGGACTCGAATTGGTGGCCCTGGTCAGTTGTTATGATGCAATGACAGTCAAATTGAGAGATCCAGAACTGCACAAACGTGCATGCAACTGTTTCCGCAGTGATGTTAGGAATGTGCATAGCTTTGACCAAGTGCGTGGGGCAGTTGATGAAGGGTAGTAGATAGCGAAAACCATTGTCCGGGGGAAGGGGGCCAACGAGATTGGTATGAACATCTTGGAAATGGCCGGGTGGGATGGAGAAAGAGCCAAGAGGAGGGGACATGTAAGGATGAACTTTAGCTTTTTGGCAGAGAACACAGGCACGAGCTCAGGTGTGGCAATCATGCTTGATGTCTCTCCAGATTAAGTGGTCTTTGACCAACTTATTGGAGGCTTTTAATCCTGGGTGAGCAAGGTTGTGTAGTTTGTTAAGGATTTCACAAGGAATGTAGGGGCGGAGTGTGCCTGTGTATTCGTTGCACCTCGCCCAATACACCAGGGAAGGTTTTGCGGATAGGTCACAAAGAGGAGGAAGAATCTTGAATCAGTTGCAAGTGTCATCATCATCAGCTGCTTGCGAAGTGGCAAGCTGAGAGTGGTCCAGAAGAGAAGAAATTACATCAATGTATGAGAGGAAATTGGCCATGACATTGTCCGTGCACTTTATGTACGGACGTCAGTGGTGAATTAAGTAATGTAGTCAAAATAGCAGAACCGACACAGGGGAGGGTCCGCTGGAAGGTTAGACATAACAGCCACAAGAGGTTCATGGTTTGTGAGTATGTAGAAAGAATAGCTGACTATGGCAGAGCAGAAGTGTTTGATGGCCTCATAGATGGCCAGGAGGTCTTGATCAAAGGCTGAGTACTTTTCTTGAGCATTGAGAAAAATTGCAAAGGAGAAGTGATACCATCGAGGGATTGGCTGAGGGCTGCACCGATACCAGTGTCACTTGCATCAGTAGTTATGAACAGTTCAGCATATGGATGTATGTGAGCAGTGCTAACAGCTCGAGCGAGCAGATCTTTGAGGGCCGAGAAAGCCAGAGAAGTAGCATCCGTCCAGGATACAGGCCAATCACCTGAGGTGTGTTTTCCAGCTAGAGCGTATGTGAGCAGGGCCTGCAGCTCAGCAAAACCAGGCAAATGTTGGCAATAGTAATTAATAGTGCCATGGAAATGACGTTATTCTTTGAAAGCTGTGGGAGGTGGCAAGTACCTAACATGATCACTCCTTTCAGGAAGAGAGGTGATACCATCAGCCGAAACCGTGAAGCTGAGGAAAAGCACTGAAGTCTGATGCAGTTGGTGTTTGCTGTCATTTAGTTCGATGCCAGCTGCAGCCAGGGTGTCAAGAAGGATTTGTAAATGTTTCTTATTCTCCTCGACCAAGTTACTGAATATTAAAATGTCATTAGTGTATGCAAAACGATTCAAGGGAAATAAATATCTGCCAAGTCTGAGTGGCGTTCTTGAGGCCAAAAGGCATGAATGGGTGGTGAAAGAAACCTATAGGAGTAGTGATAGTAGTCTTTTCAATGTTTTCAGGAGCCATAGGAATTTTGTAGTAAGTGTAGCCCACAACCGAGAACATTTTTGTGCCTTCCCGAGTCTGTGTAAAGTCAGCAATGTTCAAAATCGGATAATTGTCCATTATGGTGTGAGCATTGAGCCAGTGGTAATTACCGCACTTACGCCAAGAACCGTCCTACTTGGACACTAAATGAATGGAAGAGGACCAGCTATTAGATGGGAGTTCAATGACACTCAACTTTAAAAGTTCATCAATCTGTTCTTTGACAGGTGCCAATTTCTCTGGGTAGAGATGGCGCGTCTTGCTAGTGATAGGAGGACCATCAACAAGACGCAGTTTGTGTACTGTGCCATTCTAACCACTGAGACACCATGGGAATTGGCAGGAAGGCTATGTTTACACTTGCAGTTGATGTTTATTGTGATGGACATGGTGGGAGCCTAGAAAGGGGACATGGCTCGCTCGCTTCACATGGAGTCTGCGAGGAGGTGGGTGGCTCGGCTGTGCTTGTGGTCGCAGGAGTGAGTCGAGGTGCCAGAGAAGCTACAGTTCTAGACACATGTTTACTGGGGCACACCACTGGTGGTCTGGGACAAGATGGAGTGGCGTGATAGTTCCTGAGGCAAGTGCGTTGGGTAGCAGACTGCTCAACTGGTGGAGCGGAAACAAGTGACAAACGCGGGGCATGCGTGTAGGAGGCAATGTTAGTTGCAGCCACCAGAGTGGTACATCACACAGGTCGAGGTTTCATGCAAGGTGTTGACATGGAAGCAGAGATATGTTTACAAACATCTGCACATGAGCGGTGAAAAGGAGCACTGTCACAAACATTTAATTGCGCTGGGAACAAGTTTTGAAGCAACACTCGTACTAACCTTGGAGTGAATGTACTATCAACTTGATTGCACAGATGAAAGTTGATGCTGAGCAGATGGCAGCCGTGATTCTGTGACTGAGAGGCAGTGGGCTATGTCCTCGTTCTTGCAGCCCAGATGGATCACACATTCATGTTCGATCGACCACTTTAAGAAGATCAATTTGGATTGTTTAATAATATCTAAGCACTCACGAACAGCGTCTTCTTTTTGTGGCACAGCTTGATCACTTGTTCATGTTCACGCCACAACTTTGAAGACAGAGTGTGGACTTTTCAATAGTTTGGTAACACTGTAAATAATTGGTTTGTTAGCAGGGCAAGAGTTAGAGCTTGACAGAGCACAAGTAAAGTAAGTGTTTGTATGGTGGTAAAACAATGAACGTTGCAAAATTCTGGAGAAAGTGTATGATGATTTAATAAGTCCATGCCTAAGATGGTGTCCGGCACTTCCGCTACTAAAATGTTCAATGAGAGTTTACACTTTGGTGACAAGCAAACAGTAAAAGTCATTGAACCTGCACGCGGCAGTTGAGTGGCGTTGACAGCACGAAGTATACCACTGTGAGAGTGGAGAGAGCTGGTAGTCATCGAAGGCAGCAGGAGTGATACATCAGCACCAGTGTCAATCAAGAAACAAACATTTGAAGCACAGTGATGTATGTACAGACAACCACATAATGGAGAAAAGTCACTAAGGGAATGAAATACACATAGGTGCCTGTGAGGGTCCGAGCAGGAGGTGGCACCTAAACCATCCTGTGTTCGGCATTTGGGTGGTAACATGGCAAATGGCTCTTCCTTGCTGCATCACTGAATGGCTGTGAAAATAGCAGTAGGTACAGTATGGAGCTTGTTCTTGCAGGAAGCAAATGAGTGGCAGTGGGCATCCTCGATGTTGGAGGAGATGCTTGCAGGCAGTGTAGGAAGGCATGGCACAGACAGCAAAGCTGATACCCAATCTGCATGTAGGCACACTTGGATGCCCGGTTTCTTCCCAGCAGACTGTTTGATGCACGGCGTATGTGCGCCGCGCGACTGCTCCTGCACCATGGAAATGCGCGACTGCTCGAGGGTTAAGGGTCAATTGTCAATTTTTGCATCAAGCAGATAACTTATCTAAATAATGTTTAAGTTGCTTTTGATCTTTTGGTGACTTTATTAACTGATAAATGACAGCATCATCTACAAACAGTCTAAGAGAGATTCTCAGAGTGTCTTCTAAATTATTCATAAAAATAAGGAACAGTAGGGGTCCTATAACACTTCCCTGTGGAATGCCAGATATCACATCTATTCTACTTGATGACTTACCATCTATTACAACGTAAAGTGTTCTTTCTGACAGAAAGTCATGAGTCCAAGCTAAGTAACTTGCAAAAACATAGAACTGTCTGTTCAGCAATGAGTCTAGCTCTGGCAATAAACCGCAACTTGCCATATTTGTAAGGTATGTATCAATGACTTGGAGGTGGTGGAAGAGCTCTTAGAACTTGTGGCAGTTGAGTGGTCAAGCGTTCTAAGTCACCTCACTGCAGGTTTGAGTCCTCCCTGATGCATGGGGGTGTGTATTGTCCTTAGGTTACTTTGAGTTAGTTAAAGTACTTTGTAAATCTATGGACTGATGACCATAGTGATTTTGTCTAATAGGTTCACAAACATTTGAAAATTTCTTAGACCTTGAAGGATACTTCTCGAAGCTGTGACATAGAAACCCTGGAATGTGTTTTAGTGAATTATTCAGTGCCCAGTAGGAAGATTGTCAGTATTGCTATTGATGGTGCAACGTCTACAACAGGTAAAAACCAAGACCTTGTGAGTATTTTAAAGGCTGACACTTCATAGCCTGGCTTCCTACCTGTTCACAGTATTATTCACAAAGGAGATTAACCAACATGTTATGCATATTGTACTAAAAATTATGACCTTCATTTGCTCAAATGCCAAACTCACACCGACATTTCAAATCCTTCATAGAAGAAATCAGCAATGACTACCTCCCTGATGATGTGTCTTGGTACTGCTTATTGAGATGTGTATCAATAAATTTTTCCACTTACTGAATCCAATAAAGCAATTTCTGAAGGAGAAAGTCAAATGTTTGCCTCAGACTGAAGAGCCACAGTGGTTGTTAGATATGACCTTCTTCACTGATGTTGTTCAGCATTTACAAACACAGAACAAATCATTATAAAGAAGAGATAAACTTATTTCTGATTTAGCGCAGTCTGTGTTCAGCATTTGTAACAAATTAAGACTCTTTCTAGAAAGACCTGTCTGACAGTTACTGTCTTCATTTTCATCAAACTCGTACTCTTGTTCACTTTCAGTGTTATGGTCACTTTGTCAGATGATGACACTGATGATGAAGAAGAGGTAATTGCTCATACTGCCTACATCTTTCAAAAAATCTGGATCTTCATTCAAGAACCACTCGAGTTCCTTGCTGGTTAAACGATTCCTTGCCCCAAAAAAAGTATTCTCATGAGCACGGACCATAGGAATAACGTAACCGAACTACAACACTACGTTTGAGAAAGTAAAAAAAATACTTACATGACCAGTCGCAAGGGGGCACACTGCGTGTGCCAGTTATGACACCGCTTCACAAATTCTCCTGTTAAGAATTTTCTTGAGCAGCGACAATTACCAGACTGCACACAACAATAGTGAGGATAACAGTGGAGGAATAGCTAGAGTTTCAAACATCTCCATTGTTACCAACATAACAAAAACCATGTTTATTTAACTATGGCTCACTCAGTGCGCCAGCGCGACCGCTCGAGGGTTAATAATGACAAGTGTGAAGTAATCCATATGGCCACTGAAAGAATTCCAGGAAACTTCATTAACATGCTAAATCAGTCAAATCTACAGGACGTCAGTTCAACTAAATACATAGGAATACAGTTATGAACAACTTAAATTGGAAGCAGCATATAGAAAATATTGTAGGGAAGGTGAATCAAAGGCTATGTTTCACTAGAAAAACATGTAGAAGATGTAACCGTTCTACTAAAGAAACTGCCTACACTACACCTGTGCATCTCATTTTGTATTATTGCCAAATAGGTGAAAGAGTATCAGAGAAATGATGCATGAGTTGGACTGGAAATCATTAAAAGAAAGGCATTATTTGTTGTGGTGAAAGCTATTCGTGAAATTTATTTCACTAACTTTCTCTTCCGAATGCAAACACGTTTTGTTAGCATTCACCTATGTAGGGAGACATGATCACCATAATAAAATTTTGAGAAATCAGATCAAATGTTTAGGTGTTCCTTTTTCCTTGCTAGCTATTAGAGAATGGAACTGTAGAGAAATATCACAAAAGTGTTTCGATGAACCCTCTGGCAAGAACTTCAGTGCGATTTGCAGATTATTTATGTAGATATTGATTTATTTTTCTCTACAGTTCAATGTTATATTTCCCACATTGTGATCTTTATGACTACTTAATTGCTTCTTGGATCTCTGACACTGTTCCATGAATAGCTGCTGTCATGTTCTCTATTCATGATACATACTCACTGCAACAGCTTACATGCATTTCATTCCTGGAAGGCTGGATGCCATTACAATACTTGGCTTCAGTTAGGAAGAAGTGTCCCATCGTTTGGTATAAGTAGAGGAAAGATAGATACTTCCTACAGGAAAATGGACATTTCAGACAAGAGGAGCAGCTCCATGGATGTCAAGAGATCAGGTGTAAAGCCAGTACTGAGCAAAGAAGGGAAACCTGAAAGATTGAAACACTATATAGAGGGGATCTACAAGGAAAACGAACTTAAAGAATATGGTAGAAAGGGAACATGAAGTACATGAAGATGAGGTGTGAGTTATGATCTGCAAGAAGAATCTGACAGAGTTCTGAAAGACCCAAATCAAAACAAGGCCCTGGAATAGACGATATTTCCTCAGAGATACTGAAGTCTCTGGGACATCCAGCTGTGACAGAACTATTTTACCTAGAGTTCAGGATGTATCAAACAGGCAAAATATCCTTAGACATAAAGAAAAATGTAATAATCCCAGTTCCAAAAATAAGCAGGTGCATACAGATGTGAAAATTACAGAACCATCAGTTTAATAGGTCATGACTGAAAATCGCTAACACAGGTTATTTACAGAATAATGGAAAAACTTGTAGAAACCAACCTCAGGGAAGATGAGTTTGGATTTAGATGAAATGAAGAAATAGGTGAGGCAACACTGACCCTACAGCATATGCTAAAAGATAGGTTAAGGGTAGACAAAACCTACATTTATAGCTTTTGCAAACTTGGAGAGAGTTTTAGACAATGTAGACTGGAATAAATTGTTTCAAATTCTGATTTCATAAGGTGTAAAATATTTGAAATGGAAAGTTATACACATCTTGTGCAGAAACCAGACAGCAGTTATAAGGATTGAGGGGAAAGAAAGGGAAGCATATGTAAAAAACTTTTTACATATGTCTGCCTTGGTGTGTGTGTGTGTGTGTGTGTGCAAAGCAACCCAAGGTTGTGAAAGCTCAGCATTTGTGTGTGTTTTTATTTGTGTGTGTATCTACATACCTGTGCTTTTTCGCCTTATAAGTAAACCATCTCTATTTTTATATACGGAGTTTGATGTGAGTTTGTTTACAGAAGGTGTTTACAACTGATAGATAAGTCCATCTACTGTGATAAGGACTGGACTGACACACCAATGACATATATATTCTAATCCACTGAATATACACCACAGCTCACTTTTCAGGGCCTGTGAGGCTGAATATGTGGCAAAAGTCTTTCTGAAGGGAATGCTGAACATCATCTTCCTCCAGCACCAGAGAGAGAAACCTCAGCAAAAGAGGAACTGTAGTGAGGGGAGGATGGGAATATGCCTTTGGGCTCCATCATCTTTCTTTCTTCAATCTTAACATGACCATATCTAATTTTCGCTTCCTTACTTCTTCACCAGAACTGCCTGCACTATCCTCACTCCATCCAGATATTACACATTTTTGTCACTGAAACCTTGTGATTCCTGAAGCTTTCTGGGCATAGAGTACATTTCACGAAATTTAGGGGATACAGCCAGATCACATCAGTTTCCAGCAATGGTATTTTGGCTGACAACCATTCAGACTTCTTCAGCAATATACTCTGGAGATTTTAGGTTCATGTTGCTAACTTTGTATGAAAACTTGGTGTGAATACATTTGTGGAAGGGTGGCTGCATAGGGTACCTAATATGGCAGAGGGAGCTCATGTCACAGACATCTTTGCGCATGCCGTGACAGACTGAATTTTGTTATAAAGTCAGCATAGTGAACCAGTAATCTCTAGTGTATATTGCTCCCTTGAAGATGTCTGAATAGTTGTCAGCCCAAATATAGTTCCAAGAAGTTGATATGATCTGGCTATGTCCCCTAAACTTCATAGAAACTGAAACCCTCCTATTCCCCTCCTCACAAACATTTAGGGCAATTACAATCTACTGCAATAGGATAATGCAGAGAGATGGAATACACAAGAAATGGATGACTGGAGATGGACTGAATTATTTATTTATTTTTGCTCACTTCAGATTAGTAACACTAAAAGTGGGCCGTTTGTGATGGCATTTTGATAGCTTTAAATTTAATTGCAAATAATGCCTTAACTGTTCATATGAGGCAAAAATTAAATAAACAGACCTGTAGATGGGAGAATTCCCTATGGCATTTCTCTCTTATGTTTTCTCCCTATGTCACACTGCTTCAGGGATATTTGAAAAAATAACAGCGATTTAATACTGTCTGTCTGTAATGTGTTTCCATGTCGTAAGTTGCAGCGTTCAACTGATTGGCACCAAATTTTACAGGCCTATTTGTTGGTTGCCAGCAACCATGACTGGTGCCATAACCGGACTCTGTGAGGGTGGCACTATGATCTATGCCTATCATGTGTCAGATCGGATAAATTTTCAAGTAAAAATTGTTCAGAATTTTATGAAGAGTAACTGTTGTTTGAAAAGGTTTTTGATATTTTGACACTGAATGTTGGTATGCATGTATAAAGATATATTATTCTTAACATGGTTTTACCGTCATACTCTTTTGCTGTAAGTCATTTAATGGAGGTTTGAAGAATGGTTTGAAGTTGATATTTCATCTAGTGGTGAATACATCATAGGAAATATCTTCTCTCTCTCTCTCTCTCTCTCTCTCTCTCTCTCTCTCTCTCTCTCTCTCTCTCTCACACACACACACACACACACACACACACAGTAACACAGTAACACACACCACACACACACACACACACACACACACACACACACACACACACACAGTAAAACCCCCTTTTTACATTCCCGGATTGTATGTCCTCCCCCTCCCCCCTTCCCCCATTTACACCATTTTTTGTCCCATCAAATTTCCTATGTTCACACTGTTAATTTGCCCCTGTTTTGCATTAACATATTTACACTTTCCCACAATTTATGCTTTTTGAAACCATGTTCAACAAAGAAAAAATGACATAATTGACACTGGTATGACTTTCACCTTAAAGTACATTATTTATAAACGTTATGCAGTCAAGTTTCTTAACACTTTTATTCACATGTATATTCTGTGTTTTGTTGTTTGCAGTATGCGCCTAATTGACTTATGACATTGTGTCCCGTATCCCATCAGTCATTGTGCTGATCATCAGCTTGGCCTTGTGTACGCAACTAGTAGTTTTTCCATGCTTTGCATGATGTATTTTGAGAATTTATTCTTGTTGTGAAATGCAAATAGTTATCGAAGTATTTCTAGTGACTTTTATAAATGGTGAGACTGATGGTTTGGTAATGTATGTTTTCTGCACATTGAAGGGGGCAAGGTACATTTTGTATTGTAACCTCAAAAAAGCGATAATAGTGTGAGATGCCGATCCAGTGCAAACATCACAGAAATACATATGCATATATTTGCAATCAAGAACATGAATAAATTCTCGAATATCATCATGTGAAACATCGAAAAATACAAAAACTATGGAACTTGTGCAGTATTAGTATGTAAATAATTAATGTTGGTTAAAGGCTTGCTGAGTAATCATTATGATGAATGAAATTACATTAAGAAAAATCTGCTTCCCATAAAATTACCAGTTCCAGTTTATAGTGATACCAGCTCCCTCATTATTATGAATTAGACGATACCACAATTCATAAACCCACCCAATACCAGCGGAGACAGAGTATCGTGTAATTCAATACAAAAGAACAAATATGGACAAAATGCTATCTTTAGCATTCTAATCAGTGAGATGACAATTACCAGTATCTATGTATTGATTTCATAATAACTGTTTAAACTGTGAGATAAAATGTGCAGTGTGTAGGTGTCAGACTGAATAATTTGGAGGAACTATGATGTTTAGTTAATAAAATAATGTGTTAAATTAGTCTTGCTTTCCAGAAATTTCTAAAGATGACCATATTGAATTAACAAATATAGAAAAGAGATCCAGGTCAGAAATAACTGATTTATGTCTGTAAATGTCCTTTAAAGAATTACCAATCCGAAAATCTGTGAAACAAAGATAAATACCCAAATAAAGCAATATAAAACACAATCTGAACTGTATGAAACTGTGTAGCATTTCATGACTAACAAAAGTGTTGTCCAACTTGACATTTTGTACTCTTTGTTCTCTGTATTAAGACACGATGGAAATGTTAGGAACACTGAAATCCACATATGTAATTAAGTAACCATTAATAACCATTTCACATTGTTAATTGATGTATGTATTCGTATTGGTGAGATTCAGTGCAAAGAAACTGTTAAATTATGTATATACACGTTATCTCAGCTTTGTGTATTTTAATGTTTGGTGTATGTAAAATCAATTCATGTTATACTTGTTAACTGTAAATTGATAATGTCATTATTGTAAATAATATGTTTGTAATGGAATTGTTAAAAGATCTATATATAGCGGTGCCACAGGGCACTCAGTAGCAAGATCCGGAGTAAGTTTTTGTTGTTGTAGCAAGTTCTAGAGAGTGCGGGTAAGTAAGTAAGTAAGTAAGTAAGTTAGTTAGTTAGTTTTATTTGTCCTGTAGATCAAACATTTGTACAGTAGACCACAGAATGATATAGGACAAGTTACTAAGAATAAAACACTTTTGTAATTTGTACAATAAGGCAAATTGTGCTATAAAAATTAAATTAAGGCTAAGGACATGGAGTTACAGACTTCACATGGCAGAAAAATATATGCAAAATAATTATAAGCAGAAGAAGTACAGTACTTGTTTAAATTAATCAAGATAACGAGAAAACAGTAGTTCTTTAAATTATCATGAATAATTTAGTATGCAAATTCTTTTAGCTAAACATTTTACATTAGTAAAAGTGTAATCCACAGGATTTGCAAAGTTACCATAATAGATTAATGTTTCAATTGAGCACAGGAAACTTTGTTGCAGAGTAGAGTACATACAAATAAGACATTACATGTAAATCTTATAGCTATAGCATATCAGTTCACAGATATAACTTAGAATTTTGTCTCCAGAAATTCCTGAATAGAATAGAAGCAGTGATTTAGTAATAGTTCCTTTAATTTAATTCTCATTATTTTTGGATTTTTGATTGTTTTTAAGTCTGGAGGAAGGTGGTTATGAATTTTGATTTCTATATACTTAGCCCCATCAGCATATAGTTTAGTGTTGTGAGGTATAATCTGCAGGTGGGTTTTATTTCTTGTGTCATGTGTGTGGCGGTCAGCATTTCTGTCGAGGGATTCCAGATATTGGACTGTACAACAAGCCACTTCCAGTATATAGAGACATGGGATTGGGAGTATTTTTAACATTTTGAACAGTGGTTTGCAGCTTTCAAATCTTTTTTTCAAAGCTTTTAATCTAACCACTTGTTTTTGAATTTTGAAAATTACAAGGGATTCAGAACTACTTCCACAGAAGTCAAGTCATAGCTCAAAATGGACTTAAACAGGGCATGGTATAACAGCATTTGAGTTTCTGTGAAGGCCTCAATGTGTGCTTTCCAATTTAGAGTGTTACTTATGGTAAGTCGAAGTAATTTGGTGTCCTGTCTATTAGCAATGGAGTCTTTACCAATGGCTAGTTCTTACATGGGGTAAGATTTTGTCTTGTGTGAAAATTCATGCTTACAGTTTTCTGTGTATTTTTGAGTAATCTATTTGATTCAAACCAAGAGTGTAATTGACCAGTGGTTTCATTGATTGCATCTTGTAATATGTCGACATTACCGGTAATCATCAGCATACAGAAAGGAGCTTGCATCAGGTATGTGTTCTGGGAGGTCATTGATGAACAAAAGAAAGAGGATAGGGCCAAGAATAGTCCCCTGAGGCACGCCATTCCTTGTATGTAGTATATCTGACTTGCAAGCCCTGGATGTCTTTGGATCTTTTATTTCGACGTATTGCTTCCTTTCGCTGAGGTAGCTACCAAATCAACTGTGGGCTACACCCCTGATCCCATACTTCTGGAGTTTCGTAAGGAGTGGCTTATGGTCAACCACATCAAATGCCTTAGATTGATCTAGGAATATGCCAATAGCAGGTTGTTTACGGTCAATGAGTTCTGAACACTTTTCCAGAAATGCATACAAAGCATTCGTGGTAGACATATTTTTCCTAAATCCATATTGTGAACATGAGATTATATTGCTGGACATTAAAAATGCTTTTAATCTTGTAAATATACAATATTCAAAGATTTTTGAAATAGCAGATAGTATGGCAATCGGTCTATAATTTGATACATCAGATTTTTCTCCTTTCTTATATAGAGGTATAATTGTAGCAAGTTTTAGCTGGCACACAAAGGAGGTATTTATGGTGTTTGAAAGGGGCTTACTGGTGTGAAGTAGAAAACAAGGTATCAAATCATGTCCTGCAGAATGGGTCTTTTTAATTTTTTTCTTAATAGTATCTACAACTTCACATTGTGTCGTAGGTGTTTGGAAAAAGGACTTCAAAGGAGTAAAGTTATTTGCAGGGGAGTATACAATATTAGGAGAGGTGGCCAGGAGATTTGAGGAAATTTCTGAAAAATAACTGGTTAATTTGTTTACAATTTTCTGAACATTTTCAGTCTTATGCCCTTCTATATTTATTGTAACCTTGGGCTCTACCCTCATCTTTCTACCAGAATGTTCATTTACTATGCTCCAAACGATCTTGCATTTATTAGAAGAACCTCTAATTATTTTATCATTATGGGACGTTTTAGCACATTTGATAACTCTCTTATATATGGTTTTGTAGCAACTATAGTACGCCTTGAACTCCTCAGAATTACCACTATCTAATTTGCTTATTGTGTGTAGCAGTTTCATCTGTTCTGGTTATGTTTTAATTCCTTTAGAGATCCAAGCATTATTTTTATTTTTGGTGATAGTTTTTGTTTTTTCTGGAAAATGGCAGTTAAACTAATATTGAAGTCTCAGTAGAAAATTGTCAAACTTTTCATTAGTTGTTGATGAAGTAAATACACTTTGCCATTCTTCTTTTTTTAATCTCAATAGAAAGTTATTTATGTTATTGTTAGAGTTACAGTTCGAGTTTCAGTTTGTAATGTTATGTTGGTGCTTCTGAAATAATGCGTTTCTTTTTCGAGAGATTTTGTATTACATGGAACATTGTAAGGAGAATGTTATGGGTGATTAAAGATTAGAAAATGAATTGCTGGAGTTCTTTCTTTATTTGAACAATACACACCAGGACACTAAATGCAGCAAGGAGATAAATCCCGAGTACAAAAGAAAAGTACACCTTCATGTGTTACCTGAAACTTGAATCATTGCACAAAATTTATGCTTTGAGAAAAGACAGTAACATCAAAAGTTCTGCCTGGTGCTTAAAATGGTGAATATCTGGGTAACCTTTATTATATAATAAACTTCCTGGCAAGTATTTTGATGCCTATAATGTACATATATCACAAATAAAGAACAAAAATGCATGGGTGATCCAGTAAGCATATTTTACCATTTAATATAATATATTTTACCCATTCTCTTAAACCCCTCATCCTTTCCTTTTCCCTCTCCTTTCCTACTCTGCCTGAAGAAGCAACTAGGTTGCAAAAGCTTGCTTTTGTGAGTGTTTGTGTTTGCTTTGTTTATGTTTGCTCCTTCGCCTAGTAAGATTATGTGTGTTTCATGTTTCTATCGACGAGCCTGTACTTTAGGTAAGTCCAAAATCTTTTAAAAATAGAAAGGAGATGACTTACCAAAAGGACCGGCTCGTCGATAGAAACAAATAAATAAATAAAATCACACACAAACACACATACAAGCTTTCGCCACCACTGGCAGCTTCTTCAGGAAAAAGAGGAAAAAAGGTGAGGAAAAGGGGAAGGATATGGGTTTTAAGGAAGTGGAAAAGGAGTCATTCCAATCCCAGGAGTGGGAGGACTTACCCTAGGGGAGAAAAAGGAAGGTAAACAAATACATACACACTCAGACATATCGAAACGCAAACACACCTACACAGACATTTGTAAAAAGCAAAGAAGTTGGACAGAGATACCAATTGAGGCAGAGGCTCTGTCAACAGAACCAAGGCAAAGATGCTAAAGATGGTGGGCGGGAATTTGAGTTAGCGGAGATTGAGACCAGGTGGGCAACGGGAGGAGAGAATAAGCTGAAGGGCAAGTTCCCATCTCCGGAGTTCTGAAAGGTTGGTGTCGGTGGGAAGTATCCAGATAACCCGGACGGTGTAACACTGTGCCAAGATGTGCTGGCCATGCACCAAGGCATGTTTAGCCACAGGGTGATCCTCATTACCAACAAACACTGTCTGCCTGTGACCGTTCATGCGAATGGACAGTTTGTTGCTGGTCATTCCCACATAGAACGCTTCACAGTGCAGGCATGTCAGTTGGTAAATCACGTGGGTGCTATCGCAAGTGGCTCTGCCCTTGATCGTGTACACCTTCTGCGTTACTGGACTGAAGTAAGTGGTGGTGGAAGGGTGCATAGGGCAGGTTTTACAGCGGGGGCGGTTGCATGGGTAGGAGCCAGAGGGTAGGGAAGGTGGTTTGGGGGTTTCATAGGGATGGACTAGGAGGTTACGAAGGTTAGGTGGGCGGCGGAAAGACACTCTTGGTGGAGTGGGAAGGATGTCATTAAGGATGGATCTCATTTCGGGGCAGGATTTAAGGAAGTCGTATCCCTGCTGGAGAGCCACATTCAGAGTCCGCTCCAGTCCCGGAAAGTATCTGGTGACAAAAGGGGCAATTCTGGGATTCTTCGGTGGAAGGTTCTGGATTTGGAGGAGTGAGGAGGTGGCTCTGGTAATTTGCTTCTGAACCAGATCAGGAGGATAGCTGCGGGATGTGAAAGCTGTTATTAGGTTTTTGGTGTACTGGTTCAGGGATTCGGGACTGGAGCAGACTCGTTTGCCACGAAGACTTAAGCTGTAGGGAAGGGAACGTTTGATATGGAACGGATGGCAGCTGTCATAATGGAGGTACTGTTGTTTGTTGGTAGGTTTGATGTGGACGGATGTGTGAAGTTGGTCGTTGGACAGATGGAGGTCAACATCGAGGAACGTGGCATGGGATTTGGAATAGGACCAGGTGAATTTGATGGGACCAAAGGAGTTGAGGTTGGAGAGGAAATTCTGGAGTTGTTCTTCACTGTTGGTCCAGATCATGAAGATGTCATCAATGAATCTGTGCCAAACTTTGGGTTGACAGGCTTGGGTATCCAGGAAGGCTTCCTCTAAGCGTCCCATAAATAAGTTTGCGTACGAGGGGGCCATCCTGGTTCCCATGGCTGTGCCCTTTAGTTGTTGGTATGTCCGGCCCTCAAAGGTGAAGAAGTTGTGGGTTAGGATGAAGCTGGCTAGGGTATTAAGGAAAGAGGTTTCAGGTAGGGAAGTGGGTGGTCGGCGTGAAAGGAAATACTCCATTGCAGCGAGGCCCTGGGCATGTGGGATATTTGTGTATAAGGAAGTGGCATCAATGGTTACAAGGATGGTTTCTGGAGGTAACAGGCTGGGTAAGGATTTCAGGCGATCGAGGAAGTGGTTGGTGTCTTTGATGAAGGATGGGAGACTGCACATGATGGGTTGAAGGTGTTGGTCTATGTAGGCAGAGATTCGTTCTGTGGGGGCTTGGTAACCGGCCACAATTGGCCGGTCTGGATGGTTAGGTTTGTGAATCTTAGGAAGTAGGTAGAAGGTAGGGGTGCGGGTGGGGTCATGAGTTTGATGGACTCGGGTGAAAGGTTTTGTAGGGGGCCTAAGGATCTGAGAATTCCCTGAATCTCTGCCTGGACATCAGGAATGGGGTCGTGTTGACAGACTTTGTAGGTAGTATTGTCTGAAAGCTGGCACAGTCCCTCAGCCACATACTCCCGCCGATCAAGTACCACGGTTGTGGATCCCTTGTCGGCAGGGAGAATGATGATGGAATGGTCAGCCTTCAGATCACAGATAGCTCGGGATTCAGCTGCGGTAATGTTGAGAGTAGGATTAAGGTTTTTCAGGAAGGACTGAGAGGCAAGGTTGGAAGTAAGGAATTCCTGAAAGGTTTGAAGGGGGTGATTTTGAGGGAGAGCGGGTGGGTCTCACTGTGATGGAGGACGGAACTGTTCTAGGGAGGGTTCAATTTGAATGATGTCTTGGGGAACTGGATCATCAGGAGTAGGATTATTTTTCTTCGTGGCAAAGTGATATCTCCAGCCAAGGCTACGAGTATAGGATAGTAGGTCTTTGACAAGGGGTTGAATTTGGAAGTGGGACTGAAGGTGAGGCCTTTGGATAGGACGGAGGTTTCAGATTGGGAGAGAGGTTTAGAGGAGAGGTTCACTACTGAATTGGGATGTTGTGGTTCAGGATTGTGTGGTTTAGGATACACACACACACACACACACACACACATATATATATATATATATATATATATATGTGGTGTCATACCAGTAGATTGCAAAACTGCTTTGATTCACCCAGTACATTAAAATGGCGACAAGATCGATCCCAACAACTATTGAGGCATTTCATTCCTGTTGTGGCATACAGTCAATGCCACATGTCCAATGCACGAGAACAATCATAAGAAGGCAGCGGGTGACCAGCAGCCAATCACACATCGGCACTGCACCTCCTGCACCCTGTACAAGCAGCTTTATCTAGGCCGACATGTGTCTGGAAGGGCACTCCGAACTCGACTCCTAACTAGGCAGTTACTATGATTCAGCGCAGCTAACATCGTGCAAGAAGACGCTGCTGCAAGAATAGACATAAACTGAAGTTGAGTATTTTGCATACCTTAGTAAATAAAACTTGTATTACTAAACTGTATAGCTGTTTTAGCTGTCCACGTATCCCAAGCATCCCTTAGCAGTTCCTTTCCTGAAAGATAGGCCAACGAGGACAAAACAATTCCTACCAGTCGCTTATAAAGTGCTCTAACATGCTTTTCTCACCAGATTAGAACACCAAACAGAACTCAAAAATGGGAAAGCAGTCAACAATCCGAAGATTGGTTTGAACAGCACAGTGCTTTACTAGGCATGGTCCTGTTTGGAGGTGGTATGCCGTTGCCTTCCTCAGAGACAGCACTTATGATAGGTGAATATCAGGTGATCTCGGCCCACATCAATCCCACACAGAACAGAGCTGGAACCTGAAGATGATACTGCAACACTGTTAGTCAAACCGCACAATACTTAATTTCATAATTTCAAGACAGCACATGAATTGATTTGTCGCACCAGTCTGTTCAATACACTATGTGAATATGGTGTAAATAACAAACTACTTTATTAATTGAGCAGAATTTAACAGACACAAATTCATGGTAGAAGTCTCTGAACCTTTTCCAATTAGGACAAGAGTGAGACAGAGTGAAATGTTGTCTCTACCCCACTTTAACCTGCTATTTGACAAGATCATCAAGATGTGGGAGAAAGTAATACCTGAAATAAATATGGGAACAAAGGAGAAATGAATTAACATACCATATCTTGCCTTTGCTCATGACGTAGCAATAATTATGCAGACTCCTGAAGAAGCCAGAATTGCCATCGAGAAACTTCATAACTTCATGAGGTTGCCTTCAAAACCGCACTCAAAATTTCTTATGAGAAAAAACAATTAAAACGCCAAAAGATCAAATCTGAAACCACTTGCAACAAAATATGGTGACATTAAAGAAGTTGGAATACATAAAGTACTTGGGTGAAATGATAAGTAACACTGGCAAAGAAAAAGTTGCTCACAAAACACGAGCAGAAAAATTACTTAAAGCAAATGAGCTGGAACACATGCAATAAGAAATCGCTATTGACTCATGCCAAACTTCACCACTTTGACACAATCATTCTTCCAGAAGCACTCTATGCAACTGAAACGTCATCATTAACCATCAACATCAAGGACATTGAGAAAATGGAAAGGCAGATACTCAGGAAAATGTTTGGACGCAAGATTCAAGAAGATATCTGGATGCAAAAAAGCTCCGATGCCCCTGTGGGAGCTCAGCATTAATTCGCTGAGTATGGGCTCGGTGAACCTTGGGCCCTGTGTTGGGGAATACATCATGACAAGAGTCCACACCATAAGCTCTGAGTGTACGTCAGTGACCACCGTATGACGCAACTGTGGAATGTTGTACGTTGCAGAGCCCAGGGATCTTGGCTTAATCACACAGATCTTGAGGATAGTAAAAACCTCTATAAAAACCCCTCAATCTCAAGGTATGCTACGTGCTGAGGAGATGCATGGGTCTTGTAGTTCAACAGTTGTTAGCAAGCAACCTCTGGGGAATGTGCTGCACCTCAGTTGTATTAGGCTAACTCAGGCAAACAGGGCTCTACCTGAGTGGACTTTTATTTCCCTAGCTGCTCCCGGAAATACCATGAAAAGAGTTTGAAACATTACGGGAAGTTCAACTGCCATTTCTAAGAGAGGCAGAGCAGATTTCAATGCAGCACATTATGATCCCCAGTCTTCATTGTTCCTATCTTTGCTACTCCATGGGAGGAACAATGGGTTAGAGAAAGGGATGAGACTTATTCACCGAAATATCTCATTTGTACTCTTTCTGATGGGCAACAAAGCCACTATTCTACGTGGAGAATCTTGAGGACAAGTAAGTGAAGTTGCTGGTATGACCACAATGAGGAGTGGTTCAGTCCTAATAGAAACAGTGTCCCCTGCCTAGTCGAAAGTGCTGCTCACTTGTGAAAAGCTGGGAGACATTCCTGTGTCCATCACTCCACATAAGAGCTTAAACAAGACCCAGGGGATTAACTTCCATCGTGATCTTCTCCTGCAGTCTGCTGATGAGCTACATGCCAACCTCACACAACGAGGTGTCCACTTCATCAGACACATCTATAGGGGGCCTAAGGACAAAAAGGTATCCACTGGTGCTTTCAGACTGGCCTTTGAGGGTGATTCTATGCCTGAAAAGTTCAAGGTTATGATATACCAGTGCAATGTAAACACTTATATCCCTCCTCTTATTCAGTGCTTTAAATGTAAGACATTCAGACACATGTCTCCCAATGCATCTTTAGCCCCATATGCAGGGATTGTGGACATCCATCACATCCTGATGCTGTGTGTACTCTCTCCACCCATCTGTGTCAACTGTGGGCAGCATCATCCACTTTGTTCTCCGGACTCTACAATACTCCACAAAGAAAGAAAGATAGTTGAGCACAAGATGATGGATAAACTGTTTTATAAAGAGGCCCAAAAGAAGTATGAGCAGCTTCACCCTGTTGCATTTAAATCATCCTTTGCTGCAGTCATATCGTCAATGCTGACTTCAGGCACGATGGTAATGAAACCATCACTAACAACAAGGGGCCCTCGGGGCCACCAGACTCCTTCTGCCCCCATAATGGTTGGGTGTTGCTCTTCATCGTCTGCTGCCACACCACCTACTGTTGAAGCGCCCTCCCCTCAACCATTGGATTCAGTTGCCACCCTCCATTTAGAGAGGCGAGAGCTTCCTCTGACTTCTCTCACGAGGATGGGGTCCCTCAAGACGCTCCCTTCTGAGGCTCCATCGATTATACCTGAGGATTCCAGTCGGTGGCTGAAGGATCTACAACCTGTTGGTTAGAGGGCTACAAGATCTTCCTCGGCCTCTGAAGCTCCTGCAGAGAAGACCTCCCAGCCCATGACACAACAAAGTTTGCGCGAGGATAGGAAAAAAAAAAAAAAAAAAAAAGAGAGAGAGAGAGAGAGAGAATCTGTAGTGGTGCCAATGCAACCACCTCTTACTTCTTCTGCTTTTGAAGATGAGGTGGCGATCCTCGCATCCGCCAAGGATCTTGACCTCAATGGATTGCTAGAACCAATGGACTTTGATTCTTTAGGCTCTAAGTCGGAGGCTACTGGTGAACCTATGGAATAACCTTTTTCCTCTGTCCCATCATGGCTTTTTGTCTGAAAGAACATTCCATACTCCAGTTGAATTGCAGTTGTTTTTACCACTGCTCTGTTGAGCTATGACAGCTCCTCAGCACTTCACCTGCATTTTGCATTGCCATCCAGGAAAACCTGGTTTTCCGCACCATGCTCCTCTGCCTTACATGGCTGTAGGGTTATTATTGGAATTGCACAGACTATGATAGGGTATCACGTGGTGTATGTATCTACATCCTTACCTCTGTCTACAGCATATCTTGGGAAGCTGCAGCCATCAGGGTAAGGGTTGCAGTAGACATGACCATCTGCAATTTTTATCTCCCTTCTGATGGTGCAATATCCCAACACATCCTGGCTGCATCTGTGCATTACCCACCACTCTTTTGCACCCTGAAAGAGCAGGAGGAATGAAAGAGACTCTCCTTCTTGGCTCGCCATGTGGAATTGTACAATATTCCATTTAGTGAATGGGAATTCTTCAGTGGCCTCACTGCCCTGATACAACCCTTCAACCAGACCGCATCCATAATCACTTGTTGAAATGCTTGTTGGAGGAATCGAAGTAACAAGTTCTCGCCATGTTCAATTGTGTTTGGAGTGATGGTGTATTCCTGGCTCAGTAGCGAGAAAGTACATCGTTCCAGTGCTCAAATCTGGCAAACACTCGGATGAATTGGACAGCTACTGACGCATCGGTCTCACCAATGTTCTATACAAATTGCTTGAATGTATGGTGGCCTAGTGGTTATGCTGGCTTCTTGAGTCTCGCGGTCTACTATCTCCATGCCAGAGTGGTTTCCACAAGGGGTACTCAGCCTTGGATAACCTGGTTCACCTTGATTTTGCTATCCAGACAGCATTTTCAAGCCACCAACATTTGATAGCTATCCTTTTTGATTTATCTAAGGCTTATGACAGGACCTGCCAAAACCACATTGTTACTACGTTACATGGGTGGGGTCTCTGGGGCTCGCTCCCCATTTTTATCCAGAATTTTTTAGCACTACATACCTTCCGTGTACAAATCACTGCCTCTTGTTATTCTTTGCACATCCAGAATAACAGGGTTCCCCAGGGCTCTGTGTCGAGTGTTCCCCTGTTTTTAGTGGCTATTATTGCCCTAGCAGTGGCAGTATGGTTGTCAGTATCTCCCTCATTATATGCTGCTGACTTCTGCATATATTTTAGTTCTTCAAGTTTACTTGTTGCTGAATGCCAGCTGCAGGGAGTCATACACAAGGTGCAGACTTCTGTGCTCTCACATGGGTTTCAGTTTTCCACCATCAAGATGTGCGTTACGCACTTCTGTCAGCATTGGACAGTCCACCCATGTCCCGAGCTTTATCTTGATGGCCAATTACTTAATGTAGTGGAAACCCCTCATTTCTTGGGACAACCATTTGACAACCAGCTGACATGGCTTTCTCATATTCATCAGCTTAAACAGAAGTGCTGTCAGCACCGTATTGCCCTCCACTGCCTTAGCAACACCACTTGAGGTGCAGACTGCGGTACACTGCTGCAGTGCTATAAAGTGCTTGTTCTCTCATGACTGGACTATGGAAACATTGCATATGGTTTGGCATCGACTTCAGCATTGGAGATGTTGGACCCAATCCACCACTGTGGTGTTAGGCTTATGACAGGAGCTTTTAGAACAAGCCCTGTGAATAGTCTCCTAGACTGGGGTTCTACCACTGTGAATCAGGCACCAACAGCTGTTAGCCAACTACACAGTGAATGTCCATAGTTTGCCTACTCACCCAAACTACCGTCTTATTTTCCCAGCCAGGCCACACCTAATTCCACAATGGCGGCTGAGATCAGGGATGACACCTAGTGTCTGTGTCCAGTCACTTCTTAGTGAACTGGACTTTTCTTCACTGACTTCTCCCTTCCAGTTCCAGTCGTGTACCCCACCATAGTGTTTACATCGACCATGCCTTCAATTGGAATTGTCCCAGTGCAACAAACACTCAGTTCACCCAGAGACCCTTTATCACCAATTACTGTCTATTCTTCGCATGTCACAGGGCTTGGAAGTGGTCTACACAGATGGCTCAATGGTAGATGTTCATGTGGGCTTTGCTTACAAGCATGCAGAACACAATGAATTGCGCTCTTTGCTGGATGGCTGCAGTGTATTCACTGCAGAGTTAGTAGCCACCTTTCGCAACCACCATTTCTGCCCTGCTGGAGAGTCTTACGTAATCTGCAGCAACTCGTGTTTGATGTCCCATCGCTGAGTTTACAGTTTTTGGAATAGAGAATGGTGTAACCTGCAAATGCTGGGACTCTGTCATCCTCTGCCAGCTGCGTATTGGCTATACTTGGTTGAAATAAGGTCAACTTCTCCATCGTGAGGACCCTCGTCATTGTCACTGTGGCGCCCATTTAAGTCACCCACATTGTATTGGATTGTCCCAATCTAGCCATTGAGAGGTGAACTTTTAATCTCCCTGACATCTTTGAGCCTAATTTTAGCTGACGATGCCTCTATGCTTGTTTAGGTTCTAAATTTTCTTTGTGATAGTGGATTATTCAATCCATACAAAGTATAGTCAATGCCCATTAGCTATCTGTTCTCCACCTGCCTAACAGTTTTAGGGAGGTGGATCCAATATGTAACAGAGTGGCTGGGTGTTCTGTGATTTCCAGCTAAGATCCTCGGTATTCTCTTTCAATCTCTCTTTCTTGTTTTTCTTTTTATTTGTTTCTTTTAATTTTGATGTAATACATCCTAAGCTTGATGTAGTCTACCACTGTTTTGTACAACTTTTTAGTGGTTTTTAATTAAATTTCAGTGTTTGGAAAAAGGGACTGATGACCTGTGTAGTTTAGTCTCTTTAAAAATCAAACCAACCAACCAAGCTCCAAGGAGCTGTAGTCAAGGACTGAACATTTCACATCATTTGCACAGATAAGACAATTTAAATTCTATGGACATTTAATGAGAATGGGCGCCTCTAGAATGACCAAGAAAATCTTCCTTATCATCAAAGGAACTCACCAAACCAGGACACATTGGCTAACAGTAATTCAAAATGACCTCACAGAACTCAGTATTGAACTACTAGAAACCACACGGACTGTGTACAGACAGAAAATCAACTCTCATAAGTTCACAACAAAAAATCTGACAGAAAGGTATCTGAAATTGAAAAACACATGAACACAGGCCTGTAGTGAAAGGATGAGGAAGTTTTGGGAAGATAACAAGAACAAGAAAGTCAAGACGACCAGTGCTAAGTAATGGTTCCACATGCTCCTTAGAGGGTGAAACAAATCAATAGTAGTATATATAAATATTATAGAAGGAAACTTTCCTGGTGGGATAAATATCTATAAAAAACAGAAATCGGATAACTTACCCAAAGCACAGGCTCATCAACAGTTACAAATAAAAACACATACATACAAGCTTTCACAACCGTTGGTCGCTTCTTCAGGAAAAGAGGAAGGAAGGAGGGGAGAAAGGGAAGGATAATGATTTTAAGGAAGTTGCAAAAGGTCACAGAAAAATTTGAATAGAAATATAACAACTGAATGATCATAGATAATGACAAATATCATGTGTATATACTGAAGAAAGTATGTGACGTAAAGAGATGTTATTCTGAACAACTAAGAATAATATAATACATGAATAAAGCAGATAAATTAAAAGAGAAAGTCACTGCATTAAATGTTAATAATATTGTAACAATAAGGCAGTGGGTTGAATAGGTTCCTCTTTAAAATTAAACATAAAATTTTTAATATTAAACAATGGAAATTCCAAGAAGGATTCAACAATATTTTTGAGAAGGATAGGTTGCTTACCCACCACAGAGACCTATGATGAGCTGCAGAAAGGTACAAATCTGTTTTATCTTACAGGAATTGGTTTATAGTAACTACAAGTTTGAGTTTTAATGGGCAGGTGTGAGGTTGAGAATTTGTATGTGACAGGAAGCATACTTGAGTAATTCCATGCAGATGTGGTGATCACTGTGTCCTGCCTAGAAAGCAGGAGAACTGGGCTTGAGTCCCGGCTGGGTACATATTTTCAACTTTGCCCATTCACAGTTAATGCCATACATTCTCTGAGATAATAAATGCAGGTTTGAAAGTGATGTCTGTTCTTTCGTATATGTCTTAAAGAACAGGCACCACATATATTGTAGTGTAATGAGTTGCACTACACACCTATGAACCGACATATGATCGCCAAATATGTTTATTAGGGACTTTTGCTAGCAAGAAATTTCTTTTTTTACTTTTCCTTACCCTACAGGTAATCTGCTGAGAAATTCACTTGCTGCTACTGCCATGGAAGACAGTGCTTCAAATCATATATAGTGCTTTGTTCTCTAAGAACAATTATTTTTCAAAAGAGATAGATTGGTTGGCCAGTACTTACCTTTTATACTGTACTGCTGATAGTTACACATATAGAGAAAAGTATGAAATTTAACAAGCTTTTGGAACAACATATCATTCCTGTACAGTGTGCGTGGTTTGACCTATGTAACGTTTTCCACACTCACAAGCGATTTCATAAACTCCCGCTTTTCATAATGACAGATCATCTTTGACAGATCCCAGAAGAGCTGAGGTCTTAGCTGGTGCATGGCAGATCACATCCACTTTATGTTTCTTCATGATTCTGGCTATTTTTGAAGAAACATTACCCAAGTATGTGAGAAAGGCTGTAGATTTCACTTCCCTTACCTCTTCATCTTTCTCCTGTGATTTTTCTGGTGTTTTTATTTGCAAGGCTTTCTTAATCTGATGTTTCAAATAGCCATTTTTCTTGAAAACTGCCTCCAGGTGCAGGAGTTCATCCTGCAGGCTGTCAGCATCAGACACTACCTGAGCCCTGTGAACCAAGGTTTTCAGTACACTCATAGTTTGCAAAGGATGGTGGCAACTGGACGCCTGCAAATAAAAGGCTGTATGGGTGGGCTTGCGATATACGCAATGACCTAGGAATCCATCCTCTTTGCGTTGAACCAGAACATCCAGAAACAGTAAACAGCCATTCCTCTCCCACTCCATAGTGAACTTGATGTTTTCATGAATGGAGATAAGATGGTTTAAAAATTCTGTCAATTTATCCTCTCCATGGGGCCACACTGTGAATGTGTCGTCCACATATCTCCAGAAGACTGTCGGTCTTAATGTAGCTGAATTGAGGGCTTTTTCTTGAAGTGGATGTGATCCTCCGCCCACCAGCTAAGACCTCAGCTCTTCTGGGATCCGTCAAAGATGATCTGTTATTACGAAAAGCGGGAGCTTATGAAATCTCTTGTGAGTGTGGAAAATGTTACATAGGTCAAACCATGCACACTGTACAGGAATGATGCGTTGAGCACCAGCGGATACACGCCTTCTTCAGTCTAACAAGTCTGCAGTAGCCGAACATTGTATTTCTACTGGCCATTCCATGATTTACAAAGAAGTAAAGATTTTAACCACAGCTTTTACTTTCTGGGACTCAGTTGTAAAGAAAGCTGTACACATACAACTGGCGGACAACCTGTTAAATTGTGATGACGGATTTCATCTTGACAATGCATGGAAGCCACTTATATCACACCTTCGATCCAAAAGAATGTCTGCGTCTTCACTTCTGATTGATGTTACCACTTTTAATGATTAATTATTCATTTGTAAGCACTGTGGATATGAAACAGTGCTGTTTATGTTTGCACTCAGTGCTCACATGTTTATCTTTGAAGTATATATTCATCTATGACCAGCGTAGCAGTTATGAATGTGATATCTACCATGCGCAGTCTAATCCTCAGTAGCTTTGCATCACGTGATTTACCATATAAATAGGCACGTGCAGACCCTGAGAACTCAGTCTTGCACTCGCCTTGAAGATGGCTGTTAGGTTTGCAGCCGAAATATCGGACGAAGAATTGTCTCTGTCCCGGATGCACTCCCGAAAGATGATGGAATATTATGTCCACCGGGAAAACTTCAAGTACTACCTTTCATTTTTGAACATATATTTATTACATGAATGGTACGTGATAATTCCACATCTAATGTTAGGCCTAAATATTTCACCACCTCCGCAGGTATAGTTTTGTCAGAAATCTCAAGAATCTAGTTCATGTACTAGCTGTGCTACCTTGTAAATGTCACAACAGCCACATTCTTGGGATTTACTCTTAGGACCTGCTCCATACTCCAATTCTGCACAATGTTCTGTGAACAGTGTGCCATTTTTATAATGTTGTTGTTGTTGTTGTTGTTGTTGTTGTTGTTGTGGTCTTCAGTCCGGAGATTGGTTTGATGCAGCTCTCCACAATACCCTGCCATGAGCAAGCCTTTTCAACTCCACATAAGAATGGCAACCTACATCTGTCTGAATCTGCTTACTGTATCCATCTCTCTGTTTTCCTCTGCGGTTTTTACTCCACACACTTCCCTACAACGCTAAATTCACAATTCCTTGATGTCTAAGAATGTGTCCTACCAATCGATCCCTTCTTTTAGTCAAGGTATACCAGAAATTCCTTTTCTCCCCAATTCTGATGAGTACCTCCTCATTAGTTACACAATCCAACCACCTAATCTTCAGCATTCTTTGGTAGCACCACATTTCAAAAGCCTCTATCCTCTTCCTGTCTGCACTGTTTATCACCCATGTTTCACTCCCATACAAGGCAACACTCCACACAAATGCCTTCAGAAAGGATTTCCTTAGGCTTAAATCAATATTTGATGTTAACAAATTTTTCTTTTTCAAGAACGCTTTTCTACCCTTTGCCATTCTGCATTTTATATCCTCTGTACTGTGTCCATCCTTTGTTATTTTACTGCACAAGTAACAAAACTCATCTACCTCCTTTATTGTTTTGTTACCTAATCTAATTCCTTCTGTGTCACCTGATGTTCTTAGAGTGTACTCCATTACCCTAGTTTTGCTCTTGTTAATGTTCATATCATATCCCCCCTTTAGCACATTGTCCATTCCATTCAACTGCTCTTCCAGGTCCTTTGCTGTCTCTATAAGAATTACTATGTCATAGGCAAAATGCAATATTTTAATTCTTCACCCTGAACTTTTATTTCTTCTCCAAATTTCTTCTCGCTCTTCTTTATAGCTTGCTCAATGTACAAATTGAACAACATTGGAGAAAGGCTACAACCCTGTCTTTCTCCCTTCCCAACCACTGCATCCCTTTCATGCCCTTCAACTCTGACAACCGCTGTCTGGTTTTTGTACAAGTTGTAAATAACCTTACGCTCCCTATATTTTATTCCTGCTTGTTTAAGTACTTGAAAGAGTATTCCAATCAACATTATCAAAAGCCTTCTCCAAATCTTAATGTGCCTTCTGGGACAAGCCATAAAGTGAGTATTGCCTCCCATGTTCCTACATATCTCCTGAACCCAAACTGATCTTTCCAGAGGTTGACTTGTACCAGCTTTACTATCCTTCTTTAAATAATTTGTGTTAATATTTTGCAACCATGACTTATTAAACTGATGGTTCTGTAGTTTTCACACCTTTCTGCACCTGCTTTCTTTGGAATGGGGACTATAACATTTTTCTTAAAGCCTTAGGGTACTTCACCTGTCTCATACATCTTACACACCAGGTGAAACAGTTTTGTCATGGCTCGCTTTCCCAGAGACTTCAGTAGCTCTGAGGGAATGTCATCTACTCCAGGGGCCTTGTTTCGACTTAGGTCTTTCAGTGCTCTTTCAAATTCATCTCTTAGTATAGTATCTCCTATTTCATCCTCATCTTCTTCTTCTCCCCTTCCTACAATATTGCCGCTAAGTTCACTTTCTTCGTAGAGCCTCTCTATATACTCTTTCCACCTTTCAGCTTTCCCTTCTTTGCTTTTCATCTGTGTTATTGATATTCATAGAGCTGTTTTTCTTATCTCCAAATATCTCTCTTATTTTTCTGTTGGCTGTATCTATTATTCTCCTATTTATACATTCTTCTACATCCTTGCATTTGCCTTCTAGCACTCCTGCTTAGCCATTTTGCACTTCCTATCAATCTCATTTCTTAGTTGCCTGTACTCCATTTTGCCTGTTTCATTTACTGCATTTTTATATTTTCTCCTTTCGTCTATTAAATATATTATGTCCTGTGATATCCAAGGATTTTTTGTAGGTCTTGCCTTCCTAACTATTTTGCCCTCTGCTCCCTTCACTATTTCATCTCTCAATGCTACCCATTCCTCCTCTACTGTTTTATTTCACCCGTTTCTGTCAATTGTTGCCTAAAGCTCCCTCTCAAATTCTCAAGAACTTCAGGTTCTTCAGTTTACCCAAGAGGATGCCATCATCATATGTTCATACAGTAGAGCTGCATGCCCTGTAGTTTCCACTTGCATTCAGCCGTTAGCAGTAACTGTGTGGCAAAGCCACATTAGCTGATGTTACAAGGCCACCTCAGTCAATCATCCAGACTGTTGCCACTGTAACTACTGAAAAGGCTGCTGCCCCTCTTCAGGAACCACACATTAGTCTGGTCTCTCCACAGATACCCCTCCGCTGTGGTTGCACCTAAGGAACGTCTATCTGTATCGTTGAGGCAAGCAAGCCACCTCACCTTGGCAATGTCTGTGGTTCATGGGAGTGGTTTTTATAATAGAAATAACAAATTTGCAAAAGAATCACTATGACTACACTGAATAGGTATAATATTATGACTTGGTAACTGCTATTGATATGAACTCGTCCAGGCAATATCAGTGTCATCTGATGAAGAATGACTTCTAGTTAGACACATATACAATGCATGTAGTATCATTGAATGTGCTGCCCATTTGTAGATTAGGGAAGTTGTGTGATCTATATGAGTTTGATGAGGGTAGATTGTGATGGACTGAAGGCTCGACATGAACATTTCAGGAACTGCATGTCTTGTTAGCTGTTCAATGAGTGTTGTGTTGAGTGTTTCCAACAAGTGGTGAAACCAAATTCAGATGTTGAGGGGTTTGGAAGCCTCCCCACATTACATTCCTAATGTGCAATGGATAGAAGCTGTCAAAGTGAAGGCACTGTTGGTTGTTCATTTGATAAAAACAACAGCCCACTATTGTCCATACAAAACAAGTTTATTTTGTGATTCAAGTAAGGCCAATCAGCACCCTTAATGAGTAGTTTGTAACCATTTATTAATTCCTTATCAAATGATATTTATTTTGGACTCAATGACCCGGAAATTGTGTGTTTAGATCACCAGTGCTTTGCATTGTAATATTAGATTTGGTATGTGTTGATCACCCTCACCATACAGTTTAAAATTAGACCTTATTTATTAACCCTCATCATGTGTAAATATTTTGTACAGTTTGCGTCACTTTTATTATAACTCTCTGCTGTAGTGTAGTGCACACCGTGTAATTCTAATCATGCATGCCTATGTACTTGCAGTGCCCATCACCAGAAGTGCGTGCCCTCTATGAATGAAGGTGGATGTAGTGCAGAGTCGCACAGGCAGTTGTGTAGTGAATGCCAAACTGTTAAGTTGTTATGTTCAGTTCTCTACTTAATGGCTGACATAGACCATTTATGTTAGACGTCATATGATAAAGTCCAGAGGTTACAACAATCATTGGCGATGAGTGTGTTAGTTTCCATGCGCTCTCTTTTTTGCCTAGGTTCAATGGAGGCCTTTTGAAATGACAGAAGCTACACTCAACAAAGTTTTATGCCATCTTGTTGATCAACAGATAGCTCTTGGCACAGCATTGCAAAACCAGACTCAGGTCTTTGCAACAGCTTTGGAGAATCTTACCCAGGTATTTCAGTCTTTGGCTTCGGCTCTGTCCGCTTACATGTGCCCCACAGAGCCGGCCGTGTCTATCCCTGTCTCATACCCGCCACCTTTCCCTGCATTTGACGAGGCCACAGAAGAGTGGGAATCTTACAAAAAGCGTCTGCAGCGACATTTTCAGGCTTATGATGTCTGCGATGCTCGGCTGTGCTGCGCCCTTTTTCTTTCATGGATTTCTCCTAAGATTTATCATTTGTTGTGTCAACTGGCCCCCCTGCAGGACCCCAAGTCTTTTACTTTCAATCAGATGTGTCATTTACTGTCTTCTTACTACTGCAAGCATACTCATGTTGTAGCTGCTCGAGTGGAGTTTTATAGATGCTTTAAACAACTGCACCAGTCATATCAGGCTTAGGCGGCCGAATTACACAGTCTTTGTCGCCATTGCAATTTTGTTTCAGAGGTTGACAAGGAGTGTTATGCAGATCAGATGGTCAGGGATGTGATTATTCACCTGGTGCCCAACAGGGAAGTGAGGGAGTGTGCCTTACAACCCGAAAATCCTTCGTTGTCAGAGGTCTTAAAAATGGCCAACCTTTCAAAGTGTCGAGGATGGTGGGAAATCAAATCAAGGATTGGTGTGACGTACCGGCTGTTCAGCCTTCCTCCTCTCACCACCCGCAGGTAGACAAGCTCCCTGTGGAGGACATTGCCACGGTTACCCAATGCTCTGTATGGTAGAGTGGTAAGCGTCCTATGCAACAGCAGAAGCTGCAGCCCGTAACATCAGATGACACAGGACCGCTCTAGTGCCCCCTTGCCCTCCTGCCCTTGTTGCTTTGTAAGTCACGGTCGATCCGCTTGCCCTCAGCGTGGGGCATGTGCCATCGGTGCAACAAAAAAGGTCATATTTTGTCTGTGTGCAAGTCTAATCTGTCTGTGCAGGATAATGATAGGAATGTAGATACGGAAGTCAACTGTGTGGCAGCACTTTTCATGGGTCCTTCTAAACATTTCCTGGACCTAAAAGTTTGCAACAAGGTCCTCCATATGCAGGTCGATATGGGCATAGCTGTTACTCTGTTAAACTCACAAACATATGTCAAGTTGGGCTTCCCTCCCCTGCAGTCAGTCACTCACAAGTTGCTCAGTTATAACAAACAATGGATTCCAGTGCTTGGCCATTTTACCGCTCAGGCAGCATACCGCTCTGTCATTTGCCACTTAACCTTTCTTATAGTGGGCAATGCAACCACAGAGAATCTTTTTGGTATGGACACATTTCAGTTGTTTGGGTTTTCTATTTCGGACGATGTCAACCTAGTCTGGAACAAGGTACCCTACCCGCAACTGGATGAGCTCTGCTCGGAATTCTCTTCTCTATTTACACTGGGTTTGAGTTGAGCTGTGTCTTTTCAGGCACACATATCTATGAAACATTTCGCACACCTGTGTTTTTTAGGGGTGGGCCAGATACCGGTGCTCCTCTGCGATTCTGTCAAAATGGAATTAGATTGCCTCACATCCCTGGGGAGTCCTTTGTCCTATTTCCTCAAGTGAGTGATCTTTTCCTTTGGTCATTGTAATAAAGCCAACTGGCAAGTTGCTGCTCTGTGGCAATTTTAAGAGCACAATCAATGCACAGTCAGTCATTGACACTTATCCATTGCCTTGCCAGGAGGAATTGCACACCAAGTTGTCAGGACATTTTTTTTTGGAAGGTGGATTTGGCAGAGGCCTATCTTCAGCTTCCCTTGGATGAGAAGTCGCAGCATTTGTTGGTGGTTAATATACCATTTGGTGTATATCAGTATTTACGCCTACCGTTTGGGGCTGCCAGCACCCTAGCCATATTCCAGTGGTTCCTGGATCAGCTCACAGTACCAATTCTGGGCTGTATTACTTATCTGGACGATATTGTGGTGTCTGGCATGTCTGCTGATGACCACTTGCGGAACCTACGATCCCCTTTTTTTTTTTTGGTACTCCAGGCCACTAGACTCAAATGCATTCTAGGTAAGTGCAACTTCTTCCAATTCGCTATTGTCTATCTAGGTTTTGAAGTTTCACAAAAGGGTGTCACCCCTTTACGGCAGCATGTCATAGCCATTTCGCCCTTACCTCACCCTATGTTGGTGCAGGAGTTACAGGTTTTTGTCGGCATGATTGCATATTATCACAAGTTTCTTCCGATGCTGCGTCCATAGCGCAACCATTACATGGCCTTTTGCACAATAGGTGTGTGTTTTCAGTGGTTTCAGGCATGTGAGAATGTGTTTTCTCTTTTGAAACAAAAATTACAGTCTACGCCTGTTTGGTCCCCTTCCAGCTCGGGCAACAAGTAGTTTCAGCCACAGATGGGTCCCAGCATGGGGTGGGAGTAGTCTTGGTCCATAGGTATGAAGACAGTACTGAGAGTCCCATTGCTTATGCGTCAAAAGCATTGAATTTGGCACAACTCAAATATTCACAGATAGAAAAAGAGGCCCTTGCCATCGTGTATACATTGCACAAATTCTAAGTTTTTTTCTGTATGGCACAAAATTCCATTTTATCACAGATCATAAGCCCTTGATTTCCCTGTTCAACCCTTCCACATCACTATCGGATGATAGCGATGGGCCCTGTTTTTTTCACGGTTCAACTATGAATTCCATTTTCACCCCACGGCCCAACATGCTAACACCGGCCGACATGCTGTCTCGGCTTCCAGTGGATCTCGACCCTGTTTTTTATGGTGGCAAATTGGTCTGTTTTCATTTGGATGCAGTGGAACAACAGGTAGTGGATGGTTTTCCTCTTACCGCTTCACTTGTTGCAGCCACGGTTACAGCCAATCCCATGTTACGACAGGTGGTCTCTTTCGTACAACACAGCTGGCTAGAGAGGCCTCCAGACCATGTTTTGGACCCACTTCACAATTACTTTTCCTTTCGGTATCAGTTTTTGGACAGGGATGTTGTCCTCTTACTGTCCACGGCAGGCGCACCACCTCGGGTGGTCGTTCCCTCCTCTCTATGTCGCGAGGTCTTCCATCTTCTGCATGCAGACCACTGAGGTATGTCCCATACAAACCACTAGCCCGCCGTCATGTGTTCTGGCCAGGCCTGCTCAAAATGTGCAACTCACCAGGCTGCTCCATGCGCGTGCCTTTCACCGTGGCCAGATCTGGAATAGGTACTTTCTTGAATCCCTTCTGACTATTGGTGGTCAACATGTTTTCAAAGTTTCCATATGTGGCATGTTGCACTTCTATGTTAACAGCAGTAACAGTTTCAGTGTTATCAAAGATCTTTGCTTTCGAAGGCCTGCCTGCCACTTTAGTTACTGATAACGGCCCACAGTTTTATTCTCAAGAATTTGCTGAATTCTGTGCCTGGCGAGGTATCCGTCATGTGCTGGTGGCCTCTTTTCACCCCCATTCTAACGGGGACATCGAACATCTTGTCAGAACATTTAAGACCCAGATGAAGAAGTATGTAGTTCAATCTTCATCCGACATAACATTAGAGAGATTCCTGGCTTCCTACTCTTTTACACCAATCGGTGATAAGAGCCCAGCAGAACTCTTACACAAGGAAGTTTTGTCTATTCTTCTGTACGGCCATCAATATACAACCATCTGAACTCAATCCATCATTGGGGGTTACACCTGGCGACTGGAGCATTTTACATCAGCCCTGTTGGAAGCCTTTACACCAAATCTGCCGAATTACCATTGAACTATCGGCATGATATACTATTATGTCGGTATGCATGCTATCTGTTGTGGTTTGCCCAACCATCTATCTTACCCATTGTTCTTCAATGACTCCCTTGATCGCCAATATGGACTGTCTGCAACTGTCTTGTTTCCTCCTGAAGTTCGGTTTTGTCGCCTTCTCCTGCAAATTGATTTTATTCTCCCTACCATCTTTCGAACGCATGAGAGCCCAACGCCACCGTGGCTCCAGGTTTGTGTTCATTTTGATCTCAGCTCACTCCCGGAGGAGAGTACTCCGGATTTGGTATATCGCTCGAGGTTTGTCGAACTTTGCTCGCAGCTTGATACTGCCATTTGTGTCTATACAGATGGTTCACAAATCACTGATGGTGTCAGATCTGCCTTTGTCTTTGGGGATGACAGGTATCAATACAGACTTCCTGACCAGCGTTCAAATTTCACATCTGAGCATTTTGCTCTCTTATCATGCTGTTCTGTATATCTGTTGCCACTGCCATTCTTCCTCTGTCATCTGCTCTGACTCTCATTGCCTTTCAGATTCTTAAAGACCAGTATCCGATTCATCCTGTCATACACCGAATCCAATGCTCTCTTCAGTTGTTAGTGGATGACAGTTCTCACATTTGCTTCCTGTGGGTACTTGGCCATGTAGTGTGCCTGGGAACGAGGCTGCTGATGCAGCGGCCAGGGCTGCAACCCTTGTGCCTTGTACAGCTACCCTCTGTGTTCCATCCAGTGATATTAAAAGAGTCTATTTGCCCATGCATTTTATCATCGTGGCATAGTTTGTGGTCCTTGGTTCATGCCAATAAGCTTAGAACCATTAAACCGATCGCAACAACTTGGAAGACCTCCTCACGTCCGTCTCAGTGAGAGGAAGTTATCTTGGCCCGGTTGCCGATCGGACATTACCAGTTCAGCCACCGCCACTTGCTGACAGGGGACCCTGAACCATTGTGTTACTGTGGTCACCCGCTTATGGTGCGCCATATTTCAATATCCTGTTCTAATTGTAATTATGCCTGTTTAGCCTATGATGCACGAGCAGTTGCAATTTATACAGAAGCCTGATTTATCAAAGGACATTTAATTCCTCCTCTTAATGTATTTCACCCTATGGTAAAATAAATAAATAAATAAATAAAATAAATAAATAAAAATAAAATAAAATAAAAAATAAAAAGCCTCTTACATGGCTGAGAGCCTCGGACGCTGCTTCACTTGCTGGGGCCCCTGCAAGGGCACCTCTGCACGGTGGCGCCGGCTCGTTTCCATCTAGGCTTTGTGGTGAATGCCTGCAGGTTCAGCCGCTCATCCGCCACCCAAAATGGATTCCAGTGGTCGACACGTGCTTTTCTGGCCACTGGCTCTGTGAGGTCCGCATGGAGGATGACCTCACATCTCGACATGTCGATCAATTGCTTCCTAGGGTGGCAGGTTGGGAGCGGGAGGATGTCCTGACACACATGCAGTTTCATCCGTCACCTGATGAGTCCGAGCACCAAACCCAGCATCCTCCTGGCTGACATTCCACGGTTTCCAGGAGCAGGGTCCATCAACACCTATGATTTGGCCGGTGTCTGCCCCTCCTGTGGTACCGGCTCCACATCCATTGCCTCTGTCACCGCCTCTGCCGCCTCTGCCACCATCACTGCTCACAGTTACGCCACCTGCGGCACCGGGCGAAAGTGATGACAGTGTCATGGACTACGACTCAACTTCTCTGGTCATATCTCACTGGCCACCAACAGGCAGGGATGCTGTGTTGCATGGGGCTCTCAGTCTGCGAGGTCATACTTCTTGGTTCGGGCTCGGCGCTTTGACCATGAGGACGAAATGGATGTGTCATGTGTAAGAGTTTAGTTTTTCTCCGTAGAAGAAGATGTGCTGTAGTGCAGTGCCTAATTCTAATCGAGCATGCCGGCTATGTACTTGCAGTGCCAGAGGCGCGCGAGACTAGAGACAAGCAGCGCGCCCACTATGAACGTAGGCGGATGTAGCGCAGCGTCATGCGGGCAGTTGTGTAGTGAATGCCAAACTGTTAATTCATTATATTCAGTTCTGTACTTCACAGCTGCAGCTGGCCATTTATGTTAGAATAATATAATAAAGTTTGGAGGTTACAACACTGTCGTGTTTAGTCTGTATCCAGTTTAAGCCCAGGATAAAGCAACTTTCAATGAAACATCTTTTTGCAATCATTGGCATGCTGTTTTGTTTTTGTTTTGGAATCATAGTGACAAATTTCATTTGCTGATTCCTGATTCAACTATATAGGATTTGTATTAACATTAGCAGGTTTACCGTTTTGTTTTCTTGCTGTCCCACAAGACCTTTAGAGCAGTCTGCAACAATCTTTGATGTTTGTTAGGGTGGGTAGACTTATAAAACATGACAGTTGGTGAATTGTGACAAAACTAACATCAGATGTTAATGCTTCTTCAAGAACTTTGTCTGAAAACAGAGTGCACTGAACACTTACAACAATGGGCCCCTGCAGCTGATGATCCATGCAGGCATCGGCAACTATGACTAAAATTGGCACAGAATCATCATCATTGCATGTTAGCACAGTGGCAGAGCATAGCATGGTGTGATGAATCCCGATACCTTCTTCGTCATGTCTGGAGCAGCATTCGAAACAATCATCTTGGCGGTGTATCAATTATGCTCTGGGTGATGTTCACATGCATTGATGGACCCAACGGGGCTCATGCAAGGTACCATGATAGCCTAGAAGTTTAAAATACTGGTTGCAGACCATGTACACCTCTTCATGATGGTCATGTTTTCCAGATGCAGTGGCATTTTTCACTATTTTCCAAGGGCAGGAATTTGGTTTGTTCTCTACGCCTTACCTGTTACGATACGTAGCCTAAGGTCTACTTGGTCATGTTATATTCAGGGTATTTAAAGATGTAACTCACTAGAATTTGTCCATGACATAATTGTATTAAAGTACTTGCTGTGAATTAATGCTTTATCCACATTTAATATAGCTTCATATAGCCTATACTACATAACTGTACACACCTTGTAATCCTTATGCCTTACTGCTTGTATTACATGGCCCAGTGTCCACCTATCTATTTCATGCACTGCTCTTTTAGACTTGATTATATATGTTAATTGTAGATTATTTACAAACTCATTGATGCATACTATGCTCAATACCATCCATTAGTGTACCTCTGCATTTGTTAATTATAATTGTACTAGTTTGTCACAGGATAACATTCTGCAATATTCCCTAACATTACAGTTTTATGCATATTTCATTTACCTTACTTTATACTTTGACAAACAATGGTTATTATGGGACATATTTATTTAATGTTTTCAGGGTCCAAAATGTCTTTTTACGTAATGTTTAAATAACACTCTCTGCATCAGTTGCCATGACATCTCATCAAAGATATATCCTCTGATGGTGGTTAAAGATATATTATTTTCACACTATGAATACTTCAATATCTGCTAAGTTTATCAGATCAACTATGTAGTTCTCGATCAGCTTGTTCAATTTTGTAGGTATTGTCTGGATGACACTATTATGTTTTGTCATATTTCATTCTAACTTGTAATAATGGAAACTCCAGTTTGGAATTAATAATGTAGTAATAAGGACAGTTTACAACTCACCACAAAGATGTGGCGATGAGCTGCAACAGCTTTTTTTGTCGTGGTTATAAAGACCTCTGTTGAAAGCTGCTGGCTGTCGCATCTTTGCTGTGAGTTGTAAATTGTCCTTATTACTATATTATTTATTGTAACTTGTGTATAATTCATGAGTGTAAAAATTTTTAACAGACTCTTCTGATGATGGATAATATCCAAAACCGGTAAAGTTCTAAATACAATAACAGCTGATGGTTGACTATGCATTTTTTAAATATATTTGTTGGTTGTATTGTTGAAAGTGTACTTGATATCCCAGAAGATGCAAAGAGCAATTTCTAAAAGTAGTTTGCATGGTTGATGTGCAGTTTGTTTTACATGTAAAGGAACCTCAGTTAATCCCCTTTGCACATTAACCAGTTTATCTAATGCCTTTAAAAAGCAGAGGACAGGATAGACTAGTCAATATTGTATCTGGTTTGATAAGTTTTCCCTAGGTGGTAAATGAAAAGAAATCCATGGTGGATAATAACCATCATGGAAACAGAGACTACAATACTGTAGATCAGTTTCTGTATTTCTTGCCTTGAATTTAACTGTCAGATAACTGACAAACAACCTGTGTCACTTCTCACATTGAAACATAACAGTGAGGGGGGGGGTTTCTTTGTCTTAGCAAAGGTGTTTAATGATTGCTCTGCCTTTAGGTCACAGGTGGCTCATGAATCAGCATGAGTGAGGTCTGAAGTTTTCTGATAATTTCAGAAAGGCTGTGAGTGATTCTGAAAGCAAGGTATTTCTTGAGTGCCAGGAGATGATAGTTTTGGGTAAGAGGAGAATGACTTTATTGCAATTTTGATTAGAGTTGTTCTTTTGCTGGAATGTAGATATCTTTTGAGACAAGCTTGTATGAGAGATTTAGGTCTGAGTGAGGCCTGCATTGTGGGCTACTTGTGTGTGATTATGGCTTCAGTTGGACTTAGGTGGAAGATATTCTTGGCTTAGAAGTTTATTCAGGAACACTAAGCTAGGCTTGTTGATTATAAAAGGGGATAAGTGATAGTGTTGTGAGTGGTGCTTGTAAGGAGAGATGGGAGAGTGTTACAACTAAGGTTGCAAGTTTTGTTCAAGTTTATTGCTGGCTTGAAGGGGAATTAACAATTTACTCACATTCTCAGGGCCTGGAATGTGGAAGATGACCCTATCATACATGAACATTTTTATGGGCTGGAGAGATGTGCCATCCAAGAGCAACCAAAAGCTGCAGCATCTCACTTGGTACAGCCATTGGTTGTAAAATTTATGTAATAACTTGTGAGTTTAATGCAGTGATTTCTGCTTGCAGATACTGGTGCCTCACACATTTTGTGAAAATCAACAAACCAGTAAACTGTTTTCAAGCATAAATGAAATGTTTCCTACAGTGACATTAACATCTGTACAGAGGAGGCACTTTAATGAAACTAGTGGTCTAACCCAGGTGCAACATCTTTGTGCAACTGAGTTTGCATCAGTTGAACTGTTGGTACAGCACAAGTAAGTTTCATCTTAGCAATATTGATGTTCAGTTCTGTTTGTCATATTGAATAAGAACTGTTGTTTGTGCATGATATTTAAAGAGAAAAGGTAAATATTTCTAGAGCCAGATTTATGGACACTTTCTGGTTAAAAATTAATATCAAAGGTTTCAATTTTCATTAAATATGTTTAAATATTTGTTCTCTCTTTGTATGTGTGAGAATAATAAATGCTTGTCAAAGGACTGATGAGTTGCAATTTGTAGTGTATACTTTGACTTGTCCTGTGTTCCTAAAAGTCCTCTTCTTTATGAGAGCTACAGAACATCATGGCATTATTAGAGGTCATGCTCCTTTACTAATAAGTACATCACTGGTGAGATACTAACCCCTAAGATTTCTTTCTTCCACTAACTGGGTGGCTGAGTCACATTAATTGAGTTGTTAAACTGGTAGTTATAAAATCATTTAAATCAGATCATAATTTGGAATTTATTTAATAACTGTGAATTTTCCCTTCCTAACTGCATGAAGGAAGGAAGGAATATTAGGGTTTAACATCACAGTTGCATCAATGGATATAATACTTCAATGGCAAATTGTGAACAAATTACAGCTGTCCAGTTGCATGATATGGTGTATTACGTAAACCTTGACGTAAGTTTCAGCAAAAATAATTTTGCCTTCCTCAGAAGAATTAAGAATTACCTGACCAAAGTGATAAACAAAGCAGTCATATGGATAATATTGATATACATAACAATGATAAAATAAGTAAGAGATTAAAAGTACAGCAATAGATGAGAATATACTCACAAATTAATTCAACCTGAAAGTTGTTGTTAAATAAAACAGAATGAAGTGCCAATATGTAGCTATCTCCATATCATGGGAAAAAAATTAAAATATTATAACTGTAATGTAAATAAGGTAAAAATTGGGGAGCAATGCTACACATAGGCCGAGTGAGCACTGATAGAGGCTTAGGAACACCAGTGATGTGTGCCCGCACTAAGTGGCATCAAGAAGGCTGATGGGTGTGCCCACAATCACAGAAGTGAAAGTATATGGAGAAAAGGAAAACTATGTATAACAAAATTACTGGCAGAGATGGAGGGACTAAATAACGATGGGGAAGCAGATGAGACTTTATATGCATGAAGTCTGGAGCTGAGTCATGTGCATGGCATAATTGTATATCATGCATGTTAAAGAATTGCTACACCATGATTACAAAATAGTATAGCTTAAGACATTATTATCTAATACTTTCCTGTGTATTTTATTATTTCTATGTTTGAAGGCATAACAAGTCTTATTGGCATTAGATTACTTTATTATCTTGTACATAATACTTCATATTTTATTATATATTCCTCTGACAAAACCAATATCATTGTACAATGATCTATGGTGAATAAAATTCTTGATTCATGATATATAAGTCATACTTTTAATTTCTTACTTATTTTATCAACATCATGTATATGATTGCTTTGTTTATCTTTTTTGTCAGGTAACTCTTCTGAAGAAGGCAAAATTATTTTTGCTGAAACCTATGTTGAGGTTTACATAATAAACCATATTATGCAACTGGTTGGCTTGGAATTTGTTCACAATTTTATCATGTTCCACTGTTGCTGAACTGTAGCCATGTTGAACTTAAATGGCATATGAACTGTAAATAAATCTTTAAAATAGTCTGCATTTTCTAGGTAGAAACACTACAATAATGGTAAAATAATAATGCAGATATGAGCAGAACTAAATAAGTAGAATTTTTGAATACTAGTAAAACATGAAGTAAAAAATGATTCATTTTGTGTGTGTGTGTGTGTGTGTGTGTGTGTGTGTGTGTGTGTGTGTGTGTGTGTGTGTGTGTTTTAATGACTCACTGTTTGTGGTTTCAGTGACTAGTCTGCTTTACTCCTAAAGTATTTTTCTATTATTTTTATTCATGAGTAATGTATCTTGCAGCTTAGTTACCAATCAGTGTTTCACCCAGTTGTTTTACTTCTTGATCAATCCTAAATTTCTAAAATTCTCTTTCTTGATGAAAACTGTGTCACAGAATGTATGTATGAATGAATTTCTAAATATAAGTGCTTCTATGTGACTGTTATTTTTTGGCCCACTTTAGGTTACAGTAGTAACACTAAAAGTGGGTCTTTGCGATTGTTTCGAAATTTATATGAAAATAACGGCTTAACCATCCATCTGACACAAAAATGGAATAATCGAATTTGTAGAGGAGAAAATTCTCTACAACTTTGCTCCCTTATGTTTTTTTCATATCTCGTATCATTTAAGAGATATTTGCAAAAATAAAAGAGATTTGGCACCCTCCATTGAATTAACGAAAACCAGCCGTTTGGAGATGTCACATGACATTCCTCGCCCAAAACCAAAGACCTTGTAGAAAATAAGCCCAGAACTCTCTCCAACATAAGCCATCTTGTGTTGCTTATTTGATGATTTTCTTATTGTAACTTACACATTGTCATTTCAAAGCAATGGCGCACTGAAGAATTAACAAAAACATGTAATTCTTCGTACGATAAATGATAAACTAGTGTCTATTTCCAATTGTTAGCCGTAGCATAGTGGGCAATGGGTCAGTCTGTGACGCTGAAGGTCAGTGGTTTGGATCCCGCGATTACCCAATTTTTTTTTTTCTAAAAGAGTTTAGACACTCTTATTAATTAAATAGAGCTATGTTCTTCAATGTTTAGAATTGTGCATACATAAGAATGCTCCCTCTGAAATGCGTGTTTGTTCTATTATGTGAACATGCCGTCAAATACTTAACAACGAATTGAAGCATATGCACGTAAACTGGGAGGATACTGTAATAATGAACATTCTGCACAAAGTGCTGATACAAGTAGTTTCATATATAAAGGAAGGCCCAGATTTCTGTGGAAAGTGTAGTTCCTTAATCAAATAGAAGGGAAGTGTATATATTGCAACAAATTACCTTGTGTGTGATTGTTTTTTTTTTTTTTTTTTTTAAAGCATTTATTCACTATTTGTGGAATATATTGAAAGTCATTCATTAGAATCAATGCATCTACTAAAATGTTCGTCTTTCACATCGTTGCTATGGACACTTTTAACGTAGATGGTATTACCTTTCCTGTTGTTCAGATATGACTTCGTTCATGTTACACTGTTCTGCGCTAAAATAACGAGCAAATATTCTATTTCAAACTGTGATTACATTTTTTTTACAGCTAAAATCACAAACGCAATAAGTGTGGTAATACTGAATTCCACATACCTCTAGTACTCAATATATATACAAAGTTACAGTATCTCCCCAGTTCATGTACATGTGTTAAAGAAGTCTACGTTTACAATTCATTGCTATGTATTTCATGGCGTGTTCTCGAACAGAACAAATGTGCTTTTCTTAGAAAGTGCTGTTACCTTTGAACAACTCAGAATCTTGCAGAATACAGTTGCATTCAGTTAACAAGAGTGTGCAAAAACCTTTTAGGAAGCAAGAGAAAAAATAAAGTGGGACAAAAAAATTGACAGTGGTATATAAACAGTTTTTTTTTTCAGTGGAATCAATGCTTTGCGGTCATTTGTTCATATTTGTTCTGGATTGTTCATTGAGAATTTTACTCAGCTTTTTATTTTATTACAGATGGCGTTGAACCAACACTGTCTGAAGAGAAGGCCTGTGCACTGCCATGCCACGTCACATCACCTACTCTGTATGATGTGGCACGGCAGTACACAGGCCTTCTCTTCAGATGGTCTTAGTTGAACCATCTTTCGTTTTCTCTCTTTTGATTGGTTTGAATGGGTACTTTGTGAATGTTGGTTTGTTTTGTCCTATTTTGATCGTTTTGGATAATTCAGTTTTCTCGTTACAGAGAGCATTGAGCTACCATGCCGGCAACCCTCTGACTGTGCCCTACCAAGTTCCGAACCACCGCGTAACATGTTCATACATCACAAACTAATTCCTCCCCTATTACACTATGGCGAACAGCTGTGAGAGTAATCCGTGATTGTTGAACTATTGATGGCAGGTGTTAACTAACCAACCAACATTAGGTTATAATTCATTGTCCTAAGAATGATGTGTTTTTGATAATTTTCAGTGCGCCATTGATTTGAAATGACAACGGTTGAGCTATAATAAGAAAATCATCAAATAGAGAAAGCAAGATGGCATATGCAAAAGAGATTTTGGGGCAAGGGATGTCATGTGACTGATTTACGAATGCCAAATGTACGCTGTGTTCCATCCAGGCTATAGTCACTCGTCCAAACACCAAATGTATGCTATGTTCGTTCCAGCCTATAGTCATTCGTAACCAGAACAGGCAAAGAAAGTAAACTACCAAGGCAGGACAGGTGATAGTATTTTAACAGAAAAATATAATGAAAATGTGGGAGAGATATTAAAATGATAGTTCAAAAGAGGTAAAAGTTCAAAAAAGAGTATGTTTCTTGAAGCTAAATTCAAACATCATATAATTTTGACTGTTTGTTAAAATACGGTCAGAAAGAATATTTACATGTTGGGTGCATAGATAATTACCACAATAGTACAGTCATAATCTTATCACCATAATATTTTATTATTTAGGTTACTTTTTTGGTGCAAAATGTTTGCAAAAACTTATAAAACTACAAATCTAAAGTGGGCCATAAAACACAGCAGTGTGATTTTTTAAAGTACTTTGTTTTAATTAAAAATGAAGTTTTGATGGAATGCTTTATTTTATTATAGGTTTTATGCATTAGCATCAGCAGCAGCACTGCTGAAGTATGTGGAGTATATGCAGAATATGATATTTGCTGCAAGATCACTGAGGATTGAGTACCAAGGATCAAAAGACACCACACAGATAGGTACTTTTATGAATAAAACATTACTAATTTTGCTCATTCTTGTTTTGTGTAAATTATCAATCTATCATATAACCATATGCAATTAATTAACTTTCTTCTTAAATTACGGAATTCACATTTTATTAAGACTTTCAGAACATTTGACCCAATATATGGCATCTTACAGGACACAGCATGTGAATGTGTGGGTGGGGGAAATTAAGTGCACTTTTATGTAAGAGCATCTTGCAATACTCCTATAATATTTTAAATGTTGCAACTGTATTTGTTTGTACTAATTTTAGTAAAAGTGTTGACAACCTCAGAGTGATAACATCCTCATGGTTCATAACCTCCTCTCCACCTGCACCCTTCCGTCCCACATGCAATTAATTTTTTAACACAGGACTTGATTATATATTTTTCCCTCATCAAATTGAAACTGTAGTAATGTGTGCCTGTGTGATTCAAAATATCACTTGAACCTCCATTATGGAGGGTGTGAAAAACAACAGCTGTCAATGACAGACCCACAGAGCAATCTGTATGCACTTTACTTAAGTGTGCACAAAGTCGCACGTAATCTCATTTTTGTGTATTATTTACCAAGTTTACGGACTGTGATATTATCTTCTGTGACTCATGTTCTATGCCAAGTTCTTGTTGTCTGTGATGGTCATGTTGCTAGTGGAAAATTATTTTATTAGCAATGAACATGTTTTCATTCAAATGTTCAAATGTTTGTACAGCTTATGGGACTTAACTACGGGGTCATCAGTCTCTAAACTTACAAACTACTTACGAACTAGGACGGCACAAATATCCATGCCCAAGGGGGGATTCGAACCCCCGACCGTAGTGGCTGTGCAGACCGTGACTGAAGCGCCTCAGTCCCCTTGGCCACCGCGTCCGGCTGTTTTCATTCCCACATTTTCTTTCCATTGATTGGTCTCTACTCTTTTGCACAATCACAGATCATACAAAAAACAAGAAGCAAGAAGTTTTCATTAGAAATTTGCAGAATCGGAACCAAAATCAAATATTTCAATGCAGTGATGGCAAGTCTCTTATCCTATATGCTAAAGGCCTCATATAGGCTTTCATAGGCAAAAATTACTGTCCTAAGCTATTCGCAGACAGATTTCCCATCCATATCCCCACATATCACAAATCCTCTCTCCAATCCCAATAACCAGTTGCAAAAGAGAGTCCTTTTTGTCACATAGTTTCATCCTGGACTGGGATAATTAAATCACATCCTTCATCATGGCTTTGTTTATCTGTAATCATACCCTGAAATAAGAGACATTTTACCCAATATCCTTTGCACAGTGTTTCATATTGGTGTGATGACAAACCAGTTGTTCATCAGGATGAATGGTTATCATCAAATTTTGTCACAAAGTAAGTTGGACTACCCTGCAGCACAGTATGTCACTGAACAGAGCACTCTGGATTTCAGTGGCTGCTTTAATACCCGAGCCATTTGGATGCTCCCCTCCTTATGAAAAAGATGGCATGTATAGAAAAGGATAGTGTTCTGTTCTCGGTAAAAACACAAAAATTTAAAAGTACTCTGTGTAAATAATGTAACAGAAAGTGATTAAAGGAATCCTATGCATTAAGTGCAACTACTAGTTACACGAAAAGTGTGCCAAAATAAACTTAAAATACGTCAGCAACAATGTTTCATGGACATGTCTCGTTTGTTTACATTCCAAAATGGCAGAACTTGGAAAAGAAGTGAAGACAAAAAGTGAAATTATCAAGATCCTGCAAAATAACATTGACATGATGAAACATGAAATATCATTCTTAAAGCAAGAAAAGTCAAATTATTATGCAAAAAAGAGCTCCCAGTGTCCGAAACCTATGCAACAAAAACAAAACAACAATGCATGAATGTGTATGCCAATAGCAAGACAGAAAATGACAAAATAATGATTCCAGGTGAAGGAAATAATAGATCAATAAGAGGAAAACAATCCAGCGCTTATGAAATTGTGCAAATGGAAACAAAACAATACCACGAAAAATCGTGTGCTAACAGTAGGCCTAAAAACGGCCATAATTTCAGGACTGATATAAAACTCAAAACTCTGACAATAAATATCAATGGAAGTCAGTAACGTACAAGAAAAGGAAAGGCAGTGAATCAAGTGTACAAAGTGATGAAAATGAATTTCTACTTATTGTTGATTCTTTAGTGAAAAATGTTGTTATTCCAGAATGCAAAATTGATGTGCGACCTGGAATCAAAATGCAGCAGCTCAAAAAACACTTAAAAATGTGGAAAATTCAAACAAGAACGCTGCAGAAAATGAACTGAAGCACAAGTATAGTGGTGTGTTAATATATGTCGGGACTAATTCTATAAAATGTTACAGTGAAGAGGAAATCACAAGTGAGACAAGAAATCTGATTCGCTTAGCTAGAAGTGTTTAAATGGGTTCCTGGCTCATAATCAGCAGAATAATAAAAAGATGATCTGTAAGTAATAAATACAACTGCAAACTAAACTGTACTATAAAAGAACAATGTGATGAGCTTGGAGCAGTGTTCATAGACCCGAATAAATTCGTGAACAAAAACTGTCTAGGAAAGGATGGTCTGCATATGAACAGATTGGGGTCTCAAACATTAAGTAGGATGTTTACAGACATTTGCAAAATAATAAAAAACAAGGGAAACTAAAATGGCCTGATAGGGATGAAAAACAGAATACACTAGCTGAAAAATAAAAAAATAAGGTTAAATATCATCCAAAAATATGTGGGAGGGCAGGCTGTAGATCTAAAAATTGGTTTCTTGAATATCCAAGGATTGGACAACAAGGAACTGGTGCTTGATGACTTCTTGTCTGCGAATAAATTCGACTTGTTGTGTTCAAGTGTACACTGGGCCACCAAAGTATGTAAGTTGAAAAATTATAGTTTAATAAACAGTTATAGCAGAAGAGTCAACAAGAGAGGTGGTGTAGCAATCTATGCTGGCAAATCAATCAATTGCTAATTTACTAACTTAGATCTAGATCATCTGTGTGATGAAATGAACTTTGAAGCCACCAGTATAATAATTATCAATATGAAGCTAATAGTAGTATCATTGTACAGAGAACAAATTTAACAACTATGACATTGTCATAGGAGGTGGTGTTAATTCTGAGTTTGATATATTAACTGATTAAGCACAGTGTTAGTGAGTTGAAAAACCTATTACAACAGTTCAATATACAGTGTGTTAACTATAAAACCACTAGGGAACTAGCATGCCTAGACAATATATTTGTTAATTTTCATTGTTCCCAGGATGTGATGTAACAGTTTTCCCCTTTTCTGACCATGAATCAGTACACCTAATATATGCTAAAAGGATCTCCTCAGTCAACCGTAGTGGTACCAACTCATAAAAAGGTGGTCACTAGGCCAATGAGTAATGCAAATATCGATAAGTTCAAGAAATACCTTGCTGATAGACATTGTTTTTACCAGAGAAGTGCTGGCAGTCATTATCTATCAAATAGTGATACAGCTGAGGTAAACTTTAAATGTTTCTTTAACTCTTTCCTGCAAATACTCAATGATAACATTCCCATTAAATGTTGTAAAGCAATAGACAGAGGTAATAAAATGAAGGTGTCAAAAAGAAAAAAGAAAAACTCTTGGTATACTAAAACAATGTCTGATATGAAAGACCCTGTACTGATGCTTTTACAGACATACAAAACTACTAAATCTGAAAATGTGAAATCCTTATATGTAAGATGGAGAAATGATTATAAGATATCAGTAATCAAAGCAAAAAAGTCACACAATGACCAGCTCTTAGAGAGCTCCAACAATAAACAAAGAGCTGCTTGGAATCTCATAAACAGTTTTGTCTATACCTCTCCACAAGATTTTAATGATTATTTTATTGAATCCATAGAGGAAATAAGCAATAGCATCTGTAAGCCTGATACTAGTCCAATAGAACTCTAAGAAAAAAATTACCATGGAACAACCTATAACAACTTTCTCACTTTCTCTGAGGTTTCATCCAGTAAAATATTAAAAATAGTAATGAACTTTAAGTCATCTGATGGTGTTGCTTTGTATGATATATCATGCAATTTGCCGAAGAAAATCATTGATTCCATTATCTTTATGCTAACTCACTTCATAAATAAATGTGTGGCAGAGGGTTACTTTCCAGAGGAGTTAAAGTTATCTAGGGTGGTCCCAGTGTATAAGAAGGGTGATAAAGACAATGCAGCAAGTTTCAGACCAATATCAATGGTTCCTGCACTTGCCACAATAATAGACTACATAATCTACCCACAGTTGTATGCTCATTTTGAAAATCGTTAATGCAGCACAATTTGGCTTCAGAAAAATGTCATCAACAATTGATGCAATAGATGTATTAATGAAATGTGTCCTTAAAGTGTATGAAGATAAAAGCTTTGCACATGCCACTTTCTATGACCTGAGTAAGGCCTTCGACTGTGTAAAACATGACATACTTCGAAGAAAAAAAAAACTCCACTTTTATAGCATCAGGGATAAAAGCCTAAAACTATTAGCATCGTATCTCGAAAACCGTAGGCAAGTTGTGTCAATTGGCACTGAAAAGTCTACCAAGAAAAAGGTTCATGTGGGAGTACCACAGGGTTGGTGTTAGGACAATTCTTATTTCTGGTAATGATTAACTATCTACCCTCCTACACAATTTCAAATACTGTACTATTTTCAGATGACACCACCTTCTTAAATTGTAACAACAATCTGAACAAGTTAAAAGATTCTGTGGAATATACACTTGCTGAAGCATCATATTGGTTTAGGTCAAATGGGTTTCTTCTTAATGAGGACAAAACTCAAAAAATGGTATTTAGTCTCAGGGACAAAAGCCCTTTTAATGAGCCCAGCTATGTAAAGTTCATGGGGATATACGTTGATGACAAATTGTCCTGGGCACAACACACAAAATATATTTGTACTAAACTGTCAAGAGTATTTTATTTATTACGATGTTTCATGAAATATGTACCAGCAGCTTTGCATTCTTGTATTATGTCTTATGGACTTATTCTCAGGGGAAACGCAAGCCATGTTAACAATGCATTACTTCTACAAAGAAAAGCAATCAGAATCATCAAATGCTCCCAAAATAAAGCACATGTAAGCCATTGTTCATGGACTGTAAAATAATGGCTATTATAAATCTGTACATATATCAAGTGCTAATCTACACTAAAAAGAAATTGCTAGTGTATCATAAATTATTTAATAAGCTCCCATATATGGTACAAGACCTACCAGAGGAGGCATTTAGAAAAGCATTAAATAAATGTCTTATTGCAAACCCCCTTTTATGAATAAAAAGTTCTTTTTTTTTATTGTGAATGTGACATGAAAATATAAGTGAACAAATGACATGCAGCACTGTTATATTTAGTAATGTACTGTGAAAATATTGTAAGGTAATGTTTATACTATTTTGTCCATTGCTCTAATGGCCTAACAACAATAAAATTATCTTATTTTATCACCACTAGCTCTTCTGAACTGCACGGACAGGAATTGTCCCTTCAACACAGTCTACAGTCCTGCAACCATACTGACTTCAACCTAATATAATTTGCCATCTCTACAACCTATGCCTAACGTTATGGTTGGTTGGTTGGTTGATGGGTGGATGGGACCAAACAGATAGGTCATCAGTCCCATGACCTCTGTATGGAGAGCGAGCCAGGGTGTGGTCGGCTAAGACTGTAATGAGAGTAAAATAGAGGAACTGAAAGAGGGCTTAAAATCAAGTAGAACAGGACTAAAACCAATAGAAAAAGTGGAATTCTGCAAGGAACATTGCAACAGATCTAGAATCCCCATTAATTAATAACAAGCAGATACAGGAGAACAGTTTATGCTCCTAAATGAGAAGCATAAAAATGTAAAAAGGGAAACAATGTGAATTAAAACCAATTTAAATGAGAAATGGAAGTCATCAGGGGCGGTGGATGGTGGCGGGGGGGGGGGGGGGGGGCAGAGCTCCAAACCCTGCTGCTCGCAGGGAGGGCTACAAACCAACCCATCCTGTCCAAGCATCAGAGATAAAATCTTATAACCAAGAGTAAAAACTGCTATCACGGATAAATTCAAGGATTCTGTCAGCTATCCATGCATCATTCACAAAAACCGAGGGCAATGAGTGCAGAATTCCATATTTGGCCAAGAGGAGCGGACATTCCACTAAAGATATGAGCCACAGATTGTAGGGGCCCACAACCACAATGTGGGGGAGGCTCATTATGCAAAAAGAAAACCATGGGTCAGCCTGGAGTGACTGATGCAGAGATGGCGAAGGACAGTGGATTCCCTTTGAGAAGGGCGTAAGGAAGAACTCCAAGCTGCAGTGGTTGACTTGATGGAGCATAGTTTATTAGACAGAGCAGTAGCCTGCCAGTTGGTGTTCAAGTCCTGTACGAGTAGCAATCTCATCTGCACCCGCAAATCTGTGCCCGGGATAACCCAGGGGAAGGGACAGAGAGTTACAGCTAATCTAGCCAACTAGTCAGCCTGTTAATTTCCTAGGATACCCACATGACTGGGGACCCAGAGAAAAGCAACAGAGCAAGCAGTGCAACAAAGATCAGCAAGGAGATCATGAATATCAATGTCCAAAGGATGTGAGGAGTACCTTTGGCCTGCAGGCTGCTCAATGAGTCAGAACAGATTAAAACACAGTCCAGGGCTACCTGTTTGATAAAATAGTGCCTTACTAATAGCCATTAGTTCTACCATAAACACACTGCACGTTCCTGGCAGAGAATGGTGTTTCACACCAATGGAAGATGTAAATGCAAATCCCGTATGACCAGCAAATTTAGAGCCATCAGTGTAGAAAATCATTGCACCCTGAAATTCTTCAAGGACAGTGTGCAAACAAACATTGGAAGATTATGGGGAAAACTGAAGCTTTCGGGGTGTGGTAGAGATCTAATCGGATTTGCGGTTGAGGCACCAACCAAGGAGGGGTGTGCGGTATAGCATGACTCATACAGTCAAGTGAAGGGAGGTTGAAGTCCCTACAAAAGAAAGCAAGCTGCAATCCAATACGTAAATCCACCTCAGGGCGAGTATCAGGAGTTCTAAAACCATTGCCCTCAACGAGAACGTTATGTGTGGGATGACCAGGGTATTTATGAATGGCAATGGCATAGGACACCAAAATCTGATGGCGCCTAGTCTCAAGAGGGGTATTCCTGCTTCAGCAAGGAGACGGTCTACACGGCTGGTCCAGAAGGCACCCACAGCCAGGCGGATGCCACAATGGTGAACAGGATTCAACAATTTCAGGGCAGAAGGAGCTGCCGAGCCATAAACCTGGCACCCATAATCTAATTGGGACTGAATCAGAGCCTGGTAGATATGAATTAGTGTTGTTCAATCTGCACCCTAGGAGGAGTCAGCTAGGAAACGGAGGGCATTAAATTTCTGCATGCAGCTTATTTTCAGCTGCTGAATATGGGGCAGCCAAGTCAGTTTTTTATCAAAAAGGAGGCCCAAAAAATGGTGCTGTGCCACAACTTCTAGGTGTTGAGTACCCAAGAAGAGTTCTAGGTCAGGATGGACTGTAGTACGACTGCAGAAATGCATTACTCGCGTTTTAGAAGGGGAAAAACTGAAAACCATGTGGAAGCCCGCCAAATGGCAACTCGGAGCTGGCATTCATCTGAGGCTACCGAGTGGGAGCTGTACCATATGCAAAAGTTGTCTACATACAAAGCTGGGGTGACAAGTGACCCAACAGAACTCACCAACCCATTAATGGTGATTAAGAAGAGTGTAACACTTAACACAGAACCCTGTGGGTCGCCGTTCTCCTGGATCTGTGGGGAACTGAAGTAAGAGCCAACCCTCACACAGAACATGCGGTAGGATAAAAACTTACTGATAAAAATTGGCAGGGAGCCTCGTAGGCCCCAGTCATTGAGGGTACATAAAATATGATGACGCCAAGCGGTGTCATATTGTCGTGTTGAAATGGAAGCAGGCTTGACTTCAAAGGCAACTGAACACAGCATTCTACAGCCTTACGTAAATCAAAGAAAACAGCAACAAGATGTGGATGTTTTGAGAAGAGCTTTCTGATTGCTGTTTCCAGTCAAAGCAGATGGTCGATAGTAGACCTGCTCTCCCAGAACCTACACTGATAAGGTGACAGAAGTCCACGTGACTCAAGTAACCAGCATAGTCTGCGGGCACCCATCTATTCGAGCAGTTTACATGGCACATTTGTCAGGCTAATTGGCCAATGACTGTCCAGGGATGACGGATCCTTACCAGGCTTAATAACAGGAACCGCTATACTGTCCCTCCACTGTGAGGGGAAAACCCCTTGGAGCCAAATGCAGTTCAGTACCTGGAGTAGATATTGCTGTTGTGGGGGGGGGGGGGGGGGTGAGATGTTTGAGAAGTTGATTAAGGTTGGAATCAGGCCCAGGTGCAGAATCATGAGAAGAAGAAAGGACCAGATGTAGTTCCCATTCCGTGAGGAGTTCCTCCCAGTGAGTGGTGAAACATAAATTTGAGGCTTCAACCTGTTGTTTCTTGAGACGAAAAGCCACCGGGTAGGAAGCCATCGCTGATGCCTTTGCAAAGTGAGCCGCAAGGTGCTCTGGGAGAACCAGTGGATCAGTATAGATCCCCATCTGGTAAAGTGAGGCCAGGGATTGAAGACGGCCGCTGGCAACCTTGGATGGAGCGGAGCATAGCCCCCACCCATGACAAGGGTACAGAAGATGCCAAGCAGGAGAAAAAACGCTCCCAGAATACCTGCTTGCTCTGTTTGATTATATAACAAGCCATGGCATGAAGCCATTTAAAGTTGACAAGAGCAACACAGACGGGTGGTGCTTAAGATGTTGAAAGGCTTGATGGCGCTCACGAATCGCCGAAGCAATGGTTGCGTTCCACCACGGAACTGGGCGGCGATGAGGAGGACCTGTTGATTGGGGGACAGCAATGCTAACAGCTTGAGTAATTGCATTAGACACATCATTGATGACCTCATCCATAGAATCGGATGGGGATGGCGTGAAAACCACCTGTGCCTAACATTATACCCCCCCCCCCCCTTCCTTCCCCATTCATTATCCTGTACCCCTACAGTTTGTGTCTTCTTTGCAACTGTGTATTGTTCCTTTCAATATCCCCTTATTAATTACTTTTTATTTTTATTTTTCCTTATTAGTTTTACCATTTCAAATCCACCCACTCGTCTACATCTGTCTTTTATCCTTTCCTGACGTTTACATTCACTGTATTCAATGCCACTACTCACATTCCTACCTATCAGAACCAAACAATTCATCATGCAATCAGTACTTTTCATCCCCACCCTTAGCTGGTATCCTTCCCCTACCACTCCTCACCTTACTCACAGTCAAGGTGCTTGTGGTGCTAGAATGGCTAGAAATGGTGGTTGTGTGTCTATAGTTCTCTAAATGATTGTGTGAATATATGTGTTTCTTTTTTTGATGAAGGAGATGGCCAAAAATTTAAGTTGTGTGAATTGATTGTCTCTTTTTCATGCCTGTCAGCTACTCAGCGAGCCTCTTTATGGTAAGTTGTTATCTATCCTTTATTATTGACATTTCAATCCAACTATAGATATGTAACAGTGAATCTCCTCTCAGTCCATAGTGCACATGGCTTTTGTCTATCCGCCTTTTACTAACAGATCTGTTAAGGAATGGGGCTGTTCTGAACTACAATTGGACAGCACTTTCAGGATGACATATGCAATGTTTTGTTCTGCATTATTTCTTCCGTGGATCTGTATCAGTCATTACATCATTTGACTTCCCTGCAGGGCGCACTGGCCCTGAATTTTGAATAAATGTGCACACTCTTTACTATAAGCTACTGTAAACATGCTCATGCTATTGATGTTAGAAGCAGGCCATCAGTCTAATCATGCCTGTGCAGATGATCTTCATGGGTTGAGCCACTGTTGCCATTTTGTCACAAATGTTCAAAAATAATTATATGCATGTCAAATGGTAAGGGATGTTCTTATTCATTAAGCTTCAGACTGGGAAGTACATAAATATCCTATTCACTGTCAAAATCCATCTTTCTCCCAACATCTTGCAAATTGCCCAGTCAATTGGAGATTCAAGGATGGCTGGAATAGTTGGAGGTGTGCAGGGCCGTTGGTTCAGAGCACTAAAGAATAGAATATTACATGAAATTTTCACAAACTCTATTACCACCTCTAACTACATCTGGTTTGGTATGGTCAGCATACACACCCTGCCCATGACCTGACCACCTGAATGCCTCTCAGCTGCAACATAAGCAGAATTGTCAGCCTACCGGTCATCAACTGCATGGTCTGACTTGAAGGAACCAATGGCAGGCTGAGGAGAGCACAACGTGAGGCTCTGAGGCGAGTGTCTGTGGGCCGCAGGCCCCAAGCCGACACTCTCTGTTCAGACACTCTGTTCTTCCTCTCTGCTCAGATGCACAACATTTCTCCCTTCCCACCTAATGGCGCTTCCTCCGCCACCTGACTTGTTGCTCTGAGCCAGCGGCAACCTCCCTGGTGCCTATGTATCCCAACTATTTGAATAAACAATGTCTTATTCAAGTATTTTTCATTCCTAATCTGAAGGCATGCCCCTACCTCATCTGACCACTCCCTGCCACCCTGTACAGAGGCATGATATGATGTGCCCTCTATCCAATGCTAAATAGTGCACAGAAGGATGAGACAACTGCCACAGTCCGCACATGGTCTCAGCACCAAGTCAGCCAATGCCATTTCCAGTAACAGCCACAGTTGTAAAAAAAAGCAGATCAGTCAACAGCAATGTCTTCTCTCTTGCCCAAATTACTTTGTTAATGTTTGGTTCTTAAGCTTATGGGACTTAACTGTGGGGTCATCAGTCCCTACTTTGTTAATCATGATCATTCTGAATGCCTGAACTGTTGGAGTACATGCCACTATTACTGTAAGTAAGGGCACCTTGCCTCTGTCTGTAATGCTAAACAACAGCAAATGAACCTTGATTAATAGTGTTTTTATTATAGTGATGCAGGGGTGGGGCAGCAGTTACTCTGTTAAATTCACAGACATATATGAATCTAGGAGCCCTTCTTTCTTTTACTGGTTCCTTGGAAGCTATTCAGTACAACAAACAAAGTATAACTATTTGTAGCAACTTTATATACACTTTATTTCCACTTCCGGAATTCATACAAAACAAAACACACTTGAAAGGCAGTTACATGTGTACGCAGAAGTAGTTGAACCAGAACTGTCTTCATAGCTTCTCGCTTCCCCATGCAGTGTTCTCATAGGCGCTGCCGTAGCATTATTTAGAGAGCAGTGCCTCTACAGTCAGTCACATGGAATCTAACGATGGACATGTCAAACATCGCACGCGAAACCACAACACTTTTCCCCATTTTTATTTGAGAACTCACTTGCTGTAGGTGGTGTGAAGAGTGCCGATGTCCATGTGTTTTGTGTGCGTATCTGCAAACTCCCTGGGAGGCACCTTCACATATGGACAAAAGTGTCTCTGACTGGACCCAAATCTTGTGGGAAGATGCCTTGAAGCAATGATTGGAGACATTAGAGAGCTGCTAGGATGTCTACTCCTGGTGTGGGACACCTGATGCATGATAGTGTGTTAGAATGACCGGTGAACCTTGTGATAGATCAGGTTCAGTATTCGGAGAGGATGACTCTTCCTGAGGTGTTTGTTCGACCTCGTGCATGATGACGTCTTCTTGTGATTCTGTGTTGGTAACTGGTACAAGAACTGTCGGTGGCTGTTGCTGTGCTTGTGGTTGGCTTGTTGTTCCCGCAGACCATGGGACGGATCATGGCACCTCCACCAGGTTGGGAGCAGCTCTTGGTGGAGATGGTGTAGGCAGTGCTGCTGTAGAACCCACTGCCGAAGTCATTCGGGGCTGAAGTTGGTCCATGTGGGGCACCAATTCTCCAGCAGTCGTGCGCACTCTGTAAAGGCCTTTGCTCTGAGGACTCAGGATCTGACTCGGAATCGACTTTGGGTGCCTTCCATACCCCCGTACTTACACAGGAGCACCCTCCAAGAACTTTGTGAATGGAGTTGGACTTGTCTGATGGGTTGGAGGACGAAGAAGGTGGAGCAAGGTACGAGGCTGGCAGCCATGAAGGAGCTCAGCTGGACTGTGGTCACCAATGGGAGTAAAACGGTAGGACTCCAAGAACTGGAACAAGGCTTCATCAAAAGAAGTAGTAGTGAGCAATTTTTTTCATTTGTGATTTGAAGGTTTAGACGAGGCGCTCAACCTCGCCATTGGATTGAGGATGGAAGGGTGGAGGTTTGTAACACCATGTTGAGTAGAAAAGTCAGAGAATTCCAAGAAAGTAAACTGCGGGCTATTGTCTGAGACCAGCATGGAAGGAAGGCCTTCCAAGGAAAATATTCTGGCTAGTGTCAGGATGGTTGCCACAGTGGAAGGTGATGCACAATGTACAACAAAGGGAAAATTGGAATAGGCATTCATCACAAGAAGCTAGTAGGTGCAAAAGAAGGGACTGGCATAGTCAACATGTATATGCTTTCACAGGTGTGATGATGTAGTCCATGAAGATAGAGATGTCCTAGGAGCAGGAGCCTGGTGGTCACATGGTTCATAGGCAGCAACCATGTGTGTGATGTCCGCATCAATTCCAGGCCAGTGGACATGCCGACGTGCTAACCCTTTTGTGCGTGAGACACCCAAGTGTCCCTCATGAAGCAGACGAAGAACAGAAGCCTGAAGAGATGCAGGAACAACCACATGCGGTGAGGCCCCATCGGTGGAGAGGAGAACAACACCATTACGAGCAATGAGGTGGAAACGAAGGGCAAAGTAGATGCGCAATGGATCAGAGGCCTTACCAGATGGTTGATCAGGCCAGCCCCTTTGAATGAAACACAGCACACAACACAGAACAGAGTCAGAAGCAGTAGCTGTGGCTAACCTGTCGCCATTGATGGGGAACCCATCAACAACACTTTGTTCGCCATCGTCCACATGAAAGCACAACAGCTCATCTCGTTCAAAAACAGGGTCTGGCCCCATGGGAAAACTGGACAATGCATCAGCATTGGCATGCTGAGCAGTGGGTTGGAAATGCATCTCATAGCTGAAGCGAGAGAGAAACAGAGCCCAACGTCGTAGGCGAGGAAGCAAGGCTGAAGGATGGAAAAGAGAAACTAAGGGCTTGTGATCGGTGATCAGATGAAACTTTGCCCCATAAAGAAAAATACCAAACCTTTTCAAGGCATACACGATAGCGAGGGCCTCCTTTTCTATCTGGGAATAGTTCCGTTGCACGTCATTGAGTGTCTTTGGTGCATGAGCCATCGAACATTCTGAGCCATCAGCTTAACGGTGGGCTAAAACAGCACCAATCCCATAGTGGGAGGTGTCGGTGGCTAGAACCAAATATTGTCCAGGGCAATATGTGGCAAGACAAGGGGCCCACTGCAGTTGTTCTTTGAAACAAAGAAAAGTAGTGTCACACTCAGCGGACCAGCGAAAAGGCACATTCTTACGAAGTAACCGGTGTTGTGGATGAGCCACCATTGTCGCAGATGGCAAAAACTTGTGATAATATCTATTTGTCCCAAAAAGGCCTGGAGCTCCTTACTGAAGTCAGACGAGGGAGAGCCTCAATAGCAGCAACATGCTGTCAAAGAAGACAAATACTGTCACATGATAACTGAAACCCAAGTAGACAATCGACTGTTGAAAAAAAATGAGATTTCTGGAGGTTACATTTTAACCCTGCAGATTGTAAAACCATGAAGAGTGTCCGAAGGTTGCTGAGATGTTCGACAGTGGTGGTCCTGTTCACAACAATGTCATCTTGATAATTTGTACAGCCAGGAACAGTGGCGAGCAATTGTTCCAAAAATCATTTAAAGATGGCGGGGGAACTAGCAGCCCCAAATGCCAACCTTTGATGCTGATAAAGACCAAACGGAATGTTGAGAACAAGAAACTGGCGAGATTCAGCATCCATTCACAGCTGGTGATAAGCTTCAGATAGGTCGATCTTTGAAAAGTACTAGCCTCCAGCCAACTTGGAAAATAATTCTTCAGGATGAGACATTGGATATGTGTCAATAAGGCACTGAGCATTGACGGACCCTTTGAAGTCAGCACAAAGGCGAAGACTGCCATTGGGTTTTTTAATGATAACGAGGAAGAGGACCACTCACTGGAAGGGATGAAATGCAGTACACCAGAAACAGTCAGCCAATCAAGCTCCCGTTTGACCATGTCATGCAAGGAAAGAGGAACTGGTTGGGCCCAAAAAAAACCGCTGGCGGGCAGCAGGTTTGAGAGTAATATGTGCCTCAAAATTGGTGGCACAACTGACCCAAAGAGTGTTGAAAATTCTCCTGATAAGGAATCAAGCTGAGCATAAGGAATGTCATCAGAAACGATGTGCACTGTGTCATCTACTGAAAACCTAAAAATTCGAAACGCATCATACCCAAATAAATTCTCAGTGCCACTGCTGTCAACAACAAACATGCTGATGGTCCGCACAACACATTTGTAGGAAATATCTACATCGAATTGATCTAGAAATGAGATCTTATGCTGATTATAAGTGCGTAGGTGACGCATAACGGCCAACAATGGTGGAGATCCCAGCTTGGAATACGTCTGCGAGTTAATAATAGTGGCCGCTGAGCGGGTATCGACTTGCATTCTCACGTCCTTTCCTAGCATTTGCACTGTGAGGTAAAGTTGAGGTGACACGCAATTTACATACAGTACAGAATCATCATCGGCTACCCCATTGTGCACATCATGCACTTTTTCTGACTTCCAAACAGACGAAACATGTCCCTTCTTTTTGCATCGGTGGCAAGTTGCCCATTGCTGTGGACAATCTTCACGCGCATCTTTAGTGAAACAGCGAGGGCAGGAAGGAAGAGAACGCGAACCTCTGATCTGCTGCTTCAAGTTGTTTTGACCACCTGACCGACACTGCCTGACTGTATCTCGCCGAAGTCATCTCATGCTTCTAATTGAGCGCCTGCAGCACAAGTAATTTCAAAGGACTGAGCTATGGAAAGTACTTTGTCCAATGTGGAATTATCCAACTGAAGAGCTCGTTGGCGAACTTCTTTATCCGGCACGGAGCCATAGAGCCAACATATGATTCCTTGTGAATTTCCATTAAGAACTGACATTTGTGACTGAATCCTTGTGATTCAGTAGCCCAAACACGATAGGTCTGACGAGGCTGTTTTTTACACCTATAGAATGCAGCACGAGATGCAACGACATGTGTCTGTTTTTGAAAATATGTGAAGAGTGCACATTTCATCAAATGACAACGTGGAAGGTTCTTTCAATGGTGCGAGTTGAGACAACAGTTGATACATCTTTGGCAATATCCATGAAAGGAATAAAGACTTACAGGTTTGTTGGTCAGCGATGTTGAAGGCCATGAAATGCAGCTGAAGGCGTTTCTCATAATCTATCCAGTCCTCCGCTGTTTCATCATACGGGGGAAAGTGGGAATTGTTAACAATGATAGGCGGGCATTGCTGTGGACAGAAATGAACTCGCGTATAGCAGTGGTGAGAAGCTGTTGCTGTTTGATTAAATTGTGTAGAACCTGCTCTAGAGTTGCCATAACACTAACGTTCACTTTACTAAAAGAGATGGAAAATCCCAAACTCGTCACCAATAAAGTGTAGTAACTTTATATAAACTTTATTTCCACTTCCGGAATTCATACAAAACAAAACACACTTGAAAGGCAGTTACATGTGTACGCAGAAGTAGTTGAACCAGAACTGTCTTAATAGCTCCGCACTTCCTCATACAGCGTTCTCATTGGTGCTGCCATAGCATTATTTAGAGAGCAGCGCCCCTACAGTCAGTCACGTGGAATCTAACGGCAGACGTGTGAAACATCGTGCGCAAAACCACAACACTATTCTTTGCCAATTTTCATCCCCTGTGACTTATAAGTTCGTAGTATGATACCTAATGCTGCTTGTGGCCAATAAATCCTTTTGGATTAAACATGTTCACGACATTTGGCTTTACTATCATGGACAAAGTCCACCTGATTTCTGATCAACTTCCTTATTTACAGTTCAACACATTGTGTTCTGCCACAGCCTACATCAGAAAAATAGTTCTACATTCCATATACATACTCTGAAATCAACCTACTATTCTAAGTTTTCCAGATGTAGTATTGATAGGACAGACACTGCATGCACCACTCCAGAAGGGTGCCACATTTTGCTTATCACTGGCATGTAAGTGCATGATTTGAACTCTCAAGCTCATGTTACAATCTTTTGAGCCAGGACAACATTTGGTCTTATTGTAACATGTTTTGTTGGCTGTTCTAGCCCATAGGGCATGCTGATGGTTCACAGAAACCAATCACATATGCATTGAGGACTTTGACTCCGACATAGAGCAGATACCCACAGCCTGAAAAGGGAGCATTAGCAATTATGCAATTATGTATGCCTTGAAAAAATTTCATGTCTTTTTGTATGGTATTAAGTTTCACCTCATTACTGATCATAAGCCACTGGTTACTTTATTGAGCCCTACTGCGTCATTGCCAGATAAAGCCACACTGCTTCTTGTGTTGGGCTTTCTGCTTGTCTAGGTTTAATTATGAGACCCATTGTCTCAACTTATGGAGTGTCTGAATCCGGGTTTCGGTCAGGATGAGCTACTCTGTTTTCTTACTGATGTTGCAACTCAACAAAATGTGGATGGTTATCTATAACTAGCTCCTGAATTGCATGAGCACCTTCTGTGGAACCACTTAATGTAAGGTGGTTATGTATGTCCAAAAAGATGGGCCCAACATTCTACCTTCTTGTGTGCTGGATCCCTGCTACAACTGCTACAATGTACACCTCTGAAAATCCATGGGGGTTACCATCAGAGTTGCCACTTTTCATGATGCTATCACCTGACCTGCTGGCTTCATCTCCACTGAAATCACTGCTACCTTTGAAAGCACCAGCTCTGCAGATTACTTCAGCATCATTGGCACCTGCCATTTTGATGGAGCCTCACCTATGCTACTATACAGCCTATCAAGGAAGGAAGGGTGTGCGCCGAGTCTGCCAACATCCTAAACATTTGCAAACCAATGCACCTGTAGCTACACACTGCTTGAACCAATGCCCAACAGACTCTGAAAAAAAAAAGTTGTCTCCAGAGTTCACTCCCTTCGCCCCCCCCCCCTCCCCCAGGAGAATATTAATGTAATAACATGTATGCATGTGATTCAAAATCTATATGTGCAGCCAGTAGAGGCAATGCCCATCACCACAAACAACAGCTGTCTGTGACACAGTGACCTACAAAACTCACTGTGACTGCTCCACTTATGGACACACAAATTTGGGTTCTCTCTCTCTCTCTCTCTCTCTCTCTCTCTCTCTCTCTCTCTCTCTCTCTCTCTTCCTCCACTGTCAGTCTTAACAGTGTGACACACAGAGATGAACACTTCTAAATCTTTGAGTGGCCTGAATTTCATATGAAAGTCTTTAATAATATATATTAGTTATAATAACAACAACATGTAGCATGAAGCTTTTCACAGTAATATTAATATTTTTGAGAAGGATAGGGTGCTTACTCACCACGGAGATGTTGGATCAGCTACGGAAAGGCACAAATAATAGTATATGACATTATAGCTTTCACCCATTTAGGCCTTCATCTGTTAGAGACACAAACATACACATGCTCACACAAACACGACCGCTGTCTCTGGTCGCTGTGGCCGATCTGTGCTACCCAGCATGGCATGGTGAGAGCAACCAGTGGTGGGTGTGAGGAGGTGGCGAGGAGAGGAAAGCAGGAGGAGAGGGGGAGATGTGTGGAATGGGTGGGGGGATACGCCAGTGCTGTCTGACGGACAGTGTGGAAGAAAGGAAGGCACTGAAATGTTTGGTGGGGTGGGAGACTAATGTAAGGATAGAGTGTGGCAGGGAAAGGAAGAGAAGGGTGATAGATGCAGGAACTAGCAAAGGTTTAAGCCTAGGAGATTGCACAAGCTTAGGATAAAATGTAGGAGGAGTTCCCATCTGTGCATTTCAAAAAAGCTAGTGTTTGTGGGGAGGATCCATATGGCATAGGCTGTATAGCAGTGATTGAAGTGAGCCACACTCTGCAGCACTGCATTCTCTGCAACAGGATGGTCTAGCTCTCTCCTGGCCATAGTTTGACGATGGCCATTCTTTCGGATAGATAGCTGGGTGCTGGTCATGCCCACATAGAAAGCTGCACAGTGGTTGCAGCTCAGTTTGTAGATAACATAACTGCTTTCACTGGGTGCCCTGCCTTTTATGGGATAGGAAATGCCTGTGACAGGACTGGACTAGGTGGTGGTTGATAGGACAGGTTTTGCATCTAGGTCTATTGCCATGGGCTATGGGGCTGGGAACAGGGACTGGAGCAGGGATGGACAAGAATATTACATAGGTTTAGCGGGCTGCGGAATACCACTGTAAGAGGGTTGGGGAGGATATTGGGTAGGGTTATGTTGTAGTCACGAGAACAACTCTCTCACTGCTACACAGAACACTGGCGTGCACAGGCTGTACGAGTAACCCGCGAAGTGAGCTCGTACCTCGTAAACAACACACTGAGCCCAGAGCACAACACCGCGCTGTTTGGGTCATTGACCCGCCCGTGGCGTGCTCTGGCGTTTGCCGCATTTTCCCGCGGCGCACTCTCGCGGCCAACTTCCGACGTATGTTATCGGCTGTGTGTGTGCCTTACAGCATTCCTTTCCCCTTGGGGAGGCTCGGATGCGAGCAATGTCCATGACGTCGTCATCTGTTGGGCTCTGACTGAGGTTGCGGGCAGGCACCGTTGCGTAGGGTCGGAAGTACTTGCAGCGCGGGCAGCGTCGGCACCCCTCCCCCGACAACCCATATGGCAGGACCGGTGATGGTGGCTCAGTCTCCATCTCCACCTCAGTCCCCGGACCTGGTGATGGTGGACCCGAAGGGAGCAATGCATCAGGAGGAGATGAATCCAGCATGGGTGTTGGCTGTACCCGCAAAGGTGTAGGTCCCTGAGAGGAGGGACCTGGGTCAGTCCCTGGCGGAGGCAGACAACTTGCAGGGAACGGCAGGAACCTCTCTTCGGCCTGTGGGCTGGTTAGTGGAGCAGACTGGTGCGAGAGCATCGGCTGGGGTATGGGGGGCTCCCGCTCTTCCACACGCAGGCGCAGCTGGTCGTGGTGACGTGCAGTGATGCCGTCTTCTGTGCGTATGTCGCAGAGACGGCGGCCGCGGCATCTGGTGATGATGGCAGGAATCCATTTCGGTCGACGTCCAAACCCACGTGCCCAGACAGCCATCCCTTGTCGGAAGCGAGAAGATGGAGACACAGATGAATGTCCCGGGCTCGGATGCAGGAGATGAAGCAGAGTCCAGGGCTGCCGGCCATGGAGAAGTTCCGCAGGACTCTTGTCGCCAAACGGGGTGAACCGAAAGGATGAGAGAAATTGATCGAGGGCAACATCAGAAGGGTACCGAGCCACATATTTTTTTAACTGGGTCTTAAAGGTGCGAACAAATCTTTCAGCCTCCCCATTTGACTGTGGATGGAAGGGTGGGGCCAGGACATGGCGGATACCTCGGGCGTTGCAGAAGGAGGCAAACTCGCGGGAAACAAACTGAGGACCGTTGTCAGACACCACGGTAGTGGGAAGGCCTTCAATCGAGAAAATGCGTGACAAGGCGGCAACCGTGGCCGTGGCTGAGGTTGAAAGGCAACGGACCACGTAAGGGAACTTAGAGAAGGCATCAATAACCAGCAACCAATAGGCATTAAGGAAGGGGCCCGCAAAATCAATGTGTAGGCGATCCCAGGCCTGCGAAGGTTGAGGCCATGGGGCGAATGTTGCCCGAGGGGAGGCTTGATGTTGCGCACATAGTGAGCACGAGGTAACCATACGAGACACGTCGCTGGCCAGGCCCGGCCAAAACACATGGCGGCGGGCCAATGCCTTAGTACGAGATACCCCCCAATGATCGGCGTGTAGCAGCTTGAGGACCTCTGAGCGGAGGGCCGATGGAATGACGACCCTAGGAGAGGAATCCTCAGAATCAAGGAGAAGCACGCCATCTACAACAGAAAAACGGTGTCGAAATGCGTAGTAGTTTCTGAGGGGGTCCGATGCCCGTTTCGGCGGAGTCTCAGGCCAGCCCTGCTGGACCAGATGGATCACCTTGCGGAGGACCGGGTCTGCGGCACTAGCCCGAGCCACCTTGGCACCCGTGATGGGAAAACCATCCACTGCTTGCTGAGCGGCTAAGTCGACATGAAAGCACAGCAATTCTTCCTGGTCAAAGTCTGGGTCTGGTCCAGCCGGAAGCCGGGAGAGCGCATCCGCATTGGCATGTTTGGATGTAGGGCGGAAGTGTATCGCATAGTTATACCGAGATAGGAACAGCGCCCAACGCTGAAGACGGTGAGCGGCCTTGTCCGGTAGTGACGCCGAAGGGTGGAAGAGAGAAACCAGCGGCTTGTGATCAGTTACAAGATGAAATTTTACGCCATACAGAAAGACGTGAAACTTCTTCAGAGCGTAGACAATAGCAAGGGCCTCCTTCTCAATTTGCGAATATCTGGTTTGGGCCGGAGTGAGCGTTTTAGAGGCGAAAGCGATCGGTCGCTCAGATCCGTCTGGATATTTATGAGCGAGCACTGCCCCAATCCCATGTTGAGAGGCGTCCGTTGCCAAGACAAGAGGGAGGCCGGGTTGATAGGTGACGAGGCAGGGAGCCGATTGCAGCAGCTCCTTTAATGTGCAAAATGCTGTTTCACAGGCCGATGACCAATGGAAGGAAGTCCCTTTGCGCAGCAGGTCATGCAGGGGTTTCGCAATAGATGAAGCCCCCGGCAAGAATTTATGATAATAAGCGACCTTTCCCAAAAACACTTGCAGGTCCTTGACTGAAGTCGGCCGAGGGAGAGCCAACACGGGAGAGACATTCTGACTGAGGGGCTTGCTGCCCTCACTAGAAACCTCAAATCCCAAAAACGTGATAGAAGGCTGAAAAAAGTGACATTTCTCCAGGTTGCACGTCAACCCCGCCTCCTGTAATACCGTGAACAGTGCCCGTAAGTTGCGTAAGTGTTCATCGGCTGAGGACCCGGACACTACTATATCATCGAGATAATTGACACAACCGGGCACAGACAGTGTAAGTTGTTCAAGGAAACACTGAAAAATTGCTGGAGCGCTGGCCACCCCGAAGGGCAACCTCAAGTACTGGTACAAACCAAAGGGCGTGTTCAGGACCAAGAGACGTTGAGAGTCAGCGTCGAGAGGAACTTGTAAATACGCCTCAGAGAGATCTATCTTTGAAAAATATTGTCCACCCGCCAATTTCGCAAGAAGCTCGTCTGGGCGCGGCAATGGATAAGTGTCGATGATAGATTGGGCGTTCACGGAACGTTTGAAATCGCCACAAAGGCGCAACCGCCCCGACGGTTTTTTTACAATGACCATGGGAGTCGCCCATTCACTAGACGGGATGCGTTTTACCACCCCAGCGTCCTCCAGGCGGTCCAGCTCCGCTTTGACGCGGTCACGGAGTGCAATCGGAACCGGCCGAGCGCGGAAAAAGCGGGGCCTGGCGGAGGGCTTCAAGGTGATGTGGGCTTGGAAATTATTAGCGCAGCCCAACCCCGCCGAAAACAGCGCTGAAAATTCGGTGCGTAAGGAGTCTAGTTGCGGGAAGGGCACCTGGTCAGAGACAATGTTGACGTCGTCGGAAATAGTGAACCCAAACCCCTGAAAGGCGTCAAGACCAAACAAGTTGTCCGTGTGAGCATTGTTTACAACAAGGAAAGTGAGCCTACGAGTGACAGATTTGTATGTAACAGGCACTGAGAACTGTCCCAGGATCGAAATATTTTGTTTATTGTAACTGACCAATCTCCGCGACACCGGGAAGAGAGAGGGAGAACCCAGATCCAAATAAGTCTTTGAGTTCAATAAGGTGACGGCCGCGCCTGTGTCCACTTGCATACGCAACTGTTTGTGGAAAACAGTGACGTCAATAAAGAGCTTGTTGGGTGCAACCGAAATCGCTGAGACGCAATTTACGTCCATCTCTGCGTCGGAATCTTGGATTTTGGAGGCACAAACAGAAGCAATGTGACCTTTCTTGTGGCACTGATGACACGTGGACCACCGCTTGGGGCAGTCAGGTCTATCATGATCGACAAAACAGGAGGGACACAAAGGAAGCATTTTACGGTCGCGTGACCGCACGCCGCCTGGCCCGAGTTTCCGCGGCCGTGCACTTGGCCGATCGCTCCGGCGCCGAGGCTGCGCGCGAACTGCCGCGACCACGTCATCCCTTTGCGACCCTGCCGGTAACGGGGAAGAAGAGGGTTGGATTTCCGCCACCTCACACCAAGCCTCAATTTGGTTGCCCGCCGCCCGCGAAACCTCGAAAGACTGCGCAATGTTAAGAACATCGGAAAGTGAAGGATTTTCGCACAGGAGGGCGCGTTCGCGAACCTCGCGATCGGGAGCGAGCCGAATAATAGCGTCCCGGACCATATGATCGGCATACGATTCTTTATGCACATCCGTAACAAAATGACAACGACGGCTTAAACCGTGGAGGTCCGCGGCCCACGCCCGATAAGACTGTTGTGGCTGCTTCCTGCAGCGGTAAAACTCAACACGGGCCGCTATCACATGAGTCCGTTTGCGGTAATATTGTGAAAAAAGGCCGCACATTTGATCGAAAGACAGCGACGCAGGATCCTGCAAGGGGGCGAGTTGGCAAAGCAGCTGATACAGACGAGGCGACAGCCACGACAGGAATAACGCACGACATAAGGTGCCACCAGACCAGCCAAAAGCTTGAAAGTGTTGTCTTAACCGTTTTTCATAAGCGTCCCACTCTTCGACGGACTCGTCGTACGCCGGAAAAGGTGGCGGATAAGACAGAGGGGGCGCGGGGGGCGAAACAACCTGTGGGGTGGACGGGGGTTGGGACCCACTAGACAAGGCTGTAGCAAGAGATTGTAATACCTGGTTCTGAGCGTGAATCGCCGATGCAAAAACCTCTTGTTGTTCGACGAGGCGACGCAGAATCTCACCGGAAGAACTAGTAGACATTGTGTAAGACGAACAACCACATCAGACGGAAAACGCGCGGAGGAAAACAAAAAAATACCGCACTCGTCGCCAATGTTGTAGTCACGAGAACAACTCTCTCACTGCTACACAGAACACTGGCGTGCACAGGCTGTACGAGTAACCCGCGAAGTGAGCTCGTACCTCGTAAACAACACACTGAGCCCAGAGCACAACACCGCGCTGTTTGGGTCATTGACCCGCCCGTGGCGTGCTCTGGCGTTTGCCGCATTTTCCCGCGGCGCACTCTCGCGGCCGACTTCCGACGTATGTTATCGGCTGTGTGTGTGCCTTACAGCAGGTTATCTCTCATTTCAGGGTAGGATGAAAGGTAGTCAAAACCCTGGCTACTCCAGTCCTGGGTGATACTGTGTCACAAGAGGGATGCTCCTTTGTGGCTGGACAGTGGTTGTGGGGGAGCTGGTGGATGACTGGACAGACGAGGTCAATGAGATCTGTTTCTGGACAAGGTTTTTAAGGTATTTGGAGTCAGTGAAGACGTGAGTGAGGCATTTGGCAGATTTGGAGGGACTGCTTGTCACTGCAGATGCGACAACCATGGGTGGCTATGCTGTATGGAAGAGACTTTTTGGTGTGGAACGGATGGCAGCTGTCAAAGTAGAGGTTGTAGGTGGTTGGTAAGTTTGATGTGGATGGAGGTACTGATAAGGCCATGTTTAAGGAATAGGTCGAAGTCGAGGAAGGTGGCTTGTTGGGTTGAGTAGGACAAGGTGAAGTGAATGGAGGAGAAGGTGTTGAGGTTTTGAAGGAATGTGGATAGTGTGTCCTCACCTTCAGTCCAGATTATGAAGATATCATCAATGAATCTGAACTAGATGAGGGTTTGGGATTCTGGGTAGTCAGGAATGATTCCTCTGGATGGCCCATGAACAGATTGGCATAGGATGCCATACAGGTGCCCATGGCTGTACCGCAAATTTGTTTTTAGGTGATGCCTTCAAAGGAAAAGTAATTACAGGTGAGGACGTTTTTGGTCAAGGTAACTAAGAAGGAGGTTGCGGGCTTGCAGTTGGTTGGACATTGTGAAAGGTAGTGTTCAACAGCGACAAGGCCATGTGCATTGGGGATATTGGTTTAGAGGGAGGTGGCATCAGCTTTGACAAGCATGGCGCCAGGTGGTAAAGGAACAGCAGAGTTTGTGGACGAAATGGATGCTATCTTTTGTATAGGAGGGTAGGTTGTGGGTAATAGGGTGAAGGTGTTGGTGCATGAGAGCAGAGATTCTCTCATGGCTGCACCATAACTGGCCACAATAGGACGTCCAGGGTGGTTGGGTTTGTGAACTTTAGGAAGCATGTAGAAGGTAGGGTGCGGGATGTAGGAGGGGTGAGGACACAGATGGACTCTGGGGAGAGGTCTTGGAATGGCCCTAAGGATTTGAGGAGGGACTGGAGATCCTGTTGGGTTTTTGGGGTGGGATCATTGTGGCAGGGTGTGTAGGTGGAAGAATTAGACAGTTGGTGGTGACCCTCTGCAACATAGTCCTTGCGGTCTAAAACCTCAATGTTGGAGCCTTTGTCAGCAGGTAGGATAATTAGGTTGGAGTCAATTTTGAGGTAGTAAATAGCATTTATTTCTGAGGGTCTGAGGTTGGTATTCATTTTGATAGATTTGGAGAAAGATGGTGAGGCCAGGTTAGATGTTAGGAAACTCTGAAAAGTGAGAAGGGGATGATTTGGGGGCAGTATGGGTAGATTTTGACTGGATGGAGGATTGAACTGGGTCAAGCAGGGTATTGGTATGTTTCTGAATGGTGGGGTTGGTGGCCAAATGATGTTTCCATTATAAGGATTGGGAGAAGGAGAGTAGATCCTTAACAAGTCCGGCATGGTTCAATTTGGGAGTGGGGCAAAAGTAAGGCCTTCTGAAAGGACTGACACTTCAATGGGACTGAGGCTTTTTGAGAAGAGGTTAATGACTGTCTGTTTAGGTTGTGGATTTTGTGTGGTTGTATGGGGTGTGGTAAATGTAAATGTAAAAGGTCAGCTAGGCAAGATTTGTCAGCTATGAGGGGCTGTGGAGTATCTCTGTTCTTTTTCTTCCTTCCATGTTTTAATATCCTTCTAAGCTGCATATGCTCTGATCTGTGAGTTTATGAATGAAATCCAAAAGTAAGGTCTAGTGAACAATATGCCAAAGATGATAGGCTTAAATGATATTTTACACTTGCAGTGCTATCTACTGACTCCTGGGGAACATAAAGCAGACAGCAGGTTTGGTGTGCTGCAGTAGGCACTTGCTGTCAATAAGAGCAGAATGAAATGGTCACAACAATCATAGCTCCCAGCAATTGTGAAGTTTGCAGTTTGATTAGATTGTTGCTGGCAAAAAGATCATTAGCTGCAGACATCCATCATGAGTTGTGTCTAGTGACTTGGCCAGGCGTAAAGAGTGGCAATCAATTTCGACACTGACAAAATATTTGATCAAGTTAATGATAAAGTTTGAAGTGATCAGCATTTGATGATTAGTGGTCTAGCTCTGGAATTCCCAAATGTTGCTTGAACCTCACTTTACATAATTGTCACAGAAGACCCCAGGCAGTTCCAGGCAGCAGACTTCTATTTTGCGTGGTTAAAGAATCTGGTGTAGTGTTACAGAAATTCTATAGATGCGAACAGTGATGACATGGAAAATTGAATTAGATATGCATTATGCATATTACTGTCAATAAAAACCTACTGTCAATAGAGATGTTATTATTATGACCAAACAGACTTAACTTTTGGAATAGACCTCGTAGATAGCTCATTATTTAAAATGTACTAAGTGCGTATGTGTTCTTTTGTAAATCTTCAGCTGCTGTTAACTTCACCTTTTATATAAACCTGTAAAATGTTCCATTTCTACTTTCAGATGTACATACTTCAAACCGACTAGAACTAGTAAGAAGCTTACGTGGAACTGGAGCTCATCACAGTCTTATAGGCATACTAAACCATTGTCATACAGGCTGTGGCAGCAGATTACTACGAGCATCCATACTGCAACCACCCTTTCTTCTTCCAACAATTTCAACCCGCCTAGAAGCTGTGCAAGAGATTGTTGAGACACCTGATCTTCTCAATAGTTTGCAGGTAGGTTTGTATTTCTAATATTTGACCTGCAATACACCTGTTTCATTATCTTTATTTCGTTTCTAGGTTTAAATGTCATTTTAAAGTAAGAATTTTTTTGTACTGGAGTAAGAGAAACTTTATTTATCAATGAAAATTGTATTAGAAACTACAATATCCATTTTTTTTCAGTGTTCAGCATAGTTACCATGAATATTAAACATTTGTGAAACAGTGCCATCAGCTTTAAAATCCCAGTATCAAAGAATTCTACTGCCTAAATCTGTCAGTAACAATGTCATGAACTATTGATCTTGAAACTTGTGGAAATTTCTGATGCACCTCATCAGTAGAGAAGTGCTTGTTTTGATGAATTGCATGCTGTTTGAAGCTATCATACTGACAGCAACATTCATATCCAGTGCTATCTGATGGCCACGCAAAACCAGAGCACTCACATTGTTGGCTGCCAGTGCCTTCACAATCATAACCTGCAAGTGGACAACTGCCAGCAACGTCCCACTTTCTTGTGTTCAGACCATGCTAGCATTAGGTTCTCGCTTGTGCTAGACCAGCAGTTTGCTTACCCATGTAATAGTTATTCTTCACTAGGACTGGTGTGTCTAATTTGCTGCTTATCATCCTGTGTTATGCCTTGTGAACACTGTGTGTGGCCAATGTAATTTGTAACTTTTGTGTTAATAAAAACTGTAGATACTACAGTTTTTGGCAAAGACATAGTTCATTTCCTGTGTGTGTTTCCCTCAAGTGATTTGGATCTGGTGTTGCTTCATCAGTTGTTTACGATGTCACAAGGTGAACTTTTACATCTGCTGCAGCCTACTTTACATATGACCTCACCCCCACTCCCACCCCACCCACTTTTTCCACCATTCTAGGACATGAAGGATGATTGGAACATGTACATGCACCAGCTGCAGCAACATTTCACCGCATTTCATGTAGAGGACCCGTATTCGGGAAAATCTTTTTTTCTGATCATGGATGGCCCCTGAAACTCTTAATTTGTTTCATAAATTGGCTCCGCTTAAGGACCCTGTAGTGTTGTCATTATCACAAATGTGTGAGTTGCTTAGTGCTTATTACCTGAAGCAAACCATGTTTTAGTTTCTCATTGGAGTTCTGCCAGCAACTAAAGAAGCTAGGACAGTCTCATCAGGCTTTGTTACCGGACCTCTGTGGGCTGAGTAAGAACTGTAAACTTGTTTGTTCTAATTGTCAACAGTCATTTGCCTACTGCCTTCGTGATGTTGTTGTACTTTATGCCTCAGACAAAGAAGTACGTGGGGAGGTGTTGTGTTTAGAAGATCCTACAGTTGAGGAGGTTTTGGCTATTGCTCAGGTTTTTGAAGTGTCAAAGGCTGTGTCAAAACATTTCAAGGAAATTACAAATATTGCAGCAAGTGGTTATTCTCCTGCACATCGACATCATTCCCAGACACACACACACACACACACACACACACACACACACACACACAAACACACTGCGCCCGCGCGAACGTTTCGAGTATTTGCTCCAGTAAATAATTACAAAAATAGTTGTTTTTAAGCTATATTTAATCGTTTGCAGTTGTTATAAATATAATATAAGTGTTGTTACATTAGTGGAAGTGTTAGTGTAGTGTTAAATAAGGAAAAACGGTGTAAAAAGTTTATTTTACCTGTCGCGCCTATAGCACGTATTTGTAGGCCTAATTTAACTCGCGCGAATCGTTGTAAACAGTGACTAAAACTTATTTCTAATTACCGATTGTTCTATTTTTCACTCGTGGCGTACAGTAGTTAGGATTTATAAAGTCTGTCAGACGTTAATTTCGTGATTTATCAACAGTGAATATAGTAATCCGTGTTTATAGGCCTAAATTTTGTTTTCGTGAGCGTGTTTTTTTTAGGCCTAATTTTTGTTTTCGTGACCGAGTTTCTTTATATCCAGTGCCCTTTCGGTTAATTATATTTGCGTGAACAGATTTTAGTGTCTCTTGGTGTAACTTTTACGATTTAGTCAGTACTTAATCAAGTTTTTACGATTTCTATTTTTACCATGGGTGAGAAGTGCGTGACATGCCGTAGGATCGTTAGTTCCGGGGTGTGGTGTGATGGTTGTAGTGGTTTTTTTCATTGGGGCGAATGTAGTGGCGTGGGAAATGGGGATGTAAATGAGGCTCACCAGTGGTTTTGTAGAATCTGCAATAGAGATAGGAAAATAATGGAACAGGAGGGGAAAATTGCAGCTCTTCAAGCTGAATTAGATAAGGCAAGGGTGACTCTGAGCAGGTTAAGGAGGGAGAAGGGTGAACAGCGGTGGGAAGTGGCAACAGGTAAGAGGGGGAACAGACTTAGGACAGTTTCAGACAGCTTTGTCCTTAATGTGAAAAATGGGTTTGACCTGTTGCCTCAGTCAGGATCGGATGAGCCTCATGTAGCTGTAACTGTAGAAAGGACACAACAGACTTTCAAAAAGGACTTGAAAAAGGTAGGGAAAACTGAGAAAAGAAAGAAAGTCTTGTTGTTAGGTAGTTCACATGGTAGAGGTGTTGGCCAACTACTGCAGGAAGAGCTAGGACCAGGGTACCAAGTCACAAACGTTTTCAAACCAAATGCAGGCTTGGGTCAGGTAACAGAGGATATAGGTTCTTTATGTAAGGATTTCACAATGGAGGATACCGTGGTTATAGTGGGTGGTCCGGGAAACAGCATTGACAGAAACTGTGAATATTCTATAGAGTGTGACCTGGTGAAGATATCAGCGGCAACGAAGCATACTAGTGTGGGATTTGTATCTGTCTTGAGTCGCCATGATCGGCCTCATTTGAACTCTTCTGTCAGGAGAGTAAACTTGGAGTTGGAACGGCTACTCATGTCAGATATGGGGTCCCATATTGGTTTGATTCCTGTGGATGATATCTGTAGGTGGGACTACACTAGGCATGGCCTTCACCTCAACAGGAAAGGGAAGGGAAAATTGTCTGGGTTGATTGCAAGTAACTTACGGGGGGGGGGGGGGGGGGGCACTGTCACAAATGGTAAAATACCAGTGGTTACAGGTGTCAGAGGGATGCCTTTTTTAGGATAGGGAGGGGGGGGGGGGAAGAAAACCAGTTTTGAGAGAGCTTGTAAGACACCCTCAGTTTGGAAAAGCAGATAAACAGGAGATAGATTTTAGCAAACAATGTTTAACAGAAAGTAGTCGGAAACTTCCAGTAAATCTTACTCAAGCCATTAGTATGCAATATCAGTTATCTTTATTACATCAAAATATTCCAGGACTCAGAAATAAACTTGATGAACTACTCATTTGTATTGATGAAATAGATTCCTCTAGCCCAATTGACATAATTTGCCTCTCTGAACATCATGTGGCCACTGGTATAGATATGTTAAACATTCCAGGATTTAATTTAGCTTCACACTTCTGTAGAGTAGATATGGAGGGAGGAGGAGTTGCCACATTCATTAAAAACTGCTATAAATTCAAGAATATTGATATAAATAAATTCTGTCTAGAGCAGCATTTAGAAGCTTGTGCAACAGAAGTAGAATTCCATAACAGATGCTATATAATAGTAACTATTTACCGAGCACCTGCAGGAAATTATAATCTATTCCTAAATCATCTCGAAGCTCTATTGGGTTATTTAACAGGAAGAAATAAAGAAATCCTGGTTGCTGGTGACTTTAATACAGATTTTCTTATGCAGTCCTCCAGTAAAAATTTATTGCAGTCAGTAACTTTGTCTTTCAATCTAACACACACCGTAAACTTTCCAACTAGGGTAACTAAAACCTCTAGGACAGCAATTGATAATATTTTTATAGACAAATCAAAGGAACAAAATCATATCATAAAACCAATAATAAATGGCCTGTCAGATCATGATATGCAGCTCCTTGTTTTAGGTATAGATTCTAAACAGATTATGAAGACTGCAAAATGTACATACAGGAGAGTAGTCAACCCACCAAAAATTGAAAATTTTAGAAAACTCCTCAAAGACATGAACTGGAAAGATGTATATAGTGCTAATGGCATGAATGAAAAATATAATGTATTCATTAATAATGTTAGTATCATGTTTGAAAACTGTTTTCCTCTAAAAGTAATGCGAATTAAACAGAAGTCTATAATAAAACCTTGGATTACACAAGGAATAAAGATTTCATGTAAGACAAAAGGAAAATGTATCTATCAGCCAAGAGTAGTTGCAATGATGATGATTTAACTAAATATAAGGAATACTGTAAAATATTAAAAAAAAGTTATTCAGGTATCTAAACAAATGCACTATGAAAAGAAGATAGCAACATCAGGAAACCAAATAAAAACAATATGGGATATAGTGAAAGAAGAGACTGGTAGAACCAGAAAGGAACAAGAGCAGGGACGATTAAGAGTAGCTGAGACATTAGTAACTGATGGGCATAGTGTGGCAAATCTATTTAACAAGTACTTTATATCCGTTACTGATAGTATGGGATTGTCTGGGTCAGTAAATAATGCGCTTGAATATTTGAAACTAGCATTTACAAATAACTTCACACACATGAATATGTCAGTCACTTCACCACAAGAAATATCTTCCATAATAAAATCTTTAAAAACAAAGCAGTCCAGTGGTTACGATGAAATATCAACAAAGTTAATTAAAGCTTGTTCTTGTGAACTTAGCACAATCTTAAGTTATTTGTGTAACCAGTCTGTTATAACGGGAACATTTCCTGATTGGCTAAAATATGCAGATATTAAACCTCTCTTCAAGAAGGGGGATAAAGAGATACCATCAAACTACAGACCCATTTCACTTTTGCCGGCATTCTCAAAAATTATAGAAAAGGTAATGTACAAGCAGCTTCTCAACCACTTAACCGCAAATGGCATATTGTCTAGAACACAGTTTGGATTTCTGAAAGGTTCCAATATTGAGAAGGCTATTTACACTTTCAGTGAGAATGTACTTAATTCATTAGATAATAAATTGCAAGCAGCAGGTATTTTCTGTGATTTGTCAAAGGCATTTGATTGTGTGAACCATAACATCCTTTTAAGTAAATTAGAATTCTATGGGGTCACGGGAAATGCTGCAAAATGGTTCAAGTTGTACCTCACTAACAGGAAACAAAGGGTGTCAGTGCAAGTGACTAGTGAATTAGGCCAACAGTCATCATCGGATTGGGAAGAAATTACATGTGGTGTCCCACAAGGATCCATCTTAGGGCCATTGCTTTTTCTTGTGTACATTAATGATCTCTCATCAGTTACACTACCAGAAGCAGAGTTCGTTTTGTTTGCAGATGATACAAGTATTGCAATAAAGAGTACATCAAGTATAGTGATAGAAAAGTCTGCTAATGATATTTTCATGAACATTAATAAATGGTTTAAAGCCAACTCATTGTCATTAAACTTTGAAAAGACGCACTACTTGCAGTTCAGAACATGTAAGAGATTTCCTGACAGCATATGCATTAAGTATGAAGAAGAGCAGATAGAAGAGGTTGACAGTATTAAATTCCTGGGATTACAGCTTGATAATAAATTTAGTTGGGAGGAGCACACCACAGAACTGCAGAAACAACTCAACAAATCTGTATTTTCAATACGAGTGTTATCAGACATAGGAGACATAAAAATAACAAAGCTTGCATACTTTGCTTACTTTCATTCCTTAATGTCATATGGTATAATATTTTGGGGTAACTCTTCAAGTCAGTCAAAAGTCTTCAGAGTCCAAAAACGTATAATACGTATTATTTGTGGAGTAAATTCACGGACGTCTTGTAGAAGCCTCTTCAAAGAACTGGGTATATTAACTACTGCCTCTCAGTATATTTATTCCTTAATGAAATTTGTCATAAATAATATATCCCTTTTCCCAACAAACAGCTCAGTTCATACATACAATACTAGAAATAAAAATGATCTACACAAGGATTTAAAAGCACTTACTTTAGTTCAAAAAGGGGTCCACTACTCAGGAACACACATTTTCAATAATTTACCATCAAGTATAAAAAATTTAGCTACAAATAAAGATCAGTTTAAGAGGAACCTAAAAAACTTTCTAGTGGCCAACTCCTTCTAGTCCATTAGTGAATTTATAAATTGTACCAAATGATGCATGCACTCATAATATATTAGTATTATTATATTATCAGCCAAAAAAAAAAAAAAAAAAAAAAAAAATTGCTGTGCATATAGCATGATGTAAAAACGGCCACATGGCCACTCTCAAAGTTGCCCATGCACTCAGCTCTTGAATGTGGATGTGGAGTTTATGGAAATCCATAGTGTGATGTCGGTGCTGGGTGTGAGGTTGGCAGTCTCAGCAAGTTGTGCATTACTCTTTTGATTCAACATCAACCGATCCAGATCCAAGTCGACACCAGAGCCTCTGTTTCTATCGTGAATCTGAAACCATGTAACTGTCTGGATCATCTGCCTCTTTCCACCATAAATCGGTGGTTGGTCAGGTATGGTAATCAGCCCATTCCTGTTGGGGGTGAATTCACGATTGACATCGAATTTCAGTCTGTCATGAGGCTGGTTACATTTTTGGCAGTTGACAGCGTACAGTCGGAGAACATTTTTGAGCTAGATGCATTCACATCTTTTGGTTTTTAAATTAAGGATTCTGTACATCGCGTGTCCAACTGTATGCCATTCCAGGTGCTGGACAACCTTTGTTGTGAGTTCAGGTCTCTGATTTCATCTAGATTGAGGGCGGCAAAGGATTCTGTGGTGTACATCACTTCTCTTTGCTCTGAAATCGGCTGTTAAGGAGGAGCTTGATCAGTTACAAGTTCTGGGCATTATTGAACCTGTTACCTCCAGCCAGCGGACTAGTCCCTTGGTCGTCATATGCAAGCTGTCAGGGAAGCTCTGTTGGTGTAGGGATTTAAAATCCACCATTAATGCCCATTTGGTGATTGATTCTTATGTAATTCCTTGGACTAATGAAATTCAAAACTAGTGGGCAGTAAATGTTTTCTGGAAATTGATTTGGCTGACATTTACCTACAGCTTCATCTGGATTCACTGTTGCAGCAGTTTATGGTCATCAACACTCCCTTTGGTCTATACCATTATACACATTTGCCATTCGGCATCACTAGTGGTCCTGATATTTTTCAGCGTTTCCTTGAACAGCTCACATGCGATCTCCTATGTTGCACTAATTACCTGGACAACATAATCATCTCAGAGCCCTCCTGGCAGGACAATCTCATTAATCTTTGTTCCTTCTTCACCAAACTGTAAGTGGCAGGCCTTAAGTTCAACCTTCAGAAGTCAATCATTCTTCAGACTGAAGTTGAGTATGTGCACCACCTTGTGTAATAAGCAGGGCAACCTTGTCCTGCTACCAGAACCAGCTGGGTGTGGCAGAGTGGCTGAGTGCATTGAGGCGCCATGCTTCGATGCGCGAGGCTGTTTCCCGTTGGGGTTCAAACCCTTCCTCGGGCATGGATGTTTGTGTTGTCTTTAGTATAAGTTACTTTATAAGTAGTTTTTTTTTTTTTTTTTTTTTTTTTTTTTTTTTTTTTTTTTTAAGTTTAGGGACTGATGATCCCGCAGTTAAGTCCCATAAGATTATCAAACTTTTGAATAGAACGAGCTGCACCCCTGGTTGGGTGATGACCAGACATCTCCACAGTTTTCCAACCCCAGCAAGTCCTACTTACGCCACCCCCTCCCAGGGTGCTACCACCTCAGTGGCACCTGGTCTGCATGGGCCACCACTGCCAGTTCCAGGTTGGAATGAACAATATAGTAATAGGACAGTTTACAACTCACCACAAAGACGTGATGATGAGCTGTGATATGCACATAAAAAACACAACCACATACAACACTTTCAGCTATTGGCCATGGCCTTCTTCAGAAATAGAAAACATTCACACTATCATACAGACACATAACACAGTCACACAACTGTCATTTCTGGCTGCCGCACTTCAATGGTTGTGTGACTGTGTTGTGTGCCTGTGTGATTGTATGAATGTTTTCTATTTCTGAAGAACTACCTGTGCATGCCAATTTGCATGTATATATACATTGCGAAGTTTTCTAGAATAATCTGGTACAAATCTATTACAACATAACATCTTGAATTTCTGTTCTGTTAAACATAAATGAATCCACCACAAACAAGAAATATATAAAATTATTACAGTTATACTAAAGGTATTTTTGTAACAAAACAGAAATTAGGTGCATAAGTAAATTACGACTAGAGCAGTTCTGATATTTGTTTATAATTTTTACAATGGCCAGATTATAACAATAACAGTTTTAAGATAATAATATAGTGAGGACAGTTTAAAACTCACCGCAAAGACGTGGTGACAAGCTGCGACACGCACATACAAAACACACACATACAACACATTCAGCTATCGGCCATGGCCTTCTTCAGAAAATAGAACACTCACGCAATCACACAGGCACACAACACAGTCATAGAACCATCACCTCCGACTGCCACACTGTAAGAGAAGCAGATCATCACAAACAGATCAGTGCACTGCAAAAAGACATCAGCAAATGTTATTGCTAAAATTCCTACAACTTACTGCGACCTATGTCATTTGTGTCAGTCAGTATGGTGAACTTCTAATATAGCCAGTTATTGCATGTAGCATCTATTCAGTCCACATTAATTGATGCTCTGACAGGCAGGAATACATTAGGTCAACAAAAGATCAAGTGGGCAGATGAAATGTTTCAGGCCATTACTGACAAGAAATCAGAACTCTGTCAGACCCCAACATTTTTGTGACAGCTAATGCCAGTGACACTTCAATAGAAGACATTCTGCAACAACATTAGATAACACTCTGATTATTTTCAAAATAGCTTGCCGTGGTGGAGTAGCTGAGCGGTCTAAGGCGCCTCGCTGCGGTGTGCGCGGATGCTTGCCATCAGAGTTTTGAGTCCTCCCTCAGGCATGGGTGGGTGTGTTGTCCATAGGTTAGTTTATCTTAGTTTAAGTAGTTTGTAAGCTATGGACTGATGATCACGCAGTTTGGTCCGATAGATTTACAAACATTTGAACATTCAAGAAAGTTTTTGTCCACACAACACAATTAGTCTGCATTTGACAAGGCTATTCAATATTTGAAAGATGATATCATGGGATTTGAATTACAATTTTCACTTACTACAAACCATTGGTTGACATACTCTGTAACCCACCATGGTGGTTGTATAATGGGTTTGATAGTCAATCTTCAAACATCAGATATATCTGTAGTGTGGACAATCTGATTTCAGACTGCCTGTTCCTTGGGAATGCAATACATTTGATGTAACTCTCATTTTTCTACTTCTACATCTACAAGGGATACTCTGCAAATCACATTTAAGTGCCTGACAGAGGATTCATTGAACCACCTTTATAGTATTTATCTACCATTCCATTCTCAAATAGTTGCAGGAAGAAAGAACATCTGAATCTCTCCATTTGAGATCTGATTTCTCGTATTTTATTCTGATGATCGCTTCTACCTATGTAGGTGGCAGTCAACAATATATTCTCGCATTCAGATGAGAATGTTGGTGACTTGAGTTTCGAAAGTAGACCATGCCGCAGCGATAAATGCCATTGTTGTAATGATTCCCATCCCAGATCTTGTATCATTTCTGTGATGCTATCTCCCCTGTATTGTGACAATACAAAATGAGCTGCCTTTCTTTGGACTCTTTCGATGACTTATGTCAAACGCACTTGATAAGGATCCCACACTGGGCAGCAATACTGTAAATGAAGACGGACAAGCGTAGTGTACACAGTCTCTTTAATAGTTCTGGTCCATCTTTTAAGTGTTCTGACATTAAAACGTAGTCTCTGGTTTGCCTTTCCTACGACATTATCTACATGTTCTTTCCAGTTTAAGTCTGATGTAATAGTAATTCCTAGGTATTTGGTGGAGTTTACGGCCTTCACATTTGATTGATTTATCTTGTAAACAAAGTTTAACAGATTTCTTTTCTTACTCATGTGGATGATTTCACACTTTTAATTATTTTGAGTCAATTGCCAATTTTTACACCACACTGATATCTTATTTAGATTGTTCTGCAGTGTTTTTGATCTTCAGATGGCATCATCTGCAAACAACCTAAGAGAGCTGCTCAGATTTTCTTCCAAATCATTTATGTAGATAAGGAACAGCAGAAGACCAATAACACTACCCTGTGGAATGCTGGATATCATCTCTGTTTTTGTCAATTCCTTACCACTGATTACTACAAACTGTATCCTCTCTGACAGGAAGTCCTCTATCCAGTCAGAAATCTGGGGCAATATTCCATAACCATGCAATTTGATTAAAAGCTATTTGTGAGGTATGGTGACAAAAGCCTTCTGAAAATGTAGAAATATGGAATCAATTTGAGATCCCTTGTCGATAGCACTCGTCGATTCATGTGAGTAAAGAGCTAGTTGGTTTTCAGATGAGAAATATTTTCTAAATCTGCGTTGGCCTTGGGTCAATAGATCATTCTGTTTGAGATAGCTCATAACATTTGAGTACAGGATATGTTCCAAAACCGTGCTGCAAATTGATGTCAATGAAATAGGCCTGCAGTTTAGTGGGTTACTCCTACTGCCTTTCTTGAATATTGGTGTTACCTGTGCAACTTTCCAGTCTTTTGGTACAGACCCTTCATTGAGTGAGCAGTTGTATATGGCTGTTAAGTAAGGAGCCATTGCATAAGTAAAATCAAATAGAAGTCTAATGGTTCCAGACCAGAAGACTTATTCTTGTTAAGGATAGCAAGTAACTGCAGTCCCTGCACCTTGCAGCACCAACTTATTATGTGAACTGTGATTCCCATCATCTCTGATTAATCCATGGGCACTTTATGTCCTTTTGGAGTGGCCTGCATTTTTAGCAGTATTATGCAATCTCTCACATCCTGGTATCAAAGCCACAATGCGTCTTATCATGGATAATTTAGTATGGCCAGCAGCCAAATGAGACTGCCACGATTGGATCCCTATGTGCATGTCATGTCAAAAGAGTAAAGTTAACAGGCTCACACAACCCCTCTCTAGGCCCTTTCCACATTCCTTGGTAGCATTAAGAAAGTATTAAGAAAGAAAATGTGCAAAGGAGGCATTGAAACAGTGGAAATATCTTGCGGTCCTGTAATTTGACTTGGAACAGCAGAATCTTTAGCAAACCAAGTGTAATGCACTAAATGGAACAATTGTCACCTGGTGCTGCCATCAGTGATTTGAACTCAGAACAGTTCAGGAATGGTATGTTAAAAAATTCCGGTTCTGGCCGTCCAAGACACACATAAGAGACATGTTAATACAAGGAAAGGCATAATTTCGTAAACAGATAAATAAGCTGAGGCTAAGAATATCAGAGCTAATAGCAAAACCAAAATAGGCTGCAGTTGGCCACACAGCAATTGTTGGGAAAATTCCACTGGAGGAATGGCAAGGTACTTCGAAACTACACAACCAAATGCAATATAACAGTGGTAGTACACGCAAGGCAAGCTCGAAAGAGCACTGTCTAATGATGTAATATGTCTACCCACTGGCACAAGAGCTCCAGCCAGATATTTCACATAGACCAGAGTAAGCTCAATGCCAACCATCAAATCACTCTCAACCTTACATCTAAAAAAGCACAAGACATCAAGCCATAACTAACAACCCATGGCCAGAAATACCACTGGAGGTTGACTAGGAGCTTATGCCAGGCAATCATAGGAACTATCAATGGATGGTAAATGGCCTATGTAAATTTACTATGCATTAGTGCAATGTACAGACATGTGACAGCCCCAGTTAGGAATAAGCATCAGTATCATTAAGCAAGGAAACAATAAAATCTTAAACAAGTTATATTCCTAAGCGATAGTAGCACTATCAAGTTGGTTATGTAATGTACAAATGATACATAGAATTCATCACTAAATTTACATCTGAGCCAAGAAGACAAAGGCAGATACCAAGCAAGTTGGAAGTGGCACATTCAAATTTGTTGACACTCAAATTTGAAACAATATGTGGATCATGTGAACCTTCATATTTTCAATGATAATTTCATGATAAATCAAATTACAGGTATTCATCTGTAACCATTTATTTTCTTTGACTAATGTTTTGGCTGTATATTGTTCAGCCATCATTGGAGGGTATCAAAGACTAGTAGATTCTTGGTGCTGTTCCCATCCACCTTCTATTCTGTGCAAGCCAAGGAGGTTAGAATATAGGGAGACGCCCTTATGCTGAAAAAGTGAAGCCTGGCTCCACCATGTTGCTGAGTCTTGTAGAAGTTTTTATACTGTAAAGCTAATGTTCTATGTCACTTAAAACAGAAATAATATGTCCAACAGTTTTGCCGTGACCTACAACATGTTAAAATGTTGAAAATTGCCGTTAAAAATGAATTTTCAAATATCTTACAATGAGTATTTATTAGTATTTATCAAGGAAAATACATTGTTTGAAAGCACATACTTTGCACCGATTGTCAATTCAATGTATTAACAGCAAGAGGGTCAATTTAACACATACTTTTAACAGAGAAATAGCATTCCATAAATCACCAAGAAGGAGGACAGGCTTCAATGAACGTAGGTGCTCAGCATAGATACTGCCATCTCCCTTTATTTTAACCTCCTTGGTGCAAGCATAGGAAACTCATGGCACAGATGTAAAAAGCTGTAGTGCCCTTCATTGAGATTATATATAATCATCATCAGTGGTTAACTTTGATGGCAGACAAGTATTAAGCCGTAATGCCCACTATGGAGAGCAGATGTAATCACACACTTGGTTGGCAAGATTCTAGTGCCATTGTCTTTGATGGTGTACGATTGGAGTGCCAGATTCAAAATTTTGTCAAGATTAAAACCATCATCCTGATTAATTAATATATTTGCCGAACAAATTCCAATGGCTTCTCTAACAGCTGAATCCCAGAAGAATGATACAGGCAATAATATCTGAACATTTTATCATAATATGTGGATCAAGCCACAGAATTACAAACAAAGAGAATGAATCTCACACAAATGAGAAGGCAGGGTACCCCACAAGATTAAGGCACAGATTAACAAGCTGCCTGGGAGAGCACAGTAAACTCATGAATATCGTGTAACTTCGTCACTGCTCAGAGCTGAACTGACTAGAAAGTTGTAAAACGTGCTCACTGGGAAAGACTTGAAAAATGATCACAGTAGATAACCATCAGTTTTCCTAGGGTGCCTGGTGAAACAGCAAATGGCTTTATTCCTTCTTGCCCACCATGGAGAGTAGCTGTGTTGATCCATTTGGTTGTCTTTTCACAGCCCACTTTGGCAAAACACCCCATACACTCTGCAGACAAACTGTCAACAAGCACAGGACCCACAATAGGAAACCTCATAGCCTCTGAGCAGGCCTGATTGTAACAGCTACTTCTCCCAAGGCTGCATTTAGTAGCATCTGTGAGTAGCTCTGCTCATATAGGCTGTCCAACCACTATTATTCCTGAATACGACCTCCCATTGTTGGTAGGAAGCATTTTGTGCACATTTTGTCAGAGTATAAGGTACTTTCATGCTCAGATAACATCATGAACATTCACATTTATAGAAAACTGTCTCTCTTGATAGAGTGAAACCGGCTTGGGGCTGGGATGACCTATCTTCCTTCCCAAGCCACATCAGATAACTAATACTTTAGAAATTAGCTCACAACTCACATTGCCAGGTACCACTGTATTTTCCAGTGCTACCAATGTTAATTTTCCCCATACAGAATGAAGTAATTTTGGTAATAAACATTTTCATATGAGTTAAAATTATACCTATTATTATGTTACATTGGTATCAGGAGGCATAACAATGCAAGCTGATGGGAACAAATCTCAATGTGCTTATTGTAGTTTCCCTCTTATTGTATTGTAACCATTTATACTACATATCTGCCTGTATTTATATCAGATGACCAAAAGATAATTAGATTCTGCTTAGGTATTGGGCAGCCTGTCAGTAGCAAGTGGCAGCGATTGTATTTGAATCATAGACCCTGCATGGACAATGAAGAAAAATAATCATAGAATCTTTATATTATAATTTCTATGTGAAGTTGATAGGTGTTGTGGTCACGAGAACAACTCTCTCACTGCTACACAGAACACTGGCGTGCACTGGCTGTACGAGTAACCCGCGAAGTGAGCTCGTACCTCGTAAACAACACACTGACGGCAGAGCACAACACCGCGCTGTTTGGGTCATTGACCCGCCCGTGGCGTGCTCTGGCGTTTGCCGCATTTTCCCGCGGCGCACTCTTGCGGCCGACTTCCGACGTATGTTATCGGCTGTGTGTGTGCCTTACAGCATTCCTTTCCCCTTGGGGAGGCTCGGATGCGAGCAATGTCCATGACGTCGTCATCTGCTGGGCTCTGACTGAGGTTGCGGGCAGGCACCGTTGCGTAGGGTCGGAAGTACTTGGAGCGCGGGCAGCGTCGGCGCCCCTCCCCCGACAACCCATATGGCAGGACCGGTGATGGTGGCTCGGTCTCCATCTCCACCTCAGTCCCCGGACCTGGTGATGGTGGACCCGAAGGGAGCAATGCATCAGGAGGAGATGAATCCAGCATGGGTGTTGGCTGTACCCGCAAAGGTGTAGGTCCCTGAGAGGAGGGACCTGGGTCAGTCCCTGGCGGAGGCAGACAACTTGCAGGGAACGGCAGGAACCTCTCTTCGGCCTGTGGGCTGGTTAGTGGAGCAGACTGGTGCGAGAGCATCGGCTGGGGTATGGGGGGCTCCCGCTCTTCCACACGCAGGCGCAGCTGGTCGTGGTGACGTGCAGTGATGCCGTCTTCTGTGCGTATGTCGCAGAGACGGCGGCCGCGGCATCTGGTGATGATGGCAGGAATCCATTTCGGTCGACGTCCAAACCCACGTGCCCAGACAGCCATCCCTGGTCGGAAGCGAGAAGATGGAGACACAGATGAATGTCCCGGGCTCGGATGCAGGAGATGAAGCAGAGTCCGGGGCTGCCGGCCATGGAGAAGTTCCGCAGGACTCTTGTCGCCAAACGGGGTGAACCGAAAGGATGAGAGAAATTGATCGAGGGCAACATCAGAAGGGTACCGAGCCACATATTTTTTTAACTGGGTCTTAAAGGTGCGAACAAATCTTTCAGCCTCCCCATTTGACTGCGGATGGAAGGGTGGGGCCAGGACATGGCGGATACCTCGGGCGTTGCAGAAGGAGGCAAACTCGCGGGAAACAAACTGAGGACCGTTGTCAGACACCACGGTAGTGGGAAGGCCTTCAATCGAGAAAATGCGTGACAAGGCGGCAACCGTGGCCATGGCTGAGGTTGAAAGGCAACGGACCACGTAAGGGAACTTAGAGAAGGCATCAATAACCAGCAACCAATAGGCATTAAGAAAGGGGCCCGCAAAATCAATGTGTAGGCGATCCCAGGCCTGCGAAGGTTGAGGCCATGGGGCGAATGTTGCCCGAGGGGAGGCTTGATGTTGCGCACATAGGGAGCACGAGGTAACCATACGAGACACGTCGCTGGCCAGGCCCGGCCAAAACACATGGCGGCGGGCCAATGCCTTAGTACGAGATACCCCCCAATGATCGGCGTGTAGCAGCTTGAGGACCTCTGAGCGGAGGGCCGATGGAATGACGACCCTAGGAGAGGAATCCTCAGAATCAAGGAGAAGCACGCCATCTACAACAGAAAAACGGTGTCGAAATGCGTAGTAGTTTCTGAGGGGGTCCGATGCCCGTTTCGGCGGAGTCTCAGGCCAGCCCTGCTGGACCAGACGGATCACCTTGCGGAGGACCGGGTCTGCGGCACTAGCCCGAGCCACCTTGGCGCCCGTGATGGGAAAACCATCCACTGCTTGCTGAGCGGCTAAGTCGACATGAAAGCACAGCAATTCTTCCTGGTCAAAGTCTGGGTCTGGTCCAGCCGGAAGCCGGGAGAGCGCATCCGCATTGGCATGTTTGGATGTAGGGCGGAAGTGTATCGCATAGTTATACCGAGATAGGAACAGCGCCCAACGCTGAAGACGGTGAGCGGCCTTGTCCGGTAGTGACGCCGAAGGGTGAAAGAGAGAAACCAGCGGCTTGTGATCAGTTACAAGATGAAATTTTACGCCATACAGAAAGACGTGAAACTTCTTCAGAGCGTAGACAATAGCAAGGGCCTCCTTCTCAATTTGCGAATATCTGGTTTGGGCCGGAGTGAGCGTTTTAGAGGCGAAAGTGATCGGTCGCTCAGATCCGTCTGGATATTTATGAGCGAGCACTGCCCCAATCCCATGTTGAGAGGCGTCCGTTGCCAAGACAAGAGGGAGGCCGGGTTGATAGGTGACGAGGCAGGGAGCCGATTGCAGCAGCTCCTTTAATGTGCAAAATGCTGTTTCACAGGCCGATGACCAATGGAAGGAAGTCCCTTTGCGCAGCAGGTCATGCAGGGGTTTCGCAATAGATGAAGCCCCCGGCAAGAATTTATGATAATAAGCGACCTTTCCTAAAAACACTTGCAGGTCCTTGACTGAAGTCGGCCGAGGGAGAGCCAACACGGGAGAGACATTCTGACTGAGGGGCTTGCTGCCCTCACTAGAAACCTCAAACCCCAAAAACGTGATAGAAGGCTGAAAAAAGTGGCATTTCTCCAGGTTGCACGTCAACCCCGCCTCCTGTAATACCGTGAACAGTGCCCGTAAGTTGCGTAAGTGTTCATCGGCTGAGGACCCGGACACTACTATATCATCGAGATAATTGACACAACCGGGCACAGACAGTGTGAGTTGTTCAAGGAAACGCTGAAAAATTGCTGGAGCGCTGGCCACCCCGAAGGGCAACCTCAAGTATTGGTACAAACCAAAGGGCGTGTTCAGGACCAAGAGACGTTGAGAGTCAGCGTCGAGAGGAACTTGTAAATACGCCTCAGAGAGATCTATCTTTGAAAAATATTGTCCACCCGCCAATTTCGCAAGAAGCTCGTCTGGGCGCGGCAATGGATAAGTGTCGATGATAGATTGGGTGTTCACGGAACGTTTGAAATCGCCACAAAGGCGCAACCGCCCCGACGGTTTTTTTACAATGACCATGGGAGTCGCCCATTCACTAGACGGGATGCGTTTTACCACCCCAGCGTCCTCCAGGCGGTCCAGCTCCGCTTTGACGTGGTCACGGAGTGCAATCGGAACCGGCCGAGCGCGGAAAAAGCGGGGCCTGGCGGAGGGCTTCAAGGTGATGTGGGCTTGGAAATTATTAGCACAGCCCAACCCCGCCGAAAACAGCGCCGAAAATTCGGTGCGTAAAGAGTCTAGTTGCGGGAAGGGCACCTGGTCAGAGACAATGTTGACGTCGTCGGAAATAGTGAACCCAAACCCCTGAAAGGCGTCAAGACCAAACAAGTTGTCCGTGTGAGCATTGTTTACAACAAGGAAAGTGAGCCTACGAGTGACAGATTTGTATGTAACAGGCGCTGAGAACTGTCCCAGGATCGGAATATTTTGTTTATTGTAACTGACCAATCTCCGCGACACCGGGAAGAGAGAGGGAGAACCCAGATCCAAATAAGTCTTTGAGTTCAAAAAGGTGACGGCCGCGCCTGTGTCCACTTGCATACGCAACTGTTTGTGGAAAACAGTGACGTCAATAAAGAGCTTGTTGGGTGCAACCGAAATCGCTGAGACGCAATTTACGTCCATCTCTGCGTCGGAATCTTGGATTTTGGAGGCACAAACAGAAGCAATGTGACCTTTCTTGTGGCACTGATGACACGTGGACCACCGCTTGGGGCAGTCAGTTCTATCATGATCGACAAAACAGGAGGGACACGAAGGAAGCATTTTACGGTCGCGTGACCGCACGCCGCCTGGCCCGAGTTTCCGCGGCCGTGCACTTGGCCGATCGCTCCGGCGCCGAGGCTGCGCGCGAACTGCCGCGACCACGTCATCCCTTTGCGACCCTGCCGGTAACGGGGAAGAAGAGGGTTGGATTTCCGCCACCTCACACCAAGCCTCAATTTGGTTGCCCGCCGCCCGCGAAACCTCGAAAGACTGCGCAATGTTAAGAACATCGGAAAGTGAAGGATTTTCGCACAGGAGGGCGCGTTCGCGAACCTCGCGATCGGGAGCGAGCCGAATAATAGCGTCCCGGACCATGTGATCGGCATACGATTCTTTATGCACATCCGTAACAAAATGACAACGACGGCTTAAACCGTGGAGGTCCGCGGCCCACGCCCGATAAGACTGTTGTGGCTGCTTCCTGCAGCGGTAAAACTCAACACGGGCCGCTATCACATGAGTCCGTTTGCGGTAATATTGTGAAAAAAGGCCGCACATTTGATCGAAAGACAGCGACGCAGGATCCTGCAAGGGGGCGAGTTGGCAAAGCAGCTGATACAGACGAGGCGACAGCCACGACAGGAATAACGCACGACATAAGGTGCCATCAGACCAGCCAAAAGCTTGAAAGTGTTGTCTTAACCGTTTTTCATAAGCGTCCCACTCTTCGACGGACTCGTCGTACGCCGGAAAGGGTGGCGGATAAGACGGAGGGGGCGCGGGGGGCGAAACAACCTGAGGCTGTAGCAAGAGATTGTAATACCTGGTTCTGAGCGTGAATCGCCGATGCAAAAACCTCTTGTTGTTCGACGAGGCGACGCAGAATCTCATCGGAAGAACTAGTAGACATTGTGTAAGACGAACAACCACATCAGAGGAAAACGCGCGGAGGAAAACAAAAAAATACCGCACTCGTCGCCAATGTTGTGGTCACGAGAACAACTCTCTCACTGCTACACAGAACACTGGCGTGCACTGGCTGTACGAGTAACCCGCGAAGTGAGCTCGTACCTCGTAAACAACACACTGACGGCAGAGCACAACACCGCGCTGTTTGGGTCATTGACCCGCCCGTGGCGTGCTCTGGCGTTTGCCGCATTTTCCCGCGGCGCACTCTTGCGGCCGACTTCCGACGTATGTTATCGGCTGTGTGTGTGCCTTACAGCAATAGGCTTTTGTCATTACTGTTGAATTTACTGTAGAAGTTCATACTAAGACACAGATGTATGAAATCGAAGTCCACCTTCTACCTACTTCCCAAGATTTACAAACCCCAAGGAGAGGGGAAAAGGAAAGGATTTGGGTTTAAAGGAGTGGGTGAGGAGTCATTCCAGTCCCGTAAAAGGAAAGACTTACCTTTGGGGAAAAAAAGGATAGGTAAACAAACACACCTACCCCCCCTCCCCCCCCCCCCCCCATACACACACACACAAAGGCAGACATATCCAAAATGCAAAGAAGTTTGGACAGAGATGCCAGTCAAGGCAGGGGCTCTGTCCAGTGATTGGAAGCAAAGATGTTGTAGAAAGGTGGGCAGGAATTTAAAACTAATGAAGGTTGATATATATATATATATATATATATATATATATATATATATATATATATATATATATATGTTATAGACGAAAAATTCCTACTGGGAATTCCTTTCATATATATATATATATATATATATATATATAATATTGTAGAAGGAGACCTTCCAGGTAGGAAAATGGTATAAAATAAAGATTTTTGACTTACCTAAAGTATAGGCTGGTCGATAGGAACACTAAACACACACAAAAACACACAACCATTCGAGCTTTCGCCACCAGTGGTGGCTTCTTCGGGAAAAAGAGGGAGGAAGGAGAGGAGAAAGGGAAGGATACGGGTTTTAAGGAAGTGGAAAAGGAGCCATTCCAATCCCAGGAGTGGAAGGACTTACCTTAGGGGACAAAAGGGAAGGTAAACAAATACACACACACTCACACATATCCACATCCAAACACACTTGACACACTTGACACAAGTACACTAGTGTACTTGTGTCTGTGTAAATGTGTGGGTGTATGTGCATTTATTTACCTTCCATTTTTTCCCCCAAGGTACGTCTTTCCTGTCCCGGGATTGGAATGGCTCCTTACCCCCTTCCTTAAATCCCTCATCATTTCCTTTTCCCTCTCCTTCCCTTCTGCCTGATGAAGCAGCTAGGCTGCGAAAGCTAGCATTTTTGAGTTTGTGTGTGTCTGTGTGTTTATTTGTTGCTATTACTGCCTGTGCCCCTTCGCCTGGTAAGTGTTCTTCATCTATTTTTTACGTATATTTTTTTCCTGTTAGGAATTTTTCCTCTATAATATATATATATATAAATTGAAAAGAGATTACTTACCAAAAGGACCGGCTCGTCGAGAGAAACAAATAAAATCACACACAAACACACATACAAGCTTTCGCCACCACTGGCAGCTTCTTCAGGAAGTCCTTCCACTCCTGGGATTGGAATGACTCCTTTTCCACTTCCTTAAAACCCATATCCTTCCCTTTTCCTCCCCTTTTTTCCTCTTTTTCCTGAAGAAGCTGCCAGTGGTGTCGAAAGCTTGTATGTGTGTTTATGTGTGATTTTATTTGTTTCTCTCGACGAGCCGGTCCTTTTGGTAAGTCATATCTTTTCTATTTTTATTTTTGTTTATTCCACCGGGAAAGTTTCCCTCTATAATTTTCATATATATATATATATATATATATATATATATATATATATATATATATATATATATATATATATAAAGATTGTTTGACTTACCAAAAGTAAGAAACATAAAACACACATAAAAACATCCAAACATTCAAGCTTTTGCAACCGTTTGTTGCTTCGTCAGGAAAAGAGGAAGAAAGGAGAGGAGAAAAGGAAGGATATGGGTTTTAAGGAAGTGGAAAAGGAGTCGTTCCAATCCCAGGAGTGGAAGGACTTACCTTAGGGGACAAAAAAGAAGGTAGACAAATACACACACACTCACACATATCCAAATGCAAACACACCTAGACAGACATTTGTAAAAAGCAAAGAAGTTGGACAGAGATACCACTTGAGGCAGAGGCTCTGTCCACAGAACCGAAGCAAAGATGCTAAAGATGGTGGGCGGGAATTTGAATTTAGCGGAGGTTGAGACCAGGTGGGCAACGGGAGGAGAGAATAAGCTGAAGGGCAAGTTCCCATCTCCGAAGTTCTGAAAGGTTGGTGTCGGTGGGAAATATCCAGATAACCCGGATGGTGTAACACTGCGCCAAGATGTGCTGGCCGTGCACCAAGGCATGTTTAGCCACAGGGTGATCCTCATTACCAACAAACACTGTCTGCCTGTGACCGTTCATGTGAATGGACAGTTTGTTGCTGGTCATTCCCACATAGACCGCGGAACAGTGCAGGCATGTCAGTTGGTAAATTACATGGGTGCTATCGCAAGTGGCTCTGCCCTTGATCGTGTACACCTTCCGGGTTACTGGACTGGAGTAAGTTGTGATGGGAAGGTGCATAAGGCAGGTTTTACAACGGAGGTGGTTGCATGGGTAGGAGCCAGAGGGTAGGGAAGGTGGTTTGGGGATTTCATAGGGATGGACTAGGAGGTTATGAAGGTTAGGTGGCTGGCGGAAAGACACTCTTGGTGGAGTGGGAAGGATGTCATTAAGGATGGATCTCATTTCCGTCCTTCATGACATCCTTCCCACTCCACCAAGAGTGTCTTTCCAGCGCCCACCTAATCTCCGTGTCATCATCGCCCAGCCCAAACCACTGAAGATAGAAACTTGAAATTTGTGGAGGATGTTGATCTTACTCTGTAGGCGTTATTTAAGAAGCGATTTTTCGATATTCCGACCGTAAGGGGGTGAAATAGGGGATGAAACGTTTTTTGAAAATACGTAGCTATTTAGGCAATTTTGAAGCTAGAACTACAAAATTTCGGATTTTAATTCTTGGCTCGAATATAAAATATCGGCATTTTTTGAAATTCAAAAAATGTTGCCTGTGACCGTTCATGCGAATGGACAGTTTGTTGCTGGTCATTCCCACATAGAACGCTTCACAGTGCAGGCATGTCAGTTGGTAAATCACATGGGTGCTATCGCAAGTGGCTCTGCCCTTGATCGTGTACACCTTCCAGGTTACTGGACTGGAGTAAGTGGTGGTGGAAGGGTGCATAGGGCAGGTTTTACAACGGGGGTGGTTGCATGGGTAGGAGCCAGAGGGTAGGGAAGGTGGTTTGGGGATTTGATAGGGATGTCTGAATAATTTCATTTAGCTCCTCATATATTTCTTCAATTTCCTCATCATCGGCAGAGCTAGTTGGCATATAAACCTGTGCTACTGTTGTCGGTGTTGGCTTCGTATCTATCTTGACAATGATCATAGTAGTTTACCCACATTCCTATTTTCTTATTCACTATCAATCCTACTCCTGTGATACCCCCAACTGGTTTGTATTTATAACCCTGTACTCACCTGACCAGAATTCCTGTTCATCCTGCCACCGAACTTCACTTATCCCCACTATATCTAACTTCAACCTATCCATTTCCTTTTCTAAATGTTCTAACGTTCTACGCTCCGACCCATAGAATGCCAGTATTGTCTTTCCTGATGATCACATCCTCCTGAGTAGGCCCCGCCCGGAGATCCGAATGGGGGACTATTTTACCTCCGGAATATTTTACCCGAGAGGATGCCATCATCATATGTTCATACAGTAGAGCTGCATGTTCTCGGGATAAATAACGGCTGAAGTTTCCCCTTGCTTTCAGCTGTTCACAGTAACTGTGTGGCAAAGCCACATTAGCTGATGTTACAAGGCCAGCTCAGTCAATCATCCAGACTGTTGCCCCTGTAACTACTGAAAAGGCTGCTGCCCCTCTTCAGGAACCACACGTTTGTCTGGCCTCTCCACAGATACCCCTCCGTTGTGGTTGCACCTACGGTACGGCTATCTGTATCGTTGAGGCACGCAAGCCACCCCACCTCGGCAATGTCTATGGTTCATGGGATTGGATTCAAAAAATAAGGGAGTAAAATAGGTGACGCAAAAAACTGATTTTCAAAAATATGTTGCTTTTAACTCAAATTTTAAGCTACAACTACGAAATTTCGGATATGGAAACTTGGTCAGGATTAAAAGTCCATGATTTTTAGTATTTTTGGAAATTCAACAAGTAAGAACATTAAATAGAGTATCAAAAATAACTTTTGAAAACACGTTGCTATTGATACAATTTTGAAGCTAGAGCTGCAAAAATTGATATTTCTATAATTGGTTGTACGTTAAAAAATACATGTTTTGGTATTTTGGAAATTCAACCATCAACGGGGATAAATTGCAGAGGGGGTATTTTTCGAAAATATGTTGCTGTTTAGGCAATTTTGAATTTAGTACTACAAATTTTCGGATTTGGATTCGGGGTTTGAATTTAAAAGACACAGGTTTTGGCATTTTTTTTTTTTTTTTTTAATTCAACCAGTAAGGGGGTAAAATAGAGGACGCAAAAAATTGATTTTCAAAAAACTGTTGCTGTTAACTGAAATTTTAAGCTATAACTACGAAACTTAAGATATGGATTCTTCATCAGGATTAAAAAGAAACAACTGGTGCAGACCAACCAGCCTACACATACAAAGCAGCGGGGGTTCAGCTAGTATATAAAAGGAAGTGTCCTGATTGACTGATTGACTCATCATCGCCCAGCCCAAACCACTGAAGATAGAAACTTGGAATGTGTGGAGGGTGTTGATCTTACTCTGTAGGCATCATTTAAGAAGCAATTTTTCGATATTCCACCCGTAATGGGGTTAAATAGGGGATGAAACGTTTTTTGAAAATATGTAGCTATTTAGGCAGTTTTGAAGCTAGAACTAAAAAATTTCGGATTTTAATTCAGGGTTCGAATTCAAAAGACACTTGTTTTGGTATTTTTTTAAATTTGACAAAAAAGGGGGTAAAATAGGTGACGCAAAAAATTGATTTTCAAAAAAATGTTGCTGTTAACTGAAATTTTAAGCTACAACTACGAAACTTCGGATATGGAATCTTGGTCAGGACTAAAAATCCATGATTTTTAGTATTTTTGTAAATTCAACAAGTAAGAGGGTTAAATAGAGGATCAAAAATTCTTCTTGGAAACCCATTGCTATTGATACAATTTTGAAGACAGAGCTCCAAGTATTGATATTTGTATAGTTTGTTAGACGTTAAAAAAGTACGTGTTTCGGTATTTTTGGAAATTCAACCATCAATGGGGTTAAATTGGAGAGGGGGTGTTTTTAAAAATATGTTGCTATTTAGGAAATTTTGAAGTTAGAACTACAAATTTTTGGATATGGGGTTCGAATTTTAAAGACACTTGTTTTGGCATTTTTTTAAATTTCATCCAATAAGGGGATAAAATAGGGGACGCAAAAAATTGATTTTCAAAAATATGTTCCTGTTAACTCAAATTTCAAGCTATAACTACGAAACTTAGGATATGTACTTTTGATCAGGATTAAAAAGACACGAGTTTCGGTATTTTTGTAAATTCAACACGTAAAAAGAGGGGATCAAAAATTCTTTTCGGAAACACATTGTTGTGAAGACAATTTTGAAGCTATAGCTACAAAAAATGGTATTTGTATTGTTCGTTATGATTTAAAAATATGTGTTTCGGTATTTTTGGAAATTCAACCATCAAGGCGGTTAAATTGGAGAGGGGTGTTTTTAGAAAATCTTTTGCTACTAAGGTAATTTTGAAGCTACAGCTAAATAAATTTGTATATGTTTTCTTGATCAGAATTAAAATGACACATGTTTCGGTATTCTCAGAAAATTAAGGGATAAAACATTTTTTGGAAAATATGTTGCTACTAAGTGAATCTTGGACCCAGAATTACAAAAATGATATTTGCATATTTGGTTGGAATTTAAAAGCCACATGTTAGGGTAGCTACTTTTCAAAATTAAAGTATTAAGGTGTGCCATAGGGGGTTACAAGTAGTAAAATCAAATGTTTAAATGTTTGTAAATCTTAAGAGACTTAACTATAGGGTCATCAGATCCTAAGGCTTACAAACTAATTAAACTAATATAGACTAAATTATGCTTAGGACAACACATACAACCCCCCCCCCCCCCCCGACGGTGAACAGCAGCGCGCACCGCAGCATGGCGCCTCAATACGCACGGCCATTCTGCTGCGGCTACAAGTATCATCACAACATTTCATTATGATGGTACTTCAGCTGTATCTATGACAATTTATATTAAGAGGAAGAAACAACTGGTGCAGACCAACCAGCCTACGCATGCGAAGCAGTGGCGTCTCCTTCCTCCCTCTTTTTCCCGAAGAAGCCACCACTGGTGGCGAAAGCTCGAATGGTTGTGTTTAGTGTTCCTATCGACCAGCCTGTACTTTAGGTAAGTCAAAAATCTTTATTTTATATATATATATATATATATATATATATTATGGAGGAGAAATTCCTACCTGGAAAAATTATATAAAAAATAGATGAAGATTACCTACCAGGTGAAGGAGCACAGGTAGTGATTGTAGCACAAATAAATTCACACACACAAACACACACAGATGCTAGCTTTCGCAGCCTAGCTGCTTCTTCAGGCAGAAGGGAAGGAAAGGGAAAAGGAAATGATGAGGGTTTTAAGGAAGGGGGTAAGGAGCCATTCCATCCCGGGACAGGAAAGACTTAACTTGGGGGGGGAAAAGGAGGGTAAACAAATACACACCCATCCACACATATACACAAATGCAAGCACACCTAGGCAGACATACTGTAGAAAGCAAAGAAGTTGGACAGAGATACCACTTGAGGCAGAGGCTCTGTCCAGAGAACCGAGGCAAAGATGTTCAAGATGGTGGGTGGGAATTTGAATTTAGGTGAGGTTGAGACCAGGTGGGCAACGGGAAGAGAGAATATGCTGAAGGGCAAATTCCCATCTCCGGAGTTCTGAAAGACTGGTGTCGGTGGGAAGTATCCAGATAACCCGGACGGTGTAACATTGTGCCAAGATGTGCTCGCCATGCACCAAGGCATGTTTAGCCACACGGTGATCCTCATTACCAACAAACACTGTCTGCCTGTGACTGTTCATGCGAATGGACAGTTTGTTGGTGGTCATTCTCACATAGAACGCTTCACAGTGCAGGCATGTCAGTTGGTAAATCACGTGGCTGCTATCGCAAGTGGCTCTGCCCTTGATCGTGTACACCTTCTGGGTTACTGGACTGGAGTAAGTGGTGGTGGAAGGGTGCATAGGGCAGGTTTTACAACGGGTGCGGTTGCATGGGTAGGAGCCAGAGGGTAGGGAAGGTGGTTTGAGGATTTCATAGGGATGGATAAGAGGTTATGAAGGTTAGGTGGGCGGCGGAAAGACACTCTTGGTGGAGTGGGAAGGATGTCATTAAGGATGGATCTCATTTCGGGCCAGGATTTAAGGAAGTCGTATCCCTGCTGGAGAGCCACATTCAGAGTCCGCTCCAGTCCCGGAAAGTATCCGGTGACAAAAGGGGCACTTCTGGGATTCTTCGGTGGAAGGTTCTGGATTTGGAGGAATGAGGAGGTGGCTCTGGTAATTTGCTTCTGAACCAGATCAGGTGAAAGCTGTTATTAGGTTATTGGTGTACTGGTTCAGGGATTCGGGACTGGAGCAGACTCTTTTGCCACGAAGACCTAAGCTGTAGGGAAGGGAACGTTTGATATGGAATGGATGGCAGCTGTCATAATGGAGGTACTGTTGTTTGTTGGTAGGTTTGATGTGGACGGATGTGTGAAGTTGGCCGTTGGACAGATGGAGGTCGACATCAAGGAAAGTGGCATGTGATTTGGAATAGGACCAGGTGAATTTGATGGGACGCTTAGAGGAAGCCTTCCTGGAAACCCAAGCCTGTCAACCCAAAGTTTGGTACAGATTCATTGACGACATCTTCATGATCTGGACCAACAGTGAAGAAGAACTCCAGAATTTCCTCTCCAACCTCAACTCCTTTGGTCTCATCAAATTCATCTTTGCCTTGGTTCTGTGGACAGAGCTTCTGCCTCAAGTGGTATCTCTGTCCAACTTCTTTGCTTTTTACAAATGCCTGTCTAGGTGTGTTTGCGTTTCGATATGTCTGAGTGTGTGTGTATTTGTTTACCTTCCTTTTTTTCCCCTAAGGTAAGTCCTTCCACTCCTGGGATTGGAATGACTCCTTTTCCACTTCCTTAAAACCCATATCCTTCTCTTTTTCCTCCCCTTTTTTCCTCTTTTTCCTGAAGAAGCTGCCAGTGATGGCGAAAGCTTGTATGTTTGTTTGTGTGTGATTTTATTTGTTTCTATCGACGAGCCGGTCTTTATGGTAAGTCATCTCTTTTCTATATATATATAAAAATAGAAAACAGATGACTTACCAAAGGACCGGCTCGTCGATAGAAACAAATAAAATAAATAAAATCACACACAAACACACATACAAGCTTTCGCAGCCTAGCTGCTTCGTCAGGCAGAAGGGAAGGAGAGGGAAAAGGAAATGATGAGGGTTTTAAGGGAGTGGATAAGGAGTCATTCCAATCCCGGGACAGGAATGACTTACCTTGGGGAGAAAAAAGGAGGGTAAACAAATATATATATTTACCCTCCTTTTTTCTCCCCAAGGTAAGTCTTTCCTGTTGCGGGATTGGAATGACTCCTTATCCACTCCCTTAAAACCCTCGTGTGTGTGTGTGTGTGTGTGTGTGTGTAAAGTAGATGAAGATTACTTACCAGGCGAAGGAGCACAGGTAGCGATAGTAACACAAATAATCATCTGTGCTCCTTCGCCTGGTAAGTAAGGAGCACAGGTAGCGATAGTAACACAAATAATCATCTGTGCTCCTTCGCCTGGTAAGTAATCTTCATCTACTTATTATATATAGTTTTCCTGCTAGGAATTTTTCCTCACACACACACAAAAGCAAGCTTTTGCAACCTTGTTGCTTCTTCAGGTAGAGTAGGGAAGGAGAGGGAAAAGGAAAGGATTTGGGTTTAAAGGAGCGGGTGAGGAGTCATTCCAATCCCAGGAGAGGGAAGACTTACCTTTGGGGAAAAAGGATAGGTAATCAAACACACACAGCCACACACATATACATGCACACACACACACAAAAGCAGACATATGCAAAATATCAAATGAAGAATGGTTGACTGTCACACGTTAGCCAAAACATCATACATCAAAGCACTTGTATCTGCCCAATATGACATATATCTGTCTAAATTCTCTCATGTTCTAACTTACAAATCCTACCAAGGTATCTGTAAGAGTGAATATACAGAAAATTACTATAGCAAAGACAGGGGCCCTTACCATTGGCATTGCTATACCAAGCTCCTTAACCATTGGCCCTAATTAATCATTATCACTGCTTCATCACCATCATCATCAATCAATACACTTCATTATATATCTCATCCTGTCTCATATTTCAACTATATCAACATAATATTCCAATATATCATGACTCGTAACACTTTATTATTTGCTTCAATACTCCATCAAAGATAAATACAAACTCCTGCCCTACCTGGGCCAAAACAAATCTCCAGAAGACCACTCCACAGTAACTCATCAGTTTTTACCCTCCTCACCTTAAAATAGACAGAACAATATAGACTTCATAACTTCTCTTTCCAATTGTGATAACTGCCTCTTGCTGTTTTCTTCTAATAAGGACAAAATCACTATGCCAATGTTCATTAGTTTAATGAACTATTTGGCTTCGTTGAATCATTGGGGATGATCTCCACTTGGGTTTTCCTGACTGTGGAATCACACATGGTTAAGTTATAAACAAAAATGCATATTTCCTTGAGATATACTTTTACTTCCACTACTTCTGATACATCACACAAAGCAAAATTGAACTTTTTATAAAAATATTTATTAATCAATACATGAGAAATTATTATAGTCTTGTGGAACGGCAGTGCTGTGCTGCTCTCTCCACAGCTCGTCTCAAAGAGAGTCCGCGCAACGTCTTTTCAAAGAAGTTCGGGGACAGATATCACACTAAGAGTCTTGGAAAGAAGAAAATAATATTAATATTGAAATGAAGCATGTAAATACTACAAAGTTACATCTAGTAAAACATTAATGAAAATTTATATTAACAAAATTAATTATTAAGGGGTGGGCAATTATATTACACAATATGATACTGCTTTAAATTCACTGATACAAATACAACTTCATCACATAGCTACATATAGTTATAGTCCTTATTCACGCTGCGTGATTATTATCACACCAATAAAAAAGTGTAACACAATGACTTCATCTCAGTAAATACCAAACGTATTGTTGTGGTTTCACGCACGATGTTTAACACGACCACCATGCAATTTCTGCATGACTGATGACAGGGGTGCTGCTCTCAAAATAGTGCTACTGCAGTGCCAACCAGAACACAGTGTGAGAAAGCATGGAGCTATGAAGACAGTTCCTGTGTATCCACTTTAGTGTGAACATCTTCTCAAGTGTGTTTGATTCCTTATGAATTCTGGAAGTGGAATTTAAGTTCATTTTAAGTTACTACACTTTACTGGTGTTGAGTTTGGGAGTTTCCGTCTCTTTAAGTAACATGAACATTAGTGTTATGGCTACTCTTGAGCAGGTCCTATGCAATTTAATTAAACAGCAACAGCTCCTCACCACCGCCATATGTGAGTTCGTTTCTGACCACACCAATGGCCGCCTCTCTTTGTCGACAATTCCCACTTTTCCCCTATATGATGAGGTGGTGAAAGACTGGATAGATTATGAGACAAGCCGTCAACAAACTTGTAAGTCTTTATTCCTTTCATGGAGTTTTCCGAAGTTGTATCAACTGTCGTCTCAACTAGCACTGTTGAAAGAACCTTCCTGGTTGTCATTTGATGAAATGTGTACTCTTCTTTCAAAATATTTTCAAAAACAGACACATGTCATTGCATTCTATAGATATGAAAAACAGCCTCATCAGACCTATCATGCTTGGGCTACTGAATTACAAAAACTCAGTCGCAAATGTCAGTTTGTAACAGAAATTCACAAAGAATCATATGTTAACTCTATGGTTAGGGATGTGAGTTTGTGTTCTGCACTGGTTAAAGAAGTTTGCTAACATGCTCTTCAGTTAGAAAATCCCACGTTGGACAAAGTAGTCTCCAGAGGTCAGTTCTTTGAAATTACTCATCCCACATGCACTCAACTAGAGGCATGGGGTGACGTCAGTGAAATATAGTCAGTCTGGCAGATGATGAGCCACCAGGTGCTAGTGCAGACTAGGATGTTGCTGCAATAAACATGCCACCGCAACAATGGCCAGGCAGTCAACACAACATGAAGCAGCAGAATACAGGTTCACGTTCTCTTCTTTTTTGCTCATGTTGTTTCACCAAGCATGTGGGTGAAGATTGTCCACAGCATTGGACAACTTGCCAAAGATGCAAAAAGAAGGGACAGACTTCATCTGTTTGCAAGTCAGAAAACATACATGACGTGCATGACGGCATAGCTGATGATGATTCTGTACTGTATGTAAATTGCATGTCCCCTCATTCCGGCAAACTTAGTATTACTATGCAAATGCTGGGAAAGGATGTGAGGATGCAGGTTGACACCGGTTCAGTGGCCACTATTATTAACTCACATACATATTTAAGGTGGCGTTCTCCACTGTTGTTGGCCATTACACGTCACCTACCCACTTATAATCAGCAGAAGATTTCACTTCTGGGTCAATTTGATGTAGAAGTTTCTTACAAATCTGTTGTAAGCACCATCAGTGTGTTTGTTGTTGACAGCAATGACACTAAGAATTTATTTGGGTACAATGCCTTTCACATTTTTGGATTTTCAGTAGATGATACAGTGCACATCATCTACACTGACATTCCTTATGCTCAGCTTGATTTCCTATCAGAGAAATTTCCCATGCTCTTTTCTCCTGTACTAGGTTGTGCCACCAATTTTGAAGCACATATTACTGTCAAACCTGCTGCCCATGGGAGCTGACTGTTTCGGGTGTATTGCATCCCATCTCTTCCAACAAGTGATCCTCTCCCCTCATTATCGTTAAAAAACCAACTGCAGTCTTCACCTCTGTGGTAATTTCAAAGCAACCGTCAATGGTCAGTGCCTTATTGACATGTATTTTATGCCTCACCCTGAAGAATTGTTTTTAAAGTTGGCTGGGGGGCAGTACTTTTCTAAGATTGACATATCTGAAGCATATCACCAGTTTCTGTCGGGTGCTGAATCTCATCAATTTCTTGTTCTCAGCACTCCAATTGGTCTTTATCAGTATCAATATTTGCCGTTTGGGGCTGTGTTCTCCCGCAATCTTTCAACAATTTTTGGAACAGTTGCTCGCCGCTGTTCCTGGCTGTATCAGTTATAAAGATGACATTGTTTTGACTGGGGCCACCACTGTCAAGTATCTCAACAACAACCGGACACTCTTCATGGTCTTACAATTTGCAGGGTTAAAATGCAACTTCCAGAAATGTTTTTTCAAAGGTCGATTGTCTACTTGGGTTTTCAGTTATCAAGCAATGTTATTCGTCCTCTTTGACAGCATGTTGCTGCTATTGAGACTCTCCAACATTGGTCAAGGAGCTCCAGGCCTTTCTGGGACAAATAGCCTACTAAAACAAGTTTTTGCCATCTGCTGCAATGGTGGCTCATCCATTACACCAATTGCTTCATAAGAATGAGCCTTTTCATCATTCGACTGATTGTGATGCTCCTTTTCTTAGTCTCAAAGAACAACTGCAGCAGGGCCCTTGTCTTGCCACATATTGCCCTGGACAACATTTGGTTCTAGCCACCGATGCCTCCACTATGGGATTGGAGCTGTTGTGGTGCATTGATACGCTGTTGGCTCAAAACGTCCGATTGTTTATTCATCAAAGACACTCAATGGTACACAACAGAATTATTCCCAGATAGAAATGGAGGCTCTGAAAATGTTTGGTGTCTTTTTTTATGGAGCAAAGTTTCATCTAATCACCGATCATAAGCCATTAGTTTCTCTCTTCCATCCCTCAGCCTCACTCTCTGACAAGGCGGCCCACAACCTACAACATTGTGCTCTGTTCCTTTCTCGCTTCATCTACAAGATTCATTTCTGATCTATTGCGCAATGCTGATGCATTGTCTAGTTTGCCAATGGGGCCAGACCCTGTTTTCGACTGTGATGAGCTTCTGTGCTTTAATGTGGACAATGCTGAACAAAGTGTTGTTGATGGGTTCCTCATAAGTGGTGACAGGTTAGCCACAGCTACTGCTTCTGATGCTGTTCTGTGTCATGTGCTGCCTGGCCTGATCGTCCATCCGGAAGAGACTCTGATCCATTGCATAAGTACTTTGCCCTTAGTTTCCACCTCACTGCTCATAATGGTATTTTTCTCCTCTCCACTGAAAGGGCCTCACTGTGTGTGGTCTTTACTGCATTCCTTCGTGCTTCTGTTCTCCGTCTGCTTCATCAGGGTCACTGGGGTGTCTCACGCACAATGGGGATTGGCGTTTCAGCTTGTATACTGTCCTGGCATTGATGCGGACATTGCACACATCGTTGCTGTCAGCGAACTGTGCACTAACCAGGCTCCTGCTCCAAAGACATCTCTTTCTTTGTGGCCTACACCCTCACAACTGTGGCAGTGCATACATGTTGACTATGTAGGTCTCTCCCTTGGCATCTACTGGCTTTGTGTGGTGGACTCCTATTTTAACTTTCCCTTTGTTGTATGTTGTGCATTTCCTTCCACAGCAGCAACCACCCTGGTGCTAGCCAGAATATTTGCTTTCATGCTTGTCTCAGTCAATGGTCCGAAATTTTCTTCCTCTGAATTTTCCAATTTTTGTATGCAACATGGTGTTATGCACATCTCTGCTCCACCTTTCCATCCTTAAACAAATGGCGAGGTTGAATGCCTCATTTGTACTTTCAAATCACAAATGAAAAAACTGTTCACTTCTTCTTCATCTGACAAATCCTTGTTCCAGTTCCTGGAGTCATACTGTTTTAATCCCATGGGTAACCATAGGTCAGCTGAGCTCCTTCATGGCCGCTAGCCTCGTACCTTGCTCCACTTTTTTCATCCTCCACCTCATCAGCAAGGGCAAACTCTGTTCACAAAGTTTTTGGAGGCTGCTCCTGTTCGGGTCAGGGAGTAGGCCAGGCACCCAAAATGGATTGATGAACAGCTTTACAGAGTCCGCACGACTGCTGGAGAAGTGGTGCACCACTTGGACCAACTTCATCACTGAGTGACTCCAGCAGCATGTTCCACAGCAGCAGGAGCTGCTCCTGATGTGGTGGAGGTGCCATGATTCGTTCCATGACCCGCTCGCATGGTAAACTGACCATGAGCACAGAAACAGCCACTGACAGTTCCAATACCAGTTACCAACCCAGAATCACAAGAAAATGTCATCATGCATGAGCTTCAACAAATACCTCAGGAAGAGACATCCTTACCCCTCCCAATATTGTGACTGATCAATCACAAGGCTCACTAGTCATTCCAATGTACTGTCGCGCATCATGTGTCACACACCAGGAGCAGACATCTGGCAGCTCTCCAATCATCACTTCAAGGCATTTTCCTACAAGACTGGGGTCTAGTTGGGGACACTTTCATCCATACATGAAGGTGCCTCCCAGGGACTTCACAGATGGTCGTGAAGAAAACATGGACATCGGCACTCTTCAGACCATCTACAGCAAGTGAGTGCTTAAACCAAAAGGGGGAGAAGTGTTGTGATTTTGTGTGCGATGTTTAACACGGCCACCTTGCAATTTCCAAGTTACTTATAATAGGGGTGCTGCTCTCAAAATAGTGCTACTGCATCATGTTACAGAATGCAGTGCGAGTAAGCACAGAGCTACGAAGACAGTTCTTGTGTAACCACTTCAGTGTGTACATCTATTAGCTTCTCAAGTGTGTTTTGTTCTGTATGAATTCCGGAAGTGGAAATAAAGTTCATTTACAGTTACTACCCATATTCACCAATACACTTAATTCAGGCATTACCTTTTGCTGCTGCTACGTATGCTGTACAGAGAAGACATAACTCAAGTGGATGTTAATGATTTTACTTAACACTACATATTTTACACTATCCTATTGTATTCTAAAATTATACACAAACTACGACATTCAACTGTATACTAACAAATCATAGTTGAAGAAAGTTACTGTCTCCCTACAAACTATTTGTAGAATAATGTAAGAAGAACAGAGGTACCTAATAAATGAAGAATAGGTTCACCCAGCTTGGGGAAGGCATTACTCGCCAAGCAATGTATTCGAAGAATGATGAACCCCTTACCTTCTGTCTACAAGGTCCAAAAAAATCACTAATATTACTTCTTGAGGCAGGTACAAGTAACTCACTAACCCTCTGAGGCAATTTTTTTTCCAAACCCATTATGATATCTTCACTGCTCAGTACTTTATCCACATATTTTACTTTGTCTATCCTGTACTGACAAAACCCTTTGACTTTACCTCTACTGGAATCATATCTTTCTCCATCCCAAAATTCTCTTAAAATCCTTATTTTCCTTTAGACCAATATTCATTTACAAATAATTTTTAAACTCTTTTCATGAAGCACATGAATCTGTCACCCCCTGGTGCCTAACTACAAGCATTTTAAAAATCCCCTTACAAATGATATTTTCTTTTCATAATTCCAAATTTCAGGTAACTCATTAAATTCTCTGATATAATCTAGTGTGTGCCCTGCACCATTGGGTTCAAAATTATTAACCCATGAGCACTTCTACTCTGAGCATTTTGAAACAATCAGAATTTTACCATTTTAAAATAGTCAAATATGTATGTTTTCTTAAAAACGTGACTAGAAATAGTCATTTAGATATATTAAGTACATTACAAACTGCTCTTTGTCTGTCAGAACAATGCTATACACACGATTGATTGCATAATTTTTGAAGGCGCGAGTTCTCGCGGGTTAAATTTCTTACAATTAACAACAGACACTACTAGACCCACCACATGCACTGCACTTTACACTTTTAACCTTTTGCTATATTTCTACAAGTATAGAATCTACATTCTGTATCTTTTTTAGCACAGACAGAGAGTTACCTCCCACTGTATTATCTACTGTGCCCAACCTAGTCTCCTATTCTGATTTTACTTGACCTATTTGACTTTCAAGTTCTTCTTTGTTCTCTGAACAAAACTTGCTTACAAACTGAAACCTGTTACCACAAGAACTGTCAACAGTTATTTAACTCTACCAAAGTAGCCAGTTCTTGACATAGATTAGAAATTTCACCATACTGTTTTTGTTCACTTTTGATTTATTTTACTTTCAACATGATTTATGCTACCTTTAACATAACAGATTACAATATTGACATTATTTATCCCTGCAATTATTTGCATTAACTAAACAGGAGGAGGTTTTTCGTTTAATGCCGATTTTACAGACCTTCACCACCTGATTTCTTTCCAATAATTAATGTGGTAGAAGTAGCCTTTGCATTTCATCCACTAGACCACCCTTATCATTTTGACTGTAACCACTATCTTCTATCGGATCTGGTTCTTCATTAATCTTGCCCACATCTTTACATCATTAACATTAATTTCCTGCTTTCCCTCATCTCCCAACACTCAACTTTTCCACCTTTATCACCCATAGTTAATGCTTAACACTTTTGCCTTATAATCAAGAAGCCTTCTGCACTGCAACCGATGGCGAATAACAGAATTTTTAACTTTTATTTATTTAAGCATCTAATAGATCATATACATGATATAGGATTTCTCAAGTATAGGTTGTTACAAATAGTGCCACAAATGATTACATTAATACACAAATACTGATTACTGCAAAAATAGTTATTACATAGAGTGAAATGTAATTAAAATATATAGAAACTAGTTTAATCTACAGTAATTAAGTGTGTTTGAGAAAAAAAAATATTATGACATCACACTGTCACTTAAAATACAGAATGTACAGATTGTTGCAACATTAGAAAAGTGGTCATTTATAAAATTAACTAACTTTTCTGGGTCATTTATCAGCCTACCTTCCTCCCTGATTTGAATGTTTTTGTTTTCTCTGACCCCTTCCCCAGTTTCCTGCTTGACTATGTTCCAGGTGGCTTTGCTTTCATTTTGTGAGTTCAATATTATACTGTCATTTACTGTCTTTTTGGCAGCACACAGAACCTTCCTGTATATCTTTATGTAATTTTGATAACAACTGTAAAAATCTGGATGGTTTTGATTTTTTTTTATTTTTTTTTTTATTGAGTTTAGGTATCGAAGAGTCTGAGAAGATTTTCTGATACCTGCAGTGATCCATTTATTGGATGATAGTCTTATGGAAGTTAGCACCTTAGGGAATTTTTCCTCAAATATTGATTTAAATATTGTGGAAATTCTGCAGATTGTTCACAATATACTTCTTCCAATTTTTGGAAAGTGATTTCCCTCACAAATTGATTTATATTGGATTTAGTGATATGTCTTTTGTAAAAATGTGACTTCGGAGAACTTTTTGTGGAGTCCTTTCAGGATAATTTAATGACAAAATAAATCCCCAAATCTCCTTTCTATGGCCAGGGTAAAAGTTACATTATTATGTTGATCCAAACACTACAACAGGTACCTACATTACACATCACAATAATCACTTTAACACAGTTCATGTGTGGAATAGCCCTAATCCCAAAACTCACTCCTTCTATACATAATAGTGCAGTAGAAATATTATGGGCTCACTTCTCTATAACAGACACATTTTTAGAGAATAACACATATATAGTTCATATGGTATTGTTATATGCAGAGTCCAAACTAACCTGAAGTGTATGTTCAACCACTGGCTAAAACAGACTAACTCGCATGGCGTGAAAGCACCACCATTTATACATTTGTAACAGTGACCCAGAAAATTACATATTGTTAAATATATACAGGGTGTCCAGAAAAGGACTCCCTGATTTCAAAATTAAATTTCTCAAAAACAAAGATTGATAGAGGAATGCAGTAAACAGTATGTTTATTGTGAAAGCTGTAAGAAGTTTATACAGCAGTTTGAAATAATAGTTACAAAAGCTGCTAACAGATGGCGCTGTAATCGCCATACATAATGCCTAGTATAAATACTGATCCAAAGCCCAGAGCGATCAGTTCCACTATTTAAATGTGAAAGGAGGTTAGCGTACCGAAGGAAGAGATTAAAACCATGTACTCCATTGAACAATGTGTTTTTCTGGTGCTAGAGTACCACAGGTCAGAAGACAGTCCTACGGCAACAAGACGAAGTTTTCAAGCATGATTTAATGTTCCAATAGGACCCGATGCAAAAACCATTTGTACACTCTTCACAAAATTTCAACGAACAGGCAGCGTAACTGATGATCTAGTGGGGCATGTTGGCCGCAAGCAAACCACAGTTACACCTGAAAATATTGCCACAGTTTCTGGAATTATTCAGCAAAATCCAATGTCATCCATCTGTAGAATTGCATCTGAGACTGGTTCTAAGTGTTCCAGCATGCAGAAAATGCTGAGAAAGAGCCTACACATGTTTCCATTCAAAATTCAAACGCACCAGGCCATACCCATACAAACTGTGCAAAAAAGGGTTGCCTTTGCTAATCAGATGCTCACAATGATTGATAGTGAAGCATTTGATGTTGGCTGCATCTGGTTTACAGATGAAGCACACTTCCACCTGAATGGATACGTGAATAGCACTGGTATCGGGAGGCATAGTAATGCAAGCAGATGGGATCAAATCCCAACATGCTTCATCACAACTGGCCACGCCCCCTCAGCTGTGTTAACCTCACCTTTGCTCCACCTCTTAGGGGAGGGGGCATTGTGTCCACTATTGATTATCACCATTTGAGTAAAGCATAGACTTTGAATTCACAATCACTTTTTCTCTTCTTTAGTTTCTTTGTTGTTTTCTGATCTGTCACATGTAGTGTGTACAATGTAGAAGTGTTTTTTTATTTTTATTTTTTTTCAGTTTTACAAGTATGATATATTATTCAATAGTGTTCTACAAGAAAGGATAACACACAGATACATATTTCACAGAATTAATTAGAATATAGATTTCTATATTTTGGTGTTAAAATTCAAAGTTATTCTGTCACATACAATATAAAAGCAATGCGGATATACAGAAGTTGTACTAAGTTCTTATCTTATTAATGAAAACATTGATAATGAAAAGAATCAGATAGATCATCGTGAGTATTAAGCTTGATTTGATCACATTGTGCTATACTTTGGTCAGCTGAAGGTGCTCATTTTTGTTCTTGTTTCCATCCTGGATATTGCTGTTGTATAATATACTTCTAAATCATGCTTCTTAACATTTTAATAGTAAGTAATATTACTGATTGTATATTGTTTCTCTCCAGGCAACCCTACCAAAATTTTCTGACATTGACAAATTGCTGTTGATTTGCATGCATGTCCCACAGCAAGACAGCCTGAAAGCAGCAGAAGTACAACTGAATTATGCTCTAATGCTAAAAACTATTCTGGAATTGTTACCTGCTCTTAATGAGATACTTGAAAACTGTACTTCAGGATTCTTGTGCTCTGTGCGGGAGGTAAATCTTAAATATTACTGCTCAAACATATATAAATTTGCACCTATATCATCTTAATACCATAGTTTTGTATAGTTTAAATGCATCATATAATACACTATTTTGAGTTTTTTCTAACACTATATATGTGCTGGCTGGATCTGGTTCATATAACTGAAATACGTGAAACTGTGGAAAAAGGTAGATGCAATAATACACCCTACCATTAAATTCACATTTTCTGAGATTTTTATTTGTAATAAGTTTAAACCCACAAATATTAAATACATTTAAAGACTGAACATAAGCTGAAAGAAATGCTTCTGTTATTTGGTGAGTGATCTCCTTAACTACTTAATTATTTAAAAATACAAATATGATATAAAATTTTCCACTTCATCAAATATCTTCCTGTAGTAAAGAAGAGCCAATAATTTTTAATTATTTCTTCTACTCATTAATAAATATGAAGCTAAAAAGTTCGAAACCTAGTATCCAAGATACCAACCACTTCCTTCACAGACTCTCCACCTTCCCCATTGTGACCTTCCTCTTGGGTAGTAAAAGTTTATGGCTAGTTGAAATATACTGCCGCAGTCGAAATATAGTTACACAGTTAATATTTATCATGGCTTTTTATATAAATATATCCAGTTCTTGTCCACAAATACTTATAATTGTTTATGTCTAAATTATCTGCTGCATATCTGTTATTTTTTGTCGGCCATGAAATATTTAAGTGGCAGTCTACAACATAAAAAAAAAGAACATTACTATGAATAAAATTAAATATAATAAAATACATTTATAAATGTAATGTGCATTGCTGTGTTCATGTTTTGTGTTTCTGTGGTGGAATCTATGTTTTGACACAAGAATATTACTACCTCAACGAAAAGCAGAACAAGATAGTAAAACAAAGTTTATTGAAAGAATACGGACATAATGTGGTATGTCTTTTAAGATAGGTAGAGTGGTACAATGCTGCCCATTTGCTTCTTGAACTGTTACTGATAAACACTACATATCAATAATTGTAAATATAAGTCTTATAATATTATTATTATAGTACTGAAATTTGTCAGCTTTTTATCTGTAAGGGATATTGAAATTGTAATTATAGCATTTGATTCTCCTAACTCTCCTGAATCCATTCATATAATTATATTTGCCGTATGATCATTCCCTGATTTTATAGGGATTTTTAGAATAATGTGTGTGACTATATTGTATTTCAGGTGCAATCTGGGTTAGCCGACCTCGCTCATCAAAGACAGTCACTTCCTGTTTACGAGCACATTAGAGAAACACTGAATACCTGCTGTATCCTATTCACTAGGCCCAAACTGGTAGACGGCCAGCTGGGGAACCTACCAGTCTGGCAAAACCTGCCTTTCACATGGAAACAGTCAGCTTCTCCCTGTATCTGTAATATCACACCATCCCTTTTCCTCCTGGATCCTTACTTGTCACTTTTGATCCGACTTCGATGTACACCAATATCTTACATGCCCATGGGCTTGCTGCTCTCGACCTCTCTCAACATCCTTCAGACTCCAAGACTCCAAACCCCATTCCTTATAACCCTTACCAATTACATCCTAACAAACAATTACTTTTCCTTCGAAGAAAAAGTATACAATTAAATCTGCGGCAGTCATGGTACCCTCCTATGCCAACCTATTTATGGGCCGTCTAGAGGAATCCTTCCTAGCTTCCCAAAACCACAAACCCCTGGTATGGTTCAGGTTCATTGATGATATTTTCATTTTTTGGACACAGGGCCAGGTCACCCTATCCTCATTCCTCTACAACCTCACTTCCTTCTCCCCTTCAATTTCACTTTGTCTTTATCAACCCGGCAAGTCACCTTCCTGGATGTTAACTTCCACGTCACTGACGGCTCCAGCCACACCTTCATCCACATTAAAGCTACCAATAACTAACAGTAGCTGTTCTTTGATAGCTGCCATCCATTCCACATCAAAAAATTCCCTCCCATACAGCCTTGCCATCCAGGGCAAGCGAATTTACAGTGATGAGAAGTCCCTTACCCATTATTCTGAAGGCCTCACAGAGGCCTTCACAGACAGACATTACCCTCCTGACCTAGTCCGCAAACAGATTTCCCTTTCGATATCCCCAAACACCACCAATCCTCGTCCCCCCTCCCCCCACAACCCCAGTAACCAGGCATCCAATACCACCCCAGACTGGAACAACTTAACCACATCCTTCGTCAGGGCTTTGATTATCTGTCTTCATGCCCTGAAATGAGAGACATCCTAACCAAGATCCTTCCGACCCCTCATAAAGTGGTGTTCCATCGCCCACCCAACCTCCACAACATACTAGTCCATCCCTATGGCACTGCCAACCGCAACTCCTTACCACAGGGATCATATCCCTGTGGAAGACCCTGATGCAAAACCTGCCAAATCCACCCACCCAGCACTTCCTATTACTGTCCCATCACAGACTTATCCTACCCCATCAGAGGTCGGGCCACCTGTGAAAGCAGCCATCTGATATACAACTCTGCTGCAATCACTACACAGCATTTTATATCAGTATGATGACAAACCAGCTGTCCGTCAGAATGGCCACTGCCAAACTGTGGAAAAAAGTAAGATAGAGCACCCTGTGGCACAGCATGCAGCTCAGCACAGCACTCTGGACATCAATGGTTACTTCATTACCTGAGCCATCTGGATCCTCCCCTCCATCACCAGCTCTTTTGAACTGCGCAGATGGGAGTTGACCCTTTAACACATTCTAAGATAACTTCCCATCCCTGCACCCTATGCCTAACATCTCCTCTCCCCCTCTTCCTTCCCCACCCATTATCCTGTATCCATGTCTTCCTTACAGCTGTGTATCACCACTTACAATATCTTCTTAATTTCTTACTTTTATTTTTATTTATTTCATATTTTTTCTTTTTTTTTCCCTACTTTATTTTTTCCTTTTTGTCCCAAGTTTATTTTTTCCTTACTTTATTTTTTCCCTTTTTTCCTAACTGTATTTTTTCCTTTTCTTTTCAAACTTTATCATTTTCTTTATTTTTCCTAACTTTATTTTTCCTTTTTTCCTATTTCTATTTTTCCTTATTATTCTTATTTCAAATCCCCTGCACCCTCCCCACACTCCTTCACACCTTCCTTTTATCCTTTCGTGCCCCTTTCCTTCACTGCATTCATTGCTGCAATTCAAATTCCCGCCTGTCAGAGCCTTTAAATTCCATCATGCAATGCGGAACCTTCCATCCTAACCTTTACCCAGCATCCTGCCCCCTCCACTCCCCACCTCACTCGGAGTGTATCTTGTATTGCTGGAGTGGTCAGACATGATAGTTGTGTAGGTATAGTTGTCTTAGTGATTGCGTGAATGTATATGTTACTTTTTCTGACAAAGACCATGGCTGAAAATTTAAAATGTGTTAATGTGATGATCTATTTTCGTGTTTGTCAGCAGCTCAGTGAGCTGAGTTGTTACCTATCATCCATTATTTATGAAACTAAAAAGGGCAATAAATATAAAATTAGCACCTAGCTTTTTAAGAATATTATTTATCCTCACTGATTTATATCTCAACATTTTCAGTTTCTACTTCACCATAAAATCATTTTGTCTAATGTATAAATCACCTAATTTTCTACTTACTCTAATTCTGATTCATTTTATGTATAATGTTGTTCTAGATGTGAATGATCACATTTTCTCAAATGACCTGTAATTAATATCATTCCCCATATATTCAGATGATCTGTTTATGACAGAAAATTTTCAAAAAGAAGTGCTGTGCAGTTCTGCCAATCATGATTTTTCAAAAAATGTAACAGCTGTTAATCACAACTTTTCTAAAATAATAATATACTATAACTCATTTAATTTCTTTCTTTCGGATGTAATCAGGGTCAAATATTCCCATAAATGAAATGAAGTGTTGTCATGAACAGTCAGTTCTCTATAAATAGTTCTCTAAGTGAAATTAATAAAAATATATCAAACAAAATTTTTGTGACATGATCTTGTATTAAAATTCTTGTGTCTGAGCACAACCTGATAGTGCTTTATGTAGCATAGTTTGTGCTAATGCAATGCAGATTTAAAGATTATATTCATTAATAATAAGTGTTAAATCATAGTGTGCAATAATACTTCATTAACAGCAAATTTATTTCTGATGTTTTAGTTTCTCGTGGCTTGTAAATTTTATGTTGTTATCTTCCAGGTTATTCAAGAACCATCTTATCAGAAAATTTTGAAAAGACTCCTGGATACATTGCATGAAGATGCTCATGTCGTAAAAGGCTTTACAGCATGTCAAATGCAAAGGAGCTTTGCAGTTAAACCTCAAGTAAATATTCTACTTGATGTGGCCCGGAAAACATATTGTGAAGTTATTGATGATATTACAAGTTAGTCCTAAGCATGAGACCTTCTCTAAAAATTTCTCTATACAGAATTAAACATCAAATTAACATAATCTGTAGCTGTTGATGCATTCCCATCATACTGTCCTTATTCATGCAATGACTTCCAACCACAAAAAAACTGATTCTTTTGATTTCAGGTATAATGTGATGAAGATGAATATTCAATTAGTGATATGTGAAAATTTGTTTGAAACCAGGCTGTTTGCTTATCGTGAGTAGTCGCTTTAACCAGACATACAGACATTTCTCTTGGACTGACCCAAAATTCTCTGTCACACTCTTGTCTATTACCCCTTTGTGCTCATAATACATACTGATTCCTGCATAAGCACAGATAAATGTAATTACGATTGTTGCTATAATAATATCTTTTGATGAACCCTGGTGGTAGTAAAACTTTAAAGTAGAAATATACTAACAATTGTCTGGGTAAGACAATTCGAAGATTACACCACCTGTAACAGAACCATGCCTAGTAAATCACAGATTCAAACTAAGTGAAAACCCTATTTTACATTTTCATGCGGTCTAGACTTTTAAAAATGCAAAATTGAGGAAAATGCAAAAATGAGAAAAATGTTAAAAGCTCCATAATATGAGCAAAAACCTATGTAAATGGCATACTGCATATGATTAAAAATTGCAATCCTCTCTGATGAGGCCTACATTTTATAGAACCTGTGTTTTTATCTAAATCATTGGGCTAGATGTGAATGAGTGAACATAAGTGAATCAGTTTTTATTGTAAAAAGTAATAACTTTGCATTACTTAATTGAATCAATTTAATGGAATGACCCACCATAAGGTCATGAAACTGTGATGACACAGTCACAAATATGACTGCTAAATATGTCAGACAAGACAATCACTTCAGTTTTGGCACTATAAATTCATTCCATCGTTTCTTAAAAAGGAAGTAACATATTATTGTCTTCTATAAGTGATGTGCTACCAACACCGTCGAGACTGCCGCTGGCCTTGATATAGACTTTCAATTACATTAAAACATTTATACAATAATTTGTGGTGTGGTAGTGAATTTCACCTGTTCTTTTTATTTTATCTACTAAGAAAAACTGACTAAAAGTGATGCACATTGTAGTTTTCTCTTTCAAAAACACAAGAAGTGAATAGGAAAGCAGTGTACTATTGCCAGTGAGTACCAGTGGTTCATTAATATCGTGCAACCCCCTTTGTTAATAGATGCCACCTACCATAGCAAAATTGGAGGTGGGGGGACAAGAATATAAAAATAGAGGCCTCAAAAACACAGTCACAAACATTTCTGTGTATGGATTATAAACTCTACTCTCAAAATAAATTCAGCTTTGAAGTTAGTGGTGGCTTTATATTTATGCAGATCTTTTTGGGACTTATTGTTTAGGCAACATTAAGTTAACAACTTGTAATTTTCCCATTTTGTGATTTGACTATCTCAACAACTAATTATGCCCAGTTTCTCCTACCTGGCATAAAGAAATAAAGCAATAGATACAAAAAACATCCAACCCGATGTTTAGAAAGCTTACTGCATTAACCTCCTTGTGCACATGTGCAAGTTATCTCCGTCTAGTGAGCATACACTGATTCACTGGAGCTCTACAGCTGTTAATTTCTCATTCTACTTATAGATAGCTGTAGCATTAGACCAATACTAGAAAGCCTCTGTACATCCGATGTTAAGTGATAACATAGAATCGAGGTGAAACTTACTCTTGTGAAGAAACATAAAATCAGGGAATCTTTAGCATTGATCCTATGGCTTTTTCATAAAGGCTATGAATTTATGGTGTACAATTGTAAATAATGTAAAATCAGAGAATGTAAAATTGAAGTTCCACTGTACTTACACTAAACCAAAGGTGACAGTTTTTGTACTTTACTTGTAAACTTTATTATGATACACTGGTATCAAGAAGCAGTGCTTTGTACTTCTCACTAAAATTCACAGTACTATGAGGAATGACAAGAGATGAAAGGACAGATTGTTGTACATGTTTCAATACATGCTGCCAATAATGTGGCTATGAGGTCATATTTAGTTCATTTTAGGGCAGGAGATAAGGTATAGAATACCAGCCTTGTTGAAGGAGTTTCACCAAAGTTTATAATCTGCACAAGTGTCTCCATAACTGCAGCCGTATGGCTTAGAGCCAAGCAGATCTGCATACATATTATTCATATGCTAACATATGGTACATGACGGAGATGGCTGAAAACAAAGACTTTGAAGCTTCTTTGACAAGCTAGGCTGCAAATTCTCTGTCTTGCCCCATCAAGTTGAGAAGTTGAGAATTGTAGTGCCCCCCCCCCCCCCCCCCCCGTGCCCCTCCTTATTGACTAGGAATGCATGATACATTGGAGGCTGCTAACCAGATGGCTGACTGTGTAGGGTGTACACTAGGATCTCTTAGCTTCGTAAAATGACCCTATAGGAATAGTGTGAGACCCAAAGACAGTGAAACTGTTAAAATCATAGTGCAAGATATATCTAGAAACTAATTTTCTCTATTTTTTTTAAACAAAGACAACATGAAAACCTTTATTGGGAATAGGTACAGCAATGTTTGAGCAATTTTTCAACTTACTCACCAAAAGAATTCAGATACTCGTTATAACAAGAGACCAGTTTTCATATTCCTACTACAGGTGTTGTTCAACTCCTTGGCAATGCTCATCCGTATGTGACTCAGTGCATAGCAACTGTTTTGCAGTGCCTCAGTTCTTTTGGTGACTGTGTTGAATAAAAGCCAAAACATTTTTGTGTCTGTTGCCAATAAAGTTTTAGTGTTATCATCTTATCTCTGTGAAAATAATTAAATAGGGAAACTTATTTTCTGGATGCACCTTGTAATTGACTGCTTTCGAAGGGGTTTGTTGTAGTCTTAAGTGGCAGTGGAACTGTATAATACTAGATACAGAAAGCTGTCTATGTCCCAGAATTGACAGAAATGAGATTATGGAGGAAACTAAAAGTGTATAACAAAATCCTAGACTAATGGACAATGAACATGGTATATTTTTCACAGATGACAAAAGGCTGAAATTCATTAAAGAAGAAATTGAGGGATAAAATGCAAGAATGAGTATCAATTTATAATTAAGTTACTCTGTGGACCACTCGATTCACTCCCCACCCCCACCCCACGGATGTAACAATAAACTTCTAGAGAAACCCTAAACTAACAAATACATATCTTCCACAATTATACTGTCATCATTCAGATTCTTTATTTACCATTGACCACATGTAGCGGAATAGGCTTTACAAATTTTTACATACATACAATAGTATTCATCATATTAATTAATGTTTATAATTCATGTATGAATGTTTTGTCCTTAATTAATAAATTTTACAGCAATACAATTATATGATCAAAATTCTGTTTCTATGCTACAGCTATCTAAGAATTCTTTTATACTGTAAAATGGGTTGTCTGTAAGCCACTTGTACAATTTGTTTTTGAAATTGTTAAACGGCGTATTGGTTGCAGAGAGTGGTAACTTATTGAATAATTTTAAACAGTTTATTTTGTAGGAGTTGCCTGTTTTTACCAGTCTCTGTCTGGGAATGTCAATACTCTTTTTGTTTCTGTATTATGATCATATATATCCTCTCTGGTATTAATTTCATTAATGTTGATTTTAGCATATGTCAGTGATGCATAGATATAGAGATTTACCACTATCAGTATTTTCATTTTAGTAAATAATGGTTGGCAGTGCTCTCTTGGGCCAATCTTGCACATTATTCTTAAAACCTTTTTTTGTATCATTAATTCATCAGTGATATGACATGAGTTGTCCCAAATTAATATCCCATAAGTTATGTGTGACTGAAAAAGTCCAAAGTAGGCTGTCCTAAGATATTTGTTACTCACAGAGTCAGCTAATTTCCACAGAAGATACGACACCCGTGATAATTTTTTGCAGATATGACTGATATGGGCTTGCCAGTTAAGTTTGGAGTCAGTGTGTATTCCTAACAGTTTCACGCTTTTATGTTCTACCTGTCTAGCTAATCCCACCATTAATTGTTGTGTTTTCTCAGGATTGCATATTAATTTGTAAGACGAAAAGCAGTTTAATGTTAGAGAGAGAGTGTTTTGTGAATTCTGGTGTAACCTTGTTAAATCCTGATCAGCGGTGATTATAGTCGTATCATCTGCATAGCAGATGACTGACTCAGGCCCAATGTATAGTGGCAGATCATTGATTGCCACAATGAAGAGGAAAGGGCCAAGAATAGAACCCTGAGGCACACCAGAAGTGACTAACTGCATGGAGGAATGTCTATGTTGAACTGACACAAATTGTCTCCTATTTTCTAAATATTACCTAATTATTTCTAATGTTTTATTTTTTACTCGGTAATGAATATTACTACTACTCGGTAGTAGAATATCAAAGGGGATACAGTCAAATGCTTTACGCAGATCGCATAGTTCAAGTGAGACTGTGTGTTTATTTTCAAACGAAGTTAGGGTCTGGTCTACAATCTGAAGGACTGCAGAAGTTGTATTTTTATCTTTTCTAAAAACCATGCTGCCTATCACTGAGAAGGTCATTTTTTTTCAAAATGGTTACTAAGCTGTTTGTGTAAAATTGCTTCAAATATTTTGGAAAATATTGGAACAATGGAAACCGGTCTGTAGTTTTCAAGGAGATGTTTTCCCCCCTTTTTGTATACAGGTATAACTTTAGAAACTTTGAGCTGATCAGGGAAAACTCCCACAGCTAGGCATTTATTAATAATGTAAGTAATTGGTACAAAAATCTGGTGTATTGTCCTTTTTATAATATAACCAGCTTAAACCCGTGGCTCCGCTCGCATATTGGTTGATTATATTTCCTTATTCATATGCATATCATTACAGAGAAAGAGCTGAAGACATTGTAGCACGCATAGACCCAAGATATGGTCTGTGGCATCACGTTCCTCTGTATGTAATCTCCTTGCTATAGAGTCGCAAACATCATCGCTGGCCTTCAGTCCGAATTTTTTTTAATAATTTAATGACTTTCAACCACCATATCTTCCACCCCCTTATAGCTATCGGCATGGAACTGCTACGGTGTACAGCAGGAGACTTTGGACAACAATTACACACAGACCATTTTTTCCGTTCTGTAGTGTTCACTGCAGAGTGAAATGTTAACACACACACACACACATGTAGAATTTTATATACACTGATAACTTTTCATCCCAATATACTCTTCCCTTTTTTCATTATCAACCCTCAAGCAACAATAAAACCATTTTCAAAGAGTAAATATAACTTTCATAGAGTAATTATTGTGCCACATTTCGCGTTATATTCTTCAAATTACTAAATATCTATCAGATTGCTATAAAACCATGCTTAAAACCTTCCTCAGGTATAAGTTAGTAACTGTACAAATATTTAAGTCTCTACGTCTTGTTGTTCGGGCGTGATAAGCTTACACTGAACAGACATTCACATTAATATATATATATAGATAAATAGCTATCCGGGCGCCATAAAACTGTGCCTAAAGCCTTCTTTGCGTAAACATTAGTAAAAGGTAAAGCAGTCAACAATCCGAAGATTGGTTTGAACACCACAGTGCTTTACTAGGCATGGTCCTGTTTGGAGTTGGTATGCCGTTGCCTTCCTCCGACCTTTGAGATGACTTACCCAGCCAGTTATAGGGGGACCTACAGTTTAACGTGGGTTCCAAACCACGGTGCTACTCGGTATTTTTCACATCAGCAACACTGCGAGAGGTGAAAGAAGTGGAAAGTGACAGATAAAAATCCTAGCTGGCAGGGATCAAACCCGCGACCTTCGCATTTGTAGTCTGGCACTCTACCACTGTGCTACGGAGCCGCAGTAGTAACTGTAAAAATTTTTGCTCTTTATGTTTTGGGGTTCAGACATGATAAACGTACACCGAACAAACATTCACTTTTATAGATATAGATTAGATACCCAGTAGTAATCCATACTTTTTGAGTTTCAAAATTTATTAACTGTATTCATTATATCTGTGGGTGTGACTGTATCCCAGTGAAATTCGAGCCCCCTAGTAACTTGACCAGCAAGTATATCAGTTACTATTAATGTTGACTTTTTAATTTTGGAACTTATTCTTTTACTACAGTAGTAAAGTACTGATTCAGATCTTCAGGTTCAAGTAATACATCTTGATCTTGGGCAGAAGTGTGTTGTTTTATAATGTCCCAGGCAGCTTTGCACTTATTTGGTGCTCCTTCTATATAGTTCTCATACACAACTTGTTTTGCTGGTTTAAGGTTAGATTTATAAGGTTTTTTACATTCTAGGTAAGCTTTATAATCCTTATCATATTGCTCTGTGTCATGTCTGTTATTATTTTTATATATTTTATACAGTGATAGCATATTTTCCCTGCCAGCAAGCTCATCCGTGTACCAATTAAACTTTTTACCCTTTTTGTTCCTTTTGGTACTGTCTACCTTCAGGGGTAAGCGGGAGTACCATACTTCAGTATGTTGTAGTTATGGTCTTCAGTCCGAAGACTGGTTTGATGCAGCTCTCCACCATACTCTATCCTGAGCAAGCCTTTTCATCTCCTCATAAGAACGGCAACCCACATCCATTTGAATCTGCTTACTATATGCGTCTCTTGGTCTCCCTCTGCGATTTTTACCCCACACACTTCCCTCCAATGCTAAATTTACGATTCCTTGATGTCTAAGAATGTGTCCTACCAAGCGATCCCTTCTTTTAGTCAGGGTATGCCAAAAATTCCTTTTCTCACCAATTCTGTTAAGTACCTCTTCATTAGTTATGCGATTTACCCACCTAATCTTCAGCATTCTTCTGTAGCACCACATTTCAAAAGCCTCTATTCTCTTCCTGTCCGCACTGCTTATTGTCCATGTTTCACTCCCGTACAGGGCAACACTCCACACAAATGCCTTCACAAAAGACTTCCTTACACTTAAATTAATATTCGATGTTAGCAAATTTCTCTTTTTCAAAAATGCTTTTCTTCCCATTGCCATTCTGCATGTTATATCCTCTGTACTGCGACCATCGCATGTTATTTTACTACCCAAGTAACAAAACCTATCTACCACCTTCATTGTTTCGTTACCTAATCTAATTCCTTCAGCATCGCCTGATTTTCTAAGACCGCATTCCATTATTTTTGTTTTGCTCTTGTTAATATTCATTTTATACGCTCTCTTCAACACACTGTCCATTCCATTCAACTGCTCTTCCAGGTCCTTTGCTGTCTCTGACAGAATTACAATGTCATCAGCAAAACGCAATGTTTTTATTTCTTCCCCCTGAACTTTAATCCCTATTCCAAATTTTTCCTTGCTTTCCTTCACTGCCTGCTCGATGTACAAATTGAATAACATCGGAAAAAGGTTACAACCCTGTCTCACTCCCTTCCCAACTGATGCTTCCCTTTCATGCCCTTCGAGTCTAATAACTGTGGTCTGGCTTTTGTACAAGTTGTAAATAACTCTCCTTTCCCTGTATTTTACCCCTGCTGACTTCAGAATTTGAAAGAGTGTATTCCAGTCAACATTGTCAAATGCTTTCTCCAAATCTACAAAAGCTAAAAATGTAGGTTTGCCTTTCCTTAATCTATCTTCTAAGATAAGACGTAAAGTGAGTATTGCCTCCTGTGTTCCTATGTTCCTCCTGAATCCAAACTGATCTTCCCCGAGGTCAGCTTCTACCAGCTTTTCCATTCTCCTATAGATAATTCATGTTAAAATTTTGCAACCATGACTTATCAAACTGATGGTTCTGTAATTTTCACACCTGTCTGCACCTGATTTCTTTGGAATGGGGATTATTACATTTTTTCTTAAAGTCTGAGGGTATTTCGCCTGTCTCATACATCCTACAAACCAGTTCAAATAGTCTTGTCATGGCTGGCTCTCCCAGAGACTTTAGTAGCTCTGAGGGTATGTCATCTACTCCTGGGGCTTTGTTCTGAACTAGGTCTTTCAAGGCTATTTCAAATTCATCTCTCAGTATAGTATCTCCTATTTCATCTTGATCTACTTCCTCTTCCCTTCCTAGAACATCGTCTGTAAGTTCATTTCCTTTGTAGAGCTGCTCTATGTACTCTTTCCACCTTTTAGCTTTCCCGTCTTTGCTGAGAATTGGTTTCCCATTTGAGTTCTTGATATTCGAAGAGTTGCTTTTCTTGTCCCCAAATGTCTCTTTTATTTTCATGTAGGTGGTATCTACTTTCCCATTCTTATACATTCTTCTACAGATTTGCATTTGGCTTCTAGCCACTCCTGCTTAGCCATTTTGCACTCCCTGTCAATCTCATTTTTTAGTCGTCTGTACTCCATTTTGCCTGTTTCATTTACTGCATTTTTATATTTTCTCCTTTCATCAATTAAATTTAGTATTTCTTGTGATACCCAAGGATTTTTTTAGGTCTTGCCTTTCTACCTATTTTGTCCTCTGCTGCCTTCACTATTTCATCTCTCAATGCTACCCATTCCTCTTCTACTGTTTTATTTCCCCCTGTTTCTGTCAATTGTTCCCTAAATCCCCCTCTGAAATTCTCCAGAACGTCCCTCTCCTTCAATTTATCTAAGTCCCATCTTCTTATTTTCTTACCTTTCTGCAGTTTTTTCAGTTTCAGCCTACAGTTCATGACTAACAAGTTATGGTCAGAGTCTATATCTGCCCCTGGGTACGTCTTGCAGTTTATAACCTGGTTCCGGAATCTATGTCTTACCATTATAAAATCTATCTGATACCTTCCGGTGTCTCTTGGTCTCTTCCACGTATACAACCTTCTTTTGTGATTCTTAAACCACGTGTTTGTTTCGATTAAATCATGTTCCATGCAAAATTCTACCAGGCGACTTCCTCTTTCATTCCTCCTGCCCAGTCCATATTCACCTACTATTTTTCCTTCTCTTCCTTTTCCTACAACCGAATTCCAGTCTCCCATCTCAATTAAGTTTTCCTCTCCCTTAACTGTCTTAATAATTTCCTTTAGCTTCTCATATATTTCTTTGATTTCCTAATCATCGGCAGAGCTAGTTGGCATATAAACCTGTACTACTGTTGTCGGTGTTGTCTTCGTATCTATCTTGACAATGATAATGCGATCACTGTGCTGCTCATAGTAGTTTACCCGCATTCTTATTTTCTTATTCATTATCAGTCCTACTCCTGTGATACCCCCAACTGATTTTGTATTTATAATCCTGTACTCACCTGACCAGAAATCCTGTTCATCCTGCCACCGAACTTCACTAATCCCCACTATATCTAACCTCGACCTATCCATTTCCCTTTTTAAATTTTCTAATTTTCCTACCCGATTAAGGGATCTAACATTCCACGCTCCGATCCGTAGAATGCCAGTATTGTCTTTCCTGATGACAACATCCTCCTGTGTAGTCCCCGCCCGGAGATCCGGATGGGGACTATTTTACCTCCGGAATATTTTACCCGAGAGGATGCCATCATCATATGTTCATACAGTAGAGCTGCATGTCCTCGGGAAAAGTAACGGCTGTAGTTTCCCCTTACTTTCAGCCGTTCGCAGTAGCTGTGTGGCAAAGCTACATTAGCTGATGTTACAAGGCCAGCTCAGTCAATCATCCAGACTGTTGCCCCTATAAGTACTGAAAAGGCTGCTGCCCCTCTTCAGGAACCACATGTTTGTCTGACCTCTCCACAGATACCCCTCCACTGTGGTTGCACCTATGGTATGGCTATCTGCATCATTGAGGCACACGAGCCACCCCACCTCGGCAATGTCTGTGGTTCACGGGGGTGGACTTCAGTATATGTATTAAAAAAGATATTAAAGAGAATTTCAGCATTTGATTTCTATGTGTCTGAACCATAACCATAAACAAAGTCCCAGTTAACATTGCTAAGGTAGTCTACAAATAAGTTCACACATTCTTCTTTCTGACCCCTGACTCGTGTATTGGTTGGCTTTTTATCTGTAGCTATATAAACCTTATCTGGCTGTGCAGAATTATATGTGAGGATTAGAGGATCATGATCTGCAAAACATTCTTCTACTTTGCTAATATTGTATAGATCTCTAGAAAAATTAACAATAATATTGTCCAAGCAGGCAGTTCCCCGAGTAGGACTATTATTTGTACAATATAAATTTAATGTTCTAAGTAGGTTTAAAAATGTTTTTGTGTTAATTTCATTGCTGCTTAGTTGGTCTATATTGAAATTACCACATATTGCCACATTTGTTTTAAGATTTTCCTCATTAATTGTTCAAAGTTCTCAAAAAATAACTCAACATTCCCATTTGGAGATCTGTACAAACTAATAATTATAATATTTTGCTCAGTCAGCCTTATACAACTAAATTCACAGTTTAGTTCAGAAGAGTATGAGCTTACATCTATTTTTTTTAAATTTAATATACTGTCTTGTAAATATTGCTACCCCCATTTTTATGACATTTCTGCACATTATATCTGCTACAGGGAACTCATTAGGTATTAGATTTATATTTCAGTAATGATTATAGTTTTGCAGTGCAATCATGTGAAAAGATACCATGCGGAATGATAGTATGTACTTTCTCAGTAAACGGCTTCAAACTAATAGTTTGGAAGCCCCTACATAATAGTAATAAATTATAGCTATTGGAAATAAATAAACCTGGCCACTTTGTGGATATTTACATTTAAACTGAAATCTATGAGCATGACATAATTGATTAATAATGTACAAAGAGAAATTATAATAAGAAAGATTTACATGTTTAGTGAACTAAATAAAGGAGCATTTTTGTAACTAGGAACTGGGTGTATTTACCTGTGGCAGGGGTTGTAGAGATGTTCATGCTTAAGTTTAAAAGAATTTATATACACCTAGTAGAATAGTTCATGTTGGAAGGGACTGTACACAATATACAGTGTAAAGAAACTTCTAAAGAAACAGACATTACTGAAATATATATGTAAAACAAAGTTTTGTAATCTAAACAGATGTTGATAAAATGCATTTAGCTTCCTAAAGAGAAATGTGTGAGCCTACATTAACTGCTGTAGGTGAATCTTATCACAGATCTACCACAAAACTGAAACAAACTCTGTATACAGTGCTCAAAACAATTAGAGGATCTGGTGAGATATCATGAATAATATACATATGGTACAGTTATTCAGCTATTGGTTACATTTGTTGTCTGTGTGTGATACAGTACTATATTTTGATGTATAAAATCTGTACTTGAGGTTTAAATGGTGTTTACTAGTGCTACCATAATCGTGGTCATTCTCGTTGGCCTCTAATATGGCGTGTGATCACCTCAGATAGCCAGTGCAATATCTAGCTCTGCAACCATTGTTGAAGGTGCTGATTGGGCTGCAATGAGTATGCAAAGTGTCTCCCAGACATGCTCAATCAGGATTAAGTCTGGCAAACAAGCTGACCACTCTATTAGTTCAGTTCCCTCAGCTTCAACCATTTTGTCCACCATTGCAGCTCTATGGGATGAGAATTATCTTCCACCAGAAGGAACCCATCTACTATGGCTCCAGAAAAGTATACAACAAAAGGTTGAAGGATCTTGTCTCTATAAAACTCAGCAGTCAAAGTGCTATTCTCAATGATGTAGAGGTCTGTATGACTGCCAATACTGACTCCTACCCACACCATTACTTCACCATCTTGATATGGTGATGTTTCCTGTACATAAGGCACTGTATTCTCGAATAACTATTGCCGCAAACTAAAGAAGATAATATTCTGTGATACAAGAGCAACTGTGCTGAAGGTCACAAATGGAAAATACATCCGACTGGCAAGAACGTGTGTCGCAAGAATGACTATCAACAACAGGGCACAGTTTTTTGAATTTGTTGTTTTAACAGAATGTAGCCCTAATACCATTCTCAGATGGGACTTCCTTCAGCCATCCCAGGCTGTCATTGACTGTGGAAGATCTGAGCTACAAACTGAGGAAACCATTCTGATGAGAACATGTAACATGTACTCCCCTGGAAGGTTGTTTGCTGTTGAGAATGTTGAGATCCTGCCATTAACAATAAGAAGAGTTCCAGTCAGCAGCCAAGATGACCAGTTGGACAATCACAAACATTAAAGGTGGTGGATCACTAATTTCCATGAGCAGTTGCAATTCAGCCCTAAAGGAATGTGTATTGGAACAGCTGAACCAGTTCAGGATGGTGAGCTCAATGTCATCGTCGAAGTCTCAGAGGAAACTACTATGCAATTGCATATAGGGCCAGGTCTCACTCAGGAATAACATCATAAGGTGTTAACCATACTACACCAATTTTCATGCTTATTCCAGGCCAGGCAGGAGAAGATCCAGGTGAAACAGCCCATGATAAAACACCATATCAAATAATGGGGATCATCCACCAATTAGTCAGCATTCACACAGAGTGTTGCCAGCTGAAAGACAGATTATTTGGGAAGAAGTGGAGATGATGTTGCATGATGACATTATTCATCCTTCAGAGAGTCCCTGATTGTCTCCAGTGTAGACTTGCGCATAATAGTTCGCGATCAGGAGCGCTCACTTTAGTTTGCCGCTCTGCGCGAACTAGTTCATTCTTTTAGTTTGTCCACTCCCAGTGATGAATGAGTGGCGTGGACTGCACATGCAGGTGGAGGGAGAAGTTCCCCCACCTAGCTGCTTCATGCACTTGCTGCTTGAACCTCTAACAATATCACGCAAACCAAAAGAAACAGTTTGTGGATAATTTTTCGTGTTTAAGTTTAGAGTTATCTCTATATTTTGTCATTATGGAACTTATTAGTCAGATATTGCAGAGTGCAGAATACTTCAAAGCAGAAATTTTGTAGCACTGAACTATGTAATCTAGCAGGCAGATGCTAACCTCAAAATGGCTTTCATCAGCCAAAGGCAAACACATGATTTTTAATTCTGTTCGCGATCTATCGCGCATATTTTAGTTCACAACCTATCGCGCATATTTTAGTTCTCAGCCTGTCACGCATATTTTAGTTCGCGACCTATCGTGCATATTTTAGTTTTCAGCCTATCATGCATATTTTAGTTCACAACCCATCGCGCAGATTTTAGTTTGCGACCGGTAGCTCTCCTTTTAGTTCGCAGCTCGGCCACAAAGTAGGTTGCTCTTTTTAGTTAGCCTGCTTTTGCTACCACTACTAAAACTACAGCTGAGCTGCATTTCAGCTCAAAATGATGGCTACTGGCAGAAGGTAATCACGCGTTTCTGCCCGCTCTCGTGTCCTCTCGCTGTTACCCTTCAGTTATCAGAAAAGGAGCGGACGAACTAAGAGGCTAGGGATCTGCAAACTAGTTCGCATAGTTCACCTGTGGGAGTGCTCTTCCGAACTAGTTCGTTCGCGAACTACACAAGACTACTCCATTGGTCCTTGTGAAGACTATTGGCAGTTTATTGTGAATTGATAAATATCGTTTCTGTTTTATTATGACAGAACAAATAATTACTATAAACAGTTTTAATGTGATATGATAAATCTTGATTTCCTTTTCTGAATATATGCGCATTACAAGATAATACCAAAGTTTCATAATTTCTATGTTTAAAAATATATATCAAGTTGACTAAAGTGGTCAATCACGTGACTACACACAGCTGGAAGCAGGGAAGGGAAGCATGTGGTCTTTGCTTGCCAAGGAGATAAGGTACCTCCATACAGCGGCATCAGTGCGGCTCACGTTTTATCCGCCACGTGTGGTGTTCCGAACTTCAAGTACTCATGTACGTGAATTTCTTCCATGGGTTTTGGCTCCAATAGTTATGCGAGTGGCAAAGTTTGTTATAAAATTGTGATTTGTAGTGTAAATGTGACTGGATAAGAATATGTGTGTGCGTGTGTGCGTGTGTGTGTGTGTGTGTGTGTGTGTGTGTGTGTGTGTGTGTGTGTGTGTGTATTGGAGCTCTGCATTTCGACGAAAACAACCGCTCAAGCCTTTCCCGTTCCGTACCGCTGCTCGACGGCTGGGGTAGGCGCACGCTGCGGCACGGCTGTGGCCGTCTGTTGCCCCACTTGGCCAGTCGCCCTCCGCCTCTCGTTTACCGGCCGAAGTGTCGAGCGCTGCCGGGCACTCGAGCGCGCTCACAGTCTCGGCTGGTGACAGGACGACCGGCGCACGCTCAACACTGTGGAATCGCGTTAGAAACTGACCTGGCTTTGAGCAGCGCAGATAGGGTTATGGGTCAACGAACTACACATCGTAAATGCTCCATTCACGAAACAAAAAGACGTATTGTGGAGAGAATGAGGAGCAGCTCATTAATCCTGAAGATGAAAGACATGTCGGAAGAGGAGTCGAAAAGTGAAGCTTGGAAATCTTATGCACTTGTTGTGGATCCTGTCACACAGGTTTCTGCTGGTTTCATGCAATGTACCACATGCGATACTATACTTTTGTACCAGTCAAGCACAACAGGTATGATTCAGCACTGCAAAAGTGAATGCGGAGCAGAATTACACTGATCCCTTGCAGTACCAAGTAGCATAAAGAAAGTTCTTGTTGATAGGTTGGTCAACATGGGCGGAATACATTTGCTACCATTAAATACTTGTAGTAAGATTGGCTTCAATAATTATTCGCAGGAGCTCATCAATGTTCACGCCGCATATGGCAAAGTCAATATACAAGATGTTCTTCCGCACCCTGTCACTGTATCGTGGCCTATTAAAAAAAGGCCAACAAAATATGGGTGACAATGGTGCCCAAGCTAATATGTGCTTTAAAGAAAAAAATGTGCTCTTTAAACGCTGATCAGTGGTCTGATAACTACAAGGAGATACGGTGCACATAATGCGCGATTAGACTACTGTATTACCATTTGTCTACCAAAAGGAACAAAATACTATATACAGAAATGACAGTTTTTAACGTTGCAGTTACTGGAAGACATGATCACCTCCATGGTCGAAACTCCAGTAGTTTGCAAAATATTTAAACAATTTCTTCTTGAGACAGGTCTTGTTGAACTTTTTTACTTTCTATGCGTTTTACCATTTTTATTTTAAGTCGTATGTATTCCACAAAATTCCCCATGTCAAATTCATAATGGGGAATTTTCTGGAATACATATGGCTTAAAATAAAAATGGTAAAACTCATGGAAAGTATATTTAAAAATGTTTAATGTTTGTAAAGTTCATGGGAGTTAACTGCGGGATCATCATTCCCTAAACTTACAACTATCAAACATCAAATGTAACGTATAAGGTTGTAGTATTTGGGTTATAGAACTGATAGTAAACAACGATAGACATTTGTAAAAGAAATAAGTAAGTTGTTAATATGAAGCGGTGGTCTCTCATCTCTGATATACATTAATGACTTGCCATTGTACATTGATGAAGATTAGTTCTTATTGTTCATAATACAAGTATAGTAATCACATCCAAAAAACGAGAACTAACTGATGTAATCGTAAATAACGTCTTTCACAAAATTATTAAGTGGTTCTAAGCAAACGGACTCTCATTAACTTTTGATAAAACACAGCATAGCCGGCCGTGGTGGCTGAGGGGACTAAGGCGCTCCAGTCACGGCCTGCACGGCCACTATGGTCGGGGGTTCGAATCCCCCCTCGCGCATGGATATTTGTGCCATCCTAGTTCGTAAGTAGTTCATAAGTAGTTTGTAAGTTTAGGGACTGATGACCCCATAGTTAAGTCCCATAGACTATACAAACATTTTTTTGAACACAGTATATACAGTTCTGTACAGTAAATGGCACAATTCCAGTAATAAATATAGACTTTGAACAGAAGTTTGTAGCTAAGGGTTTTCGAAATTATTCGTTCGTTTTGAAGGGAAACCAGAGTTTTTCAAAATTTTTAGATGTGTGAATTAATGAGAGATTAAACTTGAAGCAACACATTGATTATCTGCTAAAACGTTTGGGTTCAGCTACGTATGCTGTTAGGGTGTTAGCAAATTTTGGCGATAAGAATCTCAGTAAAACAGTTTACTACGCCTATTTTCATTTACTGCTTTCGTATGGCATCATATTCTGAGGTAATTCACTATTGAGTAAAAAAGTATTCATTGAACAAAATCGTGTAATCAGAATAATTACTGGAGCACGCCCAAGATCATTCTGGAGACATCTATTTAAGGAGTTATGTATCCTCACAGTTACTTCAGAGTATATATATTCACTTATGAAATTTGTTGTTAATTATCCAACCCAGTTAACACACATGTTCACATGTTTGTAAATCTATTGAACTATACTGTTGGTTATTAGTCCGTAGCTTGCAAATAATTTAAACTAAGGTAAACTAACCTAAGGATAACACAGACACCCATGCCTGAGAGAGGTCCCGAAGCCCAGATCGCGAACAGCCGTGCGCATCCCGCATCGCTAATCTGCCGCGGCAAACCCAGTTCAAAAGTAATAACAGTGTGCATAGGTATAACACCAGGAGAAAGGATGATATTACTATGCTGGGTTAAATCTCACTTTGTCACAGAAAGGGGTGAATTATGCTACCACAAAAGTCTTTGGTCATCAAAACCTGACAGATAGCTAACTAGCATTTAAAAATTTATTAAAAGAATAACTGAATGACAACTCCTTCTACTCAATGCATGAATTTTTAGATATAAATTAGTAAAACTAAAAATGAAAACTAAAAAAATAATAAATAATAAAAATAAAAAGAAAAATAATACAAAATATATTTGTGTCATATAACATTTTGTGTAATGTAATATCTTGTACAGACACCTTTTATTACACTGACAAGTTACACATAATTACGAAGTGTCGTATTCATGATCTACGGAACAAGTATTAATGTAAGCAGTCTGACGAAGTGCAGCCCGCTGGCGCTGAGTGCGACGGTTACTGGCGACCGACCGAGCATTCGGTGCGCTCGCCGAGCACTGGCGATCGGTTGCCCGCAACCAGTTAAAGAGGACGCTCGACCGCATTCTCCCGTGATCCAGAGGGGCGAGCGGGACTCGTCGGTAAAAATCGGACATAATGCAGACCTCTAGTGTGTATGTATATATAGAAAACGTATGACTTATCTAAAGGACAGGCTGGTCGACAGACACAAATAAAATCACACACATACAAGCTTTCACAACCGTTGGTCGCTTTGTCAGGAAAAGAGAAATGATATATAAGGATATATATATAAATTATAGAGGAGAAATTCCTAGCAGGAAAAATATATATATAAAAAATAGATGAAGATTACTTACCAGGCGAAGGAGCACAGGAAGTGATAGTAGCACAAATAAATTAATAAATTCACACACACACACACACACACACACACACACACACACACACACACACACAAACACTAGCTTTCGCAGCCTAGCTGCTTCTTCAGGCAGACGGGAAGGAGAGGGAAAAAGAAATGCTGAGGGTTTTAAGAGAGTGGGTAAGGAGTCATTCCAATCCCGGGACAGGAAAGACTTACCTCTGAGGAAAAAAAGGAGAGTAAACAAATACACACACACCCACACATATACACAAACACAAGCACACCTAGGCAGAAAGCCACATTCTCCAGCAGGGATACAACTTCCTTAAATCCTGCCCCGAAATGACATCCATCCTTAATGACATCCTCCCCACTCCACCAAGAGGGTCTTTCTGCCAACCACTTTACCTTCATAACCTCCTAGTCCATCCCTATGAAATCCCCAAACCACCTTCCCTATCCTCTGGCTCCTACCCATGCAACCGCCCCCGTTGTAAAACCTGCCCTATGCACCCTTCCACCACCACTTACTCCAGTCCATAACCCGGAAGGTGTACATGATCAAGGGCAGAACCACTTGCGATAGCACCCACGTAATTTACCAACTGACATGCCTGCACTGTGAAGCGCTCTATCTGGGAATTACCAGCAACAAACTGTCCATTCGCATGAACGGTCACAGGCAGACAGTGTTCGTTGGTAATGAGGATCACCCTGTGGCTAAACATGCCTTGTTATATGGCCAGATGGCCAGCACATCTTGGCACAGTGTTACACCGTCCGAGTTATCTGGATACTTCCCACCGACACCAACCTTTGAGAACTCCGGAGATGGGAACTTGCCCTTCAGCTTATTCTCTCGTCCTGTTGCCCACCTGGACTCAACCTCCGCTTAATTCAAATTCCCACCCACCATCTTTAGCATCTTTGCCTCAGTTCTGTGGACAGAGCCTCTGCCTCAAGTGGTATCTCTGTCCAACTTCTTTGCTTTTTACAAATGTCTGTCTAGGTGTGTTTGTGGTTGGATATGTCTGAGTGTGTGTGTATTTGTTTACCTTCCTTTTTTTCTCCTAAGATAAGTCCTTCCACTCCTGGGATTGGAATGACTCCTTTTCCACTTCCTTAGAACCCATATCCTTGCTTTTCTCCTCTCCTTTCTTCCTCTTTTCCTGAAGAAGCGACCAACGGTTGCGAAAGCTTGTATGTGTGTTTGTGAGTGATTTTATTTGTGTATGTCGACGAGCCTGTCCTTTGGGTAAGTCATCTGTTTTCTATTTTTTATATTTGAAATGGAAAGTAGTTTGAGCAATACATTAATGTCTTTATAATTAAAAATATGTTTATCTTACGCAGGAACAATAAGAAGGAAGCAATAGTATTTTGTTCTCTTTGATTTTTCAATATAAAACGCCTTGCCTCTTACCACCAGTGTGTTTCTTTTGAGTGAGACACCTTGCCTCTCACAGATATCCATGTTTTACTGAAACAAACATTTGAAACAGTGCTCATTTAAATGGTTGTTAACTGATTTTGAATTTTGTCATTTACAATGCCATCATGCATTGATAATATTTTAAATACAAAAGTTTAGAATTTTACCATGGAGTATACAAATATTAAATAAAATGTGAGTTTGTGTATAAATTTAAAAGTTGCTCCCCTCAAACCCCAAGCGGATAGGAAAGAGTTGTCAAAATGTTGTCACTGAATGTCCCTCTTCAAGACAAACAACCTTTATTGTAACCATTTTAAAAATCCTGAAAGTTCTTGACTAGTTTATTCCCAATTTCCAGATAGCATTCCAATGTATATTTTACAGATATGAGATGTATATTGTAATACATACAATATGAAAATTTTTTGTAGTGCAAAACATTAATAGCAAAAATCTTTAACAGCTCTTGAGATATTAAAATCTTTACTTGATACACTAATAAATGTACTACTCGTCATTAAAATTGCTACAACAAGAAGAAATGCTGATAATAAATGGGTATTCATTGGACAAATATATTATACTAGAACTGACATGTGATTATATTTACACACAATTAGGGTGCATAGCTCCTGAGAAATAAGTACCCAGAACAACCACCTCTGGCTGTAATAATGGCTTTGGTTATAATCTGAACTGTTGGCAGATATATTATTTTTACTTATTGACTGTGTGGTGGAAGATCACTTATCTGTATTTGTTCTAGTATATAAACAATTTGTCATATAATATGGTTACCAAACATTTTAAAAAGTGATTGATCAATTTATTTCAATTTTTTATATACACAGGGTGAGGCATTTAAAACTGTTTTTGGAAATACCTGGAAACTGTTGTTGGATTAAGTAAAATCTGTAATATTCATCTCAGTATTCATTTGGGTGCATAGATCCTGAGAAATCAGTACCCAGAACAACCACGTCTGCCAGTAATAATGGGCTTGGTACGCCTGGGCATTGAGTCAAACAGATGGTGTGTACAGGTACAGATACCCATGGAGCTTCAACACATTACCATAGTTCATCAAGAGTAGTGACTGACTTATTGTGACGAGCCAGTTGCTTGGCCATAATTGACCAAACATTTTCAATTGGTGAGAGACCTGGAGAATGTGCTGGGCAGGGCAGCAGTCGAATATTTTCCATACCCAGAAAGGCCGTTCAGGACCTGCAACATGTGGTCATGCCTTATCCTGCTGAAATGTAGGGTTTCACAGGGATTGAATGAAGGGTAGAGCCACGGGTTGTAACACATCTGGAATGCAATGGCCACTGTTCAAAGTGTCGTCGATGCGAACAAGAGGTGATTGAGTGTGTAACCAATGGCACCATATACCATCACGCTGGGTGTACGCCGCCAGTATGGCGATGACAAATACACGTTTGCAGTGTGTGTTCACCGTGATGTTGCCAAACACGGATGTGACCATCATGATGCTGTAAACAGAATCTGGATTCATCCGAAAAAATGACGTTTTGCCAAAGGCTGTTGGGATCCAGCATGGCATTCCATATTGCCCTACTGAACCCACTGATTTCATATTCTGCTAACAATCATTGGATCGCAACCAATGCGAGCAGCAAAGTTGCGATACGATAAACCACAATCGCAATAGGCTACAATCCGACCATTATCAAAATCGAAAAGATGATAGTACACATTGCTCCTCCTTACACGAGGCATCACAACAATATTTCACCAGGCTACGCCGGTCAACTGCTGTTTGTGTATGACAAATCGGTTGGAAACTTTCCTCATGTCAGCACGTTGTAGGAGTCGCAACCGGCGCCAACCTTGTGTGAATGCTCTAAAAAGCTAATCATTTGCATATCACAGCATCTTCTTCCTGTCAGTTAAATTTCACGTCTGTAGCACCTCATCTTCATGGTGTAGAAATTTTAATGGCCAGAAATGTATTCAGATGAACATAGGATTATATTATTTTAAACAACAATGTCCAGCATTTCTGTTGAAACTGACTATGAAAACGAATATTATATGCTCTGTTATGAAACTGTATTCATTAGTTTTCTTTTCCACAGTCATGTTTGGCTGTAATAGGGAACACAAATCATTAGACAAATTGTTTGTCTTCTTCTTTCCTTCTCCTTAGATATAATTTCAAACAAAAAATGTCCACCCCCATAACCACAGACATTGTCAAATGGGGTAGCCTGCATGCCTCAGAAATACAAATAACCATACTGTAGGTGCAACCACAGCAGAAGGGTATCCATGGAGAGGCCAGACAAATGTTTGGTTCCTGAAGAGGCAGCAGCAGCCTTTCCAGTAGTTACAGGGGCAATAGTCTGGATGATTGAATGAACTGGCCTTGTATCATCAGCTAATTTGGCTTTCCCATGTGATTAACGCAAACAACTGAGAGCAAGGGGAAACTACAGCTGTTAAATTTCCTGTGGACATGCAGTTCTATTGTATGATTATATGTTGATCATGTCTTCTTGGGTAAAATATTCCAAAGGTAAAATAGTCCCCCATTTGGATCTCCAGGTGGGGACTACTTAGGAGGATGTTGTCATCAAGAAAAACAATTCAAGCATTTTACGGATTGGAGTGTGGAATGTTCTAACACTTAACTGGGTAGGTACCGTATATTTTCACAGATAAGATGATGGCCGAATAATAAAAAAAAAGGCCCCAAAATCTGAGGTTGTCTTATACGATGGTATGAAAAACAATTAAATCCTGAAATCATCCAGGCCTCAACCTCTGATAACTTCCCTTTCTTCCACACCTTACAGTTCCTACCTCTCTATCTTAAACCTCTCCTATTTTGAGTGGTGCGTATATGCATAAGTGTATGTGTGTGTGTGTGTGTGTGTGTGTGCGCGCACGTGCATGTGTTTTATTTTTATATCTATATTTATTTTGTTTATTTTATTTCATTTTTTCCCCTCACCCGCCTCCCCACTCCATTCCTAAGCTGAATCTTGTTACTCCCATCTAAGCCATGCTGTACCAATCCCCACCACTGTGACGCAATGTTCATATGCCCTCTCTCCTTGGCGTATAGCTGATTATATTAGATTAGTACTTGTTCAATAGATCATGAATACGACACTTCGTAATGACGTGGAACGTGTCAGGTTAATAAAAGGTGTCTTTACAAATTATTACTTTGTACTAAATATTACATGGCACAACTTATTTATTTATTTATTTCCATATTCACTAATTTATATCTAAAAATTCATCTATAGTGTAGAAGGAGTTGCCATTCAGAAGTACTTTATTTTTAAATGCTAGTTGGCTGTCTGTCAGGCTTTTGATGCTATTTGGTAGGTGACCAAAGACTTTTGTGGCAGCATAATTCACCCCTTTCTGTGCCAAAGCTAGATTTAACCTTGAATAGTGAAGATCATTCTTTCTCCTAGTGTTCTAGTTATGTACACTGCTGTTGCTTTTGAATTTGGTGGGATTGGTAATAACAAATTTCATAAGTGATTGTATATACTGTGAAACTACTGTGAAGAAACCTAGCTCTTTGTATATGTGTCTGCAGGATGATCTTGGATGGGCTCCAGCATTTATTCTGATTAAACACTTTTGTGCAATGAATACTATTTTACTCAATGATGAAGTGCCCCAGAAAATGATGTGATACGAAAGCAGAGAATGAAAATAGGCATAGTAAGCTAACTTACTGAGATGTATATCACCAAAATTTGCAATCAGCCTAATATCATAAGTACCTGAACTCAAACGTTTCAGCAGATCTCTAATGTGTTCTTTCCAGTTCAACCCTTCATCATTCCATACACCTAAAATTTTTGAATATTCTACCTTTCCTACAGATTTCTGATCAAAGTCTATATTTATTAATGGTGTCATTCCATTTACTGTGTGGAACTGTATGTACTGTGTTTTATCAAAATTTAATGATAGTCCAAGTGGGATAAACAAATATAAAAAATAGAAAATGGCTGACTTACCCAAAGGACAGGCTCGTCGACAGACACAAATAAAATCACACACAAACACACATACAAGCTTTCGCCACCACTGGCAGCTTCCTCAGGAAAAGGAGGAAGGAAGGAGAGGAGAAAGGGAAGATATGGGTTTTAAGGAAGTGGAAAAGGAGTCATTCCAATCCCAGGAGTGGAAGGACTTACCTTAAGGGAAAAATAGGTAGGTGAACAAATACACACCCACTCACACATATCCAAACGCAAACACACCTAGACAGACATATCTGTTGTATGTGTGTTTGTATGTGATTTTATTTGTGTCCGTTGATGAGCCTGTCCTTTGGGTAAGTCATCCATTTTCTATTTTTTATATTTGTTTAATGATAGTCCATTTGCTGAGAACCACTTAATGATTTTCTGAAAGATGTTGTTTACAATTTCTTTAGTTATAGCAGTTCTTTTCTGTCAGGTATAATAACTATACTTGTATCATCAACTAAAAGAACACGCACTGCATCTTTATGAATATAGAATGGCAAGTCATTAATATATATTTAGAACAGCAAAGGGCCCAGGACCAAACCTTGTGGAATCCCACTTTTAATTGTTCCCCAGTTTGAGGAATCAGCTGTTTTTTGCATATTATATGAACTGCTTATGTCAACTTTCTGCACTCTTTCCGTTAGGTATGATTTAAACCATTTGCACACTATCTCATTCCTACCACAATACTGTAGTTTATTTAGAAGAATTCCATGATTTACACAATCAAAAGCCGTGGAGAGATTACAAAATTCCCAACGGGTGATGTCCGGTTATTCAGGGCATTTAATATTTCGTTGGTGAAAGTATATATAGCATTTTCTGTTAAAAAGCCTTTCTGAAAATCAAACTGACATTTTGTTAGAACTTTATTTTTACCTATGTGTGAATCTACTCTAGATACATTACTTTTTCAAGAATTTTGGATAAGGCTTTCTGATGTGATATTGGGCGGTAGTTGTTGACATCAGACGTATCCCCTTTTTTGTTTAGTGGCTTAACAGTAGCATATTTCAGTCTATCAGGAAAAACACCCTGATTCAGAGAACAATTACATATGTGGCTAAGAATCTTACTTATTTCTTGAGAACAAGCTTTTATTACTCTGTTGGAAATACCATCAATTCCATGTGAGTTTTTGCTCTTGAGAGTGTCTATTATTTTCTTAATTTCAGAAGGAGAGGTGGATGGAATTTCTATTGTATCAAAATGTGTAGGTATGGCCTGTTCCATTAACTGCCCAGCTTCTTCTAATGAACATTTAGATCCTATTTTTTCCACAACATTTAAAAAGTAATTATTAAAAATGTTTTCAACTTCTGGCTTGTTAGGTGTAAACTTTTCATTCATTTCAATGGTAATGCTGTCTCCCCGTGCAAAATGTTTTAATGTTGTTATTAGAGGTACTAATCTCAGACATGATGCACATGGTTCTGGACTTTTTTAATAACTTGTTTTAATGTAGCACAGCAGTTTTTATAATATTTGACTATTTCTGGGTCATTACTCTTTCTTGCTGTTAGATACAGGTTCCTTTTTTCGGTTAAAAGTTATTCTTATCCCTTTAGTAAGCCATGGTTTCTTGCATGGCTTCTTATCATTATATTTAACTATTTTCTTGGGGAAACAATTTTCAAATATTCTTACAAATGTATCATGAAATAAGTTATATTTTAAATTAGCATCAGCTTCCTTATACACTTCATCTCAGTCTAACTGCAGAAGATTTTCCCTGAAATTTCTAAGTGTTGAATCGTTAACTGAACGCACAACTTTGGAGGGCTGTTTTGAATTACAGAGAGGAAATATGTCATTTACTGCAACTAGCTGCGCACCATGATCAGAAAGACCGTTTTCAACAGGACAAGCATTGATGTTTTTAAACTTATCTTTGTATATTATGACGATCCCTATTTGAACTGGGTGTTCGCCACATTTAATTATAAATTTCTCGTTAAGGTAAACTCGAAGTTAAGCTTGTGAAGGGGTGTTTTAAATGATACGTCTTCTTCCAGCTATGTTCCACCTTTATTTCCAATAGCATCAAAATGACACTGATGTGATACTGATCTAACACTGACTTACACTGAGATACATTGAGCTACAAAACCTGCGCATAACTTCTATTTATTATGTTGTTAACAATTGTTGACATTATGATGTATTACTCAATTATCACAATGTAATTATGTGAATGGATTCTTTTATACACAATAAGTCTTTGTAATTTTCAATATGAAGGAACTAGAATAACAAATACATGATTAAATAGTTTTGTCTTATTATAATGATGAGGATTCTTATTGTTGAGTTGATGTTAAATAATTCGCTCTACAATGAACTGCAATGATTGACAATTAGATATAACAACAGCTTTAAATTACAATCTGTGCTGACATTTAGTCAGGCCAAAAATGCTACAAAATTAAGCTAATTTTAATAAAGGAAATGAGATGAAATAAATACTACAAAAATAAATACTATGAAATTATTGGGTTTTAATAATGGGAACAAAGGTAAATGAGTATTATGAAATTATTGAGGTTTAATAATGGGAATATAAGAAATAAGTATTATGAAGTTATAGGAATTTAGTAATGGGCATAAAAGCAGTAATTACTGCAAAATTAATGGGATTTTATTTATGGGAATAAAATGAGGTAAATACTTAGTGACATAAACAATGTAGTTGTTATAATGTAGAAATGAATAAAGATGGTATCATAAACTTTACTACAAGGAAAGGTGGTATCATAAACTTTACTACAAGGAAAGAAGGGTACCCTGGGCTTCAGTAAAGAGAGGTATATACTACAGTAGACAGAGGCTCATGTTGTTACATTACAATATGAAAAAGTTATCTATCGGTGTGCTGCTGTCATTTACTACCCGAGTAGGAAAATCAATTACAGATGACAAATTGAAAGAAGTGAGTAAGACTTCTAGGTCATTCTACCTGTTACATTCCTTTAGTGGGTCAACATTATATCCCCACAAAGAATAATTTGTTTTCCCTTATCTGACAGATAGCACAAGATGGTATCCAAATTTTGTATAAATAACTGAAAGTTTCCTGAAGGGGACCTATATACTGCTACAATTTTCTAAACTTTTTACATAGTGATAACTTTTCACATATAAGGCAACTCCTCCTCTCACCTTGTTCTCTCTATTCACATGTGCTGCTAGTTTGTAACTGCTTACGTTTACCTTTTCTATATCCATCACAATGTTATGCTTAGATAGGCATAGTATATCTATTACATTCTCTGATTTTGTATCATCTAAACAATCCAGAAACTCATCTACTTTGTTCTTTAATCCCCCCAATATTTTGGTGAAAGATAGTAACATTATGTTTGCTTTTGTGAGACTCAATTTTATTCTTTAATCCCCCAATATTTTGATGAAATATGGTAACATTACTTTTTATTTTACTTGTGTCAGATTCATGTGAGTTTTGAGCAAATAAGCACATGCCTACATAAGCTTACCATTGGACCCTGGTCTTGGCCTAAAAAAGAGGTACATTCATGAATTGCAGTGTCCCCCCTTAAGGTTTTTGCTGAAAGTGCTGTATGTATGTGTCTTTTGTTTGTGCCTGTCCCAGGTAGTTGCCACATCTTTGCAATGAGTTGTAAACTGTCTTTATCACTATATTATTACTTTCCATTATTACATATTGAATACTACTTCATAAACATCTTCAAATGCATTCTTGAGCTTTTTATTGTTTATAAGTTATCATTGGTGCTGTTGCAGGGTTAGTGAAAGATCTTGCAGAAGAATACAACTTACCACTGAGAGTGAATTTCAATTCCACTAGGGGTTTTCACATTCAAATGCCAGTTGGAAAGAAACAGAAGTTTAATCCTGCAGATCTACCACCTGTCTTCATCCAGGTACTGATGTGCTGTTATGTATGAACTCTGACATATACCTACAATAAGCTCAGTGGTGTAGGATAGGGGGTGCCGGCGGAAGGGGGAGGGGGCCAACTGCGAATGGGCAAAGCTGAAAATGTGTACCCAGCCAGGATTCAAACCCGGGTCTCCTGCTTTCTAGGCAGTTGCGCTGACCACTACACCACTGGGGACACAGTGATCACTGCACCTGCAATGAGTACCTAAGCATGCCTCCCGTCAGACATAAACTCCCAGCTCTACTCTGCCCACAGTACTTAAACTCGTAGTTTTGAAACTACACATTTTCAGCTTTGCCCACTCACAGTTGATGTCATATATACTGTTAATATAAAATAATAACAACTGCATGATCAGGAGTGACGTCTGTTCTTTAGGAACAAATGCCACATGTATTTACTTACTGATTTGTCAGGAAATTACATCGTTTGTTTATTTTGTTACATTCAAACTTTGTTAAGCTCTCCTAACATTTTAATTGTACTATGAAAAATACTTTCTATTTCTGAATTAGTCAATTCAGCTGAAATCAATTTGCTATCATATTCATTCCTGAAACAAAATCTGTAAAAAGGAATATATTTTCAGGGAGTCTTCATTGAGGTCATATCAGTTAATTATTCAGTTTGGTTAAAAATCATGTAAGATGCTCCCAAAGTTTTATTTCCCAAATACAGATTGGAAAAAAATGTACATGACACATTTGATGTCAATTTTAAATGTAATATATTTTGTTAGGCAGCTTAGTTTCTGAATAAAAGTATTCCAAAACAAATTTCTTTCCATATTTTGCATGTATTAGTCAACATATGGAAATTAGTGCAATTGCTCCTAAACATAACAGTTCATGCCAGAATTTGGTGACACAGAGGTGTTCAGAATTAGTTACAATTGCTTTCTATAAATCTTTCATGTGTGATGTGGACAAAGCGTGACCGATTGCAGGCATGAGGCAATACTGGTGACATATCAGGGTGGCCATAACAAATTGTATCTACCGTATAAAGCAAATGGAGATTACAAATAAACAATGTTATTTTATACTTATAAACCAAGTATACTTTAATTTTACATCAATAGTGCAACTTGATTTGATTTTGTTGCTTTCTACTTGACAGATACCTAGGACATTAGAGACGAACGAATCCATAACTTAGTGACTGTTGTATATATGGTCATGGCACATATTTCACTTGCTCCAGGAAACATGCTGGTATAATGGAAAGTTAGAAGGTGACCGATCATAAAAAGCGGGTAATACTGATTTGAGTCACAGCTAGACACAAATTTTCCTATGTCTCTACTGGGTAGTACATCTATATCTAATACAGGAGCTGGAAATTTGATATTCTGAGTAAACTTTCGATTTAAATTATTTCAACCACTGTAATTCGTCAACATTGAGGATTAGGGCATACTGAAGTTGTGAAGCTCCTTCCGATGTTTTCGCCACATCCTCGTCACTGCAATCAAGGTGAAGTTAGATGCACTCCACTTCGTTATGTAAAGTAATCTTCGCTACATCACTATCAGCAAAGGAACTGTTAATTCAGTTTTCATTGGTGGCTCTATAAATACTTAAAGGTTTGCCCTAATTCTGTAGAGAAAGATATTCATCACAACTAATTGCCTCTTTGCCCTAGTCTACAAACAAATCTGTTTCTCTCAATGAAACGCTAACAAAACCGTTAGCTCTACAAAGTAACACATGGATACCTGTGAAAGATCAACTGTCAGCCCAGAAAATGATGTGGCCAATGGGTGTGTTGTAGAACTTAATTTTATTGATTTGAAAATGGGCTAAAAGATCCGAAGCTGGTAAGCCTACCAAATGTAGTGTGTGTGTGTGTCCACACACAGACTCATGTAATGGGCACTGAACTCCTACTGACAAGAAACTTTTATGCATCTATAAAAAAGAAATATTTCTACAAATGTCTACCTTATTGTGTTTGTGTGTGTATGTGTGTGGATGTGTGTGCACTTGTTTACCTTTCCTTTTTTCCCCTTAAAGTTAGTCCTTCCACTCCTGGGATTGGAATGACTCCTTTTCCACTTCCTTAAAAACTATATCCTTCCCTTTCTCCCCTCCTTCCTTCCTCTTTTCCTGAAGAAGCGACCAATGAGTGCGAAAGCTTGTATGTGTGTTTGTGTGTGTTTTTATTTGTATCTGTTGACAAGCCTGTGCTTTGGGTAAGTCATTCGATTTCTATTTTTATACATATTTATCCCACCAGGAAAGTTTCCTTCTATAATATTAATTAATAACTCAGGCAGAAATAATGTCCGTGTTATACAACAGATAATGTATTAATGAGAAATTGGATTGTAAACATCAACTTTCCTTGTAATTCAAAAATAATAATTGTAATAAAACAATTACAACAATTTATTAACACATTGTTTTGTCAAGGCTGTATAAATAGAAGCAAGCGACTGATGTGCAGTTAGTAGGAGTTAGTTCAAGTTCGAGTTCGTTTTAGTCAGTTGATGTTGATCTTATTTGATATTAGTCAGTTAGATGAAGATAAATCTACATAAAAGTAGAAATTGAGACAATTGGTGTATCATTTGCGTACCAAATTTAGGTTAAAAATGAATTATTTATATGTGGTAAAGAAATAATTTTTAATGCAACTCTATTGTAGTGTTCACAATAATTAACCAAAATACCAGGACGCTACATGGTGCACCCATGAGGGGAGGGGGATGGAGCCAGAGGCCGCAGCAGTATAGGGTGCTGCGGGACCCAGTTCATCTTCATAGGCTGTGGTGAAAGGATCCCTCATCCACACACACTAATGCTCCTTGATGGTGCTTAAAATTGGTTTCCAGGCATTGCTGACCTGAAATCCAGTGTTCCTGTTGATGAGGTCATTCATAAAACAAATTTCTATGGATTTCTTGAAGACATTGTCCCAGAAGGTATTTGTGAAAGCCAGAATTTTTCTCTCTTCATAATTCACTGTGTGTCCTATGTCCTGCTTGGGCCGATTGGCTAGGTTAGCATAAACAGGTGAAGCATTGGTGTTCTTTACATCGGTTTTCGATAGTAGGAACTGTCTGGCCAATGTAGGATTTGCCACAGCTGCATGGGATTTTGTATACACCCACTTTCTTGAGGCCTAAATTGTCATTGACCATTCCTAGTAGTGCATGTGTCTTAGCTGTTGGTTGTAAGACTGTGACAATATTGTGTTTCTTCAATAGTCTCCCTATTTTTGGTGACATATTGCCTGCAAATAGCAGAAAGGTTATGGATTTCCTCTCCTCTTCACTTTGTTCTTTATCTTGATCCCTACTGTGGTTCTGTTGTCAGAAGGCCCTTTGGATCATGTGGTTCCCATACCTATTCTTGCAGAACACAGTTTCAAGGTGTTTGAGTTCAGTTTTCAGGTTATGTTTGTCATAAATTGTGTGTGTTCTATGTATCAAGGTGTTAAACATTCAATTCTGCCAAATGCTGGCAGCTGGAAGCATGTAGGAACAGGTCATAAAGTTTGTCTAATTCCTGAGAGGGCACACACATTTTCCCAAATAAAGTCGTAGCACGCCTGACAATTGTTGTGGCAAAAGATATGGGGGTGCCCCTATGTTACTGACTATGGGACACATCCCATTTTTGTGTGTCTTCTGGAGGCCATACATCCTCAGTGCTACTGCAATCTCTTGATGTCCTTGTCCTCAAGTACACCATTGTTTGGCAAGTTGAGTGTTTTATTGTATCTTCATGGTTGGATCTGTTTTAATTTTCTGATATGCTGAACCATATAGCAGTTACAGCATCTTCTAATCATAGTCGTGTCTCTCCAGGATGACTGTGGCATTAGCTTAAATCGGCTGTGACAGCAACTAACTCCATGTTTTCTCTGAGGGACTGTAGTACTGCTCTTTATGATCGTGAGATGTAGCTTCTGTCTGATGTTGCCTGTAAAAGAATCTGGTATGCTTCCCTCCTGATTTCTTAGGCCTTGTCTACTGGTAGGCACTAGACTGCCTGTTGTACTGAAGAGATTATTTCAGTGAACACAAGAGAATTAGTTGGTACAAAGTTGAATCCTGTTTCAAATACAGTTGTAGCTGTGTTGTCAAGTGTTTTCCCCTTGAGGTTCAGCACTGTGCACCTGGTGGGCTCCATCTCTTTCTGTAGTTTGCCAGGTAGTTGTGGAAAGTGGTGACTTGCTTCTCCATGCATTTTAGAGTGTATGGCTTGCCAAATACAAAGATGGGATGTTTCCCATAGTCAGCAACATAGGGGCACTGACATATATTTTGTAACGACATTTGGTGTACCTGCTACAACCTTAGATGGGCATACGTGCATACCATATCCAGAATTCAACAGACTTTCTTGACCATCTGAAGGTGTTGACCCTACAATAATTCAACATCATGGTGAACTTTGATGTCCTGTCACTATTAACGTGTGTCCTTCTGGAAGGTTCCATCAGCTAAATAAGTGAGAAATTTGAGCATGATTTGACACAGCTGTTCAGCCACACGTTAACATCTGTTTGCCTCATCTTCAATGGCCAATACTATGAGCAGACCAGTAGAGTAGGCATGGAGAGCCCACTTTCTCCAGTGGTGGCCAACCTATTTGTGGAGCATTTTGAAGATGAAGCACTGGAAACTGCCAAACTGGAACATGTGTCTTTATTTCACTATGTAGACAACACATTAGTCATTTGGCCACACAGATAGGACCAACTACAGGTGTTTCTACAACATAAAAATTCACTCCACAGCAATATTCAGTTCACCATGGAAATTAAGAAAGATGGGAAAATTACCCTTTCTTGATGTACTGGTGGTGCGTTGGTCTGATGGCTCACCTGGGCACAGTGGGTACCTCAGGGCAACATGCACTGACCTGCACCTACATGCTTCTAGCTGCCAGTGTCTAGCACAGCTTAATGGATTGCTTAACCTCTTGGTTCATAGGGCACACTCAAACTCCAATGAATAGAATCTAAAAACTGAACTGCTGAATCCAAAGAGACTTCTGACAACAGAAGCACAGCAGTGACCAAGATGAAGAGCAAACTAAAGAAGAGAAGAAACACAATGCTGTTCACAGGCAATGTGTAGTCAAAAATAGGGAGGCTTTTGAAGAAACACAATATTTCCACAGTCTTCTAACCACCAGTTAAGTTATGTTTCCTACTAGGAAGGGTTAATGGGATTTAGGCCTCAAGAAAGCAGGTGTATACAAAATCCTGTACAGCTGTGGCAAATCCTACATCTGGCAAATAGTTGCCACTGTTGAACACTGATGCAAAGGGCACCAGCACCACACCTGCTTATGCCATCCTAGCCAGTCGACCCTATCAGAACTGTGTATCAATACCAGCCATGCAGAGAATTACTGTTGTTGTTATGGTCTTCAGTCCGGAGACTGGTTTGATGCAGCTCTCCACCCTACTCTATTCTGAGCAAGCCTTTTCATCTCCTCATAAGAACGACAACCCACATCCACTTGAATCTGCTTACTATACGCGTCTCTTGGTCTCCCTCTGCGATTTTTACCCCACACACTTCCCTCCAACGCTAAATTCACAATTCCTTGATGTCTAAGAATGTGTCCTACCAATCTATCCCTTCTTTTAGTCAAGGTATGCCAGAAATTTCTTTTCTCCCCAATTCGGTTCAGTACCACCTCATTAGTTACGCGATCCACCCACCTAATCTTCAGCATTCTTCTGTAGCACCACATTTCAAAAGCCTCTATCCTCTTTCTGTCCACAATGCTTATCGTCCATGTTTCACTCCCATACAAGGCAACACTCCATACAAATGCCTTCAGAAAGGACTTCCTTAGGCTTAAATCAATATTCGATGTTAACAAATTTCTCTTTTTCAAAAACGCCTTTCTACCCATTGCCATTCTGCATTTTATATCATCTGTACTGCGACCATCATTTGTTATTTTACTGCCCAAGTAACAAAACTCATCTACCTCCTTTATTGTTTCGTTACCTAATCTAATTCCTTCAGCATCACCTGATTTTCTTACACTGCACTCCATTACCCTAGTTTTACTCTTGTTAATGTTCATCTTATATGCACCTTTCAGCACACTGTCCATTCCGTTCAATTGCTCTTCCAGGTCCTTTGCTGTATCTGACAGAATCACTATGTCGTTGGCAAAACGCAATGTTTTTTAATTCTTCACCCTGAACTTTAATTCCTTCTCCAAATTTCTCCTTGCTTTCCTTTATAGCTTGCTCAATGTACAAATTGAACAACATTGGGGAAAGGCTACAACCCTGTCTTACTCCCTTTCCAACCACTGCATCCCTTTCATGCCCTTCAACTCTGACAACCGCTGTCTGGTTTTTGTACAAGTTGTAAATAACCTTACGCTCCCTATATTTTACTCCTGCTTGCTTCAGAACTTGTAAGAGTTTATTCCAATCAACATTGTCAAAAGCCTTCTCCAAATCTACAAAAGCTAGAAATGTAGGTTTGCCTTTTCTTAATCTATCTTCTAGGATAAGCCGTAAAGTGAGTATTGCCTCCCGTGTTCCTACATTTCTCCTGAACCCAAACTGATCTTCCCCGAGGTCGGCTTCTACCAGCTTTTCCATCCTTCTGTATATAATTCGTGTTAATGTTTTGCAACCATGACTTATCAAACTGATGGTTCTGTAGTTTTCACACCTGTCTGCACCCGCTTTCTTTGGAATGGGGATTATAACATTTTTCTTAAAGTCTGAGGGTACTTCACCTGTCTCATACATCTTACACACAATGTGAAACAATTTTGTCATGGCTGGTTCTCCCAGAGACTTCAGTAGCTCTGACGGGATATCATCTACCCCAGGGGCCTTGTTTCGACTTAGGTCTTTCAGTGCTCTGTCAAATTCATCTCTCAGTATAGTATCTCCTATTTCATCATCATCATCTACGTCCTCTTCCCTTCCTACAATAGTGTCTCGAAGCCCCTCTATATACTCTTTCCACCTTTCAGCTTTCCCTTCTTTGCTGAGAACTGGTTTTCCATCAGTGTCCTTGATATTCATAGAGCTGTTTTTCTTATCTCCAAATGTTTCTTTTATTTTTCTGTAGGCTGTATCTATTTTTCCCCTATTTATACATTCTTCTACATCCTTGCATTTGCCTTCTAGCCATTCCTGCTTAGCCATTTTGCACTTCCTGTCAATCTCATTTCTTAGTCGTCTGTACTCCATTTTGCCTGTTTCATTTACTGCATTTTTATACTTTCTCCTTTCATTGATTAAATTTAGTATCTCCTGTGATATCCAAGGATTCTTTGTAGGTCTTGCCTTCCTACCTATTTTGTCCTCTGCTGCCTTCACTATTTCATCTCTCAATTTTACCCATTCCTCCTCAACTGTTTTATTTTCCCCTGTTTCTGTCAATTGTTGCCTGAAGCTCCCTCTGAAATTCTTAAGAACTTCAGGTTCCTTCAATTTATCTAGGTCCCATCGCCTTATTTTCTTACATTTCAGCCTACAGTTTCAGCCTACAGTTCATAACCAACAAGTTATGGTCAGAGTCTATGTCTGCCCCTGGGTAGGTCCTACACTTCAAAACCTGGTTCCGAAATCTATGTCTTACCATTATAAAATCTATCTGGTATCTCCCGGTGTCTCCTGGTCTCTTCCACGTATACAACCTTCTTTTGTGATTCTTAAACAAGGTGTTTGTTATAACTAAATTATGTTCCGTGCAAAATTCTACCAGGCGGCTTCCTCTTTCATTCCTTTTGCCCAGACCATATTCACCCACTATCTTCCCTTCCCTTCCTTGTCCTACTACCGAATTCCAGTCTCCCATAACAATTAAGTTTTCCTCTCCCTTAATTGTCTGAATAATTTCCTTTAGCTCCTCATATATTTCTTCGATCTCCTCATCATCGGCAGAGCTAGTTGGCATATAAACCTGTACTACTGTTGTCGGTGTTGGCTTCGTATCTATCTTGACAATGATAATGCGATCGCTGTGCTGGTCATAGTAGTTTACCCGCATTCCTATTTTCTTATTCATTATCAGTCCTACTCCTGTGATACCCCCAACTGATTTTGTATTTATAATCCTGTACTCACCTGACCAGAAATCCTGTTCATCCTGCCACCGAACTTCACTAATCCCCACTACATCTAACTTCAACCTATCCATTACCCTTTTTAAATTTTCTAATTTTCCTACTCGATTAAGGGATCTAACATTCCACGCTCCGACCCGTAGAATGCCAGTATTGTCTTTCCTGGTGATCACATCCTCCTGAGTAGTCCCCGCCCGGAGATCCGAATGGGGGACTATTTTACCTCCGGAATATTTTACCCGAGAGGATGCCATCATCATATGTTCATACAGTAGAGCTGCATGTCCTCGGGAAAAATAACGGCTGTAGTTTCCCCTTGCTTTCAGCCGTTCGCAGTAGCTGTGTGGCAAAGCCACATTAGCTGATGTTACAAGGCCAGCTCAGTCAATCATCCAGACTGTTGCCCCTGTAACTACTGAAAAGGCTGCTGCCCCTCTTCAGGAACCACATGTTTGTCTGGCCTCTCCACAGATACCCCTCCGCTGTGGTTGCACCTACGGTACGGCTATCTGTATCGTTGAGGCACGCAAGCCACCCGACCTCGGCAATGTCTGTGGTTCATGGGAGTGGCAGAGAATTACTAAGAGACAAAAATTCTGACCTCCACAAATAACTACTGGGATATCATCTTTAAGATGACCATAAAAATTCTCATTAGGAATGACCTTACCAGCAGGGACACAGGATATCAATAAATTCTAAGCACCACAAGGAGTAATGGTGCACACGGATGTGAGATCCTCCCACCATAGCCTCTGGAGATGAATTCCAATTGCTGCCACTGTGGCTTGCCCCACCACCAGGCGCACCATCAGACATCGGTGCTGGGAAACAAATCTGGACTCAGTGGCTGTAAGTACCAATGACACCTGATGCAGAGTGGTTATTCACCAAAATATCATGGGACTTCAATGATCGGATCCAGCTGAACACTCAAGAACCTTGAAAACATTGCAATTTTGAGGAATCAGTTTCTTCATGGAAAACATAATACAGCAGTTGACCTATTGTGTGTATCCAAACAGGCTGACAGTCAGGAAGTCTAAAGTAAATAAAAGTTAAATATATATATATATATTTCTTGAAAATAGGTTCAAACCTGGATTGTCCACATTACAGACATAAACACTACTACCTGAGCTGTTTCATCATGCTGCAGCATAGACTCCACTGAGAGTCCATCAATTATATATGTGCTGGACTTAAGACTTTAGAGCCCTTTCTCTCAGAAACTTCTGGATCGTGTGCTTTATGTGTTCTGTGAGTGGACACACTTGATATATACCGTTGGTCTGTGGAGTACTGTCCCAAAATGAATTTTCAAGACTTGAAAGTCTCCTTGTTCATTGTATCATCTAATGTTTGAAATTCTTCTTGTAACCATAAATATGAATATTCTAGTATCTCAGCCAGATGAAAATATTTTTGTAAATATTATTTGTTCATGCTTTTCTTAGTTAATTTTTTGGAATTACCTGCATGTAATTATGTATAAACAGCAGTTATGTTTATTATTCGCAACCTGTCTCAAATTACTTTGCACTTGCATGTATTTGTATTATGTAGTGACTCGGGGAATTGACTGCTTTAGTTAATGTTTTTATCAGTTTTCCTTGAAGAAGGGACATAGCTTCATTACTTCACATGCGCCCTCCCCCCCCCCCCCCTTTTCCAGTTGGTCACATATAGGGACTTTGCATGAGACACTATTTCAATAATACGTAGCAAGACTAGTATTAACAGTGTGTGTCAGAAAATAAAAAAAGAAAAGAAATCAAACTTTCACAATGTCCCTGAAGTGCACTGAACTACCAGTTACATTCGCATCAGCAAAAGTCACTATGATTAACAAATAAAATCATTTTTTCTGGTTGAATTACTGGGGTTTCACAGAATTTTCTAAAGTCTCTGGTATTCACATCACAGTCTTATTTGTGTGTGATGGGTGTAGAGTTTGGCAGCCAGAGATGTCCATTGTGTGACTATGAAGTGTGTCTATGTTTTTGAGTGAATGCTCTCTTTTCTGGCTAATGTCTGATAGCTTAAGTGTTGAATGGATGTGACTTTTTTATGTACCTGTCAAAGCTCATCATCCAAATTATTGTAGGAGAAGATACAGTGTTTAGAGTCCAAGTTATGGGACAAACAAATAGAAAAATTTGACAACAGAAAACAAAAAGTGAAATAATTTGTCACATAGCTGGGGCCCTTGCACGTCAATTTTTTATAGACGCATGAATGTCTACTAACTTTTGCCTGTCATCATTTGCATGTTCTTTTTTGAACCAAGAGTGCAACAGTCTTTGCTTTCTCAGCAGCTTCCTAACATTATTATTATACCACAGTGGATCTTTTCCATCCTTAATTGACATTACAGGCACATATTTCTCTAACACTTTATTTGCAATGCATTTCAATTTAGTCCATGATTTCTCTACATCCATTGTACCAGAACTAAACAATGTCCATTCATTTTCTAAGTGTGATTCCAACAATTGCTTATCAGCTCTTCCTAACAAAAACACGCTTCTTGCCTTCTATATTGGACACCATTGAAGGTATGACAATATCATGATCACTAACTTCAGTCTCTAGAGAGACATCATTAATAAGGTCAGGCCTGTTCATAGCTATAAGGACTAAAATATTTCCATTGTGTGTGGGTTGCTGGTTTAACTGCTCAAGACAGTTTTCAGAGAAAATCTGTTAAGAGATCTGAGAACACTAATAAGAGATTTGATGATAAAGAGTGGAAAATGAGCAAAATGTTTTTATCGTTTTGGTAGAGTACTTAAAAATTTTTTTGATGCATCACAGAAATTGCTTTACGAAATCTCACAAAACTTTGATGTTAAAATTTCACAGGTCGCGAATCAGCAACAAAAACAAATAGCTCAAATAAATTATCTTGCAAAGCAGTTTGACCAACATGGTAACCAGATTAAAGATTGTCTGTGATGAGCTGCCAATAGTGTTGATAAATTGTCAGTGGAGGTAGAATTTTTAAAATTGGCACAGACAAAAATTATTAATGACATCAGAAAGCTAAATAAGAGGGCCGAAGTTAGCAAATTTGATAGCAACGTCATGTTAAATGAAGGGCGTGTTGCCAAACACAGGACTTATATTGACAAAGTAGAAAAACTAGTAATTGAACAGTGTAATGTAACAGTAGAAGCAGATATTCATTTATATCTTATGATTCCATCCTTTAATCTACTACTCAATACTAATTTTTCTGTCCTCTGTTCATTCCAGTTTATACCATTATATTTATAGCATGACCTAACATAGTTCAATCATTTGTATGAACAGCATGTCCTATTTCATTTAAGAAAAGTATAATGCTCAGTAACTTAAGAATTCAGCATCAGTATCCTTGTTTAATTAAAAATCAACAGTCAACAATATGGAAAAATCTAGAAATTGGATGAATACCACATTGTTATAATTAATACTTTTGTTAATGAAGCAAATCATAAAAAATTAATTCAAACCCAAAATGTATGTAAGAAAGAACACAAGTGTAACTTTTAATCATCTCTCTACACTTTCGTGCTGATGATGAACATTTCAGAATGTATATCCAGATAATTAACAGTGTCACAATTAGATTATGTCATACAAACATTTTAAGTAATTTCTGGTATATACGTATAATTAATAACTCAGGAAGAAATAATGTCCATGTTATACTATAAAGAATGTATTAATGAGAAATTGGATTCTAACCATCAACTTACATTGTAATTAAAAAGTACTGATTGTAATGAAATAATAACAACAATGTATGAATGCATCATATTGTCAAGATTATATAGATGCAAGTGACTGATGTCAAATCAGTTCAAGTTCGTTCAAGAGAGTTCAGCTCAGTGTTAGTTCCAAAATTACATCAGTTAGTTGTGTTGGATGGAACCAAATTTTGATAAAAGAAGTTGAAAGAAATAGTGTTTCAATTATTTACTGCCTTATCAAGATATGTATAATAATACATATTCTCAGATGAAGTGGATGCAAAGGACAGGGTAGTGTGGAGAGCTGCATCAAACCAGTCTACTGACTGAAGACCACAACACTAACAACATTTACTTACACATGTTGCACATTATTTCTTTAATTATGGTGGTTCACAACAGCTTGCTTTCGCCCAGGAATTTCCTCTATGGGCCAGATAAAACCATTTGCAGGTTGGATCCAGCCTGCAGGCCACCAGTTACACACCAGTCTATAAATCTTCCTCTTTCGTAATACTGTAGTTTTATTTCTTGCTCTTTTAACTGTATTTGTGTTATACTAGTAACATATATCTGTATTTACAGTAGTTTGAAATTCTGTGAACATATTTCATAGAGTGGTCTGCTGTTCTTAATTAAGTTTAATACTTTCATCTTGTTAATTTATTGTTGTGTTGTATGTTTTCATAGGTTCAAAAAAGTAGGTCAACATATTGCTTCACAACAGAGCTTTTAATTCAAGCTGATGAAAGATGCAAAGAAACTTTTCATGAAATTCAGATGCTAAGCAATGTGTAAGTATTCTTCCTATAAAAGTAAAGTACACTGTAAATATGTACAAGATACAGTTGTTTGTCTTGTTTATATTAAAAGAAATGTAAGGCTTGGTTAATATAAACATCAATATTAAAAAAATATACCAAATATCGATAACTTTTAACACTGGAAAATCTTATTTGAATGTCAATAATGGAAGATAGATTACAACACACTGTAAAGAGGCTCAGTGAGCTGTTTACAGGCACAAAAAATTGACAATAACATTCTCACAGATTAAATTTTAGACCATGTCCTTCATCAGAGAAAGAAACAGATACATTCACACAATCACTCAGACAACTAGACACACACAAACACCATATGTGGCCAGCCTAGCAAGACAAGCTAAACTGTGAGAGAGGTGGGGAGTGGAGAGGGGAGGATGCTGGGTAATCAAGAATCAAGAATCTTTATTCATGGTAAACCATTTTACAATGATATTGGCTTCATCATTTTTACAATATATATACTCTGTATAAAGTACAATGAATAGCATTGAACCTAAGATTAATGGGATTTATGCAGTATATAATAATAATACAACTGAAAGCAACATTTTTTCTAAAAACTAATATCATCATCTGGAAAACTGAAATATTCTTTAATATTATAGAATGTATGATTTATTAACCAGATGTACCACTTGTTTTTAAAAGTATTTATATCCATGGTCCGAGCAGAGTTTGGTAACTTATTGAAGATTCTGACAGCATTCACTCTGTGCAAGCTACTTATCATTGTTAATCTATGCCTAGGTATATCTAACTTAGACTTAATCCTGGTGTTGTGGTCATGAACTTCCCCCCTTGTAACAAATTCTGACATATTGTTTTTAATATAGAGTCCTGCAACGTAGATATATAAATTCACAATAGTGAGTATTTTGAGGCTAGTGAAGAGAGGGCGACAGTGCTCCAAATAATTTTTCTTACACATTATAAGCAAAATTTTCTGTTGTATTTTTAATATTTTATCAATGTGAGAAGAATGTCCCCATATGATAAGACCGTATGATATGTGGGACTGGAAAAATCCAAAGTATGTCATCCTAAGGTAATCCAAGCTTACCGTGTCTCTTAGTTTCAAAAACAGGTATGACACCTGAGATATCTTTTTGCAAACATTATTTATATGTTGCACAGGACAGGGTAGCATGAAGAGCTGCATTAAACCAGTCTGCGGACTGAAGACCACAACAACAAACATTTATTGAATATAAAAGCTAATGGGGAACATATTAAGTGTATTGTTTTTTTTTTTTAATAATGAAATTGGACAACCAGTAACAGTCCATATTTTTTGAATTTGAGAATTTAGCAACAGTTTTTAAAATGTCAGTGGGTGTGACATGTTTCCAGTGAAGCACCTGGTTACTGGGTGGAGGCCTAACCAGTAGTTCAATTGCAGAACATTTTGTTCCTTTAAAATTTTCTGTTACTTCCTTAACTGAGTTTATAAAGAAGTTATTTAAATCCTTGGGATCTAGCAGAGGCACATGAGTGTGTTTAGGAGCCAAACTTTGATTTATAATCTGCCATGCTGCCTTGCACTTATTGGGAGCACTTTCTATGAACTTTTCTGTGGCTAGTATTTTTTCTATGATCAGCTTATATTTCTAAAATTTTTTGCATTTGATATAACAGTTATAAAGTTGGAAAAACTGCCCTATGCATACCTGAATACTTGTAGATCAGAAGTAATTTGTGCAAATTTTCCCTGATTTCAGAAAGTTCTTCAATATACCAATTTGGTACTTTATTTTTAGGTTTTCCTGTAGCTCTAAATTTTATCAATGGTGAACAAGAATACCATAAATCTGTAATTTTTTTGAAAACCTTTTCAAATACTATATCTGTTCCCTGTATTCCTGTTTGGCAGTTGTATACATTGTCCCAATTTTCATTCCTTAACTTGTCAATAAATAGATTAATGTATTCTTCTTTTGTGAGAAGTTTCCTCGGGCTGTGCTCATACTACCGATGTTTCATAAAAGGATTTTGTAACAAGGCGCGTCCATTATAAGAACTTCTACAGGGAGACGCCAAATTTTACTGGGATGAGGCAAAAGAAAGAGCTTTCCGGGCACTTAAGGAGGCTCTAACTTCTGCACCAGTGCTAGCCTTGTACGACGAGACTGCGGAAACGGAACTTCACACAGATGCCAGTGGTTATGGGATTGGTGCAGTGCTTGTACAACTTCAGGAAGGTGCTGTAAAAGTGATAGCCCATGCATCAAGAGTACTCTTAAAGTCTGAGATAAACTACTCTACAACTGAGAAAGAATGTCTCGCAGTTATCTGGGCTATCAACAAGTTCCGGCTGTATTTATTCGACAAACCATTCACCGTCGTGATAGACAACCATTCTTTATTTTGGCTAACTAGCTTGAAGGATCCATCAGGTCAACTAGCAAGATGGGCACTAAGACTCCAAGAGTACAATGTCACAGTGGTATTTAAGGACTGGCACAAACACAAGGATGCTGACTGCCTTTCGAGGAATCCATTAGTGGAACACAACAGCATGATTGAAATTACAGCCCTCACTGAATTAGATGGCATTACAGCTGAACAGTGGGAAGATCCAGCACTATTAAAAACCATAGGGGCCTTGGAGAAAGAAGAACCGACCAATGGAGAGTTCCATCTGATAAACGGAACATTGTATAAGAGTAACTATGATCCACTGGGCCCCAAATGGCTATGGTCGTTCCAGGTCATCTCAAATCAGCTATTCTCAAATATTTCCACAATGCTCCAATATCTGGTCATCTGGGATTCGTGAAGACCCTAGACAGAATCAGATGCAGGTATTACTGGAAAGGTCCCTACCAATCTGTCAAGCGCTATGTGAGTCACTGGAAAGAGTGCTAGTGATGGAAGCATGTGCCACAATTACCTCCAGGGCATCTCTTACTGATTCCGCCAGCAGCAGCACCATTCCACCGAGTTGGGATCGATCTTTTAGGGAGGTTCCTGAAGTCGACAACCGCTAACCGTTGGATAATAGTCTGCAATGACTACCTCACACATTACGCTGTCACCAAACCTGTGCCGACTGCAGAAGATCCAGAGATCGCAAAATTCCTTGTAGAAGACATTATTTTGAAGCATGGAGCAGCACGTGTCATGATATCTGATCATGGAAAAGTATTCCAGTCAAAACTACTATCAGACGTAATGTCACAGTGCGAGATTGTCCACAGAATGACAACTGCATACCATCCTCAGACAAATGGTCTTACGGAAAGTTTTAACAAGATCCAGAATGAAACTTTCACTCTGCAGCGGAGTGTGTGCTGATATGAAACTTCCTGGCAGATTAAAATTGTGTGCCGGAACTGGGACTCGAACCTGGGACCTTTGCCTTTCGCGGGCAAGTGCTCTACCGAATGAGCTACCCCGACACGACTCACGATGCCGCCCCACAACTTTACTTCCGCCAGTACCTCGCCTCCTACTTTCCAAACTTCACAGAAGCTCTCTTGCAAACACGCAACACTAGCACTCCTGGAAGAAAGGATATGGTGGAGACATGGCTTAGCCACAGCCTAAGGGATGTTTCCAGAATGAAATTTTCACTCTGCAGCGGAGTGTGCGCTGATATGAAACTTCCTGGCAGATTAAAATTGTGTGCCGGGACCGGGACTCGAACCTGGGACCTTTGCCTTTCTCGGGCAAGGGCTCTACCGACTGAGCTACCCCGACACGACTCACGATGCCGCCCCACAACTTTACTTCTGCCAGTACCTCGCCTCCTACTTTCCAAACTTCACAGAAGCTCTCTTGCAAACACGGAAGACTAGCACTCCTGGAAGAAAGGATATGGTGGAGACATGGCTTAGCCACAGCCTAAGCTCAGTCAGTAGAGCGCTTGCCCGCGAAAGGCAAAGGTCCCAGGTTTGAGTTCCGGTTCCGGCACACAATTTTAATCTGCCAGGAAGTTTCATTTTAACAAGATGTTAGTCGATATGCTGTCAATACAGAAGGATTGGGATACAATACTGCCAGTCATGACATTTGCTTACAATACCGCAAGACAAGACACCACAGGCTTCACGCCATTTTTCCTGCTCCATGGCCGTGAAGCTGAGACGACAATGGATACACTGTTCCTGTTCCAACCAGACGACACTCAGGATGACTACGTTAAACAGCTTATCACCAGGGTCAAAGAAGCTAGACAGCTGGCTTGCATATGGACACTGGACACCCAGGTGAAGGACCATCACGGGAAAACGACAAGCACCGATCTGTTCTGTACAGCCCAGGATATCTGATATGGATTTTTACCCCTGTACAGAAAGTTGGACTATGAGAAAAGTTGTTTAGGCGATACTTTGGTCCGTATCGTGTCATACACTGCCCGTCCGACGTCACATATGAAGTTGAGGATTATGAGCTGTCGTCGATACGACAAAAATCAAGAGACATTGTTCACATCCTGCGCATGAAGCCTTACTATGATCCTGAAGAGAAGGTAGGCGACAATGGCTTCTTGTACAAGAACTCTAAGGACTGTAATGTTACTGATGAAGCCACGACAAGAACATCTGTTGTTGATAATCGTGGAGAAGGGAAGGATTCTCTTGAACTGCATTACAGAGGACCCATGACAACGTCAAGATCCAGGATATTGCAGCTGGCTCCACAGGGAACATAACAGCGGGTTGCTGTTTCTCGAGGAGAGGGAGCAATGCCGTGAGACACCATGTAAACCGACTGCCGGCGTGGTGCAGGGCATAGCATCACCAACTGTGATGCTGAAGGTCACCGGTTCAATCCCACCCACTGTAAAAACTTTTTTTCTTTGTAATTAACAATTCCAGAATGTTCTACATCTTTCTTACGTTCACTTGCAAATTCTACATGATTCTTATGTTAACTGTTCTTCTAATTTCTGGTACATTCTGTCTGTGTATAAATAGCAGAGTACTCTGCCCGAGAGGCAGTTCGTGCTGCGTGTATGTTAAGTTCGTAATAAAACAGCTTTCACTATAAGTGCTGTGTTCAGTTGCCTTCGAAGTAAGCCTGCTTCCATTTCAACGCGACAATATTGTGTACTATGAAGAGAAAAACAACTAACGGCATCTAACATTTCATTGGCTATCTCAAGCTTTGCCATGATTGGTCAGTTTCATTCTCATGACCCAACAGCTGTTGGCGACATAGCTATACCATGTCCGTGTCATGGATTGTAAAATTTTACCATTGTATAGCAATGTTGTTAGTCGTGTTTCAATTACATCCCTAATAAGAGTTCATAATAATAATAGTATGTGTAGGGAACAACTTACCATAAAGATGAATGTTGAGCCGCCTGCAGACACAAATAAAAGACATACAAATACACACACAAGTCTAAATTTTCAGCCACAGCCTTCCTAAGACAGAGAACACTCATCCACACAATCACTCGTCCACACAATCACTCAGGCACACTCATCTACACGTTAGCCATCTCTGCCACCTAACACAGTCTGACTCATGGCAAGCAGAAGAGGTGTAAGGGAGGACGGGAAAGGAACGGAGGAGGCGGGAAGTGGAGAGGGAAGATAAGGGTGGTTCTATAACAAGCAGAGGCGATGTCAGGTGAAAAATGAGTTGCAGCATGAAAAAGGTGGTGTGTGTGTGTGTGGGGGGGGGGGGATGTTTATAAAAATACCCAAAGCACAGGCTCATTGACAGATACAAGAACACACACAAACACAAAGATTCAAGTTTTCGCAAACATTGGCCGCCCTCATCATTTCCTTTTCCCTCTCCTTCCCTTATGCCTGAAGAAGCAGCTAGCCTGTGAAAGCTAGCGTTTGTGTGTGTGTGTGTGTGTGTGTGTGTGTTTATTTGGGTTACTATCGCTAGCTGTGCTCCTTTGCCTGGTAAGTAATCTTCATCTACTTTATATATACAGGGTGTTTTACTAAGTGTGTTTGCCTCTGTAATTTATAAAATAATAGGTGATGGGAAATGTTAATGTCGTAGGTCAACACAATAAATGTTACACTTTCTGTGGAGCTATGAACATAGTTTATTGTATCATTTTTCACAGAGTTACAGCATGAAGATATAATTTTTTAAATGGAACAATAGTTTTTTTCTATTGTGCATTGGAATCGTTGAAACCAGCTGCGTGCAAATCAATTTTAACTACATTCCTATCACTGTTGGTTTGAGAGTTACAACCTTTCAAAGTTTCAGGGCAGATACCACATGCTGTACATAATACATGGCTGTGTGGTGGGTGATGGATGTTATGGCAGTGGGAAGTTGATTTACAGGAGATGTTCAAATGTGTGTCCATGTTCCTCAATGCATAATGCAATGCGCCGTCGAAAATATCTGCGGACGAGATGTAACATCAGCGGTGTGACGGAGTGACATGCGTCCTCGATGTGCCGTTTTAGATCATCTGGGGATGTGGGGTCAGTGACATAAACATGATCCTTTAAGATATCCCCATAAAAAGAAATCTACTGATGTTAAATCGGGCGACCTTGTGGGCCATGAATGAGGGCCATGACACCCCAACCATCTTCCTGAAAACCTATTGTTTAGTTCTTTCACAACAGCACACGCAGAATGGGCTGGGTGACCATCGTGCTGCATCTACATATGGACTCTTGTGTGTAGACACACATGTTCAAGTAGACCACCCAAACTGTTGGTTATAAAAGCGTGATATAACTCACCTGTCAGTGTACCTGGGAAGTAGTGTGGACCGATGATTTCATCCCCAAGGATTACACACCACACATTAATAGACCACCTATGTTGATGATCGACAGGTTGAACCCACCGAGGATTGTCTGCGGCCCAGTGGTGCATGTTATGGCGATTCACTGCACCATAATTTGTGAACGTGGACTCATCAGAGAACATAACACTTTGTAAAGACTCCAGCGTGAAATTACGCATGGCCCACTCACAGAATGTCATTCTTGCACGGAAATCGTTCCCATGAGCTCCTGGGTTAGTGACAGGTGGTACGGGTGAAACCTGTGGCCGTGTACTATACGCCACACAGATGTGAGACTAACACCAGCGACTGCAGCAACAGCTCGTAAGCTGACATGAGGATCGTGGTGTAGTGCAGCTAACTCATACACCTCCGTCTCCTCACTTCTTGCAGGTCTTCGTCTGTTACTGTGGTGCATTACCAAGCTGCCTGTTTCCTGAAGTCGTCGTTCAGCATGTAAGAACATAATGGCTGCCGGGGCTCTTCGCCTAGGATATCTCATGGCATACGCCGTGGCTGCTTCAGTGGTGTCATGTCGGCACTCGCCAAGCATCAGCAACATGTCAACGTACTCATTGTTCATGTATGCCATCGTCATCCAATGTCAGTAACTGTGGTGTATTGAGCCCCAGTTGTTTGTGTGGCTCCAACTGTCGGGTATACAGTTGGCAGTCTAACAGCGCATCGAGGAAGCATCTCGCTCCGTGACCCGTGACACTGGCGACGTTACAAATCGGCCGCACAACATTTAGAAGGCGCATTGCATTATGCACAGCATTTGTGGTATCTGCCCCTGAAACTTTGAAGGGTTGTAGCTCCCAAACTAACAGTGATAGGAATGTATTTTAAATTGATTTGGACACAGCTGGTTTCAACGAATCCAATGCATGATAGAAAAAACTATTGTTCCATTTAAAAAATTATATCTTCGTGCTGTAACTCTGTGGAAAATGATACAATAAACTATGTTCATAGCTCCACTAGTGTAACATTTATTGTGTTGACCTACCGCATTAAAATTTCCCATCACCTATTATTTTATAAGTTACAGAGGCAAACACACTTAGTGGAACACCGTGTATATATAGAGGAAAAATTCCTATCAGGAAATAAATATATATAACGTCCGTCCTATCCGAAGGCCTCACCTTTAGTCCCACTCCCAAATTCAACCAGACAGCCCTTGTCAAAGGCCTGCTATCCTATACTCGTAGCCTTGGCTGGAGATATCACTTTGCCACGAAGAAAAATAATCCTACTCCTGATGATCCAGTTCCCCAAGACATCATTCAAATTGAACCCTGCCTAGAACAGTTCCATCCCCCATCACAGCGAGACCCACCCGCTCTTCCTTAAAATCATCCCCTTCAAACCTTCCAAGAATTCCTTACTTCCAACCTTGCCTCTCAATCCTTCCTGAAAAACCTTACTCCTACTCCCAACATTACCGCAGCTGAATCCCGAGCTATCCGTGATCTGAAGGCTGACCATTCCATCATCATTCTCCCCGCCGACAAGGGATCCACGACAGTGATACTTGATCGGCGGGAGTATGTGGCTGAGGGACTGCGTCAGCTTTCAGACAACACTACCTACAAGGTCTGTCATGGTGACCCCATTCCTGATGTCCAGGCAGAGGTTCAGAGAATTCTCAGATCCTTAGGCCCCCTACAAAACCTTTCACCTGAGTCCATCAAACTCATGACCCCACCGACACCCCGCACCCCTACCTTCTACCTACTTCCTAAAATTCACAAACCTAATCATCCAGGCCGGCCGATTGTGGCCGGTTACCAAGCCCCCACAGAATGAATCTCTGCCTACATAGACCAACACCTTCAACCCATCATGTGCAGTCTCCCATCCTTCATAAAAGACACCAACCACTTCCTCGATCGCCTGAAATCCTTACCCAGCCTGTTACCTCCCGAAACCATCCTTGTAACCATTGATGCCACCTCCTTATACACAAATATCCCACATGCCCAGGGCCTCGCTGCGATGGAGTATTTCCTTTCACGCCAACCACCCACTTCCCTACCTAAAACCTCTTTCCTTAATACCCTAGCCAGCTTCATCCCAACCCACAACTTCTTCACCTTTGAGGGCCGGACATATCAACAACTAAAGGGAACAGCCATGGGAGCCAGGATGGCCCCCTCGTATGCAAACTTATTTATGGGACACTTAGAGGAAGCCTTCCTGGAAACCCAAGCCTGTCAACCCAAAGTTTGGTACAGATTCATTGACGACATCTTCATGATCTGGACCAACAGTGAAGAAGAACTCCAGAATTTCCTCTCCAACCTCAACTCCCTTGGTCCCATCGGATTCACCTGGTCCTATTCCAAATCCCATGCCACTTTCCTCGATGTCGACCTCCATCTATCCAACTGCCAACTTCACACATCCGCCCACATCAAACCAACCAACAAACAACAATACCTCCATTATGACAGCTGCCATCCATTCCATATCGAATGTTCCCTTCCCTACAGCTTAGGTCTTCGTGGCAGAAGAGTCTGCTCCAGTCCCGAATCACTGAACCAGTACACCAATAACCTAATAACAGCTTTTACATCCCGCAGCTATCCTCCTGACCTGGTTCAGAAGCAAATTACCAGAGCCACCTCCTCATCCCCCCAAATCAAGAACCTTCCACCGAAAAACCCCAGAAGTGCCCCTTTTGTCACCAGATACTTTCCGGGACTGGAGCGGACTCTGAATGTGGCTCTCCAGCAGGGATACGACTTCCTTAAATCCTGCCCAGAAATGAGATCCATCCTTAATGACATCCTTCCCACTCCACCAAGAGTGTCTTTCCGCCGCCCTCCTAACCTTCGTAACCTCCTAGTCCATCCCTATGAAATCCCCAAACCACCTTCCCTACCCATGCAACGGCCCCCGTTGTAAAACCTGCCATATGCACCCTTCCACCACCACTTACTCCAGTCCAGTAACCCGGAAGGTGTACACAATAAAGGGCAGAGCTACTTGCGATGGCACCCACGTGATTTACCAACTGACATGCCTGCACTGTGAAGCGTTCTATGTGGGAATGACCAGCAACAAACTGTCCATTCGCATGAATGGTCACAGGCAGACAGTGTTTTTTGGTAATGAGGATCACCCTGTAGGTAAACACGCCTTGGGGCACGGCCAGCACATCTTGGTGCAGTGCTACACCGTCCGAGTTATCTGGATACTTTCCACTGACACCAACCTATCAGAACTCCAGAGATGGGAACTTGCCCTTCAGCTTATTCTCTCTTCCCATTGCCCACCTGGTCTCAACCTCCGCTAAATTCATATTCCCGCCCAACATCTTTAGCATCTTTGCCTCGGTTCTGTGGACAGAGCCTCTGCCTCAAGTGGTATCTCTGTCCAACTTCTTTGCTTTTTGCAAATGTCTGTCTAGGTGTGTTTGTGTTTGGATATGTGTGAGTGTGTGTGTATTTGTCTACCTTCCTTTTTGTCCCCTAAGGTAAGTCCTTCCACTCCTGGGATTGGAATGACTCCTTTTCCACTTCCTTAAAACCCATATCCTTCCCTTTCTCCTCCCCTTTTTTCCTCTTTTTCCTGAAGAATCTGCCAGTGGTGGGGAAAGCTAGTAAGTGTGTTTTGAGTGTGATTTTTATTTTTATTTGTGTCTATCGACGAGCCGGTCCTTTTGGGTAAGTCATCCGTTTTCTATTTTTTATATTTGTTTATCCCTCCAGGATAATTTCCTTCTATACTTTTCGTTTTATAAATTTGAATCTAAAAAGTAGATGAAGTGTAGTTACCTGGCGAAGGAGCAGAGGTAGCGATAGTAACATAAATAAAACACACAGACACACAAATGCAAGCTTTCGCAACCCAGTTGCTTCTTCAGGTAGAAGGGAAGGAGAGGGGAAAAAAAATGAATGCCTAGGAAATGCCTAGGTGTGTTTGCGTTTGTGTATATGTGTGGGTGGGTATGTATTTGTCTACCTTTCTTTTTTTTCCCCCAAGGTAAGTCTTTCCTCTCCCGGGATTGGAATGGCTCCTTACCCACTCCCTTAAAACCTTCATCATTTTCTTTTCCCTCTCCTTCCCTTCTGCCTGAAGAAGCAACTGGGTTGTGAAATTTTGCTTTTGTGTGTGTGTGTATTTTATTTATGTTACTATCACTACCTGTGCTCCTTCACCTAGTGTGTATGTGTGTGTGTGTGTGTGTGTGTGTGTGTGTGTGTGTGTGTGTGTATCATACTGCATCTCATTTTCTCCTGACATTCCCTCTGCTTGTTATACCCCACCCTTATCTTCCCTCTCCACTTCCCCCCTTCCTCCACTCCTTGCGCCTCCAATCCCTTCCACTTGCCATGACTCAGACTGTTGGGTGGCCAGAGACGGCTTGTGTTCTCTGTCTGAGGAAGGCCGCGTCCAAAAATTTAGAATTGTGTGTGTGTTTGTATGTCTTTTATTTGTGTCTGTCGGCATCTCAACATTCGTCTTTATGATGAGTTGTTTCCTATATGTATTATTATTATTAACATACTGTATCTTACTGGACCTTCCATTGTGTTATTTTGCCTAATAAGAGTTCATTATTCACTTACGTGGTCAAGAAAGAAACAGATGTATATTGCTGCCAATTACAAAAAACCATATTTGGTTGATCAAATGAGCCATTTTGACAGTGAAAAATAAAGACATAGATGATTTGAAGTTAAAAATTCAAAGCCAAAATATCTGGCCAATTGCATTCATTTACTTCGATGGATTTTATTACTGATCCTGATGAAGTCATCAGTTATCCAACAGAATTCCTGAATTCATTGGATTTGCTAGGAATGTCAATGAATGATTTGCAGTTCAAGTTTGGGTCTGTGATAATCTTGCTATGCAATCTAAAGAAGCTGATACTGTGCAATGGAACAAGAATCTCTGTGAAAAAGCTGATGAAGAATATGATTGAAGTAAAGATAATCACAGGAAATTTCAAAGGAGAGGATGTTCTGTTTCCAAGAATACCACTGATCCCAACTGACTTGCCGTTTCAATTTAAGCATGCCCAGTTTCCCCGTTTGCCTTGCATTTGCAATGACAATTAATAAAGTGCACGGCCAATCACTGGAAGTTTGTGGAATAAATCTTGAATTGCCAAGTTTTTCACATGGTCAGGTTTACATGGCTTGTTTGAGAGCTGGAAAACTATATACACTGTTCATTTTCTCTCTGTATGGAAAGATAAAAAATATCATTCATCAACAAGCATTAAAATGAACACAATACAAAGGCATTTGAATCGTATTTCCATTCCACTTATTGTATTTCAATTAATTATTTTGTTCATATGGAATTTCTATAATTAAAGTATGATCATGCTACAATTACTTTGTTTACAATTCAAAAACACTCAAGAAGATATAAACATCTTATAAAAAGCATTTCTACTCTGCAGGCTGTGAGAAAAACCTACTAAGTTGTACTGTTTTGTTTTCCTTTTCCCAGTCATTTTTAACATAAAACAGGAAAGTTGTGTAGTGTATGGGATACGGTATGATAAATAAATAACCGGTACACGCCACATTAACTGAATAATACACATTTATTATGGATTGCTGATACATTCGAGTACACAATAGTTGAGTCCAAACAATACTCGAAGGCCCGTGTGGGCTCTCTCTATATCAGCTCAAAGATATTCCACTCCAGGTGGCGTCGATCTCGACGTCGCCACAGAGGCCCCCCCCCCCACCCCCCCCCCCCTTGCAGTGCGGAGCACATCTGAGACTGGATCATGGGTGCCGGGCCAAAGGCCGATCACGGGGGTGAGGGAAAACATAGTCTCTATGCCAAGCAGGCGCAATGACTCTGCGGCCGGCATGAGTGTAAGTGGTAGGTGAGTGTGTGGCAGGTGGAGTAGGAGATAAGAGGATGAAAAGGGTGCCGGTAGCATCAGTGAAACACTCAACATTCGATGGATCAGCGGTCGAGGGAAGGCTTTCGGAAAGGAGGAGGGAAATGTTTTGCTCATGTGGTTCGTTGGAAGAGTCATGAGAGATGTACATAACGAAGATTTGGTTATCATTGAAAACGACAGAGATGTTGGAAGGGGGGTAGGCCGAAATGTCTACTGAGAAGAAGTGAGGGGGAACGTGTGCTGGGGAAAAATGAGTTAAGGGGGAGGAAGGTGACTCGGCCCTCAGACTCGGCAGGGGGTCGCCCTCCTGCAGAGGCGTGTCGTCCCGTGGTGTGCAAGGAGGGGAACCGGGGTTGAAGGTAACATCAGGCATTGGTGCAGTGTCGACTGCGGCGTCTGGGAGCTGAGAGGAGACGGTCCAAGCAGGCTTCAGGTGGCTCTTAGACACTGTCGTCGTTTTCCCGTCAATGATGAAGTCAAAGTGCAATGGACCTCGGCGTACGACTGTGAAGGGACCACGGTACAGCGGTTGTAGTGGAGGGTGAACTGAATCCTGCCGTAGCATCACTGCAGCACATGTTTCTAAATCCCTATGCACAAAGACACCTGGGCGGTCATGAATGAAGGTTTGAGAGGTGCAGAGAGCTCGCACTGTAGTCCTGATTTGCTCGATGAATTCAGGGTATGAGCTAATGGAGGGGGCCATGTCCTCAGAGACGAATTCTGCTGGCAACTTAAGTCATTCACCGTACAAGAGCTCAGTGGTGGAGCATCCTAAGTCCACTTTGAATGAAGTTCAGAGACCCAGGAGTACCCAAGGAAGGGCGGTAGTCCACGATTCTGAATGGCACATGAATGCAGCTTTCCGGGTACGATGTGCGTATTAGTGGTTTGATGTAACAAGATTCCTGCCAGAATGTCCACGGAAAATTTATTGTTCCTTAAAAAGTCTATGCCCAGCACCGGACAGGACACTTGCATGACCAGAAAGTCCCACTTAATAGTCAAATCTTTAGATAAATGAACTGGCATGTGAACCGTTCCAAGCACTTTGATAGCAGAGTCGTTTGCGGCGTGAAGCAGTGTGGGAGAAGATACGAGAGAGTCCGGTGCAAGAGACGGGTTACCCCCTTGTTACACTTGTATCTGCCCCACTGTCAATCAGAAAGTCAATGTTCGAAACACAGTCAGTCAAAAACAAACAGCCGTTGCTGCTTACCGTACCAGAGGTGCGAGTTGTGGAGGCGTCTTCGTTTAGGGCGGGGCGCCGTGCCTGCTATTGATAGGTTTTCATCAAGAGAACAAGACGTAAGTGGCAGCAACTGCAGCTGCAAGGGTTCAAGCAATTTCACTAGCCAGATTGACCACAAAGTAATGTCCGGGAGAAAATCAGTTGAAACAAGGGCGCGCAGCCTATGCCACAGTTCAGATGGTGTAAGGTTCCCTAAGTGCACTTCGTGAATTATGTGATGTAACACTTCATCAGGTGAGCGAGAAATTCTCTCACAGATGATACGTTTCGCATTTGTGTACTGAGGTGGCGGAGGTGGGTTAAGCACCAAATCGCTAATCAAGTCAAGATGGTCGTGTAGATGACCGACAAGGAACACGAACTTAGATTCTTCTGAAAGAATGCCCGAAACCCTGAAAATAGAATCAATTAATGCGAACCAAGTGTTCAGATGTTGCTTTGCAAAACGCGGCAGCTTTGGCAATTTAGTGGGTTGTTATTCGAAATTAACTGGACGAACAAGTGGGGGAGGCGCATTGTCTGTCGCGAATGTTGGCCCGGAAACTGGTACATTCGTGAGGGCATAGTTCTGTGAAGCATTTTGTCCAAAACTAACCAGCAGTCCGGCGGTACTATTAAACACATTTGTAACACATGGTAGATGGTCGGAAGGCATAGTAACTGAAGGTATAGCACACTGCACTTATGGAAAATCGTGCGAAAAGTTCGATATCCAAGGCGGTACCGAAACTCGCTGTTGAGTGTACGAAGAGTCAAAATTCGAATGTTCAGTTGTAACACAGCACTGTTCATGAGGCCCTGGTGATGTGAAAGTTGGTTCTACTTTAACTAAGTTGGCGGTTTGAACCATAGAAAGTTCGGGAGCCAGCATGTCGGCTTGGCCGCGCGGATTGTTGACATGTACAACAGGGCTCAATTTGTTAGACTGTATAATGTCTAGTCCCACCTGTGAATTGATGCACTGTCCTTTCTCAGCGGTTGAAAGCGGAGAAGCAGATAATCCTTGTCCTTGCGATCGTAGCACTGAAGAACACGGAGATTGATTCCACATGGCGCGATTGTTCACTGCACTCACGTAATAACAGTTTCGAAAAAGAGGCATGAAAGTGTAATTGTGCGTGAATTGAAACGAGGGGTCACCACTGTGGTGTACGGGATACGGTATGATAAATAAATAACCGGTACACGCCACATTAACTGAATAACACACATTTATCATGGATTGCTTGATACATTAGAGTACACAATAGTTGAGTCCAAACAATACTCAAAGGCCCACGTGGGCTTTCTCTATATCAGCTCAAAGATATTCCACTCCAGGTGGAGTCGATCTCGACGTCTCCACAGTTGTTTTATACTTAAATTTATAATCATACCTGTTCATACAATAAGCCATTAAAAGTATGGCCACTAAAGCTACTAACCTCACAGATAGAGCAGTTCGAAAGTTTCTCTAATAACCCATTTACAACTGATTTACCCATCCATTTTGACTTCTATTGCTAATCAGGGTCCCAATAACAACAAATAAGATCTGAGAGAGGGGGAGGAGGAGATATATAATGGGGAAATGAAATGGATTTAAAAAGGGGGTATGATAGGAGGAGGGAGAAGACAGAAATGGTGTGGGATAAGAGGGAGTGGTGTGAAGAGTTGATGTAATAGAAGCGGGAGGAAGAGATAATATAGGGAGGATAAGATGAGAGATTAGGGTATATATTCCACACACATTGGCTTCTGCAAAGCATTGCTGGGTTTGCTAGTATAGTACAGTCCCGAAAACTCAGCACTCGGTAACCAGGTAGTCCGGATAACTCGGCCACACCCTCTGGAATTACTCCATGCTCGCATAATGCAGGATACAAGTGAAATCACAGTGTATAGCAATTACAAGCTATGCTATGTATGGGCCAAGACATCATCTTTTTCTGTGCCATCTACACTCCATTAATGCAGTATGCTGATGCATTTTCTACTAAAAACAAACGTGATCAAAACTACGGGAGTGCACTTTTTCATGGTGTTCGTTAAAATCCGCTTAAGCATGATGGACTTACAGCAGACAACAATGACATGTGTGATGCCGTCATGCTCGTTCTGCCGCTGTCTGCCAACAGTCTTTTCTTAACAGCGTTTTGTGAAGTCTATGTGAGTGTAAGTAACGAATAACATTTCTTACATATTTTCTTAAATTTATTTTGTGTTATTGTATTCCATCATTTGTATTGTATTCTAAAGTAACAATAGAAAGTATTTTATAACAATACAATCTTACCTATCCTTTTTTTAACACCATTCCTGATAACCTGGCATTTTCACAAACTCGGCCAATGTTCAGTCCACATTAGACCGAGTTTACAGGATTCTACTGTAATAAATAAAACTAAAAAGTAATTAATTAAGGGATATTAAAAGAGGTGACACACAGTTGCAAGGAAGACATAAACTGGAGAGATACAGGATAATGAGTGGGGAAGGAAAGGAGGGTGGGGAGATTTTAGGCATAGGGTGTAGGAATAAGAAGTTATCTTAGGTTGAGACGAGGGTAGTTGTGGGACTGTAGAATGTGTTGAAGTGACAACTACCACCTGTGCAGTTTAGAAGAGCTGGTGGTGGTTGGGAGGATCCAGATGGCTTGGGTAGTGATGAAGCCATTGAAATCCAGAGTGCTGTGTTCAGCTGCATGGTGTGCCACAGAGTTATCCATCTTTCTTTTTGCCACAGTTTGGCGGTGGACATGCATCCTGACGGACAGCTGGTTTGTGGTCATACCAATATAAAATGCTGTAGCAGGACTACAGTGCGAGCTCTCTGCACCTCTCAAACCTTCATTCATGACCGCCCAGGTGTCTTTGTGCATAGGGATTTAGAAACGTGTGCTGCAGTGATGCTACGGCAGGATTCAGTTCACCCTCCAGCATTGGTAAACCACGTGATTGCTTTCAAAGGTGGCCTGATCTCTGATTGGGTAGAATAAGCCTGTGACAGGACTGGAATAGGAAGTGCTAGGTGGGTGGATTTGGCAGGTTTCACATCTGGGTCTTCCATAGGAAGAGGATCCCAGTGGTAAGGGGTTGGGTTTGGGAGTGGCATAGTGATGGACTAGGATGTTGGGAAGGTTGGGTGGGTGACAGAACTCCACTTTAGGAGTGGTTGGTAGGATCTTGAGTAGGATGTCTCTCATTTCAGGGCCTGATGACAGATAATCAAAGCCGTGACTAAGGATGTGATTTAGTTCTTTCAGTCCGGGGTGGTATTGGATGGAAAGGACACTCCTTTGTTTCTTGTTATTGGGATTGGAGGATTGCTGGTGTGTGTGTGTGTGTGGGGATACGGAATGGGAAATCTGTTTGCAGACCAGGTCAGGAGGGTAATGTCTGTCTGAGAAGACATTTGTAAGGCCTTCGGCATTTTGGGTAAGGGACTTCTGATCACTGAAAATTCACCGTCCATGGATGGCAAAACTGTATGGGAGGGATATTTTGATGTGGAATAGATGGCCTCATCCTAAGATAACTTTCCAACCATACACACTATGCCTAAAATCTCCCCACACCTTCCTTCCCCACTCATTATCCTGTATCTCACCAATTCATGTCTTCCTTACTACTGTGTCACCACTTACAATATCCCCTTAATTAAATTATTTTTTATTTTTTATTGTTTCTTATTTTTTGTGACTTATGTTTCTTATTTTTCCCTTATTATTGTTATCGTTTCAAATCCCCCCCTCCCCCCCCCTAGCCCCCACCCCCCTCACACGCACACACACACACTACTCTACACCTACCTTTTATCCTTTCCCTACCCTTCTCTTCACTGTATTCATTGCTGCAATTCAAATACCCACCTAGCAGAGTCTTTGAAATCCATCATGCAATGCGGAATTTTCCATCCAACCTTTACCTGGGATCCTTTCCCCTCCATTCCCTTCATCTCTCACAGTCTAGATGCTTGTGCCACTAGAGTGGTTGGACATGGTGGTTGTGTGTGTATGGTTGTCTGAGTAATTGTGTTACTTTATGTGTGGGATATTTTTAAGTCCATGGACAAAAATTTAAGTTGTGTGAATGTGATTGTCAACTTTGTGCCTGTCAGCAGCTCAGTGAGCCTCTTTACATTCAATATCAATAACTAACATTCAATGCTTTTAAAACTGTGGGCTTTCAAGAACTAATTTAATATAAACCAATATTTTTCTGTAAATTGAACAGCTCTTACATTTCTGTCCAGGTGGCATTGTTAAAATATCATGATTTTTCAAAGAGTGTCATATTCAACATCTTCTGGCAAAGTATTAGGATATGCAGATGCTCTATTATTTAGACAACAGTATTTGCCACTTTCCACCTTGCTACAGGCAGCTGAGTACTATCCAGCCAGGGGGACAGTAGGTGAGGCTACAGTGTTGGGGTCAAAGGCTGTGTGCTGCAGTTGATGGTGGGCATGTTAGTGGTAATACAAGAGTGTGTCTAGCACTTTCCAACTCTGACTCACATGTTATCCTCACTGTAGTATCTGTGTTCAGCCTCTCATAAAACTCATTGGGGAAGGAAGGGGAAGGGGGACACAACTAGTAGAAATATTGGACCATCAAAAATATCATGCATGACATTTTAACAGATGATAAGTATAGCACTATGATATGTTGCAGTATTTTGTCTCTTATTACTACCACGTGGATGGAAACTCAGAACTTTTCATCAACAGTGTGTACAGAGAGGGTCTACAATCAGATAATAATAATAATAATAATAATTATTATTATTATTATTATTGTTATTATTATTATTATTATTATTATTATTATTATTATTATTATTAACATTATTTTGTTTTTCCTGTGCTTTTCCGTTACGTCCCTCTCTTTTCCACTACACATCCACTTTTATCTTTTGCCAGTTATTAATCTTAGAACAAGACATTAACCTACCATTTCTCTTCTCTTAGTATATCTCTTTCAAGTTTACCCTGCACTGGTTTTTCCTCTCATTAAGTATTAGGGGTTTATGGCAATAATGAAGTAGGAGCAAAAAACATTTTGCTCAGCGAATGTTATGCAAAACTGAATGCCACTTACTTGTTCAATGTTGAGCACTTCAGCTAAGACAAAGTCAGTTCAGTGATAATGCAGTACTGGTCTGTTGTTATTCAAAAGAAACAGAGTGGTTGGTCAGTACCACAATCATGACTCAAAACAAGCGAAAATAAACATAGAAACAAGCTTTTGGAACATAACTTTCCTTGATCAGGCAGGAGAAAGGAGGGAAGGGAAAGTGGATTTTGGTTCCTCACAACATAGGCCTTTAGATAAAGATGTAGTGATGGGTGAAAGTCAAAGACATTGCATATTATTTGTAAGAAGAGAGAGAGATGAAACATACACACACACACACACACACACACACACACACACACACACACACACACACTTATATGGAAAAGAAGGAAGAAGAGGAATCATGAATAAGAGATTTGAAGACAGTGGAGTGTGAGACACTAATATAGGTAGAGACCAGGGGGATGGTAACATGTGCTGAGGTTTCTGGAGTCATGATTGAGGGTATGATCTGCCACAGAATATTGTCGGTCCCCGAGGCAATCTGTGGTCATTCATGCATTTAGCCAATTTATTAGTGATCATTCGAAAGTAGAAAGTTATCCAATGAACAAATGTTGTTTTGTAAATGAGACATTATATTGCACTTGGCCCTGCCTTGAATGGTGAGGTTTTCCCTGTGGTGGGGCTGGAGAAAGTGGTTGTGGGAGGAAACTTTTAGAAAAGGAGGCGGGAGGGATAGAGTAAAGATTATTGAGGGTGTTCGGAGGTTGGGAGGAGACTGTGGAGAGATGATCCCATTTGAGGACTTGACTTGAGAAATTCATAGCTGTGACAGAGCAATGTATTTGAGGCTGGGATTGTACTGGGTGACTAAGGGGATGCTTCTGGTGGTCTGGGGTTAGGAACATTGTTACTGGAAGGGAAGGGATGGATTGTTCAGGAGATCAGTTTGCAGGCAAGGTCTGTAGGGTAGTTCTGGGAGAGGAATTCATTGTAGTTGGTGAGGCATTCATGTTGGAACAGATACGTTTGCCACAGATGCCTTGGCTTTGGGGTAGGGAGCATGTAATTACTTCTTCATTGTTGTCTAAATCCCATATCCTAATATGTTTAACAATAATTACACTCCCATATATACTCTTCTGCCAGTTACAGTCCATTTATTTTTAATTAATCAACATCAGTGTCAATGATTGATTGTTGTTTCTTAACCAATGGACTCTGTTTTGTTGTTTACAAAAGTTTCAGATTCTTTCAACAACATTGCCAGTGACCTTATTCTTGGACCTAAGCCTATAGTGACTTTATTTCTGCCACTCTTTGTTTGTCCATCATTCACCATTACTTTTGTGGTGCTAACATTCTTATATGTGCTGCTGGTGATATTTTGTGTGTCAGTGGTGATCTTTTAAGTGATGACAAAGATGTTTTTGTGTGTGTTCGACACATTTATTTATTTATTTTATTTATTTTTTTTTCTTTTTTTGGTCCTGAGTGATCTTCATTTGTATGGTGAATCATTCTCTCTATCTACACTCTACTTCTCAACACTCAATAATTAACATTTACACAGCTATTCTCTCCTTTCCTCCCAATGAACAGAACATTCCCTGCCCGCCTCCCTCAACCCAGTTTATATCTACACCTAATTTAACTCGTTTATCCACCATGTATACCAATCTTGTATCACGGTATTTGCAGTATTTTCCAAAACTTTCCTTCAGCATAGACAAAGTGCAATCCCACATACTTTTCCTCAAGTGTTGTTTGACATTTGGAATTGCCCAAAAAAAGACTCACTTTGAAAGTTCCATTTTCTGAGTGTGATTTCTCTTTCCACCCATCCCTCCTTCAATACCAAAGTCATCAATCTGTATTCCTCGCCCACCTTGTACTTGAACAACTTATTTATTGTTTTATCTAACCACACTCTAAATAGCTTCTATCTCTATTTAGAATCCTCTTCTGAGCATCTGATTTAATAAACACCATCAGGAACATCATACTAAAAGACAACCGTAAACTAGAACTTTGTGCCAAACAGCATCTGAGAAAACTATCCACCATAGTGGTTCATTGCCTCAAAAGTGGTGTCCCTCTTCCCATCATGCATAACCAACCACCACAACAACACCCTCAACATCCCTTATTCCCACCCTAAAAAGCCAACAAACCAACCCTGGCCTCATTACTGAACCTTCAAATTGAAACAAATGCTCCACCCTGAACCTATTACAATCATCAATGTAAACAAACAACACTCAACATCAATCCCAATCCAGTCCCTAATCACTCATCCAAGTCCCCTTCTATTTCAGAGATATCTGACGTGTCAAAAATCTTAACCTTCAATCCCACACCTAAATTCAATCATGTTTCCCTGGCCAAAGATCTCCTTTTACTCACCTGAAACCTCATCTGGAAATACCACATCACCATCCAACACAATCCCCAGGCAACCCCTTCCTTGAACAAAAATGGCCACCCTCCCAAAGATATCCTTCTGCTCTTCCCCAAAACTAACCTTGCAGGAGTTCTAGGAATGCCTCATATTCAGTATCCCCCCCCCCCAAAAAAAAAAAATAAATAAATAAATAAATAAATAAATAAAAATAAAAATCCTTACTGAATAATATATCAAAAACTTTCATATCAACATCAGCACCCAGGTGAAACCTGTGCCAACCAAGGGCTGAAAGCAGAGACCACTCCATTACCATTCTCCTAGTGGGTAACTGCTGCACAACCATAGCACTTGACCGGGAAGAGTACATGGCAGAAGAAATGCATCAACTCTCGGACACCTCTGCTTACAACCTTTTCATGAAGACCCCATTCTCTCCATCCACGCAGAGCTACAGAAATCTGAAAAACAGAAAAACATAGGTGCCTCACAGGGTCTCACCACCACCATCATTATGGATGATTGTGTACCTGTGAAGTGTGCCTGTATGATTGTACGAATATGTGTGTTTTTATGATGAAGGCTGTGGAAAATGTTTTGTGTTTAAGAGTGTCATTTTTATGTGCCTGTCATGGCTTTGCAAACAGTTTTGAAGTGAGATGATAACTATACTTATTTAATTGTTGAAAAAGAAAAAATGGATGCTGTTTTTATGTTAACTGATATGTATTCCTCTCTTAAATTACCTTGGTCATGTTTCTATACAAATCCATGAGGGGCAGGGCTGTGCTTATCAATACAAATGTTTGCATTCATAGTGCTTTAGTTATGGTGACACCATGGATGCTTATTGTGGGTGAAGATAGAATGTACGCTTCTCAATGTCAAAACAGCTACTGTGCATGAGCCATAGCCTCAGAGAAAACATTCAACCCCAAAGAAGATAAACTTGGAGTTTACGATTTCCATTAGATTTTTTCTTTTCTTTTCTCTCTCTCTCTCTCTCTCTCTCTCTCTCTCTCTCTCTCTCTCTCTCTCTCTCTCTCTCTTTTTAAAGAGTATAGTTAATTGTTAACAGTTATCTGTTAGCAGTATACTTACAATTGTAGAACTGACAAAATGTGACTTACATACAACTCTATGTAGTAGATAGAGAGGTGAAATAAATCCCCAAAGTTTCACACACTACATGAGTGTGGAAATTTATCTCAAATACTTTGAAGTAATGGGTTTGTTACATTTCTTCTTCGACAAATAATGGAATCCATGGATACAACTTATAAATTTTCAGCGTTCTCTTCAAAGGCATGGACTAGCTGGACCTTTCTTTTTTAAGGGAGTACTTCTTGAAAAGACTGATTTTATTCCAGAGCACAAACAAATTTGTAGTGTTTGTCCTAAAATAACATGGTCACACTACAGATTTTTGCTACCAGTTATGACCCTCATATAAAGTGTCAAAGTACTCCATGGTGGAGTACTGGATCACCAGCCTCAAAAAATGTTAAATGACACCTTTGAGAACAAACACAATTTGAACACAGTTTTAGATAGTAAATGATTAGTTCACTGTGAGTATATTCCTTCAGGTCAAACAATGAATGAAATTCTTCACAAACAAGTCTTGAAACATTTCCGACATGCAATTCTAGGTTGCCATCCTCATTTTTGGTATTCTCAGGACTGGGTTTTACTTAATGACAAATCAAGACCCCATAGTGCTTTATTTTAATCCAAGTATCTGGCCAGACAATGTTATTGGCATCCCACATGTGCCATAAGGGACTGACCTCTCACCATGTAGTTTTGTTTCAACACAAGGAAAGATGACTGAAAGGAAAGCTTCATCAGTATATCACAGCCTTTCAACAGGCTATGAATAATGAGCTTACAAGCATCACAGCTGACAATTTCCCTGCTTGTTTAAAAGACCCCAGAAATATTGGCAGTTGTGTATAAATACCCAAGGGAACTACTTTGATAGGAGCTAGGATCATTACTTTGTACTGCTATTTTCAAAAAGATCTATGAATCGTTTCTGTAAAATGGAGTATGTTCTTAGTCTTTTTTATACATTTCTGGTCTGTTGTTGTTCTAGTACATAAATATTGCTGTATTTAATATCAGTATTTTTGTTCTGATATTATTTGTGTATTTCAGAGTGATTCTTGATCTACTAAATGAAATTCGGGAAGAAGTTGGATGTCTTTACAAATTATGTGAAAAAATTTCTGAACTTGACATGCTCACATCATTTGCTAAACTAAGTGCTCTTCCAAGTTATGTTTGTCCACAATTTGGAGATGTATTAGATGTCAAGAGCTCAAAACATCCCATATTGGATTTCATTAATCCAACTGAGCCAGTCCCTAATGATATTGTAAGATTATTATTGTCTTCAATTTCCATTTTTATAATAAGGAAATGATATTGACAAAGTAAACAGTTTCTTAATTTCAAATTTACAGTTTGCTGCCACAGATAAAAATTTCCACATTATAACAGGACCAAATATGAGTGGGAAAACAATTTATCTTCGACAAATTGTTTTACTGCAAATAATGGCACAGGTAATGTACCACGCTTTCTTTTATTGATAGAATGATTGCAAGAGTTATAAAATAAAGTAAATATTCTTCTATATTGTCCTAATTTTAAGATGTCTGGGCTCAGAAGCTGTAAAAATGGACGATGTTTTAGAAGGTCCAAATCAGTCTCAAACAGCAAGGAAAAGAAACTCATTGAGAACTGGTGATATATGATTATTTCGAGTGAAAATTAATATAGAGATGAAGGAAAGCAAATGACTCAAAAAAGTCTACTTAAAGAGGCACTCAATACACAAGGAAGAACCAGAGATCATCAAGAGGACCCCCACCCCTCGTCCTCTTAAATTGTGCTGTTTCAGTTAATTGTCTCTTGGAGATGTTATTTCTCTCATTTCCTAAAAGCATATGCATTTTATTTTTTGCTGCTTTCCTCATGCATATATTTATTTTTTATTATTCTTTAATGAATTACTGTATCAGATTTCATCAGCATTGCATTAATGAATTACTATTTCACTTGCCAACATGAAATATGAACATGATAAAGAAATGCAAATAGTGTTGTATGTGCCAAAGGAGATGAATACCACAGTCAAATTTCTTGATAGTCTGTGTCTAAACTTCAAATAAAACATGTCTTAAATCTACAGAATTTTTATGAAAATTTACCAAAAATTACAAAGAGTGAAAAAGACAAAGTACCATTATTGTTATCTGTTTTTGTCTATGTATGGTTTGAAGAGCTTCAGTTCAGTTGGTAGCATTAAAGTTTGTTATTCTGTATATTTTATACTTTTTTCTGTTTACCAAGGTATCTAAATCAGAACACTGTGATCCATTTATAATTCATTGATGTAAACTGCCTTTGTAGATCCTTGAAAGAAAGAATCACAACTGATTAATTCTTCTCTTATATATCATTAATCAAGTTTGTTTCAAATAACTACAAATGATCCCAGAATTTTAGACAGGTTTAACCTCATTCTGACTAAGCCAAGAAGACAAGTACAAAGAATAGCAAGTAGCAAGATACCTGTCATAAACCTTGATACATTAATATAAGAATTCCCTAGCATAGCATGTTAAGACTAATATCCGTCCTTATCTATATCAGTGATTTTGAAGTAAAGTTAGTCAAGGGGGCAAACATTCTCTCTGCTGATAACAAAAATATTATCATCAATCAATAAACATGAGAACTCCTTGCAAAGAACGCAATGAAACCCTCAAAATAAATTAACATTGACCAATATTATATAGAGAAAAATTAGGATTCTAATTGATTCAATGTTTGATTATTCAGAATCATTCAAGTTCTTGACCCATTACTTGGAAATTTTGACATAACTTCATATTCTAATGCAGAAAGGTTTTCATATACCTATTTCTTTAATAAGTATAAAAAATAGAGATGGTTTAACCTACCAAAACCACAGGATCGTTGACAGATACGCAAATAAAAACACACAAACACAAAGATTCAAGCTTTTGCAACTGTTTGTTGCTTCCTAAGGAAAAGAGAAAGGAAGAAGGGGACAAAGGGAACGATGCAGGTTTTATGGGAGTGGATGAGGAGTAATTCCAATCCCGGGAGTGGAAGGATTTACCTTAGAGGAAAAATGGAAAGGTAAACAAACACACACTCACCCACACACATATACATGCAAACATATCAAGGCAGACATTTGTCAGGTGGGTGCTATCGCAAGTGGTTCTGTCCTTAATCATGTACAACTCCAGTCCCATAACCCAGAAGTTGTACACCAACCTTTCAGAACTCCGGAGATGGGAACTAGTCCTTCAGCATATTCTCTCTTCCTGTTGTCCACCTGCTCTCAATCTCCGCCAAATTCAAATTCTCTGTCCAACTTCTTTCCTTTTTACATATGTCTGCCTAGGTGTGTGTGTGTGTGTGTGTGTGTGTGTGTGTGTGTGTGTGTGTGTGTGTGTGTTACCTTCCTTTTTTCCCCTAAGGTAAGTCCTTCTACTCCCGGGATTGGAATGACTCCTCATCCACTCCCTTAAAAGCCACACCCTTCCTTTGTCCCCTCCTTCCTTCCTCTTTTCCCGATGAAGCAACAAATGGTTGTGAAAGTTTGAATCTTTGTGTTTGTGTTTATTTTTATTTGTGTATCTGTAAACGAGCCTGTGCTTTTGGCAAATTAAACCATGTCTATTTTTATACATATTTTTCCTACCAGGAATGTATCCCTCTATAATATTCATAACATCAATTACTTTTATAATAAATTATATATAACCTGTATAACTTTTGGAGATTCAGTACAACAATGTTTACCCCTTATAAAATTTATACAGATATATATATTTTTGAAATATACTAAAAATGAGGAACATAGAAACATGCACATACAACAATGCAACATTGTGCCAAAATTTCAAAGCAACTAGTCAAAAAATTTTGTAGCTGTGAGTTTTGAACATAACACTAAATAAGCCTCTAGGCTATACTGAGTTGAAGAGAAGATGGAGGAAGGTGTAGAAACTGAAGTAGAGTGGGGGGAGGAGGTGATGAATAGGAGAGCGTGATGAGGAGATGGACAGTATGACGATCCCCATTTAATCTGGGCTACCATCATAAATTTGATGATATTTATGATATTTAATTTGAAACTTAGACACGAGTTCACTTCGACGAATTTTTATTTCTATCACAGATTCATAATGTACAAAAATTTTAGCACATTAACTCCTCCACATTAACTCCTAACTGTTCGTCTCACTTATATAGAGTTAACGACAATTATCATTGGCATAACAATGACTTGTAATTATTGATATATAATTAAATCTTTGAAAATAGAAGAGTTTGATGAAATGTAAACTATAAAATCGATACTAGATCTTTAACTGGATAGAAACTGTAAGACAAAATAGTTTTATGTTACAAGAAATTAATAAATTACAGCATTATTTAACAAAGGTATTGTATTAAATAATTGAACTTCTAGAACATACTGTATTGTTACTTAAAATTTGTTTAAGTTTTCTTATATCAGCAAAATTAGTGATTATTCACTCAATTATTAAAGTTCAACAAAATCTCTATATGAAAACAAGTGAACAGATGTGCTGAGGGCACCAAAATACTTTATTTACTGTTACATAAAATTTATACTAAGATGAGAATAATATGCAGAAAATATAATTACACAATAATATTATTTACACAAATTTTTGGTAGGTCAGACAGAAAATTATAGATTTATCATCATATTAACAATATAAATATATATATATCTAGCCGAAAAATTCCTAGCAGGAAAAATTATATACAAAAAATAGACGAAGATTATTCACCAGGCGAAGGAGCACAGGTGTGACAGTAGCACAAATAAATAGAACACACACTCTCACACACACATACGCTGTGTGTGTGAGAGTGTGTGTTCTATTTATTTGTGCTGCTGTCACACCTGTGCTCCTTGGCCTGGTGAGTAATCTTGGTCTACTTTATTTATATACAGGCTCAATAGAAACATAAAACACACATAAAAAGACACAAACATTCAGCATATGCCACCACTGGCAGCTTCTTCGGGAAAAAGAGGGAGGAAGGAGAGGAGAAAGGGAAGGATACGGGTTTTAAGGAAGTGGAAAAGGAGCCACTCCAATCCCAGGAGTGGAAGGACTTACCTTAGGGGACAAAAAGGAAGGTAAACAAATACACACACACTCACACACTTCCACATGCAAACACACCTAGGCAGACATTTGTAGAAACCAAAGAGGTTGGACAGAGATACCACTTCAGGCAGAGGCTCTGTCCACAGAACCGAGGCAAAGATGTTAAAGATGGTGGGCGGGAATTTGAATTTAGCGGAGGTTGAGACCAGGCGGGCAACGGGAAGAGAGAATGTGTTGAAGGGCAAGTTCCCATCTCCAGAGTTCTGAAAGATTGGTGTTGGTGGGAAGTATCCAGATAACCCGGACAGTGTAACACTGTGCCAAGATGTGCTGTCCATGCACCAAGACATGTTTAGCCACAGGGTGGTCCTCATTACCAACAAACACTGTCTGCCTGTGACCGTTCATGGGAATGGACAGTTTGTTGCTGGTCATTCCCACATAGAACGCTTCACAGTGCAGGCATGTCAGTTGGTAATTCACGTGGGTGCTATCACAAGTAGCTCTGCCCTTAATCGTGTACACCTTCCAGGTTACGGGACTGGAGTAAGTGGTGGTGGAAGGATCCACATTAAATTAATAGGCAAAATTCCATACATATTCCATTAATCCACCCCCCATGATTAATTAAAACCCACAATATTACACTGTAAAGACTATTTACATTGTTATATTTAAGAATTTACATAAAGTATAACATCATGACATTACAATTAATTTGCAAAATCATCTTGTACTGCACTATTTGTATAACTTTAGCTTAGTCACATTTCTCAGACCAAATAGTTTTCCCGATTTGGGGTAAACAAGTCTATAAGCATTTGGTTGAGGAATTTCCTTTATCATAAGTGGACCATCAAAAAACTTCATTAACTCACCATTTAAAGCTTTCGACCTCTCATTAGTTTTCACTAGTACGTCAAAGGTAGACATCTTCCCTTTGCTGTCATGTCTCTTTTTTTCTAACATCAGCTTCTTTTTCGTAACTGGTTTTACAATTTCTTCACGTTCCTGGGGTGATAGGCATTTATATGCAGGAAAAGTTACAAGTTCATTTATAAGGTTGTCCGGTAGTTTGTTATGTACAATTTCGTAGGGAGAAAAGTCTGTAGATGTGTGTTGGAGACTGTTCATAGTTGACTCAAACTCATTAACATAGTTAGCCCAGAGTGATTTTTGCTACAGTAGGTTTGGAATAACCTGCCAATTTCCCTCATATATCTCTCAGCAAGATTGCTTGAGGGATGATAGACAGATGTTAAAATATGATTAATATTTTCATCACTAACAAAATTTTTACATAATTTAGATGTGAATTGACTGCCATTGTCTGACAACATACACTTAGGTTTTCCCATACAATTGAAATAATCAGATTTAATTTCATTAATGATACTATGACTTGTTGCTTTTTCAATGGATACAATTTTATGTACTTGGAGAATGCATCAACCATTACAAATATATAGCAAAAACCTTTAGATTTAGGTAAACTCCTATACAAATCTATAGCAACAATTTCTAGTTTCTCCTTAGGTAAAATATTTTGCATGTACCCCTTACAATTTAGGTTAGACACTTTTACTCTTTGACATCTGTCAATAATGTACTTACTCTTCTGGATATGTTATAAAAGTATACAATTTCCTGTATTTTTTGGATACATTTCAAGGCCTCACAATGTCTAAAACTTTCAGGTATGTATCCGATCAGTATATCTATATAAGGCTCTGACCAACACAATTTCCACATATCCCTATCAATGTTCATTCTTCTAAACAGAATACCATTATGAACCTTGTAGTATTTGTCAACTTTTTCATGCCCCTTTTTACCAAGATAGTTTTTTACTAATCTCTAATTTTGGTCATCATTTTCGCATCTCCTAATATTTTTACAGATTTTCCGTATTTGACCATCATCTTTCACACCTTTAATATACATGAGTCTGAATTCTCTCTCATGTTCCCTACCAAAATCCTAATTTTTGTTACAAACAGGTAAACAACAAATACAGTCTGCAACGACATTATCCTTCCCTTTAATGTACCTGATAGAGTAATTAAATTGTTGTAAAAATATGGCCCACCTTGTTATCTTATCATGGTACAGGCTACACTCCTGCAGATAAATTAAAGAGTCTTGTGATCAGTATACACAACTACTTCATGACCTAACAGGTAATTTTTGAACTTTGAAAATCCCCAATAAATAGCTAATAATTCCTTTTTCCCACCCCCATGAACCACAGACATTGCTGAGGTAGGGTGGCTTGCGTGCATCAACGATGCAGATAGCCGTACCGTAGGTACAACCACAGCGGAAGAAAATTTAAAAAGGGAAATGGATAGGTTGAAGTTAGATATAGTGGGGATTAGTGAAGTCCGGTGGCAGTATGAACAGGATTTCTGGTCAGGTGAGTACAGGATTATAAATACAAAATCAGTTGGGGGTATCACAGGAGTAGGACTGATAATGAATAAGAAAATAGGAATGCGGGTAAACTACTATGAGCAGCACAGTGATTGCATTATCATTGTCAAGATAGATACAAAGCCAACAGACAACAGTAGTACAGGTTTATATGCCAACTAGCTCTGCCGATGATGAGGATATCGAAGAAATATATGAGGAGCTAAAGGAAATTATTCAGACAATTAAGGGAGAGGAAAACTTAATTGTGATGGGAGACTGGAATTCGGTAGTAGGAAAAGGAAGAGAAGGAAAAATAGTAGGTGAATATGGACTGGGCAGGAGGAATGAAAGAGGAAGTCACGTGGTAGAATTTTGCACGGAACATGATTTAATCGTAACAAACACGTGGTTTAAAAATCACAAAAGAAGGTTGTATACGTGGAAGAGACCAGGAGACACCGGAAGGTACTAGATAGATTTTATAATGGTTAGACATAGATTCCGGAACCAGGTTATAAACTGTAAGACATACCCAGGGGCAGATATAGACTCCGATCATAACTTCTTAGTCATGAACTGTAGGCTGAAACTGAACAAAACTGCAGAAAGGTAGGAAAATAAGGAGATGGGACTTAGATAAATTGAAGGAAAGGGAAGTTCTGGAGAATTTCAGAGGGAGATTTAGGCAACATTTGACAGAAACAGGGAGAAATAAAACAGTAGAAGAGGAATGGGTAGCATTGAGAGATGAAACAGTGAAGACAGCAGAGGACAAAATAGGTAGAAAGGCAAGACCTACAACACGAATTATCTATAGGAGAATGGAAAATCTGGTAGAAGCTGACCTCGGGGAAGATCAGTTTGGATTCAGGAGGAACGTAGGAACCCGGGAGGCAATACTCACTTTAGATCTTATATTAGAAGATAGATTAAGGAAAGGCAAACCTACATTTTTATCTTTTGTAGATTTGGAGAAAGCATTTGACAATGTTGACTGGAATACACTGTTTCAAATTCTGAAGTCAGCAGGGGTAAAATACAGGGAAAGGAGAGTTATTTACAACTTGTACAAAAGCCAGACCGCAGTTATTAAACTCGAAGGGCATGAAAGGGAAGCATCAGTTGCGAAGGGAGTAAGACAGGGTTGTAGCCTTTCTCCAACGTTATTCTATTTGTACATTGAGCAGGCGGTAAAGGAAAGCAAGGAAAAATTTGGAATAGGGATTAAAGTTCAGGTGGAAGAAATAAAAACATTGTGTTTTGCTGATGACATTGTAATTCTCTCAGAGACAGCAAAGGACCTGGAAGAGCAGTTGAATGGAATGGACAGTGTGTTGAAGAGAGCGTATAAAATGAATATTAACAAGAGCAAAACAAAAATAATGGAATGCGGTCTTAGAAAATCAGGCGATGCTGAAGGAATTAGATTAGGTAACGAAACAATGAAGGTGGTAGATAGGTTTTGTTACTTGGGTAGTAAAATAACATGCGATGGTCGCAGTACAGAGGATATAACATGCAGAATGGCAATGGGAAGAAAAGCATTTTTGAAAAAGAGAAATTTGCTAACATCGAATATTAATTTAAGTGTAAGGAAGTCTTTTGTGAAGGCATTTGTGTGGAGTGTTGCCTTGTATAGGAGTGAAACATGGACGATAAGCAGTGCGGAAAGGAAGAGAATGGAGGCTTTTGAAATGTGGTGCTACAGAAGAATGCTGAAGATTAGGTGGGTAGATCGCATAACTAATGAAGAGGTACTGAACAGAATTGGTGAGAGAAGGCGGCAGTCGGAGGTGATGGTTGTATGACTATGTTGTGTGCCTGTGTGATTGCCTGAGTGTTCTATTTTCTGAAGAAGGCCATGGCCGATAGCTGAATGTGTTGTATGTGTGTGTCTTTTGTGTGTGCCTGTCATAGCTCATCGCCACGTCTTTGCGGTGAGTTGTAAACTGTCCGCACTATATTATTAATTCATATTTTTACTATTCTTTGTGTTCCTGGAAATTTCTTAATGTTAATTTTCATTAGAACATCACAAATAAAGTCCATTAGCAACCCTCACATCACTTACAATGTATACAAACGCAGTTATATTTATCGAACACCCGATTTAATCTTTTCTGTTTGAATTATTGCGAAATTTGACACTACTTAACCACCCACTAATGGAGAATTACTGCTAGTCACCCATACTACATGCAGTATCAATGAGATTGCTGCCTGTGTGTAAGACGTGATCAATCTGATTTTGCCTGCTAGACAGATTGTGATGGCCTGGAGTGTAGTATACATAAGCATTTAGGAAACTGCACAACTTGTAGGGTGATTAAGGAAAACTGTGGTGTGTTTCTTCAAACAAGGGAAAATCATGTCAAAATATAGAGTGATTGGATAGCTACCCCTTATTACAGATGTTGTACATTGTAAGCAGGGCAGACTGTTAAAATATAAAGGTGGTAAACTGTGGGGGACCTAATGTCAGATGTTAATTCTGAGCAGAGAACAAATGTATCTGAATACATAGTGCACTGAACATCCCTAACAATAGACCTCCACAGCTAATTACCCATGTATGTGCATATGTTAACACCACAACATTGGCAACTTTAAATAAATGGTATGTGTCTATTGTCACTGGATATTAGCAGAGTGGCAGAGCATTGCATGGCCTAATGAATCATGATACCTCTGCCATTGTGTCAGTGGGAGGATGTGAATCCACTGTCTTCCAAGGGAAGAGCTTGATATCTGTACAGCAAGACAGAAAAAAATCTGGAATGACCGAGTTATGCACATGGGAAACATTCACCTTGGCATAAAGAGTCTAGTGGAGCGCATATGAGATACTGTGATAACATACAGCTTTCAGACCACATACACTCCTTCATCACAGTCATGTTTCCCAGTGGTAGTGGCACTTTTCAGCGAGATAGTGCGCCTTACAACAAGGCCAATGAGCACACATATCCCCTGTGCAAGCCATACCCTCTGCTTTCTGTGCTTAAGACTGAGTGCCAGCAATACATTCTTATCTTAAAAATATTAATTTTTGTCTCTCCATCCAAACAAATCTTCGTCTCTCTCATGTTTCTCCTTCTACCTTTTTGCAATATGTTTCATTTTGTGCTTAAGTATTGAGTATACTAGGCTTATATTTGTTACATTGCCAATTTTGACATGACCTTTGCTTGTGTACTATTTGTTTCAGGAAATTTATGAATAAAATCTGTGGGGACGCGACAAATTACTATTTGTATTTGTATTTTCTGGTCTGTATTAAGCTAACTGGTATTCAGTTATTATCTTTGATCATTAACAAAAAAGAGTACAAAAACTGTTCTTCTCTTGTCACTGTAATTACACTTCCATGATGTGTGATGTGCAAGATAGAAGTAAATAAATGTGTGGAAAAATAAGTATTAAATTTAATATTTAATAAACAGTGTGCTACAAAATTGGTGACTCCGACGTGATTTGAACACGCAACTGCCAAATGGACTCAAGTAATACCTGTAATCCTCCTTGGCCTGCGATGCTCCATCAGAGAGAACAGTAATGCTACAATTGCAGAAATGGTTTATGGCTCACCCATCAGAATACCAGGTGATTTTTTTCAAGAGTATGCAACAAAATTGGATGCAGACTTACCTCAATTTGTTTCACAACTGAAGCAGTACATGAATCGTCTGAAGCCTGTACAGTACTCCCACAAAGCAAAAGAAAGACCTTTCATACACAGGGATCTCAATGAGTCAACACATGTATTTGTGCGAGTTGACCGAGTCAAAAAAGCATTAGAACCTCCATATGAAGGCCCATATGAAGTAATAGAAAGAACCCCAAAATTTTTTGGTGTTAAAATAAAAGATCAAGTCAAGAATATCTCCATTGATCAACTGAAACCTGCGTACCTCATGAATCATAATGAGAAGCAGCCTGATGACACTTCAACTGAACAGTCAGCCCAAGTCAAACAACCAGACACAACCGACAGTGGAAAACCAAGAAGAACAAGATCTGGTCACGAAGTTCGATTTCCTGCAAGATTAGTTGAAGAACTGCAGTGTTAAGTGACTCTATGACTGAGAAGGGGGTGATGTGGGGACACGACAAATTACTATTTGTATTTGTATTTTCTGATCTGTATTAAGCTAATTGGTATTCAGTTATTATCTTTGATCATTAACAAAAAAGAGTACAAAAAACTGTTCTCTTGTCACTGTAATTACGCATCCATGATGTGTGATGTGCAAGATAGAAGTAAATAAATGTATGGAAAAATAAGTGTTAAATTTAATATTTAATAAACAGTATGCTACAAATCCATACCAATACTTGTAAATTTAGGCTTTGTTATTTTATATTCAAACTATTGTGTTAATAAGCAAGCACATTTTCACATTTCAGATAGGCTGCTATGTTCCAGCTGCAAATGCAGTGTTTCGAATTGCTGACAGAATTTATGCTAGAATAGGATTTGATGATAGCATTGAGTGCAATGCTTCCACTTTTGTTCTTGAGGTAAGTCTCTTTAATTTATAAGCAATGGCCAATTGATATCCATGGTCATGATCTTCTCTGTTATTTTTTATGGAGAATTTTATTTGTAAGCTTGTACATGCTAAAATATTTGTTAAATTAGAAGTTTTCTTATTTATTTTTATTTGATTTTTTGTGATGTGTTTTGTGTTGCAGGCCCATTTTTAGTACGCAGCCTTTTAATAAGCAAATATGTCAATCTGGAAACTGGCATGACTGTTGGCTACAGTAAACTAAAACTGTATATCAATGGTGTTGAACTGCAACCTCGTATGTCAGTTTCTTCATGTAAGAACATCGTTGACAATTTTTATTTAATTTATGGCTTGAAAATTATTTTCCAGTATGTTTTCATGGAATATTTTATTAATAAAATAATTTATAGTGATAATAATTGTTTTTTATTTATTTACTATCGAGATAACTGTAAAATAATAATGCTTATTTCACTCTCCTGTGAAACTGAATTTTTTTGACATACGAGGTTGCTGTTCAACATCTTCGATATGATTAAGACATACCTTGACCAAAGTGTAGCCTTTAGATTTCAGGTGCAAATGCAATGTTTTGTATTACTGATAAAATTTATGCTACAAATGAAACTATTGTCTACAGTGATTTCACTTTTGTCTTCATGGTACGACTAGTTTAATTTACATCCATTTAGTAGGGGTATATCACATTCCTATGCAATTTTACTGTGATTGTGATAAGTAATGGTGACAGATTCCAGCATCACAGCTGCTTATCGGTAGTTGAGAATGGGGCTGCAACTCCAAAGTAATTTTCAAAGAAAAGGAATTCTCATGAATAAAATAAAAATCTATAAAAAATTATGATATTCAGAAAACTCAAATTTTCAGCCATAGTCTTCATCATAAAAAGAACCTGCATACATTCACAAAATCACTCAGCTACACCTCATCTGCACATGCCACCATCTCCAGCTGCTACAGATCAACTTGCACTTAACAGAGAATGAGGAGGGGAGAGGATTGGAGGGAGCAAAGGTGGGGATATAACATTCTACATTGCCAAATCCACCACTCAGTACTTCCTGTTCCAGTCTTATCACAGACTTATTCTAATCTATCAGAGTCTTGGGCCTCTTTACTGCTTGACCTTCATCTTTGGATATCTATCTTTTTTGGCTTTCTATTGACATGGCTCAGTGCTTAACATACAGTATGTCTGACTTCCACACATCACCTAATATCGTAGGTCGTGAATAACCTTCCCCATTCTGTTTCCTGTTTCATCTCTTCACTCCTACCTGATGCAGGAACACAGTTCCGAAAGTTTGTCTCCTCCTCCCCACCCCCAACCCCTGTAGTGTATGTGTGTTTGTTTGTGATTGTGTGTGTGTGTGTGTGTGTGTGTGTGTGTGTGTGTGTGTGTGTGTGTGTGAAAGAGAGAGAGAGAGAGAGAGAGAGAGAGAGAGAGAGAGAGAGAGAGAGAGACTAGTGACAGTACTGATCTAAGCCAAGTACTGGCCAGCCGATCTATCCCTTTTGAAGAACATTTTAGCATCTCAGCAGAGAATATTATCTCACCGATAGTAACACAAATGAAGAAAAAGACAAAAGGGACGAAAAAGAACAAGCTTTCGGAATAAAGTTCCTTCTTCAGATGGGAGAGAAGGCAAGAAAAAAGGATGGGGTGTGCACACACCATCCTCATGACCTAGGTCGTGAATTACCTTTCCTTTACATTCCCATCTTTTTTTCTTTCCTTCTCTCCCACCTGAAGAAGGAACTGTGTTCCAAAAGCTTGTCCTTTATCGTCCCTTTTTTTCTTTTTCTTCATTTGTGTTACTATTGGCACTACAGCACAAAGGTAAATACTGGTCGGCCAATCTATCCCTTTTGAAAAATAATTTATCATCTCTGAGGAGAATTTCCATCATTAATCGAGTACTTCAAATAAAAACTAAGATAAATATATCTCTGACAAATAGTTCATATTTTTTATCATTGAAACTATCACTTTATTGCAATAATGACTGATTTACAATGAATTGTAGTACGTGAAATGATGCACTATGATAAGTTAGATCTAGGACAGTACCTCAAGTTATATATAATTCATGTTGTTTTGTTACTGTACCAGTGACTCACAATATCATATCAGAGGACGGATGTGTTATAAAGCTGAAAATGTATCATTTTGATAGTGTAATTTTTATATGCTTCTCAGAATGATGAAACTTCAGTTGATATAGTGGAACAAAACTCAAATAGTACATTAGTCAGATGGTTATATCCATAGATTCACTCACATTAACTATTTGCCCTATATTCCTATATTTTAAATAATATAATTCTTAATTGTTATAGGTAAAAGAGGTACAGTGCATCCTTCAAACAATGACAGACTCATCTTTGGTTATAATGGATGAGCTGTGTCGAGGCACATCAAGTGAAGAGGGCACTGCTATGGCATGGGCATTGTGTGAAGAATTTCTGCAGGCTAAAACATTTGCTTTTCTGACAACACACTTTATGTTTCTTACTAATCTTGAAAAGACATACCCAAATATTGTGAAGTAAGTGAGAATATAACATTATGCTTGATACAGCTAATTTTAAAGTAAAGAAGTACTGAATTTAACTGACTTTTGGAAAACCGTGCAATTATTTTACTTCTGGATGCTCAAGCCAGATTTGAATAATGAAACGGACCTCACTCAGAAGCTTAAAAATTAACCTAAAAGCGGAAAAATGTTCAATTTGAGTATAACATCTTCTCAATTCAACTAACTTGACATATATCTTTAATTGAAGAATGAGGACACTATTAATCAGTCACCTTAGAGATAACTCTGCATTACCTTCTTCTGCTACTCAGCAGGTGAAGTATTTTGGGTGGAAGAAACTTCCAAGACTATGCAAATGAATAATGCCAGACTCATAATGACACATATTTGTAAAACATTTTCAACTTTTATACTCAACAAGAAACATGTAACATTATCTCGATTTGATAGGACAGTTCAGTCTGAGATTCTCTCAAGAGTCCCTTCTCATAGAACAATACTTGTTGAATTAACAAAAAACCATCACTTCTTAATCTTGGAATCTGATTTATAGATGATTATTATTCATGCACACGTGACTTCTCTTTGATGTTGTGCTATTTCATCTCTGCTCCTCGGCAAGTAGTATTTAACTTTATTTCATTCATGCATACTCTCACGTGTACCCTTTAGACACAAATATCTTCTGTTGGAAAGATCTGCTGGCCTTTTCATACAGTTTAAGTGTCATATGTTGCATTCCAATATAACCTGTACACCATTCCAAACCCTGAAATGTGAACAGCTTTGTTGAAACTTGCTGCTTAGTGGCTTAAATTCAGCAAATAAGGGGTTACATCAGTCTGTTAAAAATGAAAACATATATTTTATAATTCTGTTCACTTTAATTATTTACCTTCATGTTTACAGCTTCCCCTATATATAGCTGTTTGAGATCTCTTCCAAAATTTGAGGCTCTTAATTTTTATATACAATCATATGTCCCTGCCTGGCACACAGTTTTAATCTGCCAGGAAATTTCATATTGGTGCACTCTCTTCTGCAGAGTGAAAATATAATTCTGGAAACATCTTGTAGGCTGTGGCTTAGCCATGTCTCCATAATAATCCTTTCTTCCAGGAGTGCAAGTCCTGTAAATTTTCCAGGAGAATGTCTGTGAAGTTTGGAAGGTAGGAGGTGAGGTACTGGCAGAAGTAAAGCTGTCAGGACAGGCCGTGCTGGAGTAGGTGAATCTGCAGGGTATGGTTCTGTAAAATGCAAATGTCTTGAGTTTGGACCCTGTTCCTGCACACAGTTTTAATCTACCAGGAAGTTTCAATTGTACAAAAGCTATAAAATATAATATAGTTGAATAGATAAAAAAATTCTACTCATCAAGTGGTGTCTTGAGAAAACACACATAAAAAGGGTGAAAATGTTCAAGCTTTCAGAGCTAGTGGAAAGTCGAGTTGTTGGGCATTGTGCTGAGAAAGATTTGAAAGCCATGTGACCTAACACTTGCTGAGATTATGGTCAGCATATTGATGTTGTGACACCCTCCATTGATACTGGAAATACTGTGGTCAGCATAGTTTCCTAGCACTTGTAGCAGGATGCCAGCTGCCTTGGGTAGTCTGATTAATGTTGCTGAATGACACAACAGATGCATAATTGGTGTGGTGTCTGCTGACCTTGCTGCTGATGACACATTTACATGTGTTCATCTGGTCAGCTTGGTTGTGTCGTGACAACTTCCTCCGCCCCACCACCCAGCAAACCAGTTCAGCTTTTGTGACACATGCTGTCAGCAATATTGACAAAATAACAATCCATAATGGGGTAGCTCACAGTGTGATAGACCACAAACAATTGTGCACATTTCTTTACCTGATACCAGACTAAGGATGGTGTCCTGTACCATGGCAGTTGCAGAAGAATCATGAGTAGAGGCACCTGTTTTTCGCGAAGAGCGAAATCGCGATATTTTACATTTTTTGCAGAAAATCGCGAAATTATCCACGAAATTTTGTAAAATCTCATCAGTCATTTAAATGTACTGGCAGAAATTAGAGATAGAAATGACAAGCAATTATATACCACTTAGATATATATAGAGTCTTGCCACTCTCATTTCCTGTACAGTGAAGAAGTCCATTTCAGGCGCTTTATTTGGTCTGGTGACTGGTAATGTACTGCGTGGTCATAATCATTTTTGATCGCTGGTTGTTTAACATGATCATAACAGTTTTTCATAGTGAAAGAGAATTCGCATCAGGTGGATTTTAAGTTTTGGATAAAACTAGGAAAATACTTATGTGCAAATACTGCGGTGTGCGTATTTAATGGCAAAGAAAGGACACGTGCCTAAAACAAATAAAAAGCAGTTCTTCCCATAAGTAGAACAAGGAGAAACATTGAAAATTCTGCCTACAGATGGCATTTTTTTTATTATGTTTTCTGAATAAAATAAAAAGTTTTAAACTGAAATGAGGCTAAAATTGATTTTTGCTTTAGTTTTTATTCGTTAAAAAGTGACAATAAAATTAGCAAAATTATTGATGAAATAAAATAAAAGTAGCGAAAAATATATCAAAATAGCTTTTTAAAAATGACAAAATCGAGCAGAAATTTTCACCACAAACAGGTGCCTCTAATCATGAGGTGTAGCCATGACAGGTGTGTGCTTGCAGTAGTAAAGAGAACAGCAAACTACAGGCAGCTTGAAAAGAAACAGACATAGGGTACTGCAGAGGAGTCAACTGGCTCAGTACATGATAAATATGAGGAGGCATCCATGAGACTAAAAGAGACTTACAGATCTCTGAGTTGGTGACTGAATAACATGAAACTTTGACATTGCCCTGTCTTTTAAGCGTCCCAATCTTCCACTGAATCATCACAGGAAAAAAATTGCAGTGAGTAAACACCTGGCAGTTACACCTGAGTCAACAATATAGTCACTAACCTTCATGACATGTCCATTTCAGCTGGTGCTGCTGCTAAAAGAGAGGACTTAAGTCAAGCCTCCATGGAAGAACTGATGTCAGAAAACTTGAGTAGAAAAGGGCATAGAATCTATCATACACTTGCTTTCTGACAAAGGACACAAGAAAATGTATTTTCTCATGGAGTAACATACACATGAATACCGAGTAACAGAAACAAGTCTTACATTCGTCCTTTATGTCTTTTAGTAATGGAGTGAAAACTACACTGATATAGTGACAATAAATGTGGCCATGGAGTAATAACTGCAAACTACAGAACTAGGCCAAAGTATATAATCCAAAAAATAAAGTGAGAACCAGTGACACTTCTGATGCCCATACATCAAGTATTGTTGATTTTGATAACTGACAACTTTGACTGAAGACTGCTGTCTGTGTCTTGGCACTTCCATGTGCTGCTCCAAAGACAATGAAAAAGTTAGATGTCACTGTTGAAGACCTGCATGCAATGCACATTACATAACAAGTAACTGCTATCAGTTTTCATGGCCTGCACCTGGGTGCATCATTCGAATGACAGTGCACACAGCATTTTCTGTGGTGGTATGACCTCTTTCCAACGTAAGTGGTAGGTGTATTACTGCAAGGGCTACTATGTGGCCTATGACTATTATGATTTTTTATGGTCAAGGTCAGCTTATTAATAGCACTTTAACAATAATGCCAATTCCTGAAATAATATAAAAACTAATGACACCAGTGACAGTGCAGGCAGCTCACTGCCGGAAGATGTTCACTATTGATGCTGGTGGCTCATCACTCTCTGATCACCAAAACCAACTGCATCCTCAGTGTGTGATAACAAGAGGCCTCCACAGAGGTACCCTTCTACATGTGCTGCCACTTCCCAGGGCGCCTTGGCACCTTTATGGCATCCAGACCATATCTGCTGCTACAGACATCATCAGAGGCCTGCTTCCTTGTGCCGCCCCCTCCTGGGGATTGGGTGCCTCAGAGGCACTCTCTGAGGTAGTACCGGTAGTCTCTGACAATGAGATGGAGCCACCCCCCTGCCCCCCCCCCCCCCACTGGACCCTCAACCAGTGTCAGTTGATGGCTGCCCACCCATTCCCCATCCTGTGGAAGGCTCAACAGCTGCCTTTCTGTTGTTGCAGCTGCTCTTCCACCTGGGTACACACCTGCACTATGTTCGCCATCATCTGGGCCGCTTTTGCCTTGCCCATACACTCCACCAGACCTGAGAAAGCTGATTGAGTGAACTCTGTGAGATTGACATCCCTTCAGCCACTGATGAGCTGATGAAAGCCCATACTGTCACAGTGCACCTGGTATTGTACCACCACCATCACTGTGATTGCTGTCACTGGGTCATCTGGGTTGACCCCTCTTCCAAATAGATCAACTTTTAGCAGCGATGCCACTGCCATGGTTTTCCGTTTTCTACTGCCTATGCCTGTGGTGCCGGCTCTGTGGAAGAGAGGAGTGAAACTGGCAGCACACTCTCGTAAGCCGTCATGTCATTCTGGCTGCCAAATACTTATACTGTGCCGGCTTGCAGCTTTCTAAAACCAGAGCCCTCATGTTGCTGGCTGTCAGCACTATCGTCAACATCAACTGCTAGCAGATGGCTGCCAGAAATGACTTGGTCTTTTGTGTTCCAACTGTGTCAGTGTTAGGTTCTCTTACTGCTAGGAGAGCTGTGTGCTCACAGTAAATGTGACATTAATTTCCACATGAGGCCTTCAGTAACTTCAATCACTCAATAAATGCAAGTCTTCTGGTCCAGGCTGTATATCAACTAGGTTCCTTTCATTGTATGCTGATATTATACCTTCATAATAAGCAATCATATACAACCACTCGATCAATGAAAGAATGTAAAGATGAAATGATAACATCAGCACTCAAGGAAGGAAACAGGAGTAGTTCATTGAATCACAGGCACTTATCAATTATGTTAATTTTCAGTAGCATGTTGTAGCACATAGTGTACTCGAACATTATGCATCAGCTTGAAGGCAACAATCTATTGATACATAAGGAACATGAGATCAGATCAGAAAATATCATTCTTGTGCAACACAATTAGCAAATGATTCTCTTAGTTTAAAGAGTAATATCACTGGGGGATCTCAAATTGACTACATATTGCACAATTTCCAGAAGCCTTTTGACACTGCTCCTCAAAAATGAATGTATCATTACAGTACAATCTCCAAGATGAAAAGTATCTAGGCCTCAAATTTCAGTAACCTATCTTCCCCTCATAACAGTTCCTTCCCCCTCTATGCTGCATCTCTACATTTTCTTGTGTGCTCTCTCTCTCTCTCTCTCTCTCTCTCTCTCTCTCTCTCTCTCTCTCTTTGTGTGTGTGTGTGTGTGTGTGTGTGTGTGTGTGGTGTGTGTGTGTGTGTGTGTACATGCTTCACATTCCTCCCCCCCCCCCCCTCCCCACAACCCTTTCCTCCCACCACCTCAGAACTTGCAATGCAACACTGCAAGATGACAGTTGTGTGTCTTTGACATGTGCCTGCCTGATTGTATAAACAATGACAGTTATTTATTTTTGAGGAGGCTAAGCTGCTACTCATCACAGATGACAGTTGTGTGTGTGTGTATGTGTGTGAGAGAGAGAGAGAGAGAGAGAGAGAGATTCTCCTTCTGACAGAGACTGTAATGGCTAAAAGGTCTGTAGTGAGTAGCAACCTATCCTTCTCAAAAATATTGTTGTATCGTTCATGGACTTTCCATTGTTTTAATGTGTATTTATTTTCTGACAAAGGTTAGTGGCTGAATGTTGTGTTTGAATGAGCGTCTTATTCATGTGCTTGTGGTGGTTCAATGTATATCTATGTGGTAAGTTGTGTACTATCCTCATTATAGTATTTTAATCATACTGCATGCCTGTGGACTAGTGTCTCAGTTATGTGACGGATTAATGATTTTTCTGTCAGAAAGGTCACAAAATGAAAGATCAAGTAAAACAGAAGTAAACAGAAGTAAAACAGTGGATTCGAAGTGTGGCAGTCGGAGGTGATGGTTGTATGACTGTGTTGTGTGCCTGTGTGATTGCGTGAGTGCTCTATTTTCTAAAGAAGGCCATGGCCGATAGCTGAATGTGTTGTATGTGTGTGTCTTTTGTATGTGCCTGTCGCAGCTCGTCGCCACGTCTTTGCGGTGAGTTGTAAACTGTCCTCACTATATTATTTATTCCAACCTGGACTTTCCATTATATATATATATAAAATATAAAAAATAGACGAAGATTACTCACCAGGCGAAGGAGCACAGGTGTGACAGCATCACAAATAAATAAATGAATACACACACACACACAATCGCAAGCTTTCGCAACCCAGTTGCGTCTTCAGGCAGTAGGGAAGGAGAGGGAAAAGGAAATGATGAGGGTTTTAAGGAAGGGGGTAAGGAGCCATTCCAATCCCGGGAAAGACTTACCTTGGGGGAAAAAAAGGAGGGTAAACAAATGCACACATGCCCACACATTCACACAGACACAAGTACACCTAGGCAGACATACTGTAGAAAGCAAAGAAGTTAAGTTATAGAAGTTAAGAAGTTAGACAGAGATACCACTTGAGGCAGAGGCTCTGTCCAGAGAACTGATGCAAAGATGTTAAGAAGGTGGGTGGGAATTCAAATTTAGCGGAGGTTGAGACCAGGTGGGCAACGGGAAGAGAGAATATGCTGAAGGGCTAGTTCCCATCTCCGGAGTTCTGAAGGATTGGTGTCAGTGGGAAGTATCCAGATAACCCGGACGGTGTAGCACTGTGCCAAGATGTGCTGGCCGTGCACCAATGCGTGTTTAGCCACAGGGTGATCCTCGTTACCAACAAACACTGTCTGCCTGTGTCCATTCATGCGAATGGACAGTTTGTTGCTGGTCATTCCCACATAGAACGCTTCACAGTGCAGGCATGTCAGTTGGTAGATCACGTGGGTACTATCGCAAGTGGCTCTGCCTTTGATCGTGTACACCTTCCGGGTTACGGGACTGGAGTAAGTGGTGGTGGAAGGGTGCATAGGGCAGGTTTTACAACGGGGGCGGTTACAAGGGTAGGAGCCAGAAGGTAGGGAAGGTGGTTTGGGGATTTCATAGGGGTGGACTAGGAGGTTACGGAGGTTAGGTGGGCGGCGGAAAGACACTCTCGGTGGAGTAGGAAGGATGTCATGAAGGACGGATCTCATTTCGGGGCAGGATTTAAGGAAGTCGTATCCTTGCTGGAGAGCCACATTTAGAGTCCGCACCAGTCCCGGAAAGTATCCAGTGACAAGAGGGGCACTTCTGGGATTCTTCTGTTGAAGGTTCTGAATTTGGGGGGATGAGGTAGTAGCTCTGGCAATTTGTTTCTCTACCAGATTAGGAGGATAGCCGCGGGATGTAAAAGCTGTTAATAGGTTGTTGGAGTACTGGTTCAGAGCTTCAGGACTGGAGCAGACTCGTTTGCCACGAAGACCTAAGCTGTAAGGAAGGGAACGTTTGATATGGAATGGATGACAGCTATCATAATGCAGGTACTGTTGTTTATTGGTAGGTTTGATGTGGACGGATGTTTGGAGTTGGCCATTGGACAGATGGAGGTCGACATCGAGGAATGTGGCATGGGATTTGGAATAGGACCAGGTGAATTTGATGGGACCAAAGGAGTTGAGGTTGAAGAGGAAATTCTGGAGTTCTTCTTCACTGTGTGTCCAGATCATGAAGATATCATCAATGAATCTGTAGCACACTTTGGGTTGACAGGCTTGGGTATCCAGGAAGGCTTCCTCTAAGCGTCCCATGAATAAGTTTGCGTACGAGGGGGCCATCCTGGTTCCCATGGCTGTTCCCTTTAGTTGTTGGTATGTCTGGCCCTCAAAAGTGAAGAAGTTGTGGGTTAGGATGAAGCTGGCTAGGGTATTAAGGAAAGAGGTTTTAGGTAGGGAAGTGGGTGGTCGGCGTGAAAGGAAATACTCCATCGCAGCAAGGCCCTGGGTATGTGGGATATTTGTGTATAGGGAAGTGGCATCAATGGTTACAAGGATGGTTTCTGGAGGTAACAGGCTGGGTAAGGATTTCAGGCGATCGAGGAAGTGGTTGGTGTCTTTGATGAAGGATGGGAGACTGCACATGATGGGTTGAAGGTGTTGGTCTATGTAGGCAGAGATTCGTTCTGTAGGGGCTTGGTAACCGGCCACAATGGGGCGGCCGGGATGATTGGGTTTGTGAATCTTGGGAAGTAGGTAGAAGGTGGGAGTGCGGGGTGTCGGTGGGGTCATGAGGTTAATGGAGTTAGGTGAAAGGTTTTGTAGGGGCCTAAGGTTTTGAGGATTCCTTGAAGCTCTGCCTGGACATCGGGGATGGGATTGCCATGAAAGACTTTATATGTGGTACTGTCTGAGAGCTGACGCAGTCCTTCAGCTACATACTCCCGCCGATCAAGTACCACGGTCGTGGATCCCTTGTCGGCTGGGAGAATGATGATGGAATGGTCAGCCTTCAGATCACGGATAGCTCGGGATTCAGCTGCGGTAATGTTGGGAGTAGGATTAAGGTTTCTCAGGAACGACTGGGAGGCAAGGTGGGAAGTAAGGAATTCCTGGAAGGTTTGAAGAGGGTGGTTTTGAGGAAGAGCAGGTGGGTCTCGCTGTGATGGAGGACGGAACTGTTCTAGGCAGGGTTCAATTGGAATGATGTCTTGGGGAGCTGGGTCATAGGGAGTAGGATTATTCTTCTTCGTGGCAAAGTGGCATCTCCAGCAAAGACTACAAGTATAGGAAAGTAGATCTTTGACGAGAGCTGTGTGGTTGAATTTGGGAGTAGGACTAAAGGTGAGGCCTTTGGATAGGACAGAGGTTTCAGATTGGGAGAGAGGTTTGGAGGAGAGGTTGATTACTGAATTAGGATGTTGTGGTTCCGGATTGTGTAGATTGGAGTTTTGAGGTTTAGGGGGGAGAGGAGTTGGGAGTGGGAGATTGAGTAGATGGGAGAGACTGGGTTTGTGTGCAATAAGGGGAGGTTGAGGTTTATTGGAGAGGTTGTTGAGGGAGAGAGTATTGCCTTTCTGGAGGTGGGTGACCAGGAGATTGGATAGTTTTTTGAGGTGGTGGGTGGCATATTGTTCTAATTTGCAGTTGGCCTGAAGGAGGATGTTCTGGACAGTAGGTGTGGATGTGGGAGAGGAAAGGTTGAGGATTTTGATTAGCGATAGGAGTTGACAGGTGTGTTCATTAGCGGAGTTGATGTGTAGGTTAAGGATTAGTCGGGTGAGGGCTATTGATTGTTCAGTTTGGAATTGGTATAGGGCGGGATGAAAGGATGGGTTACAGCCAGAGATGGGAACTTTTAGTGTGAGGCCCTTGGGAGTGATTCCAAATGTCAGGCAAGCCTGCATAAAAAGAATGTGGGAGCGTAATTTGGCTAGGGAGAAGGCATGTTTTCGGAGGGAATGTACATAAAAATGGATGGGGTTGTTATAGGGATGTTGTGAGGGAGGCATAGTATATGGATGAAGGAGGAGTGGGAAATATGGGCTATGTAATAGGCTGCAATGAACAAATAAAAAATAAAACGTAAAAATAAGTGTAAAAATATATTTACATGTCAGGAGGGAGATGAAAGTGGGCAGAATTTCAGGTATGAGAAAAGAAAGGAAATAGGAAAAGTTTTTAAAATTTGTTGTTGATACTGTGGTCAACTTTAGGTATCAACAACGTAGTATAAAAGGGTTTGGTGTGGTATGGCGTGAAAAAAGGGTTTAAGGAAGGTGAAAATCGGAAAAAGAACGGGAAAACTGCGTGAAAATGCAAGGAAAACGTCTAAACAGGATTGGTTATATGGTAGCAGATTACGATTTTGAGGCTGAAATAGTCTGACGAAGGAAAAGTGCAATCAAAACCAACGGAAAGTTGCTGAAATTGATCGGAAAAGTATTAAACATGAACAGAAATGTGGAAAAACGGGAATGGAAGCAATCGTAAGGTAACTAAGAAATGACGAAAATGGTTATAAACAATAGAGAAACTATTGTTAGGAAAGAGTGTTAACGATTTTAAACGAGAAAATTGAATGAGCGGCGTGTTACAGACGGAATCAGGAGCAATGAAAGTGGTAAATATCAAAATAAACGTACTAATAGGAAAAGGTTTGGAAGAAAACGTATTGTTGCCACTACCACATACTCCAGCCCCACCACAGGAAAAACCTACCCAATTCAAGGCAGGGCCACATGTGAGACAACGCATGTCATATACCAGCTGACATGTGTCCACTGTTCAGCCTTTTATGTTGGTATGACTACCAACAAATTGGCTGAGCGGATGAATGGGCATAGACGAACTGTTCGCCTGGGGGACACCCAATATCCTGTGGCAGAACATGCCCTCCAGCATAACTCCAGGGACCTGGGCACGTGTTACACCACACGTGCCATTTGGATAGTACCAACCAACACCAGTCCCTCAGAGCTACGGAGGTGGGAACTTGCCCTCCAACATATCCTCTCCTCCCGCCACCCCCCTGGCCTAAATCTACGCTAACCCCTCCCCTTCCTCCATCCTCAGCTCACCTATTCATTATCCGTTCCTTACCCCCCCCCCCCTCTCTCTCTCTCTACCGCCCTCTCGCTCTCTCTGTCATTCTCTCTATCTCTCTCCGTGTGTGTGTGTGTGTGTGTGTGTGTCCATCCATATTTCCCTGTTTATGAAAAACGTTTTAGACACCCCCCCCCCGCCCCTCCTACACCCCTCAGCATCATTAATTTCACTCTCTTCTCTTCTCTTTACTACTTGATCTTTCCTTTTTAGTTATATTTATCCTCTCTGGCTTGGCTCAGTACATACATGCAGTATCTCTGACGCCCACACTTCTGAAACACCACCTTCATGACCTAGGTCGTGAACCACCTTTCCCTTCTATTCCCATCCTTTATTCTTCCCTTCTCTCCCACCTGACGAAGGAACTCTGTTCCGAAAGCTTGTCCCTTTGTCCCTTTCTTTCTGTTTTTTCATTTTGTGTTACTATCGGCGGTACAGCACAATGGTAAGTACTGGCCAGCCATTCTATCTCATTTCAACAATATATATATATATATATATATATATATATATATATATATATATATATATATAGCAGGAAAAATTAAATATAAAAAATAGATGAAGATTACTCACCAGGTGAAGGAGCACAGGTGTAACAGCATCACAAATAAATAAATGAATACACACACACACACACACACACACACACACACACACACACACACACACAACGCAAGCTTTCGCAACCCAGTTGCTTCTTCAGGCAGAAGGGAAGGAGAGGGAAAAGGAAATGATGAGGGTTTTAAGGAAGGGGGTAAGGAGCCATTCCAATCCCGGGAGAGGAAAGACTTACCTTGGGGGAAAAAATGGAGGGTAAACAAATGCACACACACCCACACATTCACACAGACACAAGTACACCTAGGCAGACATACTGTAGAAAGCCAGTATGTCTGCCTAGGTGTACTTGTGTCTATGTGAATGTGTGGGTGAGTGTGCATTTGTTTACCCTCCATTTTCTCCCCCAAAGTAAGACTTTCCTCTCCCGGGATTGGAATGGCTCCTTACCCCCTTCCTTAAAACCCTATATATATATATATATATATATATATATATATATATATATATATATATATATATATATTATAGAAGGAGACCTTCCAGGTACGAAAATGGTATAAAATAAAGATTTTTGACTTACCTAAAGTACAGGCTGGTCGATAGGAACACTAAACACACACAAAAACACACAACCATTCGAGCTTTCGCCACCAGTGGTGGCTTCTTCGGGAAAAAGAGGGAGGAAGGAGAGGAGAAAGGGAAGGATACGGGTTTTAAGGAAGTGGAAAAGGAGCCATTCCAATCCCAGGAGTGGAAGGACTTACCTTAGGGGACAAAAAGGAAGGTAAACAAATACACACACACTCACACATATCCACATCCAAACACACTTAGGCAGACATTTGTAGAAGACAAATGTCTGCCTAAGTGTGTTTGGATGTGGATATGTGTGAGTGTGTGTGTATTTGTTTACCTTCCTTTTTGTCCCCTAAGGTAAGTCCTTCCACTCCTGGGATTGGAATGGCTCCTTTTCCACTTCCTTAAAACCCGTATCCTTCCCTTTCTCCTCTCCTTCCTCCCTCTTTTTCCCGAAGAAGCCACCACTGGTGGCGAAAGCTCGAATGGTTGTGTGTTTTTGTGTGTGTTTAGTGTTCCTATCGACCAGCCTGTACTTTAGGTAAGTCAAAAATCTTTATTTTATACCATTTATATATATATATATATATATATATATATATATAATTATAGAGGGAAACTTTCCCGGTGGGATAAACAAAAATAAAAATAGAAAAGAGATGACTTACCAAAAGGACCGGCTCGTCGAGAGAAACAAATAAAATCACACACAAACACACATACAAGCTTTCGCCACCACTGGCAGCTTCTTCAGGAAAAAGAGGAAAAAAGGGGAGGAAAAGGGAAGGATATGGGTTTTAAGACTGTGTGTCTGTGTAAATGTGTGGGTGTGTGTGCATTTATTTACCCTCCATTTTTTCCCCCAAGGTAAGTCTTTCCTGTACCGGGATTGGAATGGCTCCTTACCCCCTTCCTTAAAACCCTCATCATTTCCTTTTCCCTCTCCTCCCTTCTGCCTGATGAAGCAGCTAGGCTGCGAAAGCTAGCATTTTTGGGTGTGTGTGTGTCTGTGTGTTTATTTGTTACTATTACTGCCTGTGCCCCTTCGCCTGGTAAGTGTACTCCATCTATTTTTTACGTATATTTTTCCTGTTAGGAATTTTTCCTCTATAATATATATATATATATATATATATATATATATATATATATATATATATATATATAAAAAATAGACGAAGATTACTCACCAGGCGAAGGAGCACAGGTGTGACAGCATCACAAATAAATAAATGAATACACACACACACACAATCGCAAGCAAGCTTTCGCAACCCAGTTGCGTCTTCAGGCAGTAGGGAAGGAGAGGGAAAAGGAAATGATGAGGGTTTTAAGGAAGGGGGTAAGGAGCCATTCCAATCCCGGGAGAGGAAAAACTTACCTTGGGGAAAAAAAATGGAGGGTAAACAAATGCACACATGCCCACACATTCACACAGAGACAAGTACACCTAGGCAGACATACTGACAGTATGTCTGCCTAGGTGTACTTGTCTCTGTGTGAATGTGTGGGCATGTGTGCATTTGTGGAATTTATATATATATATAAAGAATGTGCACTACTGGCAGTATTTACACTGACTTGGTTCAAGCCTTTTATGTCTGAGGTGATCTAAAAACTCAGTTACTGAATAAAACCAATGGTCTAATAAAAATGCCTATAGGGTTCTGCAGTAGAGTGGGTATGATGATATTATTTTTATCTTATGTAGTAGGCTATTGTAGTGACTTTAGACTGTCTCCAGGTGACACTGTTCTTTACTATCTAGCAAAGTCATCAGAAAATACATCAAACACAAAATGATCTTGAAAAAATAAATGTATGGTGCATCCATCTCTAATGAATATGCTGTCGATTGAATGTTAAACTCTAATCTTCCTTCCTTCCTTCCTTTTTTATGGTTCAAAAAGTGATAATTGTTCTGAAATAAATAAAAGGTAATTCACATGAGTGTCAAAAGAAAGCAGCCAGAATTAGATTACAAGATAAAATACACTAATCTCAAGGTTGTTAATTACAATTAGCAACAATTTTTATTGAAAAGACCACATATGAGATCTGTTTGACTAATTCACCAACATTCATAATTTTGCTTCCAATTGAGATTGGGATGAAATATGGTTGGCATCTCTACATAAGGCTGTGTTTAATGTGTTACTTTTGAAAATTTCATTGTTGTATGTCTGTTAGTTTTTGTTCAGTGTTGTACTGAGTAGAAAGTTGTGTTGCACAGTTTGTGAATTTTGTTATGCAAATTTAAAGGAACAAAGCATCTGCATTAAATTTTGGGTGAAACTGAAGAGAAACCTTTATAGACACACACCAAAAGATGCAGGAAGCCTATAGTGATGAGTTCTTAAGCCGTACTTGGTCTTATGAATAGTTCACACAGTTTAAAAATGGCCAGATGTTTGTTAAAGATGGCCCACATTACGGATTCCCTTCAACATCTACCAACAATGCTCATGTCAATGAAGCTGTGTGTGCCAATTGAAGACTGACTCTATAAGAGAGTGTAGAATAATGTAGCATTTTAGTTGGATCAGCTCCTGAAATTCTAACAAAGCATCTTGGAATGCATCATGTTGCTGCCTAATTCATCCTACAACTCACCAGTCAAAACCAGAAATACCATTGCCTTGCAACCTGTGAAGAGCTTTTGGATCCTTATCCTCCATACTCTCCAGACCAGGACCCCATGGAGTTTTTTTTATATGTAAAGTAGAAAATCACATTTACAGAACAAAGATTTGCAATGATAGCCAATATAAAAGAAAACTGCAGGTGGCACTATTTTTTGTAATTTATTTGCATGAAACATGAATACACATGCATAGAAATTGTTATTACAATGGATATATAAGTATACAATACACAAACACACATACAAGCTTTCGCAACCGTTGGTCGCTTCTTCAGGAAAAGAGGAAGGAAGGTGACAAGAGGGGCACTTCTGGGGTTCTTCGGTGGAAGGTACTGGATTTGGAGACATGAGGAGGTGGATATGGTAATTTGCTTCTGGACCAGATCAGGAGGATAGCTGCAGGATGTGAAAGCTGTTATTCAGTTATTGGTATACTGGTTCAGGGATTCAGGACTGGAGCAGACTCTTTTGCCACTAAGACCTAAGCTGTAGGGAAGGGAATGTTTGATGTGGAATGGATGGCAGTTGTCATAATGGATGTACTGTTGTTTGTTGGTTGGTTTCATGTGGACGGATGTGTGAAGTTGGCCATTGGACAGATGGAGGTTGACATGGAGGAAAGTGGCATGGTATTTGGAATAGGATCAGGTGAATTTGATGGGACCAAAGGAGTTGAGGTTGGAGAGGAAATTCTGGAGCTCTTCTTCACTGTGAGTCCAGATCATGAAGATGTCATCAATGAATCTGTACCAAACTTTGGGTTGACAGGCTTGGGTATCCAGGGAGGCTTCCTCTAAGCGTCCCATAAATAAGTTTGCGTATGAGAGGGCCATCTTGGTTCCCATAGCTGTTCCCTTTAGTTGTTGGTATGTCTGGCTCTCAAAGGTGAAGAAGTTGCAGTTTTTTTCACTCTCCTACTTAGTATGTGAAAATCTTGTGCTTGTCTGGTATTATGCTGATGGACTTCGATATTTTGAAGTGATATTCCTTATCTTCTACAGTTTTTATAATTGATTCATGCATATACAAAGAATAAACAGTCATCATTTTAAAATCTAAAAACAAACTCTTGAAAGAAATTCTGGAATCTATTCTGCCCATTACTCTCAGTGCTCTCTTTTGAAGTTTAAAAACTCTATCTACATGGGTTTTGGCAGCACAACCCCATAATAGAAGTCCATATGAAAGAAAGTGTTTATTAGGCCAAAATACATAGTTCTCATCGTTTGAATGTTTACATACAGAGCTATTCTTCTCAACACATATAGATTGAATGTTATTTTTGCACACAAATTATCAATTTGTTTGATCCATAAAAGTTTACTGTCAATGCTAATGCCTAAGAATTTACACTCGCTACAGACTTTCCCTATTGTATTACTACCATTAGAATCAATACAGCTTTGTAAATCACTTACATTAAAAGAAATTATATTTGTTTTTTGCAATTTAAAGTTTCTGATCCTTGACATATGTGTTTTTATTGTATCTCCATTATTGTATGTGATTGCAATACACTGGTTTCGGTTTCTTAAATAAGAAGTAACAAGGTAAATGAGTTTTCCATTGATGCCATCTCTGGCTAATTTTGACAGGAGAAGATCATGGTCAACCCTGTCAAATGCCTTTGAAAGATCCAAGAAAACTCCTACTACTTGATGGCCTTTATCAATTTTATCAAGAGTTTTCATCATAAATTGTATTGCTGCTGTCATTGTGCTACGACCACTCCTGAAGCCATTCTGAAAATCTCCCAGGATATTTTCTTTGCTATAATGATCTAACATGTACTTAAGTATTAATTTTTCAATTAACTTACTGAAAACTGAAGTTAGAGCAAGTGGTCTATAGTTGTCTACTAGGTGTTTATCACCTTTTTCGTACAGAGGTTTCACAATAGCTTATTTTAGTGTATCAAGAAACACTCCTTCTTTTAAGACACTATTTATGAGATGTGTCAAAGGATATGCCAGATTGTGTTGGCACTGTTTCAGTACAAAAGGAGAAAATTCATGCCATCCTGAAGATTTTTTGTTTTTGCATTCTCTGATGAGCTACAATGTGTCATTGACATCCACTTCAGGGAGTTTGTTAGAGTCAGGGTTGTTATCAGCTTGATATCCACAAGGTGCTTTATCTGTATTACAGCAGTCAGTTTCTACAGCATCTATGAAATAATCATTAAAAATGTTACTAATATCTTGAGGACTGGTAATGACAGTATTGGTTTGAAATATCTGGATGTTGCTATTATTTTTTAGTTTGGTGGTATTATCTCTTATTTCATTTACTAATGACCAGCAGGTCTTAGAGATGCAATCTGAATTTTGGATTTTTAAATTGATCTTTCCAGTCTTCGATCTTTTGATTTCCTTGCGATACTGGTACTTATAATGTTTGTACATATCTATGTGCTCCTTGGTTTTTGTCGCTCTTTGTACATAATACATATCCTTCATTTCTTCTTTTAGTTCTCTGATAAATTTATCTAATTCTACAGCTCATGAAGGTGAATTATTGTTCTTGTTTATATTAATCTTCCTGATAGGAATGCTCTTGTTTAGATGGAAAGATAGTACATTTAGGAAGGCATTCCATTTATTATTTACACCTTGAGCATGTAATACAGAATTCCAAGATTCATAGCACAAACTCTCTCTTAGTTTGGTAATATTGGTAAGAGAGAGAATTCTTTTGTAGTTATAGAGTTTGTTTGGTTTGGTATTAGGATCTCCCTTTAGAATTAATAGTTGGCCTAGATGGTCTGAGATGTGACCATTACTACATGAACTGTAATAATATTTTCACAGTTGGTGATAACACGATTTATAGAGCCTACACTGGTTGGAGTTATTCTAGTTGGTACATCTCCTAAAAAATCTTTTGCTCCATAGGAGTAAATACAGTTCTTGAAGCATTTGCTTTCTATCGAATCTAACAAGGTATTGATATTAATGCCCCTAGAAGTACAACACCGCCATATTTTTTATTAGAAGCTAATTTAGATAAAACTGAATCAAGGGAATTCAGGAAAATTTCAAAATTTCCGTTTGGAGATCTATACAGTGTGATGATAAGATATACAACAGACAAAAATTTTATCTTAATAACAACTATTTCAAAGTGAAGATCTGAAGAAAACTCTTTCACCCAAGTTATATTTTCATAGTATTCTATTAAGGAATTTGTTCTAAGGTAAATAGCTACACCACCACCTTTATGATGAGTGCAGCAATAGAAACTAGATAGGGTGTAGTTTTGGATTTTAAATAAGCATATGTTTCCAGCAGATTTTTGATGTTCACTAACAACAAGTATGTGAGGTGCAATGTCTGACAGATAATGCTCAAATATGTCCAACTTATTGCATAATACCTCTACATTATAATGTAGAAAAGAAATATTTCGTTTTTCAGGTACATAGTGTGCATTGTCATCCCCAGTACTGCTCATTAGTTTCCCTTAAGTTGCTACAGAGATAATTTGTTCCTACATGAAGGAAAATGCCCTTGTAGACTTACGTACCTTCGTCTGTAGCTTCCTGGTTTGCATTTCGGATGTTATCTACTTGTTTAATCAATTGATGTATCCCAATCCAGCACAAGGTGTACCAAGACTACTTCCAGAAGTAAAAACAGCATAGGAAATGCTGATTCTATTATGGAAGAGATTATTTAAAAGGAGACCATCCACAATAAGTAAAAATTAAACGTAGAAAAATTTTGAGGAAAAAGTTTTGGAATTTTTGTTAGACCTCATAGATAATTTGTGGGGAGAATGGACTAAAGACTGACCTTAGTTGGCCTAACACCAAAGAGACAGCCTACATTGTGCTTGTCTGCTCTGTTCTGGAATTTTGTTGCATGGTTTGGAATTGATTGAGGACGTCAAAGAGATGCAATGAATGACAGCTAGTTTTTTAATACCACATGATAGGGGAGGAGTATCTCATGGCTATGGTATGTGAACTGGAGTGACAATCATTAAGACAAAGTCATGTTAGTAGCTTACATTTTTATTAAAAATTTAATAGATCTCACTTTGCACTGAGCACAATATATAAACTGATTCTTATTGCATTGTCTGTTTTGGAAGACTGTGTTCCAAAACTAGTAATCCAGTTTAAGTAACCATGACAACTTGTAACTGATTAGTCCTGCTTGTATTTAAATTGATCATTAGCACATGCACACAAATAAAACATAATTTCTAACAGATTGTACATTTATGTTTAGAACTGCATGAGATAAATTATTTTCAGTATTGCCTTGTCTTATACCCACATTTTTTTCTTTTATATGTCTTTAGTTTTTAAATTTTACTGCATATCTTTGTGTCTGTCTTTAATTAGAAATATTTCTTTTTTATGGAAGAGTTTCTAAATTTAAATATTATGTTTATTTTCCAGTTACTGCTTTTATTTTGAATTTTTCCATCTATATATTAATTTATTTTCATAAATAATATAGTGAGGACAGTTTACAACTCACCGCAAAGACGTGGCGACGAGCTGCGACAGGCACATACAAAAGACACACACATACAACACATTCAGCTATCGGCCATGGCCTTCTTCAGAAAATAGAGCACTCACGCAATCACACAGGCACACAACACAGTCATACAACCATCACCTCTGACTACCACACTTCGAATCACGCTCTGCAGCGAATCGGGAACGGGAGGGGAGGGGAGGGGAGGGGAGGGGAGGGGGAGGGGATAGAAAGGTTACGTCACGGTGGTGGGGATGGGTTAGATGGGAATAACGAGATGCAGCTTAGGAATGGAGTGGGGAGGCGGGTGAGCGGAGAAAATAAAATAATATATATATATATATATATAGTTCTACAGTATGTCTGCCTAAGTGTACTTGTGTCTGTGTAAATGTGTGGGTGTATGTGCATTTATTTACCTTCCATTTTTTCCCCCAAGGTAAGTCTTTCCTGTCCCGGGATTGGAATGGCTCCTTACCCCCCTTCCTTAAAACCCTCATCATTTCCTTTTCCCTCTCCTTCCCTTCTGCTTGATGAAGCAGCTATGCTGCGAAAGCTAGCATTTTTGTGTGTGTGGGTGTGTCTGTGTGTTTATTTGTTGCTATTACTGCCTGTGCCCCTTCGCCTGGTAAGTGTACTTCATCTATTCTTTACGTATATATATATATATATATATATATATATATATATATATATATATATATATATATATATATATAATAGACGAAGATTACTCACCAGGCGAAGGAGCACAGGTGTGACAGCATCACAAATAAATAAATGAATACACACACACACACACAATCGCAAGCTTTCGCAACCCAGTTGCGTCTTCAGGCAGTAGGGAAGGAGAGGGAAAAGGAAATGATGAGGGTTTTAAGGAAGGGGGTAAGGAGCCATTCCAATCCCGGGAGAGGAAAGACTTACCTTGGGGGAAAAAATGGAGGGTAAACAAATGCACACATGCCCACACATTCACACAGACACAAGTACACCTAGGCAGACATACTGTAGAAACAAAACTGCGGTATAAAATAAAGATTTTTGACTTACCTAAAGTACAGGCTGGTCGATAGGAACACTAAACACACACAAAAACACACAACCATTCGAGCTTTCGCCACCAGTGGTGGCTTCTTCGGGAAAAAGAGGGAGGAAGGAGAGGAGAAAGGGAAGGATACGGGTTTTAAGGAAGTGGAAAAGGAGCCATTCCAATCCCAGGAGTGGAAGGACTTACCTTAGGGGACAAAAAGGAAGGTAAACAAATACACACACACTCACACATATACACATCCAAACACACTTAGGCAGACATTTGCAGAAACCAAAGAAGTTGGACAGAGATGCCACTTCAGGCAGAGGCTCTGTCCACAGAACCGAGGCAAAGATGTTAAAGATGGCGGGCGGGAATTAGAATTTAGCGGAGGTTGAGACCAGGCGGGCAACGGGAAGAGAGAATGTGTTGAAGGGCAAGTTCCCATCTCCGAAGTTCTGAAAGAGAATATATATATATATATATATATATATATATATATATATACGTAAAAAATAGATGAAGAACACTTACCAGGCGAAGGGGCACAGGCAGTAATAGCAACAAATAAACACACAGACACACACACACACACACACACTCAAAAATGCTAGCTTTCGCAGCCTAGCTGCTTCATCAGGCAGAAGGGAAGGAGAGGGAAAAGGAAATGATGAGGGATTTAAGGAAGGGGGTAAGGAGCCATTCCAATCCCGGGACAGGAAAGACTTACCTTGGGGGAAAAAATGGAAGGTAAATAAATGCACATACACCCACACATTTACACAGACACAAGTACACTTAGGCAGACATACTGTAGAACTGTAGAAAGCGAAGGAGTTAGAAGTTAGACAGAGATGCCACTTGAGGCAGAGGCTCTGTCCAGAGAACCAAGGCAAAGATGTTAAGATGGTGGGTGGGAATTCGAATTTAGCGGAGGTTGAGACCTGGTGGGCAACGGGAAGAGAGAATATGCTGAAGGGCTAGTTCCCATATAATGCATGCACACTGCAAGTACTCAAGACCGCATACACACACACACACACACACACACACACACACACACACACACATATATATATATATATATATATATATATATATATATATATATATATTATAGAAGGAGACCTTCCAGGTAGGAAAATGGTATAAAATAAAGATTTTTAAAGATTTTTGACTTACCTAAAGTACAGGCTCGTCGATAGGAACACCAAACACACACAAAAACACACAACCATTCGAGCTTTCGCCACCAGTGGCGGCTTCTTCGGGAAAAAAAGCTTTTTTCCCGAAGAAGCCACCACTGGTGGCGAAAGCTCGAATGGTTGTGTGTTTGGTGTTCCTATCGACGAGCCTGTACTTTAGGTATATATACATACATACACACATATACACACACATACACATATATATACACACACACACATACACATATATATACACATACACACATATACGCATATATATATATATATATATATATATATATATATATATATATATATAGTACAGGCTGGTCGATAGGAACACTAAACACACACAACCATTCGAGCTTTCGCCACCAGTGGTGGCTTCTTCGGGAAGTGTGTGGTTGTGTGTGTTTAGTGTTCCTATCGACCAGCCTGTACTTTAGGTAAGTCAAAAATCTTTATTTTATACCATTTTCCTACCTGTAAGGTCTCCTTCTATTATATATATATATATATATATATATATATATATATATATATATATATATATTATAGAGGAAAAATTCCTAAAAGGAAAAATATACGTAAAAAATAGATGAAGTACACTTACCAGGCGAAAGGGCACAGGCAGTAATAGCAACAAATAAACACACAGACACACACACACACACACACACAAAAATGCTAGCTTTTGCAGCCTAGCTGCTTCATCAGGCAGAAGGGAAGGAGAGGGAAAAGGAAATGATGAGGGTTTTAAGGAAGGGGGTAAGGAGCCATTCCAATCCCGGGACAGGAAAGACTTACCTTGGGGGAAAAAATGGAAGGTAAATAAATGCACATACACCCACACATTTACACAGACACAAGTACACTTAGGCAGACATACTGTAGAACTGTAGAAAGCAAAGAAGTTAGAAGTCAGACAGAGATGCCACTTGAGGCAGAGGCTCTGTCCAGAGAACCAAGGCAAAGATGTTAAGATGGTGGGTGGGAATTCGAATTTAGCGGAGGTTAAGACCAGGTGGGCAACGGGAAGAGAGAATATGCTGAAGGGCTAGTTCCCATCTCCGGAGTTCTGAAGGATTGTTGTCAGTGGGAAGTATCCAGATAACCCGGACGGTGTAGCACTGTGCCAAGATGTGCTGGCCATGCACCAAGGCATGTTTAGCCACAGGGTGATCCTCGTTACCAACAAACACTGTCTGCCTGTGTCCATTCATGCGAATGGACAGTTTGTTGCTGGTCATTCCCACATAGAACGCTTCACAGTGCAGGCATGTCAGTTAGTAGATCATGTGGGTACTATCGCAAGTGGCTCTGCTTTTGATCGTGTACACCTTCCGGGTTAAGGGACTGGAGTAAGTGGTGGTGGAAGGGTGCATAGGGCAGGTTTTACACCGGGGGCGGTTACAAGGGTAGGAGCCAGAAGGTAGGGAAGGTGGTTTGGGGATTTCATAGGGGTGGACTAGGAGGTTACGGAGGTTAGATGGGCGGCGGAAAGACACTCTCGGTGGAGTAGGAAGGATGTCATGAAGGATGGATCTCATTTCGGGGCAGGATTTTAGGAAGTCGTATCCTTGCTGGAGAGCCACATTCAGAGTCCGCTCCAGTCCCGGAAAGTATCCGGTGACAAGAGGGGCACTTCTGGGGTTTTGTGGAAGGTTCTTAAATTGGGGAGATGAGGAAGTGGCTCTGGCAATTTGCTTCTGTACCAGACCAGGAGGATAGCTGCGGGATGTGAAGGCTGTTATCAGGTTATTGGTGTATTGGTTCAGGGATTCAGGACTGGAGCAGACTCGTTTGCCACGAAGACCTAAGCTGTAGGGAAGGGAACGTTTGATGTGGAAAGGATGGCAGCTGTCATAATGCAGGTACTGTTGTTTATTGGTAGGTTTGATGTGGACGGATGTGTGTAGTTGGCCGTTGGATAGATGGAGGTCAACATCGAGGAAAGTGGCATGGGATTTGGAATAGGACCAGGTGAATTTGATGGGACCAAAGGAGTTGAGGTTGGAGAGGAAATTCTGGAGTTGTTCTTCACTGTGAGTCCAGATCATGAAGATGTCGTCAATGAATCTATACCAAACTTTGGGTTGACAGGCTTGGGTGTCCAGGAAGGCTTCCTCTAAGCGTCCCATAAATATGTTCGCGTACGAGGGGGCCATCCTGGTCCCCATGGCTGTTCCCTTTAGTTGTTGGTATGTCCGGCCCTCAAAAGTGAAGAAGTTGTGGGTTAGGATGAAGCTGGCTAGGGTATTAAGGAAAGAGGTTTTAGGTAAGGAAGTGGGTGGTCGGCGTGAAAGGAAATATTCCATCGCAGCGAGGCCCTGGGCATGTGGGATATTAGTGTATAAGGAAGTGGCATCGATGGTTACAAGGATGGTTTCAGGAGGTAACAGGCTGGGTAAGGATTTCAGGCGATCAAGGAAGTGGTTGGTGTCTTTGATGAAGGATGGGAGACTGCACATGATGGGTTGAAGGTGTTGGTCTATGTAGGCAGAGATTCGTTCTGTTGGGGCTTGGTAACCGGCCACAATGGGGCGGCCGGGATGATTGGGTTTGTGAATCTTGGGAAGTAGGTAGAAGGTGGGGGTGCGGGGTGTCGGTGGAGTCATGAGGTTAATGGAGTCAGGTGAAAGGTTTTGTAGGGGGCCTAAGGTTTTGAGGATTCCTTGAAGCTCTGCCTGGACATCAGGAATGGGATCGCCTTGAAAAACTTTACATGTGGTATTATCTGAAAGCTGACGCACTCCCTCTGCCACATACTCCCGCCGATCAAGTACCACTGTCGTGGAGCCCTTGTCGGCAGGGAGAATGACGATGGAATGGTCAGCCTTCAGATCACGGATAGCTCGGGATTCAGCTGCGGTAATGTTGGGAGTACGATTAAGGTTTCTCAGGAAGGACTGGGAGGCAAAGTTGGAAGTAAGGAATTCCTGGAAGGTTTGAAGAGGGTGATTTTGAGGAAGAGCAGGTGGGTCTCGCTGTGACGGAGGACGGAACTGTTCTAGGCAGGGTTCGATTTGAATGATGTCTTGGGGAGCTGGATCATTAGGAAGAGGATTATTTTAATGTAGTACCTGCATTATGACAGCTGCCATCCTTTCCACATCAAACGTTCCCTTCCCTACAGCTTAGGTCTTCGTGGCAAACGAGTCTGCTCCAGTCCTGAATCCCTGAACCAATACACCAATAACCTGATAACAGCCTTCACATCCCGCAGCTATCCTCCTGGTCTGGTACAGAAGCAAATTGCCAGAGCCACTTCCTCATCTCCCCAATTTAAGAATCTTCCACAAAACCCCAGAAGTGCCCCTCTTGTCACCGGATACTTTCCGGGACTGGAGCGGACTCTGAATGTGGCTCTCCAGCAAGGATACGACTTCCTAAAATCCTGCCCCGAAATGAGATCCATCCTTCATGACATCCTTCCTACTCCACCGAGAGTGTCTTTCCGCCGCCCATCTAACCTCCGTAACCTCCTAGTCCACCCCTATGAAATCCCCAAACCACCTTCCCTACCTTCTGGCTCCTACCCTTGTAACCGCCCCCGGTGTAAAACCTGCCCTATGCACCCTTCCACCACCACTTACTCCAGTCCCGTAACCCGGAAGGTGTACACGATCAAAAGCAGAGCCACTTGCGATAGTACCCACATGATCTACTAACTGACATGCCTGCACTGTGAAGCGTTCTATGTGGGAATGACCAGCAACAAACTGTCCATTCGCATGAATGGACACAGGCAGACAGTGTTTGTTGGTAACGAGGATCACCCTGTGGCTAAACATGCCTTGGTGCATGGCCAGCACATCTTGGCACAGTGCTACACCGTCCGGGTTATCTGGATACTTCCCACTGACACCAATCCTTCAGAACTCCGGAGATGGGAACTAGCCCTTCAGCATATTCTCTCTTCCCGTTGCCCACCTGGTCTTAACCTCCGCTAAATTCGAATTCCCACCCACCATCTTAACATCTTTGCCTTGGTTCTCTGGACAGAGCCTCTGCCTCAAGTGGCATCTCTGTCTGACTTCTAACTTCTTTGCTTTCTACAGTTCTACAGTATGTCTGCCTAAGTGTACTTGTGTCTGTGTAAATGTGTGGGTGTATGTGCATTTATTTACCTTCCATTTTTTCCCCCAAGGTAAGTCTTTCCTGTCCCGGGATTGGAATGGCTCCTTACCCCCTTCCTTAAAACCCTCATCATTTCCTTTTCCCTCTCCTTCCCTTCTGCCTGATGAAGCAGCTAGGCTGCGAAAGCTAGCATTTTTGTGTGTGTGTGTGTGTGTCTGTGTGTTTATTTGTTGCTATTACTGCCTGTGCCCTTTCGCCTGGTAAGTGTACTTCATCTATTTTTTACGTATATATATATATATATATATATATATATATATATATATATATATATATCAAACACACGATCACACATTCACACACCACTCAAAATAGGTGAGGTTTGGGATAGAGAGGTAGGAACTGTAAGGTAGGGAAAAAAAAAAAAAAAAAAAAATATATATATATATATATATATATATATATATATATATATATATATATATAGGGAAGTTATCGTAGGTTGAGGCCTGGTTGATTTCGGGATCGGAGAATGTATTGTAGGGATAATTCCCATCTGTGCAGTTCAGAAAAGCTGGTGGTGGATGGGAGGATCCAGATGGCCCGGGTTGTAAAGCAGCCATTGAAATCAAGCATGTGCTCCGCTGCATGCTGTGCCACAGGGTGGTCCACCTTGTTTTTGGCCAGTTTGGCGGTGGCCATTCATCCTAATGGACAGCTGGTTGGTGGTCATGCCAATATAGAAAGCTGTACAGTGCTTGCAGCACAGTTGGTAAATTACGTGGCTGCTTTCACAAGTGGCCCGGCCTCTGATAGGGTAGGATAAGGCTGTGACAGGACTGGAATAGGAAGTGCTGGGTGGGTGGATTGGACAGGTCTTGCAGCGGGGTCTTCCACAAGGATATGATCCCTGTGGCAGTGAGCTGGGTTTCGGGGTGGCATAAGGATGAACTAGGATGTTGTGAAGGTTGGGAGGGCGACGGAACACCACTTTAGGAGGGGTGGGAAGGATCTTTGGCAGGATGTCTCTCATTTCAGGGCACGAGGATAGAAAATCAAAACCTTGGCGAAGGATGGAATTTAGTTGTTCGAGACCAGGGTTGTACTGGGTGACAAGGGGAGTGCTCTTTTGTGGATGGTTACTGGTGTTAGGAAGAGGATTTGGGGTGTGTGAGGATATGGCACAGGAGATTTGTTTGCGGACTAGGTCTGTGGGGTAGTTTCTGTTCGTGAAGGCCTTTGTGAGACCTTCAGCATATTCAGAAAGGGAATTCTTGTCACTGCAGATATGCCGTCCACGGGTGGCTAGGCTGTAAGGGAGGGATTTTTTGACGTGGAAGGGATGGCAACTGTCAAAATGTAGGTACTGTTGGTGGTTGGTAGGTTTAATATGGACGGAAGTGTGAATGGAGCCATCAGTGAGGTGGAGGTTGACATCCAGGAATGTGGCATGGTTGGTTGAGGAAGACCAGGTGAAGTGGATGGGAGAGAAGGAATTGAGGTTCTGAAGAAAGGAAGATAGGGTGTCCTGGCCCTGTGTCCAGATCATGAAAATATCATCAATGACCCGGAACCAGGCCAGAGGCTTGAGGTTTTGGGATGCTAGGAAAGATTCCTCCAGACGGCCCATGAACAGGTTGGATAGGAGGGTGCCATGCGGGTGCCCATGGCTGTGCCTTTGATTTGATGGTAAATTTTCCCCTCAAAGGAAAAGTAGTTGTTAAGTAGGATGAAATTGGTAAGGGTTATGAGGAATGAGGTATCAGGCTTGCGTTCAGAGGGACGTTGGGAGAGGTAGTGTTCCAGAGCGGCAAGGCCATGGGCATGTGGGATGTTGGTGTATAGGGAGGTGGCATCCACTGTGACAAGTAAAGATCCAGGAGGCAAAGGGGTGGGAATGGTGGAGAGTCGGTGAAGGAAGTGGTTGGTATCCTTGATGTGGGAATGTAGATTTTGAACAATAGGTTGGAGGTGTTGGTCAACTAGGGCTGAAATTCGTTCGGTAGGAGCACAGTAACCAGCCACAATAGGGCGTCCAGGATTATTAGGTTTGTGAATTTTGGGGAGCAACTACTTTTCCTTTGAGGGGAAAGTTTACCATCAAATCCAAGGCACAGCCATGGGCACCCGCATGGCACCCTCCTATGCCAACCTGTTCATGGGCCGTCCGGAGGAATCCTTCCTAGCGTCCCAAAACCTTAAGCCTCTGGCCTGGTTCCGGGTCATTGATGATATTTTCATGATCTGAACTCAGGGCCAGGACACCCTATCTTCCTTTCTTCAGAACCTCAATTCCTTCTCTCCCATCCACTTCACCTGGTCTTCCTCAACCAACCATGCCACATTCCTGGATGTCAACCTCCACCTCACTGATGGCTCCATTCACACTTCCGTCCATATTAAACCTACCAACCACCAACAGTACCTACATTTTGACAGTTGCCATCCCTTCCACGTCAAAAAATCCCTCCCTTACAGCCTAGCCACCCGTGGACGGCATATCTGCAGTGACAAGAATTCCCTTTCTGAATATGCTGAAGGTCTCACAAAGGCCTTCACAAACAGAAACTATCCCACAGACCTAGTCCGCAAACAAATCTCCCGTGCCATATCCTCACACACCCCAAATCCTCTTCCTAACACCAGTAACCATCCACAAAAGAGCGCTCCCCTTGTCACCCAGTACAACCCTGGTCTCGAACAACTAAATTCCATCCTTCGCCAAGGTTTTGATTTTCTATCCTCGTGCCCTGAAATGAGAGACATCCTGCCAAAGATCCTTCCCACCCCTCCTAAAGTGGTGTTCCGTCGCCCTCCCAACCTTCACAACATCCTAGTTCATCCTTATGCCACCCCGAAACCCAGCTCACTGCCACAGGGATCATTTCCTTGTGAAAGACCCCGCTGCAAGACCTGTCCAATCCACCCACCCAGCACTTCCTATTCCAGTCCTGTCACAGGCTTATCCTACCCTATCAGAGGCCGGGCCACTTGTGAAAGCAGCCACGTAATTTACCAACTTTGCTGCAAGCACTGTACAGCTTTCTATATTGGCATGACCACCAACCAGCTGTCCATTAGGATGAATGGCCACCGCCAAACTGGCCAAAAACAAGGTAGACCACCCTGTGGCACAGCATGCAGCGGAGCACATGCTTGATTTCAATGGCTGCTTCACAACCCGGGCCATCTGGATCCTCCCATCCACCACCAGCTTTTCTGAACTGCACAGATGGGAGTTATCCCTACAATACATTCTCCGATCCCGAAATCAACCAGGCCTCAACCTACGATAACTTCCATATATATATATATATATATTTCCATACCTTACAGTTCCTACCTCTCTATCCCAAACCTCACCTATTTTGAGTGGTGTGTGAATGTGTGATCGTGTGTAGGGAAACTTTCCCGGTGGGATAAATAAAAATAAAAATAGAAAAGAGATGACTTACCAAAAGGACCGGCTCGTCGAGAGAAACAAATAAAATCGCACACAAACACACATACACGTGTATATGTGTTTGTGTGCGATTTTATTTGTTTCTCTCGACGAGCTGGTCCTTTTGGTAAGTCATCTCTTTTCTATTTTTATATATATATATATATATATATATATATATATATATATATATATATATATATATATATATATATATAAAATAGATGAAGAACACTTACCAGGCGAAGGGGCACAGGCAGTAATAGCAACAAATAAACACACAGACACACACACACTCAAAAATGCTAGCTTTCGCAGCCTAGCTGCTTCATCAGGCAGAAGGGAAGGAGAGGGAAAAGGAAATGATGAGGGATTTAAGGAAGGGGGTAAGGAGCCATTCCAATCCCGGGACAGGAAAGACTTACCTTGGGGGAAAAAATGGAAGGTAAATAAATGCACATACACCCACACATTTACACAGACACAAGTACACTTAGGCAGACATACTGTAGAACTGTATATATATATATATATATATATATATATATATATATATATATATATATATATATTATAGAGGAAAAATTCCTAACAGGAAAAAAATATACGTAAAAAATAGATGAAGAACACTTACCAGGCGAAGGGGCACAGGCAGTAATAGTAACAAATAAACACACAGACACACACACACACTCAAAAATGCTAGCTTTCGCAGCCTAGCTGCTTCATCAGGCAGAAGGGAAGGAGAGGGAAAAGGAAATGATGAGGATTTAAGGAAGGGGGTAAGGAGCCATTCCAATCCCGGGACAGGAAAGACTTACCTTGGGGGAAAAAATGGTAGGTAAATAAATGCACATACACCCACACATTTACACAGACATTTCCTTTTCCCTCTCCTTCCCTTCTGCCTGATGAAGCAGCTAGGCTGCGAAAGCTAGCATTTTTGAGTGTGTGTGTGTGTCTGTGTGTTTATTTGTTACTATTACTGCCTGTGCCCCTTCGCCTGGTAAGTGTTCTTCATCTATTTTTTACGTATATATATATATATATATATATATATATATATATATATATATATATATATATATATATATATAGTATAAAATAAAGATTTTTGACTTACCTAAAGTACAGGCTGGTCGATAGGAACACTAAACACACACAACCATTCGAGCTTTCGCCACCAGTGGTGGCTTCTTCAGGAAAAAGAGGGAGGAAGGAGAGGAGAAAGGGAAGGATACGGGTTTTAAGGAAGTGGAAAAGGAGCCATTCCAATCCCAGGAGTGGAAGGACTTACCTTAGGGGACAAAAAGGAAGGTAAACAAATACACACACACTCACACATATCCACATCCAAACACACTTAGGCAGACATTTGTAGAAACCAAAGAAGTTGGACAGAGATGCTACTTCAGGCAGAGGCTCTGTCCACAGAACCGAGGCAAAGATGTTAAAGATGGCGGGCGGGAATTAGAATTTAGCGGAGGTTGAGACCAGGCGGGCAACGGGAAGAGAGAATGTGTTGAAGGGCAAGTTCCCATCTCCGGAGTTCTGAAAGATTGGTGTTGATGGGAAGTATCCAGATAACCCGGACGGTGTAACACTGTGCCAAGATGTGCTGGCCGTGCACCAAGGCATGTTTAGCCACAGGGTGATCCTCATTACCAACAAACACTGTCTGCCTGTGACCGTTCATGCGAATGGACAGTTTGTTGCTGGTCATTCCCACATAGAACGCTTCACAGTGCAGGCATGTCAGTTGGTAAATCACGTGGGTGCTATTGCAAGTGGCTCTGCCCTTGATCGTGTACACCCTCCGGGTTACGGGACTGGAGTAAGTGGTGGTGGAAGGGTGCATAGGGCAGGTTTTACAACGGGGGCGGTTACAAGGGTAGGAGCCAGAGGGTAGGGAAGGTGGTTTGGGGATTTCATATGGATGGACTAGGAGGTTACGGAGGTTAGGTGGGCGGCGGAAAGACACTCTTGGTGGAGTGGGAAGGATGTCATGAAGGATGGATCTCATTTCGGGGCAGGATTTAAGGAAGTCGTATCCTTGCTGGAGAGCCACATTCAGAGTCCGCTCCAGTCCCGGAAAGTATCCGGTGACAAGAGGGGCACTTCTGGGGTTCTTCTGTGGAAGGTTCTGAATTTGGGGGATGAGGAAGTGGCTCTGGAAATTTGTTTCTGTACCAGATCAGGAGGATAGCCGCGGGATGTGAAAGCTGATATTAGGTTGTTGGTGTACTGGTTCAGGGATTCGGGACTGGAGCAGACTCGTTTGCCACGAAGACCTAAGCTGTAGGGAAGGGAACGTTTGATGTGGAATGGATGGCAGCTGTCATAGTGTAGGTACTGTTGTTTGTTGGTTGGTTTGATGTGGACGGATGTGTGAAGTTGGCCGCTGGACAGATGGAGGTCGACATCAAGGAAAGTGGCATGGGATTTGGAATAGGACCAGGTGAATTTGATGGGACCAAAGGAGTTGAGGTTGGAGAGGAAATTCTGGAGCTCTTCTTCACTGTGAGTCCAGATCATGAAGATGTCATCAATGAATCTGTACCAAACTTTGGGTTGACAGGCTTGGGTATCCAGAACTTCTTCACTTTTGAGGGCCAAACATACCAACAACTAAAGGGAACAGCCATGGGAACCAGGATGGCCCCCTCGTACGCCAACTTATTTATGGGACGCTTAGAGGAAGCCTTCCTGGACACCCAAGCCTGTCAACCCAAAGTTTGGTATAGATTCATTGACGACATCTTTATGATTTCGACTCACAGTGAAGAAGAACTCCTGAATTTCCTCTTCAACCTCAACTCCTTTGGTCCCATCAAATTCACCTGGTCCTATTCCAAATCCCATGCCACTTTCCTTGATGTCGACCTCCATCTGTCCAGCGGCCAACTTCACACATCCGTCCACATCAAACCAACCAACAAACAACAGTACCTACACTATGACAGCTGCCATCCATTCCACATCAAACGTTCCCTTCCCTACAGCTTAGGTCTTCGTGGCAAACGAGTCTGCTCCAGTCCCGAATCCCTGAACCAGTACACCAACAACCTAATATCAGCTTTCACATCCCGCGGCTATCCTCCTGATCTGGTACAGAAACAAATTTCCAGAGCCACTTCCTTATCCCCCCAAATTCAGAACCTTCCACAGAAGAACCCCAGAAGTGCCCCTCTTGTCACCGGATACTTTCCGGGACTGGAGCGGACTCTGAATGTGGCTCTCCAGCAAGGATACGACTTCCTTAAATCCTGCCCCGAAATGAGATCCATCCTTCATGACATCCTTCCCACTCCACCAAGAGTGTCTTTCCGCCGCCCACCTAACCTCCGTAACCTCCTAGTCCATCCATATGAAATCCCCAAACCACCTTCCCTACCCTCTGGCTCCTACCCTTGTAACCGCCCCCGTTGTAAAACCTGCCCTATGCACCCTTCCACCACCACTTACTCCAGTCCCGTAACCCGGAGGGTGTACACGATCAAGGGCAGAGCCACTTGCAATAGCACCCACGTGATTTACCAACTGACATGCCTGCACTGTGAAGCGTTCTATGTGGGAATGACCAGCAACAAACTGTCCATTCGCATGAACGGTCACAGGCAGACAGTGTTTGTTGGTAATGAGGATCACCCTGTGGCTAAACATGCCTTGGTGCACGGCCAGCACGTCTTGGCACAGTGTTACACCGTCCGGGTTATCTGGATACTTCCCATCAACACCAATCTTTCAGAACTCCGGAGATGGGAACTTGCCCTTCAACACATTCTCTCTTCCCGTTGCCCGCCTGGTCTCAACCTCCGCTAAATTCTAATTCCCGCCCGCCATCTTTAACATCTTTGCCTCGGTTCTGTGGACAGAGCCTCTGCCTGAAGTGGCATCTCTGTCCAACTTCTTTGGTTTCTACAAATGTCTGCCTAAGTGTGTTTGGATGTGGATATGTGTGAGTGTGTGTGTATTTGTTTACCTTCCTTTTTGTCCCCTAAGGTAAGTCCTTCCACTCCTGGGATTGGAATGGCTCCTTTTCCACTTCCTTAAAACCCGTATCCTTCCCTTTCTCCTCTCCTTCCTCCCTCTTTTTCCCGAAGAAGCCACCACTGGTGGCGAAAGCTCGAATGGTTGTGTGTTTTTGTGTGTTTCGTGTTTCTATCGACAAGCCTGTACTTTAGGTAAGTCAAAAATCTTTATTTTATACCATTTTCCCACCTAGAAGGTCTCCTTCTATAATATATATATATATATGTGTGTGTGTGTGTGTGTGTGTGTGTGTGTATATGCAGTCTTGTGTACTTGCAGTGTGCATGCATTTTATATATATATATATATATATATATATATATATATATATATATATATATATATATATATATATATATATATATATATATTTATTTATTTATTTATTTTCTCCGCTCACCCGCCTCCCCACTCCATTCCTAAGCTGCATCTCGTTATTCCCATCTAACCCATCCCCACCACCGTGACGTAACCTTTCTATCCCCTCCCCCTCCCCTCCCCTCCCCTCCCCTCCCCTCCCCTCCCCTCCCCTCCCCTCCCCTCCCCTCCCCTCCCCTCCCCTCCCCTCCCCTCCCCTCCCCTCCCCTCCCCTCCCCTCCCCTCCCCTCCCCTCCCCTCCCCTTCCCTTCCCTTCCCTTCCCTCCCGTCCCCGATTTGCTGCAGAGCGTGATTCGAAGTGTGGCAGTCAGAGGTGATGCTTGTATGACTGTGTTGTGTGCCTGTGTGATTGCGTGAGTGCTCTATTTTCTGAAGAAGGCCATGGCCGATAGCTGAATGTGTTGTATGTGTGTGTCTTTTGTATGTGCCTGTCGCAGCTCGTCGCCACGTCTTTGCGGTGACTTGTAAACTGTCCTCACTATATTATTTATTCCAACCTGGACTTTCCATTATTAATTTATTTTCAGTTTGAGTAAAATTTAATATTTTTCATCCTTCTTATGGCTTTGGTGGCACAATATTACAAAAATTATGTTATATTAATTATGTAGGGGTAACAAAAATTGTTCAGAAATGAAAAACTGGAAGTAGTTTCTGCTTCCTTTTACTAAAATAAAAGTGAAAATTGTCATTGATTATAACTAGATTAGCCTACTTGAGGTAATGGACATAGTGTCGTAATATATAAGTACGCAATTTAATAAATGAATGTTCTTTCACTTATTAATTCCATTACTTTTATTGTGTGCACTGAAATGAGTTTGTGATAATGTAGCACATGGACAAAACATTTTATGATATATAATTAATATGAAGCATCAGATGCTTGGATTTGCTACCAGCAGTTAGTAATATTTTTGTATTACTGCACTCTCATCATCAACTTCTGTAATTTAGGATAGTAATGTTGTGCTTATGATTTTGGCAACACATGGTTGAAAATTTTTCTTGTACCTTTCACTGCTTTGAATTTAAACATTTATATATTGTTTTCTCCCTTCCAGCCATTACTTTGAAACATTGGAGGTGGATGAGAATGGGAAAATTTGTCTGAAGTATACTCATCATCTACTACAAGGTGTCACAAATGTCAAACATTATGGACTGCGCCTTGCTCAGACATTGTGTATGCCAGATTCTGTAGTAGAACGAGGACTGGAAATAGCTCGTATTGTAGCAGAGCAGAAAATAGGACCTGAGGTGAAACAAATATAAAACTCCTTTCTTTTATATATTAATGCCTGGTATCAATAGTCATTCCATCAAGCTTTTAAATGCTGACTAGGATTTCAACAAAATTCTAGCCTAGAAGGTATCAATATCAATCTCTGTTGTTCACATTCACCATCCCCACCTCATAACATAGGTTGTGAGTAACCTTTCCCTTCTGTTCCCTTTCTCTTCCCTCCTCTCATACCTGACGAAGGAAATACTCATTTCCGAAAGCTAGTAGAAAAGTTTGGTTTATTGTTTGTGCCTTTTTAGTGTGTTAGTACCAGCAGTACCAAACTAAGGTAAGAACTAGCCAGCCACTATCTCTTTTGAACATTATTTTCACATCTCAGTGGAGAATTTTCATAAGTTTAATCTTATATTTGTATGTTTTGTCAAATCTTTGATTTTCTTTCATCGTGACCAGAAATAAGCGACACGGTACCCAAGTCCTCCCCAACCATCCTCAAGTGGTGTTCCGTGACCCACTCGGCCTTCGCTCTATAGCACAATATATAGATAAGCATAGGCTTGATTCCAATGGTTGCTTCAAACCTGGGCCATCTGGAGCTCCCCACCCCCTCTCCCACAACACAACTACCAACTTTTCTGAACTGCACATATTTTCCCCACATCCACACCTATCCCATTTCTTGTATATTCTGGATGTATGTGTGTGTGTGTGTGTGTGTGTGTGTGTGTGTGTGTGTGTGTGTGTTTAAGAGAAAAAACTGTTTCCCATAAGTATTTGCCACAAAAGCCTTCTTCAAAAAAGAAAAAATAACACACACACGATTTTCATTGTGCCTGTATGTGGTTCAGCATTTTATCTTTAGGTGAGTAGTAATTTAACCCTTTTCATAATATTGTTGTTAACCTAACCTGAACTATCTGGTGTTTGACATACTAAGAGTAGAGTGACACAATGTATGACAGCCAGAAACATCAGACCGATTACACAGAAGACAGCAGCCATGACCCCATATATTATAGGACAGTATGCAATGTTGAAGAAGAGATATATCAATGTTTCACAGCAAGCTCCATATTTATTTAAATGTTCCATGAAGAATAGACTCAGACAACTTGGTCTTACAATGCTGACATCAAGTGAGAATTCAGCTTCTGTTCACATACAATTAACTCCTAAACCAAGTAAAATGCCTCATGGAGAAAGTGATATTTGTAGAACAGAGGATAACATAGCAGCCTCTTTTTACTGTATATGCCACGGACATATTTTATGTGCCTGCCACGGCTCGTCATCACATCTTTGTGGTTAGTTGTAAACTGTCTTATTAGTGTATTTTTAATTCCAACATGGACTTTCCATTATTAAATAAATAAAAATAGCTGTAGCAGAAAATACCAACCTTATAAAGCTTATGTTGGGAGACTTTTAATGTTTAACTTTTGCCTAGCAACCATAAATACTCTACTAAATAATTGTAGCAAATTTCTAAACTTAGATAAATGTTATAGTATTATATGATTTGCAAGATCATGATTCCACTAATATCAAGAAGAGTTAGAGTCTGCTATGGGGAAGCATGCTCCTTCACTTATGAAAGTAAAATACTGAGTAACAGACTATACGACTATACTGACTACCAAGAGGATCAAGAATCTTTATTTACCATCATTCATTTTACAATGATATTGGCTTCACCATTTTTACAAATCATATACACTGTATAAAGTACAATGAGTAGCATTAAACATTATAATAATAAGGCTTATGCAGTATAGAATAATACAATTGAATGCAACATTTTGTCAAACTAATATAATTATCTGGTAAATAAAAGTATTCTTTAATATTATTGAAAGGATGATTTTATTAACCAGTTGAACCACTTATGTTTTAAAAGTATTTAGATCTGTGGTCTGGGCAGACATTGGTAACTTGTTGAAGATTCTGACACTATTCATTTTGTGAGAGCTACCAGTTGTTGTTAACCCATGCCTAGGCATATCGAACTTAGAGTTACTACCTGGTGTTGTAGTCATGAACTTTGATCTCGTAACAAGTTCTGAGATACTACTTTTAATATAGAGTCCTGCAACACGGTGTGGTGTTTTACTGGGCAAGTCATTGATTACTACAATGAAAAATAAAAGCCCAAGGATTGGTCCCTAAGGAACACCTGTGCTAATTTCCAGCAAAGGTGACTGTATATTCCTGAGTTAAACAAATTGTTTTTTGCTCTTCAAATAAGATGTAATAATAGGTAAAGTGTTGCCTTGTAACCAATAGTACTCTAATTTATTTAGCAAGATGTCAATGGAATCAAAAGCCTTACTTAAGTCTTATGATGTGACACTTGCTTTTTATTTTCAATAGCAGGTAATGTTTGATCAGTAATTTCTGGTACTGCAGTTGTGTTCCTACCTTTGAAAAATCCAACTTGAGAGTTATACAGCAAGCCATTATCTTCAAAGTAGGTCCTTAGTTGAGTGTGCTTCAGTGCTTCAAATTTTTCAGATTCAGATTTATTCACCATTGACCACCTGTGGTGGAAGAGGCATATTACGTGAATAGTACATTACATTTTCTTACAATAGCAGCTACCTCAATAGCTGTATCATCATAACATATTTCAATTTTAGCCTATAAACAATACCACAAACAATACAACAACTGAAACCAGTCAATGTTATCACAGAATAAAATCTTAGAAATTAATATCAATTGTTTTTATATTAAAAACTTCAGTAATTTTATAAAAAGGGTTATTAAGTAACCAGTTTAATAACTCGCTTCTGAAGCTAGGTGTGTTGACTGATCGAGAAAAATATGGTAATGCATTATATATTTTAATACTGTTGATTAGATGGGAATTCCCTATTTGTGCAAGCCTGTGCTTAGGTATGTCTAATTTGTTTTTGTATCTAGTTTTATCGAGGCGTATGTTTTCCCTCATTTCAAAATTAGTGATTTTGGTTTTTACATACATTGCTCCAACATAGATATAAAGATTAATTGCTGTTAATATTTTGAGCTGGATGAATAATGGCTGACAGTGCTCTATTCTACCTGCATTGGTCATTGCATGTACCTCCTTCTTTTGAATTTTTAGGATTTCACTTATGTGAGGAGAATGTCCCCAAATCAGTAGTCCATACTCTATTCATGACCGAAAGAGTCCAAAATAGATTACACATAAGTACTCTTTAGATACTAGGCCCATCAGTTTCCCTATTAAGAATGTAACACGAGATAATTTTTCACAGGTGTGGTGGCATGAGTTTCCCAAGTCAACTTTGAGTCCACATGAATTCCAAGAATTTTAACTGCTTTAACCTCAACCTCATTTGACAATCCTAGTATAATTTGCTGGTTTTTATTAGGGTTACAAAGCAGTGTATTTGCTGAAAACCAATTTACTGCTGCCTCCTCCATGCCATTCTGCATCATATCTTGCAGAATTAACATGTTCTCATGCTGAGCCAGCAAATTTGTGTCATCAGCATTACAGATAACAGAGTTTGGAACCCATACGGGCAAATCATTGATGACAGTTATAAAAAAGAAGGATCCTAGGACAGAGCCCTGTGGGACCCCTGTTATAACTTCTTGCAGTTGTGAATGTCTGTTATTGACAGAGACAAACTGTTTCCTATTGTTTAGGTATGATGCAGTCACTGCCACTGCAACATCTTGTACACCACAGTATTTTAGTTTAGAAAGTAAGACATCATGAAAGAAACAATCAAATGACTTACTTAAATCACACAAAAGAAGCAAGGCTTTGTTTTTATTTTCAAAGGCAGTTATTACTTCATTTACAATTGAGAGAACAGCAGTGGTGGTATTTTTTCTCTTGCAAAGCCAAATTGGCTGTCAGGCAGTAAATTATGTGATTCAAAGTAGTAGTTGAGTTGGTTATAGATGAGTGATTCAAATATTTTGGGGAAAGTGGGAACTATGGAAACTGGTTGGTAATTTTTCAGGTCATGTTTGTCCCCTTTTTTGTACTTAGGAATAACTGTTGATATTTTTAGTTTTGTAGAAAATATTCCAAACACTAGTCACCTGTTAAAAAGAAAGGCCAGTGTGTGGTTTTTTATTTTATTTATTTATTTATTTATTTATTTATTTTTCCTTAATTATGTAGTTGGACAACCACATGTAATCCATGGTTTTGGAATTGGAGAACTTTGCCACTACTTTTTTAATCTCAGTGGGAGTAATAGTCCTCCATCGAAAGCTATAATCCCCACGTTGGTGTAGCTTAAGTAGGTCAGTTGCCTTAGTACTAGCAGTTTTAATTTTGTGCCTAGTCGCTTATGGAATCCATAAAAAAAAAAAGATTAACTTCATCTGGGTTAAGAGATACATCCTGTTTGTGACACTTTGAATGCTCCTGTGCAACAACTTTCCATGCAGCTTTGCACTTATTTGGAGCACATTCAATATATGTACTTTTTTCCCCCTCTAAGCTTAATTCTGTAAGTTTTCTTGCACTCTAGATAAGTTGCTTTTTACGATTCCCTCCTCTGTTTAGATTCATATTCAGAAGTTTTATACATATGATAAAAAGACAACTTTGTTTTGTCTAATTTTAATGACTTCACCAGTATACCATTTATTGTTCTTCTTTACAGGTTTACTTTTTTGCTTAATTTTTATGCGAGAAGAACAAGTATACCATACATCTAAATAAAGAGTAATGAATTTCTCAAAAGCAGTTTCAGTTTCATTGATTCCTGTTTGACATTGGCATATGTAGTCCCACTTTACTTCTCTAAGTTTCTGAATGAAAATGTTTACAGCTTCTTCCTTCTGCCCTCTAACCCATGTTACCTTTTCCTTTGCATTGTCATCTGCATTAGAGGGTAATCCTTTAGTTTTATTTTGCTTGAGCCTAAGAAGGATTGGATCATGGTCTGCAAACCTACAACACTGATAGTGTACAAATCTCTTTTAAAGTTAACAATAATGTTATGTATACAAGCTTTGACATGGGTGAGCTTACTGTTGCTACAGTATAGATTAAACATTCTGAGGAGGTTTAGGAAAGACATTGTGCGTTTCTCACTCTCATTTGCCATTTCTACATTGAAGTCCCCACAGATAGCAATTTTTCTTTTGCCTTTTCACAACTTATTCATCATCAGTTCAAAATTTTCCAAGAAAATACCCAAATTACCACTAGGTGCTCTGTAGAGACTTGTGATGGTTAAGTTATGATATATATGATTTATACAGCTGAATTCCCCATCTATTTCAGAGCAGTATTTGCTGATATCAATTTTTGATAATCTTGTTACCCTCTTTAACAAAAATACCTGAACCATGGTTTTTTTCCATTTCCCAACACACAACATCTGCAGCAACATATCCCTGAAGAGTAAAAAAATCTACCTCATCACCCTTCAGCCAGTGCTCTGCTGCATGTATAACATCTACTTTCTCACTACTGTTCCGGTATAATTTATTCCTAACACTACATAAATTTACGTGCAATACAGTTAGTGTTTTGTTAGTGTGAGGACCTTTTTCCATCATATGTACAGTATTGAGTGTCATCTTCTGTCTTGCACCCTGGTGCAGGTCCAAAAATCCTTGAGAGGTACAGGTTTCTTGCTCCTTATAGGTCGTCCTCTAGGCTGTAGTTAGTCCCTTGTTGCCGCTGTTTCTTCCACCTTTCTTTCCACTGATGTAGGTCTTGCAGTTGCAGATACTTCAGGAAACACTACTACAGTGCCCTCCTCTACAGTTCTAGCATTTCTTTGACATGTTTTGGTAGGCAGAGAAACCTTCAAACACAGTAGCACAGCATATGTTGTATCTGACACACCATCTGATCCTGTTCTGTATTCTCTATCTGAACTGTTGTCATTTGGTAGGTCTCCTTTCTGTAACACCATCTCACAGTTTGACTGGAGTGATGTAGCTTCAGAAGCAACAGAAATTGCATTAAATCTATTTGATATTTTAGTAATTGTTTCTAAAATCTTCATTATTATAATTTTTCCCTAATTCTATTTAGTTGATAACCGTAGGTTGTGTGAAATCTTTTCCCCAAATGACTAATGTCAACAAATGTTGCATTTTTAAAACAAGTGCAGATTCCAGTATCACTGTGTTTGCATTTTTTTATATAATGTAGGCCCAATTGAAATTGTTTGATAGCTTGCAGACAGTTTTTTTTACCCCTCTTTTTATAAATTGGAACAACCTTAGATATCTCGAGAATATTAGGAGAAATTCCAAATTCTAAACATTTGTTGAAAATAAAAGCTAATGGTGAACATATTAAGTGTATTGTCTTATTTTAATGATGTAAATGGATAAACAGAAAAAGTGTATTGTTTTTCAGTAATGTAATTGGATAACCAGTAACAGTCCATGCTTTTTGAATTTGAGAATTTAACATCAGTTTTTAAAATGTATGTGGGTGTGATAGGTTTCTAGTGAAACCCATGTTCACTGGACCAGTGACCAGTAGTTCAATTACAGAAAACCTTTTTCGTCTAAAATTTTCTGTTACCTTCTTAACAGAGTTTATGAAGAAGTTATTTAAATTATCAGGATCTAGCAGAAGCACAAGTCTGTATAGAAGTGAAGCTTTGATTTATAATTGGCCGTTCCAGTTTTTCATTTATTGGGGGATACTTTCTACAAACTGTTCTGTGGCTAGTATTTTTTCCCTGTATTTTTGGTTGACAGTTGTATACATTGTTCCAACCTTTATTCCTTAACTTATCAATAAACAACCAAGGTATTCCTCTTTTTGTTTTCTCTTACCAGTATATAGTTAGGTTCTGTGTTTTTAGTGTCAAGTGCAAAGGATCATGATCTGCAAAGCTTCCATCTACAGATCTAACTGTAAAGTCTTCTACACGCAAATTTATAATAATGTTATTCAGACAAGCATTCCCATGAGTAGTACTAGGCACTTATTTGTACAGTATAATACCATCAAAATCCTTAGATAGCTACCAGCAGCTAAAGGTTATGAACTTGAGAGTAAGGAACGACAGTAAGGTCAGAGTACTGGGAAAGAAGAATCAAAGTATGAAGTATGAAGGAAAAGAAAATCAAGGAGGAATTCCAGAAGAAAATAAGGGAAAAGTTGCCAACAGATAATCTAAAAACAGGAGAAGAGGAATGGATGCAGTTCAAAAGTGCAATGGCCAAATCTGCAGTAGCAGTGCGCAGAAGAACAAGCAACGGAAAGTGATATAATGGTGTCACCTTGGTGGAATGATAGAGTAAAAGAAGAAGTGGGAAGGAAGAACAAGGTTTTCAGAGTGTGGGTCCAGGAAAGAACTGCTTTAGCAAAAGAAGAAAGAGGCAACATAGGTGGTCACAGAGGAAAAGGAGTGGATGGTGAAGTGGACAGAGGTGATGGTGGAGGACAGCAGAGGAAATAAGAAAGTACTATACAGGATGATTTTTAAAAAATAAAAATAAAGAAAGAAAGAAATCTGCAAAAGAATGTGGTGACGATGGCCAAGAATGGAAATGAGATCCTCAACAGAGAGGCTCTCAAGACAGTGTACAAAGAGTATTTTGAAGACTTGCTATATGTAAATGGACATGAGGATGGCAGCACAGTAGAAGGTGGAAAACACAGTACAGGAATGGAGAAGGGCTTGACTTGTAGAGAAGTGGAAATGGCAATAAACAAGATGAAAGGAGGAAGGGCACCAGGTGTGGAGGTATGGACAAAGTGAGTGTGGAAATGATGAAGGCAGCAGGGTAAGTTGGGAAACAGTGGCTGTATCAGGTGATATGGAAGGAAAAGAATATCGTGGAAGATTGGAGGAAAGGATTGATAATCCAATATTTAACAAAGGAAATAGGAAGGAGTGCAGAAATTACAGAGTAGTCACACTGTGCAAAGGTATACGAGAAAGCCAAAGTTGAGAGGGGAATGAGAGAAGAGCATTTTAGATTTGGACCTGGAAGATTGACAGTGTGTAATGAAGCATGTTGTGATTTATTCCTATCTGCTTTCATTACTGAACCCCCAATACCACTGTTGCATAATAATAAATATGAATGTAATTAGTCTATTATCATTTTCTTTTCCAAAACTTTTGTAATCGTTTTTATAATGTAACTAGCTGAAGTCATTTTCTATTATTTGATGTTGGAGAAGTTTGTTTAATCATCAAATATTAATTAATTAATGTCAAAAGTGATTCTTACATTTCAGATAGAATGCCAATTAGTATTTCTGTTAAAATTAATAAAATTCTTTTTGCATAATATTAAAGTAGGTTGTCCTATGTTTTACAATTAATGTTAGTTTCTGTATAATTACCATTAATTACAAAAGTATTGTTGATAAATCTATTTTGTTAAATATGTAAATGAAATACTATTAATTGAACTGAGATTTGTATATTAATTTAATCAGTATTATTTACGCTATCTTTTACTATAGCTAGTTGCATGTAAGTGTTTACTTTTCCATTATAATTAAATTAATGTAAATAATTAACAATATGCAATTTCCAGAATCATTGACTGAAAGATATAAATAGGATGCATTTGCAGCATGTAATAGAATATTGTTTCGTCAGTTGTCAGAAGCTCAACCCATGCAAGTTCAGAGTATTGTTTCATCCTCCATCTGTGGCACAATCTATGCAAGTTCAAAGTATTGTTTCAGCCGTGATCTGAGGCATGAGCCACACCAGTTGGAACTTTAATTTTGAACAGTTATGTAAAATTTCATCAGTGTTATTAGTGCAGAAAAAAATAGCTACCGTGAGTAATCCGTATTTGTGCCACACTGTGCACCTCAGACTTGTGTATTCCACACAAACTATGTAAATGTGAATTATTGACGTGTGGAATGTGCTTATCTGGTCAGATTAAGTGTAATTAATCAGACTTGTAAGCTGACCATAAATGGGTACTACTGGGCATTTATAAATCATCAAAAGTGTCAAAGAACTGCAATTCTCTGTGTTGCCTTCATCATTTGTAGTGAATTAGTTTCTGCCCCATGATATTTCAGGCAGCCACTACCTAGACCAACGATCTTCGAGAACATCGATCTACGACCAGGTAACGGCACATATGGTGCGTTGGGTTTAGGACTTCATCATTAATGACTGAAGGAACTCTCTTGGGGCTCACAATCTTTTACAAATGAAGGTGTACATAATCATAACTGTGAAAATGAAAATACTTTGTATGACACAGTAAACAGTGTAGAACAATCATTAGTGATCCACAAGTGTTACTTCAAGACAATTTTCAAAACAATCACCTATGTCTACAAATTTCAAAGCTGCATCTGCTCTTGTGTAAAAAATCTTTTTGAAGTGGCAACCAATAGAGGAAGGAGCAACACCAACATCATTGTGAAAAAATCAGCCAATCACCATTCCTAGATGGCTTGTAAACAGATGGGAGAAATTCTGCCGCAAAGTTTGAATACATTGTTGCTTTTCAAGTTCCAGATCATTGTGCAGAAAGCAGTACTTTTCATTACAGATTGGCACCAGAAAACATCGTGTTTTTAAGGTAAAGTTCTTAAAAATTAACCATGGATGATAAATGTGAAAAATTTAATCTATTATTGGATGATGGACAGCAGGAAGTAAATGTTAGCCTAATGTTGTAAAGAAAGAAGTTTGCTTGGAAAAGGTGGGAAGAATTGGTGAAGAATCAGATACTGTAGGAGACAATGGTTGTAAATCTGAATTAGATCAATATTTATCTGATGTAAGTGGAAAAATGAATGGAGAAGCGAAAGCTTCATCTACTATGACAGGTAATGTACTGGACCAGGTGGTGATGGTTTTGTAAAGTTCGTACCAGTTGAACCGCCTCGTTGGGCAAAGTTATTAATTGCGTACTTGACTCAGGAATTCAGTCATGTTAAAAGTTGCTTCAATTGAAACAATAGTAAAATTGAAAAAGATTGAGAGTAAAATGAGTAATTTGTGACAGGAATTAAATCAGAAAATGGATGAAAACAATAGGAATTTGTGTCAGAAATTTGCTGCATTAAATAATGGAGAATTGAAGCTAGTTGTGAGAATAAGATAAAAAATATAGAAGAAAATGTAAATCTTAAATTTTCTGAAATTAATAAGTCCTGTGTAAATAATTATAATAGAATTAACTTATGTGAAAAAAGAGTGGAAACTGTTGCTAGTGATTGTGATAACAGATTTCAGTCTGTCAGAAAAACTTGCACAGATAATAAAGAAAAACTCGAAAATCAGATTGGTCAGGTAAAATCATAATTAGAAACTAGGTTGGGCACAGTAGAGGATAAAGTGGAAGGAAACACTGTGTCTTTGGTAAAAAAGTTTGAAGATATGGATTTTAACTTGTAGAAATTGAGCACAAAGTGAAAGAGGTATAAAATATAAAGTATAGTGTAGGTGCCAAGGGTAGCAGTATTTATATTGTTCATTGTAAAAAGTTTAATAACCTTGAACCTCATGCTGATGTGCATCCTCTTGATTTCATTAGGGAATTTAATGAGTTACCTGAAATTTGGAATGATAAGGAGAAAATATCTTTTGTAAGGGGCTTCTTGAAGAGTGATGCTTACAGTTGGGCCGCTGGAGTATTGGATTCTTGTACTTCATGGGAAGAATTTAAGAAGTCATTTTTGAATGAATAATGGTCTGAGGTGAAACAACAGAGATTTTTGAATGAGTTTTGGAATGTGTAAGAGTCCTTTCATTTGCCACACCCTATAATAGGTCCAGACAAACTGTGTCCGCCACTACAAGGTACAGTTTTATCAGGAGGTCATGCAGGTGTAGAGGGGCACATGATTAAATTAAAACTTGGTACTTAACTTTTATTAGATGGCCGGTTGCGTTGTAGTACTCCGTCGATCCAGATTTTGCAGCAGTTCAATTCACCTTATACATGACAATGAAAAGGTGGTCGAGGTTAAATGATGAACTCGCGTAGTTGTACTTTTCTTAATAAATGTTTTTATTTCCTTATATGACAATTTTCATGTTGCAAATTACAAAACTGCCCAGCAGCAGTTTACAGAGCTGCTTACAGTCTCACATCCATGTACAGATTGCCATAACATGGCTTCCACTAAAACATTTTCTGTGTACTTGTGTAATAAGACTAATGACAATGTTTTGCAGTTTTTAATTAAACAATGTTCTTTTACTTTAAGTATGCCAATATAAATTAAAATATCACATTTAAGGTTTAACTATTTAGCTTAATGTGTGTACATGTTTCATGAAATTTGCATTTAATGTAATACACAAACTAAAAGTCATGTTTTGACTCATGTTAAATTTACTCTATTGGTAATTTCTAAGTGCACACATATGTTTTGCTAATACTGTTTAGGTGTTCTATTATTTAGACTTGTAATTTTAGTGTACTTCAATTTGTGGTTTAATTTTTTATAAATATGGATTTGTATAAAGTTGTCGTGATTTAGTTAATTTCAGTAATAGTTTCTTAGTACCAAATAGCCTGTTGAAGTGAGTGTTACATTTGTGATAAGTTGTGGTGGCGATAGCCGTAAACGACCATGCACAATCAATCATATCTTTATGACTGTCTTTGGGCGAGCTGTCTCTCAGCCGCCATAAACAATCACTTATCAGTCTGTGTTATGCTTGTGAACTGTTGATTCAATAAAGTGTTGATACACAAAAAAAGTGTGTTTTCAGTGGCTCACACCCCGTGAAAAACCCACATTGGTGACCCCACACCGAGTTTCTTGTGGTGCGGTGTGTGTTGAAGTACATTGTACTTGCCCGCACTGAGTTAATTCGCAAAATATGGCAGTATGTGATCCAACGGTTACAACAAGAAGCTTCGGTTGTGGACAGTGCAGTGTATTCGTCTTTCGGACAACCACCAGTGCTGTGTTTACCCAGTGACTGCTTTTTAACCCTCACACTCTGTCGAGTGATTTCTCAGGACAGGACAGTGTGTTCGATGTGCAGCCACATTTGATGTCGCAAATTCCCCTGCCTCACCCTGTCCGCTTTGGCCTATCACATCCACTCCTGTGGCTGGCACATCGTATCATTCTCTTATGCTGTCTCATGCTCAACTGCCCATTTCATTGGTACAATTCTGTGCCTCTGCCATGTTGGCCTTACGTGTCGTGCCTCCTCAACAACTGCAAGATCTGGCTGACGCTGCTGTGCCAGATGCTGCCTCCATTTTCGTTTGAGGCTTCAACTATGTGGTTCATCTTAGTAGAACAAATCTTTGACCACCATTCCCTGGCTGATGCTTCTCACTATCTCTGTCTCATCACACACCTGTACAAACACATCAACCTAATCTGCGATCTGGTAACATCGCATGTGATGACTCATCACTACTTCATGGTGAAGCAGACCATCCTGTAGAGTGTCACGTGCACTCCTGACAAAATCATCTTCCACATTTTGCAGGAGGAACATCTCGGCGACAGGAAGCCTTCCAAGTTGTGCAGACATTTTTGGCTGCTGCTTAGAGCAGGCAGTGCCAGATTCAACTCTGATGGCAGTCTGGACCAACAAGCTGCCTTTACTGGTCCAGACAGCTCTGGCCTACAACATCCTCGAGTCTCTGAGCAAGCGCATCTGCCTCACTGACTGGGTTCACACTGCCTTCTTATGTAAAGCCTGTCTCGACACGTCTACTCGCGCGCAAACTGCACCTCCTCGCTCCTTCACTCGGGGCCGACCTTGTCAAACCGTCTGACATTCCATGTAACCTCACAACTGAGATACTGCAGCTGGCCTCCACTGCAGAATCCGAAGATGGACCTCCGCTGCCCACTCGCTTCCCACTGGAACAGCCACCTTGCTACCTGTACTGTTTCTTCCACAGTTGCTTTGGTGCAGCTGCCAAGAAGTGCAGTCTGCTGTGCTCATACTCAAACATACCCTGCGGGGGGATGTAGGTGGCACCCCCCACTCGAAAGGGTGCCTACCGACGCTGCATTCTGTTTGCCGTACTTCCACTCAGGACGGTAACCTCTACTTGCATGACTGTGTTTCTGACATCGAATTCCTCATCGATACCTGCGCGGATGTTTCCCTGCTACCCTCTACTATGACAACTGGCCCTCTCCGCCCACATCACCCATTTCTGTGAGCTGTCACTGCCACACAACTTCGGTGTGTGGATTCAACCCCTCACTCTGTGCATCTCTCACCTGATTGCATTCTCGAGTGGAACTTTTTAGTGGCAGACATTCCGGAACCTATTGTAGGTATAGATTATTTAAAACATCATAAACATTCACCCGATGTTGTGCACCACTCTGTTTTCCACCATCCCTCAAACAAATATTTTTCATGTGATTCATTGAGCTCTGGCTCTGCTTCAACATGTACTACTGTTGTTAGTGAATATACGAAATCATCTGATGACTTGAACACGCTGCTGAATAAGTGATTTGACGAACATAAACAAGGGCTTGACCTCAGAAATGAACGGGAAAGCATCATACGCCATCTTGCCCATGCTGACTCGCAACTAACTGTGGCCAAACAACGTCTTTTTGCTCTGCGGGTGGATTGCAAGGTTAGTACCAGTGTTTCTCCACACCCGCATGTAGGCATGAGTGTGCTTCAGACAACCATCCTAACCTTGCTCCTCGCTCCTATGCTGATGTGTGCAAACAAAACACGGTTGCCAGGCCAACTGCCACAGCCAGGCTAAAACTGTATTTGCACTCTTCCCACTGGCGTCTGCTCTGCACACCATTCACAACTCTCAACCTACTGACCTAATAACTGAAACTTTAACTTCCCATGTCACTAAACAACCTGTCATTGCCAGCCCATGGGCAAACATAAATTCAAGTTTATCTCTGCTGGCAACAATTGTGCTTCTGTTCAAGCTAAAGACTCCAACACTAGTGTATGCCCACAGTCGCACAGTGCACCTGCTGCCACGCCTTCCGTAGCTCAGCCTTCTGTTTCTGCAACAGTGGCACCTGCATGCTTCGGTAGCCATCGCCATAAAATCCATCTCTGCTGACCTCCTGGCTGCTTCAGCTCGGCTGCCATCTTGTGCTGTGCCATGGGTGGTGCCAGCACCTTCCATGGTGGTTGCCTCATCAATATTCTCCCAGCTAATCCACGCACCGCAACAGCTTGGCCGCCATCTTGCTCACACACCCTGATGGTGCCCTCACCTGCAACGGCGGTTCCTGCTTCAACAACTCTACCTGCCATTCCACACACCGCAGCAGGCCGGTGGCCATCTTGCGCTCTCGCACTTGTGGCGCCTCCAGCGGATATCACAGCCAGCCGGGACAGTCAAGTGTTGCCTCCCATCCCCACGCTGGCTGTCACAACATCGTCCACCAACTCTGACGCACTGGATGCCATACCCCCCCCCCCACTGCCTCCCACCCTCGGCAGTGCATTTCTGTAGTAACTAACAGCAAGTTCCACAGACTTAGACTCACCGACGACACGCCTGTGTGTAGTATATCACGCCGCCTTTGTGCTGAAAAATTTGCGGCCATGGAAGCACAGATCACAGAATTACTACAGGCAGGCATAATCGAACCTTTTTCTAGCAGTTGGTCCTAACCCATTCACTCAGTAAAAAAAAAAAAAAAAAAAATGGTTCTTGGAGAATATGTGGGGACTGCCATAGGCTCAATGCTAAGACAATCATGGACAGGTATTCTATTCCTAATGTAGCCAATCTTACTCATGCTCTCGCTGGTGCTAAAGTTTTTTCTGTGGTTCACTGCAAATGTGCATACCATCAGATACCCATGGCTCTGGAGGATGTTGAGAAGAATGCCATCACGATTCTGATAGGTTTATACCACTACTGCTTCATGCCATTTAGACTTAAAGACGCCACACAAACCTGCCAACACTTCATCACTGAGATTCTCCTTCCCCTCAAATGTTGTCTAGACAAGGATGATTAAATGATTGATCAGTGACAAACCTGCGGTAGAATCTGAACAAGTCGAACATCGCTTTAAGCTCTCTCTTACTCTTAGATGATGAAAAATCAGCAATAGCAGTTAATTTCTTTGGACTGGGTTCAATACCTGCCTCATTTATCCTATGACCTAGGAATGAAATTTCCTATTTTATAAACTCAGATTCATCTAACTTAAATTTCATTCCTCCTGTGTGTGCAGCCTTTAATACTGAATCCAAAGTTTGACAATGTGTGAACTAGTCACAGTTTGCCACCAAGATATTGTCTACATACAGAGTTATTTTATTAGCCAGAACTTCACCTAATACTTTGTTAATAACCCTAATAAAAACTCACTCAGATATATGCAGTCCAAAAGGTACCACACAATATTGATAAGACTTACCTTCATGTAAAAAGGTGGTACATGATCAGGACTCCTTAGCCAGACTAATATTCCAATAGCCACAGGTGACATCAAAAGAAGTCAAAAACTTACATCCATAAATTTTTCGCAAAATTTCATCTATGTTACTAGGTCTGACACTTTCACTTATTACAATTTCATTTAGTTTCCTCTAACACCACTCTAATACCATTATTCTTTTTCAGGACCAGAATGAAGGGATTATTATAGCGGCTGGTGGATATCGATTCCAGACACATGCATAATCACTATCCCATCTGTATCCTTAATTGATTCAAACAAAGCCTGGGAAATACCATTAAGATCACTAGCACTGTCCAGCAAGCATCTTACAGCTACACCTTGCACTCTAGTTGACACTATCGGATGCCACACCTTATCAGTTCTACTATTGCTTCTTCTTCATACAACAGATCTTCATTAATTCTTTCCCTCGATAAGCAATCATACATTTCAGATAAATCATTTGAAGCTACTTAGGGTGGACCATATTTTATATATTACTGGATCCTAAATCAAATACTTTGTGGATTTTTCATGGGGTGTGAGCCCCAGAAAACACCTTTTACTGCGTATCAACACTTTATTGAACCAACAGTTCACAAGCATAACACAGATTGAGAAATGACTGTTAGTGGCGGCCAAGAGGCAGCTCACCCTAAGACAACTGTAAAGATATGATTGTTTGTGTGTGGTCAGTTATGGCCATCACCGCCACACAGCCCCCCCCCTCCTGCAGTACAGAGTACCCTTGTTGAGGTGAAGGTAGATGACAGGGCGGTGAGGGGACTGCCGAACCTGTCACACAAGCTGGTGAGAGGCTAGGGTTGCTCAGGCAGTAGGGGAAATACCACTAACCACACCCGAGGGGAGCAGAAAAGCTCGTGTGGTATCCAGATTAAACGAAGCAGGAGGGGAGAAACATTTCAGTAACTTGTACCTACATTGCTGAGGAGGGGGGGAAGTGCTGACGGCCGTACACAGAATGAAAATCGAGCCTTCGTGCAAAAGAATTGCAATGTTCAAAGAGAGTTGGGGAGGGATAGAAACCTCAAATTCCAGGACTGGGGCTTCAGGAAGAGGTTGAATACCGAAGCCACGGAAGGGGGAGGTGGGAAAGTGTGGAGAGACCTTGAATGGAGAGGAGGGGGAAGGAGGAGTCAGAGAGGCAACTCGAGTAGGAGGGGGGGAAGACAGAGGTGCATTGGCAGGAGACGATGGAGAAGCCGAAGAGGATGGAAGATAGGAATCTGCCTCGAACGTTGTGAAAATAGGATTGCCCTTGACTGGAGGTGAGGAGGAGGGCTCGACATGAGCAGGTTTAATGCAGTTTACCAACACAGTGGAGGGAGAGTTATTGATAAGCAAGGTGAAGTTGTTGGGGGAGTACCTGAGCACCCGATGAGGGCCTGAGTAAGGAGGGCCGAGCGGAGGACAGACCGTATCAGCCCATAGAATGACAAAATCGAAGGATTCGAGGCTCTTGGGAATAATGACCTGTGGAGGAGTGTGACTGGAGAGAGGTGTAGGGCAGATCCTCACGCAATGCTGATGCACCCGGTCTACCAGGGTGGGGAGGTCAGACAAGTGAGGAATGGGAGAGGGGGAGATGAGTTCGCCAGGTAAAAGTAAGGATTGTCTGTAGACAAATTCAGCTACAGTGCCACAGAAGTCCTCTTTGTAACCAGCCACTGTGCCCAAGGGGACTGAGGCACGCCAGTCACGGTCTGCACGGCCGCTATGGTCAGGGGTTCAAATTCCCCTCGGGCATGGATATTTGTGCCATCCTTAGTGTTAGCTAGTTCATAAGTAGTTTGTAAGTTTTGGGACTGATAACCCCGTAGTTAAGTCCCATTAGCTTTACAAACATTTGAACATTCCTCTTTGTAGGTTGCTTGTAACCGAAGCAAAATGAGGGGAAGCACCTCCGTCCATAGATAGTTGTGGCACCAGAGAGAAGTTTTAAGGGTTCTGTGCCACCGCTCTACCAGTGGTGTAGATGCGTTTGGTGCTGCAGAAGTGGCAAAGTTTGGAAACTGGCAGCCTTGTCTGTGGTGATGACCAAGGGAGAGCTGAACTGAGAAACCCAAGAATGAAGGAAGCTTTAGCCACTGTCTCTGCCATGATATTGTTGAAAGGGGTGGCCTTAGCACAGCAGGTCGTCCGATTGATAGTCGACTAGACATAGCGGAAACTGTCAGCCAGAGGAAGAGGGCCGATGAGGTCAATATGGACATCTTCAAATCTGCCTGTGGGAATGGCGAAAGAACCCAAAGGAGGGGAGGTGTGGGAGGTGATTTTGTTGCGTCGGCAGGTAATGCAGGCCTAAGCCCAAACTTGACAGTCTCGCTTGACATCTTGCCAGATGAAACTTTCAGTGACAAGTCTGGTCGAGGCGTGGATGCCAGGGTGCGAAAGCTTGTGTTTGGAAAACCTCTTGCTGTAAGGGGTGAGGGACGAAGGGGCGAAGCTTGCGTGTGGAATAAGACCAAATTTTGCTCGTCATCCCAGGAAAAGAGGTGTGGACAGGGTGGAGAGAGGAGAAATGATCAGAAACTAGTTGCATGATCTCGTCATCAGCTGATTGGAGAATGGCAAGGTTAGGAAAGACACGGCATCAACTCGGGAGAAGAAGTCAGCTACGATTTTGTGAGCACCCTTGATGTACCTGACACCAGTGGTGAACTGGGAGATGAAATCTAGGTATCAGAAGCATCTACGAGGAGGAGGCGAAACTCCAGTGAGGAAGCAATGTGCAACAATCTTTAAAACAAGCACACAACCCCGACACGATCAAAGATGAAAACTGTCAGCATATTGATAATGAACATCAGTTTTCAACTGATGAGGTTGGTTTACCCAGTCCCAGTAGCTAGAAGTGCATGCCAAAATTTCCGTTTTTTTTTTTTTTATGCTAGCTCCACCAGAACCCTGTGACATTCTGCAACAATTTTAGACCTTGTTGCAGGAGCTGCCAGTGATCTCAGGGCTGCCTGGCTGTCTGAATAGATATACAATCTATGTAGTACTTATGCAAATTCTCCTCCACACACGCCCTGATGGCAGTTGTTTCGGCCTGGAATACTGAGGCCAGTTTCCCTAGAGAGATAACGCCCTCCAGTCTTGGCTGCACCCCGTATACCCCGGACCCAATGCCTTGGTCTGATTTTGACCCATCTGTGAACCAGACAATATCCCCCGTACGGTGTCTATTTTCTCCCACTGCTCCCTACTTCCAGTTGTTATATTGAAAGGCTTGTTGAAGCAGTATGGGGTTATAGTATAGTCGGCTGGCATTTCCCCAACCTTTCCTATATTTACCTCACTCACTATTTTAGTATGTGATCCTGCAACCTGAATGGCGATAGAAATGAATTTTGCTGGCAGAGTTTCAAACCCGGTATCTTTCGACATTGTATAAGAGCTACAAATATGCCATTTTATCAGCAGTAGTGTGATGTGCACATGCTCGGCTAGAGGAAACAAATAATTCTGTGCTTCCTGGGACTCCAATGCTGGACATATCATCAATATTGACCTTACACAAAATGTCAACCACAACATTCTCCTTCATTTGTAGCTAGGATCATGCTGTTTGTAAAGACCTGGAAGGGTTTGGTATGCTGAAGAAATAATTAAGTGATTGGTTATATTGAAAAGTTAAACTACAGAGAAAAATTGGAATGAAAGCTCGACTTCCAGCCAATATTTTTTTTTTTTTTTTTTTTTTTTTAAATCTCAAGGGCACTAAAAATAAGATATGTAGGTCCTGTGACCTTACATGACAATGAATTAATAACTATGCACAATATGATGTCACATATTAAGTATGTCCACCAAAACTTGATACTGCAACCTGAATGACGATGCAAATGACTTTTGCTGGCAGGGGTTCGAACCCATCACATTTTGCCAATGTATTATATCTATGAATATATTTATTGTTTCGTCAGCAGTAGTGCAATGTGCACATGCTGCCAGGGACTCCAACCCCATGCACATGGATGTTTTTGACATTATACGACGTAGCAACCACCACATTGTCCTTCACTGGTAGCTGGAATCGAGCAGTTTGTGGAGACATGAAGAGTTTGCTTTCCTGAGGAAAAAAATAAACTGATGGGACAGCATCCTATCGAAAAGTTAAAATTCAGAGAAAAATTGGAATCAGAGATCGACTCCTAGTCCTGTGCCAATATTTAAAGAAATCTAAAGGCCATTAATAATACAAAATAAAGGTCCTGTAACCTCACATGACATTGGTTCATGAATGAAAATGTCATTGTTATTCTAAAAGAGCCTATTACCCACAGTTTCTGCAACAACATATTCCTTCTCTGACAGCAAAACTGAATCAACTCTGTTCCAGTCAGTAGCAAATGAGCCAGTTTAATTACAACACACATGCATTCTATGCTTTGTATTGCTGTAGGTGAAGAGGATATGTATGTGGCACTTAAAAACTTGGTCATTACAAGCTAGCCCCTGTGCAACCAAACACCGAATTTCGCTCACAGAAGTAATAACTGCTGACTGTGATGCCTGTGCTGAATGAAATGTGAAATATTATATAAAACTATTGTGTGTGGCATTTTTACCAATTTAGCAAGCACTAGACAAACGTCTTTTGAAAGCTGGAAAACAGGTTATGGTGATGAAATGACCGTAACAAAGCTCTACGTCTATGTTATCTGTGGATGCAGTAGTCTCAATATGGGTTCAAGAAGTCAATGAAAGTAACATCTCAAAAACTGGTTGTGATGAAAGAACAATCATTAGAGTAACCCACTGTCTATGTTATATTTGGAACAAGCGTTTGGTTGTGAGTTGATTAATCTAACAAATTTTTAGACTGAAATAGCTGGAAAGAGTGAAACAGATGGTCTGTAGTGAAACCCAAGAATATGTTAGGTTGTGAGGCAACAGTTAGGTTGTGAGTTGGAGATGTCATTAAAAGGGAAAGCTGGAAAACTTGTGGTCATGGTATGATGGATAACGAAGCTCAAGGTCTTGGTTATGTGTGGAAGCAATGGGTCAGATTTGAGATGAAAATGCAATGAAAGTGAAATCTGAAAAGCTGGTTGTGGTGACAGAATGATCTTTACCTTAACTCAAGGTCTTTGTTAGACTGGGAACAACTGTTTGTTTGTGAGTTGTTAAAAAGATATTTAAATTTTTGTATAGCTTATGGGACTTAACTACGGGGTCATCAGTCCCTAAACTTACAAACTACTTAGCTAATGAACTAGCTAATACTACAGACCGTGACTGGCACGCCGCAGTCAACTCGATCCAGCAAGTGAAGACTAAAACAGTTGGATAACGAGGATGTTCTTTAGCATCAAGATCTACATTAAAAGTCAGTAAAAGTGAAATCTGAAAAGCTGGTTGTGGTGGCAGAATGATCTTTAGCATAACCTCAGATCTATGCTATATCTGGAATGATTGTTTAGTTGTGCATTGGTAAATCCAACAAATTTGAAGATGAAATAGCTGGATGAGGTGAACAGATGGTCTGTAGCAAAACGCAACATCTACATTAGGTTTGAGGCAACAGTCTGGCTGTGAGTTGGTGATGACAATAACAGTGTAAGCTGCAAAACTTGTTGTGGTGTTGGTATGATCAGTAACAAATCTCAGGATCTAGTTATGTGTGGAAGCAACAGTGATATGGGCTGCAAAGGCATTAAAGTGATATCTGAAAAGCTGGTTGTGGTGACACAATGATCTACAGCATAACTCAAAGTCTATGTTAGTTTGGGAACATCCGGTTGGTTGTGAATTGGTAAATCCAACAAATGTTTAGACTGAAATAGCTGGATAAGGTGGATGGTCTTTAGTGAAACTCAAGATGTACATTAAAATTCAATAAAAGTGAAATCTGAGAATCTGGTTGTGGTTAAAATAAAAAATATACAAATTGTGTGCACACTGCAAGTACACAATACCGCGTACACACGCTCGACACGCGCGCGCACACACACACACACACACACACACACACACACACACACACACACACACACACACACACTCGATCGCACATTCATGCACCACTCAAAATAGGTGAGGTTTGGGATAGAGAGGTAAGAACTGTAAGGTATTGGGGGGGGGGGGGACAAACAAAAAGGGAGTTGTCATTGGTTGAGGTCTGGTTGATTTTGGGATCGGAGAATGTATTGTAGGGATAACTCCCATCTGTGCAGTTCAGAAAAGCTGGTGGTGGATAGGAGGATCCAGATGGCCCGGGTTGTGAAGCAGCCATTGAAATCAAGCATGTGCTCCGCTGCATGCTGTGCCACAGGGTGGTCCACCTTGTTTTTGGCTTCAGTTTAGCAGTGGCCATTCATCCTAATGGATAGCTGGTTGGTGGTCATGCCAATATAGAAAGCTGAACAGTATTTGCAGCACAGTGGGTAAATTACGTGGCTGCTTTCACAGGTGGCCCAGCTTCTGATAGGGTAGGATAAGGCTGTGACAGGACTGGAATAGGAAGTGCTGGGTGGGTGGATTGGACAGGTCTTGCAGCAGGGTCTTCCACAAGGATATGATCCCTGTGGCAGTGAGCTGGGTTTCGGGGTGGCATAAGAATGAACTAGGATGTTGTGGAGGTTGGGAGGGCGATGGAACACCATTTTAGGAGGGATGTGAAGGATCTTGGGCAGGATGTCTCTCACTTCTGGGCATGAGGATAAAAAATCAAAACCTTGGCGAAGGATGTAATTTAGTTGTTCGAGTCCAGGGTAGTACTGGGTGACAAGGGGAGTGCTCTTTTGTGGATGGTTACTGGTGTTAGGAGGAGGATTTGGGATGTGTGAGGATATGGCACAGGAGATCTGTTTGCGGACTAGGTCTGTGGGGTAGTTTCTGTCTGTGAAGGCCTTTGTGAGACCCTCAGCATATTCAAAAAGGGATTTCTTGTCACTGCAGATATGCCATCCATGGGTGGCCAGGCTGTAAGGGAGGGATTTTTTGATGTGGAAGGGATGGCAACTGTCAAAGTGTAGGTACTGTTGGTGGTTGGTAGGTTTAATATGGACAGAAGTGTGGATGGAGCCACAAATGAGGTTGAGGTTGACATCCAGGAATGTGGCATGGTAGGTTGAGCAAGACCAGGTGAACTCGATGGGGGAGAAGGAATTGAGGTTCTGAAGAAAGGAAGATAGGGTGTCCTGGCCCTGAGTCCAGATCATGAAAATATCATCAATGAACCTGAACAAGGCTAGAGGTTTGTGGTTTTGGGATACTAGGAAGGATTCCTCCAGACGGCCCATAAACAGGTTGGCATAGGAGGGTGCCATGCTGGTGCCCACAGCTGTGCCTTGGATTTGATGGTAAACTTTCCTCTCAAAAGAAAAGTAGTTGTTAAATAGGATGAAATTGGTGAGGGTTATGAGGAATGAGGTATCAGGCTTGATTTCAGAGGGACATTGGGAAAAATAGTGTTCCAGAGCGGCAAGGCCATGGGCATGTTGGATGTTGGTGTATAGAGAGGTGGCATCCACTGTGACAAGTAAAGATCCAGGAGGTAAAGGGGTGGGAATGGTGTAGAGTCGGTCAACGAATTGGTTGGTATCCTTGATGTGGGAAGATAGATTTTGGACAATTGGTTGGAGGTGTTGGTCAACTAGGGCTGAAATTCGTTCGATAGGAGCACATTAACCAGCTACAATAGGGCATCCAGGATTATTAGGTTTGTGGATTTTGGGGAGCATGTAGTAGGTGGGTGTGCGGGGTGCTGCTGGGGTGAGGAGGGAGATGGATTCAGGGGAGAGTTTCTGGGAGGGGCCATAGGACTTTAGTAGGGATTGGAGACCTTGTTGGACTTTGGGGATGGGGTCATGCTAGCACAACGTGTAGGCGGAGTAGTCAGAGAGTTGGCGGAGCCCTACTGCCAGGTAGTCACTGTGATCCATAACTACAGTGGTGAACCTTTATCTCCAGGGAGGATGATTAGGTCAGGATTAGTTTTAAGGCTTTGGATGGCTCTTCTTTCTTCTGCTGAAAGGTTTGAGTTCTTGGGAAGGGGCATGGGAAAGGATGGTGAGGACAAGTTGGAGGTGATAAACTCTTGAAGGGTAACCAGAGGGTGGTTAGGTGGGAGTGCAGAGGGATCTTTGTTGGATGGTGGTATGAATTGGTACAGGCAGGGTTCAATATTGGGATTAGGTAGATTACAGTCATAGGGATTGGTGGCAAAGTAGTGTTTCCTATCCACAAAAAACCTAAACCCCACTGAAGTTTCTGTTTTATCCATAGACCTACACCGCAGTTCAATCATGTTGGTCTTGTCAAAGACCTGCACTCCTTTTCCCGATCCCTATGATGGAAATAATTCCACAATTCTGAAAAGAACAGACACCATATCAATAATTGTAAACAGCCCTGGCTGCGGCTAGTTAGAACTGTTTATCTTCAGAGTCCCCACGCCCTACATTAGTTAGCAGCTTCCTTACATGTGACGCCCTCCAGAAAGGAGATAGAGGAATGGCGATACAAGTGTATTTATCAACTGTTGTTTCCTTATTTGTATTCCAGTTTTGTATTGAAGTTTGCTTACCAGTAATTAAAAGTTACTATGACTATTGTTTAAACATCATAAAATATTCAAGTTGGAAAATAATTATAACTTTCACAACATATTGTTCACTTTGATTTTAACAGAGGGGTGAAGGCATTGGAGGCTGCTTTAAACATTTTATGTTGACTGACTGTTTTGAGGTAAAGATGTCAGATGATATGTGATTTTCTTGAGTTAAGAAAGATCATTCTGGCGTCATTGGTTTCCCATGTTTAGGATGTCTTGAATGTGGCATAGGTGGTGAAATGTGATTTTTTAATCATCGCGTAACATTTTCATTCATTAGGCAAGATTCAGAAGTTGAATGCAGGTGACCTGCATACTCTATTTATATTTACAAGTAAAAAATCAAAAGAGTGACTATTATTACACTTTGTTTCAATGTGTTAAGCTCTCTTATCATTCACTCTTTCCGTCATCGTAGCCACTGAAAATGAGGAAATTAAAAATTATGAACATAAAGATTTCGTTATTACAATGTTTTGATTTCAACTATGTCGACCTAGCAGTTGTGCCATTGGAGCTGCTGAGTACGTGTGTGTTATTGAAAATGAACCATTTAAACATCATCATCCCTAGAATGTGATTTCACAAAACGTTGTTACTTTTGTGTGGCATTTCTAGCATAGCATCCAATCGGTACACAAGGCAGAAGATGTTACTGCTGCAACTTTTGACTTTTACTTATTTCATGTGTAATAGGAAATTTTACATCTGACTTGCAGATATGATAAAAATTATTACCTTTTACCATCCTTAACAGCATTGTAGACTTTTCTTTTGTTTTAATCTGTGGCAAGACACATTTCGACTTGACTAACTTCCATGGGCTTCCTTGTATAATTATTATTAAAAATCGATACTTCAATATTCGTCTTCAGGTGCTCGTATAGCATATCTTTTAAAGGAATTAGACTCTGATACATGACTGTTTTAGCCGCTAACAACTGATATTTGCATATATTACAACATAACTATCAATTGTTTGTTGAAATTCAAAGCAGTTTCGTAAGAACTAGTTTACAAATTTTTAATACGGAATACAAAAGAGATACACTTATACTGTACAAACACAACTCTAAACAAAATCGTTCCTGTCAGGGGTGGGATTCGAACAGACTCAAGAACTGTTGTTCTTTGTTAGCCTACGCGGTCTCCAAAGGCTGGAGCCACATATGCTTAGGAGCCGAGGTGTGGCGTCAAGTCTGTCACCACTGGTGCTCCTTTTCACGGCAATACACGTACTTCCTCCTGGGGTGTTAGCAAGACTGACAGGCAGTATACACATCACGGCAGCTTCAATGGCTCCCTGGGAGTGGTCTGTGTGAGACAGAGCTGTTGCTCTGATTGAAGAAGGCTATTCATCAATTAGAGACACTGGTAGGTGGTATGGTGTGCCACCTACTACTGCAAAGAGATGGGGGAAAAATTATATCAAACGAGGCACTACCGCAAATAATTCCAGGCTCAAGCAGAAAGAGACTGAGCAGACACCAGCAAGATGAAGAGCTAGTGTACAAGAGTCGAGAAGTCCCCATTTGAATGCGAAGCAATTATGTTGAGAGACCAACTTCCCTGGTTATAGCAACACAGTTTACCGAAGGCTGAAGGAATCTGGTCACACACAAAGATGTGCTACAAAGCAGGAACTCAGTGAGGAAAATATTTTATACTGATTACCAATCACAGAGCTCCATTTGCAATTGGCATGGGAAAATATTATTTTTACAAATGATAAGGTTTTTTCCAACAGGTAAAGATGGTCCAAGGGTAGTATACCAGCCACAAGAAACAAGGCATTGCAAAAAATATCTAACGATGAAAAGAAGAAGTGGGCGGCTGTCAGTTTCCTGTTGGGGATGGATTTCTGCAATTGGAGCAGGAGTGCTTCACAGGAGTGAGGGAAACCTCGATGGCAAGCAGTGCATTCATTTGATGAAGAATGTTATGCTGGCTTCAGTGCAAATGCTGTACGGCAATGGAGAATTCAGACTGCAGGAAGATCATTCACCTGTCCATAAGTTGGCATTCGTTCAGCAGCAGTTGTCAGACATGGGTGTCAACGTCGTGGACTGGCCACCATGGTGTGCAGATATGAACCCCATGGAAAATATGTGGGCTGAAGTTGCCCAAACATTATCAGATAACTGGCCACAAAACCATCTGACCACAGTAGACACTCTTTGGGACTCTGTTCTTGAAGCCTAGGAAGAAGTTTCCTCTCCTGGCTGTTACGTCCAACACCTAATAGAGTCTATAATAGTTTTTATATAATAATAATAATAATAATAATAATAATACTATTATACTAAAACCATTATTTTTCCATACATAATCTTTGGTTGTTCAGTGGTAGATGTTTTAATTGCTCGCCTGCCTTTAAATCATCATGAAAACAATATTAGGACGTCGGATTCTTGGGAGTTTTGTGGAAACTACAAATACGACATGTTTCATTTTATACGTATTTATTTATATTCTTCTTGAAGCACACAAACACAGCAGTAATACATTTTTAATACTTCTTGTTACATAATGACAAAAGTAAACTGCATGACTACACTTAGACTGTCTGACAACAACTCTGCAACTGACTGATTACTCACTGAGTTCGCACCAATTTGCGTGTATTCATACATAGTAGTATTTCTAGAACCTTCTAGAACACAGAAGTTACAATATTTAATATTTAACAATTTGTTCATGAAACACATAAATCTTGCTTTACATAAAGATACACAAAATTATGACAAATGCAATAATAGATTTTTTATATCATAACAAATAAAACAAAAGATCGTAAGTAAACAACAATTAGCGCAGTGTTAATATATGTTTAGATTAATGTTCAACATTAAGCTTATGACTTTAAATAATTAATTAATTTAGTTTGTTAGAAGACCCTAGTAATGCAAATGATAATCAATTTTACTTGACAGAAGAGCCATAAGATGCTTATATATTATAAATATGGAATATTAGGTTACAATACTGCAATCAAATGTGGTATCGTACATTTCATTAATCGAAACAAACGAGACCCCCTTGGCTAAATACATTACAAGTCCTTGCCATGATACATGACTAAAGTGAAAAATAATGAAGGATTCTCTATGAAATATTTAGAGCACAGAAAAACAGAAAAGCTCTTTTTTTTTTTTTTTTTTTTTTTTTTTTTTTTTTGGTCCATTGTTTGAGACAGTGACACTGAAAAGAAGACATGAATGTAGGCTATCCCCCATCTCCCATACATAAATGTTAGTTTCCCAGTCAATTAGTTAGAAGAAGCCTGAGCAAGCTTTCTGTAAGGAAAGGTGTAGAACGAGATTATGGAGACTGAAGAAACAGGCAATAGATTGTAAGCAAGAAGAGGCAGTGGTAATCTGAGAGAAAATTAATGGCTAGAGGAAGAGAAATGGGTGAAGGAGTGATGGAAGACACAGGCAGAAGAAAGTGCCAATAGGAGAAAAAAATGAAACACTGGTGGAGAGACATATATAGACAGTTACAGTGAAAGGGAGACGTGTGAAACCTCCTTCATGGTGAGACAATGGGTAAAAGAATTTAGAATGTTCTGTGTTAAAAGAATGTGAATATGCCCACATGCCAACATTTTTGTGAGGAAGGCAGAATAAGGACTAAGGCAACCTGGTTACCCACTTTTCTCTCAGAGTCATTTAAAATGGAAGATACTTGCCTTTTTTGTGCACCAATAAGAGCATTTATTGTTTGTTGCATTATGAGGAAATTTCAATAGCAACTTAAAATTTTATTTATATTCAGAGGTATTAAACTGATCTCAAATTGAAATTAAAACAAGATGCATGACAAAATCATCCTGCTGGTTACAGTTTACATTGGTTGTCAAGCAGATATTAGTAATGTATTAGCATCTGTAGTATATGTTTGTTCCACTCAAATGTGTGAAGATTCTTCTCGTTTTTCTTAAAAATGTTTTATTGGCAACCACTCAACAGCTCAAAATTGTTCTTCAGGTTTGATGTTGGCTATAGAAATTGATTACTCTGCTCCATTATCTATCTTATAAGCAAGTTCTTCTTTGACTAACTCTTATGCTGACTTCATTTTTTTTTAATTATATGCATTCATGCCAACAGTTTGAATTGGAACTGAATTCTGACATCATATGCTGGATAGCTTGATATTTCATAACATAAGATATCCAATATCTTCCAATTTTGTTTTGAGTTCCCTTATTTTTAAAACCTTTTTGATATTTAGCCTTATTATGATGGCATCATTTTTGTCTCAATTTTTTTTTCTTTTACTCATACACACTATCTGAAGGTAATGAAGTGAGCCACAGAAAGGCACACATAAAATGATTCTTGTTTTCTTAGCTTTCAGCATTACAGCCTTCATCAGACCCGGAAACACAGTCATAATACATGAACACTGTCTTCACTGCTGCAATTAGGCTGTGATACGTTACAGGCTATCAGAACATTGCAGTTTCGCTGCAGTGGTTGGAGACAGCGGTCATGCATGTATGTCTATCTAGCCTATCTGAGGGAGTGTGGGTGTGCTTCTGTTTCTGACAAAGGCTGTATACAGCAAAACTAAGAAACCTAAAAGCCTTTTATGTATGACTTTCAGCAACTCGTTGAGATGTCTGTGTGGTAAGTAGCAATCTATCCATTTCAAAATACTGTCATAATCTTTCCTGAAGTTTCCATTGTTTGAACACAGGAAAGAGTGGCTGGTAACTGGGAAGACTATTTCAGTCTTCATTGTTTTTACCTGAGTATAGCTAACCATGAACATTTTGCACCTTATCATCATGTTGATATTTTTATTTTGTCCTACACATCCATCTGCTACTTGGCAGATGTTGTCATAACCAGAAAGATTAACAGCTTGTAACTTATTAAATACAATGAAAGTCAATTTACTTACTGATTTCTTGCCTTTATCTTTTGTCTATTAGGAGAGTTCACACAGTAACCTGACATGCCTTGAAAAACTGAAAGGTTGTATCGGTAAAATTGTCAGGTTTAGTTGGTATATAACCTTAGGAATAACAAGGTTCTTGTGATAATTGAAATAAGAGAAGGCCGCCTGGTACAACATTTATTCTCATTTCTTGTAGTTATATCACTAATTTTCAGTCCATACTTTGCTGTTACAATTTATTCCACTAAGATTCTACTTCCCAGTTCAATAGATGTGCTACACTTGACTAATAAAATACTATGTTAAACTGTGTGCATAACAGTTTCTTGAAAAGCACTTGCGTGTGTTTCTCTTGATCACCTCTTTCTGCATTGAACATTTGCCATAATTTACTGATGCTAATGCTGTTGTCAGATGTATAAGAGGGTTTCTTTCTCTTGAATATTGCAATTTACAGGCCATTTAGACTTCAACTGGAGGTCTTAACCACTTCTCTAAGTGGACCATATTTGATCTCCCTTTTAATCCAGCTTGTATTTCTACTTGGACATTGGAATTTTTTTTTTTTTTTTTTTTTTTTTTTTTTAGAAGTTTTTGAACGCCCCTATGATCCTGTGTTTGGTTAGTGGTACCAACACATTGAGGAATGTTTCACAACAGACTTGTAGATTATTTTCACATTGGTTGTAATACTGTATTTGAAAGTGCTGAATTTTGCTTTAAGGTTTCTTTGGTTCTTCCTCCTCTTGGGATTGGGCTTATCAGCCAACACATATTTGAGAATGAATGCTTCTTGCATGCTCTTTCAGGGCTGGAGTAAAATGTGTTGGAAGTCTTTGATATGAGACTTCATAAACAATGAGCATTGATAACCAACTCTGTGGCTACTTGTAGTATATTTAGGGGCTTTATTTGAATACCTTCACACAAAAACAATGAAACCACTATAACTTGTCTATAAACCTTTCATAAAGAGCTCTCAAACCTCAGATAACAGATTTACAGTAGTCAAATAGTGAAGTCATGTAACGTCTTGTACAGACACCCTTCATTAACCTGACATGACCCACATCATTACAAAGTGTCATATTCATGATCTGTGGAACAAGTATGAATCTAATCTAATCATCCAATATAGCCAAAGAGTCATGGAAAATATTAAACAAATTCCAAAAAGCCATCCATGAGCCAGAAACTGGAGTTTATAAACATCAGACATGAAGGGAAGATAGTTAAAGATCCCAATGAGATCTGTAATATTTTTAGTAAATATTTTATATCTGCCACTATTCAATCCATTGAATCCCACAAAAGTAAGTTATAAGAAAACTCTGTGCCCCATTGAAGATCCACACCTTTAAATTAAAAGAAGTGAAAGAAAAAAAATAGTCAGGATCATAAATAACCTAAAGAATAAATACTCATCAGGTTAAGATGGTTTGTGCAGTGTTGAAATTAAAAAATGTTGTAAAGAATTAGGTAAAGTAATAACACATCTCATTAACTGCAGTATAAGAGAACATACCTTTCCAGATGTACTGAAATGGAGAACAGTGAAACAAGTGCATAAAAAAGGTTCTAAGGAAGAGGTTTCTAACTTCAGGCCTATATCATTAATACCAGTCTTCATCAGAGTATTTATAATGGTGCTGCTAATGCAACTTAGTGACTTTTTACCAAAAAATAACTTACTTACTGCTTCCGAAAGGCAATTACTGTCACAGCAATTATGGAGTCTATCCATGAAGTGTATATAGACCTTGATCAAGGAATGTAAACAGCAGGTATATTTCTAAACCTCACTAAAGCCTTTGATTCAGTAAACCATGAGTTACTTTTAAGCAAACTTGAGTCCTACAACCTAAATGTGACATCTATTCAAATGCTGGCAACATACCACATTAACCATAAACAGTGTACAAAGTTGACCTAAAAAAATCAATGATTAGGTCGTAAACAGCCAATCCAAATATGAAACAGTCACATGAGGTGTACCCCAGGGCTCAGTTTTAGGATCTATTCTTTTTCTAGTGCATGTAAATGACATGGAGCTGCCTCACAAATCCCGGTTAGTGATATATACAGATGATATCTCACTGTTATTTTTTGGCAAGCAAACTGATGAATTAACATTGGTGTGTAAAAGCACAGTAACTCAGAACCTCTTTATCCTGGTAATGGATAAAGATACTTAAATAACTCTACATTATCTTAAGAACAATTTGTAGAAATGTTGACAATTTGAAATGAATAAAAAATATAGAAATGGCATCCTGCAATTTGTAGTTTTAATACCCAAAAATCTCCCCCCCCCCTCCTACCCCTCCCTATCTCCCTCAGGCACCACACATGAACAAGTGGTACTTTCATAAGTCATGTAAAGACCACACTACAACCACAAGTAATGCATGAATACCAACCAATTTGCTCAATTTGGCTGGGCTGCAGGAAATTGTTTATATTTAAATTTTGAAACTGTACTGTGGTATGGCTACAGTTAGCCGTCTCTTTGGATAAGTATGTAAATGTCAGGGTCTCTTCATATCTCTAAGCCCCTTTAGTCTACCTACAATTACCCTCAATAGAAGCCAAGATATGAGCTCCTGTAGAATCAAATATTTGCACATGACTTTTTGAAACATATGAAAACCAGGTCTAAACAGCCTTGCAGCACCTAACCTGCATTTGAAAAATTCTCTTACTCTGCAACCACAAATACCTGCAACCTATCTCCCAAACTGATACCCTTGCCCTCAAAGAACTAGAGCAGCAGGCACAATGCCACCTCAAAAAACTCTCTAACCTTTTCACCTCCTTCTCCCATCTTGGGTTACCACAATCCACCCCCTCAAATGAGAGCCTCCAAACATACCCCACAGCCCTTCATAGCTAACAAATCCTGCCTAGCAGACCTTTTACACTTACCACAACCTCAGAAACTCTCTCCCCACCACCACACACCATCCACAACTTACAAAGACCAGAAACACAGTCATGAATATTTCTTCCAAAAGCCTCAGTCCCATAGAAGTATCAGCCCTCACCAAAGATCTTGCCTTTTGGCCCACTGCCAAATTCAACCATGTCAGACTTGTTCAGGATCTTTTCTCCTTCTCCTGGTCCTTGCAATGGAAACACCAATTTACTAACAACCCCATCACTCTGATGCATCCTAATACCAATATTAAACCCTTCCTGGCCCATTTCACTCCTCCATCCAATAGAGATCCAGCCCGATTACCCCCAAATCATCTCCTTTTAACTTTTCAGAATTTCCTAACTTCTAACCTGGCCTGACCATCACTCCCCAAATCCTTCAAAATGGATACCAACCTCACACCCACAGAAATAAATGGAATCCACCACCTTAAAACTGATCCTGATCTTATGATCCAACCTGCTGACAAAGACTCCACTACTTGGTTTTAGACTGCAGAGCATTTCCACCAACTGTCAGCTTCTTCCACTTACATACTTTTCCACAATGATCCCATTCAAAAAATTCTACAGGATCTCCAGTCCCTCCTCAAACACTTCGGTGCATACCAGGACCTGTGCCTGGAGTCTACTTCTCCTCACCCCCACCTACAAACCACACCCCCATCTTCTACATGCCCTAAAGTCCACAAACTCGACCACCCTGGACATCACCATTGTGGCCGATTATGGCACTCCCACTGAGAGATTCTCTACTCTTGTGAACCAACACATTCAACATCTTACCCATAACCTACACTCATATACAAAAAACACTAACCATTTCCTCAATAACTCTCCACAGTTCCTGTTCCTACAACACTTGGTACAATGCTTGCCATGGTTTATGCCACATCACTCTAAACCAACATCGCCAATGCTTGGCCTTGGCGCTGTGGAACACTACCTTTCATAATGTGCAACTGATCCAAGCCCATAACCTCCTCCTCCATCACCGTGACCATTTATATCCACACCCACAATTACTTCTCCCATTCACGGCACAGCCAAGGGCACCTGCACCTTCCTATTTCAACCTGTTAATGGGCCATCCAGAGGAATTGTTCCTGACTATCCAGAATCCCAAACCCCTCATCTGGTTCAGATTCTATGACAATGTCTTCACAATCTTGACTGAAGGTAAGGACACACTATCCACATTCCTTCAAAACCTCAAGACCATCTCCTGCATTCACTTCACCTGGTCCTACTCAACCTAATGAGCCATCTTCTTGACACTGACTTCCACCTCAAGTATGGCCTCATCAATACCTCCATCCACATCAAAACTACCAACCATAAAAAAAAACTCCATTTTGACAGCTGCCACCCTAAAAGTGCTTTCCATATGGCCTAGCCGCCCATACTCATAGCATCTGCAGTAACGAGCAATCCACCTCCACTGGCCACAATTACCCTCCAAACCTTATCAGAAACAGATCTCACACACCATGTCTGTCCGGTCACCTACCACCTCACTCACATACATCGTCCAGCCACAAATGAGCTCCCCTATTGCGACCCAGTACCACTCAGGACTAGATCAGTTAAAACCATGTTCCCCACCAGAATTTAGACTACCTTTCATTCTGCCCATAAATGAGAAGTACACTAATATCCTCCCGCCACCCTTTCCTATAGTGGTATTCTGCCGCCCACCAAACCTACATAATATCCTTGCCCATTCTTACCCTATCTCTGCTCCCAACCCCTTGTCCCATGGCTCATATTTCTGCAACAGACCTGCATTCAAAACCTGTCCTATCCATCATCCCACCACCACCTGTTTCAGTCCTGTCACATGTATTTCTTATCATATAAAAGGCAGGACAATATGTGAAAGCAGTCATGTTATCTACAATCTGAGCTACAACCACTGTACAGCTTTCTATTTGGGCATGGTCAGCAACAAGCTGTCTGTCTGGATGAAAGGCCATTGTCAAACTGTAATAAGGAGACAGCTGTGCCATCATGTTTCAAAGCATGCAGATGCATGTGCATGATGTGGCTCATTTCAGTGGCTACACAGCCTGTACCAAATGGATCCTCCCCACAACCAACAATTTTTCTGAACTGTGCATGTGGGAGCTCTCCCCACAATATATCCTATGCTTCCACAATCCCCCAGGCCTAAACTTTCACTAGTTCCCAGTGGCCTAGCGTGGATTTCTGACACCCGGTGCCGGCCCTCATTTTCCCGCCCCCCCCCCCCCCCCCCCCCACCACTTTTTTTTGGAACTGAATAACAACAAAAATATTATTTCAGTGTTTATCAAAATAAAATAGGGACACTGCAGGGTATTTTCCTTGAATAATTTTTGTTTCTTCAATTTTTACGTTACGCTGAACAAATCCTATTTGAAGATTATAAGACTTATATATCTCACAGCAAACAAAAGCTTCATAAATTTAAGATAGTTTCAATTAAAAATAAGTCTTGTACTGAGAAGTACACACATTGTAACATAACATTTATGAGCCTGCAGAGGTTTCATGGAAATAAGTTACAGTATTCTGAATAAAGTCAGGTGAATACTTTCGCATGTATTAGGCGGATAAAAATTTCTTGGCAGTAAGACTTCGGCTCATTAAATGAGTGTGTGTGGACAGAAACACTCCATTTTGTAGGTTTGCCAGTTTCAGACCTGTTAGCCCATTTCAAATCCACTAAATTAAGTTCTACAATACACCCATTGGCCACATAGTTCATTTATCTGGATTTACAGTAGATTTTTCGTGGATATCCATGTGTTACTTTGTAGATCTAATGGTTTTAAAGACTTTTCACTGAGAAAAACAGATTTGTATGTAGCTAGAGGAAAGAGGCAAAGTAGTTGTGATGAAATATCCTTGTCTACAGAATTAGGCCGAACCTTTCAGTATTTATAGAGCCACCAGTGAAAACTGAATTAACGTTTCCTTTACCAATAGTGTTGTAGTGAAGATTACTTTACGCGACAAACTAGAGTGTGTCTCACTTCAGCGCAGGAACAAGGACAATGGACGGTGTCGCAGATGTGGCGAAAACATGGGAAGGATCTTCACAATTTCACTATGTCCTAATCCTCAATGTTGACGAATTACAGTGGATGAAATAATTTAAATCAGAAAGTTACTCGCAATATTGAATTTACAGCTTCTGTAGTAGGTATAAATGTACTACCCAGTAGAGACATATAAAAATGTGTGTTTTATAGCTGCGACTTGAACCAGGATTGCCCGCTTTTCATGATCGCTCACCTTGTAACATATGAGGACGTTTTCAGGACCCACCACAATTTCTGTGTACTACACTGACTATATACATGACACTCATTTAGTTCTGGATTAGTTCATATCTGATGCCCTCGGTATCGTGTCAAATAGAAAGCAACGAAATCAAATCAACTTGCGCTATTGATATGGAATTTAAGAATATTTGAAGTATGTAATAACACTGATTATTTGTAATCTCCTTTTGTTTTATACATATAGTTTGTTAAGGCCACCCAGACACTTTACCAGTATTGCTCATGCTTCAATCGATCACTCTCCTTTGTCCACATCACTCTTGAGCGATTTAGAAAGCAATTGTAACCAAATGTTCAAATGTTTGTAAAGCTTATGGGACTTAATTTTGGGGTCATCAGTCCCTAAACTTACAAACAACTTATGAACTAACTTATCTACATCTACAACCATACTCTGCAAGCCACCCGACGGTGTGTGGCGGAGGGTACCTTGAGTACCACTATTGATTTTCCCTCCTATTCCAGTCACGTATTGTTCGCAGAAAGAAGGATTGTAGGTATGCCTCTGTCTGGGTTCTAATCTCTCTGATTTTATCCTCATGATCTCTTTGAGAGATATACGTAGGAGGGAGCAATATACTGCTAAACTCCTCAGTAAAGGTATGTTCTCGAAACTTCGACAAAAGCCCGTACTGAGTGACAGAGCATCTCTCCTGCAGAGTCTTCCACTGGAGTTTAGCGATCATCTCCGTAACGCTTTCATGATTACCAAATGATCCTGTAACTACTGCTACTCTCCGTTGGATCTTCTCCACTTCCTCTATCAATCCCACATGGTACGATCCCACACCTGTGAGCAGTATTCAAGCTGTGGGCGAACAAGTGTACTGTAACCTACTTCCTTTGTTTTTCGACTGCATTTCCTTACAATTCTCCCAATGAATCTAAGTCTGGCATCTGCTTTGCCAATGATTGATTTTATATGGTCGTTCCATTTCAAATCCCTCCTAATGACTACTTCCAGATAATTTATGAAATTAACTGCTTCCAGTTGTTGACCTGCTATAGTGTAGGTAAATGATAAAGTAAATTTCTTTCTGTGTATTCACAGCACATTACACTTGTCTACATTGATATTTAATTGCCATTCCCTGCACCATGTGTCAATTCAATGCAGATTCTCCTGCATCTCAATACAATTTTCCATTGTTACAACCTTTCCATATACTACAGCACCATCCCCAAAAAGCCTCAGTGAACTTCCGATGTTATCTGTAAGGTCATTTATATATATCGTGAACAGCAACGGACCCACGACAGTCCCCTGTGACACACCCGACATAACTCCTACTTCGGAAGACTTCTCTCCATTGAGAATGACCTGCTGCTTTCTGTTATCCAGGAATTCCTCAATCCAATCACACAATTGGTCTGTTAGACCATATGCTGTTACTTTGATCATTAAGCGTTTGTGGAGAACTGTATCAAACGCCTTGCGGAAGTCGAGAAACACAGCATCTACCTGAGAACCCGTGTCTATGGCCCTCTGAGTCTCGTGGACGAATAGCGCGAGCTGGGTTTCACACGAACGCCTTTTTCGAAACCCATGCTGATTCCTACAGAGCAGATTCCTAGTCTCGAGAAATGTCATTATATTTGAACATAATACATGTTCCAAAATTCTACAACTGACCGACGTTAGAGATATAGGCCTATAGTTCTGCACATCTGTTCGAGGACCCTTCTTGAAAATGGGGATGACCTGCACCATTTTTCCAATCTTTCAGAACACTATGCTCTTCTAGAGAACTACGATACACCACTGCGAGAAGGGGGTCCAGTTCCTTCGTGTACTCTGTGTAAAAACGAACTGGTATCCCATCAGGTCCTGCGGCCTTTCCTCTTTTGAGCAATTTTAATTGTTTTTCTATCCCTCTGTCAATTATTTCGATATCTGCCATTTTGTAGTCTGTGCGGCAATCTGGGGAAGAAACTACAGTGCAATCTTCCTCTGTGAAACAGCTTTGGAAAAAGACATTTAGTAATTCCGTCTGAGTGTCGTCCTCTGTTTCAATGCCATTTACGTCACAGAGTGTCTGGACACTTTGTTTTGATCCACCTACCACTTTGACATAAGACCAAAATTTCTTAGGATTCTCAGCCAAGTCAGTACAAAGAACTCTACTTTCGAATTCATTGAACGCCTCTCACACAGCCCTCCTCATGCTACATTTCGCTTCGTGTGATTTTTGTTTCTCTACAAGGCTTTGGCTACTAAAGACAGTGCAAATATCCAAGCCCGAGGCAGGTTTCCATAACCCCGATGGAGAACGGCATCGCGCATCGGAGCATAGCGCCTCAATGTGCTTGGCCACTCTGCTGCGGCTGCAATTGTAACTATTATTCCGAACATCTCTGTGTAACCAAATTCTGGCAAGAACTCTTATGTGTAGGAACGGTTGCACTAATTTCCGTTCCTTGACTAATACGTGCAAAGTGTTGTTGTTATGGTCTTCAGTCCGGAGACTGGTTTGATGCAGCTCTCCACCCTACCCTATCTCAAGCAAGCCTTTTCATCTCCTCATAAGAACGGCAACCCACATCCACTTGAATCTGCTTACTATACGAGTCTCTAGGTCTCCCTCTGCGATTTTTACCCCATACACTTCCCTCCAATGCTAAATTTACGATTCCCTGATGTCTAAGAATGTGTCCTACCAAGCGATCCCTTCTTTTAGTCAGGGTATGCCAAAAATTCCTTTTCTCACCAATTCTGTTCAGTACCTCTTCATTAGTTATGCAATCTACCCACCTAATCTTCAGTATTCTTCTGTAGCACCACATTTCGAAGGCCTCTATTCTCTTCCTGTCCGCACTGCTTATCGTCCATGTTTCACTCCCGTACAAGGCAACACTCCACACAAATGCCTTCAGAAAAGACTTCCTTACCCTTAAATTAATATTCGATGTTAGCAAATTTCTCTTTTTCAAAAATGCTTTTCTTCCCATTGCCATTCTGCATTTTATATGTTCTGTACTGCGACCATCGCATGTTATTTTACTACCCAAGTAACAAAACTCATCTACCACTTTCATTGTTTCGTTACCTAATCTAATTCCTTCAGCATCGCCTGATTTTCTAAGACCGCATTCCATTATTTTTGTTTTGCTCTTGTTAATGTTCATTTTATATGCTCTCTTCAATACACTGTCCATTCCATTCAACTGCTCTTCCAGGTCTTTTGCTGTCTCTGACAGAATTACAATGTCATCAGCAAAACGCAATGTTTTTATTTCTTCCCCCTGAACTTTAATTCCTTCACCAAATTTTTCCTTGCTTTCCTTCACCGCCTGCTCGATGTACAAATTGAATAACATCGGAGAAAGACTGCAACCCTGTCTTACTCCCTTCCCAACTGATGCTTCCTTTTCATGCCCTTCGAGTCTAATAACTGCAGTCTGGCTTTTGTACAAGTTGTAAATAACTCTCCTTTCCCTGTATTTTACCCCTGCTGACTTCAGAATTTGAAACAGTGTATTCCAGTCAACATTGTCAAATGCTTTCTCCAAATCTACAAAAGCTAAAAATGTAGGTTTGCCTTTCCTTAATCTATCTTCTAAGATAAGACGTAAAGTGAGTATTGCCTCCCGGGTTCCTATGTTCCTTCTGAATCCAAACTGATCTTCCCCGACGTCAGCTTCTACCAGCTTTTCCATTCTCCTGTAGATAATTCGTGTTAAAATTTTGCAACCATGACATATCAAACTGATGGTTCTATAATTTTCACACCTGTCTGCGCCCGATTTCTTTGGAATGGGGATTATTACATTTTTCTTAAAGTCTGAGGGCATTTCGCCTGTCTCATACAGCCTACACACCAGTTCAAATAGTCTTGTCATGGCTGGCTCTCCCAGAGACTTTAGTAGCTCTGAGGGTATGTCATCTACTCCTGGGGCCTTGTTCCGACCTAAGTCTTTCAAGGCTCTGTCAAATTCATCTCTCAGTATAGTATCTCCTATTTCATCTTCCCTTCCTACAACCTCGTCTCTGAGTTCATTTCCTTTGTAGAGCTGCTCTATATACTTTTTCCACCTTTCAGCTTTCCCTTCTTTGCTGAGAACTGGTTTCCCATCTGAGTTCTTGATATTCGTAGATCTGCTCTTCTTATCCCCAAATGTCTCTTTGATTTTCCTGTAGGCGGTATCTACTTTTCCCCTTCTTATAAATTCTTCTACAGATTTGCATTTGGCTTCTAGCCACTCCTGCTTAGCCACTTTGCACTTCCTGTCAATCTCATTTTTTAGTCGACTGTATTCCATTTTGCCTGTTTCATTTACTGCATTTTTATATTTTCTCCTTTCATCAATTAAATTTAGTATTTCCTGTGATATCCAAGGATTTTTTGTAGATCTTGCCTTTCTACCTATTTTGTCCTCTGCTGCCTTCACTATTTCATCTCTCAATGCTACCCATTCCTCTTCTACTGTTTTATTTCCCCCTGTTTCTGTCAATTGTTGCCTAAATCTCCCTCTGAAATTCTCCAGAACTTCACTTTCCTTCAATTTATCCAGGTCCCATCTCCTTATTTTCCTACCTTTCTGCAGCTTTTTCAGCTTCAGCCTACAGTTCATGACTAATAGGTTATGGTCAGAGTCTATATCTGCCCCTGGGTATGTCTTGCAGTTTATAACCTGGTTCCGGAATCTATGTTTTACCATTATAAAATCTATCTGATACCTTCCGGTGTCTCCTGGTCTCTTCCATGTATACAACCTTCTTTTGTGATTCTTAAACCACGTGTTTTTTACGATTAAATCATGTTCCGTGCAAAATTCTACCAGGCGACTTCCTCTTTCATTCCTCCTGCCCAGTCCATATTCACCTACTATTTTTCCTTCTCTTCCTTTTCCTACTACCGAATTCCAGTCTCCCATCACAATTAAGTTTTCCTCTCCTTTAACTGTCTGAATAATTTCCTTTAGCTCCTCATATATTTCTTCGATCTCCTCGTCATCGGCAGAGCTAGTTGGCATATAAACCTGTACTACCGTTGTCGGTGTTGGCTTCGTATCTATCTTGACAATGATAATGCGATCACTGTGCTGCTCATAGTAGTTTACCCGCATTCCTATTTTCTTATTCATCATCAATCCTACTCCTGTGATACCCCCAACTGATTTCGTATTTATAATTCTGTACTCACCTGACCAGAAATCCTGTTCATCCTGCCACCGAACTTCACTAATACCCACTATATCGAACTTCAACCTATCCATTTCCCTTTTTAAATTTTCTAATTTTCCTACCCGATTAAGGGATCTAACATTCCACGCTCCGATCCGTAGAGTGCCAGTATTGTCTTTCCTGATGACAACATCCTCCTGAGTAGTCCCCGCCCGGAGATCCGAATGGGGGACTATTTTACCTCCGGAATATTTTACCCGAGAGGATGCCATCATCATATGTTCATACAGTATAGCTGCATGTCCTCGGGAAAGGTAACGGCTGTAGTTTCCCCTTGCTTTCAGCCGTTCGCAGTAGCTGTGTGGCAAAGCCACATTAGCTGATGTTACAAGGCCAGCTCAGTCAATCATCCAGACTGTTGCCCCTGTAACTACTGAAAAGGCTGCTGCCCCTCTTCAGGAACCACATGTTTGTCTGGCCTCTCCACAGATACCCCTCCGCTGTGGTTGCACCTACGGTACGGCTATCTGCATCGTTGAGGCACGCAAGCCACCCCACCTCGGCAATGTCTGTGGTTCGTGGGGGTGGCCAATTAACATAGAAACAGATATATGATAATTACACATATTTTCTGTTATATGGAAATTATATAGAGCTCATAAGCTATTCATACCACAAATTTATTATTACCATACTTTATTTACCTGAATGAGTCAATAATTTCATTTGAAATGTGTTCTGCCCCTCTTACCCAAGCAACGTCAATTGTAAATAACCATAGCAAATCAGGATGTGCTTCTTGAAATTCTCGAGTTACTCGTGTGTTTGAATAGACTGCCACTATCTGATTTACATAGTAGTAACCTGAAACGAAACTGTATCATTAGGCAACCAGCCAAGTAACTCACTTTTTAAAACTAAAAAAACTCATAATGGGTCAATCACTAATTGGTTGTCCAATGTGGTTAAAAAGGTTCATCCACTACAATAAAAAGGAGGAACACAGAAATGGTGTCACTTATTCATCAAATGATATTCTGCTTAAAAGATCTTCTGTATCAAAATCACACTATTATTTGATTTCATGTAATGATGATAAAACATAGCAAAATGGAATGATTCCATCCACTGTTATAATATGCCATTTAAAAAAAACTACCTTTTCTTAACTTTGAAGTGACTTTTGTTATAAATATTTATATAGGTGATGCAATCCTAAATCTGCCAGAACTGTACATATTCATAAAATATTTTATGTAAATTTATTAGTCAGGGATTACTTAGATTAGATTTGATTAATTTTTCGTTCCGTAGCTCCATGTTGAGGAGATCCTTGTGGATGTGGAAAAGTCAAGAAACAAAATTTATAAGTTGAATAATAGATAATACTAATAATATAAATACAGATACATACATTTTAAGTCTTTTTTAAAGCTGATAAATAATAATACTAATATAGTATGAGTACATGCAACATTAGGTACAATTTAGAAATTCGCTAATGGAGTAGAAGGAGGTGGCCACTAGAAAGTCTTTTAGGTTCCTCTTAAACTGATCTTTATTTGTAGCTAAACTTTTTATACTTGATGGTAAATTATTGAAATTGTAGTATTGTATCTATGCACTGAGCTGTTGGGAAAAGGGATATATTATTTATGACAAATTTCATTAAGGAATAAATATACTGAGAGGCAGTAGTTAATATACCCAGTTCTTTGAAGAGGCTTCTACAGGACGTCCATGAATTTACTCCACAAATTATCCATATTACACGTTTTTGGACTCTGAAGACTTTTATACCATATGACATTAGGGGATGAAAGTAAGCAAAGTATGCAAGCTTGGTTATTTTTATGTCTCCTGTGTCTAATAACACTCGTATTGAAAATACAGATTTGTTGAGTCGTTTCTGCAGTTCTGTGGTGTGCTCCTCCCAAATAAATTTATTATCAAGCTGTAATCCAAGGAATTTAATACTGTCAACCACTTCTATCTGCTCTTCTTCATACTTAATGCATATGCTGACGGAAAATCTCTTACATGTTCTGAACTGCATGTAGTGAGTCTTGTCAAAGTTTAATGACAATGAGTTGACTTTAAACCATTTATTAATGTTCATGAAAATATCATTAGCAGATCTTTCTATAACTATGCTTGACGTACTTTTTATTAAAATACTTGTATCATCTGCAAACAAAATGAACTCTGCTTCTGGTAATGTAACTGATGAGAGGTCATTAATGTACACAAGAAAAAGCAATGGATCCTTGTGGGACACCACATGTAATTTCTTCACTAGTCACTTGCACTGACACCCTTTGTTTCCTGTTAGTGAGGTACGACTTGAACCATTTTGCAGCATTTCCCATGACCACATAGAATTCTAATTTACTTAAAAGGATGTTATGGTTCACACAATCAAATGCCTTTGACAAATCACAGAAAATACCTGCTGCTTGCAAATTATTATCTAATGAATTAAAGTACATTCTCACTGTAAGTGTAAATAGCCTTCTCGATACCGGAATCTTTCAGAAATCCAAACTGTGTTCCAGACAATATGCCATTTGAGGTTAAGTGGTTGAGAAGCTGCTTGTACATTACCTTTTCTAGAATTTTTTAGAATGCTGGCAAAAGTGAAATGGGTCTGTAGTTTGATGGTATCTCTTTATCCCCCTTCTTGAATAGAGGTTTAAATATCTGCATATTTTAGCCAATCAGGAAATATTCCCGTTATAATAGACTGGTTACAAAAATAACTTGAAATTGTGCTAAGTTCACAAGAACGCACTTTAACTTTGTTGATATTTCACCGTAACCCCTAGAAAGCTTCTGAACTCACTTATTAGAAAGATGTATTTAATTTTACAGGAAACATGTTGGGACTAGGTATGTGGCAATGCTCTGAGATACAATTTTGGGAGGCAATATGGGGATTGACAGAATGAGGGGAAGTGCTGGGGAGTGAGACAGGAAAGGAGCAAAGAAGGTAAAGAGTGGCAAACTATGTGGGTGAAGCGTCATGAATCAGATGGTGGGTGGAAATGTTTGAGTGGAGAGTGTAAAGACAGTGGGCTACTATAGTTTGGGTCCTGGATAGTGCGAGAGTGAAGGTCGGGGTGAGAGTTTAAAATAGGGAAAGTTTAATTTTTAAAACTCACAACCACCAACTGCGAACCAAATTCCTAAACACGCAGAAACACGAATTGTGATTGCGACTGTTTGACTCGTTTTCTAGGGGATGATATCACACGTTTGCAGCTTTCCTTCCCTGTATATGATTAACAAAACAATTTCATAATAAAATCAAGTTCATGAGAGAAAAGGGTGTACTAACTACTATTTTTGAAAACATGTGAAAGTTCACTTTATGTTGTTTATTTCACAATCTTAGAACCCTGTGGCTGATACGTCTGTACGTCAACACATTTATCAAATAAAGTTACAGCTCGTGAGCTCCCAGACAAAGACTCGTGCAAAGTATGGAAAGAAATTTGTTTGGGAATGCTTTTATCCCGAACTAGGATACCTTACAAGATGTATTACATTTAAAACTGACATCAAATGTGTCGTGTACATTTTTTCAATCTGTAACTGACATGACCTCATTGAATACTTGTGAAAATATATATTGGAATGAATATTAAAGTGAACTGATATTTACTGGATTGACTTATTTAGGAGTAGTAAAAATGTCTCAATGCAACATAATAAGCACACCTTTTAATTTCATGCCAGATGTGTCTCTGTAGTCTCCTTTATAGAGAGCACACTTGATACTGTCGAGAAACACCCAGCTCGGCCACTCCTGCCGCCCCCAGATATGTGCCGTTTGGGGTCATGGCCCCCCTGGCACCCTCCACGCTACGCCACTGCTAGTTCCTGCTCCCATCACCTTCCCCTCCCCTCCTCTTCCCTGCACCCCTGCCCAAATTCTAGGCTCATGTACATCTCCCATTCTGCCACATACTTCAGCCCTTCCCCTTTCCTTCCTCCCTGTCCATCAGACAACATTAGTCCCCCCATCCCCCATCCCCCACCCCCATCATGCAGCCCTCTCTTCCCTTCCTGCTTCCCTCACTACTGGTTGCTTTCACCTTGGCCATGCTGATTCCCACAATTTAGCCACAGCAGACAGAGATCGTGGTCATGATAGTGATTTTGTTTGTGTGTGTGTGTGTGTGTGTGTGTGTGTGTGTGTGTGTGTCTGTGTGTGTGTGTTTGTTTGTATGTTTGTTTTTCTGCCTGATGAAGACCGTAATGGTCGAAAGCTTTTTAAAGTTGTCTGTTGTGTGTGCCTATCTGCGGCTTATTGATTTGTCTCTGTGGTGAGTTGTATTCTATCCTCCTAAAAATATTGTTAAACCCTTCCTGGAATTTCCATTGTTTGACTTAGTAAATATGTTGTACATCACGATTTACATTACTATTTCCTCATCAGCCATCAAATTATTAACTTATTTCATGATGTTTTCAGGTTGAAGACTACAGCTCAGGTATGGTTGCAGCTTGTGAACTTGCAGATGAACTTTTGTCCCTTAAAGAGTCAAGTGAGCTGACAGCTGAAAAATGTAAAAATCTGAAGGAAAAGTATCAGTTTTTACAGTTTCAACTTCCACGGCAGTTTCCACAGCAAACTCCAAATGAATTACATACAGCAAAGTGCGGTGACTCAGGTATTGGAGTATTGTCAACTGTTGATGAAGTTTGCCTTGAGGTCCTCTCTGATATTATTGAGGCTATAACAAAAGAAACTGAATCACAAATGGTTCTTTAAATCTCCTTCCATGAAGAGGATATGGATAGTAACATATTAGAACAATGAAGTTTATTGTGTATATAATTTATCACACTAATTTCCATTGTCATTAAATTTTTATCGCATTAAAATGATGAATTTGTCAATAAATAATGTTTATGAATGGTTAATTTTCATTAATTTCATGATCCTCAGTTGCTCACATATGTTCTAAAAGATTTCAGAAAAATGTAACAATGGAAAGTCTAGGTTGGAATGTCAATAATATGAGGATAGGTAGCAACTGACAGTAAAGACAGGCACTTAGAAAAGACAATCATAGATATCATATTCAATCACTATGACTTTTTAGCCATAACCTTCATAGAAAAAGAGAATACATACATTCACACAATAATGCATGTGTTATGTAATGCACACTGTTGTGATGTTTGCAAACACTCGCCACATTTGCTGGAGTCACCCTCTTTTCTAGCCACAGCATAAGGCAGGAACTAGTAATCTGTTGGGTTACTTTGTCTCAAACTGTACCAGTGTAACCTTGGCTGCAGCATCCCATTTGCCTGGGATCACATTTTCCTGGCCTCATCATAGTTACCCCTCTGCTGTGTTTGCACCTACAGTATGGCTACCTGTATCTTGAGGCATTCAAGCCACCCCACCCAGGTAATGTCTGTGGTTTATGGGGACTGGGTCAAGTGAATACTGAGTTCTAAATACAAAATCATTCGGGAGTATTACAGGAGTAGGTATAACAATGAATAAGAAATAAATGCTTCGAATGTGCGTTCCCCGCGATGTCGCCAAACATAGATGCAACCATCAATCAAAGAATGTTCAAATGTTTGTTAAGCTTATGGGACATAACTACAGGGTCATCAGTCCCTAAACTTACAAACTACTTATCAACTACCTTATACTAAAGACGGCACAAATATCCATGCCCGAGGGGGGATTTGAACCCCCGACCGTAGTGGCCGTGCAGACCGTGACTGGAGCGCCTCAGTCTCCTCGGCCACCGCAGCCGGCGATGCAACCATCATGATGCTGTAAACAGAACCTGGATTCATCTGAAAAAAAAAATGATGTTTTGCCATTTGTGCACCCAGGTTAGTCATTACATACACCGTCGCAGGCGCTCCTGTCTGTGATGCAGCGTCAAGGGTAATCGCAGCCATGGTCTCCGATCTGATATTCTATGCTGCTGCAAACGTCATCGAACTGTTTGTGCAGATGGTTGTTGTCTTGGAAACATCCCCATCTGTTGACTCAGGGATCGAGACGTGGCTGCAGTATCCGTTACAATCATGTGGATAAGATGCCTGTCTTCTTGACTGCAAGTGATACGAGGCCATTGGGATCTAGCACGATGTTCCGTACTGCCCTCCTGAAACAACCGATTCGATATTCTGCTAACAGTCATTGGATCACAACCAACGGAAGCAGCATTGTCGCGATACAATAAAACACAATCGCGAAGGCTACAATCCGACCTTTATCAAAGTCGGAAACTTGATTATGCATTTCTCCTCCTTACACGAGGCATCACAACAATGTTTTCATCAGGCAATGCTGATGAACTGCCAATTGAGATCGGTTGGAAACTTTCCTTATGTCAGCACGTTGTAGGTGTCACCACTGGTGTAAACTTTGTGTGAATACTCTGAAAAGCTAATCATTTGCATATCACAGCATCTTCTTCCTGTCTGTTAAATTTCGCATCTGTAGCATGTCATCTTCGTGGTGTAGCGATTTTAATGTCCAGTGTATCATAATTATTCAATCACATTACACAGTGTAAATTTTCTAAATTTATCACAAAATAAAAATAACCAGAGAATTTAGATCCTGAATGCTCCATGTTCAGCTGTGGTCACACTTGTTTCATCCTTCATCATAAAGGATGAAGCACTTGCCCACAGCTGAACACAGGACATTCAGGCTCTAAATTTAATTTCATATGTAATTGTTTCCATGAACCACAGACATTGCTGAGGTGGGGTGGCTTGCGTGCCTCAATGATGCAGATAGACGTACCGTAGGTGCAACCACAGCGGAGGGGTATCTGTGGAGAGGCCAGACAAACGTGTGGTTCCTGAAGAGGGGCAGCAGCCTTTTCAGTAGTTACAGGGGCAACAGTCTGGATGATTGACTGAGCTGGCCTTGTAACATCAGCTAATGTGGCTTTGCCACACAATTACTGCGAACGGCTGAAAGCAAGGGGAAACTACAGCCGTAATTTTTCCCGAGGACGTGCAGCTCTACTGTATGAACATATGATGATGGCATCCTCTTGGGTAAAATATTCCGGAGGTAAAATAGTCCCCCATTCGGATCTCCGGGTGGGGACTACTCAGGAGGATGTAATCATCAGGAAAGACAATACTGGCATTCTACGGGTCGGAGCATGGAATGTTCGATCCTTTAATCGAGTAGGAAAATTAGAAAATTTAAAAAGGAAAATGGGTAGGTTGAAGTTAGATATAGTGGGGATTAGTGAAGTTCGGAGGCAGGATGAACAGGATTTCTGGTCAGGTGAGTACAGGATTATAAATACAAAATCAGTTGGGGGTATCACAGGAGTAGGATTGATAATGAATAAGAAAATAGGAATGCGGGTAAACTACTATGACCAGCACAGCGATCGCATTATCATTGTCAAGATAGATACGAAGCCAACACCAACAACAGTAGTACAGGTTTATATGTCAACTAGCTCTGCCGGTGATGAAGAAATCGAAGAAATATATGAGGAGCTAAAGGACATTATTCAGACAGTTAAGGGAGAGGAAAACTTAATTGTTATGGGGGACTGGAATTCGGTAGTAGGAAAAGGAAGGGAAGGGGAGATAGTAGGTGAATATGGTCTGGACAAAAGGAATGAAAGAGGAAGCCGCCTGGTAGAATTTTGCACAGAACATAATTTAGTTATAACAAACACCTGGTTTAAGAATCACAAAAGAAGGTTGTATACGTGGAAGAGACCAGGAGACACTGGGAGATACCAGATAGATTTTATAATGGTAAGACATAGATTTCGGAACCAGGTTTTAAACTGTAAAACTTACCCAGGGGCAGATATAGACTCTGACCATAACTTTTTGGTTATGAACTGTAGGCTGAAACTGAAGAAACTACAAAAGGGTAGGAAAATAAGGAGATGGGACCTGGATAAATTGAAGGAACCTGAAGTTCTTAAGCTTCAGGCAACAATTGACAGAAACAGGGGAAAATAAAACAGTTGAGGAGGAATGGGTAAAATTGAGAGATGAAATAGTGAAGGCAGCAGAGGACAAAATAGGTAGGAAGGCAACACTTACAAAGAATCCTTGGATATCACAGGAGATACTAAATTTAATCGATGAAAGGAGAAAATATAAAAATGCAGTAAATGAAATGGGCAAAATGGAGTACAGATGACTAAGAAATGAGATTGACAGGAGTTGCAAAATGGCTAAGCAGGAGTGGCTAGAAGGCAAATACAGGGATGTAGAAGAATGTATAAATAGGGGGAAAATAGATACAGCCTACCAGAAAGTAAAAGAAACATTTGGAGATAAGAAAAACAGCTCTATGAATATCAAGGACACTGATGGCAAACCAGTTCTCAGCAAAGAAGGGAAAGCTGAAAGATGGAAAGAGTATATAGAGAGGCTCTACAAAGGAAATGAACTTCGAGACAATATTGTAGAAAGGGAAGAGGATGTAGATGAAGATGAAATAGGAGATACTGTACTGAGAGAAGAATTTGACAAAGCCCTGAAAGACCTAAGTCGAAACAAGGCCCTTGGAGTAGATGATATTCCCTCAGAGCTACTGAAGTCTCTGGGAGCACCAGCCATGACAAAATTATTTCACCTGGTGTGTAAGATGTATGAGACAGGTGAAGTACCCTCAGACTTCAAGAAAAATGTTATAATCCCCATTCCAAAGAAAGCAGGTGCAGACAAGTGTGAAAACTACAGAACCATCAGTTTAATAAGTCATGGTTGCAAAATATTAACACGAATTATATACAGAAGGATGGAAAAGCTGGTAGAAGCCGACCTCGGAGAAGATCAGTTTGGGTTCAGGAGAAATGTAGGAACACGTGAGGCAATACTCACTCTACGGCTTATCCTAGAAGATAGATTAAGAAAAGGCAAACCTACATTTCTAGCTTTTGTAGATTTGGAGAAGGCTTTTGACAATGTTGATTGGAATAAACTCTTTACAAGTTCTGAAGCAAGCAGGAGTAAAGTATAGGGAGCGTAAGGTTATTTACAACTTGTATAAAAACCAGACAATGGTTGACAGAGTTGAAGGGCATGAAAGGGATGCAGTGGTTGGAAAGGGAGTAAGACAGGGTTGTTGCCTTTTCCCAGTGTTGTTCAATTTGTACATTGAGCAAGCTATGAAAGAAAGCAAGGAAAAATTTGGAGAAGGAATTAAAGTTCAAGGTGAAGAATTAAAAACATTGCGTTTTGCCGACGACATAGTAATTCTGTCAGATACAGCAAAGGACCTGGAAGAGCAATTGAACGGAATGGACAGTGTGCTGAAAGGTGCATATAAGATGAAAATTAACAAGAGTAAAACTAGGGTAATGAAGTGCAGTGTAAGAAAATCAGGTGATGCTGTAGGAATTAGATTAGGTAATGAAACAATAAAGGAGGTAGATGAGTTTTGTTACTTGGGCAGTAAAATAACAAATGATGGTCGCAGTACAGAGGACATAAAATGCAGAATGGCAATGGGTAGAAAAGTGTTCTTGAAAAAGAGAAATTTGTTAACAGCGAATATTGATTTAAGCGTAAGGAAGTCCTTTCTGAAGGCATTTGTATGGAGTGTTGCCTTGTATGGAAGTGAAACATGGACGATAAACAGTGCGGACAGGAAGAGCATTGACGCTTTTGAAATTTGGTGCTACAGAAGAATGCTGAAGATTACGTTGGTGGGATCGCGTAACTATTGAGGAGGTACTGAACAGAATTGGGGAGAAAAGACATTTCTGGCATACCTTGACTAAAAGAAGGGATAGATTGGTAGGACACATTCTTAGACATCAAGGAATTGTGAATTTTGCGTTGGAGGGAAGTGTGTGGGGTAAAAACCGCAGAGGAAGACCAAGAGATGGATACAGTAAGCAGATTCAGACAGATGTAGGTTGCCGTTCTTATGTAGAGATGAAGAGGCTTGTTCATGATAGGGTATTGTGGAGAGCTGCATCAAACCAGTCTCCGGACTGAAGACCACAACAACAAACAACTGTTTCTGAGCTTCGCCAGATGGTTATATGCAAATCCCTATACAGAGGAAGCCATGCAAAATTGTCATAGTTTTCTCTACATATTTGCAACTTTCGAATAATTGGACTATAAGAATGAAAAGACTGACCACTTGAAAATTCAAACAGTTGTACAATATGGTCGAAAAATAACAGTTTTATACAATGATGCCCACAGGGTTATGATATTTATTGACTTAATGGTAATTGTACAAAAACCTAGAGCACATGGTTAAAAAAATTAATAAAGCCTGTAATCGGAAGCGAACAAACTGCTAAGGTCATTGGTCCATAGTCTTACAAACTATTTAAACTAATTTATTCTAAGGACACACACGCCCTTGACCGAGAGAGGACTCCAACCTATGGTGGGAGTGGCTGTGTACTCCGCAACATTGCGCCCAGATCTCACGGCCAGTCCCGCGCGGCGCACATGGTTTGTCATTTTGATAAATGTAGTGTTGCGATACTCTTCCTTATTTTGTGGTAATTATTATAATTTTCACTGTTCAACAGGCTTGAATTTTGTAATCATAGGAACTTAATGACGCCATAGTGCGCTGAAGCTAGTAGTGCATTAGTAATTACATGACAATGATTTTACCTGGTGATGCCAGCAGAAAACATCTGCACTACTTCAAGGACATCAATTTATTTAGGAGCGCTGCAAACATTACGCTGCTCCAGATGCGAAATATTGCTGTATACATTGTTACGGGTAACGTTTCCAATACTGCGACGCTGCCTTCTGCTCGCTGATGGTCGCCCCCACGGCACTCGGCAGCCATGGTAATGCCTCCTGCTGCTATCAACAGCCACCACACGAATTGTCGACTTACTGTGGATGAACAGTAAAGTATTCAAAGTAGCTGTACCATTACCAAAGAATGCAGACATTGGAAAAACAACGTATCCTAAAATGTCACCCAATTACAGGTCACAAGCAAACACCTGGTAAATATATCACGCTAAGTTTGATATTCCCTCAAAACCTAAAATCAGATATCCTGTGTTGGCACTGTACTGAATCAATTTCTTCATTACCAGTATGCTTTGTGAAGTTGCTAAGCAAAACGAGATGCGCTTTCACAAAATCTTTCGCAATTTCCTGGCAGATTAAAATTGTGAGCCAGAAACAGTATTCGAACATAGGCATTTCACGGGCAAGCGCTCTACCATCTGAGCTAATCCAGCACGCTTCACAGTCCGTCCACACAACTTTACTTCTGCCTGTAGTTTGCCTCCTACTTTCCAAACTTCACAGGAGTTCTTCAGTGAACCTTTCCAGTGGCGGCGCTAGGCATCGGCGACGTCGGCCACCGCTGACGGCCTCGCGCCTATGGGGGCCTCGCAAAACATTGTCAACATTTTAGTTTTTTTTTTTTGTTTGTTTCTTTTTTTATATTTGATGTTTAACAGCGCTTTCCAACTGCTAGGTTATGTAGAGACGACCTACATCTAATTTACAGTAGCTTAAACAATGGATGAACACAACATCCATACCCAAGGGTGGGATTCGACGCCCGACGAGAGCGATCTCGCTCACCATGGTATGAAGCCTTAGTGCGCTCGGCCATTCCCGGCCGGCAACTATTTAGTTATCCGTATTTATTTCCGTGTGAATGCAGCAGCGATGCAAGTTTTAGTTAAATACTTGCAAAACAACTTCTTCAGTACATTTTACAAAACGATTTGGTAAAATTATACCCAAATGTGTGTGTGTGTGTGTGTGTGTATATATATATATATATATACATATATATATATATATATATATATACCAGGCGAAGGGGCACAGGCAGTAATAGTAACAAATAAACACACAGACACACACACACACTCAAAAATGCTAGCTTTCGCAGCCTAGCTGCTTCATCAGGCAGAAGGGAAGGAGAGGGAAAAGGAAATGATGAGGATTTAAGGAAGGGGGTAAGGAGCCATTCCAATCCCGGGACAGGAAAGACTTACCTTGGGGGAAAAAATGGAAGGTAAATAAATGCACATACACCCACACATTTACACAGACACAAGTACACTTAGGCAGACATACTGTAGAACTGCCTGATGAAGCAGCTAGGCTGCGAAAGCTAGCATTTTTGAGTGTGTGTGTGTGTCTGTGTGTTTATTTGTTACTATTACTGCCTGTGCCCCTTCGCCTGGTAAGTGTTCTTCATCTATTTTTTACGTATATTTTTTTCCTGTTAGGAATTTTTCCTCTATAATATATATATATATATATATATATATATATATATATATAAATAAAACAATCAGAATCATGCTCAGTTCCAGTCAGTACAGCTTCAGCCGAGAGAAGCTCCACAAAGTTAAAATTGATTAAGACTAACTTCAAAAGCACAATGAGCCAAGAACGACTATCTGCGTTGTCAGTACTATCAACTGAAGCCGAAATAGCGGCTAGTATTAAGATGTGATCTTAAAAAAAGTTCTGTAAGACGAAAAGCTGAAAAGTTTCTCTAATTTGTGTTTGTTTATTGTAATTTTTGTCATTGCAATAATACTCGTATATTATACTAATAGAATTTTAGTACAATGATTATTGATGTATAATTCAGCTCATTTATCATTTTCTTCATTAATGAAATAATGAAAGGGGCCTCTCAAAGACGAGTTCGCCGACGCCTAGTTTTCGTCTGGCGCCGCCACTGAACCTTTCAGGACTAGCACTCCTCGTTCTGGAAACATCCTTTAGGCTGTGGCTAAGCGATGTCTCCACTACATCCTGTCCTTCAGGACTGTTAGTCCTGCAAGGTTTGCAGGAGGACTTCTTTGAAGTTTGGAAAGTAGGAGGCGAGGTACTGGCAGAAGTAAAGTTGTGTGGACCGACTGTGAAGCATGCCAGGATAGCTCAGACAGAGCGCTTGCCCGCGAAAGCCAAAGCTTGCAGGTTCGAATCCCGGTTCCAGCACACAATTTTAATCTGCCAGGAAGTTACATATCAGCGGACACTACACGACAGAGTGAAATTTTCATTCTGAAAATTTCAGTCATTTCATTGACTGTGTTTCAAGTAGAATTTCTACTACCATGAAAATCCTTTGTATCTGATGTGTGGAAAAATGCCGTTGAAATTTCTAATTTGCTCCATTGAATGTAAAAGCGAAGCGTGTAGCTTCAAATAAAACAGTTTTTAATGGGTGGTAGTACTATCTCTTAGCGTCTAGGAAAAGAATCCAGAGAGATAAACTGTTTACCTAAAACTCCTGAAGGCACCAACTTGAACGCAGCCCTTTATTTAGGTATGAGTAAAACATACATAATAGTTCATTAATCTTCCAAGCTATCACGAGACAATAAACAACTTTTATTTATTTTTATCGCAAATTACTGACAAAAAAGATCAATTAATTGCAACCATAACACAAAAAGTTAAATTACATTACGTTAATTACAGAGATTTTGCATTTTTAAACTCACAATTACATGCTGCCCGTAAGTAAAAGTTAATTATTCTAATGTCGTGATTCATTCTCTCTCTCCCTTCTCCCTTCTCTCTCTCTCTCTCTCTCTCTCTCTCTCTCTCTCTCTCTCTCTCTCTCTCTCTCTCTCTCTCTCTCTCTCTCTCTCCTCTCCCCCTTCTCCGTCTTTCTCATTGTCCATCGGGCCATCTGGAGGGAGGGGGGGGGGGCATGTGCTCCTTTGTCGCCTGTCGCCTCCCCATCCAAATCCGCCCTTGGTGAAAGATGTGCACGACACTTGCCTAGGCCTCACGAAGGCCACTCATAAGACATTTGAGACAAAGTGTCCCGACAACAAGTAAGAAGTCAAAGCTCTACTAAGCATAGATTACAACTTACAGGTACCCTGGTACCTGTCTTTGATGGCAAAGTTTTCAGTCTAACTCTCATATTCATTTCACAAATTGTCATTTTTTTTTAATTTTAGCGTGAATGACAAAACAAAAGTTTTTGGGGGCGGAGGGAGGGGGAGGTTGAACACCCATCCCCCCCACCCCGTATCTATGCCCTTGCATTAAAATAATTATTCGGTTTTTCAGTTCATTCTTTTCAGTTCTTTATTGGTAACATATAATATATAATGTACATGTTAACATAATTGTAATCTACATCTTTAACTCGGATCTCTTGGTGATGTATTTCTCAGAAAACAATAGTTCTGTAGGGGTTATCCTAACGCACTTTACTTCAACATAGCAATAGATAATTTATAAGCCCCACAGGAGTAGCCGATCGGTCTGGGGCGCCACCTTGCAGATCGCTCGGGCCCCCCGCATCGGAGATTTGAATCCTCCCTCGGGCATGGATGTTTGTGTTGTCTTTAGTATAAGTTAGTTTGTGAGTTTAGGGACTGATGACCCCGCAGTTTAAGTCCTAAGAGCTTAACAAACATTTGAAGATTGATAAAAACTGTTTCATACTATTTAATGAAGCTACTGAATATTCATTTCAACAGAAAATTATTATGATTGCATTCCTACTAACAAGCAAATGAAAATCTGTGTCTACGAACTTGCTCTAGCAGACAGATCACAATTTCCGTCGTGATGACTGGTTGAAATTGTATTTGCAGCATTCATTGATGCAAAACTGTTGTTTGGTGTATATTTTTCCTGCTATGAATTCATTTTCAGTTTCACTGCCATCATAAAGTGCTTATATACCATATTCGTTGTAATGCTGCAGGCGTGTAGTGAACTATGGGACCATGCCAGCCACATGGCCCAAAAATGAAAGTCGCTGCTGAGTTTCCACTACTCTCTCTATACAGGTCTTTACCCATTATTACACAGTTCTGCTATCTGTTGGTCATATTCTTAAGTATTGAGTGAGCTGGCCAATTGTACAAATGCACTGCTGAATGAAAAAGTGAGTGGTTATGTCAGTTATTTTTAGGGAAAGCTTGGTGCAAAATAAGAACAACCAATAGAATTGCAGCATAGTGACAACCAATAGGATTGTAGAACATCAGTGATCTCTATAAAACCTTGATGTATAACTCTGGTTTCTGAGCATAAAACTGCTGTGTGCTGACACACTTAACATAATTTTGAATTGTCCACCATTTTAATTTGGCAAACGTTTTTTCATAAGTAGCTATGTGAGAATTCCTTGTTTTGAACTTTTATCAATATGTTATTTAATATGCTAGTATGCGCATGGGATGGGAATCAAAGCATATTTTCTTTTCCTGTTCAAATAATATTTTGCAGTAGTCATGTTGTAATTGGCAAGAAACAAAATATGGATGTCTATGACTGGAATGCTTACAGCTGAAATTCAATATCCAGATAGTGTAGAGAACAATGTAGAACACCCAGCAATCTCTATACTAACTGGATGTATAACTCTGGTGTCGATTATAGAACTGCAATGTGCCTGCACAATTATATATTTTACATACTATTTCACATTACCTGACATGTTTTAATTTCACAAAAGAATTCCCATGCATTATTATGTGAAAAAGATTCCTTTTTCACTTCTTGAATTGAAATTTAATGTGAATACACGATATAACAGGCAGATACGGAAGTGCAATCAAAATGTATTTTCTTTTTGTTTTCTTGTAATACTTCATAGCAGCCCTATTTGAATGTGACAAAAACTTAATATGAACATCTATGGCTCGTACACTCAGACAGCTGAAGTTCAACGTCTACGTAGTGTAGACGAGTGACTATCAATGATAATACTCTGTTGATATACTACTGGCCATTAAAATTGCTACACCAAATAGAAATGCAGATGATAAAAGGGTATTGATTGGACAAATATATTATACTAGAACTGACATGTGATTACATTTTCATGCAATTTGGGTGCACAGATCCTGAGAAATCAGTACCCAGAATAACCACCTCTGGCCGTAATAACGGCCTTGATACTCCTGGGCATTGAGTCAAGCAGAGCTTGGATGGCATGTACAGGTACAGATGCCCATGCAGCTTCAACACAGTACCACAGTTCATCAAGAGTAGTGACTGGCGTATTGTGAGTTGTGATGAGCCAGTTGCTCGCCCACCATTGACTTGATGTTTTCAATTAGTGACAGATCTCACGAATGTGCTGGCCAGGGCAGCAGTCGAAAATTTTCAGTATCCAGAAAGGCGCGTACAGGACCTGCACCTTGCGGTCGTGCATTATCCTGCTGAAATGTAGGATTTCGCAGGGATCAAATGAAGGGTAGAGCCACGGGAGGTAACACATCTGAAATGTAATGGTCACTGTGACTGTGTAAAGTGACATCGATGCGAGCAAGAGGTGACCGAGACGTGTAACCAATGGAACCCCATACCATTACGACGGGTGATATGCCAGTATGGTAATGACGAATGCATGCTTCCAATGTGCGTACACCGCGATGTCGCCAAACACGGATGCGACCATCATGGTGCTGTTAACAGAACCCGGATTCATCTGAAAAAATGACGTTTTGCCATTCGTGCAACCAGGTTCGTCGTTACGAACACTGTCACAGGCACTCCTGTCTGTGATGAAGTGTCAGGGCTAACCGCAGCCATGGTCTCCGAGCTGATAGTTCATGCTGCTGCAAACGTCATTGAACTGTTCGTGTAGATGGTTGTTGTCTTGCAAACAGGGATCGAGACGTGGCTACACGGTCCGTTACAGCCATGCGGAAAGATGCCTGTCATCTTGACTGCTAGTGATACGAGGCCATTGGGATCCAGCACGGTGTTCCATATTTCCCTCCTAAACCCACCGATTCCATATTCTGCTAACAGTCTTTAGATCGCGACCAACACGAGCAGCAATGTCACGATACGATAAAACACAATGGCGATAGGCTACAATCTAACCTTTATCAAAGTCGGAAATGTGATGGTACGCATTTTTCCTCCTTACCCGAGGCATCACAACAACGTTTTACCAGGCAACGCCGGTCAACTGCTGCGTGTGTAGGAGAAATCAGTTGGAAACTTGCCTCATGTCAGCACGTTGTAGGTGTCGCTTGTGTGAATGCTCTGAAAAGCTGATCATTTGCATATCACAGCATCTTCTTCCTGTCTGTTAAATTTTGCATCTGTAACAAGTCATCTTCCTGGTGTAGTGATTTTAAAGGCTAAGAGTGTATTATCTTTGATTTGATGTGGCGAACGGCATTGTTCAACTGGAATAATATTTTAACTCACATACTGAAGAAAAGCGTTTCTGAAGAAGCAAAATTTGTTGACATCCAACATTAGTTTAAATGTTAGGAAGTCCTTTCTGATAGCATTTGTCTGGAGTGTTTCATTGTATGGGAGTAAAACATGGACACTAAGGAATTCACACAAAAAGAAAAGTTTTTGAAATGTCGATCTACAGACGAATGATGAAGATTAGATATGTAGATCACGGAACTAATGAGGTGGTGCTCAACAGAAATGGGGATAAAAGGAGTTTCTGGCATATCCTGACTAAGAGAAGGGATAGGTTGGTGGAACATGTTCTGAAACATCATCAAGGAATCTTCAACTTAGCTTTAGAAGGAAGTGTGTAGGGTAAAAATCTTAGAGGGAGAGTGAGGAACGCATAAATTCCACGAAGAACTTTTTTACAGGATTTGGTTTTCAGTCATGTAGTGTAATAGATAGCATTGTAGTCTGCGAAAGCAAAGGTTATAAGTTCGCACCCTGATGACAGCTACTTCAGCTGTCCTCTTACGTTTCTACCTTAACACATTCTCCGAGATGGCCACATATTTCTGATATAAACAGCTAATATTTAGGACAAGGAAGAATTTTTATTTCAACCATCATATTCTAATCAGACAGAAATGGAAAATAATATTGAATATCGCAGAATATACTTGTATTATTATTTGTAAAGCAACATTAGTCCAACAAAGAAATTTTTTCAGGAGAAGCAAAAAACTGTATACAAGTTTTACATATAATAGACAGTAGACTAATTCCATTAATTTTAATATTAACTGTCTTTGTTAGGTAAACTTTAACAATAAAACAACATACCTACTTTAAATGTAACAACTTTGCATATAAATTTTTTTTAATTGTACGAACGTACGTTGTTATTGCAGGATGAACATTTTTGACTGATGTTTGACTTCCAGAATTTGTTTATGTTACCAAAAAATACTTTATTGTATAAACCTTATATACAATCTTAATTGTAGCCTGCCTTTAAATGTTGTCTGATATTGCGTTACGAAGACAGTTGAAAAAAAACTACTATATGCACACACTGTATGGAAATACTGAAGTGATAACAATATAAAATGACATTAGGAGAATTTATTATTTCAACTAACAAGATAAAAAAGGATTAACTCTACATAAAGGTTATTTTACAACAAAAATTTATAATGAATCATTTTCAGTGATGCCCATTGAAGACCACTCAGCTAACTCCAGGTAAAAGGCTTTGTGTTCTTCAGGAATATACTGCATTAGTTGTCTCATATCTTCGAATTTTTTGACATTGATGCAACTTTGTTATTGTATGTCATTTCTTCAAGCAACTTTGGTTGTGTCTGTAATGAGTGTCATAATAAGTATTTCATGAGACCATCAGTAAGATAATAACAGTCAACTTTTCGTGAAAACTGTGATGGAAGCTCATAAATGAGGACACTGTGAAAGTAACTTTACTGTTCTGGTTCAAATTCTTCCTGTAACTGTCGTCACACAAATAGGATCAATTATAAATTTTGGACCACCACTTTTTTAATCCGATATCTCTTCCGTGTTAACAACCGATACTTGAATATTTTGTTTTTTGGATGATATCACTGTGTATTCAACATATTCATACAAAATATATTCTGTCTCACAGACGGATTTGGGGAGCACATACCTCCTCCCAGACAGCCTGACAAAAAGAAATGAGAGAGAGAGGGGAGGGAGGGAGGGAGAATATCTCAGCATAAGAATGATTAACTTTTATTTACAGACAACATGTAACTGAATTTAAAAAGGCAAAATACCTGTAATTATCATAACGTAAAGTGACTTCTTCTGTTATGCTTCCTTTTAATTGCTTATTGCTCCTATTTTGTTAGTAATTTAAGATAAAACTAAGTAAAAGTCGTTTATTGTTTTGTGATTACTTGGGAGATACATGATATATTGTGTACATTTTATTCATACGTACATAAAGTTAGAGGATTTAACTATGTGAAACAGATTTTGAATTTCTAGGGCTGCGTTCAGGCTGGCGCATTCAGGTGTTTTCAGTAATCAGTTTATCACTCTGGATTCTTTTCCTAGGCACTAAGAAATAGTTCTGTCACGAATTATAAACAGTTTCATTTGAAGCTATAAGTTTAGCTTTTCCAGTTACTGGAGCTAATTAGAAATTTCAATGACATTTTTCCGCACATCAGGTACACAGGATTTTCCTGCTAGTAGAAATTCGTATAGAAACACAATCAAGTGTAATTTAGTTGATCGGGAAAGCTTTCTTGAAAGCTCAACATGTTTTGTGTAGTATCTTCACTAAGCACGAATAAGAAATTGTTTCAGCTCAGTGCGACATAGGAAATCTTATTTTAGGTTTTGAGGGAATATAAAACTTAGCGCGACATTTTTACTGGCTGTTTGATTGTTGTTCGATGCATTGTTTGATAATGATACAGCTTCGCCAGACACAGTATTGTTTGTCCACGGTAAGTTGACGATTCGTGCGCTGGCTGTTGGCAGCGGCAGGAGGCGTGTACCATGGCTGCCGGGAGGCGAGGAGCAGTGAGCGGAAGGCAGCGTCGCAATGTCAAAAATGTTACCCATAACAATGTGTGCAGTAATATTTCGTGCCTTAAGGGCAGCGTAACGTTGACAGCGCTCCGAAATAAATGAATGTCCTGGAACTAGTGCAGATGTTTCTGCTCATGGCATCACAAGGAGAAATCGTCTTCACTTGTCGAATTAATATACTTCCATCTAATTACCAATGCACTACTAGTTTCGGCGCACTATGGCATCATTGTCAAGAGCCTATGATTACAAAAATATTACAATGATTCAACGACATTAAACAGTGAAAAGTTTAAAAATTTACCACAAAATAAAAGAAAATAAAAAAAAGAGTATTGGGAGTAAGGAACTCTGCATTTATCAAAATTACAATCAAACCATGTGCACCGGGCGGGAACGGCCGTGTGATCTGGGGCGCAACATCGCGGAGTACGCTGCCGCTTCCAGCAGGGGTTCGAGTCCTCCCTCGGGAATGGGTACACGTGTTATCCATAGAATGAGTTAGTCCAAGTAGTTTGTAAGACTAGGGGCCGAGACCTTGGCAGTTTCGTTCCTTGGGATTACAAGCATTTGAATTTTTTTTTTTTTTTTTTTTTTTTTTTTTGTGAACCACATGCTCTAGGTTTTTGTACAGTCACCATTAATTCATTTGGCGCATTTAATATCATAATTCTGTGGGCATCATTCTACAAAACTTATTTTTCGACTGTATTGTACAATTTGAGTTTTCAAGTGGTCAGTCTTATTCAATCTTTTAGTCCAATTATCCCAAAGTTGTGAATGTGTGGAGAAACCAATGCCAATTTCGCATGGCTTTCTCTTTATAGGGATTCCATATGCCCACCTGGCCAAGCTGTGAACAGTTACAAAACGAATTAAATTCAGAGACTGAATGCCCTGTGTACAACTGTGGTAAAGTGTTTCATCCTTTATGATAATACTCTGAATACTCTTATGTTGTGGTAAATTTTGAAACTTTTCACTATTTAATGCGGTTTAATCATTGCAATATATTTGTAAGCATGGGCACTTGAAATGACACCATAAAGAACAGAAACTAATAGTGCACTAATAGTACTAATAGTTAGATGGAAAAGTTTGTTGTAAGAAGCGACTGTGGTTTTGGAGTATGTTCAAATTCAAATGTTTGTAAAGCTTATGGGACTTCACTACGGGGTCATCAGTCCTTAAACTTACAAACTACTTATGAACTACTTACGAAACAGGACGGCACAAATATCCATGCCCGAGGGGGATTCGAAACCCCGACCGTAGTGGCCGTGCAGATCGTGACTGAAGCGTCTCAGTCCCCTTTTTTTTTTCGGCCACCGCGGCCGGGTTTGGAGTATGTTTTGGGTGTTCCCTATATCAGTTATATGTGATAATGACTGTAATAAACTTTACATACATTATTTTATATAGTTCTGATTGCACTCCTCTCTTCCCCGACATTGCGCACAGATAACCCAAAGGAACGTGTACTATTAACAAAACTGAACGACAATGTATAGGCAGTTACTACAACAATGCACAGAGATAAATCAGAGGCACAGAATAGGGAGCATGCAGAAGGGAAAGCTGGGGGCGGCGCCTTTGATCTGTATGTCACCAAGCGTTGCGCTCGACGCCATATTGAAATGCAGTAAACACGGAACTATAGCCACTTGGTACTTTGGCTGGAATTGACTTTTTACGAACTGCAGCTAATCTCACCGACTTTTACGAAAGGCAACGGCTTTTCATTATGCTCTCATCTATTTTGCGCCCTCTTCTTGCACCTAATTGTAATCCAACGAAAAAAATAGGCCCAAATTTTAATACAACTACGAAAATGTACGGTGGAATCGATGATCGTTTTATTTGGTGCTTATCTCTAGAAAAATCCCAAATAACTCGGAGTTGTGTTTGGGAAATTAGTTATAAACAAGAAAGTGACTTTACAACTGCCAGGTTTTATTTGATACGAATAAATTCGCACAGAATATTGAGTCAGACTTAGCAGTACAACGTGATTACACAGAACTAATGACGTCTGTGCATATATAAAAATTGTATTTGCTTTAGGAGTGTCATTAATTTACTGATCGGAGAAGTGCATATAGAGGAATCTGTCAACCACAGAGTAGAAACAGCATAAAATAATTATTCCCCTTAATTTGTTTGAGTATCCGAAGAGCATTCGTTGCCAACATTAGCGCACTACGCCTCCAATGCCGTAAGTAAAATTTTACCTGCCTACTTACGCACTATTCTTTGTCTTTCATTTTATATTATTCCCTGCAACGTTAAACTTATAAAATATTAATGTACTTCAACATTTCGATGCTGTTGAACTGCTACAGCAACAGCGAGAGTTATCGTCAAGAGAAGAAGCAAGGCTACTTTTAATAATTATGCAGATTGCTCTCATTCGAAACTGAAAACATGTAACTTTCACTTCACATATAGCGACTTAGTGCTCAGCATGTTTTGGGAAGGTGAAAAAACTTATATCCTTATTTGTATTCGAATTATTGCGGCAATTAGGTGCTGAACACCATCGACCGCCTTTTCTTTTATTGCTGCTCATAATACAGTAAAAACGGAATAGCTCCAACTACTGACACACAGTTCTTTCTTTTCACTGCACTGCACTGTACTAAATACTTGTTTATTTTCATGCGATTCAGGCTGTTAAAATACACAATTAACAAACAGTGACGGCGCATTACCACGCCACAGAGCAGGGAGTGATCACACGTTTACTGCTTTTCAAGATGGCCGATTCCGCGGATGCAGCGGGAGTTTTATACTCCTTATTCTGTGTCAGAGGTATCAAGCGTTTGTATATATATAGGCGCTGTAATCTGTCATGCATTCTATTCACCACACGAAAACAGGAGCTACTAAGTATGTTTGATGCTGCCATCTGCCGTTTCCTACACTAATGAGTCCAGGACTCGTGTTGTTCATGCAAAGAACGCGAAAACCTGTATGCCTGTAAAATCGTGAATATGTGTAGAACATGTGTGATTATTCCACAGATGCTGAAACTACGCATCATGAATGATTCTCTGCACATATCTCATTTTTCCAAAAAGTGGACATGTGTTGTTTGTACTATTACCAATTCTTGTATTACATCCAGAAAAAAAGCAGAATGGTTTCAGAACACCGCACCTAGGGAAAGATACTATCAGAATGCAATCCTATTGGCTCTCGCTATCCTGAAATGCTATTGGTTCTTCTCGTTTCGCACCGTGCTGTCCCTTAATGTCAGGTTTTAGTACTTCATAAATGAACTACTTCACTTGCACGCTTCGCAGTAAGACGTGTGAACGAATATAGTAGTTCACATGAATGAACTAGTTCGACTCTCTCTTGTCACACCCCATACCCAGCACATTAATCAGTTGTCGAAATGTGTGCGCAAATCCGTTAAGTTGCAACAACTAAATGTTCAAATGTTTGTATAGTCTATGGGACTTAACTACGGGGTCATCAGTCCCTAAACTTACAAACTACTTATGAACTACTTACGAACTAGGACGGCACAAATATCCATGCCCGAGGGGGGATTCGAACCCCCGACCGTAGTGGCCGTGCAGACCGTGACTGGAGCGCCTCAGTCCCCTCGGCCACCGCGGCCGGCTGCAACAACTAAGAAAACATCGTTTTCTACCATTATGTATGTTACAGTTATGTACGTTTCGTATTTTACTTGTTTCAACTTTATATTGTTTCTACTTTACTATCAACTATTTACGTTGGTTTGTGGCAAAATAAACGCAGCCGTGCAATATTTCTATTTGATGCTTTCTTTTTGGTCACGAGTTTATATTTCTACAATTTCACTGAACACTGAAGGGGAAACTTGACACGGGTTTCTTTGACTGGTCAGTAACCTTCGTTTCCCTAACTTATAAAAATACTATCATTTCCGTGATGGAAGAGAAAGATAGAAAAGATTTTGTCCTGAAACTCATGTGGATTACATTATAAATCTAGTCACTTCCCGCCTAAATCACTGTGTTTGAATGTAATTTTTCTTGCTATTGAATTGAAAATAAACAACGGATGAACCACTCATCCTTCCCACGAACAGCCTTATTATACAATTCGTTAACTCTTTATTTCTTCCTTACGAGGTATCACCAGACTTGTAAAGTCATTGGTCCAACTTTCATAGTTTAGTAGAGCCACACTATGAGTCTATTGTGTTTTAATTAAATGTAGTGTAAAGGCAATTTCTGGCGCAGTAGAGTAAGAATTGAAACATCGACCAAGGAAATAAAAATGTGAGACGCTTCTCAAGGAGGTAGGCAGGGAAATAAAAATAACTTGTCCGAAGGCCCACAAGAGCCGCAAATCACTTAATACAATTTGCGGGGGAAAAAGGCCGCGTGAAGTAAAGAGACGTATACCAATGAACGAAAGAACAAGTGCTTCCTCATTTCAAACCCCGGTGGAGTAGCCGAGCGGACTAAGGCGCCTCGCTGCGGAGCGCACGGTTGCTCGCCGTCGGAGATTCGAGTCCTCCCTGGGGCATGGGTGTGTGTGTTGTCCGTAGGTTAGTTTACCTTAGGTTAAGTAGTTTGTAAGCTACGGACTGATGACAACGTAGTTTGGTCCGATAGATTTACAAACATTTGATCATTTTTTCCTCATTTCAATTATTATTTTTCCTCCTGGGTACTTTCGTTGCATGACTCGTGTATAAATAGATAAAATTATCGCGCAAGTAGATTAATAACGCAGTTCGAAAAGGAAAATGCATGTGTGTCTCCCAAAACATTTTTTTAAACAATATATGGTGGTAAAAAAATCGTTAGTTGAACCTCTGTTCGCCAGTGTTCACCCTTTCATAACAACAAACGAAAGGACGCAGTTGTACGCCTTTATTTATCAGGAATAAAAATAATAGAAAGAAGTCCTTTCTTGGTGGCTGAGAGGTCCCGTAGTGATTCAGTCTTTTAAATTAGAAAGCTTTCCATTATTTCCTCTTCATTGAGTAATATATCTCATTCAGACACTGCGAAGAGCGTTGATACTTGACTGTGGAAAATGTGTTTGGGCGCAAGTCTGCAATGCCATAGGTGTCACTAGGTGTTGATTTCTGGTAGCGGGGGAAACGGACATATAAATATAGCGGACTTAAAAAAAAAAGTTTAAATGTTTGTACAGCTCATGGGACTTAACTACGGGGTCTTAGCCTTTTTTATATTCTTAAAGCTGCAGACAAACCCAACTATCATGAAAACTATCATGAGAGGGTAAAGCATATTTTATTATCGAGTATATAACATTATAACTAAGGGTCTTGCCTTGGCGCTCGTAGTGTACCAGAATAAGAATTAGAAGGTATAAAATGTCTTGTCATCTTGTTTAATGCTGGCAAAATACTGAATTTTTTCGTTTCCAATAATTATTTAAGTTATAAATGAGGGACAAAAGTAATGAGATGACGTAAAAGTGTAGTACAGAAACGTTTATGTCCAAATGACAAACTTGATCCTGATTGCAGTAGAGAGTGTGAATTGTCTCTTTTAACACTATTAGGATGCTAAAATTGGCAATAGCAGGTTTCAAGTTTAACACAACGTTTAGCGATTTCTGTCGGCGCTTATCCACTTGGGTCCGGCCATCTTGATCTTCGTTTCCCGGGAATTTCCCCATATCACTCCAGGCAAATTCTGGGATGATTCCCTGTAGAAGGCCACGGACCTTCCTCTCCCCTTGAGTAATGCGAAAATATATTGTTGACTGCCACTTACATAGGTTGAAAAGATCATCAGAATAAAATACGAGAAATCAGAGCTCGAACGGAGAGATTTAGGCATTCTTTCTTTCTGCGCGCTATTCGAGAATGGAATGGGAGATAAATAGTATAAAGGTGATTCGATGAACTCTCTGCCAAGCACTTGAATGTGATTTGCAGAGTATCCCATGTAGATGTATAATATTTCCCAGTCAATTAGACACTGCGAAGAGCGTTGAAACTTAACTGTGGAAAATAATGCATGGGCGCCGCCAGGACTATTTCGGGGGGTTGTATTCATCTCTAGCTCAATACCATACCATAGGTGTCACTAGGTGTTGATTTATGAAAACGAACAAATATATAACAGACAAATATATAACAGTCCATGAGACGACGTATTTTTGTTTCAACTTAGTATTGCCGAATAAGGGTTAGTTTGGCGAGAATCTAATATATAATACTTTGGATCTCTGGCGACAAGATAGTTGTTAGATTAAGTGCACATGAGTATCTGGTAAAATGAGCAAAGTACCCGAATCCAATAAAATAAAACATCCACTTGATCTATGGCGTCAAGCGTTTTTTTGTTAAAAACTGACATTGTGAGGACCGTGACTGTGGTATTATATTGTTTATAATTAGAACAGCGACCAGCCACAAGTCTGGTTGGAATGTTTATTTTCTTAATCCATAACCGGTTTCGGATTTATACAAATCCAACTTCAGATGCTTTTTCATGCTTTTGAGCTGGAGCCTTGCCTTGTATCTGTTACAGTATTGCTGAATTAGGATAGACAAAAGATATTTCGTTTACCATTTGCTGAAGAAGTTTCTTTATGTTCGTCTTTATCAACATATTTATAGAAGAGATTCTGTATACTCAACAGACTTTAAGATTAAATTACTGTCATCGTTTGATTTACACAGTCCGTACCGCGTCATAGCTTCAGCAACAAATTTTTGTGAGAAACTTCCATAAAAGTTCTGTATATTTTCAGTAATCACTAAAGTATTTGTCAAATTTTCTTAAAGTTTCGGAATGCAGCTGTATAATCGAAAGTCAGACGGTTGACTTTATCTCTAGATTTGTTTTGTCACAAATCGAGGACGTTTAAATTCAACCTGTAGTTCCTGGCAAATTTCTTCAGCTTTCTCAAAGATGTTTCTAAACTCTGTCGAGGCATTATCACGGTTAGATTGAATTGTATTTATTAATTTATGTGATCGTGTACTGCCTTAATGTTCGTATTTACTTGTTTCAGTTGGTTTCACTCGGGTTCTAGTTTAGCAGAATACTCAGTAGTTATTACGAGCGTTATAATGTACGTTGGAGTTGTAACAATCGTGTAGAGCTAATGTATGTATTGGCAGCAGCACTTCTCACTTTACAAGGTTGATGTATGGCTTGCACAGTGGAAAAACAGGCTGTAGGGCATCGTCCTTTAATAATTCTCTCGACGCCACCTATGTGACCAGCCACTGCAGCACAACCGTCGTCCCCTTGACCAACAAGTTTGTTCAAATCCAAATTACAGTCTTCTAGAAACTGAGTAATAGTTTTCGAAATGGTTTTTGCGTTCAATTCTTGTGGCGGTACATAACCCAAAAATTCTTCATAGATTAATGGCTTTTTGGTACCTTCGACGCAACGCAAATAGCCGACTCCAACTGATAATTGTTGTGTACCGCTGATATCGGCAGTCTCATCATCTGACACTGAGAAAGCAGATACTTGCTTCAAATGTTCAAATGTTTGTTAAGCCTATGGGACTTAACTGCGGGGTCTTCAGTCCCTACACTTACATACTACTTATAAACTAACTTATACTAAAGACAACACAAAACATTCATGCCCGAGGGAGGATTCGAATTCCCGACGGGGAACGGCCTCGCGCATCGGAGCATAGCGCCGCTGCGATTGCTTCACTTCCGCAATTATTTTGATTTTTAGAACATCGTAACAAATTTGAATCAGTTTATTTTGAATTTGATGAGAGATGTACAAGGGGTTTTTCCCTTTCGACTCTAAATGAGTTTTCTAAATCTCGTCTTCAGACTCAGCTCGAAAATGAAGGAGATCTATAAAAATCGAACCATCAACTCTTCCATGAAGTGGTAGAACATGCTGCGTGAAAAAAAAATTGTTGATATAAAATAGCGAAGTTTCACACGATTTTGTTGCACTTCCTTGTGATTGTATTTAAGGTTTCATGAATACACAGACTGTTTCTCTCCATAAGCTGTTCAAAATTTTTCGAAGAAGCCACTGCATCACAATGCCATTTGCTTCTCATATTGTGCAGTTTCAAGAAACTTTTGGTACTTAACGCAAGGGGAAACAATGAACTGTCCTTCAGCCTGCTCTGTACTGGAGATCGGAACCACACACATATTCGACACAGCGGTCATTTTGCTGTAACTAAAAAGGGCAATCACAGGTAGGTTGTAATGTAAGTCAAGACGTTTAGCATCAGGACTTAAATCTTTTTTAAAACTGTATGTTTCACTGGTTGTCCAAGGATTCCTCAGTAACATCGAACGCTGATCGCAGGGGCGTCGTCTCCATGCATGCGGCGCATGCCTATCAGTTACAACCGTAGAAGAAAAATTACTTTCTTACAGTAAGCGCAGCAAGTGCTCTCCGCACTGATCACTCTGCATGCGGAGGAAGAGCCGCATCAGCTCGCCGCTCTCGACCTCCACCCTCCGTTGTGACACTCCGACCCTCCGTCCCTCGCCCAGCGCGTCCGCTTGCTGCCGATAGGCCAAACGGCCCCACACCCGCGCCTACCCCCACCCTGGCACTGCGTGCTGGCATGCTGCCGCTGCACCGCATCGTCTTTGCGACTTTTACATTGGGCCGTATGAATAAAATGGAGCATATACTTTATACTCTGGATTCCAGAGAACATACTCAGGTTCGCATGAATAAAGGGAGTCGGAGAATATACTTCAGCCGAGTATGTTCTCGGCGTGAGTAACGGGGTGGGAGAAGTTGCTCACAGCAGAGAACATTCTCCAATTTCATATGAATAAAACTGCAGACGTTTCTCATGACGGGAGAACATTCTCAGATTTCTGGAGTGAGCTCTATGGCATACTCCGTGCTGAGTAACTTCTATTAAGGTTACGTTTTACTGAGGTTTATAATAAAAATGACAATAATTTTGTTACTTAGAAGGCAAAAACAAGTTCCTTTATATGTAGTGTTTAAGAAATTCGAGGAGATCTATAAAGTTAATACAAATAAAAACATTTTGTTGACGAGTATCTTCCTTCGGAAAAATCTTGTGACACTTCCAGCATTTTATACAGTGACGAGAGTGATTTAACAGGTGTTTTCATTTCTGACATTAAAATGAAACACAAATGGATTCAGCTGCGTGTTTACTCATTTGTTTGGCGTGTATATTTACAGTTGTAAACAGTCACATAGCAAAGTAATATTGTTTTAAAATAGGGTCTATTAGTAAGACCGTATGCTGTTAATTCCAAATAAAGTGTATCCCAGGACTTCATAGTTTCTACCACAAAATAAATATTGCTGCAATACCAGGTAGGCCTATTGAAGTACTGTTTCTATCCAAACCAGTTGGCCTATTTATGATGCGTTTTCTGACTTCGTAATCGTAACTTCTGTCATGTAAGTAAACACGACAGGAAAATTAATAACTGATTAATTACCTAGCAGCCTGTTTCTTGTTCAAAATTGCAAGGCCTAACGCTTATGAGCGAACCATTGGGTGTCATATTTAACAAGGCCTATCTCATGTTAGAACACTCCGACAGCATTCCACGTTGTAACAGATGAATATGTGATGCATTCTTATTATATCGTTCCCAAATTGTGCTAACCCTACTTCATTAACAAACGAGCTTCTCGCGTGACGAAAATTTTGTATCGCCAGCAGAATACATTTTCGTAAAAAGTGCATATTTAGTCTTAATAATATACTCCTTCACAACAAACTAATATCTAAACACAGTACAGTTCTTTCTGAACACGTCGATGCCTACTCCATATTTGTACACTTAATAATTTGCCTGATTGGGCTAGTTTAAAGAAATACACGGTTGGACAGCTGATCTGTGGCGGACATGACACGCCGAGAACTTACTCAAGAAGGAGGGGAGGTAGCGAGAATGAACTACCTGCTCAGAGCATATGCTTCGAAGTTTTTATTCATACGAAATTGAGAACTTACTCAGAACGTTCTTTTGCTCTGAGAATCTTATGTGGAGCATGTGCTCTTTTTTATTCATACGACCCATTGTCAAGAGGATGCGCGCGCACCTGCCCCGTACCCTCCTTCGCCCGGAACTGCCCACCGTCTCAGCCACGGGTGCATGCGGCGAAGCCACAGCAAGCCAGCTACCCTCGTGCGTGAGATAGGTGGTTGGCACGGACCGACGCGCAACTGAGCTTGCTTTATTCTGTGTTACGTCAGTGGTTACCATTCTGCTTCCAGACATGGCGTTGCTTGTTAGTTATATGATTCTCTTTTGTTTATTTTGATGTATTGTTTAACGGCCTTAGTGCCGAATGAAGCCTGTCGATAGGACTCAGTGAACTTACTTCCTTTTTCAGATTTCGAAATGACTGAAAATTCTGTATTACAGGAATTAATTAGAGAACCATATAGTTCAAGATCATTTTTAGCAAAAAAGGAAATAGTTGTTAAAGGAAGACCTTATCCTCCTTTGACTGGACTTTCCAACTCTCAATTTGTTTCCATTCTACTAGATGAAACGACAGATTCCATCAACAAGTCTCAGTTATCTACATGCCTGAGATATGTAAATGATTGAGGAGAGGCCCAGGAAGTGTTCGCAGGTTTTTCTCAAATGTTCAAATGTTTGTACAACTTATGGGACTTAACTACGGGGTCATCAGTCCCTAAGCTTACAAACTACTTATGAACTAGCTAAGACTAAAGACGCCACAAATATCCATGCCCCAGGGGGGATTCGAACCCCCGACCGTAGTGGCCGTGCTGACTGTGACTGGAGCGCCTCAGGTTTTTCTGATGTAAGTGCAGATCGCTCTGCTGAAGCTTTGTACAGACATGTTGTTCAAACTGTAGAAGAATTTAATTTGGAATCAAAATGAGTTGGTCAGACTTTCGACGGAGCGGCAGTTATGACAGGCCAAATGACTGGGCCGCAGTAACAGGTACAGGAAAAGTATCCACGGGCTACATTCACTCATTGCTATAGCCACGTCTAAATTTAGTTTTACAGCAGTCTGCTAGTGCTAATAAGGACTGCCGTGTGTTTTTTAAGACAATGTTTGGGTTGTCTGCTTTTTTATCCAGTTCTCCAAAAAGAACTCATGCACTGAAACAATTAAAAAAAAGAATCCTAAAGTCGCACTTACACGGTGGAACTTTTGTTCAAGACTTGTTAACACAGTTCAAGAAATGAGTTAATTATGTTTTTCAAAGACATAACGGAGAACTGTGATGGTTGGGATGCTGTGTGTGTAGCACAGGGTTATGGATTCATTTCATTTCTGTCTGACTACAAGAACTGTTTTCTTCTTGAGGTTTTCTCAAGGATATTTTGTCACAAAGATATTTTTGATACACTACAAAAGAAGACACTATATATAGCATATTCTTATAAAGAGATCGAAAAGTTTCAGCTTTTGCTTGTTTCGCAGAGAAATGATTTTGATGCACTATGGGAAAAATTACATACAACACAGAAATAATTTGTCCACCAAGAGAACTTGTATTGACAAAAACGAAGTAAGACGATTGTAATTTAAGATTACAGACAACATATCCAATCAAACATCCGGCAGGTTTGGGTCTCTTATCAGGTTGTAGTTCATGACTCTTCTAAGCGAAGAGAAACATTCGTCTCACACCCGAAATTTTCCAGGCGGTTTACTAGATAAACGTAACGACAGTCCGTATTCTGAACTGTTCGATTTTGTAAAGTTAAAAAATGAATTGATCGCATTCTATTCATCAACAGAATTTGAAAACAAGCCTGTGCATGAACGCCAACAATATTCACAAAATTATGGGCGAAAACTACAAACTGGCCTCCTTAATATTATCAATACCTGTATCAACTGCAACAGTGAAACGTTCTTTTTCGGCGTTAAGAAGAACAGCCTGACAGTTACCACCCAATTCTGGCCAATAACTCCCGCGCTGTCAAGTGCCAGATGGAGTGAGTACTTTTGATGGGAATTGTATAAACACAAAACTGACTAAGCTTGCTTGCAAACAAACCTCCCCAGTTGATAATTTAATGAAATTCTCTGTGTATTACATGAACACCATTTCCTTACTCCAGTAAGCACCAGCTACTCACATCATTGTCACCTCTGAATACATTATCGACTATATTCCATGGTGATGGCTGTGCAATCTACTCTAGTACAGTTTAATTATTCTTATGTTTGAAAAACTGAAAGTAGCTAATATGATAACAATAACAATAATAATAATAAGATAGCAATTAAGCTTCATTGATGTTTAACTCAGTGAGTTACCACAGCTAAGCAGTATGCCCTTGACCCAAATCCAGTATACGCCCCTGGCTGATCGTCAATGATTCGATAGAGTCAAAACACAACCCAATATCCAATAATGAATTCGTTGAGTCGCGTCCTGTAAAATCACGCTATCTTGTACTTCTTTGGCGCGGTGGCGTGGCCAAGCGCATTGGGGCGCTATGCTACGATGCGCCAGGCCATTCCCCGTCGGGGGTTCGAATCACTCCTCGGGCATGGATGTTTGTGCTGTCTTTAGTATAAGCACAGTTTGTAAGTAGTTTGTAAGTTTAGGGGCTGATGATCCCGCAGTTAAGTCCCATAACCATTACAAACAAAACATTGTACTTCTTAACTAATACAGCTGGTACTCATAACCAAACGAAGAGAAACTGATGTAAGTTCACTGTACTATGCTACTAGTGAATGTTTAATATATAATAATGTACTGTGCATTCATTTTTGAGAAGCGATAAATGAGTAATATTATGAACCAAGAGAACTTTCCGTGTTCAATACATATTCGCGACACACAGAAATACTTAGAAATTTCAGAAGCATGAGATATGATTATGAAGAAACTTATTGCTGTTTTATTGTTAATAAATCCACTTCTGACGAATCTATTTTAAAAGGAAATTACTGCCAGTGAAAGTAATTTACGTCTGTTGTTTGTCAGCTTATGTAATAACAAAAAATTATTTATTTTTGGCCTTTTCAGAGTTAGCCAAAAGGTTAAACAAGTGCCTAACATAATGAATACCGCATTACAATTTTGCTTTCGACCTTCACCTCATACATTTCAAAGAGCAATCATAGAAGCATTTACATTAACTATTATAACGAAACAAATCGATGAACTTTTTCGGTTAGAATATTGAAACTACCTGGGAACACATGCCACCACTTGCGAACTCATAACATGGACATGTAATTCGTCTGTTACAGTGTGTACATAGCAACCAATCCGGGAGAAGAACGAATTACGGTGGTTCGCGGCTAAAGAGCATAGCGGCCTTCAGTAATGTATTCGAGCCTCTTGTCCCCTACAACTGACAGCAGCTTGCAGCTGCAGGAGAACTGTGCTAACACTGCGGCACAATAGTTATTTACGCTCTGAAGTGTGTACTGCAGTAAGTTGTTACCACTCAGAGGCTGGCCTCCGGAATTGTCACCCACGGATTATGATGGGCTCAAATATGTTGAACAGGGACATATCCTCCGTACCTGGCTATACGCACTTTACACAACGGCCCTTCGTTTTTTAGAGATTCAAAATAGTTTCATGCATAAGTATACTCCTAGCCATTAAAATTGCTACACCACGATGACGTGCTACAGACGCGAAATTTAACCGACAGGAAGAAGATGCTGTGATATGCAAATGATTAGCTTTTCAGAGCATTCACACAAGGCTGGCGCTGGTGACCACACCTACAACCTGCTGACATGAGGAAAGTTTCCAACCGATTTCTCATACACAAACAGCAGTTGACCGGCGTTGCCTGGTGAAACATTGTTATGATGCCTCGTGCAAGGAGAAGAAATGCGTGCCATCACGTTTCCGACTTTGATAAAGGTCTGATTGTAGCCTATCGCGATTGTGTTTTATCGTATCGCGACATTGCTGCTCGCGTTGGTCGTGAACCAATGACTGTCTGCAGAATATGGAATCGGTGGTTCCAGCAGGGCAATACAGAATGCCGTGCTACATCCCAACCGCCTCGTATCACTAGCAATGGAGATGACAGGCATCTAATCCGCATGGCTGTAATGGATCGTACAGGCGCGTCTCGATCCCTGAGTCAACAGATGAGGACGTTTGCAAGACAACCATCTGCACGAACAGTTCGACGAAGTTTGCAGCAGCATGGACTATCAGCTCGGAGACCATGGCTGCGGTTACCCTTGACGCTGCATCACAGACAGAAGCGCCTGCGATGGTGTACGCAACGAAGAACCTGGGTACACGAAACCTCATTTTTTCGGATGAATCCAGGTTCTGTTTACAGCATCATGACGGTCGCATATGTGTTTGGCGACAGCGCGGTGAACGCACATTGGAAGCGTGTATTCGTCATCGCCATACTGGCCTATCACCCAGCGTGATGGTATGGAGTGCCATTGGTTCACGTCTGTCACCTCTTGTTCGTATCGACGGCACTTTGAACAGTGGCCGTTACATTTCAGATATCTTACGACCCATGGCTCTACCCTTCATTCGAACTCTGCGAAACCCTACATTTAAGCAGGATAATGCACGACTGCATGTTGCAGGTCCTGTACGCGTCTTTCTGAATACGGAAAATGTTCGACTGTGCCCTGGACAGCACATTCTCCAGATCTCTCATCAATTGAAAACGTCTGGTCAATGGTGGCCGAGCAACTGGCTCGTCACAACTCACAATACGCCAGTCACTACTCTTGATGAACTGTGGTATCGTTTGAAGCTGCAATGGCATCTGTACCTGTACACGCCATCCAAGCTCTGACTCAATGCCCAGGCGTATGAAGGCCGTTATTACGGCCAGAGGTGGTTGTTCTGGGTACTGATTTCTCAGGATTTATGCACCCAAATTGCGTGAAAATGTAATCACATGTTAGTTCTAGTATAATATATTTGTCCAATGAATACCCGTTTATCATCTGCAAGACAGTTCAGATAAGGTCTAGTTGAGAAAAGCAATTTCTGATCAGTTAATAAGGCTCCAAATTTAGTAAACTAATTCTTTAAAATGCAAAGACACAATGAGCCCCGCAATTTAAAGAAGAGTGGAAAATTTTAAATGAAACAAGCCTTGTAAATACAATATTAAATACAAATGACCCCTGTCATTTAAATGAAACAGCTCAGTTTAATTATCAAAATCACACTAAAGTGAGGCTCCAAAATTTAAGCGAACACAGCCCTTTAAAAATACAATTACCAAAATGCACTAAAGACGAGCTCAAAAATTTAAGTTAAGTCTGCTGGCAGCAGGAGACTGTGCTCAGTGATATCAATAGGCAATAGGCCAATAAAACAACACAATAAAATTTATAAATGAGCCCTGCACTTTAAATGAAAAAAGCTCAACTTATTTATCAAAATCACACTAAGGTGGTTGGGGGGGGGGGGGGGCGCTGGCTACTCGTTAATTTAATACACCCTCACTGGTAAACAGATGAGCTGACTCAAACAAGAAGAAGAGGAATAAGGTGCACAACGATTATCAAGAACTACAGCTCTGACACGGAGGGGCTTACACAAACGAATAGAATGCCAAATTACAACCGCGAGGTGGCGATGCCTGACGGAGGGAAAAATCTCTGCACGGAGAAGATAAAAAAAAAAAATAAAAAATAAAAAAAAAGCTATACAACTGCCGCCCGTGCATATGCGAGCTAGCAGAGGGGCAAAAACCAGATAAATTCCCCAGTTACGATAACCAAGTTAATGTATATAGAGTACTTGCTACTCAGAGCAAACGGAAAAGAATAATACAATTGAACCAAACTAAAAGTGCGGTATAACACATGAATAAACAACTGACGACCTAGACACAGGCAACGACGGCCCCTGAGGAACGACACAAATTTGGGGAGCAGGTTTTCTCACTCACTTAACTTATTTATTTCTTACTCCACGAAGAGTGCAAGCACCCTCGCGATGGTGTAGGAGGAGGGTGTCAACCAACGCCCGGAAACATTTCATACGTCCCAGGTGAAAAGCGGCTGAAACTAGGCGGGGCTGAGTGCGGAGTACTCTAGCAGTTGTTTACGGCTCCGACGCTTGGCGAGGGACGGACGCGGTGTCGCACGGCCGCTAGGAACGCGACCACACAGTCGGAAGACGAGGTAAACAAACAGCCCGCGACGAGGTTCTGTTATCACCTGGCAGAAAAGGCCTCTCCGGACCAACTTCAGCTCATGGCATGCATGGCTCCCCACGGACAGAGTCTCACCTAGAACAAGTTCGATGCACACGCTGCTCCCGGCCACAGACGACCCCTTAATCAAAATCACTCGACCCTGGCGATGCCATGCATCGTATCAAACTCACTGCCTTATCTCTCTCCTCTCCGTGCAGCGACTGACTCCAACCCTCTCCCCGTGCCTCGGGCCACCATCGTCGCGCCACCCGCGGCAAAGAAAACACCAGTCAGAAGACAATCGACGCGCGATAAATCAAATAGCGCCATGAGCGGTGCAAGCACAGAGGTATCGACGGTACTTGCGCCAGTAATTAAATCAATGACAGGGTCAATCGAAGAAATAGGAGCCGGGACGTCTCAACCTCCCCCCTTATCCAAGGACCCATACGCTAGCGAGATGAAGTGGCATGAGAAGTAACAAGCTTAACTTGATTAAGATGAAACTTAAAAGGTTTGTTAGCGGCTAATTCCCGAACTAAGAGATTATCGGCCCCCAGAAGTTTCAACATAGCACACCAGCCATCAACCCACGATAATCAATGGCTAAAACCACCCAAAGTAAGAGGAATCAAGACATAAAGCAAAAGCATCGTCAATAGTAAGAGCCAAAACAGAAATGACAAGCCAAAATCAGAAGATGACACAACGGTTTACATCAAAGAAATTGACACGGCTCAAATAGCTTAAATAAAGAACAACAATTCGTAGTTTTAGTGTTAGTGATCTACACAGAGTCAGGAGAAGTGTTGAAATCGGTCACTCTTCTGTACGAGGGCCATGAAATTTTTACACGTTATCGATTCGTGTGCAGTCGAGACCGATCAAACGCTTCCCCGAAAATAGTTCGGTCACCATAGCCCTAGTATGCAAGTATACCGATTACATTCGGGCGGAAACGGCCTGTGTTCAGTTAACTGGATACAACTCACGAAATCAGATACAACAGTTTCTCTTCGGTATCTGGCCAATAAGATCATAATCTATGAATTGTTTATCCTCAATTTGAGACGTATCATTCTCTTCAATCTTGCGCATTTTGCACAGAAAACGTCTTATCTCTCTCGGTTTGAACAAACAACTGCACGCAAACAATTACTCGCGGGTACTTGATAAGCTCCGCTCACTGCATTGTTTAGTTTATGTGCAAAAAGGCCAACAATGTGTGGTGCCCAAACGTCAGTAGAGGCGTGTTCCAAAGATTGATATTCAAATACCGATAGTATAACCACGTGTCTTAACATAGAGGCCTAACTGTACAGAACTAGCCTTCTATACATATTTGTAAAATTGCACGGGTATGAATTGTATCACAAGTGTAATTCTAATCAATCACATTTCATGAGGAAAACACGACGGGGAGTTTTGGCGGTCATACCTATCTTACAAGTTAATACACGCTATTCGTGGCCTTAACGCCATACCGTTCAGTTTATAATTAAAACAGCGACCAGACACGTGTACCGTAGAAATGTCGATCTAGGCATAAAATTAACAGGCAATACGAAATATAATAAGCCTATAAGGACAATCAGAGGGGAGTTGGATGCTCGACTTCGGTTTTTTGGGATAATTGTGGAAAGTGTGGTTCATCTGCAAAGCAGACCGAATATAGAACACTAGCTCGACCCCTTCTTCAGTATTGCTCAATTGTGTCGCATCCCCACCAGATCGGTTTAAAGGAAGACATAGAAGCCATTCAGAGGCATGCTGCTAGGCTTATTATTGGTAGGTTCGTTCAGTTCGCAAGTGCTACGGAGATGCTTCGCGAAATCAAATTGGTATCCCAGGAGTGTAGGCGACATCTTTTCGAGAAATATTATTGAGGAAATTTAGAAGCCTGAAATTTGAAGCAGACTGCTGAATGATACGTCTGCCACCAATTTACTTTTCGCTTAAGGATAATAAAGATAAGAGAAATGTTCAAATGTTTGTAATTCTTTGGGACCAAACTACGTTGGTCATCAGTCCCTAGTCTTACAAACTAATTAAACTAAGTTAAATAACCTAAGGGCAACACACTCATCCATGCCCGAGGGAGGATTCGAACCTAATACGCGGGAGGCCGCGCGATCCGTAACGTGGCGCTCCAGACCGCTCGGCTACTTTCGCGCGGCCGGCCGCTCCAGTCACGGTCTGCACGGCCACTACGATCGGGGGTTCGAATCCCCCCTCGGGCATGGATATTTGTGCCGTCCTTAGTTGTAAGTAGTTCATAAGTAGTTTGTAAGTTTAGGGACTGATGACCCCGTAGTTAAGTCCCACAGACTCTACAAACATTTGAACATTTTGAACTCTCGCGCGGCCACGAGAGAAATTAAGTCTCATACGGAGGTGTATATATAGTCGTTTTTCTCCGTCCCTCTGGGAGTGCAACAGAAAGAAGATAACCAGTAGTGGTTCGAGGTATCCTCCAACACGCGGAGCATTTATGTAGAAGTATCCCCTGACATAAGATGAACTTATCTGATCGTCCGCTTGCCAAATATGGACACGCTTGTGTTTTATTATATGTAGAGACAGCCAAACCAGTGATAACACATGTAGGCGAGAAACGAGTCAATCTTGCTACAGTTCTAAATCTGTCTAAAGTGGCAAAATTATTTCACGATTTTAGGAGATATTACGAACACAATAAATAGAGGTGTCAAGGAGGAAAGAGCAGCAGTACGAAAAATCTGAGTTCTGTTGCTAGTTGTTAGGTGAACTTGATGTATTTACAATAGTAAAGAGCAGATTTTACGGCGGGAGTTTGCTATAATAACACAGAGTAAGATGTAAATACGGCAATCTCTTGTGGGAAAATGATAGTTTTTTTACTACTCTAAAATATTCAAAAATCTCACAAAATAATACGAAGCACAACGAAGATTAATATCTATTATTTTATATATAGAAATCATAAAAGTAAGGAGCTCTTTCAGCCTCAAGCATGCGCTTATGTCGCACATAACACTTCGAATCCACACTTTTCCCGAGTATCTTGACAGAAATTTTTATCACAAAAGATACAACTTGCACTACTCGAGCCTGGTGTATTCCCGTCGTCGATACGGGCGTCATTATAATTGTTCACAAGGAAAGGTTTCAAGAATCTGATGGCTCCGGTTATGAAGTTTCATTTTCTGCAGATCTTCTGTCCCGCTCACGCTTGCTCCCTGGCTGGCCTCTCTACTACGTCTTCTCGTCTGCACATTTTCAAGTAACTTGATCAACTGATCTTTGTATGGAGTCCCCGTGATGTAACTGGCACTTGCTCTTTTCTGTTCTCGAATGGTGCTTATCTTCTATATGTTGGGGCGGGAGATTTGTCGAAGGAAGAAACTGCAGTTGAATTTCCCCAGCAAACATTGTAATGTTTCAGTAGGCTATCAACTGGCATAGCTGCAGACTGATGTGTTTGTAATTGAGTGTGACTCGCTGAAGAGGCAGACGATGCCGATGGTTCAGAGAAGGCAAGCAGAGGAGCATAAAATTAACAAACATTTTCTGCTGCAGGGCAATATATTTCTTGTAACCAACTAATTGTAAGTAGCTTTGACGTCAGTATTAGCGAAAATGTAGTGTTTCATAGAATGTAAGACAGCTACCTCAAACCCGTTTGTTGCTGTCTCAGACGTTTTAAGTACGAAAGTAGGCACAGACAAAACTTGCATAACAGGGTGTGACAAAAATGCCTATTCTGATGCAAAACTGTTCTCACTTCCTTGCTGTTGCATGATTTCAGAGGCCCCGTGGTGACGGCAGACGGAGCAGCTGCCGTGGATAATAAATGTAAAACTGCTCTGCCGCCATCGCCTCACATGCAGGTGTATTATGGTCTGAAGACAGTCACAATATAACTCGAAATCGACAACCATATAATTAAAAAAAATGCGATCCGTGACATTTTATTTATATCTAAAATATTATCAAGACTGCTTCTGTCTCCAATGAGAAATGTTCTCGAAATTACGAGCACTGGCGATTTTTGTCGCACGATTTATTTGTCGCAAGAATGAAACACGGTGGCTCGAATATGAGCGCGCGCACGCGCGACAGAAAAGCAGCGGCGATTTAAAAAACTCAACCGGCCCTATTTAACGCGCAACGCGATTGTAGCAGGTGTGGAATGAGTCACAGGCAACAGCATGGGGCCGCGCGCACTGGCGACGCAACTTCTCAATCGCTCCCGCTCTCTGCAGCATACGAGTACTTTCAGTGCGCCAGCAGCATGTCTGATAACCAGAGTTGTGCTACGGATGACATTGTAGGTTGTGTTGTCGATTTAGAAAGACTAATTACAGAAGTAGAAAAACGACCAGCTCTCTACAACAGGAAATTAAAAGAATACGGTGATCGCAATCTGAAAGAGAAACTGTGGGGAGAAGTATGCTGCAGCCTAATTAGGAGCTGGGCTGAACTGTCTGTACCAGAAAAGAATAACAAAGGTATTTCATGCTTCACTTATTTTATTCATTCACATAGACATCAGAATTACAAGAATTTGATTTTTTCCCGTATTGCCAAGGTACTGATCCTTGTGGGGTCACAAAGTACTTTTCAAAATAATTCCTTATCTGTATACCACAAACATCAGTTCTTAATCCTACAAGCTCACAGCCTTGCAGAAGGCATTCAAAAAATGTTCAAATGTTTGTAAAGCTTATGGGACGTAACTGCGGGGTCATCAGTCCCTAAACTTACAAACTACTTATGAACTACGTTATACTAAACACGGCACAAACATCCATGTCCGAGGGGTGATTCGAACCCCCGACGGGGCACAGCCTCGCGCATCGTAGCATTGCGCCTCAATGCGCTCGACCGCTCCGCTGCGGCGCAGAAGCCATTCGTACGACTCGTCCTCAATTCGTGCAGCATTATTTCATCTTACGGAATTACTCAGAATACAAGCTTTTTTGATTATGTCTGAAAAACCAAAATACAGCATCCGAACATGTGTCATAACAGCATTCAACTTATTCTCAAGTAGCTTCATTCGTTCAACCGTATTCTTCAAACGTGCTAAATCAAACGGAACCTCCACAAAATTTGTTTGTGTGCCCCTCTGCTGACAACCACAACAAGACCTCAGATTCCTCTACGCGCAACATGGTTTTGCAGTTTTCTCAAGAAACAAGTTCGTCAGTTTCGACTTGCAGTAGTGATTTTCTTGATGTATACTATCAGTAATGTTAAATGATAACAATTGTCAAAATGATTCTCTTGAACTGTCTGTTCAGTAATGTAAAAGGGCAATAAAAACTGTTGAATGAGATAATTTGTGTTTACCTCAAAGCTCTCTTCAGGTGGTACACAATTCCTCCATGTCTTATCTTGCTTTGTTACATTCGGTCCCTACTGGTTGAAGCAGTGTATCAGAACTATTTTTACTCAATCGATAGTATGGATGGAAGTTATTTGGGTGATTTTCTAACGCTTCGTGTAATATCTAAAACTGACCTTTCACTTGTCTTTGACTTACAATAGGATGCGCCTAGTAACAACATTTGCGCTGTTTTCTCGCTCTTCTTCGTAGTACCACCAAGCAAGCTGTTTCGATGAAATCCGTGCTGCTAGTGAGAGTAGCTGCGATTTTCTTGTCGCTGTGTGCGCACCAGAGTGTACTGCCGCGACAGCGATTGTTTAGTCGCACGACTGAAAAATCTCCTGTGCGCGCTTAGCCTTAGTCTATGCCATTTTAATAGGTTCTTGTGAAAGATACGCAGCACAGTAACAGTTTTTGGTACAACTATGACATGGAGGAGTTGGATACTCGACTTCGGTTTATTGGGATAATTGTAGAAAGTGTGGTTCATCTGCGAAACAGAAAAAATGTTCAAATGTGTGTTAAGCTTAAGGGACTTAACTGCAGGGTCATCAGTCCCTAAACTTACAAACTAATTGTGAACTACCTTATACTAAAGACGACACAAATATCCATGCCCGAGGGGGGATTTGAATACCCGACCGTAGCGGTCGTGCAGACTGTGACTGGCGCGCCGCAGACCGCTCGGCCACTGCGGCCGGCTGCGAAAGAGACCGCATGTAGAACACTGTGATGGATACGAATATTAAGTTTACATCATTACTCTGACGGGGATTTGTAGGTTTGTTATTGTGGTGTCGCACAAGTACAAAGTGCGCGCCACCTACTTTCGCCGCGCGCCGTCATGCACGCACGGCGCGGCGTTCTCACGTCGACAGCCACGAGCGCCCTCTGCGACAACGCCGCTCGTGGTCACCACTGAAGGACACCGGTCACTTCGGACTGAGATAGCAACGAGTTAGGACCTTCGTAATCCGATAGGCCCGAGTGAAGACTCTGCTGTTGTACAGGCACTAGGCAGGCCTCTAACAACTATGTATCAACATTCTGCAGTACTATGTAAAAGTTAAGTATTGTTACATTCTGTGCAATATATCTCTTTCTAATTTACTCGAGTGTTTATAGTTTCTGGCTGCTCCCCTCCGTACCTGCACCAGCGTGTCGGTCTTATTCCACTCGGCCACCGACACCTACGACGAGGCTGGGACACAAAAACGGCGACGAAGTCGGGACACAAAAGTGGCGACGAGGATGGGATACAAAAGTGGCGACGAGGAGTGATAGAACCTTGGACCAGCCCGCTTACAGCAGCCAGACAGGAGCAGTCGGAGCACGCAGAAATTGCTCCCGCCCACCCACCCTTATTATAAGAATTTTGGGGGAAGATATTTTGTTACGTGTTTGTGGACTTTTTTGTTGCAGAGCGTCCTCTTTCATATTGCATTTGTGTTTTGTTATAATTTACTTGTATGCGCGGCGCCTAATCGGTCAGCATGGCCACTACCCCGAACCCAAACTTAATGGAAATTATTCAGTTACAGACGGCGCAAATCACTAAACTGCTCCAGGCCGTGTCGCAGTTGACGACACAGGCTGCTCACCAACAACAGTCGTCACATCAGCAGCCCACACCTGCCGCCGCACCGCTTCCGACGTTCCGCCAGTACAACGAACGTGAGGAAGAATGGAGCGACTACTTCGCACAGTTTCAAGAACTCGTCGCGGCTCATCAAATTACAGGTCAGAGAGTGAAGAACCTTTTCTTATCGATTGTGGGCCCCCAGACTTTCGTACTATTGCAAAAAACTTTTCCCTCTCGCATCTCCTCGTGATGTAGACTTTGAACAAATTGTAAATGCACTGAATGCTCATTATGAGAGAAAAGTTCTTGTAGCCGCTGCACGATACCGATTTTTCAGACTTAAAAAATTACCGCAGCAGTCACACCAAGAGTGGATTACGGAATTGAAGGGCTTAACCCGCCAATGTAAATTTACTTGCTCTTGTGGACTTTCGTATAGTGACGTGATGTTGAGGGATGCGATTACACAGAATATTCAGGACCCCAGAATTAGAGCAACAATTCTGAAACAGTCTGACCCCTCATTAGACAGTGTACTGCAGCTTATTGAAGCTCATGATACTTTTGACTTAGCAGATGTAGAAATGCAAAGCCACAGTGTAAATTCAGTGCGCCGCAACGGACGCTTTCCTAGCCGTAGTTCTCAGTATAGCACTAGTGATTCTTATTTTTCTACCGGCCGTGCTGAACAGACAGTGAACAGTAGCCAGTGTAAAAGTGCGACGCAAAGGTCGCCCCGTCGTGTTAGAAACAGTAATTTGAATAACGGGCGCCAACGCTCATTTCAGAAAAATGTACGTAAATCTTGCCCCCAGTGTGTGTCTCGCCACAAGCGTGCTCATTGCCCTAGTCGCAACGCAACCTGTTATCAATGTGGCAAATCGGGACATGTGCAGTCTGTGTGTATGCAAATTAACAACTCAAAGAACAGTAACGTTAGAAACAGTGCTTCGCAGAGTGCGAGAACAGTTCATTCTGTAAATGTTATACGGGCTGTGGAATTGAACACTGCTTTCCCTGGATCTCAATTGCAAGAAAGTAGTTCTGCCCCTATGGCAAATCTATATAGTGCACCACGTAGCAAGCGCCGACGAGCGCGTAAAACAGTGCAACGGAAAAGGGTTCGGGACAAGCAAAATGACTATGAACAGTGCATTCCTGTAGTGAAAATAATGCCTTCTGCAACTGCTCCTTTTAATAGTGCCCAGTACTGTGTAGCTAGTGACAGTAGAATTGGTGTAGCTACTCAAAGTAATTTTAGTGCAGTAGCCTCGCATTGCGCGGACGCCGATCCGGCGGTAGTGTCATCTAGTGACAGTGTGGTTAATCCGCTGTGTGCCGAGTATGCGGCGCTTCCTACCGTACGCGGCCCGCGCAGACGCAGCAAACAAACCGCAGCAGACGTTGCCCACATTCGCGCACATGTCGAGCGCCGCAAGCAAAAACGGTTTGTGACTCTCTTCATAGAAAATAAGACGGTGCAATTTCAGCTTGATACTGGTTCCGCTGTCACACTAATGAATAAAGAAACTTATGAACTACTGGGTTCGCCAAAATTGTCGCCGTCACAGCAAGTGTTAACAGCGTACACAGGACAAACTATTCCGGTGCTAGGAACGTGTAGCCTGCCTGCCTCTTTTCAAGGTGTAACAAAAACAGTTGCTTTTGTAGTTCTTCAGGCCAAATCTACGCAGAATATTTTTGGACTAGATGCTTTTGACTTGTTTGGTTTATCAATTCAAAGAGATGTGCTTCAAATTTCGTCAATAGTGCCTCAGGATAAAATCAATGCATTGTGTGACAAATATAGTGACTTGTTTTCGCCGGAACTAGGTTGTGCAAAAGACTTCGTGGCACATGTAACTTTAAAAGAATCTGCAGTTCCAAAATTTCGTAAAGCTAGACCAGTGCCTATAGCCTTGCGTGATACAGTTGCCGAAGAACTTAAACGTTGGCAAGATAGTGGGGTGATTTCTCCTGTTTCTGCGAGTCAGTGGGCCTCGCCTATAGTAATTATACCCAAGCCGTCAGGAAAACTTCGTCTCTGTGCGGACTTCAAATCAACAGTGAACAGTCAAACAATTGTCGACACTTATCCCCTGCCCAGACCTGAGGAACTGATGGACAAATTAGGACAGTCTCGCTTCTTTTCCAAGATTGATTTAGCAGAGGCATACTTACAAATTCCGCTTGATGACGAGTCAAAAAAGTTTTTCGTCATTAATACTCACATGGGCCTTTTTCAATTTCAACGCCTACCCTTTGGCAGTTCTTCCGCTCCCGCTATTTTTCAGCGTTTTTTGGAACAGCTGACAGTTTCTGTACCGTGTTGTTCGAACTATTTAGATGATTTTGTGGTATCCGGACGTACAGTTGAAGAACATTTAGCAAACCTGGAGTGCCTTTTCAAAGTTTTGACTGCAACAGGTCTACGTTGCAATAAAGCAAAGTGTTCGTTTTTTCAAACTGAAATAGAGTACCTAGGCCATGTGATTAATGCCCAAGGAATTCATCCCTTACAGTCACATCTTAGAGCAATCAAAGACTTGCCTCATCCTAAGAATGTGCATGAATTGCAAGCAGTAATGGGGAAGCTGAACTATTATTTCAGATTTATTCCCAATGCCTCTCAGATTGCAGCTCCACTGCATCACTTACGTCGGAAGAATGTTCCTTTTGTATGGTCTAAAGATTGTCAGGTTGCCTTTGACGAACTAAAGTCTGCACTACTCAGTGATGCATGTTTGATTCCCTTTGACCCACAGAAGCCTGTAGTGTTAGCAGTTGACGCCTCGTCGTACGGTCTGGGTGCCGTTCTGTCGCATCGTATTGGTTCTTACGATCGTCCTATTGCCTTTGCATCCAAGCTACTGACGCCAACGCAACAGAATTACAGTCAGATAGAAAAGGAGGCCTTAGCAATCATTTACGGCGTCACAAAGTTTCATCATTATCTCTATGGCAGAAAATTCTATCTGTTGACAGACCACAAGCCTCTCACGTCGTTGTTCTCACCCACAAAGCCAATTCCGCCACGTACGGCACAAAAGCTTCAGAGATGGTCCTTGATATTGTCAAATTATCAGTATGAGATTTTGTACCGACCTACCACTAAACATGCCAACGCGGACACACTTTCCCGACTTCCGGTTGGCCAGGATGTATCATTTGATTCTTCAGAAATGGCATGTTGTCAGATAGACTCCAGAGATGCTTCCGCTGTCGCAGACTTTCCTTTGAACTCTCGTCGGGTTGCACAGGAAACAGCTGCGGATGCAGACCTAAGTGTGGTAGCACGTTTTGTTCGCTCAGGGTGGCCTGCCAGAGCCAAAGACATTGATCGGCCTCTGGTTCGACGTTATTTTGCACAACGTCATGCATTATCTTTAAGTCAGGGTGTACTGTTGTTGCATACCGACAACGACCAAGCAAGAGTGATTGTTCCTCGTTCCCTGCAACGAGAAGTGTTACGCCTCCTGCATCAAGGACATTGGGGTATTGTTAGGACAAAGCAATTGGCCAGACGTCATTGTACCTGGGTTGGTATGGACGCTCAGATAGAGAGCATGACATCACAGTGTACAGTTTGTGCGGAGCATCAGGCGGCTCCTCCACAGCGTTTCTCAGACTGGCCACGCCCCAAGGGACCATGGCAACGTTTACATATTGACTTTGCCGGACCTTTCTGGAATACGCGCTGGTTAATTGTTGTAGACGCTTTCAGCAAGTTTCCTTTTGTGATTGCCATGAACTCAACGACAGCTTCTAGTACAATCAGTGCCTTAACATCAGTGTTTTGCATCGAAGGCTTGCCTGAAACTATCGTCAGTGACAATGGACCTCAGTTTGTTAGTGCGGAATTTCAACAGTTTTGTCGTGTGAATGGCATTCAGCATATCACCACCGCACCTTTTCACCCTCAGTCCAATGGTGAAGCAGAACGTTTCGTTCGAACATTCAAGTCTCACATGGAGAAGATGAAAGGTCAGCACTCCAGGCAGCAAGCTCTTCAAATTTTCCTGTCTACGTATCGGTGCATGCCACGTGACGGCCCGTCTCCTGCCGAGCTGCTACACGGCCGCCGTCACCGCACTCTCCTTCACCTGCTGCAGCCTCCCACGCACCGAGTCGGTTCGTATGGCGCTACGCGTTTTCAGGTTTCTACGCCGGTGCTGTACAGGGTGTTTGCTGGAAACAAGAAGAAATGGATGCCGGGCATCATTCAGCGCGTGCTAGGGCGCAATATGTTTGTTGTACGTTCTTCCACAGGGTCGGAGCTGCGGCGCCACGCAAACCAATTGCGCCTGCACAGACCGCGCGATCCTGTCTCCGGTTTCTTGATTCCAGACCCAGATCACCGCCAGGGAGCACAACCACATCGTTCGTCCCCGGACTACGAGATCGTCCCGATGGAGATTGACGCGACTCCGCCGCTGTCGCCGCCGCAGATGACAGCGTCACCGAGAGGGACTCCGGGACCGTGCGGGCCCCCCCAGCTTGGGCCACGCACCTCAGAAGATGACCTGCTCCCTCTGGGCGGGGGCGGGCGCCCTTCCCCAGGTTTCGGCGGGTTCCCTGGAGGATCTCAAGGCAGATGCCGGGGCGCGGACGGCGTCTCGATCCCGGCCTCAGCTACGACGCCCGTCCCACCAGTAACGCCCCCGCCCAGGCCCTCCTCCCAGTGCCGTCGCCGTGGCCCTCAGCCCTACGCCACGACGGCGCGGCGGTTTGGGGGGGAGGGGTGTGGTGTCGCACAAGTACAAAGTGCGCGCCACCTACTTTCGCCGCGCGCCGTCATGCACGCACGGCGCGGCGTTCTCACGTCGACAGCCACGAGCGCCCTCTGCGACAACGCCGCTCGTGGTCACCACTGAAGGACACCGGTCACTTCGGACTGAGATAGCAACGAGTTAGGACCTTCGTAATCCGATAGGCCCGAGTGAAGACTCTGCTGTTGTACAGGCACTAGGCAGGCCTCTAACAACTATGTATCAATATTCTGCAGTACTATGTAAAAGTTAAGTATTGTTACATTCTGTGCAATATATCTCTTTCTAATTTACTCGAGTGTTTATAGTTTCTGGCTGCTCCCCTCCGTACCTGCACCAGCGTGTCGGTCTTATTCCACTCGGCCACCGACACCTACGACGAGGCTGGGACACAAAAACGGCGACGAAGTCGGGACACAAAAGTTATAATTCGCAAAACAAAAACTTTACCATCTGCTCTTTAAATAATTGATTAATCATGAGGTCACAGAGTAGGTGCTGTACTAATTTTGAGATTCATACCAAGAATAGTTCAACTTACGCAGCGTGGACCGTTCTCTCCTCGCTTTCGAAACTAAATGTATCTACCAAGCTATGTTTACTACATAACAGACCTGAACTTTTCCTAACGGCAGGCACCTTTTCTGCAAGTCAAAGTCGAGGCATAAGTATTGACGAAAGCAACGTGCCTGGCCTAATATTTGGGAAACGTTATCAGCTATCCCACCTCTACAGGGGAAATGACATTAAGAATCAGAGTCAAGAAGAGACATAACTATCACAAAAATAGAAACTGTGAATTTCATGAGCTTTTCAACTCCGCCCTATAACACTTTCCGTTCGGAAGGTAAGATAAGACCATGGATTAAAGCCACGCCGACTGAAGACTTTTTTTTTTTTCAGCGCTCTCTGCAAAGAAGTGTGAGTATAACGACAATTAGTTCACGCACTTATAGTTTTCCAGTTCACTCAAGGTTTATGATTGAAACATTGGGAATGGACTACATGAAATGATTACACAAAGCAGTTGCTCAAGCGGTTCTGAGGTACCAGTTGTCAGTTCATGCTGAAACATCAATATTAGTATGTTGTGTAGCCTACATGGGTGGCAATTCAGACGCTGATTCTGGCATCCATTCGATCATACCGATGGCGAATCTCGCCTTGGGATACATTTAGGGTTACCAGACGTCCTCATTTATGCGGACATGTCCGCATTTTCGATGTTTAATCTGGCATCCGCATACATTTTAACGATTTCTGGTTATGAACGCATTTTTAGCTTTCGAAGATAAAATCGTTTGATTTTCGTTATCATCTCGTAACATCAACAATTTATAAACTTTTTAGTTTGGTTATTAAATTGCGTATTTTGTTTTTGGCTTACAATTGATCTGTTATGCTCGTAAAACTACAGTCCAACGAGTGAAATATAAAATATTGGATTATATTGCTTATAAATGATGTTTCAATCTTTTCAGCTTAGAGATGACTGCGATGTCTATGTATCTCGCCTGTGTTAGTTCCTCCAAACAGCTTGTTTTTGTGCGGTTCACGTGTTTTTAACGAAGGAGTGTATTGTATATTCGTCTAGCTTCATTTTCTTCACATTACGTATTCAATGGTGCAAATACAATGAATGCTGTATGATGGGAGGTTTTGAGCTTCTGAATATGTGTATGCAATCCTTTAGTGAATTTTCTTTTTTCAAGTGGTTTTGCATCTTTATCACGAATTTCTGTTGAAGCTTCTATAAAATACTTATTGTACATAAATATAGAAAATGACGATAAAACAGTGTTTCCATCAATTTTCAAATTACAATAAACATAGCCACATATAATGGATAATCAAAACTGAGCCAGATGAAATGGTGCAAATACGATAAGACATGTATCAGTGAGAAGCAGTATAGTGAATTGCTTGAAATGCAATGCTTCTGTAAGGAAAATATTGTCTTTATTACAGTCACAATGGACTAAATGGACTAAAGAGAGAAATAGACTGACAGTTGATTCTGTAAAGGGATTGCAACTATAAAATTTAATTTTACACATTTGAATTTACGAAACTTTTTTATTGTGCGAACAACAGGGTATTATTAAAAAAAAAAAAATAATAAAAATAATAAAAAAATAAAACTTATTCTTTTCATTCTCCACTCCGAGGAGTGGAGCGGGCTGTTTGATGGTTGGTTTGATGTTTTAGGGGGACAAAACTGCGGAGGTCATCAGTCCCGGGCTGTTTGAGATCCGGCTCATAAAGAGTCGCGGTTCTATTCAGCCAGTTATGAGACAAGCTGATAGTGGGGCAAAGGGGGAATCCCAATTGGGAATAAGTGGGAGGGGCTTACCAGTTCCGGCATACGCCTTACAACCAAGGAAAACCTCCCGAAAACCTTGGTCGGAACCGGGGGATTGGGACCAATTTAATTTGTCTCCGAGACTTGCCCCGGACTAAAAATGGATTATCGAGAGAACACGAATGCACTCACGACAATCAAAGATCGGACGCCCGAGTAACTCTCGTAATCTCGTAGAGATCAGCTCGACCAACAGTGGACAAGCATCCCCCTACAGGAACCGCACCCGTGGGCACGGTGTCCTGTGCGTCGAACAGGGTCTTATGAAACATGCGGTCAAATGAGAAATACACATACAGCAAATCAAATGTTCAAATGTTTGTTAAGCTTAAGGGACTTAACTACGGTGTCATCAGTCCCTAAACTTACAAACTACTTACGAACAACCTACAACTAAGGACAGCAAAAATATCCATGCCCGAGGGGCGATTCGAACCCCCGACCCTAGAAGCCGTGCAGACCGTGACTGAAGCGCCTCAATCTCCTCGGCCACCGCGGCCGGCACACATACAGCATGGCCCTGAAGAAATATAGATGCGTGTACTGTAACGTATTTTACACAATAAATCAGTCATGGTTGGAAATACTAACACGAATTATTTGCAGGAGAATGGAAAAACTGGTGGAATCAGATCTTGGGGAAGCTCAATTTGGGTTTAGGAGAAATGTAGGAACACGCGAGGCAATACTCACATTAAGATTGATTAAGGAAAAGGAAACCTGCATTTGTGGATCTAGAGCAGGCATGGTCAGCATTTCTGTAGTTCACCGGCCCGGCCGCGACCGTGTGTCGCTAGTGTCGGCAACGGAGCGAGAGAGAGAGCTGCGGAAAGAGTGAGACTGCACAGCACTGCTCTGCGCTGGACTGTCCCGCGGTCAGATCCAACGTGAACGAAGCAACAGGGGAAGCGAAGCTCTATAACATGGTCGAAGTTACCATTTACTGTTTAGGTAACATTTAGCGTTTGTATGGCAGAATCAATACGCGGAGCTTTAGAAAATATCTAAAACACGAATCGAAGAAAAACTTAGTAATTTGCGACCCAAATTTGGTTTGTTAGTATTGTACATGTACACTCGTCATATATACAGTAGGCTTCTTCTGAAAGATATATGTTTCTTAAAGACCTAGTATCATAAATATGCTATTTTTAAAATAAATTTTTGTAAGGGCTATAAAGTCTCGTTGTTACGATTAAAGACTTTTTGTTAAAACACAAATAGAAAACTAACAAAAAATATTGGTTTAATAAGCATTTTCCCCCAGTTCCTCGCACTCCGGTGTGAGCCGTTTTCACGCGATAGCAATGGTGATACTACCGATGACAGTAGTGCTAAGACAGAATTACTAAACACAGCTTTCCGAAATTCGTTCACCAAAGAAGAAGAACTGAACACTACAGTATTCAATCCAAGAACAGCTGCCAGCATGCGAAACTTAGAAGTAGTTGTTCCTGGAGTAGTAAAACAACTTAAGTCACTAAAGAAAAATAAATCTTCCGGGCCAGATTGTATACCAACTAGATTCCTCTCAGAGTATGCTGATGCAATAGCTCCGTACTTAGCTATAATTTACAACCGATCACTCAGCGAAAGATCCGTACCCAAAGACTGGAAAGTTGCCCAAGTTACTCCATTATTCAAGAAAGGCAATAGGAGTGATCCCCAAAATTACAGGCCTATCTCATAGACGTCGATTTGCAGTACGATTTTGGAACATATACTTTGTTCGAATATTATGAACTATCTCGAAGAGAACGACCTATTAACCAGTAGTTAACACGGATTCAGAAAGTATCACTCTTGCGAAACACAGCTTGCCCTTTATTCACATGAAGTGTTAAGTGCCATCGACAAGGGATCTCAAATCGATTTCATATTTCAGGATTTCAGGTAGGCTTTTGATACTATACCCTACAAGCGGCTTCTTATGAAATTGCGTGCTTATGGGATATCTCCCAATTGTACGGTTGGATTCACGATTTCCTATCAGAAAGAACACAGTTCGTTGTAACTGACGGTAAGTCATCGAGTAAAACAGTAGTGATATCTGGCGTTCCACAGTGAAGCGTTATAGGTCCCCTACTCTTCCTCGTGTTTATAAACGATTTAGCAGACAATCTGAATAGACTGTTCGCGGAAGGTGCTGTCGTTTATCGGTTAGTGAAGACAACAGAGGATCAAAAGCAACTGCAAAGCGATTTACACAAAAATTTTACATGGTGCGAAAATTGGCAATTGACACTAAATAAAGAATAGTGTGAAGTAATACACAAGACCACTAAAAGAAATCCGCTGAACTTCAATTACGCGATAAATCAGACAAACCTTAATGTCGTAGATTCTACCAAATACCTAGGAGTTACAATTACGAACAACTTTGACTGGAGAGAACACATAGAAAATGTTGTGGGGAAGGGGAACGAAAGGTTACGTTTCATTGGCAGAACGCTTCGAAGATGCATCAGCTCCACCAAAGAGACTGCCTACATCACACTTGGGCGTCCTCTCCTGGAGTACTGTTGCCCTTGTTGGACCCTCACCAGGTGGGACTGACGGAAGACATTGAGAAGGTTCAGAGAAGGGCAGCTCGTTTTGGGGAAAAACGTCACGGAAAAGTTGCACGAATTGGGGTGGAAATCATTAAAAGAAAGACGTTATTCATTGCGGCCTGATCTGTTTGCGAAGTTGCAATCACCGACTTTTACTTCTGAATGACAAAATATTTTGCTAGCACCCATCTAATTAGGAAGACATGACAATCCAAATTAAAAAAGATAAATCAGATCGAAAAGGAACGATTTATGTATTTTTTCTTCCCGCTCGCTATTAGAGAATGGAACGGTAGAGAAAACTTATAAAAGTGGTTAATGAACTCTCTGCCAGGCACTTGAAAGTGATTTGCAGGGTATCTATGTAGATGTAGATGTGTGAGAGCGAGACGGCTATATGCCATACGCTGCAAGGGGGATACGAAGGAAGGCATTTTTTTCAACGAAGTGAGGCTAGTAAGTGGAGATGGCAATGTCGTAGAGTACTTTTATAATAGGGACTTTAGCACTATTATATATTTGCTACTTTTTTCATTCGCCAAAGCAATAACTTTATTCTTTAATGAAATAAACACATTACGCAGTATTCATGTGATTAGCAGAAATACATATATTTCTGTTCACCGTCAAATTAATCTTATTGGCAGGCATAACTCTAGTCTGCCGTTCCTAATCTAGCGAGGGCGAGCGCTATACGCTGACGGAAAAAATTCGGTTCTAGTCTGCCGTTAGGCGTTCGTCTTCGTGCGCGCCTGCCGCGGCGGAGAGGCCGAGCGCTTTGAGGCGTTATGCTGCGATGCGCGAGGCTGTATCCCGTCGGGGGTTCGAATCCCCCCTCGAGCATGGATATTTGTGCCGTCCTTAGTTGTAGGTAGTTCATAAGTAGTTTGTAAGTTTAGGGACTGATGACCCGGCAGTAAAGTCCCTTAAGCTTCACAAACATTTGAACATTCCTGCGCGCCACTCTGCCCACCACGCTGGCCGCGGGAGGGGACGTGGGCGCGCCGAGGGCGCCGGCGCCCGCGGGACGGTGTTTGGCCATGCCTGACCTAGAGGAAGATTTGACAGTGTGGACTGGAATACACTTTTTCAGGTTTTGAAGGTAGCAGGGTTAAAATAGAAGGAGCGAAGAGTAATATTCAACTTGTACAAAAACCATACAGCAATTATTAGAGTCGAAAGACTTGAAAGGATAACATGGTTGGGAAGTAAGTAAGAAAGGGTTGTGGCCTATTCCCAATGTTGTTCAATCTGTACATTGAGCAATCTGTGCAGGAATGCAAGGAGAACTATGAAGGAGGAATTGAAGTCCAGGGAGAGGGAATAAAAACCTTGTGGCTGCTGATGACACAGTAATTCTGTCAGAGACAGCAAAGGACCTGGAAGAGTAATTAAATGGAATGGGCAGTGTCTTGAAAGGAAGATATAAGCTGAACATTAACAAATGTAAGATGAGAATAATGGAATGGAATGACTGAAAATCAGGCGATGCTGAAGGATTGAGATTAGATAATGACACAGTAAAAGTAGTAGATGAGTTTTGTTATTTTGGGAGCAAGACAACTTCTGATGGCCGAAGTGAAGAAGATATTAAATGCAGAATTGCTATGGGAAGAAAAGCGTTTCTGAAGAAGGGAAATTTGTTGACATTTAGTATTAGTTTAAATGTTAGGAAGTCGCGACAAGGACAATAAGGAGTTCAGAGAAAAGGGTGATAGAAGCTTTCGAAATGTGGTGCTACAGACGAATGATGCAGATTATATGGGTAGATCACTTAACTAATGAGGAGGTGCTCAACAGAATTCGGGAGAAAACGAGTTTCTGGCATATCATAACTAAGAAAAGCGATAGGTTGATGGGACACATTCTGAGACATCAAGGAATCGTTAACTTAGCGTTAGAAGGAAGTGTGTGGGGTAAAAATCGTAGAGTGAGACCGAGGAATGAATACAGTAAGCAGATTCTAAAGGATGTAGGTTGCCGTTCGTATTCTCAGATGAAGAGGCTTGCACAGAACAGGGTAGCGTGGAGAGCTGCATCAAACCAATCTGCGGACTGAAGACCAGAACACAATAAATTTAAAATTTGGATGGTGTCCTCATTTTTCATCCTAAAATGTAGAAAAGTCCTAATTTTTGCATTTAGAATCTGGTAACCCCATATACATTATTCCACTCTTGCTTGACCTGTTCACGCGTTCTGCAAGAGTTGGGTTGACGAGTCGTAGGTGTCTGTTCCCGTCCCACCAAACCCCACACGTACTCAAGCGAAGACAACCACCGTACTTAGCTGTAATTTACAACCGATCACTCAGCGCAAGCGTACTCAAAGACTGGAAAGTTGCCCAAGTTACTCCATTATTCAAGAAAGGCAATAGGAGTGATCCCCAAAACTACAGGCCTATCTCATTGACATCGATTTGCAGTAGGATTTTGGAACATATGCTTTGTTCGAATATTATGAACTACCTCGAAGAGAACGACCTATTAACCAATAGTCAACACGGATTCAGAAAGTATCGCTCTTGCGAAACACAGCTTGCTCTTTATTCACATGAAGTGTTAAGTGCCATCGACAAGGGATCTCAAATCGATTCCTTATTTCTGGCTTTCCGGAAGGCTTTTGACACTGTACCCCACAAGCGTCTTCTAATGAAATTGCGTGCTTATGGAATATCTCTCCAATTGTGCGATTGGATTCACGATTTCCTATCAAAAAGGACACAGTTCGTTGTAATTGACGGTAAATCATCGAATAAAACAGAAGTGATATCTGGGGTTCCACAGGGAAGCGTTATAGGTCCCCTACTCTTCCTCGTGTTTATAAACGATTTAGGAGACAATCTGAATAGCTCCCTTAGACTGTTCGCGGATGATGCTGTCGTTTATCGGTTAGTGAAGTCAACAGAGGAACAAAAGCAACTGCAAAGCGATTTACACAAAATTTCTACATGGTGCGTAAATTGGCAATTGACACTAAATAAAGAAAAGTGTGAAGTAATACACATGACCACTAAACGAAATCCACTGAACTTAAAATACGCGATAAATCAGTCAAACCTTAAGATCGTTAATTCTACCAAATACCTAGGAGTTACAATTACGAACAACTTTGACTGGAGAGAACACATAGAAAATATTGTGGGGAAGGGGAACGAAAGGTTACGTTTCATTGGCAGAACGCTTCGAAGATGCATCAGCTCCACCAAAGAGACTGCCTACATCACACTTGGGCGTCCTCTCCTGGAGTACTGTTGCCCTTGTTGGACCCTCACCAGGTGGGACTGACGGAAGACATTGAGAAGGTTCAGAGAAGGGCAGCTCGTTTTGGGGAAAAACTTCACGGAAAAGTTGCACGAATTGGGGTGGAAATCATTAAAAGAAAGACATTATTCATTACGGCGTGATCTGTTTGCGAAGTTTCAATCACCGACTTTCACTTCTGAATGTGAAAATATTTTGCTAGCACCCACCTACTTAGGGAGAAATGAACATCCCAATAAAATAAGAGAAATCAGATCGAAAACGGAACGATTTATGTGTTCTTTCTCCCCGCGCGCTATTAGAGAATGGAACGGTAGAGAAAAGTTATGGAAGTGGTTAATGAACTCTCTGCCAGGCACTTAAATGTGATTTGCAGAGTATCTATGTAGATGTAGATTGTGCTGGCCAAAGAAGGTACTTCAGGTCTTGCAGAGCGCCTTCTGTAGCACACGCAGTATGTGGGCGAGCATTATTATCCAGCAGGGGCATTGCGACACACACGTAAGTATGAAGTTTTACCACAGGAGTGGATTCTGGTGATGATAAAAATTCGAAACACGTTAATAAACGTGTGGTGTAAAAATTGGCAATTGAATCTAAATAATGACGTGAGTACAAAAAGAAATCCGTTAAACTTTGTTTACAAGATGAATCAATCAAAAGTGAAGGCTATAAACTCCACTAAATACCTAGGAATTACTATTACTTCAGACTTAAACTGGAAAGATAATGTCGTGGGAAAGTCGAATCAGAGACTGCGTTGGCAGAAACCTTAAAAATCCCTAGTGTGGGATCCTTATCTGGTGGGCTTGACGGAGGACATCGTAAGAGTCCAAAGAAGGACAGTTCGTTTTGTATTGTCACGATACAAGGGAGACACCGCCACGGAAATGATACAGCATCTGGGATGGGAATCATTACAACAACGCCTTTTATCGCTGCGACGTGGGCTACTTACGAAACTCCAATCGCCAACATTCTCCTACGAATGCGAAAATATATTGTTGACTCCCACTTACATAGGTAGAAATGATCATCAGAATAAAATACGAGTAATCAGAGTTCGTAAAGTGTCAGGTGTTCTTTCTTTCCGCGTGATATTCCAGAATCGAATGTATGAAGGTGGTTCGGTGATCCGTCTGCCAGGCACTTAAATGTGATTTGCAGAGTATCCCACGTGGATATAGATGTAGCCGTATCACCACCTGTGGCCTGTGCATTGTAACAACAGTGTATTAGCGCTGATAAAATATTTGAAATTCAGCATTATCATGTTAGAGGAACACATTACCTTCTTGTTGCAAGAAAGGAAAAGGAGCGGTTCTTACAACATTCTACACCTACCGATTACCGAGCGCTGATCAGCGTTCCCTCCACAAACACCAATGGTGAAGTTGTAGCTTACTGAAGCCCAGACTGTAAGCTCAGGAGGAGAGAGCAGCAATGTGTCTCTGAGAGAAGATTGCATGGTATGTGCAAACGGCTATCACTTGCGTGCACGTACAATCTGCTTTCACTGCTGAAGTCAACAGCTCACCATCTTCCAAGTGATCCTCTTACGGCACCAGTTGAAACTTGCACTCGATGTTGTGACATGATTGAAAGGCGGGCTAGAGGTGTGTGGGACTGTAGTCTGACTACTAGTATCTGGTTGGCAACAGTTTGTGTTGACACTTCTGGGCTCACAAACTCTCTTATCTGTGCTGTGGTAAGATCTGCAACTGCTGCCCTTAAACATCTACGAGTGACAATGTACAGACCAGAACTTTCTCCCATTGCAAAGTCCGTCACGTGACCACAACTTTCCCCCGCCCCCGCCCCTTCCTCACCTGTGTTTCCTTTTTGTAATTTCCGCCATTTTTGAACCTGCCGAATTGTATGTAGCGTGTTTCTGAACCAGATATTCGGGTGCTATGCACCCTCACGTAGAGTCCACACAGGATAAGGTGGACGATGTGCAGCGACGAGTTTTCGTCCTAAGCGCGGGGCGAGTTCATTCCGTCGTGAGGCCGCGTCAGTCCACTTCCTCCTGCCTGCTGGCCAGTGAGCTGGGCACCCCCCCTCCAGCGCTCGCTCACTGCTCCGGCCGCGCTACCCCCACCACTACCACTTTCCCCACACTTGCCCAGCCGTCGCGCATCTACCGGCCAATTTATCCTGCATGCAGTCTACTAGAAAAAAAATCTTGTGTAACCTATTCCTAACCTTCTTAAGGTTACACCACAGACCACTTATTTAAGTGAAAGGATGTCTCCACCACTCTTTCAGACTATTCTTTAACACACTATTAATAACTTCAAAACCAACAAGCCAGTGTAGCCTTAAAGTTACATATAGGTTACACAAGAAGTCTCTAGTATGACAGGGCGCGTAGCGCCCAAATCTCTAGTTCAGAAACACACTATGCAATTCGACGGGTCCAAAAATGGTGCAAATTATAAAAAGTAGTCACAGGTGGTCCGGGGGGGGGGGGGGGGATATGGTCACATCACCAACTTCGCACCAGGAGCCAAAGATTCTGGTCTGTACATAGTCACTCCTTTAGAATAAAACTATATTGCCTGCATCAGTGCTGCATGGACATCTAGAACCTCTCTCACGGGTGGGAAAATGTTCATGTGACCATTGAAATCAACATCGTTGTACAACTGATGCAGCACGTCCAATTTAAGGCAATTCTCCTAATAGAACATCCTGCCACTCGGAAGGCCACAATTTGACCCATTTCAAACTCGCTCAGTTGGATGCAGGAAGCAATAGTGGGTCTCTGTGACGTGGCGCTTGTTTGCTTCACACATTGATATTACACTGAGCGTTATGGCTGTAAACATTCCCTATTAAAGGGTACACATAGATGACGCTTTAGCAGGGGTGTCACTACACTAACTGTTGGCGGAAGAACTATCAATACCTCTAGTATTCCCCAGTGGCACTGCCGTCATCGAATCTAAATCGATGTCGTCTTTGCAAGTGTCTAATTTTTTCATCTACTCTGTGCCAAGAGACTGGTTAATGGTTCCGTCCTAACTGTCTTAATCTAAAGCTTTAAAATGTTTTCTATGAAAAAATACACGATATTTCCGTAAAGTTTGTCCATTCAAAGTTGAAACTCAATCAGTTTCTTGTCCAATAATTTAATTTATTTTTATTACGATTTTGAGTATCACCAAAACACTGGTACTGTCTTTCATGGGAAAACGATCTCACTTACATTCTTAACTGAAGCAGCACGAATTGTAACGCATTATGTAAAATGTATGTATACTATACTGTGTCCAGTGAACTAAAATTACCTCATTGACACAAAAGTATCTATAGTAGATACACAACATGTCTGTCATAAGATGTAACATTCCCTTTATTGCGTGAACGATTTAGGGGTGAGATTTTTCGGCAATTGATAGTATCATGTAACTTTGTGTTGTGCCCAAAGGCAGATTCTCATCCTCTGTTCTGAGTGTCCAGTTTATATGCCATAACACGTACAAATCAGATCTACGGGTTCCTGTCGAGCCGACACATGCAGGGTACGTCACGCCTGCCCGCAACACTTACTCAGTCGCGAAACATGACTGCCAAGAGGCCCTTCCCACTGCCACGCCAACATCTGCATAGCACTTTTTCCCGGTTCTGTGCCCTACAGTCTGTGTGAAATAGGATTAAAATGATGCATAGTGCATTCGGCTAAAAGTATCAAAGACCCACAGTAGTATTGGTGATTTCGCTATCAAAGTGTCTAATTTGTACAATACTCGCTACTTCAGGGTTCATTCTCTTACACGGTCAAGAAAAGTAATATTTTTTGACTTATGTTGTTATTTTTGTCGCATTTGATGCATTATTTATCATTCTGCATTTACTTGTAAAGCATATGCTCCAAGGAGTAGGATTTCCAAGTTCCACACGTGTCTTTTCATTATATGTGTCACAATTTATATGTCCTATTCATTCGTACCATACAACGAATTTCTTCACTGTCACATCGTAATTTACATTTATTCAAAAGTGTTCTATTAACCACATGTTCAGATAAACTGAGTGTTACTCGTGTCATAGTACGTATTTGTTGTTCTTTGTAATGTCATTTCGATTCAGTTGTTTGTTTGCATATGAATTTTTTGTGTCACAGTACTCAGTTTTAATATAATATAAACTGATCCGTAATACAAGCACCCTATTATAGATCAACATACTGTTTAGTATGATAAAGTTCTGTTATCTCAATGCGTGATTACTGTAGAAAGTTTATTTTTACAGAATGCATGGTTTAATTCATACAACTAAACACCATCTTTCTTCCCCATTTTATGTCAGTTGTATGTTAAAAATGAATGCATGTCTGTGAGAATGTTATTATTTATTGTAAAAGTTTTAGAATATATGTATTTCTACTTAATTAACAAGTTTATTCAGTTTGGCTTGCATGCAAGGAGTCGAAATATCTTGACGTTCAGAAGATAATGGGCAACTACGCTCATGTGAAATAACATATTCCAATTTGGTCTCGAGAGCGGTGTGATGTGGTGGCCTTCTGGCTTTGCACGTTTTACAGGATGTCCGTAATTACAGTTCTAGTTCAGAACGATGTAAAAGGAGAACCATTGCTACGAATGACGTCAAATTTTAATAGCATGTTATTCACACTGGGCGAAATATCAAGGAAAAAATGAATTAAACGAAAAATTTAAAAATCAGATTGCTCTGTGAGCGTCTTATCATAAATATAATCGGCTGCAAATAACATCTCGTAATACGAGGGCTCTGGTTTATATCACATTTACACCACACACGCTGTTTAGAGTGCATGACTGAAGAAGTTCGGCACTCAACAGTTGTGGCATAGTTAGTTAGGTAAGACTATCTACGATAGCTTGAGTGGTGTAATGACGTTGATGCACAGAAGAACATCACAGCGTTTACCAGTGACGTTGGACACTTCGAAACAATATGGCGCTCCAGTGAACGATGCCGGCGAATGATGCTGTAAACCAGCACCAGAATGTGTGGTAACCGTTTACTGTGCGTGAAATTCTCCGTATTGACATGTACCTGGAAATGTGTTTCGTCTGTCCACACAATGTTCCATGGCCATTCATCTTTCACTCTCATACGAGTAAGAAATTCCAGATCGACTTTTTGTCTTGCTGTGTCAGGTCAGCAGAAAGCAACTTCTCAACTTGGGCGACATTTTTTGGATAGAATTTCAGGATGTTTTATAGGATTTTATGCACTGTGCTCGCAGGCGTATCGAACGTTCTGGAATTACACGTGGATTGCATGCTTGCTTACTACCACCCGACCCTTCCTACAATGCTGTCAAATCATCGACTGATGTCGGATCAACTACTTTGCACCCTGTGCCACATTGCACTTCACAAGAATCTATAGAGACCTTTAGCAGACATCTCACCAATGCCTTTTTTCAGCAAGGCTACTAGTGCACAGTAATCGCTCTCGCAATAGAGCTCTAGCAGCAGCTCCGATCCTTCATGAAGATAGCCATGTTGGCCCTCTAGGATGCAAACTAAGGAACAACTGTGTGCCGCGAATCTGATGGTGTGCGTATTGTGACACTCACTGCGCCATCTATTAGACAAATATTCATTTTTTGGCGGAATTTTTTGCTGATAGAAACAATCATGGTCGCCGAACTGGTCTACTGAACGCAGTACCCAGTTCTATAAGTTTCATTCATATCCTTCCATATTTACAGTTTTCTTAAGAGCAATAAGAGGACCACACCCTAGCAACGAAAGACCCTCATTCTGCGTCATTCACCTGCTCTGCACTTCAGTGTTGTGTTACACACGGTGGCAAGTGACGTTCTCAAGGCATTCGCCAGAAGCAAATTCTGTCGGAGTGGAACCGAGTGATTCATTACTCCAAATCAAATTGTACCCAATTATTATTCAGTCCTTAGAGGCAGTCATAGTGCTGGTAACTATTTGGAACTCACGTGTGTTCCTTCCGCTGATTTCATGCGATTTTTTTACAACCATTCTACACAATTCTATACCAATCAGTACATGAGGCCTGCTTGGTCTCGGTTTGACTGAGATTGTTCCTTCGTCTCCATCTTGACAATCACATTGCCAGCAGTCACTTGAACGATTTTAGAATGATTAAAATGTCCTGATAGTTCCCAATCTAAGTATCAACTGATTGAGCTCTACTAACCGACCCATTCTACTATTACTGTTTCCCTATTAACAGTAAACCGCACCTCAAATTATTCTAAAGAGGCTTAAGAATTAAAGACATTAGTTGCCTGCGGACAATGAATTATATCAATGGGAGAAAGTTGAACATTTGTGGCGGAAAGGGAATCGAACCTGGATTTCCCGCTTATTAGGCAGTGGCACTGTCCTCTGCGCCCTCGGCAGCAGTGGTTACAACTGCACGGTCTACTCTACAAGCCTTCTGTCGGACACAAATGGCCGGCCGCGGTGGACGAGGAGACTGAGGCGCTTCAGTCACGGTCTGCACGGCCACTACGGTCGGGGGTTCGAATCCCCCCTCGGGCATGGATATTTGTGCCGTCTTTAGTATAAGGTAGTTCATAAGTAGTTTGTAAGTTTAGGGACTGATGACCCCGTAGTTAAGTCCCATAAGCTTAACAAACATTTGATTTTGGACACAAATGTTCAACTTATCGACACACCACGACGCGTCATAGCACCGATTCCAGTAAGAGTTCGAGTGTGGTGTGCATCTGCACTGAAGGAATCACTGGCCATCTACGCTTTTTATACCCCATATCCGCCTCTCGCGCTATCTAGACTACTAGGCAATTACACATTACAAAAGGGTCCTCGCATACTATCAGCGGGATACTGTAATCAAACAGAACAAATACTGTTAACGACCGACCGAATATTCGGTTTCGGTTACGGCCAGTTTCGGCCAAAATATTGGTCTCGGCCAGAAATCAGCCGAATGTTCGGCTTGGCCGAAATTAGCTTTCTTGACCTCACTGAAAAAGTCCGGTAGCGTTCTGGATGGATTCAGTCAACAATAACGCTTCACCTCAGTCTACGGTGCGTCGTTTAACTGATAGGAGTCTCTCTTTACGCGTAAAAATTGTGGATGTTTTGTTGTTAAGCACGATATAACGCATTCGTACCTTATAGTGATATACTATGTTAGTAACAATTTAACTTAATCAGTTTTGTACGTAATGAAACGTGTTATCTTATTGTTACGCTTTCAATCTTATTAATGAGTTTCCTTGAAAGCGAGGAATATATATATTAATTACTATTATTGGGTTTAGGATACATTGATCATGTGGTACACACCTTTTCCTGTTCAGTTTGCGTGATTTTATACTGACAGTAATCATACAGTTAGTCGAACTGTGACTTTATTTTTTGAAATACTTTCTGCAGCACTGATTAAAGCTGCTGTGTATTCAGGAATGCCACAAAGGAGATAGGTAAAGTTGTATGTCGACTGCAAAAAAAACCGGAAGTGAAGATGGCAACATAAAGCTAGGGCTCTCAAGAAAAAAAGGAAACAAGTTATTACTTTCTGCGTCTTTTGTATTGTGGCACTCATGTTGAGGCTCTGACATTTCGTAGGATCTATTTGGCATGTTTGTTGTGTACCTAAAGACTAAAGACTATCTTCCTACAAGAAGGTAAGCAGGACTGTAGAATTTGTGGTAGCTGAATAGTAGTCTTGCTAATTTGAGGTCAACAGGACCGGGATCTCATCGAACTATTGAAATTTATGCATGAAAAAGAAGAAAATAGACCTTGAAAAGAATATACCTGTAAGAAAATGCGACCTTTTTTAAAAACAAAGTTTTTAAATAGTCATTTACATTGACAGCCTAAAAGTTTTAAAGTTTTTTCATTTACTTCGCGTTATCATGGTTGATTATCTTTTCCTGTGAATATACAATGTACCCGCAGGTGTTGTTTTGTTTTATGACGCTCGTATTGTGGGGAAACTCGTAATTGCCGGCCGCGGTGGCCGAGCGCTCTGCGGCGCGCCAGTCACGGTCCGCACGACCACTACGATCGGGGGTTTCGAATCCCCCCTCGGGGGATTTGTGTCGTCCTTAGTCTTAGCTAGTTCATAAGTAGTTTGTAAGTTTAGGGACTGATGATTCCGTAGTTAAGTCCCATAAGCTATACAAACATTTGAACATTTGATTTGAAACTCGTAATTTCGAGGCTAAAAATATCGAGATTCCACTGTATCGAGTTCAGTTTACTTATTGTCTAACATACTTTAATTTTTTTTTTTTTTTTTTTTTTAGATAGAAAATGTCACAACGAGGAGTAAAGAATACAGTTTGTAAGTGCTTTAATAAAAGTACCGTCGATGTATCTAAACCTATACGCCTCCTACGTCATCATCTACGGACTCCCGGTTAGGCTTACACCGAAGAAGGCTTAGTACAGGGAGGAGATCTTTGAAAAATGTAGAAAAACTAGTGGTCTGTGGTGCCAGGAGAATATACAGAAATTTTAACTTAATTACGGAAGTTTCGGTTACGGTTTGTGTTTCGGTCGCAAATCATGTTTCGGTCGGACTCTAAGTACTGTTCTAGCAGGGTGCACTTCTCAAGCGCTCTAGTGAAATCGAGTCTGTTAACAGACGACACAAGAGTACCAATCGTTAAGCAGCTGAGTTAGCGCAACCGGGTATTGTGCAAACGAAACGTATTGCTTGCGAAACGCGGCATTTGTTTTTTCGACCGATCACTAGCATCGCGATAAGGAAGAATGTTTCTCAGAAAGGAAACAGTAACAGGAATAATAATCTTTCCGGTACAGTCGTGATGTCGTACAATCGAGATGTAACGAGGAATCGGGATGAATTTTCATAATAATTCCATATTGCACTTAGATTGTACCTTGCCACGAACGTACTGCAGGTATTATTATTATTATTGTACCGTCCTTCTGCAGACATGACTCGTGTTGGCAGTGCAATTATTTTTTAGGATGCAATATCGGCAGACCTCAGTCTGCCACTGCGGTCGCTCTCGCTAATGTCACAGCGGCGCGGCTATTAAACAGGCTCGTTAAACTTTAAACTTCGAATTATTGGCATTTCTTGAGGCGCGTATCATATATCAGGCCCGTCGCTAGGCAAGCGAAGCCTGCAGCGACGCCAAGCGCGTGGCCGCATGGCAAAAGGGAGTGTTGGGGAGGGGGATGGTGAATCGCAAAAACTGAAAAACTTGCTTTAAAACAACTCGTTTTTTGTTATTGACTCAATTAAACACAACTTCAAATACAAACGTCGATTACCACATTTTAAACACGTAAAATCATGGAATATAGCAACAGGTATGTAAAGTATTTGACTAGGTTTTCCACATCACCATAGGTGAATACCGGACTGGTACCCAAGTCTCGCCTCAGTTAGACGATTCGCAAACATTTCGTAACACTTTCACACATATAAAACTACACACAGACATTTGGGGTACACATTTCCTCCCGGGGGGTATGGGATGGCGACAGGAAGGACATCCGACCACCCCGTAAATATTAACACGCCAAATGCGGATTTAACAATGCCGACCCTGCGTGTGCGGGCACATGGCCAAAGAGAAATATGTAAAGTATTTGCTTAAGCAAGTTAAATAAATAAATACATAAATAAAAATTTAAAAGAAAAATAAAAAAACAGACGGAAACTATGTCAATATTTTTGGCTACCTTAGCATATTAAAAAGGCTTTGAAAGGAGTACGCAATATAATTTTCACTTAATTTTTGCCTGTCATACAGCCTTGAGCAATGTTTTGTTACAAAAATCTAAGCTACAATTCTATAGAAAACAAATTTATATAATATTTTGTACCATTTCACTAATCGATATAACATACTGTACTCATTTTCATATCTTTGCTGTCAACCAAAGACTTTGTTTTATCTTTGGAGTGTGTCTTGCACTCACAGTTGTTGCGTTTTTAAAAGGAGTTGGTGTGTGACCTTCGTGCAGGATAGTTGATGTCTGATTATGGTAGAGTTGTAGTCGTGACTCGAAGAGTAAAAATTCAGTTTTGAAGAGTCGCAGCCAAGTCTGCAGATTGAAATTTTGTATGGAAATTAATCTGTCTCACATAAGGTAAACTTGTACTTTTCTATTGTTATGTATGGTAGCCTGTATGTAGCCTATATTGTAGTTGGTGTTTGTCCTTTTGCTAATGAATACTGTTTAATTCAGCTCGCATTTATCATTTATCCCTGAGTCATTTTACCAGTTTCTCGTTTCTTTCACCAATTTGAATTTCCATCCATTCTGATCATTGTGTCTTATGATAGTGTTGCATAATTATTGTGTTTGTAAATTTGTATGCTAATTAGAACAGTTCAGAGCAGGCATTTTGTGATGATCAGTTGTTCTATTAATGAGAGCAGGAAGTAGTTTGTTCATAATTGCAGTAAAGATCGTAGAGATTTTCTAAGTCTCAATGAAAGTTCAGATTATTAAGGTAGTTAATGTTAGTAACAGTTAAAGTGATTTGTTTGATCAGAAGAGAAGTAGATCACGTAAAGAGATGAGAAATATTTGCAGTGTGTGATACTTAAAATCTTTACCAGATTTGTAGAACATTTTTTTATTACATTGAATCTGTATGGCAAGTGTTGTACAGATAGGCACATTATCAAGTACAGTGATCTTGATATCCAATTAATATCAAATATCCTTGTTTGGCATCCTGTTAATTCAAGTAGCAAAATTATCACTGTAGTAGCACTTTCTGTTGGCTCTCGCAGTCAAATTGTACATGTATAGTCTGGCTGCTGGTATATGATGCACGCTAACAGATCTGAACATTTCATTTGCTCACATTGTTTCTCACACACGAGATTAATGTGTAGACCAGTTACGAGTTTAATTACTGTTGACTTATTAACAACTGTACAATTTAAAGAGTTATCCGTTGCGCATCAAACTAAACCACATTTACGTAAGATCATTGCATCCCATGTCAGTTGCAATTTATTTTAACAGGGCAAAGGAAGGTACTAAGTCTCATTGCTTAGTCAAATTATTTTGTTACCAAAACCACAACAGAACATTTATTTGGGAATTTTAGCGGGGACGGTCTCTTAACAAAAATAGTGACACGCTCGCCCCACAAACACATACTACTTTTCATTTCAAACACACACACAACTTTTAGTTTTAGCTGTACGCTTGTAGAACTCTAGCAGTATCGCACTAAAAATCAAGCGAATACAAGTGCAGGTACAGTATGTAAAATATTAGTAATCTGTAAATTAAACCTTAACAGCCGGAAACTACGCAGTTGCCCAAGCATATGATTACAAATACGGAACGTTCTGTGCCTTACACGAAGTATGTGAGGGTGTATCGGTTGTAGCGGTCGCTATAGACCTCGCGCGTAAAGCGGTCTCGCACTTGAAGCGGCCTTGCCTCGAACTCTTGAAGAGCGGTGCTGCACGGAGGAAGTAAAATTTCGTGAATGCAAAGAAGCTGTGCAAATTAATTTTCACTTTATTATATACTACGTATATAGTGGTTAAGCCATAGTCACAAAAAATGAACCTTATATTCAAATTGACATGGATTTGTTACGGATAGCGTGACCTACCACGTAGGAGGTTCGAATCCTCCCTCGGACATGGATGTTTGTGCTGTCTTTAGTATATGTTACTTCGTAAGTAGTTTGTAAGTTTAGGGACTGATGACCCCGCAATTAAGTCTCTTAAGCTTAACAAACATTTCTACATACATACTCCAAAGTCCACCATTCGGTGCGTGCTGGAGGTTACCTCGTTCCGTTGCCAAATAGAGTGAGAGAAAAATGAATGCTTATTGTCGCCGTATTAGCCCTTATGGACATTTCGCAAAATGTAAATTGGTGGTAGTAGAATCGTTCCGCAGCTTCAATTGGCCCTACGTACACCACCGCTTTATCGGCAAACTGCCGCACATTGCTACTCACCCTCTCAAATCATTTACGTCGGCGGTAGATAACAGCGGTTCTTATCACACTTTGATGACGCACTCATGACGATACCTTTGTCTCTGGCAAACACTCACCGTCGAGGACAACGTACCGGGTTCTATTACTGAAGGATACAGAGTACTTTTCCAGCTCAATATTATGTAAAAATCAACACCTATTTCTTTCAGGCACTGTTTATAATGTATATGATTTACAGATATTTTGTTGATAAAGGGGAATGCAGCACACTTTTTAAGCATATTAGAAGTATTTTGAATATTTTTGAACGTGCTTAAGGTTAGTAAAAATTACAAAGAAATTGGTGCAATTTCTTTTCCCAAATGCTTCCTCAAATTGAGGTACATTTAATCCTACGTTATACACTTGAAGGAGACCAAATGTTTGCCATATATGTATGACATCCATCCCTATGAAGCACAGACATTGCCGAGGTGGGGTAGCTTCCGTGCCTCAATGATACCAATAGCCGTACCGTAAGTGCAACCATAGCAGAGGGGTATCTGTGGAGAGGCCAGATAAACGTGTGGTTCCTGAAGAGGGGCAGCAGCCTTTTTAGTAGTTACACGGGCAACAGACTGGACAATTGACTAAGCTGGCCTTGTAACATCAGCTGATGTGGCTTTGCCACACAGTTACTGCGAACGGCTGAAAGTAAGTAACTTTACCCAATGACATGCAGCTCTACTGTATGAATATATGATGATGTCATCCTCTCAGGTAAAATATTCCGGAGGTAAAATAGTCCCCCATTAGGATCTCCGGATGGGGACTACTCAGGAGGATGTGATCATCAGGAAACTGGCATTCTACGGATGTATGTAGAATGCGTGGAATGTCAGATCCCTTAATCGGGTAAGAAAGTTAAAAAATTTGAAAAGGGAAATGGATAGGTTAAAGTTAGATATAGTGTGGATTAGTGAAGTCCGGTGGAAACAAGAACAAGATTTCTGGTTAGGTGAGTACAAGATTATAAATACAAAATCAGTTGGGGGGTATTACAGGAGTAGGTCTGATAATGAATAAGAAAATAGGACTGCGGGTAAACTACTATGAACAGTGCAGTGATCGAATTATCGTAATCAAGATAGATACGAAACCAACACCGACCAAAATAGTACGGCTTTACATGCCAACTAACTCTGCCGATGATGAGGAGATCGAAGAAATGTATGAGGAGGTAAAGGAAATTATTCCGACAATTAAGGGAGCGGAGACTGGAACTCGTTAGTAGGAAAAGGAAGGCAAGGAAAATGGTGGGTGAATATGGACTGGGGAAAAGGAATCAAAGAGGAAGCCGTCTGGTAGAATTTTGTACAGAACATAATTTAACACCTGGTTTAAGAAACACGAAAGAAGGTTGTATACGTTATATACCAGGAGACACCGGAAGGTACCAGATAGATTTTATAATGGTAAAATATAGATTTCGAAACCACGTTTCAAACTGTAAGACATACTCAGGGGCAGATATAGACTCTCCCCATAACTTATTGGTCATGAACTGTTGGCTGAAACTGAAAAAACTGCAGAAAGGTAGGAAAATAAGGAGATGGGACTTAGATAAATTGAAGGAAAGTGAAGTTCTTAAGAATTTCAGAGGGAGCTTTAGTCAACAATTGACAGAAACTGGGGAAAATAAAACAGTAGAAGAGGAATGGGTAGTATTGAGAGATGAAATAATGAAGGCAGCGGAGGACAAAATAAGTAGAAAGGTAAGACCTACAAAAAATCCTTGGATATCACAGGAAATACTAAATATAAATATAAAAATGCAGTAAATGAAACAAGCAAATGGAGTACAGACGATTAAGAAATGAGATTGACAGGAAGTGCAAAATAGCTAAGCAGGAAAGGCTAGAAGATAAATGCAAGTCAGTAGAGTAATATATAAATAGGGGAAAATAGATACCGCCTACAGGAAAATAAAAGAAACATTTGGAAAGAAGAAAAGCAGCTGTATCAATATAAAGACCTCGGATGGAAAACCAGTTCTCAGCAAGGAAGGGAAAGCTGAAAGGTGGAAAGAGTATATAGAGGGGCTCTATAAAGGAAATGAACTTAACGACAATATTGTAGGAAGGAAGGAGGAAATAGATGAAGATGAAATAGGAGATACTATATTGAGAGAAGAATTTGACAGAGGCCTGAAAGACCTAAGTCGAAACAAGGCCCCTGGAGTAGATGAAATTCCCTCAGAACTCCTAAAAGTCTCTGGGAGAACCAGCCATGACAAAACTATTTCACCTGGTGTGTAAGATGTACGAGACAGGCGACAAACCCTCGGACTTTAAGAAAACTGTAACAATCCCCATTCGAAAGAAAGTAGGTGCAGACAGGTGTAAAAAATACAGAACCATCAGTTTAATATGCCATGGTTGCAAAATTTTAACGCGAACTATTTACAGAAGGATGGAAAAGCTGGTAGAAGTTGACGTCGGGGAAGATCAGTTTAGATTCAGGAGAAATGTAGGAAGTCGGGAGGCAATACTCACTTTGCGGCTTATCTTATAAGATTGTAGATTGGAGAAAGTTTTTGACAATGTTGATTGGAATACACTCTTTCAAATTCTGAAATTAGCAGGAGTAAAATATAGGAAACAGAAGGTTATTTACAACTTTTACAAATACCAAACAGCGGTTATCAAAGTTGAAGGGCATGAAAGGGATGTAGAGGCTGGGAAGGGAGTAAGACAGGGTTGTAGCCTTTCTCCAATACTATTCAATTTGTACATTGAGCAAGCTATAAGGGAAAGCAAGAAGACATTTGGATACGGAATTTTAAAAAAATGTTCAAATGTTTGTAGAACTTACGGGACTTAACTATGGGGTCATCGGTCCCTAAGCTTACAAACTACTTACGAACTAGCTAAGACTAAGGAGGGCACAAATATCCATTCGAACCCCCGACCGTAGTGGCCGTGCAGCAGTGACTGGAGTGCCTCAGTCCCCTCGGCCACCGCGGCCGGCGATAAGGAATTAAAGTTCAGGGTGAAGAAATAAAAACATTGTGTTTTGCCGATAACATTGTAATTTTCTCAGAGACAGCAAAAGACCTAGAAGAGGAGTTGCACGAAATGGACAGTGTGTTGAAAGGTACGTATAAAATGAACGTTAAGAAGAGCAAAACGAGGGTAATGGAGTGCAGCGTAAGAAAATCGGGCGATGCTAAGGAATTAGATTAGGTAACGAAACAATAAAGGTGGTAAATGAGTTTTGTTACTTGGGCAGTAAAATAACACACGATGATCGCAGTACAGAGGATATAAAATGCAGATTGGCAATGGGAAGAAAAGCGTTTTTGAAAAAGAGAAATTTGTTAACATCGAATATTAATTTAAGTGTAAGGAAGTCCTTTCTGAAGGCATTTGTGTGGAGTGTTGCCTTGTATGGGAGCGAAACATGGACGATAAACAGTGTGGACAGGAAGAGGATAGAGGCTTTTGAAATGTGGTGTTATAGAAGAAATCTGAAGATTAGGTGGGTGGATCACGTAACTAATGAAGAGGTTCTGAACAGAATTGGGGAGAAAATTAATTACTGGCATACCTGGACTACAAGAAGGACTCGATTGGTAGGACACATTCTTAGACATCTTTCTTTTAGTTTATATAGCTTATTGGACTTAACTACGGGGTCATCAGTCCCTAAACTTACAAACTACTTATGAACTAAGTAATACTAAGGACGGCACAAATATCCATGCCCGAGGGGGGATTCGAACCCCCGACCGTAGTGGCCGTGCAGACCGTGACTGGAGCGCCTCAGTCTCCTCGGCCACCGCGGCCGGCTCTTAGACATCAAGGAATCGTAAATTTAGCAATGGAGGGAAGTGTGTGGGGTAAAAATCGCAGAGGGAGACCAAGAGATGAATGCAGTAAGCAGATTCAAATGGATGTAGGTTGCAGGTCTTATGAGGAGATGAAAAGGCTTGCTCAGGATAGAGTAGGGTGGAGAGCTGCATCAAGCCAGTCTCCGGACTGAAGACCACAAAGACAACATGTATGACATGATCACTCATCTACTATACCTATTAAACCCACCTATTATTTATATTAGAAGGGTAAAAAATTTCAAATCATACATTTTAATTTATATATTTTTTCTCCTAAAATGTTACTTTTTCTTTAACTCAGTTAATTCTGCAATAAAGCTTAAGTATACTACATAAGTAAAAACTATTGCAAGTCAGGAAAAAATTAGAGCAATGGTTGAAAAACTTTAGGAAATATTTGTACCTGAATCTTACGTTAAATTGCGAATGAAGATAAAAGGTCCAATTAATCTGTGCCTCAGAACATTCCTGAAGCGTAGTCTTCATTCATCCTGCTTCATCATCTTCAAGCTTCCTCTTGGCATTCCTTTTAGCGCTTCTTGCTTCTTTGGTAACTTTTAAGAGCGAATCTTTCAGCTCGATGCACCCGTTGTCTGTCACAAGCAAGCAATTGATCTTCCATACTGGAGCCACATTTTATGCCTAAATTTCCCAGGACTTCCATCCTTCCCATCACTCCATCATTGAAACATATCATTGCATCTAGTACACCAAATTTCAATGTATTCCGCCCTACAAAAACATTCTTGGGTAATCTTTGCCATATGCAACGGTTGTGCCCCCACGAAGACATTTACTAAGCAAAACCCTGGATTTATTTCATTCATAACAGGCTCAAGAAGAGTATGCTTATGATAGTATATTTGACCACTTTCTTTTGGTTTTTGGTAACCACATCAAGAATCTGCTCCTTTAGGGCAAAGTACGTGGCCCATACAGCTTTTCTCATTACTGTAACATCATTCAGAGGTGCAGTTCGCCTAATTGCCAACCCATAATAAATCTGAAGAAGGTCTATTTCAATTTCTGTCAATCTGCCTCGGCCAGACAGGGATTTTCCATCAGATAGCAACTTTCCTTTCTTTTCTCTTCGTAGCTTCCTCTTTTGCACATGTCCACATCACTCCAGTTCACAGTTCTTTTCGAAATAAAACTGATTTCTGTAACAGACATAAAGGGGGCGTGGCGGTACACAGGATCTAACTTTAAAATGGTGGGTGGATCGCGTAACTAATGAGGAGGTACTGAACAGAATTGGGGAGAAAAGAAATTTCTGGCATTCCTTGACTAAAAGAAGGGATAGATTGGTAGGACACATTCTTAGACATCAAGGAATTGTGAATTTGGCGTTGGAGGGAAGTGTGTGGGGTAAAAATCGCAGAGGAAGACCAAGAGATGGATACAGTAAGCAGATTCAGACAGATGTAGGTTGCCGTTCTTATGTGGAGATGAAGAGGCTTGCTCAGGATAGGGTATTGTGGAGAGCTGCATCAAACCAGTCTCCGGACTGAAGACCACAACAACAACAACAACAACAGGTCCCTATACTGTATATATCAATATAATCGGGAAAGACTACAGAATTTAATAAAGGCATAAAAAATTTCGATTTTTCCACCATTTGTAAGTACCCTGTATCCTTAAGAAATCTTACAGTAGGGTTCCCAATTCTATATCATCAAAAGGACACTGTTATACAAAAATGCGGACTTTTAAGTAGTCTGATGATTTATTTCAGAATTACATTTTCAGACTGGGCTAAATCTCAATATGAGATCCATTGTACATCTGCTCTGGTATTATTAATGGTATATCAGTACGTGGTGTAGCCTTCACAAGTGACATTGCAGGCTCAGCTGTCCCATCACAAGCCACTCGTGCAGATTTGAAAACAAGACTGAAGATCGTGCAGGCCAAGGCAACTGCACGTCTTGCAGAGCATGTTGAATTTCAAGCGCAGTGTGTGGGCGAGAATTCTCCTGTTGGAACGACACGTGACCTTCCTGTTGCAAGAACTGCTAAAGAATGGGTATCACAACATCTGCAAGTACCGAGTGCTGATCAGTGTCTTCTCTGCAAACACCTAAGCTGAACCAGAGTTGTGCTATGCAGTGGCGCATCCAGGATTTGGTTCTGGGGGGCGGGCTCAGTTTTTAAAAATAAAGCCTATTGAATTTATTAATCTATGTTTTATTTTTACAATTTTTGTGATTTTACCAATTATACTACGAAAACAGTCGCACAAGAAATAAAATGAATAGGCTGGCAGTAATTTGAAAGAGGAGCAATGTGGTGGAAATTGAGTCTATATGTTACTAGCCAAGAGAAAGGTGTTTACAGTTTAATTGACATGAGACTCTATGTGTAAAATTTGAACTAAAATGATACTATTGTTGTTCATAAGATTCCACTCGGTGGCGCCGCTAATCTGCTAAGCAGCGGGTTGTCGCAAAGAACAATCGGCTCGTAACTTCAGCATAGCAGTAACAATAGCGACAGCGTCAAAGCTGCTCGCGGCTGCATTAAAACCGCTCACAGTAACAGCAGCTCACGTTCTCAGTGGCGGCATCACGTTGGCGACCCATTGTCACGTTCACTTGTGCTTGGCAAATTATAGTTAACGTTGTGATTCATTACAGGTGTACTATTTCAAATTTCCGGCATAGCGTCTAGAAGAAGTGTAGGCACACGACAAGTTTACGTGGGCCTGCCGCTAGGTGGCTCCACCGTCGCTAAGCGCTGGGAGAGGAACGTTTCCGTACATGCACTACTCGGATCTTACACAATTTTAAAACGCTGTATTTGAAAAGATTAAGACAAGATAAGGAAATTATGCCATCTGCATTGAAAATATAAGACGTTGACATCCTTTAAGGCAATTTGGAATATCGGGTCATGTATAATAAGCAAATAAAATACACCGACAATGCTAAAAATAGGACTATAGCTTAAAATGCAGAAAAATGATCTATAAAGGTCATGTATAATAAGCAAATAAAATACACCGACAATGCTAAAAATAGGACTATAGCTTAAAATGCAGAAAAATGATCTATAAAGGTACAAACCAATCAATAACACAGACTAAAATATATGATGTAAAATATAAACTCACCAATCTAATTTGTAGCTGTTAGTTATCGTAAACTTTGGAAAGCTTGCCTGATGACTTTGCACTCTTCGTCGACAAGAGCTCTCAGCTGATTTCTTTCGTGCGAAAGAAAAAGCGGCACTTCATGAAATGGAAAATTAATTTACCGGCAAGGTCAAATTTATGTTCCACACAACGTCCTAAATCGCTTGTTCCTAAAACAATTTCGTCAGTGTTGTCCAAACACTCATAAAATATATCATCCCACAGATTTGAAACGAAAGACAGTTTCTTTTCAGGAACTGCTTCAACCTGTAAAATAATGTTGAAGACGCTTTCAGACGGATAAGTCAAATAAGAAAGGCCATTTATTGATCCGAAGTCTTTTATGGCAGTAAAGGCTGCAGCTATTGCGTCAGACGGCATTTCACTCAGAAGAGTTTGAGCACACTTGACACAGCTGTTCTGTTTATTAATTTTTTTGACAATGTATCCTGCTATGTGATAAACTAAACATTGTTTTGGAATGTTGTCTTTATACGGAATAAGAAGATCATTCTTCGTTAATGCATTTGTTTCGTACTTCCATTTCTTTCGCGCACAAGCGCATCTGATTAACAAACGACGTAAGAGGTGGCTCTGAATTCGGTTCGCAATTCCGGGCTGTAGATATAGCCATCTTAACAGGAACATACAAGCATTGTAGCATGTGTAAGTGCAGAAAATCTACGGTCGATAGATGGTCGTCACAATTTATAGACTTCAAAATTCCAAAATTACGTTCCAGAGGGTCTTGGTTGAATTTTCTTGTCAATACGTACTTCATCCTTTGGACCATAAGTACTGCGAAACTTCCAATGTTCTCTTTAACGTGACTCTGAGAGATTCCATTGCTCTCTTTGAGGAGAATGTATTGTTTTCAGAGCAAATAGTTTCATAAAAATCAATTAATATTTTGTGCGAAGGTGTATCTTTGTAGAGTGCATTTTTTTGGTACTCTAGAGTTGAGCGCATCTCATACATTATTCAAATCTCTCGTGAATAATTCCGTGTTTTCACTGCCGCTAAAATTCTCGGGATTAGTTTCACGGAAAATTTTAATTGCATTTGCAGTCGAATTTCTGAATAATTGAAAAGCCAGCTTCGCGTTCATTCTTTGGAAAGATGTAGGATCTATATGGGAAGAAGTCAATTTTAGACAAGCCCTTAAGCCTGCAAATTCATGGGACGAGTCCAAAGCATACACCTGTCTATAGTATTTGAAATCTATTTCTTGGTTTTTGTACAACAACCTAGTTTTATCATGAAAGTAGTTCCTTATACATTTCAATGTCTGTACGTAGGCTGAAAAGGCCCAAAGTTTTCTGTCCTGATTAACTGGATTTTGGATACTACATTTAATATTTGCTGCTTTGCCGGTAATCCCTAGATTAATCCAAGCCTTTTTATTTGATTGACTTCCATCACTTGTGAAACCTATCACCCTTGCTCCAGCTTCTTCTAACTGTATAACTACCTGTATCAATATTTCAACTAAGATATCACCACTTGTTAAACCGAATGTCTTCCCTTAATTTTACGTCATCGAAAATGACAACGCCTAAACGTTTGTTTTCGTCTTGTTCGTTTTTAAATACTTCTCTAATAGCATTTATGGCATGTGTGTTGACGCCATGTGAGCATTTAAATCCCTTGCAGAGCTTTCTCAAATGATCTTCAGAAGGCAGAGGAAGTAAGTCGTGCCTTCGATTTAATTTTGAGAAGCAAGCTTTCCAAAATAAACTCATCATTATATCGCATACCGGTTGGGATTGTTTGACACTTCCTAAGGATAGTGTCTATGACCAACTTTTGTTTTTTGCTCAGGAAATTCGAAGCACTACATGCACATGACTTCGATTGTTTTTCAGTAGAAACTTTTTTTTCTAACAAAATTACTCTCTCCCTCTCTTTCAATAGCTGATTCTGTGTTCTCACTAGCATTCTTTCCAGATTTTTTACTTTCCGTTTGAGACTGTCGATAATTTTTCTTGCATCAGCCTCATTATCTGCTACTTGGGAAGCACTAGGTACTACAACTGGTGTACAAATCGCTGATGTTTCGGTACACGAGGGAACTGTTTCCTTCACTACTCTCTTTGGAGGAGATCTGCGTGGTTTCAAGTGAGTTGATAAATAGCTTGGCAAGTTTCGAAAAATGTGAGGCACTGAACCTGGCTTTAACTTCCATCTCGTTCTCGGTATTTCGACCCCGTTTCCTTCTATAACAAAGGAGTCAGTGTTAAGAAGCAAATCAACAGCGAAATGTCTGTCACATACGTATGATTTACTTGTTAATTGAAAGTCCTTCCTCGGAATAACTTTAGCCCATTTAGCAAAATCACTGGCGCTCTTTGGTGGTCTAAAAAAGTGCCTACCTACTGTAGATGACTTGTCGTATCCAGATCGACACCCGGGAACGAAACAGCACGGCATAATTCAAAAACACGGTTTTCTTTCTCCGATGGCAATAATTCAGTACACCACACAAATTATCAGTAAATGCATACAATGTTTACACACACGCGCGTCAATATTACTCCACCGCAGTTTTATGATTGAAAATTATTCAACATCACAAAACACTGCTACACACAATAACAATTCTAAACATATCTTACGCCAGGTTTTTCGAGAGGTCTGTCACCCAATTTTAAACAAAAAATAGCCAAAATATCGCCATTTTTTTATTAATAAAATTCCACTATATAGCCATCTTTATATCAATAAAATGCCAAAATATAGCCATCTTTTTCATCAGTAAAATGCCGATTATCGCAATTTTAATCAGTTAACTTTATTATGTTACTGGTAATTATGTCATGTGACTCGACAATAATAATCCTGTAATTCAGGGGCCACGGTGGCCGAGGGGACTGAGGCGCTCCAGTCACGGTCTGCACGGCCACTACGGTCGGGGGTTCGAACCCCTCCCCCCCCCCTTAGGCATGGATATTTGTGCCGTCCTTAGTATTAGCTAGTTCATAAGTAGTTTGTAAGTTTAGAGGCTGATGACCCCATAGTTAAGTCCCATAAGCTATACAAATATTTGAACATTTTGAATTGAAATTAAGGGAGCAAGCTGGTTACTGTCTAACAAGTGGCACAAACTGAGGCACTCTCACATTTACAAACATCATTCGGACATTCCAAAGACCTCGTTCTTCACGGAAACATCTGAGGCCAGCCTGGAACTGAATCCAGACACTGATCAATGGGACCAGTCAAAATAGGCAGTGGCGTAACTAGGACTTGGCTTTGGGGGAGGGGGGGGGATAGATCTGATTGACGAGCAAAATTTCAGTCAGTTTCCAGACAAGACACCATCTACCACTCCCGTTGAAGAAACTAATTCACTTCCATGCAATGAAAGATTATGGTAAAACACTCCAAGTTTATCTTTCCTTTACCAGATTGCTGTTATACGATTTCTTTTTTCTTTCTTCTTTTCTTTTGGGTTCTGAGGGGGGGGGGGGGGGTTCTACCCCTCTCATCCTCCCCCCCCCATAGTTACGCCACTGAAAATAGGGTTATATTGTATATGAGATTCAGGAGATACAGTGAATACCAAATTTAAGCACAGTTACATTTAACTATCATATTTATTAATTTCAGGACTTCGATTACCAATCACGTTCATCTTGTCCAAAAGTATTATTTACAGATGTTAAATAGAGTTATTGAATTTTTCAAACATATATTTACTACAAACAGATTCATTACAACATTTTCAGGTGATATGGACTGTAATTCATAATAATGCACTACGCTTTACATATTTTGAGGTGCGATGAACTTTAATTCGTAATAGCCGGCCGCGTGGTCGAGGGGACTGAGGCGCTCCGGTCACGGTCTGCACGGCCACTACGGTCGGGGGTTCGAATCCCCCCTCGGGTGTGGATATTTATGCCGTCCTTAGTATTAGTTCATAAGTGGTTTATAAGTTTAGGGACTGATGACCCCGTAGTTAAGTCCCATAAGCTATACAAACATTTGAACATTTTTTGAATTCGTAATAATCAGCCATTAGAACGACAGAGAAATTATCGTGTGTTGTACATCCTCATTTATATTCTGCAAACCATTGCTAATCACAGTGAAGTGTGAAGCAAAGAGTTCGTCTCACAATAGCAGTATTCGTGAGTCTGCAAGTTCAGTTTCTTTACATCTCTGTGACACTTTTCCATAGATCAAAGATAGCATACCTGCAGACATTTCATTTAACTTCTCTGATACGTTCACTCAGCATTCTACCGATTTTTACGGTGTCATTGACGAAATGTCTCAAGAGGAATTGCTTTACATTCGTTTTGTATGAAGTAAAATGAAGTAGCCGTTAAATCGCCAACTTATTCTTTTATAGCCAAATTGAATCGCCAGTCGCCAGAAAGCTACTACTATTTTAAGAAAAAGATAGCCAAGAATGCGAAAAATCGCCAGACCTGGCAACCCTCCGCGCACTGTTGGAAAACTACTTCAGCCAGCCACTAGCGATCGTTGCGGAATCTATCGGAGAGCGCAGCAACTACAATTACAGAAGATTCGACGAAACCAGAAGTGACGGCACTGTACCTTCTAAGCGCTATGTTTCCGGTGCCGACATGTTGAAAAAAATAAAAACAATAAATTTTAAAAATCCTTGGGAGGTGCTGGGATCGAAAGGGGGGGGGGGCACTGGTGCTATTGCACCAAAGTTCTGTTAATCGTGAGCCATTTCAACAATTTATTTTTATTTTTTGTATTGTAGGGTACCACATATCCAAGGACTTTTTGGCACATGGAAAAATTATGTGCATAAATCAACTATAGAATACAAAAACAATGTTTGTTGACGTGACAGACGTCTGACGATGAACTGGAAAGTTTGAAATCGGTAACGGCGGTATTTAACATCAGGTATTTCATACACAACCACGAGCTGAAAAGTCAGTTTTTGACGAAATATCAATATCAGTAATGACTGATTTATGAATTAAATTACTATTTCGAAAAATGATTAATTTTGCATGAGATTCATTATTTAACGATATTCTGTGAAAATGAAAACAAAAGAGAGAACAAATCACACGGATAGGACTGAAATGATACCGCCAGCTACGTAACGTGAACTTTAAACGCTGCACTAGCTCCTGTTTATGGAACAATAACTAAGTTTACAGGTACGGGTCATACGCGTAAAACTTCACTATCGAGTTTCGGGGAAACTAGAGGCCGTCGCATGAAAAGCTGCTAGCCAGATACTTCGGAGAGATTTTCTACGACGAATCTAACAGCTCAGTTAAATCCTTATCGCCGCGGTGGAGAAGCCGAGCGGTCTAAACCGCCTCGCTGCGGAGCGCGCGGTTGCTCGCCGTCGGAGGTTCGAGTCCTCCCTAGGGCATGGGTGTGTGCGCTGTCCTTAGGTAAGTTTACCATAGTTTAAGTAGTTTGTAAGCTACGGACTGATGACCACGCAGTTTGGTCCGATAGATTTACAAACATTTGAACATTTAAATCGTTATCAACAGGTTTGACTGCCCACTGTAAGTTGTACAACAATACAGGTTGTGGTTGTTGTGGTGGTGGTCTTGTGTCAACTTTGATGCGGCTTTCTCCGTAACTCCATCATCTCGAAGTAACAAAGACAACCATCAACGATTTGAACCTGTTTACTGTACTTGTCTCGCCGACTCGCTCTACGATTTCTACCTCCCACACTTCCCGTCAAATTCACGATTCCTTGACGTTTAAGAATATGTCTTATGGATTCCTTCCTTCACTCAAGTTGTGCAAAAAAGTTATTTTCTCCCCCGTTATGTTCCATACATCGTTAACTATTAAGGAGGTGTTAACCGAATTGGGGAGAAAAGGAGTTTCTGGCGTATCCTAAGAGAAGGGACAGATTAGTCGGACACATACTGAGACATCGAGGAATCGTCAACTTAGCATTAGAAGGAATTTTATGGAGTAAAAATCGTAGAGGGAGACCAAGGGACGAATACAGTAAGCAGGCCGGCCGCGGTGGCCGAGGGGACTGCGGCGCGTCAGTCACGATCTGCACGGCCACTACCGTCGGGGGTTCGAACCCCCCCCTCTCGGACATGGATATTTGTGCCGTCCTTAGTGTTAGTTAGTTCATAAGTAGTTTATAAGTTTAGGGACTGATGACCTCGTAGTTAAGTCCCACAAGCTATACAAACATTTAAACATTTTGTAGATTACCGTTCGTATTTTCAGATGAAGTGGCATGCACAGAACAGGATAGCGTGGAGAGCTGCATCACACCAGTCTGTGGACTGAAGACCACAACTACAAGTCATCGTTATTAGTTATGTGATCTTCCCATCTCTATCCTCTTCTTGTTGAAGTGCCTGTCGTCCACGTCTCATTGCTGTACATAGCTACTCTCAAATGCCTTCAGAAAAGACTTCCTAACGCTTAAATTGATATTCGATGTTAACAAATTGTTCTTCTTCGTTAGTGCATATCTTCCCATTTCCAGTCTCCTTTTCTATCAACTGTATTTCGACCCCCATATTTTACTGTCTAAATAACAAAAATCCTCTATCACTTTTATTGTCTCCTTCATTATCGCCGGATTTAATTCGATTATATTCCATTAATCTTGTCTTGCTCTTGCGGATGTTGATCTCATACACTCCTTTCAAGACAATGTCCATTTCGTTCAATCGCTCTTCCAGGTTCTTTACTATTTCTGACAAAATTACCATATCACCGGCAAACCGCAAAGTATTTTTTTCCTTGCTGTACTTTAATTAACTTTCGAAATTTCTCTTCGCTTCCCTTCACAGTTAGCTGAATGTACAGATTGAATAACATTTGGGAAAGGCTAAAAACCTGTCTTACATTCCCAACCACTGCGTCACTTTCATTCCCTTCGGCTCTATAAGTGATGAGTTGTTTCCGCACCGGCCGCGGTGGCCCCGGGGACTGAGGCGCTTCAGTGACGGTCTGCACGGCCACTACGGTCGGGGGCTCGAATCCCCCCTCGGGCATGGATATTTGTGCCGTCCTTAGTCTTAGTTAGTTCATAAGTAGTTTGTAAATTTAGGGACTGATGACCCCGTAGTTAAGTCCCATAGACTATACAAACATTTTGTTGTTTCCGCGCAAGTTGTGTATAGCTTTTCGTTCCCTGTATATTACCCCTGCTAACTCCAGAATTTTAAAGCGTATATTTCAGTCAACATTATGAACAGATTTCTCCAAATCTGCATGCATAAGCCTCTTCTTAATCTGTCTTGTAAAATAAGTCGTAGTTTTGATATTGTTGATGTAGTTATTATTTATTTATTTGTTAATTAATCTGTTTGTGATGCGAAGCCGCCGTATTTCTATGAGTTCAGCCTCCCCCAGACCAAAGTCCTAGCGCCACACGAGTTTAAGTATCTACTTCATACTCTGAATTCAAGAGAACATTCTCAGATTCGCATGAATAAAGAGAGTCAGGGAATATACTTTAACCGAGTATGTTCTCAGCGTGAGTAAAAGGTGGGGGAAGTCGCTCACAACAGAGAACATTCGCCGATTCCGTATGAAAAAAAAACTAGTGAAGTTTCTCACGACCGGAGAACATTCTCCGTTTTCTGAACTGAGCTCTATAACATACTTCACGCTGAGTAACTTCTATTACGTTTACGTTTTACTGTTGTTTACAATAAAAATGGCAAAATTTGTGTTGCTTGGAAGGCAAAAAGAAGTTCCTTTATAGTTAGTGTGAAGAAATAGGATAGGAACTAAAAAGTTTATGCAAATAAAAACATTTTGCTGAGGAGTCGCTTCCTTTACAAAAATCGTAAGAGTAACACTTGAAACATTTTATATAGTTACAAGAGTGATGTCAGAGGATGAAAATGTTCAAGTGTTTGTTAAGCTTATGGTACTCAACTGTGGGGTCATCAGCCCCTTAACTTACAAACTACTTATAAACTAACTTATACTAAAGACGGCACAAACATCCGTGTCCGAGGGGGATTCGCGCATCGGAGCATAGCGTCTCAGTGCGCTAAGCCACTCTGCCGCAGAGATGTCAGAGGACTTTTTTGTGGATTCAGCTGCGTTTGTTTGGAGTGCACAGCTACAGCTGTAATCAGCTACATAGCAAAATACTGTTGTACGTTTTTAAACAGGATCTGTTAATAACGCCTCGTGACGTTAATCTATACTAATAATAAATCTGTAAATGTAGGCCTGTCGCTGTTCCCTTCAATCTTCAAAACTACTGGACGAATCTTCATGCAGTTTTCAGAGGAAACATGGGAAAAGTTTGGGTCAACATATAGGCATAATTTTATCAAAATCAGATTACGGAAAAAAAAGATATCGTATATTTAAGTGTTTTCAGTAACTGCCATGTCTGTTTCTTCAACTATTAAAAACCTCTTATCTCGAAAACTACTTCACCAATTTGCATGGGGTTTCCACAGGCAACTTGAGCGTAACTCGGGGTAACATATAAACTTCGTTTCATAAAAATCGGATCACGGGAAAAAAGAATATCGTAATTTGAAATTATTTATCTACAACCGTCAAGTCTGTCCGTCTATTTCAACACGTTTATCTCCAAAACTACTTGACGAATTTTCATGGCATTTTCACACGTAACTTGAGCATATCGTACGGTTATAGAAATTCTTCAATAATTAAAATCGGATCAGAGAACATGAAGATATCATAATTTAACCATTTGTTTAAAAGCCTTCGTGTATGTCTATTTGTTTAAGGTAATCTCCAAAATTACTACACAGACTTTCATGGGTTTCCACAGGTAAATCTGGAATAGCTTGGAGAGTAACATAGGCTGCATTTCATCAAAATCGGATCAGAGGAAGGAAAGATATCATAATTTGAAGTTATGTGTGTATACTATGCTTATAAGTATGTTGTAGATCAGCAAATCTCCTAGAATACTATACGAACTTTCGTGATGTTTCATAGGTCAACTGAGAGTACCTTGGCGCAACATATAAGCTTTATTTCATTAAAATCGGATCAGGGGAAGAAGAGATATCGTAATTTGTAGTTTCTGATGTACGCTGTGCTTGAACTGCAGCGTAGGATAGCAAAGATCCGATAGAGGCGCTGTTGGTAACGTAGTATACCAAATAGCTAATAGATGGCGATGTTGCGGTTTTTATTCACGTAACGTGATGTTGGCAACGGCCGTTGAATGCTGTTTGAAAAATCAATCAGGTACAATGAGGTGAATAATTCTTTGTGTTGATGATGAAATAAATAATGTGGTTCCGATCAGTAAATTAATGATCCCCCTAAAGCGAAAATTTAGTTACCAACGTTAACATACTAAACCGCTGCCCTGCAAGTAAAATTTAACCCAGGTATGACCAAAAAAAAAAAAAAAAAAAAAAAAAAAAAAAAAAAAAAAAAAAAATACTAGATGTATCCCGCATGCCTTGCAATGCCATGGAAAAGAAAAGTGCTTCTTTTCTCGGGTATCATTTTCATTGAAAACATAACGACTTTCCTTCACATCTATCGATTTTTCCATTTCCTAAGATTTCTTTGCGAGGAAACACGAATTTTTGTAGTTTCCTTTCTGATTTCGGTGCGTACGTATTACACCTTGAGTCCATTCTGTTTAGCAATGCCTAGAAAATTGGATAGTATAGTACAGAACAAACAGAGGTCCTGTTAGTTACGTAGTGCACCAAAGAACTAATAGCTGGCGCTGCTGATTTTTTCTTTTTTTTATCTTTTATTTGTTTTCGATGATTATGTCATGGAACAGCAACGAACCACTAAAGGTGCTGTTGGTTTCGTAGTGCTGCAAAGAAACAAGTGCATATTCCCTCAGTGACAGAAGTATTTTGAATTAAGAGCCGCAATCTTATCTCTGCAAATACAAACTAACATTGAACAATCAGTTACACATGATTACACTTTGTATATTCACAGGTCAAGACGTATCTTTGCTTCTTTTGACAGGAAATATTTGAATTAAAAACAGAACGAAATTCCTTCGCGTCTATCGATACTGTAATTTACATAACAATTCTTTGCCAGAAAAATCGAATTTATGTAGTCCCCCTTTTGCTTTCGGTGTATCCTCATTACATTTTGAGTGCGTTCTCTTTAGGAATGCCTCAAAAACGCCATAGTACAGAAAAGGACTACGTGAGGCGACGTTAATTACAAAGTAAACCAAAGAACTAATTATGGCGTTGCTGCGTTTTTCTTTTTCATTCTCATAACTGTAGTGTAATACGCTACAAGAAGGGGTACAATTTTACTTATGGCGGCGGCGTTGTGTGCTGATGTTGGCAAGAGCCGTTGAATGCTTTTGAAAAAGTCAGTCGCGTAGAATGAGGGGAATAATTCTTTACGTTCCCGATGAAATAAATAATTTATGCTGTCCTGGCCAGTAAATTAATCATCCTCCTAAAGCGAATAGTTAGTTGCCAACGATAGCAAACTAAATCGTTGCCACTGCAAGTAAAATTTAACCCAGGTACGGTACAATTTTTTTTATTCCTAAATGTATCCCATTGCTTAGCAATGCCATGGAGAGAAAAGAAGTGCATCTTTCGACGGGTATAACCACTAAATTGTGCATGGAAGAAATATCTATCGAATGAGCATTATGTTCTGTTCATCTTCTCAACATTAAGTTGGAATTACCACGTGATATTGAGAGCAATGCACTCTTTCTACAAATTTATGCCGGCCGCGGTGGCCGAGGGGACTAAGGCGCTCCAGTCACGGTCCGCATGGCCACTACGGTCGGGGGTTCGAATACCCCCTCGGGCATGGATATTTGTGCCGTCCTAGTTCGTAAGTACTTCATAAGTAGTTTGTAAGTTTAGGGACTGATGACCCCGTAGTTAAGTCCCATAGACTATGCAAACATTTGAACATTTTGAACACAAATTTATTTGCTCCTACGATTGCTTTGTACTGCATTGGCTGCAAATAAGTCCCCCCCCCCTCTCCCCATTTCGCAGTGCAACCACGTAACAGAAGCAACAAGGAAGTTAAGGAAGCGTCGCTAAAAGAGCCATTTACACATAGTCATCTGTCTTAACCGAACAAAAAAGGACCAAGATAAAGTCAGCGATTAATATATTGTTCCCAATATTACGTGAAATTTCCACCTTAATGTTAAGGAGACGAAAACTGTTCTGTGGATTTGAATGCTCACTCCAGAGATATTTTTGCTCTGTGCCTGCCACTAGAGATAATATACACACGCGAGCAACAAACTCATCAGAAACCTCTCTGCTTCCATAACACAGGTCGACATGGATTTTGGGGTTTGGAAAGTAAGTGGTGTTCTTTACTAAATTTGCACCCCTGAATATGAAAATCATATCCGTTTTCTCCATCACCCTCACTTTTTTCTGCACAGCTACCCACCCTCCAAACCTACCATTGGCTGCGAAATCTATGTTATGCAGTGTCCACAACTACAGAAATGTGACAAAGATGGATTTTTTGTGTGAAGGTGAGGCAGAGGGGGCTAATGAGCTTGGAGCTGACGTTCCATTATCGCCATAGAAATCAGTGAGTGAGTGCTACAGCTACAAGAAGGTGCTTTCGCGCTTTGTTGTGAGTGGTGGTATTTCACTGAACGTGTGTTAAAAATGTCAGGAAGGCAGTGTGTGAATAGCCCAGATAAATTTTGTTATATCTGTGGAAAGTATGTGATACGTGCAAGACGTCGACAAATAACAAAATTTGTGCAGAAGTCATATTTTGCATATTTCGGCATGAAGCTCGGCGATCAGGACAAATAATTTTCTCCACACATTGTGTGCCATACATGTGTGGAGCAGTTAAGGAAATGGAGTGAAGGTAAAATCAAGTGCTTGAACTTCGCAATTCCTATGGTATGGCGTGAATAGAAGAATCATGTTGATGACTGTTACTTCTGTATGACGAATGTAACGGCATACAACAGAAGAAACATATCGTATCCAAACTTAGACTTGTTCCACATGGCCCAGGGCTACCAATCCCCTCTCCACCAACATCAGTGGATTATCTTGAATTCTCTGAACCAGATGTAAGTCAAGAAAGCAGTGAATCCGACTATTCTGAGTGTGGTACCGATAGTAGCCCAAATCAAACAGAACTTGACAATATGGTGAAAGACTTAGGACTCTCAAAAGATGCAACACAAATACTGGGATCACGTCTCAGTGGAAATAACTTACTTGCACATGGTGCATCATATTCATTGTACAGAAATCGTTATAAAGATTTCAGGGATTTTTTTGTTGAAGATGGTTTAATGGTGTTCTGCAAAGACATCGCCGGATTAGTGGTGAAAATGGGAGCTCAGAAGTATGAGAGTAAGGAATGGAGATTGTTTATAGATTCTTCAAAGCAAAGTTTGAAAGCAGTCTTGCTACAGTCCTTTAAACAGTTAGGATGCAAGGTCTCTCTAAAACTACATTTTCTAATCTCACACTTAGAGAGTTTTCAAGAAAATTTGGCTGACACATCAGAGGAACATGGTGAACGATGTCATCAGGAACTTAAAACTATGGAACATCGTTATCAAGGTCATTGGGGAATAAATATGATGACTGAGTACTGTTGGTTCATCACACGTGAAGGAGAAGTGACACACAAGAGGAAGGATATCAAGCGTTCATTCATGGGCAAACGAAAACGGAAGTAGTACCTCTACCTGGTAAGTGCCCACCATAATATTTGCTTCTTATAATTCATATGCCTATCTTCCAATTCTTTTTCAACCATTTTACTGTTCCATTTCGTTTCGATTGTCCCGTAATTGCTTACCAATTTCCAATTTCATTGGGCGCAGAGTTAGACTATGGTGAATATGATGATGGTAGTGGTGGTGCAAAAACCTGACGTGCTACAGAGAAACAGGCTGCAGATTCGTGATCAGCAGGGTCAATTTAGTCAGAAATTCATATTTTCATGCAAACCCCAGAGAAAAAGTCAAAATTTGTCGACCTGTGTAATTGTTCCGTACAATATTCAGATTAAAATTTGAAATTACTTACTTTTAGTGCGGACTACATTAAGATAGATACAGACGTCTTCTTTTGCAGCGAAAATTGTACTTAGTGTTCTGAATATATAGTTCTATTACAGAAGGTCGATATCAATTTCGTGCTTTACGAAGTAATCACTGCAGGACGTGGGGACGTATTATGTGAAAGAGTGGCCGATGCTGCTAACACGTCGAGACAATTCACTGGAAATACTGTATTTAATGGAAAATTCTATACAGAGGATCAGTTGACGACATTCCTTCAACGAACACCCAGACTTATTTTATCGCCCATTGACACCATCATGACGTCTTAATTATTCAGACATGAACTGCTCTGTTGATTTAATCACCAAAGTTTCAGCATTCGTCGAGTTTTCGATAATAGGGAGAACTGCATACAGATAAACTACATTGTCCCCAGTGCAACACTGCAACATACTAAGTTAATACTTCAGCATACACTTACAGTTTAGTACTACACCATAGAAACAATACATGGCCTGTTATTATTATTACTATTTTTCATCTCAACGATAGACGTGTTTTCAGAAGTTTACGCCAAACAGACAATTTCCCACCGCAGTCTTAACTTTTTGAACACAAACTAACATTAAATTTACATAGTTGCGGAGTACGGACTTAAATTAATTTCACTTTTTGCATGAAAAACTTTATGAACATTCAGCGTTTTCGACAATGATTTCTACTTAAATTTGACATCTTGGCTAGGAAAACTGTTTATTGACAGAGCGATTCAACAAGGATTCTGTTTTTGCTGACCTAGGTCCGGGACCCTAGAAACCGTTGCGAAGCACGGGCATATAAGCTAGTTCCAAATAAAGTGCATCCCAGAACTTCACATTCTGCATTACAAAATAAATATTGCTGCAATACTGGGTTCTGAAGTATTTTTGTACTGAACTTGTTCATTATACACAATCAGTTACAGTACTTGAGGTACATTTTCTGCCTTCATAATCGTAACTTATGTTAGAAGTAAGTAGACACGACAGTAAAATTAATAACTGATCAATTACATACCTAGCATTCTGTTTTTGTAACAATCGCATGGCCTATCGCTTATAAGCAGACCATTGGCTGTCGTGTTAGAAAGCTCTGACAGCGTTCCACGTTGAAACAGATGAAAATGTGATGCATTCGTAAAATTTAGTTCGCAAATTATGCTAACCCAACTTCAATAACAAAAACGTTTCTCGCACGAAAAAAATTAGTAATATCGTCAGAAGAATACATTAGCGTAAAAAGCCCATATTTAGTTTTAATATGCTGCTGCACAGCAAACTAATATGTAAACGTAGTACAGTTCTTACTGAACGCGTAGATGCCTACTCCATATTTGTACTCTGAATAATTTGCCTGACTGAACCAGTTGAAAGAAATACACGATTGATCAGCTGTTCTGTGCCGTACACGACTCACGGAGAACTTACTCAAGAAGAAGGGGAGCTAGCGAGAATAAATTCCCTGCTCAGACCAAATGCTTCGAAGTTTTTATTCATACGTAACTGAGAACTTAGAGAACGTTCATTTTCTCTGAGAATGTTCTCTGGAGCGTGTGCTGTTTCTTATTCATGCGGCCCCCTGGATTCGCGACTGATGCAATCTGCTCTTCCCGGACGTCGTAGAACTAGTTGTAAGTGATTGGGGACGGAGAGCGTTGTGAAGCGTTTGAGCGGTAACGGCCGCGCGCCCTTTGAACGGCTGTTTTCGTGTTTTCAGGCTGCGCTCCAGCAGATATCGCGCGAGCGCAATGAGCCCCATCAGGCATCAGCTGCTCGTCAGTCGTCAGTTCCGCAGGGGGCCACGTCGCGGGAGGTCGGCGCACGTGGTCAGTGACGACTCAAGGCCGACCTCCTCCTGTGTCAGCACTCTCACGCGTCATCCCTAGTCGCTATGCAAGCGCTGCCCGCCGCGATACCGTGCGGAGGCTATCAGATGTTCTCTTGCTTCGCTCTTCTTTATGTAGGCCTATAAATCAGTGCCCGTGAGTTTGTGTCTACGTATTGCATACAATGCTACAGTTTTGTTGCAATCTTTATGAAATTTTGTACACGTAATCTTCAATCTATGAGGACGGTCGCCGCAAGTGTAAGAATCACATACGATATGTAGTTTACGAGATATGACGTCATAAACAATGAGATGCCCAAAAACTGCTGCATTTTGCCACAATGCTGCTCTTTTTCTCCTAAGCCATTGGTCCGATTTCAACCAAATTTGGTACACACATTCCTTACTATGAGGAACAATTGCTGTACGGGTAAGAACCACATACGACGCACGGTTCAGGAGATATAACGTCTTAACCAATAGAAATCGCAAAAAATGCCATATGCGGCGAGACTTTCGAAATACACTGTATGAGAATGACAGTACTTAGCGACTTCCAACAAAATGTAAACATAATTTCAAAAATTTATTGAACTTTTTCTCACTGGCAACCATAGTAAAATAATGAAGGGAAAAAAGTTTCTCGCTTACTATTCCGCTGTTTATGGAGTAAACCTACGGCTCTCGATATGACGTTACAATTTATAATTTGAACACTACAAATTGTAGCGACGGGAAATTTTACAGACAGTATACACATATATAGTTGAATGTAGCTTCTAAATTGTATCACATTCCGACACCTATTCCATGAGATACGAGCACATAAACGGTAACGTTCCGCTGTTTATGGACTAAAACTACAGCTTTCGGTATGACGATACAATTTATAATTCCTACACTACAAATTGTAGCCGAGGGAAATTTTACAGGCAGTATACACGCATGTAGTTGAGTGTACCTTCTAAATTGTATCACAGTACGACACGTAGTTCATGAGATATGAGCATGGAAGACCGCCCCATCACGTACCAAGTTTTAAATTATTTCTTCTTTACTTCTAATTGTATTCCCAAGAGATTTTACAGACATGCAGCCCTTATACAGATGAAAATATACCTGAAAAATGGCAGGTATAAATGAATAAATATCCGTGCAACGCCAGGATTTCATCTAGTAAACAATATAATTCCCTGAAATGGCCACATAATGCGACAAGACTTTATAAATACGTTATATGAGAATGACAGTACTTAGCGACTTACAACCAACTTTAAACATAATTTCAAACCTTCATTAAACTTTTTCTCCCTGACAACCACATCAAAATAATGAAAGGAAAAAAGTTTCTCGCTTACTACTTTTTCGCTGTTCATGGACAAAACTACTGTATTCGGTTATGACATTGCACTTTATAATTTCTACACAACAAAGTTAGTCGCAGGAAATTTTACAGATAGTATACACACATACAGATGAATGTACTTCAGAAATTCTATCACATTAAGACACGTAGTTCATGAGGTATAAGGACAATAACAGTAACGTTCATGGAAAGCCGCCCAATCTCGCATCAGGTTTTAATCTATTACTTCTTTACAACTACCTCTGTTCGCAACGGATTTTACCGTCCTACAGCACTTATACAAATGAAGATATAACTGTAAAAATATACAATTGTACAACATTATTTACGACAGATCTGGCTTTTAACTTCAAGAGACTGCAATTTCCAGTGCGACTTGCATCTTCTATTACTATTAATAAACCACAGGGCAATCTACTCAATACTGTGGAGTGGGTTTGACATGCCCATGTTTCTCACACGGACCACTACATGTCACTTGCTCAGGGGTGGTCTCATCAAAGAAATTATTCTTATTAGATCCTGAATAAGTCACAAGAAATATTGTTTATAGTAAGGTTGTGCATTAAATGAATGTACGAATGTTGCATATAATTTGTATTTTGATTACTACCTTTCTTTGTTTGGATACTGTAATTAAAATTTTGTATATTATGCAAGATAGCCTTATTTCTTATATAAATATAAAATGTTATTAGAAAAAAGGGGATGGACAGGCAGAGAATGGATAGAAGTACTAACTCAAGGCTTGAATAAATGAATAAATACCCAGTCAACGCCGGCTTTGCAGCTAGTCTACATTATAAAATCATTTTTTCGGCGACCTACACTGTTGTTGCAGGTGCTCTTTCTGACGGCATACAGGGACAACAAAATTTCAATTTCAGCTTTTCGCATAAGTATTCACTGAATTTAAAATTTTCAGATGGTCATAATCTACTCATTGTAAGAGTTAAAATCTTGCATCAACATCAAACTGAGTTGACTTTTGACTTCGTATGACACCAGTTAATATCGCATGTATATAGCTATGTTGTCAACGGATATGTTAGACGTAAATGTCATAGTACATTTCACAAAAATGCTGTTTTGAACTTGCTGACAGCACTGAAGATGGTTTCTTGGAAAACCGAAATCGATTTGCCTCAATAAAGCAAAAGATTTTACGGCTAATGCTGCTCCTTTCATTATTGATAAAAGTGATTTTGTGGTCGTTGAGCACACCCCTCCAGATAATGGAATCCAATTTTTCTTTTCTGTTCCCTACAGTTGCATACCCCTATGTTCGCCATGTGGATACGGGTGGATACGGGCAGCGAACATGAAACATGAACTTGTCACGGTCTGATCGCTGTCGGCTCTCCGACGACTACAAAAGGGACAGCTGCAAGCTTTCGGCTGCCAGCTGGAAGAACTTCGTCAGGATGTGATCCTAAACATCCAGGTCTAGAGAAAATAATTTTATAAGAAAATGTTTAAATTGGCAGTGGTAGCATAGAAATTATCCAAATCAAAATATTCTCTCTTACGACTGTAAATATTTCATAGAGAAAAATGTGTATGGTGAAATAGTAACGCACTGAAACAGGCCAAAGGGAATCCAGGCGGCTAAGAAATGAGGTTGGCAGGAAGTGCAGATTGGCTAAGCAGGAGTGGCAACAGCAAGAATACTAGTCCGTAGAAAAATGTATAAATAGGGCAAAGATGATGCTAACTATAAATTATTGTTTCATTTACAATTGCAACTGAGATAGTTCAGAATTATGGATCCTACGAAGAATTTTTTGAGAGTTTTATATAATCCCGGTTCAGTCCACCACTCAGTTTTCTGATTTTGAAGTACGGGGTGGACAATATAAAATTGTTGCGGAGAATATTTATAATAGACTACTACCCAAGAATTGGCCCTTGATAATGACAGGACAACTGCCAATCACAGAAAATGAAGGAAACCGTGATTTCTTTTTCACCTATCAGTTACTGTCAGGTGCATACTCAAGAGCATCTTCAACGTATGGTCTTCCTCGAGTGTTTCGTTGTGCCATTCTTTTTGAGCGAGCAGACGTGTTCATTGAAGTGTTGAATGCAGCACAAAATGGTGTTTACAGTCAATCAGCGTGTGTCTGGGCTGCAAACCTCAGAGGCAAAATGGCGTGAAATGGGCTCTGTAACGGATAAAAACAGTAACTAGACGAATATTTTTGGAACACCAGAGAAGATTGCACGAGTAAAGGAAAACATGGAACAAAATCCCACGAAATCTGAACACCTTTTTTCTGCCCAACTGAATGTTAGGAAACTGTCGTGTTTCGACACGACACATGTGACAAGAGGTCCTGCATATGTCTCCTTACAAATTTAGTGTCGTGCGCGAGTTAAAATCATTCAGACGAACGAGCACGCGGTAAGTTCTTCTGGTGGTCTCTGAATGAAGTGTAGACTTTCGGATCCTCAGTTTTGCATTTCTTCTTACAAGGCCTGGTTCAGTCTCTCAGCCGCGGTGGAGTGGCCGAGCGGTCTAAAGCGTCACGCTGCGGAGCGCGCGGTTACTCGCCGTGGAGGTTCGAGTCCTTCCTGGGGCATGGGTGTGTGTGTTTGTCCGTAGGTTAGTTTACCTAGGTTTAAGTAGTTTGTAAGCTACGGACTGATGACCACGCAGTTTGGTCCGATAGACTTACAAATATTTGAACATTTGATCAGTCTCTCAGGATATTTGACTCAATAAACATGTTACATTACGCATCATAAAATCCACATCAGTACACTGAAGAGCCATTGTTGAATCTCAATACTGGTGTTTGGTGAGCATTTTTCGGTGTCTGCACCGTAACACGGTTCTTCAACCAAAATGTTAATGCTGTCTCGAATGTCTGGAGACTGTTTCATCCATATGTGGATGAACTCACAGAAAATGAAAGACCGTGCAGATATTGTCAGCATGCCGGGGCAACTACACCACCATGTTGATGGTGTTCTCTCGAGTGCAAGGCCAGGCCGCGGTGGCCGAGGGGACTGAGGCGCTCCAGTCACGGTCTGCACGGCCACTACGGTCGGGGGTTCGAATCCCCCCTCGGGCATGGATATTTGTGCCGTCCTTAGTCTTAGCTAGTTCATAAGTAGTTTGTAAGCTTAGAGACTGGTGGCCCCGTAGTTAAGTCCCATAAGTGCTACAAACAATTGATTTTTTTTTTCGAGTGCTAGAGATTTTCGGTGAGGAGAGGACAATCCACAAAGGCAGAGCAATCTCCTGATCACTTCGATCGCCTTTGTAGCTCTGAGCAAACTGAATGGTCGAGTGTTGAGAGTACTCAAATAAGCCTCACGCAAATGAAGACCTACAGAAGAACCCTGGAATCACTACTGTTGCTAATTCTCAGGCAGAGCTACAACATGTGTCTCACAGTCTGATAAATCGACCACAGTTGTACATTGACAGTAGCCATTTCCATTATGTTCTGTCATGTTCATTAACAAGGGTTAATCATGTGTCAGTCTCAATGTAAAGATTTTCTGGTCCTGTCGTATTTAACGCACCGTGTATTGTTGGGTGTCATAAAGAATCGTCTGCTACTCATTGCAACACAAGAGAGACGTCACTACTAAGGCCGCTGTTACTGTTCCCGCTTTCGTAAACGTTCTGTCAAATTTCATCTTCCCAATCATTCATTATCAGATGGGTCAGCGCCCGCCTAGTGCGTCAGCGAACGTAATACATCTTGCGTCACACCAGTTGACCCTCTTCGCTCAGATAACAGTTTAGTTACTTCAAAGGTATTTTATTGGTCATACAATGGAGTTCATATCTACTGCTTTATTCCACTATCAGCAAATGATTCCACAGTAAAATTAACATCGTATCATTGTTTCTCCTTCCCTCGTGAAAAATAATTTTCTCCATCCTTCCTTATGCAATCTAATCTCTTGTAACTTGGCCTTACGTTTCACTTGGGAGATACAGAGAATAGAACATTTTAAATTTTGTTTCGGATTTTGATTTCATAAACTTATGCAATAGCGATTCTCGGGCGAACGTCTCCTTTCTTCCCATTAAAGATCCCTGAATAGCCCCACAACACTCTTGCGCTGACTGAAGCGGTACACGTCTAATCGGAATGACGGAATGGTAGAAATTATCTATAGCGGACCCCAGTTTTCACCAATAACATAATAATGTAAAATTTAATGTCAAAACGTGCAAACAATTATTTTGCTTTTGTATTATTTTTTTGGAACATAGTTTGCAGTGTCGGGCTGACCTGGTGAATACACGAAGCCAACGAGGTACGATATGTCAATTGTGGTAAGAAAGTGATATGTAATTTAACATAGTTGTTTGAATGATTGATTTGTTTCCGCAATTTAGACGAGATAATGGGTCAAAATGAGCGGGTGTCACCGGGAGGTAAATTATTTCTTGAATTCCATTGATGTGTTCTTTTAATTAGATATGGCTGGGATTTTAAAGACTCTAGAAGTACTCAAGAACAGGTCGCAGCTGCGTCTTGGAAGTGCTCTAGTTTCATCTGTAGTTGTAACGTATATTTTCCTCCATTAGTGTTTCTGTGATTTATTTATTTCTGTAATTTTGATGAAAACACGAGTCAAAACACAAAGATGGTGTCGGGAGATCTAATTATTTACAGCATTCCTTGAATTTGCTCTTGTAATTACATTGTTGGATGTCCTGAAAACTCATGTATTATTCAAATCACACCAGTGTCTATGAACTTTCATCTGTACTTGTATTACGTCCTGTATATGAGTCTAGTGATTATTGAGTGTACTAGGGCCTGTTTCCAGTATCAGGGCTAGGAACCTACTCTCTTGCATGGAGAGGATGGGCAGGTCTTTCCTTAATTTGGCCAAATGGGCTGTCCGTTGTCGACTATTTTACTTTAAGGGTTTGTGATGCCTTGGTTTTTTTCAACATCCGTTGGAAATATATTTCTGAAAGTCAAGGCACATTACTGTCGAATAAAATTTAAGGACGAAGGTATCTTTCTCATGAAGTGTCACTGACAACTAACATACCACGATGAAACTTGGACCATACATAGACAGAGAATGCATTGTTGTTGTGGTCTTCAGTCCGCAGACTGGTTTGATGCAGCTCTCTACGCTACCCTGTTCTGTGCAAGCCTTTTCATCTGAGAATACGTACGGCCACCTATATCCTTTTGAATCTGCTTACCGCATTCGTCCCTCTACGATTTTTACCCCACAAACTTCCTTCTAGTGCTATGTTGACGATTCCTTGATCTCTCGCAATGTTTCCCACCAACCTATCCCTTTTGTTAGTCAGGATATGCCACAAACTCCTTTTCTCTCCAATTCTGTTGAGCACCTCTTCATTAGTTATGTGATCTATCCATCTAATCTTCATCATTCGTCGGTAGCACCACATTTCGAAAGCTCTTATCATCTTTTTGTCTGAACTCCTTATAGTCCAGGTTTCACTCCCATACAATGCTTCACTCCAGACAAATATTTTCAGAAAGGACTTCCCAACATTTAAACTATTATTGGATGTCAACAAATTTCGCTTTTTCAAAAACGCTTTTCTTCCCATAACAATTCTGCATTTTATATCTTCTTTACTTCCGCCATCAGAAGTTATCTTGCTACCCAAATAACAAAACTCATATACTACTTTTATCGTCTCATTACCTACGCTAATTCCTTCAGCATCGCCTGATTTTCTGAGACTACATTCCATTACCCTCGTTTTACTCTTGTTAATGTTCATATTATATCTTTCTTTTAAGACACTGTCCATTCCATTTAATTGCTCTTCCAGGTCACTGACAGATTTACGATGTCATCAGCAAACCGCAAGTTCTTTATTCCCTCTCCCTGGACTTTAATTCCCTCTCCAAATTTCTCATTGCATTCCTTCACAGCTTGTTCAATGTACAGATTGAACAACATTGGGGAAAAGCTACAACCCTTTCTTACTCCCTTCCCAACCACTGCAACCCTTTCATAACCTTCAGCTCTAATAATTGCTGTCTGGTTTTTGTACAAGTTGAATATAACTCTTCGCTCCCTATATTTTATCCTTCTACCTTCAGAATCTAAAAAAGTTTATCCCAGTCAACATTGTCAAAGGCTTTCTTCAGATCCACAAATGCTAGAAACGTAGGTTTCTCTTTCCTTAATCTGTTTTCTAAAATAAGACGTAATATATTTCTTCGCATGTTCATAGCTTTCTCCTAAAGCCGAATAGATCGTCCCTAAGGTCAGACTCCACCAGTTTTCCCATTTGTCTGTAAATAATCCGTGTTAGTATTTTGCAACCATGACTTATTAAACCGATAGTTCTGTAATTTTCACATTTGTCTGCACTTGCTTTCTTAGGAATTGGAATCACTATATTCTTTTTGAAGTCGGAGGATATTTTCTCTGTTCATACATCTTGCATACCAGGTGGAACAATTTGTTCATGACTGGCTCTCCTAACGATAACAACAGTTCAAACGGAACATCTACACCAGCGGCAATGTTTCTACTTAAATCTTTCAGTGCTCTGTCAAATTCTTCTCGCAGCATCGTATCTCCTCTACTTCGTCTACACTTTTAGAATACTGCCTTCAAGTTTATTTCATTTGTACAGGCCTTCTATATATTCCTTCCTTCTTTCAGCTTTGCCTTCTTTGCTGAGTACTGGTTTTCCATCTGAGTTCTTGATATTCATACCGCTGCTTTTCTTGTCTCCACACGTCTCTTTTATTTTCCTGTAGGCTGTATCTTTCCCCTAGTTATACATTCTTCTACTGTCTTTCATTTCTCCTCAAGCCACTCCTGCTTAGCCAGCCTGCACTTCCTGTCAACCTCATTTTTCAGACTACCGTACTCCATTTTACTTGCTTCACTTGATGCATTTTTATATTTTCTCTTTTCATCAATAAGTTCAGAATCTCCTGTGTTATACAAGGATTTCTATTAGGCCTTGTCCTTCTTCCTATATGATCCTCTGCGGCCTTCACTACTTTATCTCTCAGAGCTACCCATTCTTCTTCTACTATATTACTTTCCCCGGTTTCAGAAAATCCTTGCCTAATGCTCCATCTAAAACACTCAACCACGTCTGGTTCCTTCAATTTGTCCAGATTTCATCTCCTTAATTTTCTACTTTTTGCAGTCTTTTAAGTTTTAATCTACAGTTCAAACTAATACATCACGGTCAGAGTCTATGTCTGCCCCTGGATATGTCTTTTTCTAAACCTTTGCCTTACAATATGAAGTCTATCTGGTTCCTCTCAGTGTCTCCTAGTCTCTTCCACGTATATAACCTTCTTCCATTACGATTGGACCAAGTGTTTGTGATGACTAAATTCTGCTCTGCACAAAATTGTACCAGGCGATCTCCTCTTTCCTTCTTTTTCTCCAGTCCATATTCACCTACTACATTTCCTTCTCTTCCCTTTCCTACTGCCGAGTTCCAGTCCCCCATCACAATTAAGTTTTGTTCTCCTTTAACGCTCTGAATAATGTCTTCTATCTCCTTATACATTTCTACGATCTTCGTATCATCGACAGAGCTAGTTGGCATATAAACTTGTGAATGGGACTGAGGGAAAAAAATACGCCAAGAGACGAAAATAAATGACATTTGTAATTAAATACCATAATTACACTGAAATCACGGCGATTTATGACGGTTCCGTGGACAACACAAAACGCAAATTGTCGTTCTTAATAGGGCGTACGAACGGCAGTTCAAGTTCTACAATTGCCTCCCTTGCTGGCCATATAGCTGTTATCTCTACCCCATGTGCAGATATTCAGGGCAGCATTGAGCCGTAACATGGATGAGAATGCGTGACCGCATCGACCAGCGCAAGCGGAGGAGATTTTGGAACGAGAGGATGTTCGGCATTTGATCAGAATTGGGACCATTATTCAACGATGTGTTAGGAATGGATGAACCATGGCCGAACAGTGACAAGAATAAAGAGGTCATCTGGAGAGAAGACAGAACGCGAAGACAGAAAAAACATTAGAGATGCACTCATAACCTCGGTTTTATCATTATCAACTATCCGGCAAGCAAATGGTACTTCAGTGGCCACAAACTTTACTATCGTCCACCATGCGCTTGAACGACCAAGAGTGACGGTATGTAAAGCCAGAACTCCTTTGGTTGTCATTACAGTACAGCGGTACTTCGGCGACATTCTGTGACCCGTTTCTTGCCCTTCGTGGTAAGCCATCCTGGGATTACATTTTAGCAAGATTATGCCGATTTGTCTTCGTGCTTGCCAGACCCTACATTCTAAACTGGAGACAGATAAAGTGACCGTGCTCTGCTTTCACAAGGGACAGATGTGGATGGACATTTTATTGACTTGGTCAGTCTGTGAAATCCTTTCCCTTGAATAAGTCACCTAGCTTTTTGATACTTTAATCATTTTCTTGTCTGTACGTGTACTTCATATCTACCTGTTTCAGTGTCATTCGGAATGGGTAATTTCTTCGTGGTGCGCCTTTTCTTTGGGTCTTTTATACTTAGTCACTCAGGAACATTTAAAATAGCGTACCCAGAGGGAAGAAAAGTACAAGTACGAAACTTTGCACTTAAGTGCAGTGTGATCCGATATGCGAGTGATCAAATCTTGCTACCAACAGACTCTACAATGGCGCTGCAATTTCGCAGGACCCTATTTATCATGCACCGAATATAAAATACAAGGTACCAATGTCCTTATGATTTGTTAAGAATAACCATTTTTGCGGTACGATGGCTGAAATAATACGTGGTAGATTGTAAATCTATTTATGAGAATTGTTTCTCTCTTACCATTATTTAACTGGTCTTATATTCAATTATGATTCTAGACTAAGACCTAGCCGACCGCAGTGGCCGAGGAGACTGAGGCGCTCCAGTCACGGTCTGCGCGGCCACTACGGTCGGGGGTTCGAATCCCCCCTCGGGCATGGATATTTGTGCCGTTCTTAGTTGTAAGTAGTTCATAAGTAGTTTGTAAGTTTAGGGACTGATGACCCCGTAGTTAAGTCCCATAGACTCTACAAACATTTGAACATTTGAACTAAGACCTAAAAGGTAACTTTTAATTATAACTTTAAAGTTTATTAGTTTTATTAACTATACGGCGCATTGTGCAAGTGTCATACACGTGACGATCACACCGCCGACTCGAGGAGGGCATTATTCGGCGCAGGATGCCAGGCAGACGTGTTAGACGACATTTCTCACAGTGACGCTAGCTTGATAGGGGTATTATCAATGGCATGAAAAACGCAAGTTAACAGACAAGCCATGTAGTTCGCCAGATCGATCGTTCAGATTGTTACTTCAGACGATGTTAAGAGACGAAATAGCACCCAAGTAAAACGTACCGGGCTTGAAATGACCTGCAAGACTTCGAGCCGAGTGGCTAAAAGGGTCGTGCGATGAGCAATCAGGGATCCTACAGTGATTTGATCCATGATACAAGTCATTCTAGGGGTGTCAGTTATTCCACAAAGCATTTCCATATTCTTTGCAAAAGCGATTTTCCAATTCAGCGCCCTTGTCATGTACTGGCATTAACACACAGACATTGGCAATTTCGTATACAGTGGTTCCAAGCGATCGACGTGGTCTGCGCAGTTAGGCAAAACCCAGTGTTGAGTGATGAGTCCCAACTCATATTGGAGACTGATGATAGCCTCATGCGAATGTGGGGGCAGCTGGTGAATGTTACGGCAAGACCCACGCTGCCACGCGCCGCACCGTTATGGTCTGTGGAGGCCACAGCCTACGATAGGCGGTCCCCTCTAATGCTGGTACATGGAACGTTAATGCCCCAGTATTATGATGAAGGCATTTTCCAACTCCACGGGAAAACCTCATTACATGGTCTACCAGGACCACATTTCCAGCAAGATGTTGCAAGTAAGCTTGTTCGCATGCGGTTCGAGCCGCACAAAATTCCTATCCTCCGTGGCAGGTCTGGTCTCTGGACTTGTCCCCTAAGAGCGTGTGGGACCAGCTGGAACGCCAGATTCCGCGCAGTCACTCTGTGAATAATTTGGAGGTTTATGGTCCAGTTTGTCTCAGGGCAACATAACACGTCTAATCTACTCACTGTGGGGTCGTATTGCGACATGTATTAGAGCAAGTCCTATGCAGAAGGCAAGCATGAGGTAAGTGAAAGCAACAACAACGTAACAGGGAAATTACATCATTTTTATAATTTTTCCAGGAGTTATTCGACTTAACAGAAAGTGAGCCACAGAGGTGGGGTGGCTTGCGTGCTTCAACGATACAGATAGCCGTACGGTAGGTGCAACCACAGCGGAGGGGTATCTGTGAAGAGGCCAGACAAACTTGTGGTTCCTGAAGAGGGGCAGCAGCGTTTTTAGTAGTTACAGGAGCAACAGTCTCAGCTGGCCTCGTAACATCAGCTAACATGGCTTTGCCATGCAGAACGGCTGAAAGCAAGGGGAAACTACAGTCGTTACTTTTCCCGAGAATATGCAGCTCTACTCAGTGGCGTAACTAGGACTTGGCTTTGGGGGGGGGGGGGATAGATCTGCTTGAGGAGCAAAATTTTAGTCACTTTCCAGACAGACTACCATCTACCACTCCCCTTGAAGAAACTAATTCACCACCATCCAATGGAAGCTTATGGTAAAACACCCCAAGTGTCCAACCTTTATCTTTACCAGATTGCTGTTATACAATTTATTTATTTATTTATTTTTGGGTTCTGTGTGTGGGGGGTTCTATCCCCCTCATCCCCCCTCCATAGTTACGCCACTGGCTCTACTGTATGAGTATATGATGATCGCGTCTTCTTGGATAAAATATTCCGGAGGTAAAATAGTCTCCCATTCGGATCTGCGGGTGGGGACTACTCAGGAGGATGTCGTCATCAAGAAAAACAAAACAGACATTCTACGGATTGGAGCGTGGAATGTTCTAACCCTTAATTGCGTAAGTAAGTTAGAAAATTTGAAAGAGGAATGAATATATTAAAGTTAGATATGGTAGGGATTAGTGAAGTTTGATGACAGGATGAACAGGATTTCTGGTCAGGTGACTTCAGGTTAATAAACACGAAATCAGTTGGTGGTAACGCAAGAGTAGGTCTAATAATGGATAAGAAAATAGGAATGCGGGTAGGGTACTATGAACAGCATAGTGAACGCATTATCATAGCAAAGATAGACACAAAACTACACCGACCACAGTAGTACAAGTTTATATGCCTACTAGCTCTGCCGATGATGAGGACGTCGAAGAAATGTATGATTAAATAAAAGAAGTGATTCAGAAAATTAAGGGAGACGAAAACTTGATTCCAATGGGGGACTGGAACTCGGTAGTAGGAAAATGTAGAGAAGGAAGTGTTGTAGGTGAAAACGGACTGACGAAAAGAAATGAAAGAGGAGATCGCTTGGTAGAATTTTGCGCAGAGCACAATTTAATGATCACCAACACTTCGTTTAAACATCATTAAAGAAGGCTGTATACGTGTAAGAGACCAGGACACACTGGAAGGTACCAGATTGACTTTATAATGGTAAGGAATAGATTTAGAAACCACGTTCTAAACTGTGAGACATATCCAGGGGCAGATATAGACTCTGACCATAACTTGTTGGTTATGAACTGCAGATTAAAACTTAAGAGACTGCAGAAAGGTAGACAAGTTAAGGGATGGAACCGGGACAAACTGAAGGAGCCAGAGGTGGTTGAGGGTTTCAGAGGAAGCATTAGGCAAGGATTGGCTGAAACGGAGGAAAGTAATACAGTAGAAGAAGAATGGGTAGCTCTGAGAGATAAGGTACTGAAGGCTGCAGAGGACCATATAGGCAGAAAGACAAGGCCTAATAGAAATCCCTGGATAACACAGGGTATACTTGACTTAATTGATGGGTGGAGAAAATATAAAAATGCATTTCATGAACAGGCAAAAGGGAGTACAAACGACTGAAAAATGAGATTGACAGGAAGTGCAGACTGGCTAAGCAGGAATGGTTCGAGGAGAAATGCAGAACCGTAGAAGAATGCATAACTAGGGGAAAGATAGATACCGCCTACAGAAAAATAAAAGAGATATTTGGAGACAAGAAAAACAGCTATATGAATATCAAGAACTCAGACGGAAAACCAGTACTAAGGCAAAGAGGGGAAAGCTGAAATGTGGAAGGAATATGTAGACGGCCTGTACAAAGGAAATAAACTTTAAGATAGTATTCTAGAAATGGAAGACGAAGTGGAGGAAGAGGAGATAGATACGATTTTACTGCGATTAGAATTTGACAGAGCGCTGAAAGATTTGAGTCGAAACAAGGCCCTGGAGTAGATGATATTCCGTCTGAACTGCTGATATCGTTAGGAGTGCCAGTCATGAACAAATTGTTCCATCTGGTATTCCCTCCCACTTCAAGGATAATATAGTTATTCCAATTCCAAAGAAAGTAGGTGCAGACAAATGCGAAAATTACAGAACTATCAGTTTAATAAGTCATGGTTGCAAAATACTAACACGAATTATTTACAGACGAATGGAAAAATTTGTGGAATCCGACTTTGGGGAAGATCAGTTCGGATTTAGGAGAAATGTAGGAACGCCGCAGTCAATACTCACATTACGACTTATCTTAGAAGACAGGCTAAGGAAAGGCAGACCTACGTTTTTAGTATTTGTAGATTTGGAGAAAGCTTTTCACAAGTTCGACTGGAATAAAGTATTTCAAATTCTGAAGGTATCAGGGGTAAAATATAGGGAGCGAAGAGTTATATACACCTTTAAAAAAAAAAACAGACACCGGTTATTAGAGTTGAAGGCAAGAAAGAGACGCAGAGGTTTGGAAGGGAGTAAGACAGGGTTGTAGTCTTTCCCCAATGTTGTTCAATCTGTACAGTGAGCAAGCAGTGAAGGAATGCAAGGAAAAATTTGGAAAGTGAATTAAAGTTTAGGGAGAAGAAATAAAAAAATTTGCGGTTTGCCGATGACATAGTAATTCTATCAGAGGCCGCAAAGAGTCTGGAAGAGCAAATGAATGAAATGGACAGTGTTTTGAAAAGAGGGTATAAGATGAACACCAACAAGAGTAAAACAAGGATAATAGAATGTAGCGTCAGAAAGTCAGGCGATGCTGACGGAATTGGATTACGTAATGAGACAATAAAAGTAGTAGATGGGTTTTGTTATGTGGGTAGCAAGATAACTTCTGATGGTCGAAGTACAGAAGATATAAGATGCAGAATAGCTGTGGGAAGAAAAGCGTTTCTGAAGAAGCGAATTTTGTTGACATCTAATATTAATTTAAATGTTAGGAAGTCTTTTGTGAAAGCATTTGTGTGGAGTGTGGCGATGTATGGGAGTGAAACGAGGACGTTAAGGAGTTCAGAAAAAAAAGATGATAGAAGTTTTTGAAATGTGGTGCTACAGACGAATGATGAAAATTAGTTGGGTAGATCACATAACTAATGTGGCGGTGCTTAACCGAATTGGGGAGAAAACGAGGTTCTGGCATATCCTAAGAAAAGGGATTGATTGATGGGACACATTCTGAGACATCAAAAAATCGTCAACTTACCATTAGAAGGAAGTGTGTGGGGTAAAAATCGGAGAGGGAGACCGAGGGACGAATACAGTAAGCAGATTCAAAAGGATGTAGGTTGCCGAAGTTATTCTCAGATGAAGAGACTTGCACAGGACAGGGTAGCGTGGAGAGCTGCATCAAACCTGTCTGCGGACAACAACTCATATGCCTCGATGCTGAAATTGTCCTTAGTTGCAACCGATATCGTGCAAAGTCCAAATTTTACCACTGAAATCGATTGTTTTAGGGTCACCACGTAATTAGACTTCTAATTTCACCAATTCCACTTTTATTCACAACTTTCATTCTATTTCGAAATAAAAGCCATCGTGGTTGTACAGTATTTTATTATTCTTCAATGACGCATTTCGCTCTAAAGCAGGATATTGTCAGATTATATGCAAGCCAATTGCGGCTCCGTAGCACAGTGGCAGAGTGCCAGGCTATGAATTGAAAGGTCGCGGGTTCGATCCCAGCTAGGTTCTCGGATTTTTATCTGTCACTCTCCACTTCTTTCACCTCTGGCAGTGTTGCTAATGTGAAAAATGCCGAGTAGCACCGTGGTTCGGAACCCACGTTAAACTGTAGGTCCTCCTATATCTGGCTTGGTAAGTTAGTTCGAAGGTCGGAGGAAGAAAACGGCATACCACCTCCAAACAGGACCATGCCAATGTGGTGTTCAAACCACTCTTCGGATTGTTGGCCGCTTTCTATATATATATATATATTTATTTATTTACTCTTGTTGATTTTCATCTTATACCCTCTTTTCAAAACACTGTCCATTCCATTCAGTTGCTCTTCCAGATCCTTTGCGGTGTCTGATAGAATTACTATGTCATTGGCAAACCGCAAAGATTTTATTTCTTCTCCCTGAACTTTAATTCACTTTCCAAATTTTTCCTTGCATTCCTTCACTGCTTGCTCAATGTACAGATTGAACAACATTGGGGATAGGCTACAACCCTGCCTTACTCCCTTCCCAACCTCTGCGTCCCTTTCTTGCCCTTCGACTCTAATAACCGCTGTCTGGTTTTTGTATAGGTTGAATATAACTCTTCGCTGCCTATATTTTACCCCTGTTACGTTCAGAATTTGAAATAGTTTATTCCAGTCGACCTTGTGAAAAGCTTTCTCCAAACCTAAAAAATTACTGGCCATTAAAATTGCTACACCAAGAAGAAATGCAGATGATAAACAGGTATTCATTGCACAAATGTATTATACTAGAACTGACATGTGACTACGTTTTCACGCAATTTGGATGCATAGTTCCTGAGAAATCAGGGCGACTTCCGCGTCGATGATGATGTGGACGACACAAAGGGTAGAAAATCTCCAACCCGACCAATAACTGAACTCGGCAATCTATCACGTTGTCCACCAGACTATGGAGGCGGACATGAATAGCACTAAATTATAGTAACACACTAATCTATTAGGTAGCATACAGGGCAATATGGCCTTCATGGTGTATCAGAATGACAACACAGTATACGTGACACACCAGGGCCTACATATCCTCAAAGTAGTCCACTGCTACTGTGATCATATGCTGCCAACGATGTGGTAGGCGGTTTGCAACACGAGAGGACATTGCTAATGCTGTGCGCTAACGGGTGACACGATTCAGCAAAGCCGGCCGCAGTGGCCGAGTGGTCTGCGGCGCGCCAGTCACAGTCTGCACGGTCGCTACGGTCGGGGGTTCGAATCCCTCCTCGGGCATGAATGTTTGTCCTGTCTTTAGTATAAGGTAGTTCGTAAGAAGTTTGTAAGTTTAGGGACTGATGACCCCGCAGTTAAGTGCCTTAAACTTAACAAACAGCTGCGGTGGAGTAGCCGAGTGGTCTAAAGCGTCTCGCTGCGGTGCGCGCGGTTGCTCGCCGTGGAGGTTCGAGCCCTTCCTGGGGCATGGATGTGTGTGTGTGTTTGTCCTTAGGTTAATTTACGTAGGTTTAAGTAGTTTGTAAGCTACGGACTGGTGACCACGCAGTTTGGTCCGATAGATTTACAAACATTTGAACATTTTGAACTTAACAAACATTTGAACATTTGGTGCGGCAAACGCTGAGACAGATGGCATTCAACGCCTCCCAAATCGTGTGGTGACAGTAGCAGGGGACTACTTTGAGGGTCTGTAGGCTCAGGTTTGTCATGTCAACTGTGAAACGTGTCCATACAAAATTTATAAGAAAATGTCTAATATTCTGCCTCCTGTTTTGTGTCGAGTAACTTGCTTGTAAGAAAATGTATCGATATGTGTACTAAACTCTGTGAAGTTTCATCTTTGGCAAAGATCATGTATCGCATAGCATTGTAGCTCGCGCAGAGAGAGAGAGAGAGTGGGACTTGTGGTTTAGCTCGCTTAGAGATCGGCTGAGGTGTGTGTATGGCTCCGATGTAGAGCAGAGGCTGCTGTGCCAGCAAGTTGATTTGATTGTATTTGGAATATATATTGTATTTTTTATTTCTATGAAAACGTTGTATCACCGCTGGAATGAAGGTAATTGCATTTCATGTCATTAGGAAAAAGTTGTATTATGTAGGCAATGTAATGGTGATTATTAATAATAAGTAACAAAGTTGACCTTTCTTTCCTGTTTCATTTACGTAGTTAGAAGATTAACCTACTTCCTTCATTTGATAAGTAGTCATTTGTGGATTTAAATTGCAGTATTGATTTTGATAATCTTGTTGAACAGATTTCGTTATTTGTGCCATAGTAAATGATTGTTATGAAACACTGCAGTTAATTGATTATGATACTGAATTTTGATAACCAGGTACTGATTTGCATAAAATTCTCGCAGTCAAACATTAATAAAGTGGTTTGTGGTTTTTTAATATCTTTCTCGCAGTCAAATTTTTTTGAGTATAGTCAGTGTCTGTTTCATATGGTGATTTGCCACAGCTGTTTTGTTAAAAGATCCGTTGCGCACATAATCAGTTTAATGCACTGTTTCTTATCTAACAGTATATACATCAGTATCAGGGCCATAATTAAACTAAATTACTGTGTTAATGAACAATTTGTTGTCTGATTTAACGATAGGTTCAACATTAAATAACATACACACAGCTCAACGCCTCCCACATCGTTGGCAGCGTGTGGTGACAAAACTACTTAGAGGGTCTGTAGGTCCAGGTTTGTCATGTCAACTGCAAGTGTACTGTGTTGTCATTCTTTTGCACCGTGAAGGCCATATTGCCCCGTATACTACCATAATAAAGTGTGTTACGGTATTTCTACTACACACGTAGTTAACACATTGTCCTTTCGTCTATATAAGTCACATTTTTCAACCGGACTGGTATCTACAATTTAAAAAATTGTGCCTTGTATATACAATAAATTTCATTTATATCCGATGTCTCCCACCTGGTATGCTATTTACATTGTCCGAAAGTGTGTGAGTGTGATCTGGTTAATATTGTTGGAACCATTGTGTGATTGTTCACAAATGACACTATTTTTTATTTATGAATTTGGCCAGCTATAGACCGCATACAACTTACAACTAATGGTATTTCCTTACTTCCCAGTTATTTTTCATTTTCTCTCCAACTGCTCGTCTCTGCTCATTTGCCCGCACTCTCTTCGGTCGAGGTTGTTTGATGTTTGTAAATTTTATGGGACTTAACTACGGGGTCATCAGTCCCTAATCTTACAAACTACTTATGAACTACTTACGAACTAGGACGGCACAAATATCCATGCCCGAGGGGGGATTCGAACCCCCGACCGTGGTGGCCGTGCAGACCGTGACTGGAGCGCCTCAGTCCCCTCGGCCACCGCGGCCGGCGGTCGAGGTTGTCTCTTATGAGTTTGTGACACTTGCGGGGAGTGACACTTGCGCGGAAAGGGAATGTGTAGACACTTGCGCGGAGACCCGGACGCTGCAGGTAGTGAACAGGGTGTTCCAGAAGTAGGGATACACCATCCCTACTCCTAGCCCTCCAGCCGCTACCTGTGCCGTATTCAGGGAAAGGCCCACCGAGCGAGGTGGAGCAGTAGTAACGGCCCGGAGATATCACAGCCTCATTCAACACGGAGATAACACGTCATACAAATATCACTCGATTTACAATAGAGCACCATGTGAAGAGGAATGTGATGAAATCGGAATTGAGCGCAACCGTTGCTAACTACAATTTCGGATTTACTGCATTTTGAGTCAGAATTCGCATCTATATTCGCATTTATCGCAAATGCGAATTTTTCCTGTCCCTAGTAATACCTCTAAAAATAAACAGCTGAACAAGGCACTAAAAGCAAGGGCAGATCTTTGGGTGTATTACTACAAATAACTAAAACACAATTTGATTGTGGAATTATATACAATCTCATTATAAAGGTTTTTTGTAGGTGGTTTTGAGCAGCTTTTAAATATGTTAGGAATAGCATTATGAAATATAGACAGCGACACCTTACGTTTATTATGAGATATCGATTTCGGCTAATTTCAGGTCATCTTCAAGTCTCAAACAACAGGTGTTACTTATGCATTTTTCCAGTGGCACTCATAACCTTTAAGAGTTTACACACGCCCGCCGCGGTGGCCGAGGAGACTAAGGCGCTCCAGTCACGTTCTGCACGGCCACTACGGTCGGGGGTTCGAATCCCCCTCGGGCATGGATATTTGTGCCGTCCTAGTTCGTAAGTAGTTCATAAGTAGTTTGTAAGTTTAGGGACTGATGACCCCCTAGTTAAGTCCCATAGACTATACAAACATTTGAACATTTTGTTACACACGAGGTCTAACGTTGTTAATCGCGTTAGTTATGAAAACAGAACCCGGAATCTTTGCGTCTAAATGATACATATATTGGTGTGATGTCTTATTTCGAAAGAACAGACATCACACAAATACATATATAGCTCTCGGTAAAGTGGAACGGTACGATGTCGTTACGTAGCACAGCACAGCCGACTGGAAACGCAGAAGTGCAAACAACGTTCTCTCCTCAGAGGTATGATTAGGTTCGACGTAGACTTCTACAACATACTGTCTACACGGCGAAGATTACACCAAAAATTTAACGTTTCGTCTACTTTGGCGATAGCAACCAAATTTTAACATCCTGTCTACTATGTAAAGATGTAGCAACACAAAACGCTTCAATTCCAAAACTTCACTGATTTTCGAGTTCTGAATTTTTAATATGTTTTTAATGTTATTACAGAGAAAACATATTTGGGACTCACACTACAATTTTCATATGGCAGAATTTGTAGGTACATTCACAAGACATAAGTCAACGGTTGTGTGCATTCATCTTATGAGAAATATCAATCATTTGTTTTCAGTGTTTACTTCAAATTTCTATTTTAAGTTTCTTTAATTATTAGTATTTAAATGTGGTTATGAAATAAATAAATTACGTGTATATGTGTAGTCTTATGCGGCCAAACTACTTAGATCATTGGTCGCTAGACTTACACACTACTTAATCTTACTTAAAATAACTTAGGCAAAGTACAAACAAACATACCTATGTCCGAGGAAGGACTCTAACCTCCGACCGGATCGGCCACGCAATTTGTGACACAAATTACATGTTTGATAATATTAATGCATAGAAGTATGAAATCACGTCAAGACTACTTCCTGCAAAAATTTCGACCAAAAAAAAGTTGGCACTGAGTTTAGAAAAACAAAATTCTGGTATATTGGATTTTAACATTTTATCAAAAATTAAATGTTACTAAAAGAGATACAGCCATTCAAATTTACTGGCACCATAACGTTTTCCCTTCCTGAGTAAATGAGCTGCTTCTTATAGTTTCAACACTTTTTTCTTGGATGTTATGAATATAAATCTTCACACAGACTTCTTGAGGAGGAGAGTGATACGGATATCTGATAGTAAACCACTGCCTATTACCTTAGACCTTTTTGACTGTACTGAACAGTAGTTCCGCGTATTCCGTAATTTATATTTACACAGTTAACAGGCAATATAATTTATAACCAACTATTGGCTGCCAATTTCGCTTCATTTTTCCTGGAAGTCTTGCAACTTGTTTCTCCCTGTTGGTTTATGCCAAGTTCGGAGTAAAAATGGTTCTATATGACGGTGATGGAAAATAGAATTTATCTTTAGCATTCCCTTACACATTCCGGATTTCATATATTTCTTAGATGTATTTGTAATTCGAATACAGCCAAATCGTTTTAGGGTCAACGAATAAACGCTTTAAGTATGTAAAATACTCATTGACTTATTATTAACGTATTTTAATTGAAGGTTTAAGGTTTCATCTCCTATTAAAAAGCATAGTAGCTATTTTTAAAGAGATGGACAGTGGGGTTAACTACATAGAGGTCAATTACATCAACGTATCTGTGCAGGATGCCTAATATATTTATTGCTTGCGCAGGTGTCTTGATATGCTTAGTGTTCCGAATAATATGCTTTTAGGAGGTATGACTGTGGAAAGTCATTGTCATGTAGTAGCAGAGACTAACTCTCCAAACATTATCACTATTAAAATACCTTTTTGTTTACAGGAGGAACACTCAACGGATTAATATGTAGTTAAAACAAGTTACTGTACTGCTCTTCAGCTTGCAAAGGGTTGTGCAATTTCACTGATTTTCGTGTTATGTTGACAGTGTGGAAACTTAACAGCAGCAGTGCTAGACTTGTTGGTGTGCCTGTACCCAGGAAAAGCCTTTAGCCGCTCCAAGGGCCCCGGGTTCCGCGCAAGTGTCACTCCGCGCAAGTGTCACTCCGCGCAAGTGTTCCAACCCCGTCTCTTATCTTCTTCGTAGGTTGCGTTATCTATCAGTAGCGCGAAGTGATTCCTATGACATATTTTATCTTCTGTAACACACATTTTGCTTGTATCTTTCGTCACTGTTTCCATCCATCCTATGGTTTTCTTCAGTTTAAAATTAAAATTTTTCTTTGTAATACGTGTGTCTTTAATCCTTTTTAAATCTCCATAAAATTTAACATTCTTTTCCTCATTGTATCTGTGATTTTTTCTGTATTTGTAAACAAATCTTAATTTTTCTTTTTCATCCATGCATTTTCATTAGTTTTTTCAGGACCCAGAATTTTTCTTAGTATTCTTCTCTCTCTCTCTCTCTCTTTTCTAGTTCTCTTAGTTGGCCTTTTTTTTTATTCAGAGTTAGGCACTCTGATCCGTATGTTGCTTGTGTCCTAATAACCAAATTATATGTCTAATGGATACTGATTTCTTGATTATAGTTGTTTTGTGTTAATGTGTATGCAAATTCTAACTTCTTTACTCTCTCTTTATTTGTTGTGTTATCTAGTCCGTTGGCTTGGATCCTTCCCCCAAGGTATTTAAATTACTTAACTCTTTTAATTTTTTCATACTTCGTTTTCATAATTATATTTGTGTGCTAAACACTCAGTTTTATCATAAGATTTTTTTTTAGCCCAGTTTTTCAGTAGTACTAGATCAGGCGTAACAGGTGCATCCGTTTGGTTTTCAGTTATCAATGCTGTATCATCCGCAAAGGCTAATCATTTTACTTCAAATTTGTTCTTACCTTGTCCCATGTTTATACCTTTTATGCCTTTCTTCTCTAACGTGTTTTAACTATTTTATCTAGAACCAAGTTAAAGAGAATTGGGGACAGTCCGTCTCCTTGTTGAACTCCTGTTGTAATTTTGAGTGGTTCAGAAATTTTGCCTTGAAACATAATCCTTGGTGTTATATCCGTGACTGTCTGTTCAACAAGGTCTTCTGGTATTTTCACCTTCCCTGATTCGTAAAATATCTGAAATAGAAACTGTCCGTCAACTGAGTCGTAAGCCTTATTGAAGTCTATGAAAGTAACTATTGTGTTCTTATTTTGGTTTTTAAATTAAGAATCTGTTCTGCGAATGATCTACCTTTCCTTAATTCTGCTTGGTACTCTATTAAACTAGACCCTACTTGTTCTCTATTCTATTTAGAAGCGCTTTCGGCAATATTTTGTATGTTGCTGGTAATAAGGATATGCCACAGTAGGTATTGATGTCAGTTTTCTCTTCTGGATCAGTGGTGGTCTTTAATTACTGTGTGAATTTTTTGGTATGCGGTTTAAACCCCCTACTTTCAACATTTCTGCTATTATCCCATATTTTCCTGGTGCCTTGTTGTTTCTCAACAACTTGATAATCTTTCCTATTTCTTCTGATGTAGGTGGCGCTGATGGTAGATTTTCATGTGGTGATTTTTTAAAATGTAATCTGTCAGTAGGCTCTTCACAGTTCAGTAGATTTTCAATTTATTCAACTAACAGTTGACAGTTTTCTTTATTTCTTAAGATCATGTTTCCATTTTTATCTTTAAAAATTAGACATGGTGACTGGAATCCTGTCAACATATCTTTGAAAGTTTTATAGAAGTCCCCAGTGTTGTTCTTTTTAAAATGTGAAACCATTTCTTCTAATCTGTCTTTATTAAATTTTCTTTTTACTGATCTGATTATTTTTGCTGTTTTCTTCATTTCTTCTTTAAAATCTTACCAGTATTAAAGTTTTTTTTTTATAACTGTTACCTTTTTTCCATGTCTTTAGTCTATTGTCAATCTCTTCGTCACATAACTCATTCCACCATCTGTGTCTTGGTAAACTTCGTGTTTGTCCCATTTCTTTAACTGACTCCATCATTGATCTTAATTGCTTGACACTATTGCATATAAAATTATAATGATTTATGTGACGGTGGTAACCATTTCCTAACAATTTTTTGGAATAAACTTAACCTTATGAATATGTGAATGTAAGGAGGAGAACACGGAAAATAACTGATCACTTAACACGCGTGTACATTCTGTCACGATGGAATCGCAACTACGAGTACGAGAAACTATAGAAAATAGCTTGGTGCAGGGCTTCAAGTGATCATCATCATGTTCCATGTAAGCAGTGTTGGATGGCTTACCTAAATTTCCTGAACTGTACTTAATGTTGTGAAATGTTAGGCTTTTCCTGGCCCCCTGACAGTAGTAATTATATGAAATTCAAAATTAATTAATCAACCAATAAATTTAAGAACAGATTGATCGATTCTGTTTCTGATTTGATGTGAAAATAACAGCAGTGATTGTGAAGGCAGGTTAATCTCTGTAGTGATGCAAGACTCCCAGCCGCCCCTTTCTCGCTGCGGAGCGGAAATACTCCATGTAGACGCAAGCCAAGAAATTCGCAAAAATGGCAACAGGGCAAAGCAGGGTTTACGAAGGGCCATTTTTCTCTTGTCTGAAACTTTTTAAAATATTCAGCTGTCTTTTCAAAAGCAACTGCTGGGTCAAGTTGGTGCCAAGAGAAAGAGAGATTCCTCTCACTGGCAAGGAGTTCAATGGCCACGTTTTTCACAGATTTTTTCCAGACCATACGACTTCTTATTTCCTGACAGATTCATTGGCTTCGTGACGTAAGTTAGCAGCCCAAAATTCTTAGATCCAAACAGGCAGGAATTAATTGGAAGAAGTAAGATGACGGTTTAACGTCCTTTCGAAACTGAGCACACGCCCTGATGGTTTTTGTCAGAATTGGAGAAGGAAATCGGTCGTGCCCTTTGAAAGGAAACATCCCGCATTAGCTTGGAGTGATTTAGGAAAATCACTGAAAATCTAAATCTGGATGGCCGGAGGCGACTTTGAACCACCGTCAGTGTGAAAAGGAACTGTGAACTCTCAAAGATGGTATTTCCTGGAGCTAGGCAAACTCTTATCACTGGTGGACGAGTTTTTAGCGTAAACCCTTGCGCTGATGAGACAGCAGTGCTATAATACTACCCTAGAAGCAGCCCTGGGAGCAGAAACACACAGTCTGGAGCATCACGCACGTGGAACTGACTTTGATTCTGGTAACAGCATTTCCAGCAACACAGTCTGGCGACTTAACGTACACACGGTTGCAGTCACCTTGTCTGCACGTTGCAGCCATGATCCGATCAGTCAGCAGCCTCAGCGAATTAGGCTGCAGCAGAGTTAGACCGTTTGCTAAAACTCATATTCTCAGAGGCTCACCATGAGTGACTTCAGGCATCTTGTGTGAGTACTTTTCTTTCCGTATTCCCCACCTTAAATCACTATTTTTATGTGGTTACGTTTATTATTTACGTGTAAGTAAGTCGTTATCATTGTCACACATACCCTTGTGAAAAACCTTGCGAGAGCAGTTTCCTTTGTCATTCATGTAATGCGTTAGTTACATTTCTTAATGTGGGCATAATTTTGTCTTGTAACGTTTTCATTAGTCTTTGCTCGCAACACTTTATAAAAACTTTAGGATATATTTTGACCATGTCTTTAATTTCATAATTAATAAATTCATGTCATAAAACTAATCAAGATAGAAATCTTGGAATTCTCCGAATCAGATGCTATGGCCACCTATTTAAATCAATTAGGATTAAATCCGTTACGTAACTTCATTAAGTAGGCCTATTAGAATTTCAAGAAGCGATCCACCGCTCAACAGGCCCATTTTATGCTGCATAAGTTCACACCTAGAATTTATTTTTGTCAAAATTAGACCTTCTTCGAGTTAACAAAACACGTATTTAACTGTGCATTACGCAAATGAAGTGAGTAATCGTTCATGAAATTTTCTATTTGTCATGAACTGTTTTCCTTATGACATAGCATTGGTACGGGAAATAAGGGAAATGCTAAAAGATCTGAATGCAGCTTATATGGAATATGGAGTAAGAATCTTCACAATTAAAGCGAAGAGTATAGTGAGAGGCACAAGATGGAGACTTATAAGTATTAAGATGGCACAAGTTATTCTTAAATAAGAGCTCTAATCTTAGAAATATAGAAGTAAAATCTCGCATGACGAAGGAAGCAAACTTTTAAAAGATTTAGGTAAATGCTTGGCAAATGTTTTATTTGTAATGTTTCGCTTTGTGGAGTAGAAATGTTAACTGAGGAGACAAAAAGAAAATAAAGAGAGAGAGAGACTAGAAGCATTTGAGATGTGGATTTGGAAGACAACGGAGATGACAAGCTAGTTGAAGTAAGTGAGTATCGTAAGTATAAATTACTGAAATGCAGCAACCAGTTGCCTGTGGTTATTTATTTTTTAACTTTAACGACCGGTTTCGGGCGCTTGAGTGCCCTTCTTCTGGTCTATATACAGACAAACAAGTGTATTAGTGAGGCTTATAGTGCCTCATCCATAGACACTTTGTTAGTAGCTGATTGTTATTCATTCCATAATCTTTGCACTTAGCGTTGATTCAACTACTAGCATGTATATTTATTAAGCAACAGTACAAAAATGTAAGTGTTAATTTTATCCCATTATATGAACTTATCTTTATTACAATCTATTTGGTTCGAAACTGCTTCAAATTTCTGTAATTGACTTTTATACGTTCTATAGCCTTATTGTATACCAATGCACTTGTTTGTCTGTATAGAGACCAGAAGAAGGGCACTCAAGCGCTCGAAACCGGTCGTTAAAGTTAAAAATAAATAACCATAAGTAACTGGTTGCTGCATTTAATTAATTTATAATCTGAACAGTTGCTGAAATGGATAAAATACTTCAGTATCGTAAGTGTTGGAAAGGTTGGTGTGAGGAGAAAGGCTACAAAAGCTTCCAATAAAAAGGAAGAAGACCTGGATGGTACATTTGTTGAGACTGCTGAGATGAAGTGCTTGCTAAGCGACTCTTTAGATGCACTAGTTTGTCGCAAGAGATTGGATTGAAGGAGTAGATACAAGTTACACATGACGTTAAGGAAAGCGAAATTACGCAATCTTGAACAGGTTGGCAGAAGACTGGGTAGCATAGAGAGTTACCAAATGAAAACTTTCGCTGCGGTCGAGTAGCCGAGCGGTCTAAAGCGTCTCGCTGCGGAGCGCGCGGCTTCTCGCCGTTGAGGTTCGAGTCCTCTCTGGGGCATGGGTGTGTCTGTTGTCCTTAGTTTACCTAGGTTTAAGTAGCTTGTAAGCTACGGACTGATGACCACGCAGTTTGGTCCGATAGATTTACAAACTTTTGTTTGTTGTTGAAAACTTTCCTTCGGGAAGAAAACTTATTACGATGATCATGCTGAAACATTCTGTTATGTTATGCCGTATTATACGTAAATGCAACACTTCAAGAATAGTTATTTCTTATTGCAGCTGATTTAGCCCCTATTTTAACCACAGTATTCTGTAGATACCATGAACAAAAGCTGTGCCCATTAGTTGGAATACAGCACAGTTCAAACCAGTCTGCAAAAAGGATAACAGCAGTTATCCACGAAACTACTGTACAGTGTTTTTGACATCTATACGTTTCAGAATCTTAGAATTTATTTTGAGTTTAAACATGCACCTCGAGCACAATGACTACCTCCAACCAACCAGCACTAATTTCGAAAACATCAGTCATGCGAAACCCACTTCCCACTTTTCACATATGGCATCACGGACTCAGTATTTCTTGATTCCCAGAAAGCATTTGTCTCAGCACCACACTTGGGCCTCTTATATGAACGGCCATAGTATAGGCTATCGTAAGCTGAAGATTTTTTTTTTTTTTTTTTTTTTTTTTTTTTTTTTTTTTTTTTTTTTTTAATGTAGCACCCAATATGCCCTCTTGGATGGAGTAATCGATAGAATGAAGTGTTATATATTATTGAGCGTAAACCTATATCAACAGTACACTCTCAAACTTTTCGCAGATGGTTCAGTTATCTACAATGAATTACTTGTGGCACATAACATACAGTATTAGCATGTTGAGTTCTCATTAGTCTGTTAGTAATAATAATGACTCATGAGAACTACAAAACCATTATCCCTCATCTTAGAGTACAAAAATCCTGCAGCGATAATCCTACCACTATCGGCTCTACCAATAGTTTTTGAGGTTACAACACATTTCCTCTTTCGTCTGTGTAAATAAAAATCAATTGCAGCATTTATAAAAGACCATAATTGGAGAACGGCAAATCGATTTTGCATATTTTTGTGTTCTTAATTGTTAGAACAAGGTTTGAAAGAAAGAAAATTTTGGAAAACTATCCCGTAAAATTGGAAATTTCAGTAAATATTGATAGTTCGTTTTTTCAATGAGTTTTTTTATTTGAATACAACACCATAATTCACGAATCATATATCATACATCATCTCCGTAATTGATTGGTGGTATCATAACGTGACTGCGACATCTCCCAGTTGTTAAACACATTAAGGTAAGGGTAATGTTGAAAGTAAACATCCCTGTAACATTTAGCCCAATGTGATATCTTATTATGTATTCCAGGATAGAATTGTTTTTCTTATTATTTGAGAATTGTTCCTGTAAACCTTAAGGGTAGGGCTGGACATACGATGCTCGCGTTCGAACATGCTCGAGATTTCCCGATACAGCGGAGAACTCGATACAGTGTCGAACTGTTCGAACACTCAGAGAACAAATGACTCGCACTGCGTATCTGCAAACGATATGCGGGAAATTTTGAAGTTACCGGGCTATCGCTTTGCTCAGAACTAATTTCATAGGAAGTACATGTGAAAGCTAAGAAGGGCAATAGGGCATCACCATGAAGAACTGTATATTTCGTTTAAAACAGTACATACGTGAACTGTCTGATATCACTACAAGATATGATCAATTGATAAACAAATTATCAGCTACTATAGGTCTAACAGAACTACTGTATCAAATTACTGCAAAGCCAACACTCAAAGGAAAAAAAAAAAATGTTATTTCTGGAAGTATGTTAAATGACTATGAATTCTTTCTAAGTAGAAATTACGTTTAATGGGTTTATAAGAGACATGTTGTAAATAACCATTCCATTCTCTGTTCAAACGGTGCAGTAACGGATAAAAATGTTACCGCCTTTTAATTACCTTGAAAACATGATTAAGAGATGAAATAGGGAAAATATTATAAATACAATACCTAATGAGGGAAATAAGTCATATAAAAATAAATTGTAATTGCGGCCATGGAATAAACAGTGCACGAACTGTTGTGTACGTAGTATCAACAGGCGTCGCTAGATCGCACACTAGAATTTTAAAGCACGATTACTATCGTTTACGTATAGCCCACATTCGGTACTGTTTTTACTTATGACCTGCACCCTCGAAGCTACTATAGTCTGCATTCCACAATTATTAATCCTCATAGAACATTTAGAACATTAATGAGACTTTCTTCGTTATAAATAAATAGTTTAGTCCACGGTGCCGAAAAGATTTATGAATATCATCGCTGTAAATCGTAGAGATAGTACCTCCTGAGATTGCTAGATCACAGTAGCGTCGTCATCGAATGTTCGAACATATTCCGAGATTTCCCGAACTGTGACGTAAATTGTCCGAACAATTCGAGTCACGTTCAAACCCAGCTCTACTTAAGGGTTTTGCTCTGCGACATAGTTTTTATAGAAAGAAAAAAAGATGAAAATATACGTGACGATGGTGACGTTTGCGAACTACTAATACTTCTATTTCACAATATACAATTGTCAAAACAATTAAGGATCAGTTGAGATATCTAGGTTCGGGAGTATTGTCATCGGCAGAATGAACTAAAATGGTTAAAAGTCCTTCTATCGGTTGTACGGCGTGGAGGCAACAAAGTTACGGCACCCGAGATAGTGGTAATGACAGAAGGTTGCTGCAGACGGGGTTGGTGTTGACTTGTGTTTACTCTGCCAAACGAATTACGCAAGCACTTGTGTTCAGATAGTGTAGTGAGCAGGTAGTGAAATGCAACAACGTGACTTGCCCAAAGCTATGGCATGAGGAGCAGTAGGTAGGTTGAAAACGGGATGGACACAGAGGTGGTTGCAGATATTCGAGTGTCCCAAAGTTTAAGTTGTAGATCCTGGACGCGATTTAAGACAACAGGAACCGATAAAAGAAGGCAAGGCCAAGGTTGTCCATGGGTATCAGCAAGAGATCACCGTTATCTCCGGTTAACAGCCCGTCGATACAGGAGGCTGAACTCAGGTGCTACGCATCCTCCATGCAGCAACAGGACGCGCAATATCAACACAAACAGTCCAAAATCTCCTTCGGGAATGTGGCCTTTACGCATGGAGACCTATGGTGTATGTCCCATTAAAACCACGACACCGTTTAGCCCGCAGAATGTGGGCGGAGGAACATCAGGATTGGAGTCGTAACGAATGGTGCCGGGTTCTGTTCACAGATGAGTCAAGGTTGTATGTTCAGCTGGACAATCGTCATTCCTTCATCTGGGGAGAACGTGCAACTCTGCACCATCCTACTTATGGGCAAGAAACATCACCGTATCATGGCGATGCACGAATGGTGTGGGGTGGGCAGGAATCAGTGTTGGCAGAGGTACGGTACTCTATATCGTTCAGAAATTACTGGAATGCCACATCCACAGAACCCTGACCAAACAGCTCTATGACAACAACCTACTCACACCTGAGCAGTTTGGTACCGGCCTTGAACACAGCCTTGATCAACTCTAAAGTATTAATAATAACTTTTCCCACCAAACCTAACTCACTATAAGCTTGTCGATGGTTACTTGCGAGATCTCCAAATTGTTTTATTGGTTCCAAACCCTAAATTGTCAATTATATCCGTCACAGTCAAACTTTTCATTTACGTATCGGAAGGTAAGTTGGTCTATTTCAATTTTGTGTAACTCACGGAATCCAATAGCACACAATTTGCAACCAGAGACAGTCATATCACACCAATAAAGCTCACGACCAACATGTGACTCAGTGACTCCCGTAGGATTCATAAAATAACTCAATAAGACTGCTCCGTTCAAATTACGTCGTCAACTGCACTCGGGTCTGACTTCCAACCTCAACAAGAACCCATCTTCAATAGATACGTTCCATAGATGAGTTACTTAATGCTGCCACATAGCATTAATGTCAATTACCATTTTATAACCAACTAACACTTCCTACGAACGGTCATTACCCTGATCCATTCAAAAAACTCAGGTCAGGTTACACTATTATCAGCAGTGCTTCTGTCACTACTATCCACAGAAACCTAATCACTCTGGTAAATCCCTTTCTGTTTCGTGACGGCTTTAAACTTACGCAACCATAAACCCGTTATTCTGCCTATCATAGGAGTCAGTTCGGTAACTCACAAGCAACTAACTATAAACTATCTTAGAAACCAATAAACCTTTGGGAGATCTTCATCTTTCACCGTACAATAATCATTAATTTCCATTACTATCTTTGGCATACCTGAATTATCTTGAGCGGCACAAATGCATTAAAAATATATCTATGAGCTCTCTCCTGGAGATATCTTTGGCGTTTCCTTGAAGTAAAATCTAGAACACACATCAAACAAATATATTCTAATTTTATAAAAGTTACATACAGTTATATTTTAATGGACAATTTCTAAAAAAAAAAATCATTAATATAACACATTTTTCGTAATAAATTGAAACAAAACCGTTCGAGAACTCCGCAACGAACTGGAAAATAGTTTGTCCCGTTACAACAGCCCTTTAACCTCGCAAGAGTTGGAAATTGCACTCATGGAAGAAGGGCGAAATATCCATCAAGAGCTGATTGATAACCTCATACTGTCCATGCCACGCAGTTGTGCAACTGTACTGGCCGTCCGAGGTGATCACACACCGTATTAGAGGGCAGCGAGAATGGCATTTACACTATTATGGTTGCCCCATCGTGTCTCGCTCTACGTAAACACCTTGTGAACCTCAGTTAAAGTGTTGAGATAGAAAAATATCGTACATCACACACAAATTACAATTGCAACCAATAAAATACGTTACCATATGTTTATTGTGTATGATATCTCACCTTATCCCTCTTTAATTGTTTTCAGCAGTGTATGAACAAAAGACCATAATTAACGATTCATACACATGTTATGTCTTACATCATCTCTGTAATCGATTGGTGGTATCATAACGTGACTGCAACTTCTACCAGTTGTTCAACACTTGGAGATAAGGATAATGTTTAAAATAAGCATTCCTGAAACACTTAGCCCAATGTGATATGTCGTTATGTATTACAGGATAGAACTGTGGTTCTTATTATTTCAATACCTTTCGTGTGATCCTAAAGGGTTTTGCTCTGCGACATAGATTTAGTTCTTATAGCAAGAAAAAAGAAGGAAATATATGTGACGGTTCCATCTGAGTAGCTTATCTGTGTAACAAATATTTGTGACTAAAGGCGTTTTTCATAAAAGAAATGGTCCCAGCAAACTTTCTCGATTTTTCACAAATATAGGCTGAGTTTAAAAAGGTTCCTGAAATAAAAATTACGGAGGTTATGTGACTAAAATTACATCCGATGACCCAAACACTTTTTAAGGGGGAAAGTCAAGCTGTCGTACGATGTCGGCATCGTTACTTTCTTCTCAGTACGAAAAGAGGACACACACCGCCCAGTTTGATTACAATACCACAACAGTTCCAATCATTATACAAGCAGTTGATTACTCTTTTACCATAAAAAGGCCTTATCTCTCTTTTGCAGTACTTAAAGCCACAATGCAGAGAATTTTACAGGTTATAGCCTTAGCATACTGTATTAATAGCTTTGTATCTAAAACTGTCCTCATTTTAAGACCTTGTTATGTAAAAGCTTATTACTACTGATGGTGGTAGGGTTGCGATCGATTAATATTTATATTTATATATCACAATATATTTGCTTCCTGTGTTACTAAAAGATAGAAACATTTGTTAAAATGCCAGTAAGGGAATTCACATTTTATAGCATTTGGTGATCTACAACATTATTCCAAGGAAATAAATATATTTCAATGTATGAGGTCAGCATTTATACAATGCAAAAGTCATTAGTCTGATTTGTTAACTCAATTTTGAGTTTTTTTTAATTGGAAAAAGTACGTTGTATCTATGTTTTTGTCAATACTGATAATTAGTAAATAGTTATATACAGCGTTGTACCGAGTGTGACGATCCTACCTATCAATTAGAACAGAACTGCCACAATCCAAACACAAGTTCTAATAGTTGTTTTACATTTCATCACCAACTTCACTGAAGTAAACAAAACTGCTGTATTGATCAGCTTCTTAGCAATATCAATGGCCAGAAACTATTTAATTTGGCAGCCTGTGTTTTACTTAGTAAATAGAAGTACACTGCAACATGTTTGACTACTTTTTATTATCCTTCAAAAACATAAATGCATCGGAATATAGACAAATAGACACTGCATCATGGTGTTACAATGCAAACTGAAAATGATGCAGACTGACTGTGCTGTTTCCCAATCGTATTTATAGCTAATGCTAGGTTCCAGAGACTTCCAGAATAAATTTTCTACTACATTCCTGAATTGTGTTTCCTTAACTAAATTAGGTCTCTTTCATATCTAAGATATACATCAGATTAAGCAACACAAACAGCAGAAACTTTTACAAATATTTATGATCGGATAAAATTATATACCAGACATACTGTATATGCAAAATATGAGTAGTTCAGTGATGCTTTGTTTAGGTAATTGAAATTGTTGAATAATTAGAAACTCTGTAGTTTCGTTACCAACTGATTATGTCAAACTGTTCAGGTTACATTACATAACTTCAGGAAATAGTAGTAATTATATTCTTGTAGTAATATGAGTAATTGCATCGTGTTACCAAACAACAATGTTATCATTATTACAAGATTTTTGTAAACTGTAATTAAACGAAAGTAATTTCACAGAGAATTTTCAAGACGGTAAAGTTCAAGGTGTGACAAAGTGTTTTTACAACATTCTTATTTACATTATAATTTAATTATGCAATGTCAAAAGACTTTTAATTCTGAACAATGCGTTAGGAAATGCTTACTTGATTTATTTTGCGAAAATTAATCTAGCTAACTACTGTATCATTATCTATGTATGCGACAAATTTCGAATGAAAATAAATACTAACCGGTAAAGTATTGTCTCAGTAATTATGGCATACACAAAATAGTATCTTGAGTACCTGTAGCCTATGGATATAGAAAATAACTATACATTAGTGGATCTTCATAAAGGGTATGAATAGTTCCTTAATCAAGACAAATGTGTTCCCTAGGGCTAAATATATTACAAGAGTTAAAATGAAAGTCAGAACATTCGGACAAACAAGTTTTGAATGCACTTTCTATCACAACTAAGGATAGTAATAATCTAATGACATATTTTACAGATAATCATGATATTAGGCACATATATTTTTTTCATGGGGAATAATTGTAATTCTACAAGGCATCGTATGGTACACGGTGGGGAGTACCTTACAATAAACTTCCATTCCGTTTGATCGATCACCATTAAAGTTGACACATGTCTACTTGTTTTTATGGAGCACATTTGTATACTCCGCAAGAAACTGTATTGCGCATGGCCGAGGATTGCTTGCAATAGTCTTCCACACCGTTTGCCCGAAGTCGATTAAGGTTGGTAGATATTTATAATTTTGTCAAGGAGGAAATTGAGTGTGAGAGGAGGAGGAGATGGACAGAGAGACGAGGAGAAAACTTGCCATAGACAGGTGATGGAAAACTGGGAGTGGGGGGGGGGGAGTGGGGATGGGTAGGACGAGACGAAGACGGGTGAGAAGATAATAGAGGGGACGAGGAGGAAACAGGTGGCGAGGAGATAGATTAATGGAAGGTTGTAATAAATACATAACGTAGGGAATGTTGTTAAGAATTACACTACGATCGTCCGTATCTGATGGAGGGGAGGACGTAATAGACAGAGAGCGGATGGAACAGGAAATGACTAAAAGAAGATTGAAACAAATAAATACCCGGAGGAAAACACAAAAAAATATCGTTCACCGCCAAGCGTTGCGCTGAGCATATGAAAATTAGCAACAAATAATTGACAGAAAATGAATTACGCTTTATTTCATTTCAAAAATTGTATTGTTCTACTGAATTCACACAACTTCTAGGAAAGATTCTTTTGGATGCATTCCTTCTCGACGAACTGTCTGTCAGACAACGCACAGCCTAAACCACTAGGACAAATAAATAGTCATTCAAATATTTTTTTAAAACCATCTTCCAGTGTTTCAGAACTGAGAACCATAGTATACTGTGGAGAGATCTGTTTTTGTGTTTTCTGCATATGGAAATCTGAGCCTAATGGAAACTAGGTAATGACAATATTGTGTGTGTTTACGCGTCGCAAGCTATTTCGTAACATGTTTTCGAGATATCAGCGATATGTGCATCAGTACGTTAAGAAAGAGACAATGAGCGTATCTTTAGAAAAAATACATAGACCGTGAGCAGACAAACAATTGGCGACATTGTCTCTCAAGTCCAAACATATTACTTTAGGCGTTTCACGAAAATATACATGTCTTGAATATGCATCACATCCTGTTTACACTTTTTTTCCAATAACACTGCTCTCTTAAGAGAGGAAACAAAGGGGATACTTAGAAGACGAACTCTTCAGTACTTATATATACATGTGGCGTCTGTTCGGAAAGAACAGACGTCACATTCTGATCCTGCAGCTGTTATTATTTAATATTCATAGAATATATGACTTCAACTGCTATTGGGCAAAGCTGAAAATGTGTACCCAGCCGGGATTCGAACCCGGGTCTCCTGCTTTCTAGGCAGTTGCGCTGACCCCTACACCACTGGGGACACAGTGATCACCGCACCTGCAAGGACTACCCATGCACGCCTCCCGTCAGATACAAATTCCTAGCTTCGCCCTGCCCATAGTACTCAAACTCGTAGTTTAACTAATTCCCGTAAGAGTAAGGGCTTCAAACTTGCCCACCCCTCCCCACTAACGATAGGATCATTGCCCGTCACCGGCATATTATATATATACATGTGGCGTCTGTTCGGAAAGAACAGACGTCACATTCTGATCCTGCAGCTGTTATTATTTAATATTCATAGAATATATGACTTCAACTGCTATTGGGCAAAGCTGAAAATGTGTTTGAGTACTATGGGCAGGGCGAAGCTAGGAATTTGTATCTGACGGGAGGCGTGCATGGGTAGTCCTTGCAGGTGCGGTGATCACTGTGTCCCCAGTGGTGTAGGGGTCAGCGCAACTGCCTAGAAAGCAGGAGACCCGGGTTCGAATCCCGGCTGGGTACACATTTTCAGCTTTGCCCAATAGCAGTTGAAGTCATATATTCTATGAATATTCTTCAGTACTTGACGTCTTTCATAAAACCATTTTGAGTACCGATGAAAGTAGTATTTTTTCTTTTTTCTCCAATGTCAACAATATTGCCGCGAGGGTAACGACGGAACAGCTGATGCAGTGGTACGCGTTGCAGATTGCTGTGCTGACGGTCCCCGCTTCAAATCCCGCCACTGGCAGAAGAAATTTGAAGGGTCCAAGGAAAAAACCAGGTAAGTCCATTTTTCTCTCTAAATGAGTTAGAGATGTCATTCGATTCTCCATCGATAGGGCTATCTGTTAGCAGCATGAAACAGGTCATAAACCAGCTTAGTCACGGCTTTATGTGCCCTTTAAGTTTTGGCGTACAGGAAAAGAAGCATGTAAGTGCACAGTTTCAGCGAAAAAACCAGGTAAGTCCACTGCATCTCAACAGATGGCCGTGCGATCACCAGACTTTCGCGCCATTATATCTTTGACATTTCGTTGTTGCAGGTGTTCCTTTTTTTACATTGTGTTTGTGAGTGTGATTTGTTATTGCGGCACTGTTTAATAAATAGTTCTATGCTGTGCTGTGCTGTGCCGTGATGTCGACATTAGGAAATGAAGACGATGGAATTCCACAAAATGAACCTAAGAAGCGGAGGAAAACTGGCCGTTCTACATTTTATATCCCCTGTATTGCGACCATCGAGTGTTATTTTACTGCCCAAATAACAAAACTCATCTACCACCTTTATTGTTTTCTTACATAATCTAATTACTTCAGCATCGCTTGATTTTCTTAGGCTCCACTCCATTACCCTTGTTTTTCTCTTGTTAATGTTCATCTTATATCCACCTTTCAACACACTATCCATTATGTTCAACTGCTCTTCCAGATCCTATGCTGTCTCTGACAGAACTACAATGTCATCGGCAAAACACAATGTTTTTATTTCTTCACCCTGAACTTTAATTCCTTCTCCAAATTTCTCCTTGCTGTCCTTTATGGCTTGCTCACTGTACAATTTTAATAACATTGGAGAAAGGCTACAACCCTGACTTATTCCCTTCGCAACCACTACATGCTTTTCATGCCCTCAACTCTGACAATTGCTGTCTGTTTTTTGTACAAGTTGTAAATAACCTTACGCTCCCTATATTTTACTCCTGCTTGCTTCAGAACTTGAAAGAATTTATTCCAATCAACATTGTCAAAAGCCTTCTCCTGAACCCAAACTGATCTTCCCCGAGGTCAGCTTCTACCAGCTTTTCTATCCTTCTGTAAATAATTCGTGTTAATATTTTGCAACCATGACTTATTAAACTGATAGTGCTATAGTTTTCACACCTGTCTGCACTTGCTTTCTTTGGAATGGGGATTATAACATTTTTCTGAAAGTCTGAGGGTACTTCGCCTGTCTCATACATCTTACACACCAGATGAAACAGTTTTGTCATGGCTGGTATTACTGGAAAGGTCTCTGTCGATCTGTCAAGCACTATGTGAATCACTGTAGCGAGTGCCACTAACGGAAGCATGTGCCGTAATTATTTGCAGGGCATCGTTACCAGTTCCGATGTTCAGATGTTGAGATGTATAGCTTTTGGGACTTAACTACGGGGTCATCAGTCCCTAAACTTACAAATTACTTATCAACTAGCTTATCCTAGCTTATCCTAAGGACGGCACAAATATCCATGCCTGAGGGGGAATTCGAACCCCCGACTGTAGTGGGTTACCAGTTCCACCTGCAGAATCTCTATTCCAGCGGAATGTAACCGACCTTTTATGGAGGTTCCCGAAGTCGACAATGGGTAACAGTTGGATAAGAGTCTGCAGTGACTACCTTACATGCTACGCTGTCACCAAACCTGTGCCGAATGCAGAAGCTCCAGAGATCGCAAAATTCCTTGTAGAACACATTATTTTGAAGCATGGAGCACCACGTGTCATGATATCTGATCGTGGAAAAGTATTCCAGTCAAAACTAGTATCAGAGGTAATGTCACGGTGCGACATTGTCCACAGAATGACAACAGCATACCATCCTCAGACAAGTGGTCTTACGGAAGTTTTAACAAGACGTTAGCCGATATGCTGTCGATGTACGTCGATATTGAGCAGGAGGATTGGGATACAATTCTGCCTGTCGTGACATTTGCTTATAATACCGCAAGACAAGACACCACAGGCTTCACGCCGTTTTTCCTGCTCCATGGCCGTGAAGCTGAGACGACAGTGGATACGCTGTTCCCGTTCCAGCCGGACGACACTCAGGATGATTATGTGAAACAGCTCATCACCAGGGTCGAAGAAGCAAGTCAGCTGGCTCGCATACGGACACTGGACGCCCAGGAGAAGGACCGTCAGGGTATAACAAGCACTGACCTGTTGTGTACAGCCTAGGAGATCTGGTATGGATTTTTAGCCCTGTACGGAAGGTTGGGCTATCAGAAAAGTTACTGAAGCGAAACTTTGGTCCGTATCGTGTCATACGCCACCTGTCAGACGTCACATACGAAGTCGAGGATTATGAACCGTCCTCTAAACGACAAAAACGAAGAGACATTGCTCATGTCCTCCTATGAAGCCTGAGAACGATTCCAAAGAACAGCTAGACAGAAACGGCTTCTTCTTCAAGTCTGTTATGATAATGATTAAGCCACGTCAGGAGGGTCTGTCGCCTGTCATCATCACAGCAAGGAAGGCCTGCAGACAGAATGGAAGGATTCTCCGCAACTGCCATACGGAGAACCCATGACAAGATGCAGGACACTGCATCTGGCTCCAAAGGGAACCTAACAGCGGGTCGCGGTTTTTTCAGGAAGGGGAGCAATTCCGCCAGTCTTCCGACGGAACGCGTGGTTCAGTGGTTGCCGGGGGCGTCGTGGTTCAGCGCGCACCGAGGACTGAGTGCCCACAGTAATAAAAGAGCTGAGCCAAGAACACGTCGAACAACAACGGACAACACTTTAACTACATAACTACTATAGAGCAAGAAAAATAAATAAAAAATAAAATAAACGGTTAGCGTAGCAGATTGCTGTGCTAGCGGCCCCCGGATGAAATCCCGGCACTAGCCGAAAAAATGTATTTCTTTGTATTTACTATTTCTATAATGTTCTACGACTACGTGTTTTCATATGGTTGATGTATGCTCCAGAAAATTCTTACTGTGTATAAATAGCGGAGTACCCCGATCAGGAGGCAGCCTGTTCTGAGTGTATGCTTGCGTTAGCAATAAAAGTGTTCTAGGTGTAAGGCCTTCGAATTCCGGACCAACTGCAGTTTTCAACGTGACATCATTATTGGCTGCCAGTCCTGTAATGGAGAGTGATGCGCAGAACGGCTGAAAACTTGGGCGCTTTTCTATGTGACGCAGACTATAGTAAACTTTCAGACGGATATAGTCTACGTAAAAAAAAAAAAAACTTATCTCTTTTCATTCTCCACTCCGAGGAGTGGAGCGGGCTGTTTGAGATCCGGCCCATAAAGAGTCGCGGTTCTATTCAGCCAATATCAGACAAGCTGATAGTGGGGCAAAGGGGGATCCCAATTGGGAATAAATGGGAGGGGCTTACCAGCTCCGGCATACGCCTTACAACCAAGGAAAACCTCCCGAAAACCTTGGTCGGAGCCGGGGGATTGGGACCAATTTAATTTATCTCCGGGACTTGCCCCGGACAAAAATGGATTATCGAGAGAACACGAATGCACTCACGACAATCAAGGATCGGACGCACGAGTTACTCTCGTAATCTCGTAGAGATCAGCTCCACCAACAGTGGACAAGCATCTCCCTACAGGAACCGCACCCGTGGGCACGGTATCCTGTGCGTCCATAGTCTACGTAATTAAACGAAATCTGTACTTTCTTCCTCGTAGTCAGTTACTATTACTACACCTGGTCATGGAAAACATTAGGTAAATTGTTTATTCCACGAATATTCTAACTCCGTATATAGTGTTTCCAACAAAAATTGTATATAAAACATTCAAGTGTTTTGTTTTCTTTCTCGACTGTCAGGTTTACAGAAAACAGTAAAGTTGTCTTTGTGGCTTATCAACTTATAATAGCAATTATCTTCGTAATTTTAACCATAAGCAGCTTAAACGTTACTAAATGATGTTCCTGGAGATATTCCAAAGAGCCAGTTACTAGATAAGTCTTCCTCACGTCCAATCCCAATGATGCCAACCGAGTCTCCTATTCATTTTAAGTGACTTATTTATTCGAATTCATAGAGTGACACAATTGGTTGGACCAGAATATATATATTCACTAGATATATCTTTCGGCGAAACAGGCGCCGTCAGGTGTTTTTTGTATTCTGAGGCTGTACCCTGCTTTAACTGACTTATTCGATTTTAAATATATTACAGTGTCTATTCCAATCAGTTATCACTATGCCAGTCTACGACACCTGTAACATTGTGGGCCCAAGATGTAACAAGTATGCGAATTCAATTATAATAACAGTTAACAATGCCGCAGGTCAGAGAGAAGGGAGCAGGGCAGTGAGACAGGACTTGACTTTAGGGAGAGCTCAGTGCGAAATGAGAATAACCAATTGCATCGCAAGATGACGAGAGCCAATAGAATTGCATTCTGGTGTAAACATTGCCTCGGTGCGGCAGTTGGAACGCATTTTGCTTCTTATGAATGTAATGCGAGTATGTTCTGCAACATTCGATGTTATTTACATTTCCGTCTGATTACAGAACGAAGGATGCAATAAAAACTCTCATTTGTCACAAATATTTTGTTGTTTATTTCGCAGTATGTTGCCATTCATGAGTAAATGTTCTGTTAGGACAATAAGCTAAATAGCTTTGAGTGAAACGTATAGAAGTAAAATTCATGTTCTTCCTTATCACAAATATTTGTCTCTTTCCAGATATGTGACGATTTCCGAGAGTGTGGTCAGACAGGGGAATATGAATTTTATTGCTGCTCTCGGAGCAATTTAAGCTACCTCTTAATTCCATGCCTGACCAGATTTATTATCGAGGATCATGAAACCTTGACAGCAGTTTATCGCTAGTGTTTACTTTTTGTATCATCAAGTTCACACGTACTCTTAGTTTTGTGAACAGTATGATTATAGTTCAGTGAGTACATAATTAAAAAAGAAAAGTACTATCATGACTGTTTCAATAATTCTCTGCAATAGCATCTAGGGTGCACTCTGATAGCATTTCGGAAGAAGACAGCCAAATATATGTGATAAGGAAGAATATTAATATTTTTGCTCCTTGTGAAGCTGTCCTGTTGGGTTCCTGCCTAAGTGCACACTGTGAAATTATCATATATTGGGAAATAAACGGTGAAATATTTACGTCCTTCATTTTATAATCACACGGAAATATAAATAATGTAGAACATTGCAAATTATACTCGCCTTACATTAATAAGCAATTCCTAAAATGGGTTTAAATAAAAGGAAGTGTGCGGACGCGAACTTCGATGCCTTGTAATAGGAATCTACGTCGCTATCCATTACACCACACTGACAATAGGTATTTCACGACTTTAACATTGAATTTATTAGAACGTCATATTGGTGCATTACAGTCTGATATGTAATAATAAGGCACATCTCCTTGTGATACATTGTCAGTGGCCGGCCGCGGTGGCCGAAGGGACTGAGGCGCTCCAGTCACGGTCTGCACGGCCGTTACGGTCGGGGGTTCAAATCCCCCCTCGGGCATGGATATTTGTGCCGTCCTTAGTCTTAGGTAGTTCATAAGTAGTTTGTAAGCTTAGGGACTGATGACCCCGTAGTTAAGTCCCATAAGTTCTACAAACATTTGAACATTGTCAGTGCACTGTAGCTATGAAATGGAATTGTGCAACCTTGACAAAAAACATTTAAAATATTACGCTAGAATGAACAACGGCGTGTTCAGTATCGAGTCAAAGATATATCAGTACGGTGTTCTTCAATTCTATTGGTTCCCGCTATTTCGCACCTAGCTTTCCCGATAACTTGAGTGAAGAGGAGTTGGCCAGAGAGAAACGGTGAGTAGGTGATAGACGGACAGAAGGTGGAGTTGCAAAGAGGCAGGGGAAGGAGTGAGGACTGTAGGATGTATATCCAATTCCCATCAATATTTAGCATTGACAGATTTGCTAGTAACGATCTTATCAAAAATCTCTTAAAAGTACCAGAGCGACTTTCTTCAAATTTTTGCACGATACTCTAACGACCATTCGGACGGACATAGGCTATATATTATGCTAATACCTGTAATTTATAAATGCATGTGTACTATGTAACAGGGCAACATTGGTACCGAAAATATCGAAAACATGACCGATTTACTTCAGATAGTTATATGATACTCCATTGCACATCCGGCAGACATAGGCTATATATTTTCATGTAGATATTATATAAATATGTATTCAGTATAGGAAGCGGAAGACGTTGCTTGCCGCAGTTGAGCGACCGAGCGTCCTAATGCGCCTTGCTGCGGAGCATGCGTGGGAAAACGATGATAGCAAAAATTACGAAAAGTTCTGAACCAATTTACTTCGATATTATTTAAGAAAACTGCTCCAGTCACTTTTACTTGAAATGATATTTATTCCATGAACCGGTTTTCAAACCTTTTCAGGTTCATCATCAGATGGATCATGTTAACATGCTGATGATGAACCTGAAAAGGTTTGAAAACCAGTTCATGAAATAAATATCATTTCAAGTAAAAGTGACTGGAGCAGTTTTCTTAAATAATATTGAAAATAAGTCACGGGTTCTGAAACATCCGTAATGGAGAGTCTAAATTTACTTCGAATTTTTATCAGAAATACAATGAAACAGACAGACATAAGTTATGTTATTCTTTAGACGACAAGTACAGATTTTCTTTTGAAAGCGACTAAGTCAAAGAAAATGCTGTACTGTTCTGTGATGGAAATGTGGTGCGGTTTCGTTTTCTTTCTCGCAGACAGTTTCAACAGGACGTGGGAGGGTATGTAAACCACTAGACTAATGGTTTCTCCCATATGTATTATTTCTTCTTGTATATTTCAAAGATAAATTGTATATACAACATTGCGTAGTTCTGTTTTCTTGCTCCATGTTTGAAGAGTAGTGTCTGTGGCTAATCCTCTTATGATAAGGCCGGCCGCGGTTGCCGAGCGTACTGCGGCGCGCCAGTCACTGTCTGCACGGCCACTGCGGTCGGGGGTTCGATTCCCCCCACGAGCTTGGATATTTGTGCCGTCCTTAGTATAAGCTAGTTCATAAGTAGTTTGTAAGTTTTGGGACTGATGACCCCGTAGTTAAGTCCCATAAGCTCTACAAACATTTGAACGTTTCTTATGATAACAGTCGCTTATCCACATAGGTCCAGGAGCTGGACGGGTGTCTCTCAGACCCCATATATCAATGCGTGAGCCCAAGCGTTTCACCCGTTCATTTTAAGAGATTTCAGTTATTAATACAGCATGCTGCAAATGCATATTAATCAATATTTCGATTGCAAGAACAAATGTCTGTAAAGCAATGGGACAAAACTGCAGTGGTCATCAATCCCTAGACTTACAAACTACTGAAACTAACTTATGCTAAGGACAACACTCGAACCCATGCCCGAGGGAGGACTCAAACCTCCGACGGGGAGCAGGTGCGCACTCCGCAGCAAGGCGCCTTAGAGCGCAATGCCACTTGCGGTAACAATAGACTATATTTGAGGTCAAAGATAGAAGTATGAGGTCAAGGTGGATGGGGACCTGGTATGAAAATGGCAGAGGGGAAGAGGATCTGGGCAGAAAGGGAGGGGAGGCAGGATATAGGATATACATCCACGTCCCAAACATAGTTATCAACTGCTAAGTATTGCCAGGCTCACTAGTTTTATATATAACTATTTTAATGCTTGTATTGTATTTGCTAGTTTACCCAGCTGGCCTTTTATCATTGAAATACAATCGATATTGTATTACCATAAATAAATAAATAGGGACCATTTCCTTTTCCCACAGTCAAATTGTCCCTTACTCTAGTCTTACGAGCATGCATGTGTGCGGTTATTCGCCGTCGGAGTTTCGAGTCCTCCCTCAGGCATGGTGTGTGTGTGTGTGTGTGTGTGTGTGTGTGTGTGTGTGTGTGTGTGTGTGTGTGTGTGTGTGTGTGTGTGTTTTTGTGTGTGTTGTCCATAGGTTAGTTCAAATGTTCCAATGTTTGTTAAGCTTATGGGAGTTAACTGCGGGGTCATCGGTCCCTAAACTTACAAACTACTTATAATCTACCTTATACTAAAAACAACACAAACATCCACGCCCGAGGGAGGATTCTAACCCCAGACAGGGAACGGCCTCACGCATCGGAACATAGCGCCTCAATGCGCTCGGCCACTCCGCCGCAGCATAAGTTAGTTTAACTTGGTTTAAGTAGTTTGTAAACCTAAGCACTAATACCCAAAGAAATTAAGACCCATAGATTTAGAGACAATTGCACATTTGTATGCACTTCCGTACAGCACGCTCTGACTAACATTATTGGTCTGCATAAGGGCGAATTTGAATCACTTGTACTATGCGTGTGACCTGTTGTACAGAGCCACGCCACTACCTGTCGGTAAACAAGTTCTTTCAATGCACGTGTGAACTGGGCGTTTGTTGAGTCATCGCCGTTTCGCGACGCACGTCATGACGTTGGCTTTACAGCAGTGTGAACCATTCGTTCATTGAAACTTTTGAAGCAGTCTAAGGCGACAGAGCGTGTTACTGGATTGTAAGAGGCAAACAAATCTACACTTCTTCTGGAGTAAGGCATCTTTCCCTGGACTCGTCCGCCGTCTGCCATATAGAACTACACTACTGGCCTTTAAAATTACTACACCAAGAAGAAATGCAGGTAATAATCGGGTATTCATTGGACAAATATATTATAATAGAACTGACATGTAATTACATTTTCACGCAATTTGGGTGCATAGATGCTGAGAAATCAGTACCCAGAACAACCACCTCTGGCCGTAATAACGACCTTGATACTCATGGGCATTGAGTCCAACACAGCTTGGATGGCATGTACAGGTACAGATGCCCGTGCAGATTCAACTTGACACCACAGTTCATCAAGAGTAGTGACTGGCGTATTGTGACGAGCCAGTTGCTCGGCCATCATTGACCAGACGTTTTCATTTTGTGAGAGATCTGGAGAATGTGCTGGCCAGGGCAGCAGTCGAACATTTTCCGTATCCAGAAAGTCCAGTACAGGACCTGCAACATGCGGCCGTGCATTATCCAGCTGAAAAATAGGGTTTCGCAGGGATCGAATAAAGGGCAGAGCCATGGATCGTAACATCTGAAATGTAACGGCCACTGTTCAAAGTGCAGTCGATGCGAACAAGATGTGACCGAGACGTGTAAGCAATGGCAGCCCATACCATCACACCAGGTGATACGCCAGTATGGCGATGACGTATACACGCTTTCAGTGTACGTTCACCGCGATGTCGCCAAACACGAATGTGAACACCATGATGCTGTAAACAGAACCTGGATTCATCCGAAAAAATGACGCTTTGCCATTCGTGCAACCAGGTTCATCGTTGCGTACAGCATCGCAGGCGCTCCTGTCTGTGATGCAGCCATGATCTCTGAGCTGATAGTCCATGCTGCTACAAACGTCGTCGAACTGTTCGTGCAGATGGTTGTTGTCTTGCAAACGTCCCCATCTGTTGACTCAGGGATCGAGACGTGGCTGCACGATCCGTTACAGCCATGTGGGTAAGATGCCTGTCATCTCGTCTGCTAGTGATACGAGGCCGTTGGGATCCAGCACGGCCCTCCTGAACCCACCGATTCCATATTCTGCTGACAGTCATTGGATCGCGACCAACGCGAGCAGCAATGTCGCGATGCGATAAACCGCAATGGCGATAGGCTACAATCCAACCGTTATCAAAGTCGGAAACGTGATGGTACGCATTTCTCCTCCTTACACGAGGCATCACAAGAACGATTCACCAGGTAACGCCGGTCAACTGTTGTTTGTGTATGAGAAATCGGTTGGAAACTTTCCTCATCTCAGCACGTTGTAGGTGTCGCCACCGGCGCCAACCTTGTGTGAATGCTCTGAAACGCTAATCATTTGCATAATACAGCATCTTCTTCCTGTCGGTTAAATTTCGCGACTGTAGCATGTCATCTTCGTGATGTAGCAATTTTCATGGCCAGGAGTGTAGTCTGCGAGTGCGAATGCTTTCTTCTGGCTTTGCTCAGCAGCAGCGATGTGGGAGGGCTTCGGACGTTTCGTGGCAGCGTTCTCCCTGAGTCACGCAGAGGTCACGAACTGGGGCAGTGCCACGGACAAGGACGTGCCAATGGCTGATACGAGTCTCAACAGCTGTCTGAGTAGATACTAAGCACGAACTCTGATAGGGCTAATACGTCCAACTATCGGGACAGTCTGTATTTTCGTATCAGGTCTGCATAATCACAAGAATCCTGACATCTCAGAGCAGAATTCAGCGAGCGAGGTGGCGCAGTGGTAACCCACCGGACTCGCATTGGAGAGGACGGCGGTTCAAACCCGCTCCCGGTCATCCAGATTTAGGTTTTCCGTGATTTCCCTGAATCACTCCAGACAAATGTCGGGATGGTAACTTTCTAAGAGCACACTCTATTTCCTTCCCATCCTGAATATAATTTAATCCGTGCGCGTGTTCGTCTCTAATGACCACCCTATCGACGGGACATTAAACCTTAATTTTATGTATTTTCTTTATTTATTTTTTTAAATTTATTTTGTTATGGAGACTTGACCACTAGATGTCACTAAAAGCGGACCTGCCAGGGTTGTGTTTTCAAGGAGGAGGAGGAAGCTTAGGGTTTAACGTCCCGTCGACATCTTGGTCATTAGAGACGGAGCTAACGCTCGGAGTTTTGGATAAGGATGGAGAAGGAAATCGACCGTGCCCTTTGAAAGGAACCATCCCAGTATTTGCCTGGAGTGATTTAGGAAAATCACGGAAAACCTAAATATGGATGGCCAGAAAAAAAGAATAATGCACAGTTTAATTAACTCAGTGACAATGTACGCGTACGTAATTCGAAACATCAAAACGTGGACGTTTTTGAAACAAAATATCTTTACGAAACGTTGCCAGGAAAGTGAATCCATTACAAAAGTAAGTTTAACAATTGCACATGACATCTGCAAGGGAAACAATTTAATAACAGTGATTAAGTGAAGAGCTGCCTGTTAATTAAAGCTGTAGAACTGTTACACGACAAAAGTGAGCATTTTAAAGCGATTTCTCTTTCAGCTGTTACAGTGGCTCGTTGATGTGGGGCTACAGCCTTTTTTGTGATTCAGTAAATAGATACTTGGTAGCCTCGGTCGAGATATCTGTAATAATGCTGGAGTTCTATTGTTTTTATAGAGGTTTTAGTACGAACTTAGAAGTTACTGAAGAAAAGAAGAGATGATTTCATACCTTGGTACATCATGTTTAAAGAAGTGCAGCTTATTTGAACTTAGAATCTCCCTTTTCCTCCGATGAAATATGTCACAGTTCATGGAGGCAGAAATGTTTGTGGCAAATATGCATGTGTTTTGAACTGAATAAAAAACTACAAGTAGAGGTAATAATTGCTAACTTTAAATACATATTAATGCTTTTGGATAAAACTTATAATTTTGAAATCAGTGCGAGACGGGAAATTGTCTTCCAGTCCGCCCAATGGTATTACGTAATGGATGAATGCCAATCAAGTGTTCTACTCTCTTTTTCAACGGAATTTTGGATTATCTAAAGCATGAAGGTTTTTCAGTTTCTGATTTAGATGCACAATCGAAGGAAACTCGAATTTTGCTGAATCCTATTGTGTGTGGAGCTGAAAATGGAAATAGTTGATATGCAAGCGGATGACACAATGAATAACAAGTTTAAGGAAGAAAACGTTCTTCAGGTTTTTTTAATTTATTTATTTTTATTTATTTATTTTTTGTTTCCTTAAGAAGAAAACTACTAAAACTACTCTGATACAGTGGCGTATCCAGGATCGTGGTCTGGTGGGGGCTGAGGCCATTCTGAGCTGACTCGATTTCTAAGAAACGAAGGAGGAAAAAAAAAAATCGCCTTACAGGAACAGTATTGCGCCTTTAATCCTCTGGGGAGCTGCATCCCGGCAGCCGCCCCCCCCCCTCCCCCTGCATACGCCACTGCCCTGATACCAAAGTTTCTGCACTGCGTTATCCATTTTCGGCACAACCTACAAGTGTGAACAAAAATGTTCTCTGACCGTCGAAAAAGCTTAGAAGATTTTTACTCATATAGTAGACTATGTTGGACCACAATTAGAAAAATTTTTAATTCAAAAGACAAATTTCGTACCTCATACTAAGTATCCTAAGGAGTAATAAAGCCAACCTGACGTTTTCACTGAATTTTGTGCCTGTTTTAAAAAACATTAAATTCCGTTGTAGTTCCTATGAGTAAATGACACAAGCAAACTGTCTTACGTAGCGTTGGGCATAGTTTGGGAATACGGGCACGTTGCACTCTACGTTTCAGAATGTTCTTAATGTTATTTACATGTTTTACAGACAAATTTATGTTGGCATAAGGTATTTATGAACTTTTAGTAAGATATATTACCGATATTGGAATCGGACGATTCATATTAGGCATTTTTGTCTCATACCAGCAAAAATCTGCATGGAGAATCACATGGATAACACGAAAAACATTCTGAAACACAGTGTGCAACGTGTACATATTTCCATACTCAGCACAACGCTACGTTATGACTTGGCAGGTAGCGTACACGCCTTGTATCTAGGAGGCGTTGACACAACCCGGTCGAAGGACGACTTATCCGTAGTGAACTAAAGCCCCTCTGACATCGTCTGCAAAAAAGCAGCTATCACCACATGTCAGGCTACGGAAAAGGAGACGTGACAGAAACACCAACAGCACTTCCTAGAACAAATAATTCCCTCATTTTAAATGCGTATACCCCCCCCCCCCCCTCCACTACCCTCGATCGCCGCAGAATCGTTATTCAATACACTCTAGATATTTTCCCAAAGTCCAGAGCAGAAGGAACCTAAACAGTGATAGAAAACTACTCCATCGCAGCCCACTTACTAGAGAAACTTGCACCATATCCAAACGAAACTGGCGGAAAAGAAGATGAAGACATAGACGAAGACGGCATTACAGCGCTAAATGACCATTCTATCCCATTAAAATAAATCACCGCTTCAGTGGCAGCAAATTGCACACATCATCGTGTTTCCACAACATGAAAGACGAAAGAGAAAAACTGTTTAATACAAAATATTCTGAAAAAAATTATAATAAAATCAACACAGCTTAACTGAAAAGAAAAAGAAACTCAATAATCATTACGTAAATATGCGAACATGAAAATTGATCCGCGGTGGAGTAGCCGAGCGGCCTAAGGCGCCTAGCTGCGGAGCGCGCGGTTGCTCGCCGCCGGAGGTTATAGCCCTCCCTTGGGCATGGGTGTGTGTTGTCCTTTAGGTTAGTTTACCTTAGTTTAAGTAGTTTGTAAGCTACGGACTGATGAACACGCAGCTTGGTCCGATAGATTTACAAACATTTGAACGAAAATTGAAGTACCGATTTTTCAATATTTATTATTCAAGGAGGCCAATCAGACTTGGAAAAATATAATTTGGAAGGTGCACCAAACACAAATCATGCATGTACACAGTCATTAAGAGTGTTAAAGAAGTGGATGTTTTCATAAGTAAAGGGAGTATTAGCCGGCCGCGGTGGCCGAGGAGACTGAGGCGCTCCAGTCACGGTCTGCACGGCCACTATGGTCGGGGGTTCGAATCCCCCCTCGGGCATGGATATCTGTGCCGTCCTAGTTAGTAAGTAGTTCATAAGTAGTTTGTAAGTTTAGGGACTGATGACCCCGTAGTTAAGTCTCATAGACTATACAAACATTTGAACATTTTGAAAGGGAGTATTAGACGACGATACGCCGCGAGATGTATAGGTCTAGCACGACAGCCATCTACTGGTAGAATGGGTGCAAATAAGAGGTCGGCCGTAATGTCACCAGTGTAAATCAGAATTTCGCGATGACTGAATAATGTTACTTCTTAGCGGCGCTATTTTGTATATTATCCCGGAAGAATAATTTTCTGGTCATGTGCTGTTACTACCAGAGTTCCTAATTTTTAATTACATCATTTTGTATAGTTACCTGTTCCTATTTCGCTTATTATATGGAACTGCAGAGTTCAGGTAGGTACATAAAATGTTCAAATGTTTGTTAAGCTTATGGGACTTAACTGCGGGGTTATCAGTCCCTAAACTTACAAACCACTTATGAACTACTACGAACTAGGACGGCACAAATATCCATGCCCGAGGGGGGATTCGAACCCCCGACCATAGTGGCCGTGCAGACCGTGACTGGAGCCCTCAGTCCAGGTAGGTACAGAGAAGAAGTTCCAGTAACATTTTCAAACAATTGAGTTTCATTACTTTGTAATTTCAACAGCAGGTAATACTGGTTCCTACCTCTACATCGGGTACTCTGCAAATCACATTTAAGTTCCTGGCAAAGAGTCTATTCATCTACCATTCCATTCTCAAATAGCGCGCGGGAAGAAAGAACATCTGAATCTCTCCGTTCGAGCTCTGATTTCTCGTATTTTATTCTGATGATTATTTCTTCCTATGTAGGTGGCACTCAACAATGTATTCTCGCATTCGGAGGAGAATGTCGGCGATTGGAGTTTCGTAAGTAGCCCACGCCGCAGCGATAAACGCCGTTGTTGTAATGAATGATTCCCGTCCCAGATCCTGTATCATTTGCGTGTCGCTGTCTCCAAAATGTTCAAATGTTTGTATAACTTATGGGACTTAACTACGGGGTCATCAGTCCCCAAGTTCACAAACTACTTATGAACTAGCTAAGACTAAGGACGGCATAAATATCCATGCCCGAGGGGGAATTCGAACCCCCGACCGTAGTGGCCGTGCAGATCGTGACTGGAGCGCCTCAGTCCCCGCGGCCGGCGTCGCTGTCTCCCCTATAGCGTGACAATACAAAACGGGCGGCCCTTCTTTGAACTCCTTCGATGGCTCCCATCAAAAACGTGTATATATATATATATATATATATATATATATATATTATCGTCCCTTAATAGGGTGAGCATACTATTGATCATCTGCCTTGCATGACTGCCTTCTCGACAGCGTTTCAGTAAATCTTACATTTATCAGTTGGGGTCGATGGTCGAATCGAGGTCTCGCTAGAGAGGACGCTGCACTGTACACCTGGAGGGCTTGTGCACAGAAGTATAATTTGACAGCGGTCGTAGCGGGAAGTGCCTGCTAGCCTGCTAGGGAGTAAGCGGCCTCAAGAGGTGTGGCAGGCACTGGAGCTGTCGGCTGGGCTGAGTGGAACGTGTTGTTGGTCGTTTTGTATTACATTGTCGAACGACTGGGTAGGGAAGGGGCGCGTGTGCCGGGGAAGACTTTGTCAGCACATGGAACTGGTCCGGGGGCTGTCGTGCACTGGAGTTCTGTAGCCTGTAAAGTTGAGACACTCGCAATCACTTACCGATACTGCGGCTGACTATTAAGAAGGTTGTAAGGTTGGAAGTGTTTTTGCTCGGTTTGGGTGATTTGAGAGGTGCAGATATGTGGCAAATGGGGAGCACAAGGAAGGGGGTGGATTGGCAGACCCCTCCTAACAATTACTGAAATATTCCTTAAAAAGAGACCTCGCCTCTTGACAAACAAATACCCACCAAAATATAATGAAAAATGGGGAATCTAACTACTGAATCAGATCCAGGGTAAGTGAAAAATGTACTTAATTTATTTAACAAAATAATCAGTGTTAGGGTAAGATCCATTAATTGACGAAAATAGGAACAGTGGGTAGATCGCATAACTAATGAAGAGGTACTGAACAGAATTGGTGAGAAAAGGAATTTTTGGCATACCCTGACTAAAAGAAGGGATTGCTTGGTAGGACACATTCTTAGACATCGAGGAATCGTATATTTAGCATTGGAGGGGAGTGTGTGGGGTAAAAATCGCAGAGGGAAGCCAAGAGATGCGTATAGTAAGCAGATTCAAGTGGATGTGGGTTGCCGTTCTTATGAGGAGATGAAAAGGCTTGCTCAGGATAGAGTAGGGTGGAGAGCTGCATCAAACCAGTCTCTTGACTGAAGACCATAACAACAACAACAGGAATAGTTCTCAGAACTTTAAAAACGTCAAACAATTTCATATTATAGTACATAAATAAATAAATACAAAAATGAAACTAATAAATGACTGGAAAGTTCCTACTATAATTGTAGTTTCGGACGGAGGCAAATAACTCACAACACGAAGGAGACCAAGGGAGCGTGCTGTAATTACGAGCGCTTTCCACACAAACCTATGTTTAAGAAAACCGTCAAAAGGAAGACTCCTAACTCTCGCCCAGATAAGCAGTTACAAGCATCACTCAAGCAAATGCTGCTGTAGCCGCCGTCGCTGGAACTGGGACGGCGGCGGGGCAATGCCCTGGAGTGCTGCAAATCGCTGTCCGAGCGAACGAAAAAACTTCTAGAGACAGAAGCTTGAATGCGCTATTCTCAGCCTCTGTGTCCACAGTAAGCACACAGTGTCTAACGAATCCACAGGCTCGCTTTGTCTCGCTAACTCAGACTATGTGTACTAGACACAAGATTATCGAGAGCGCAATTGACACAGAGCTAGGAATAACGTTATCAGCGCGTCGGTGCTGCTGATTCAAAGTAGCTGTGCCTAATCACTCTTCTATGATACTCAGGCGACAGACACAAGTTTCAGAGGTGTCTGAAAAGTGAATCTGGAAGTCCATAAAGCTCAATAGGTGGAAAAATAACCGAAGTCTCCAAACATACATAAGTAAGCACCTAAGTCAAGCCGATCGTACTCGTCAGCTGCCTAAGACGAAAACTCATACAAGAAAACACCTAAGTCGAGCCCACCGTACTCGTCGGCTGCCTAAGACCACAGAGTAATGGAGTCCTTTCTCGAGCGCTGCTCCGCTGCCCGCAAAACGCTAGGTTACCCCCTCACTAGAAAGCAACAGCCAATCGCTCTCTAGGCGCCAATTTTCCTATAATGTGCGGACACGACACTAACAAGGAAAGTACATGGGCTCGAACAAACATATCTGTATGAACGTTTGGTTAGAGGATCTCTACGTACACCTGAATGTGCTGGTGGGTGTCGTTTTTCTGCAAAGCTCTGCAACCATGCTCTAGATAGCACTGTAGATGAAATTGTAGACGCCATACGTAATGCAGATATCTTAACTATAACTTATGTAATAATCATCGTACATGTTTTCTAGCGAATTGTCATCAAAAGCCGTGATGATAGTTGCAACTTTTTCTTCCCGAAAGACTGTTGCTATTCACTGCCACTGCTTCCATTGCCTCTTCCCGCACTTACCGTAGCACTACCGCTTGCAATGAGTTGTTCGTCATTATCATCCCTATTATCATTATTATGAGTTTGTAGCAACAGTATCTAACTTATGCCCATATTTCTGTACCGTAACAGATACGAGAAAGCATGCGAATGATTCATCTTCTACACTAATACCATCTTCACGAAGAAGGGTTCTTTGTAACTTCATCTCAACTAATCGCAATACATTAGCAGGATTGATTAGCAATCGCCGCCCCATCTGACGCTTCACCACACAAATAACATCACAAAACGCAACTTCGGAGGCACACTGCACCGTCCCTACTGGCGAACCGACAGGTCAAAGTGCAACGCGGCATGGCACACGCATAGGCCTCTAACGGACGACTGCAGAGTTTTGTAGATGCGGGAATGTCACTATTGCAATAAGGGATCTTTACATTATCTCTCATACGATTTTGATGTATATGTCTCGGTAGCACAGTGGTAGAGTGCCAGACTACAAATCCAAAGGTCGCGGGTTCGATCCCCGCCTGGTCCTAGGATTTTCATCTGTCACTTTCCACTTCTTTCACCTCTGGCAGTATTGCTCTTGTGAAAAATACCGAGTGGCACCGTGGTTCGGAACCCACGTTAACTGGCTGGGTAAGTCAGTTCGAAGGTTGGAGGAAGGCAACGGCGTACCACCTCCAAACGGGACCATGCCTAGTAAAGCACTGTGGTGTTCAAACCGATCTTCGGATTGTTGACTGCTTTACCTTACCTGTGTTTGTTCGAGCCCAAGTACTTTTCTTGTAAGATAGCTTCGAAAAACTGTCCCGCTCAGTGCAGTCCAATGACGACTGTTCCCGCGCAACACGCGCGGTACGTATTCCTCTGCAGGTCGATCACTGGCTTGAACCTGACAGTACGTCTTGGTGCGGCTCTGGCGTTCCCGGGGCTATCAAGACGCAAATTTCGACGCAACCCGTGGTGAGCGCCCCCGGCCCGAGGGGTTCGGCCGCAGGTACCTACGCAACGGAATCTGAAGACGCCACCGAGCGGCCTTCTCACTGTGTAATAGATGGCTGCCTTCCTCGAAGGCTCACTCTCCGTCTCACATGGACTCGGCACCTCTCTCTCCCTCTGGTGCCACCCAGAAGTGCTTCAGAAACGGACAGAATTCATCTGAATGAAAATATCAATAACCCGCAAAAAAATAAAGTTGGAGGGCAGTTCTCGACGTCTAAGTTTCGACTAGTTCAGAGCCTCTGCTAACTGGTGACTATGTGTTGTGTCAGTTGGATCTTGATTTAAATTATAGTGTGTCCATTTATTCTCAGTTCTTCAGAAACTGGTGAGAATTATCATGCCCATTATACTGCCCCCGCACCCTGATGACACTTGAAATCTGAGTACTACGTTCATTCTTCTGCCAAATTTCCATTGTGAAGTTTTACGTTCATTAAAGTTTCTTACTGATGTCATAATTTCAGCTGTTGTTTAGATCTCAAAAATAGTTTGGTCTTATGCATGCCCGTTGCTTGTGGTAACATTCTGTTTCAGATATTCTGTTCAAATGTTTTGACTCAGAAGGAATACGGCTGGAGCGGCCGTTTAACACTGAGGCCCGATTTGTAGGTTTTGTTGGTAGCCAGGCACTGAAGTTGAGTAATTTGTTTCAATTGTTGCCCTCCTGTAACTTAATTTTAATTTTTACATTGCTGTTTAAAGCTTTTCACAGAAATTTGTTAGTTAGCTCCCAGTTGAAATCGTGATCTCGAACTATTTAAGCCGAGAGTATGGCAACACTGTTCGAGATGCCGAGAATACCGTGCTCCAGCGTGCGTTTCCTCTATAAAGAAATTTCGTCGAGCTGATCTCTGCAAGTTTACGAGAGTAGCACAGGCTTCCAAGTTTTTAGTTGTTAGGAGTGCATTCGCGCTCTCCTGATAATTAATTTTTTGTTTAGGAAAAGTCCCAGAAATAAATTAAATGGCCCCAATGACCCGGCTCCGACCAAGCTTTCGGTAGTTTTTCCTTGGTTGTAAGGTGCAGGAACTGGTTAGCCCCTCCCGCTCATTCACAACTCGGATTCCACTTTGCCGCATTATCAGCTTGTCTGATAATTGGCTGAATAGAACTGCCGGATCTCAAACAGATCGTTCCACTCCGCGGAATGGGGAATGAAAAGAATAAAGCTTTTTTTCAATACTGTGAATAAAGTTCAGAAGGCACAAACTTCTTACAAAGTTAACCTAATTTGCGAATATTGTTTGAAGTACTCCGTTTTATGAATTTAAAGTTAATTATTTATTGTGCTCAAGTAGTCACTGGCCTTTTTTAAGGTAGTACATAATATATTCACCACATCAAGCCTTTTAGGCAATGTTACTTGCTAAAATTGTTGTTTATAGCAGTAAATTCATGTATCTTAATTATATTTTGTCGAGTTTGTTCTATTGCCAAGGTTGCTTAATTGATGTAAAATTAAATTTTGTCTAAATTCATATTTTGTAGTTCAGAGTCAGTAATGTCAATCATAATGCTACTGTTTTAACAAACTGACTTCTACAAATGTTTAATAGAATTATTTGCCACTTCTTCACATCTCTTACCATCTAAGATCAGATAGCGCACATACGTTGTTTACTAATTCTTTCACGCTATCGCTCGTCGTTATCGATTTCCGATCCAGTACAAGAAGTGATTAACCTAGAGCACGAGAACACGTGTTACGGCACTTGTATTTCCCCCAGTTTTCAGTCTCTGAGGGAAGGTGCTGAATGGTGTTCGAAAAGCGTCGAAGAATGATGTGTAGTATTTGTGTATAGTAATACTTAGCGGCTTTCTGTGAGTCCTTTTGGAAACGAATGAGTAAAAAGCTTAATGATGAAGTTAGAATGCGTATAAGATACTACGAACAACGTGTTAGTGGTATAACAGTACAAATTTACTAGCCAGCTAGCTATGCGGTTTATATAGCTGAAAAAATGAGATAAAAGAGAGGAAAACTTAGGAAAAGGAGACAAGGAACATAGAAGGTGAATATGGAATGGGGAAAAAGGATGAAAGAGAAAGCCTCCTAGTAGAATTACGCACAGAGCATACTTTAATCATTGCTTGATTGATTAATTTCCCCAGGGAAGCCAAAACAGTCTTGGTCTAACCCGCCATTGCCTGCACCGAAACTAAGTTTATTGTGCGGTATCGCTCCCTGTATATCTAGTAAAGCCAACCAATGCCCTTGAACAGTGCAAGGAATCCCTTTACCAGTTCTTTATTAGACACAGTTTCTTCGGGTCTGGTTGTCCCAAATGTTCTGTGCCTTTTACTCTCCAACACAATGCATTCGAAGATTAGATGTGATGCAGTTTCATCACCTTCATCACAGATCCTACATTTAGGTCCTCTTCTGTTATTCCCTTTGTATGTAGGTGTTTTTTGAAATTCCCATGGTCTGTCAGCAATCCAAACATGAGTCTGTTCAGGCCCAGGATTGCAGATCTTCTTTTAAAACATGGCTTTGGCATCATTACCTTGTCATGTTTTTGTTGATAGACTTTAGTCCAATATTCTATGTGCTGTCTTCCGAGCCAGTTACGTATCATTGCCTTGGTGATTGTCAGGACAGGTTCCGGTCCAATAAATGGAATCTCTGCCCCCATCCTGGCTAATCTGTCGGCATGTTCGTTGCCACTGATCCCCGAGTGGCCAGGTACCCACAATAGTTTTACTCTATTGCTTTCCCCTAGCTCCACCAGAACCCTGTGACATTCTGCAACAATTTTAGACCTTCTTGCAAGAGCTGCCAGTGATCTCATGGCTGCCTGGCTGTCTGAATAGATATAGATGCTACGGTCTTTGTAGCACCTACGCAAACTCTCTTTCACACATGCCCTGATGGCAGTGATTTCGGCCTGGAATACTGAGGCCAGTTTCCCAAGAGAGATGACGCTCTCCAGTCTTGGCTGCATCCCGTATACCCCGGCCCAACGCCTTTGTCTGATTTTGACCCGTCAGTGAACCAGACAATATCCTCCGTACGGTGTCGAACTATTTTCTCCCAATGCTCCCTACTTCCAATTGTTATATGAAAGGCTTGTTGAAGCAGTATGGGGTTATAATATAGTCGGCTGGCATTTCCCCAACCTTTCCTATATTTCCTCACTCACTATTTTACTGTGTGATACTGGATATCCCAAAGAGTTCCAGTTTTTGCTAGTTTTGAGTCTGTATGCACCAGCCGCTGCCTCCACCTTGACCCAAAGGTGTAATGTAATCATCGCTTGGTTTAGGACTCATGGAAGAAGATTGTTTTTTTTTGCGTCGAAGAGACCATGAGACACCAGAAAATTTTGCGTTCGAATTTAAAATTGTGAGAGAAATATTTTGAAATCAGGTTTTAAACATATCTAGGAGCAGAGATTGTACTCTGACCATTACATGTTGACTAGGAACTGTAGATTAAAATTTTAGAAACTGCAAAAAAGTAGAAAAATAAACTTGAGATTGTTGATAGTTCTGGAAGGAGTATTAGGCAAAGATTAAATGTAATTGGGTTGCGTAGCACATTAACACTTTGACTGCCGGCCATGTAAACCATTCCATCCCTTAGAGTGCCAGACATTCTGCTTGCAGGAGTAACCCCAGCTGCACTTAGTTTCTTTATCTTCAGTCTGGCGTAAAGAATTGTCTGATCTTTGAAATAAATCCTGGACTGCACACAGAGCATCTAAATCACATACAACTCCGACGCCAAGGGCCCCACTAAAAACTTCTCTACTTCGCAAACAGTCTGTAGAGTCACTACGATATGTTGCTGTGTCACCCCTCTGTCATAGTCACCTCTCAGTACTTTCGGGGAGAATAATTTGCATGAAGCCATGTCCGTTGATTTACCTACTGAGTGAGCGGACACCACTTTCTACCTGCCCCGTTTCATACAAAGAATGCGACCAGTAGGACGATTTAGAAACTAAATAAGAGATCTATAAGCTGGTTTAGACACTAGGTTTACCAAGTAAGGTATTTAAGGTAGATCTAGCCCGTCAGTAAACTTGATTCTGTTTTCAAAAGCACGAAAACAAAGATCACGTCAAATGACGTGATTGGCACTCTACAGAAATTTCCGTATCCCGTCAATTGACGTGATTGGCGCTCGGAGTGTTAAGGCTTGGGCACGCAGAACGCGGTCTGCCGCGGCGGACAGCGATCTCTGCCCGGCGCGACCCGGCGGTACTTTTCTGTATTGCGACACTGCAGCTGCCCTGCCACACGCGAAGCGGCCTCTAGCAGCGATACCGTTCTGGCCGCGGCGGCAGCCGACTCACTTGTACAAAACCACGAACGTAGCGCGCGGTCTATACAGGCGACCCACCTTAGTGCGACAGGAGGCTTTTTCAAGATGGGAGACGAAACAGAACGGCTGATAGAAACCGTGAGAAAGTATCCGTATTTGTACAACACTTCACACCAGTTCTACAAAAATGTGGCGAAAAAAGCAGAAACATGGGCCACGATTGCAGAAGAGTTGAACATTACTAGTAAGTACGAAGATGTTTATAGTTCACAAAATTCTATTACAAAATTTTACAATATTGTTTTATTAGTTAATTATAAACTTAGAAACAATATTGTAGGAAGGGAAGAGGATGTAGATGAAGATGAAATAGGAGATATTATACTGAGAGAAGAATTTGACAGAGCACTGAAAGACCTAAGTCGAAACAAGGCCCCTGGAGTGGACGACGTTCCCGCAAAACTACTGAAGTCTCTAGGAGAGCCAGCCAGCTATGACAAAACTATTTCACCTGGTGTGTAAGATGTATGAGACAGGGGAAATACCCTCAGACTTTAAGAAAAATGTAATAATCCCCATTCCAAAGAAAGCAGGCACAGACAGGTGTGGAAATTACAAAACCATCAGTTTAATAAGTCATGCTTGCAAAATTTTAACACGAATTATTTACAGAAGGGTGGAAAAGTTGGTAGAAGCCGACCTGGGGGAAGATCAATTTGGGTTCAGGAGAAATGTAGGAGCTCGGGAGGCATTCCTGACTTTACGGCTTATCTTAGATTAAGGAAAGGCAAACCTACATTTCTAGCTTTTGTAGATCTGGAGAAAGCTTTTGATAATGTTGATTGGAATACACTCTTTCAGACCTTGAAATCAACAGGAGTAAAATATAGGGCATGGAAGTTATTTACAACTTGCACAAAACCCAGGCAGCAGTTATCAGAGTTGAAGGTAATGAAAGAGATGCAGACGTTGGGAAGTGTGTAAGACAGGGTTGTAGCCTTTCTCCAATGTTGTTCAATTTGTACATTCAGCACGCTATAAAGGAAAGCAAGGAGAAATTTGGAGAAGGAATTAAAATTCAGAGTGAAGAAATAAAAACATTGCATTTTGCCGATGACAGCAAAGGATCTGGAGGAGTAATTGAACGGAATGGACAATTTGTAGAAAGGAGCATATAAGATGAACATTAACAAGAGCAAAACAAGGGTAATGGAGTGCAGCCTAAGAAAATCAGGTGATGCTGAAGCAATTAGGTTAGGTAACGAAACAATAAAGGAGGTACATGAGTTTTGTTACTTGGGCAGTAAAATAACAAATGAGGTCGCACTACAGAGGATATAAAATGGAGAATGGCAATGGGAAGAAAAGCGCCATTGAAAAAGAGATTTTTGTTAACATCGAACACTAATTTAAGCATAAGGAAGTCCTTTTTAAAGACATTTGTGTGGAGTGTTGCTCTGTATGGGAGTGAAACATGGACGATAAACAGTGCGGACAGGAAGAGGATAGAGGCTTTTGAAATGTGGTGTTACAGAAGAATTCTGAATATTAGGTGGGTGGATCGTGTAACTAATGAGGAAGTACTGAACAGAATTGGGGAGAAAAGAAATTTCTGGCATACCTTGACTAAAAGAAGGGATCGAGTAGTGGGACACATTCTTGGACATCAAGGAATTGTGAAATTAGCGTTGGAGGGAAGGAAGTGTGTGCGGTAAAAATCGCAGAGGAAGTCCAAGAGATGAATATAGTAAGCAAATTCATATGGATATAGGTTGCCGTTCTTATGACGAGATGAAGAGGCTTGCTCAGGATAGATTAGGTTGGAGAGCTGCATCAAACCAGTCTCCGGACTGAAGACCACAACAACAACAACAACAGATAATTATTTTTTTTTTAGGTACCTCATAAAAGTCTTACAAACATAGTATGTCTTAGTTATGTCCTCTTGAAAAAAAAAAAAAAAATCTGCGAAAATTTGTATTGCATTGGTTAACCTTCAATTGGTATTGCATACTAGTCGAAATAAAAACTGTACCTCGATACATTGTAAAATATTTTTCTTACTATCCATTTATTCTTTAAAAGTTTTATTATATTTGACATTGTCACTTGTTGTTCCTGAGTCATACAGTGGCGTAATAATAATAACAGTAATAATGATAATAATAATATTTTGACTTGTTCTAGGTGAAGAAGCCAAATCAAAGTGGAAGAATGTTCGGGACAGTTATTTGAGACACAAGAAAAGCTTAAAAGGTGTAACGGGACAAGACAAAAAATACCACAAGTGGCCATGGAGTGAGCACATGCAATTTCTAAATGATACACTTCGATCACGTTCCACAGTCACCAATGTACCAAATGTAGACTTTGAAGATTCCAGATCACTTGAAAACGAAACCCCTGAACCTGAAAGTGAAAGTGAGCTATGTCAAACGCAAGTAGCTCCAGCCTCTTCACAGATCCCAACCCCGCCTCTTGCAAAACGTAGGAAAGCTGGATCTTCAGCCCCTGATGATCGATCCGAAAATGCTGCAATTGACAAAGTAATTGCGTATTTGCAAAGCAAGCCCGATAAACGCGAGTTTGATGGCATAGAACACTTATTTCTCAGTTATGGTGACACGTTCAGAAAATTTCAGCCAACAACACAAGCAACTCTTCGCAAGGACAGAAATGAGAGAGTTTGGTACAGAATTTCAGCCACCTGGAGAATCCACTTTCCGCTCTCCATTGCTGTTCGATAATTCTCCCCGTTCATCAACAACTAATGATATGGCATATGGCTCAGTAAATACGTCTCCAGTTGACCAGAATATGAGTTTCACTGGCTCATCGGCCAATTATTATTCGTTTGAAAATGCAAGTTACTTATATGAAAATTACGGATCCCATTTTCAGTCACATTATTTAATAGTATTTGTAAAGCGGCACCATCGCTGCCGGCCGAGGGGTCTGAGGCGCTCCAGTCGCGGTCTGCACAGACACTACGGTCGGGGGTGCGAATCCCCCCTCGGGCATGGATATTTGTGCCGTCCTTAGTCTTAGTTAGTTCATAAGTAGTTTGTAAGTTTAGGGACTGATGACACCGTAGTTAAGTCCCATAAGCTATACAAACATTTAAACATTTTAAGCAGCATCGCTGACTACCATGCAGGAGGCCCGGGTTCGATTCCCGGCAGGGGACTGGGAGTTGTGTGTTGCCCTAATCATCATCATCTCATCATCACTGGCACGTAAGTCGCCCACGCGGCGTCAAATAGAAAGACTTACACTAAGGCGGCCGAACGATCTCGTCATGGATCTCCCGGCCAAGAAAGCCATACGCTCATTTCCATAGTATTTTGTAAATAATAACTAATGTTTGTGATGTAGGTTACTTATTGTTATATTTATAATCTTATCTGGCTTATTGAAATAAATTACTGTTCATATAATATAGGTGCGACTAAATTTTTGATTAACTTACGTCAAATAAACGGGTGATCTTTCCCTAGTTCCAATAAATAGGTCTTCTCCAGTTCAAAGTGATCTTCTCAATGCTCTGTTGCAGTACGTCATGTAGTTCATCGAAAGCGTTTCCTGACATACACAAAAAAATCTGTCTTCATGTGATTGCAGTTCCTGGCAAAGGCGGTGATATTCACCAAGTTCTTCTTTTTTTTTTTCATTAATTGAGTGTACCCAATAAAGTCTTTTTCTGCTACTGCACTGCAGTGCTAAAACAAGCAAGAGTTGCTCCTCGTCAGAACTACTTGTTTTCCAGGAAAAAAAACTCCAAAACTCTCACTAGTGCAAAACACTCCTGCGAGCCCTCTCTGCGGAGAATTATTTCAACAGACCGAGAAGATCGCGCGATCGCTGCCCGCCGCGACAGACCGCGTCCTATGTCCCCAAACCTTAACGAATAGGCAACCTTGAGAGATGAATTAGTGAAGGAAGCAGAGGCTCGATTTAAAAAAAAAAAAAAAAAAAAAAAAAAAATAGATTTGTGCGAGAAGAAAACATTTGACATCGCAGGAGGTACTGAATTCAGCTGAAAAAAGAAGAAAATATACCTAAATGAAGAAGACAAGTGGGATACAAAAGTCTAAAAAAAGACTTTTGGTGGAAACAAAATGAACTCTATGAATACCAGAGGCTCGAATGGAAATCAGCTCTAAGAAAAAGAGGGAAAACTGAAAGGAGGGTTTATACAAAGGAAATGAACTTCAAAACAAATATTTGTAAATCTATGAGGCTCAACAGTTTGGTTATTAGCGCCTAGCTTAAAAAATACTACAAGGTAAACTAAACACAACACAAACACCCATGCCCGAGGGGGATTCGAACCCCCGACGGCGGACGGCCGCACGCACCGCAACACGGCGCTCCAGTACGCGCGGCTAATCCGCTGCAGCGGAAATGAACTTGAAGGCAATATTATAGGAAGAAATAGGAAAGTAGACGAATATGAGATGGGAGATATACTACCGCGTGAAAAATTTCACAGACACAATGCCCCTGGTATAGATGACATTTCCTCTGAGCTAGTGATATTCCTCGGGAGAGCCAGCCATAAGAAAACTATTTCAGCTCTTACGCAAGATACATGAGAGAGATTAAATAAGCTCAAACTTCAAGCTGAATGCGATAATTCCAATTACAATATGTGAAAATTACAGTTTACTTACTCATGGTTGCAAAATACTAACACGATTTAGTAAAAAAAAGTGGAGAAACTAGTAGAAACTGATCATGAAGCAGATCAGTTTGGTTTATGGAGAAATGTAGGAACATGTAATGCAATATTGACCCTACTACTTGTGACATTACAGATAAAGGGGAAGCTGATTGTTTCCATGTGAAAGGCGGGTTTTGTCAGGCTGTTGCGTTCGCAGCCGGCCGGCTAACAGTTTGGACCTAGTGAATGGAATACAGGTCGTTAGGGAAACCCTACCCTAATCTGCTCGGAAACAGAAAACGGCGGTCTTGGATGAGCGATGGCGGCTATTCCAGATTGCACCTGAAATACGATATAGTCACACATATTATTCTAAAAATCCATATAAAATCAGGCAATGACCATACGGCAAATATAATTATATGAATGGATTCAGGAGACTTAGGAGAATCACACAGCGTAATTACAATTTCAATATCCCTTACAGATAAAAAGCCGATAAATTTCAATACTATAATAATAATATGAGATATTTACAATTATATATACATAGAGTTTATCAGTAACAGTTTAAGAAGCAAATGGGCAGCATTGCACCACGCTACCTATCTTAAAAGACGCACCACGTTATTTCCGTATTCTTTCAATAAACTTTGTTTTACTCTCTTGTCCTGCTTTTCGTTGAGGTAGTAATATTTTTGTGTCAGAACATAGATTCCAACACAGAAACACAAAACGTAAACCCAGCAAAGCGCATTATATTTATATATGTATTTTATTATATTTCGAATTATTCTTAGTAAAGTTCATTTTTTATGTCGTAGACAGCCACTTAAATATTTCATGGCCGACTAATAACAGTAGATATGCAGCAGATAACATACATATATAAACAATTACCTGAGCAAAGAGCTTCAGTCTCAACCGATTTTAGTATTGTTAAATATGTATTTGTTTGTCAAATGTAAACAATATTTTTGGGGAGGTGGTCAAAACATTTAATTCTGTGATATTCAAATGTATAATATTTTTGAAGAGAACTTGTATTTTAAATATGAGGCGTTAGGATGCGCGGAAGGATACAATTTTCGGAGCAGGTAGAGCATGCTTTCGAACGCTTGGGAAGGGACTCGTAACTTGGACGTGATGGTGAGAGGTTGTGACTGGACGGTCTGACGCCGCGTTACGAACTTGTGATTTGAAGAGGTAGGCATGTGTGAACTTAAAAAATTTACGGGAGTGTGATTGCAGAACTTAGTCTCTGCTTGAAAAGTGGTAAACTATGGGCGGTAGTAGGGCTGTAGAACTGTAATAATTCAGCAATCGTGTACTTCTGTGATAACAATCTGTATTTTATAACAAATACTATAATTAATCGCGGATTAATTTGGAACTGCAGTGTTCGATGGACTTCATTAATTTACGAGTGATAATTTGGAACTTTTATCCTCGATTGCGTGTGATACTTATTGTGACTCTCATGAACAATGGGGAAATATTCAGTTATTTACTGATGTATAAAGTAGGACCACCTCCGCATTTTCATGTCCATAAAGAGTAATAAACGCCATTTACAAAAATTACTTCTTGAATGACTCTCTTCTAAACAATATCTTACAATCCATTTTGTTGATTATTTAGAGCTTTAATTTATGTTTGTTTATGTATGTTTTTCGCGTCACCATCTGCAGATTGATAGACTGGCTAAACTACAGATTAATTATTGATCTTATGTAAACAGTTTGTGTAGCTCTTTTAGGGCATAGATGCCGGCATACATAACTCACCCCTATGAACAGAGACAACGAGCCATAAACGTTTTACTACTCTGAGTTATGTATTGCCCAATTCTTATTGGTGAGTACCGATGGGAAGGTCGCATACTCATCTTAGAAGAGAGGTTAAGCAAAGGTAAACCTATGTTTATAGCTTTTGTGACTTTTGACAATCTTTAAAATTCTGATGGCGACTGGATTAGTCAGCCGTAAGTTACAATATTAAGAGCCTTGAAAAATATGTGGTGAATGAAAATGGAGCAAGACAGGTTTTTAGCGGATTCCCCCAACTGTACAGGTGAGCATTTCGCTGGCGATTAGCGGTGTCATCGAGGAGAGAGATCTGCTGAAGCGCATGAGAGAGGTTACTGTGGTCCTGTGGGGTTTGAGTGGTGCGTGAGGCGTGAGGCGTCACAAAAAATGGGGGATGTGCACTGGCCTGGGTTCCCAATTGATCAGTTATAGAATTTGATTCTGCCTCGGTGCCTAGCAATATTACTTGCAGCCCATAGGATCTTTAGTAAGAATATTCACAGCTTTGCAGTTAGGTGCAGTTGAGTGTTTGTTGTACACTGCTGTAAAAATAATTATTTCACCCTGTTAGAGTTTTCCAGCTCACTCAAGATTAATTGTTGTAACAGTGCATGAACTGATTACATTTTCACAGGTTTGCAGAGTAATGCGTTGCTTGTAACACCGCTACTAGTAACAGTTACTTTTCAAAGGTAACGGACAGTAACGGCGTTAATATTTCCATAAAGTAATTTTAACTGCAACTTACGTTTATCTGTTAACGATTTAACGGACGTTCCGTTACTTTTTTGTTGTAAGTAATGTAACATTTCTTTTGCATGAATCTCAAGACTGCAAAATACCAAGCTTTGATTTTAGTGAAGAGAAAAAAAGAAACATTATTTTCAACAACGTACGTTGGAAATTGCAGTAAAACAGGGACGATAAACAGTGCGGACAGGAAGAGGATAAAGGCTTTTGAAATGTGGTGCTACAGAAGAATGCTGATGATTAGGTGGGTGGATCGCGTAACTAATGAAGAGGTATTGAACAGAAATGGGCAGAAAGGGAATTCTGGCATACCTTGACTAAAAGAAGGGATCGACTGATAGGACACATTCTTAGACATCAAGGAATCGTGAAGTTAGCGTTGGAGTGAAATGTTAAGGGTAAAATCGCAGAGGGAGACCAAGAGATGAATACAGTAAGCAGATTCAAATAGATGAAGAGGCTTGCTCAGGATAGAGTAGGGTGTAGAGCTGCATCAAACCAGTCTCCGGACTGAAGACCACAACAACAACGTCGGAAATGTATGAAATTATAGTTTAGTACCATCGTAACATTTAATAGTGTTCATTCATGCATAAAATTTTAATTTTATAGTGATGTATGCAACTATGAGTATATAGCAATCATCTGACACGTCACACGTAAGGCCGGATCCACACATTGGACCCAACGTTGGCGCCAACAGTGTTCGTCCAATGTGTGGATCGGTGAAATAGCATTGGAACCAACGTTGGTACGGCTCCGTTGCTTGTCGGTATTTCGGCCAAACATCAAAGGACGTTGGGCCAATATGGGTACGTCGTCCACACATTGGCGCCAACGTTTCATTCTGTCTTTGTCGCCTGATCATCTCGAAACTCTTTCTTTCTTCGTTCGTTCTTCGTCGCCGTTTTAAAGTTTCGAAATCTCTTTGTAAATATTAGAACTGTATCAGAAATTGATTCATTTTTTGAAATAAACCTCAAAAAAACGAAATGCCACAGCAAAACTTAGGCGCGAACTGTGAAATAAAAAACTTTCTAGACTTTCGACACACTCCTATCACTCAATTTAATTTTTAAAATTAACAGTACAGTACTTAATATTCCCTGCCAAGTTTCAAATATCGTTTTGCAAACTTCAAGCACTACTAGTGATATCAATTACATGGTTATTTGAAAAGGGAAGTGTAGGCTTCTAATATTGTCTCATTTAGCAAGAAATCGAAACGTAATATCAAAAGAATAGCATCCCTCCAAAACATCTTTCTTTTTTTTCTTTTCAGTCATTTATAGTAGCAGGTCTAAGTTTTTATAATGTGTATCGTTTACTTGTAGCATATTTAAAAAAATTAATGATTTCTTACCGTAATTAATGTTCGGTAGAAAGTGATATAACGTCCCATCATCTTTTACGTATGTTTCCCACTTTGATTTACAATAACGAAATGTAATTATTCAAACTCAAAAGCGTTAATGCATTGGCCACGATATGTGCGTCAGATATGTTTTCGTTGGCTCTCGACGATTTCAACTGAATATTGGCTCCAATGTGTGGACGCTGTCTCAAAAATATTGGCCAATGTTGGCGCCAGCGTTGGTACCAATGTGTGGACGCGGGGTAAACAGAGTACAGTCTCCGTTTATTTTCCACACCTTTCGACTTGGAGAAGGAAGAAGTTATGCGCATGATTTGGGCAGCTTGTGTTGAAGTGTTCGAATTTTTTGACTCTGGATGGAAATAATGATTCCTTTTTCTGCACATTGCGTCACCTTGGCGCAGTCGAAACCCCAAGGCGAACTTAAGAATTCATGTAGAGGTTAGTTTTTTTGCTTTCTCGTTGGCGTTAAGGAGCGTTTACAATAGCTTGAAATATGTGCTGCAACGTTGTTCGCTGCTATTTCTGGACTACGGTACCGATTTTCACATGCTGACAACACAAAAGCTGCGATCCTTGGCAGTGTTGGTAAGGAAACGATGACCATGGCTTGCCAGCATTAAATGAACCTTTGTAGCCGTAGTGTTCGGTTTTTCTCTGTGTATCTATAGAGTTACATGTTGTCTTTCCGTGTGTTCCCTTAAGCAATGAAGTAGACAAGAAGCAACATTTACGAATTCGTAACCTAATAAGAGGGAGAGTAGTGACTGCGGAATGTTCGATTTCAATTAAAAAGAAGCATCACTCCCTACAGAAAATTGCTATAACGTGGATATTTTGAATTGTTATAATGTTTGGCATCAGCCATATGTGAAGTAGATAAAACAATAAAGACTCTCGTTTCTCAACGTCACAACAATAACAAAGGGATTCGTTATCTTATTTTGGAAAATGAGTCTTTATCAAGTTACGTTACTTGCCGGCCTATTGGTTTGAAGCGCTTTTTATGAAGCAGAAATGAATATTTGTAGGAAGCAGCAGCGTGTACTAAACGTGGACGTGAATAGGGGATAGTCAGCTGAAGATTCCTTGTCACATTCATTTGTGGTGTGAGTGACTTTGAGGCTAAGGAAGTTTTTTTTTTTTTTTTTTTCAAAATGACGATTTGGAATAATGTGAAAACGTAAATAAATATACGCTCACTTAAATATATGTTTCAGTGCCAAAAATACACCTGAATTACATTTATATACGTCTTCATCCAAATCTTCACAAACTACGAGGACAGTAATGGCATGGCTGGCTAAAATGTGGAATTAATATGCAAGGGTTTCATAGGCACTTCCTGTTGCCGAGAAACGAAGAGGAAAAGCTAGTCTTCTCTTCACAGGAGTGGTTTTTCTGAACTTTGTGGCGTTCTTTGAAACAACTGGCCCTGTAATATTCATTCTAATTTGACAATCTGACGGCGACATCTCGGTGAAATTACGAAAAGCAGCTATGTCTTCCAATTTCAGCTCGCACAGCCTGTCATTCAAATTCAAATGTTTGTGAACCTATTGGACCAAACTGCTATGGTCATCAGTCCCTAGTCTTACAAACTAATTAAACTAACTTCCACTGCGGACCATAGACACACACATGCGCAAGGGAGGACTCAAACCGCCGGCGGGAGCGACCGCCCAGTACCTAGCATGATGCCTTAGACCACGCGGCCACATCCTCGCGGCAGACTGTCATTCCCGCCTTATCTTCTATATTATGTATTTTGTCCTCCCCCAACAACGACGCCTTCTTCGTCTACTTATTTCGTCGAGTAGGCAACTATTAATACAGCGCCTCATAGAACAAATCCTTCTTGACCTGTCATAGACTAGCTCTCGATGCGAATTCATGGTTTGAAATGTTTACTCATTGCTGCCGTTTTAGTGTGACTGGCGCTGCAGATATATAACAGACAACAAGGTGGTTTTCACGGAGACGCGAACAACGAACAACACGAAACGGAACTTTCATGAGATGAAACGTTTGAAAAACAACTTTTGTTGAAAATGAATGCCGCAGCGGAGCGGCGGTTGCGATGCGCGAAGCTGTTCCCCGTCGGGGGTTCGAATCCCCACTCGAACATGGATGTGTGTGCTGTCTTTTTAGGGACTGATGACCCCGTAGTTAAGTCCCATCAACTTAACAAACATTTAAACTTTTTTTAATGAAAAACATTAAAATTGAGGTACACTCAGATAGAAGATGCGGGGGACAATGTATTTAATAAAGCATGAATTATGTTTCTTATTAATTATGTATGTATTAATGAATTTAATTATGAATTGACATTAAAGCTTATTTGCTTTCTACATGTGTAAGGTTGATTACGGATTTACAAATGAGGTTCCAGTTCCCAGGTTATGTTCAAATTTATTCCTTGTTTTATCCTCCACACACTGTATATTCATTTATTACTGTTTAGTTTTTAAGTTGCCGATTTAATAACACAATGTCAAAGAAGTGTTTTACTGTGTATGTCGATCTACGTGTAGACCTTTGTCATCTCCTCCAATACAGTATCAAAACATTGTAACCTCTTTAACACAGCAGTTAATACTCTGAATATAGCCTCATAAGCCAAAAACCTGTTAAGGAAACAAAAATAAACTCTTAAAATTTTGAACACAACTGCTATTGTCAGCGACCGTTACAACGTCAATTTTATTTACAATGATTAAAAGTAACTGTAACCTAGTTACTTTAAAAAGTAACTTTCCCAACCCTTTCTCGTGTCCGGGTTTCAAATTCAGAAGTAAAATATTTCAGACCAGTACTGGGCCACGTTGATAGCATTTTCTCTTGCGAGCCACAAATCTTCGGAATTGAATGTAGACGGACAATCTGAGCAGTTTGTTATGTGCTCCATCGTCTGTGTCACTCCACATTCACAGGATACGTTCGGATTGTTAATGAATCTCCATTTCGCTAGGTTTGACTTGACGGGAGCCACACCAGTTCCAATTCCGTTCAACGCCCTCCAGATCTTCCAATCCAGGTGCATCCCTGTTGGTGATTCTTGTTTGAGAGAGAAATTTTCTGGTGGCTCAATTCTCACAGTGTTAAGAAAGCTTCTTCTGGATTTAAGTCGACAGACTGAAGGTTCTGCTCCAAAAAGCGGATGTCTGTAATCGAAACTTTGTTTTAACTTTTCAATATATTCAAGTTCACATCGCCGTGTTACGGGCGTTTCAAAACCTGCTGCCCTGTAAAGTTTATTTAGGGGGGTGGATTTCAAGCAGCCTGTAATAATTCTGCAGGTTTCGTTTAGAGCAGCGTCGACTTGTTTGGCATGGACTGATCTGCACCAACAGCGGCTGCAAATTCTCCGGTGGAGAAACAGAGGGCTTGTGCTGTGGTTCTCAACGTTTTTGGACTTGCTCCCACATAATTTCTTCAGGGGGAGATTTCGTATCGTAACTTTCTGCTGATTCACAAATGTTCAAATGTTTGTAGAGCTTATGGGACTTGACTACGGGGCCATCAGTCCCTAAACTTACAAACTACTTATGAACTAGCTAAGACTACAGACGGCACAGATATCCATGCCCGAGGGGGGATTCGAACCCCCGACCGTAGTGGCCGTGCAGACCGTGACTGAAGCGCCTCAGTCCCCTCGGCCACCGCGGCCGGCCTGCTGATTCTGGCATGCATTCCATCACACCGATGGCGAATACTGTCTTGGCCTACATTATTCCAAGTCTGCTCGACCTGTTCACGTAGTTCTGCAAGAGCTGAGAGCTGAGGAGTCGCACATGATGTCGCCATCCCATCAAATCCCACACGTGCTGAATTGGAAACAAGTCCGGAGATCGTGCTGGCTAGGGACTACTGCACGTCTTGCAGAGCGCGTTGAATACCACGTGCAGAGAGAGGGCCAGCATTATTCTGTTGGAACAATGCATCACCTTCTTGTTGCAAGAACGGTAAAATAACAACATTGTGCAGGTATTGAGCACTGGTCAGCGTTCCCTCCACGAACACCAAAGCAGAACGAGGGCTGTAGGTCATCGCACCCTGGACCATCAGGCCTGGGGTGGGTCAGTTCTCTACCTGCTGAATGCACTCTACGAGACAGCGCTCGCCAGGTCTACGTCGTGTGCGCAAACGAACATCGTTTTGCTGCAGACAGACTCATGTGAAGTCTGGATGGTAGGTGGTGAGGTCCTACCGGAAGTAAAGCTGTGGGGACGAGCCCTATGAGGTGTGCCACGGCTCGTCTGCGAAGGCAGAGCTCCAGGATTTGAATCACAGTCCGGCACACTGGAGATTTTAGAACGTGCTTTCATTTATGAAGTACACTGCCCGCCATTCCAAGTGACCCCCCTGACGGCACCAACCAAGCCGTGCATGTCATTAGTGTGGCGCGAGTGACAGATGGGCTAGTGGTGTGGGTGCCCATAGTCCCACTGCTAGTACAGTGTGTAAACTGTGAGATGGCAGAGTTGTGAGGGGGAGCGGGAAGCAGAGGAAGCAAGCCCCGCCTCACACCCTGGCAGCCTGCAGTGCTGACACACAAACTATGCGGCATGCTTCCGCGAAAGTACATGTAGCGCACATCGCTATAAATGTTGGTCGTAAATGAAACAAAGCAGCATCCTCACGAGTGGTTGATAACGATACCAACTACAGGAATTACACAAAACGGAACACTCAAAACACTGGTATGCAAACAATAAGAAAGCAAACGTCAATTGTTATTTCCCACAACACTTTCAGTCAGTAATGTTGCCTGCAGCCTCCAAACAAAGACTGCTTTGCCCGACGTCTACCGACTTGTACCGATTCAGGGCTAGTGAGAGCTCTGCCATCTACAGTTAAAACACTGTAACTGGTTGGCAACATCGTGTGGGCACTTCTTGGCTCACATTAGATTCGAGTAATACTTGTTCCATAGATCATATATACGACTTTTCGTAATGATGTAGAACGTGTCAGTTTACCAAATAGTCTCTATACATGACAATCGATATTTTAAGGATTTTTTAATTTTCATTTCTTCTAAGTTTTATCTAAAAATTCATCTAAAGTGTACAAGGAGTTGCCATTCAGAAATTTTAAATACCAGTTGGCTATTTGTCAGACTTCGTTGAAGGCTTTTACCCAACGTGGCACTGTTCTGTACGGCAATGCCGATTTCCCGCACGCCACTTGAAGGCCTTGATGACACTATCGTGCTATACGACCTCTGGCGCATTCAATCTAGATACATCTCCGTTGTTCCTGTTTCGCAAACGTAGTGACATCAGGCCGCTCGCTCACAAGTGACTGTGTTTACCTCGGTTGTACGCACGCCGTTGATGTGGGTCGGGTGAGTCCATTTGCTCTGTGGTAAGGTAGATATGTCAACAACGTGTACTATCATCGGTAATAGTAGATTCCATTGCATAGGTTCTCCACAGCAGTGTTGCCACTATTTAAATTCCGACGCTCGTACCAAGTCTATAACAACCATTTGTGATTTTAGTTTAATCATTCGTATTATTCATTTTTTTCTTTAGGTAATAGGGGCTTTCGTTAACCTGTAATGAGATCTTTTATTTCAGTACTGTAAACTTCAGTTCATTATTTTGGGAGGGATTAATATTTTGCTTTTTGTGTTCCACTAATAATGCAAATGCACACTTGCTTACTGGAAGGGCCCAAATCGGAAGTAGTAATTAGTAAGCACAGGTTATCATTACAACACTGCACTTCGTGAGACTTTAGCAGGTGAACCTTACAAAGTGCGGAGGTTTAAGAAATGCAGAGGGAAAACCGAGAGAAGATTATAGCGAGCAGGTTCAGAAGGGGATGCAGTTCGTAATTATCCGAAAGTAAGTATAATCAGCTTCCTATAAACTGAAAACCTTCCCTACGCGCCCAAAAAACCGAACTCTCATTCACGGAAGAATTAGAAATTTCGAATTTCACGAGACGCTCTACGTATCACAGTTTCAACGAACAGCTGATAAAAATAATAACTTTTTTGTGACACAATACTATCAATTATTATGCCAAAACGAAAATCACCCAGTCCCACCCCTTAATTCTTGAAAACTCATGTCACCTTACCTTTATTTTTCCCAGGCCATAACCTTTTGTACCACCACAAAACTTCGCTTTGTTTTATCACACCTTTTATCCCACACGAACCCCATATTATTCCAGCACATCTGCTATCCGCTATTTCCTTGTCATTTCTTAACAACACTGAAAATTCCTGCCGCGCGGAATCGCCGCGTGGTCTAAGGTGTCATGCTGCGGACTGGTCGGCCGTTCCCGCCGGAAGTTCGAGTCCTCTCTCGGGCATGGGTGTGTTTGTTGTCTTTAGTGTAAGTTTGCTTTAACAGTTTGTAAGTCTAGGGACTGATGACCATAGCAATTTGGTCCAATAGGTTTACAAACACTACATTAAATTCCTCATACACAGAGTTTGGGAACTAAGTTCAAAATGTTTGTAGAGCTTATGGGACTTAACTATGGGGTCATCAGTTCCTAAACTTACAAACATGAACTAGCTAATACTAAGGACAGCACAAATATTCATGCACGACGGGGGATTCGAAGCCCCGACCGTAGTGGCCGTGCAGAACGTGACTGACGCGACCCAGACCGCTTAACCACCGCCGCCGGCGGCAACTAAGTCATAACACCTCTTGTATCTCCCCAACCGTAAAAAATACTAAGATGCCGTTTGGACAGGGGCAGGAGCAGGGACAGGGGCTACTTGAATATACGACATTTCATATTTGTACTATTTTTTATTACAGAGATATAATACCATCTTTGTTGTTTTCTTTATGGAAACCTGTGTTAAATTTTAGCGTAACACCATGGGCTTAAAAAGACGGCTTCAAATATGTGTAAATCATAATATTCAGGCGAATAGTTTTACAGACACAGATATGTTCCCATATTGTATTCGAGCATCGAAACAGCGTTATCTAGTACGACCTTTACTGTTGTGTACGTGGTAAACGTCGCGGACGGTCCTTATACAAACACGCCCACTTACCGACAATAGTAATACATACTTCGATTTGTGCGCAAAAATTAACTGATGGTGTTGCGCAAATATTATTTAGTTATTTGACAACTGTTATAGCAAATTAGTGGACAACATACAATATTAAAATACTACTACACGATAATAACATTTTAAGTAACAGAAATAAAAATGTAAATTAGGAGGCCCTTATTGGTCACAATTATTTTGTACGTACTTCTAGTGTGACGGCCGCGGCAGCTGAGGGGACTGAGACGCTTCAGTCACGGTCTGCACGGCCACTACGGTCGGGGGTTCGAATCCCCCCTCGGGCATGGATATTTGTGCCGTCTGTAGTCTTAGCTAGTTCATAAGTAGTTTGTAAGTCTAGGGACTGATGACCCCGTAGTTAAGTCCCATAAGTTCTAAAAAAAAAAAAAAAAAAAAAAAAAAAAAAAAAAAAAAAAAAAAAAAAAAAAAAAAAAAAATATGTACTTCTAGTGTATTTGAAAATATTTACTATTGTTCACAATACGAAGCCAATACACTCAAAGATGCAAAATACATACTGCACATGAGACAAAACTTTAGTGAAGCATGTGCTCAAAATACTTTCCCTCTGCTGCAATCCACATTTGTAGTCGCCTTGCGACGTTATCCAGAAGCAGGATAACGCCTTCCCTGTTAAGTTCCTCAGTGGTCAACAGGAAAGGTCGCATTGGACAACGCCACTTCGAAGCACGAATACGAAACGAGAACATATGTGTCTCTAAAACCATTCGCCGAAATACAATGGTATACACATATTTGAAACAGTCTTTTTAAGCCCATCACGTTAAGCTAAAATTTAACATAGGGTTCCATTAAAAAAAAAAGTCTTCGTATCTCTGTAACAAAAATAGCACAAACATGAAATATGATGTATTTAAGTAGCCCCTGTACCTCCAATTCACTGTCCAAACGGCATCTTTGCACCTATTACGGTTGGGGAGATGCAAGGGGTGTTACGACTTAGCTGCCTCACCTTGCATTATTCCTCCTCCTCCCCCGCCGGCAGCGGTGGCCGAGGGGACTGAGGCGCTCCAGTCACGTTCTGCACGGCCACTGCGGTCGGGGGTTCGAATCCCCCCTCAGGCATGGATATATGTGCCGTCCTTAGTATAAGGTAGTTCATAAGTAGTTTGTAGGTTTAGGGACTGATGACCCCGTAGTTAAGTCCCATAGACTCTACAAACATTTGAACATTTCCTCCTCCCCCACTAGCTTCCATTCCCTGCACGCCATCCACGTCTTCGCTACGCCAGCGCCTGCATTTGCCTCGCTCGCTGGCTCGCTTATCCAGTCTGCAAACTTCGCTGTGTACCTCTGTGTTAACGCTCCCAGAGTGTTCTGCGCCGCGGTGGAGTAGCCGAGCGGTCCAAGGCGCCTCGCTGTGGAGCGCGCTGTTGCTCGCCGTTGTTTACAAACATTTGAACATTTGAACAGTGTTCTGCGGTTTTAGAACGCTCTTTTGACACTTGTAAGCGTAGGTCCAAGACGGCACCGGCTCTTCTATCTGATGTGGTGAGTTTCTTCATATGAAATCCTCTATTATTTTCGTATGTCAACCCCTCCCCTCTCTTGTTTGTTATTTATCTTCAACTTTTTAGGGCCACCTTATGATAATCTCTCTTTGGATTGCAAAGCTTCTTTCCACCCATGTTTGAAATGCTAACCGAACCCCCATAATCGTATAAATGCAGCATTTTATCCAATTAATTTCCAATTTTAAAAAAATTATAAAATCACTCACTTTCGTCGTTACTGGCTCTGCTGCCCGTTAAGTTCACGTACTTCAGCTGTAATATTTTCCTCATTGTTTCAAGCTGATGATGAGCAAAACGTATAACTGGACCCAATAAAATTACAAATTGCAACAGTGGCTGCGTTCTTATCTGAATTATTTAATACATTCATTTTGCGAATAATAGGACAGTAGGTTTGGTTGGTACATTACATATTTTATGTCAAAAAGTGTGTTGCTGATCATCATCTAAGACATGAAAGGCCAAAAATAGAATGTATGAAGCTAATATGAGGTTTACATATGGACTAAGATGTATAAGACACGTTCTGTAGGTGTACTGATTTTATGTCGTATGATGAACATGTCTGGACCTGATCTGAAATGTATCGTACTGCAATCAGCACGACCCTCCACAGTGCAGTTACGGGTATAAATGAAAAGAGCTTGAACATAGACGTTCATGAGGTTATTCAGGAAAATTGTAATGCCGCAAATAGGAAAGGTGTAAGTTTCCTGTGATAGTTTCTGTATGAAGGGGAGACAAACTTGACTTCATAGAGTTTCAACAGTCATTAGTGAAGACAGTGGAAAATTGTTAAATTTAGACTTACAGCTGCTGTCGAAATATGGTTCTGCGTGTTCATTCTACAATAAATATAGTGATTCAAGTAAAGAAATAAAAGGGCACATACAGCTGCTTGTACCAGAAATTACTTAGGATCCAGTGGTTTTATGGAAGCTGCAGACATGGAAGGACTTTGCATAGATCTTAGCAAAGGTATGGAGCAAAATAAATAAACGATTTAGCAGGTGGAGACCAAAGTGCTTTGAAGACTGCAGTTGAAAGGCAGCCCTACGGAAAAGTCTGCAGTATTTTAAAGTTTGAGTGCTTAATTGCCGCAGGCAATAAATGTAATCCACTGGATGATGGGAAGCCATTGGGAGGAAAGAAGAGGCTACCAAAAATTTACAAATGTTTGTAAAGCTTATGGGAATTAACTGCGGGGTCATCAGTCCCTAAACTTACAAACTACTTATGAATTACCTTATACTAAACACAGCCCAAACATCCATGCTAGAGGGGGGATTCAAACCCCGACGGGGAATGGCTTCGCGCATCGTAGCATAAGCGCCTCAATGCGCTCGGCCACGCCGCCGCGGCAAAAGGCTACCAAAGGAGAGAATAGACAGCCTACAATTACATTATAGAGGTACGATTAGAAATAGCTTCACACACATAATAATACGAGGAATGTAGTACAGGTTGTCGAATATTTCGTGTTTTTGTTCGCTAAATGGGCTTATTTTTCATTCATCTTTGATAATTATTTAGATGGAGGATTATGCTGCCATTTTATTAACGCATTTATCAAAACTTTACTGCTACTTTTAATGAAGTTTTATTGTTGTTCGTATTATTTTTGTTGTTATTTGTATGGCCACATTAAGTTTATTTGAAAGTACATGCGTTACTAAACTTCGTACACCTTAATTCTATGGTGTCGACTTCATCAAATACAGACTACTGACGACACTATACTCCCCACATCTTGGCGATAACATTCGTTCGACTATACGTGGCGCTCCAATCCGCTCGGCTACTCCCACGCGCCTTGAGAGATTAACGTAATCTTCAACCTTGATCGAAAACTTTTATAGTGTCTTTAAACCCCGCTCTAGTGGTAATGCGCCGTGTTGGCTTGTTTCTATTAAATAATAATAATGCCGCAGGACCCCAAAATTATCCGACTGCCGGCGTGGTGCAATGGATTGCATCATCGATTGCGGTGCTGAAGGTCTCTGGTTCCATCCCGTCCACTGGCAAAAATTTATTTATTTGTAATTATCATTTCCAGAATGTTTCTTCTGTTAACTATTCCTCTAATTTCTCGTATGTTTCAGTTCACAATAAACCTGCTTTCAGTATAAGTGCTGTGTTCAGTTGTCAACCCTGCCTTCGAAATCAAGCCTGCTTCCATTTGCACGTGACATTGTTTGGTGGAGGCGCCGGGTATCCTGTGCAACAACTGCATCACCGTGGCTCCGTTTAGGCAACGTAAAAGCCGTCGCTTACACGGACTAGAATCGGAATACAAGGGATATACCGAGTACATCCTTCCGAAAGTCCGTATCATCCGAAGACCCATGGACACGAAACCAGCGGTAAGCCAGCTGCACATCAACGCTCGTTGGTGTTCTCTGGAGACGCTGGACAGGACCCCAACGAATGGCTAAAAGGGTTCGACTGAGTCGCCAAGTATAACAGGTGCAATCCTACAGGTTGCTTGGCCAACGTTTATTTCTACCAAATGTACAAATGTTTGTAAAGTCTATGGCACTTAATTACGGGGTCATCAGACCCTAATCTTACAAACTACTTATAAACTACTTACGAACTAGGACGGCACAAACATCCATACCCGAGGGGGGATTCGAACCCCCGACCGTAGTGGCCGTGGAGACCGTGACTGAAGCGCCATAGTCTCCTCGGCCACCGCGGCCGGCTTATTTCTACCTGGACGGAACAGCCCAGCAATGGTTTGAAAACAACGAAGAGAAGTTGAATGACTGGGAAACGTTCCGGCGGAACTTACGAAGACTTTTGGAGACCACCAGCGATAAATCCGCTCGGCAGAAGAACAACTAAAGCACCGGGCCCAACGACATGGAGAGCCGACACAGTATGTTTTGGCCCTATATAACATAGTTAACCCGGATATGACTCAGGCACAGCCCGAGAAAACTTCTCACATCACGGATGTGTTGAGGAGTTGTAATTTCTGTGACTTCCCTTACTTTATCTGGTTCAGGACGGACACCATCCCCCTTGACCAGGTGCCCCAGGATTTTTATCTCTTTGGCGACGAAGAGCCACTTCTTTGGATTGAGGCGGAGTCCTGTTGTCTGAATACACTTTAACACAGTTGACAGGCGACTCAGATGTTCTTCAAATGTTTTCGAGAAAAAGACAATATCATGTAACTAGCAAAGATACGTCGTTCACTTAAGGTGACGAAGCGAGCTGTCCATCATACGTTTGAATGTGGCCGGAGCATTACATAATCCACATGGCATTACTTTTAATTTACAGAGGCCGTCAGAAGTAATAAATGCCGTCTATTTCCTGTCAGCTTCGTCAACCTCAATTTGCCAGTAACCTATCTACATGTCCATAGTTGAGAAGTATGTAGCTCCTTTCAAACAGTCTAAGGTGTCGTCAATGCGCGGCAATGGGTATACATCTTTATATGTGATTTTGTTCTGCCGCCGATAGTCGACACAAAATCGCAATGTGCCATCCTTCTTTATGAAGACCACCAGAGACGGACAGGGACTCTTCGAAGATTGAATAATGTCATCGTGCAACATCTTCTCCACGTCCTCCAGAATTATCAGTCTCTCAGCTGGCGACATAAAAACGCTGGCTAATTGGTGGATGATCCCCAGTATTGATACGGTGCCTTATCGTGGGCCGTTTCGCCTGACTTTTCTTCTGCTGGAGTGTGAATGCACCCGAAAATTGGCGTAGTATAGGTAACACACGCTGGTGTTGTTCCTTGGTCAGTCTGGGGTCTATTGGCAGTTACACGGTTGTTTCCTCCAGCGTGTTGTCTGCACTAACAGCAGAGCATGGGTCTTCGTTGATGACGTTAAGCTCACCGTCCTGGATTGGTTCAGCTGTCCCGATACACATTCCTTTGGGGATAAGTTGTGACTGCTCGTGACAGTTAGTGATCCAAATCTCTCCTCGACCACCGGTAATGCTTATGATAGCCACTGACACGGAAGTTTCTTTTGTGAGCCTGATAAACTTTCTACTATCGACAAGCACTTCACAGTTTAACCAGTTATCTGTGTTTGTGACTGGAACTCTTCTCGTTGTCAACGGCGGTATCGTCACATTGTCAACGGCAAATAACTTTCCAGAAAATTCTGTATTACGTGTGCCCGTTGGAACGACTTCCTCAATTTGCAGTTCAGATCTTCCACAGTCAATGATAGCTTGGAATGCCTGAAGGAAGTTCCATCCGAGGATGACATTATGACAACATTCTGTTAAAGCGAGGGGGAATTCCCCCCTTGTGCCGTCTTTAGTATAAGCTAGTTCATAAGTAGTTTGTAAGTTTAGGGACTGATGATCCCGCAGTTGAGTCCCATAAGCTCTACAAACATTTAAACATTTGTACATGTAATTGAGAGTACAGCTTAAATTAACTGTTTCTCAGAAACGGTAAATATTAGGGGAAAAGTATCAGAACAGTGTTTGTAGATAATTAAACAATCTATAATTTTTGTTTGATCTATTTTCATCATAAAACTAACCGTTTCGCAAAAAAAACTAAACATTTTTGCTAACCTTTTTGTTCACACGGGATTGATGGGGGCTTTTCAGATTTCATTATAATATATAATGGTATACCAAACTCTTACCCAAATTTTCAGCTTGCTGGGGATTAATGCAAGGTTGAATGTCTATTTTGACCGGGATATTATTTCTGTATAGCATTTATTTTGCTGATTTTTTTTCCTTGTTTGGAATTTTCTTATCCATATTCCTTTGAAACCCCTAGAAAAACCTACACGAACCACCACTAGACGTAACTTTTGACTGTTGGCGGATGTTATGTATGAAAGCAGTTACTTCGCCGGTATGAACTTCTGGTGGAGACCTGCGTGAGTTGCGAGACAGTAGAAGTTTTAAAATGGAGAAACCGAGAGGTGACGGTCGCAGCATATTCTGGTTTAATATCTGTTAGTGTGTCGTTGCCTTGTACTGGAAGTACTTGCCCGGGGTGCTGTTTGCATCGGCACGAATACCGGAGTTAAATATTACGCCTTGTGGTCTCGTAAGAGGTGTGGAGTTTTCATGCGATGGTGCTTTTCTTCTGGTATCGTAATCCTCCGGAATCGCAAGTATTTCTCTTAGTGGGTTAGGCAGTGATTTGCTGCCACGTATTTGGCACATAAATATGCCTTGCTCCTATTTGTAAGGTTGTTGTAATGTTTATCGCAACTTACCTATTGTCGTTTGGCCCTTTGCGCGTCTAAGTAATCCAGCGGTTTCCTCTGCCTCGTGGTCGTCCACACTGCCGTAGATTCCACGGTTCGTGGGCGTATCCAAAGGATGCAATTTTTTTTCTGTCTCCTGTTTTTCAATCTCTCACGTACGGTTTGCGCTGGGAGATCTGCAAAGGACAGTATTGTTATTTCTTGATTGATTCTGTTATATTTGGGTAAGTCCGTTCACTGGGTGACAAGTAACTCCCTTGTTATCCCATTTGCTTGTTGTTCCTAGCGGCTTTACTCCATGACGTCACTGACTGCTGGAGCTTCACATACACCACGCTAAGTAAGGAGTAGTATAATGAAACTGCCATAAGGGTTCTAATTAGTTCAAAACAATCCCGAAGGGGGGATTCGAACCACCGACAGGGAACGGCCTCGCGCATCGGAACATAGCTCCTCAATGCGCTCGACCGCTCCGCCGCGGCTTCGGTTCATTTTTTATTCCGATTTAATTTCGTATAAGTTTTCTAAGGCTGGATTGGGATCAAAAATAGTTAAAATTTCGTAAAAAAATTTTTTTACTGATAGGAATTACTAACTAAATGGTAGAATTAGTATGGATATTTTAAAGATTTTGAAAGCTGTTTCGAGCAGATGTTGGCGGCAGTTACACTATAAAAAGAGACGAGATTACCTTCCCATTATTCCCTTAACAGATCAGCTCATTCTGGTGTTTTTGCTGTAATGAAATGCATATTTATGAAGGTAAATCACCGTTATGAAATGGTTTTGAACTTGTTACGCGAGAAAATTCTAGTTCAGTGTCCTGTCGTAAGTCACTGAGAATATCTCAAACGGAGAATTATCGGACTTCGGACATTTAACATTACAAAGAGAAAACGCGATTACAGGTTCTGAAATGCGTATCAATTTTGAATAGGAATGATTTTGTTTGAAAGTTAATAAATTTGGCAACAATCACTGCACGAATGTTCGTCAGCCGTATGGCGTCTAAACCCACTGCACAACTTAACCGGGCTGAATTACTTAGCCAGATATCGGTATAGTAAACTGAAATGAAACATGTTCCTCATATTAGATTTTGCCAACATTTCTTACGGTTTATTTTAACAAATAATCACACTATACTCACATAGATAAAACATGGCAAACAGGAGCCGACACATATAAGTCTAAAGCTTTCGGAAGTTAGGAACAGACGGATGGTGGAACGATGTTCTCTCTCTCGTGTCCAGAAAAACAAGGGAATACTGATCGGGGTTCAGAGACATAAGAGAGAGAGAGTGTGTGTGTGTGTGTGTGTGTGTGTGTGTGTGTGTGTGTGTGTGAGAGAGAGAGAGAGAGACGCTCTCTGACAAAATATATCTTCGGTTAATTTTTTTAATTGTATCGTTTCAGTAGGAATCTTTCAACCGAGACAGCCTTCGCCCTGACATAATCACCCTTGTTTCTGTTCAACTGATAACTGATGTGTTTTATGGTAGCGTTATTGATCGTTTTAGGCCTCTGGTGTTGTCTGAACAGGGTCCGTAGTATGGGGGGGGGGGGGAGGGTGTTGTTAGTTATGTTATGTGCTTTGGCACTGGGATCTTACAATTTTGAGTAACTGTCCTTGTTGTGTCCCTACAGGTTATTCTGAAAGCCCTTGGCCGGTAGGGTGTAATCTTTAAATGTTTGTAACAGACTGAAAAAATTTGTAACCTGTCTTAGGTGGTTTTTTTTTAATAATTGAGTCTCCCGGTGCTAGTCGTCTGTCACGTTGACCTTTTTATTTTATATCTTTCTTGTAATAAGGTGGATACCCGTATAATAGGCTTGGTAGCAAGAGTTGTTGTGATCAGACAACTTGTGCACAGAAGAACTGATTGTAATAAATGATAAATTGCCGACTGGCCACTGAAAAGAATAAGTGCTTCCCGTAAACTATTTATATGTTTCATTTCCAGGGAAAATAAATCTTCCTGTTAAATTTATCTCAAGCGTTAAAGCTTTTTGAGTCGGGGTTGTTGTTATGAGCTCGTGTACAAGAGAAACTTTTTTTAAATTATCATTGCGTTGAGCAGTTTCATTATTGTATATTCACGTTTGAACATAAACTTTCTGAACTGAGTTATTGTACTGTCTTTAAACTATTGACCCTATTAATGAAGTAAATGCAGGCTAATAAGATTGTTCTAATACATGGAATTTTAATCGGGTGTTTGTATTACGGGCTTGTTATGCCTGACCTTAGGTCTTTCATTATTATATATTCCACTAAATTTCCGTTGCTTCGCACGTGTAGACTGGATGGTCTGCATTGGTTGTTTCTACTTCTAAATATACATTTTCACAGATTTAGCTTTCAAAATGCTTTCCGAATCAAGTCTTTTGATATTACTTGCCACCCCCTATTGCACTATTGATGGCAGAATTCAAAACATCCCGAAACACATTTTTTTTTTAATTTTAACCATTGTTTCAAATCCAGATTTTCGCATTTCTAGCATCAAAATAGTCTTAGTAGCACCCTTACAATATTTCCCTTATTTCACCCGCTTAATGTTTGAATATCCAAAAATATCGAAAACACAAGTTTTTAAAATCCCAGCCAAAAATCTAAATCCGACGTTTTGTATTTCTTGCTTCAAAACTGCCTTAATAGCAACATATTTTGAAAAAACCGTTAATCCCCTATTTTACCCTCTTAGGTATGGGAATATCGAAAAATCGCTGATGCCTAACAGTGTAAGATAAGCAACGTCTACAAATTTCAAGTTTCTATCGTCTCTAGATTCACTTTTCAGCGCCGTTTACAGTCTTTTAGAAACGGATCGAGAACGCCAAATTTATTTCTTACACTTTGGCATCTTTCTTGGTAGTTTTACTGTTCAAACTGCAATATGCACTTATTTTTCTTTATTCGTACGCTTGTTACAGAAAAACATCCCGTTTCGCAGTATATAACCTCTTTGCTATTATATTGTCAAAAGTCATCGCTGGTCTTCAGTCCGAATTTTATATAAGCTATTGACTTTCAACCACTATATCTTCCACCCTCTTATTTCTCTAGACACGGAATTGCTATGGTGTATAACGGGAGACTTTGTACTACAACAGAGGGATCGTTCGTCTCCATTGTGTAGTTTTTTCTGAAGAGCGAAATATTGACATCCACACGTAGAATTTTATATAAGTCGGTAACTTTCAACTCTCATATTTTCCACCCCCTTATCGTTATCAACCCTCTACCACCATAGTGCACAATGGGAGACTGATACCTACTACCACATACAAACACTATCCGTTTGGGATGTGTAGTTTTGGCTGCAGAGTGAAATATAGGTACGAACACCTCAATTTTTACATATATTAAGATTTGAACATAAGCTTCCTTATTATGATCTAATGTCTTTAAACTGTGGATCCTGTTAATGATGTAAGGGCTTGTTAATTAGGTCATTGTAATTCAAGGAATTTTAATCGTATGGAATTGCCCTTTTATTTTTAAAAATTGAATTGTGTAACTTGGAAACAACAAAGATGGTTTATATCTCGTCCACTCTCATATTAAGAGTTACTTTTATTCATCCTGCCTTGGAGCTTACACCCTGCCTCACACAGCGTGAGTAGGCGTGTGGAGTGCAGATGTCAGCGCAGTCTAATCAGTCCACTTGTCGACCCGTGACTGTCCACCTCTTTCACTAACCTGACTACTTCCATTATCACCGTTGTTTTCTGTCATAAGCTCAGTGCTTCGTTATACTGTTATCAGCCGTATTATGTCAAACTGATATCACCCTTGAACTATTGCCCAAGTAAGAGTTTTGCAATTGTGTAACGCGCTGGAATGATAACGTTTCCTCCTACATCATCAGTCATATTTTTTTTACTATTATCTCAGGAGCCTCTCGGGCTTTATCATAGCTTTGAAACTTCCTAGCAAACATTATACTCTGCTTTCAGATATGACAGAACTGGCCTAAATAATCTCATCTTCTTATCTTGTTTGGAAGATACAATACTCCCACTGACAAAAGCGGAAATAGAAATATCGGAGACTTTCACCGCTTAATTTGATTCTGAAATTAATGTTCTCCTTGCTATACACAAATATATCTCCTACAACAGAACGTTTCGATTGTTTTTTGCTCCGTGTTTATAAAGTGGTTCTATTGCAAAGTTTTCAATCCTTCTTTTGAAACCGGGGTCCTATTGATCTTGGTTCTTTGCCACTTCCCTAGTGCAACAAGTCTTTTATAGGTTATACTTCAATGGAAAAATCGATGAAATGAATCTTGGTATTTTTTATATGCTACTGTTTAATCTTTTTGTAATCTTTTGTTCTGTAACTTATCAGTATGCGTTTCCCAAAAATTTGTATACTCAGAAACGTTACATTTTCTGTGGTTCAGATTATTTATATAAAGATATCATTAAAATTTATTGCACCGTTGTAACACACTTGTAGATTGAAACCGTTTGCCGGATCGACAAGTAAAGCTGTGAGAACTGCTCGTGATTCGTACCAAGGTAACTAAGTGAGGAGATTACTTACTTGTGGAAGGCTAACGTCTCGAGTTCGATTCTCCGTCCGACTAACAGTTTGAATCTGCCAGAAAGTTCCTATAAGCGCACACTCCACAGCACGGTGAAAATTTCGTTCTGGAAATATCACCTAGGTTGTAGCTAACCTATGTCTCCGTAATAGCTTTCCTTCCACGAGTGCTGGTCCTGCAATATATACAGGAGAAATTCTGCAAAGTTGTGGAAGTTGCCAACGAGATACTGGCGGAAGTCAAGCTGTGATTAGGGGTGGTCAGTGGAGCTAGGGTTGCACACGTGGTACATTATTTGCCCAGAAAAGCTAATGTCGCTTTGTTCGTGGCTTAGTGCTACTTACAGTTTTAGTATGTCGGGAACTTTGTAACAGCGCGCACGTTCCACTGAAAAGTAAAAACTGCACTCAACTTGCCATTATTGGCTATTAAATTAGCATGAAAGGACCGCATCTTAATTTCTTATGTATTTCCTATGTTATTTATAGGATTCTGGTGGGTTTTGTCGACCGTATCGTAGTTTTAATGATTTGACGCTGCCAGAATGTGGCTGGCAAGTGTTTTAGATCACCTCATCTTATGTGATATTTTAAGGTCAGTTAACATTCTATTAATTTTTTGTGGGATTGCGCTAAGATAAGGCTTTTAAGTTTTATGCCCCACATATAATTTATTTTCCAGACTCTTAGTGAAACGCGTTAAAAATAAAAAAAAAGTTGCAACGATGACTGTCTTTTATTACTAAAAGGTTATTTTTATTCTATTAAAAGTAAATTTAGAGTAGAATCTATGAGGAAATGGACGTGTTTATGCAAATTACTACAGTTATCATATACAAGAGGAACATTTCAAATAATTAGTGATTCGCTATCTATTCCGTCAATGTGAATCTGTGCCCCCCCCCCCCTCCTCTCCTCGTTATTTGTAGGATACAGAATTTTCAACGCCGCCTGTAAATGCATTGATGTGAGTTGTCGAAACTGTGGAGTATCATAAAGTCTTCTGCCATGTTTCTGAATTGGTGTAGAGTGTTCTGTATGTGTGTTGCTGCTGCTGATTTAGTTACTTGGTATGTGGATAACTGTTGATGTGTGTAGTGAGAATAATTTGAAAGTTCCTTTCAATGGGAAATGTGTAAAAGCTTGAGAGACTTTTACAAGTGATATTGTATATTTCTGAGAATTTTATTTTTTTCTTTTATCATCAAAGATGTGCCGTAATTTCTGTTGTATTTTGTTGTTTGTGAAGAAAGCTAATTTCAACTCATGTTTATTATTTTTGAGAACTTTTATCTACGTGAGGTGTAATGGTTATACGTACATTTGACTGAACTATCGATTCCTTGTAAAGAATTCGGATTTTTTTTTTTTTTTTTCATTTTGTCTGTCATTGAAGTGGGGAATTAGCCACTGCAATGTACTTAAAGATGTCTAATTCTTTCTCGCTGTCCTCTTCGTTTAGGGGAATTTTGTTCGCCCTGTCTATCATTGTTTTGTAAACAGCTTTCAGAACAACGGTTTCATTTTAGAAGACAAGACTGCATGCGGACTCTGCATTCGATGGGTCCTGTGCTGTGGAGTGAGTCACAGAACGTGATTCCTCACGTTGGTTGGTTGTTTGGGACAGGGGGAACAAACTGCTAAGGTCACCAGTCCCCCGGTGAGGAGGGGAAGGAGTGAGGATAGGAAAGGAGGGGAAGGGAAGAGAAATGCTGACCAGGGAGGAAAGAAGGAAGAAAGGCTGCACTATCTCGGGGCCCCGTGCCCAGGACCGGATCTAGGACATTTTCCAAGGGGAGCAAGCTTAAATTTGCCGCCCCTTCGTTCACCCCCTCCCCCCTGAATCGACTTTTTGACGCTAATTAGGTTACATATTTCTAAATAAATGTCACAAACTCACAACGTGAACTTATTTTATTGACTGAATTGAGATCAAAAGGAAAACAGAACAATTTTAATACATACAAAAATATTACAAGATTACTCATCGTACAAAAATCAATTCAAAATATTCGCTTTTCGAGCTTTTTTTGCTGCAAAACTGTTTTTGATATCATAGTTAGAGAAGCAGCTCGTTTGTACTCTATGGATATTACACTCAGATCTGTTAAGCAGTCGTGCTGCTCAAGTGTATTTAATTAGTTTCAGCTTGCTGAAACTTCTTTCTCCAGACGAAACAGAAACTATAATGGTAAGTTATATTTTAACGCTGTAGTAAGGTTAGGATACCCCTCTACCAATTTATTTTTATAAATTAAACTTAATGTTGATGATTCAGTGGAATCTTGCAAGGCTCTGTCTACTGCCAGTGCATGTTGTCTGAAACTTTCAAGTTCTTCCTCGCTAAGATCTGCCAGTTCCGCTGCTTTGGCCTTAAAGTCCTCCACTTCCATTTCTCGAAATTGCACACCACATAGAAAACTAATTTTTGCACAAATTTTCTCAAGTGCGGTAAACCTGGTACTAAGCTCTGTCAATTGTTCCTTATTTATCTGTGGATGTTGCATACGTCATCCTCACAAAGCTCATCGGCCATTTTCTTCTTTCTGCAATCTTTTTTTTTTTTTTAATACCGTTGATACCGCATTATCTTCTGCTAGCACTTTGACCTCAGAAATAGCTTCAGAGGTACAAGAATCCCGGGAAGTTTTGAGAAAGCCCAAAAGTCCTTGAATGTGTCGAACAGCTTTATCAATTGTAAAGTATTAACTTGGTAGAATCCCATTAACATGAGCAATTTATTTTAATATTGCATACCAGAAACAAGTTAAAGTGATGAATTTGAGTTTTCTCATATTTTTTTAAAAAATACATCTTGTCTCTGATTTTGTTTCTGGTGTTGACAATTTATAAGTTTCAGTTTCTTCCAGGGCCTTCAAAACTTTATGAAAATGCTTGTAAACAGCTTCAACCGCATCTACTCTTGCAGATCACCTAGTCTTTCCGAATGTTTGCTGAATTTGCTCCTACTAAATTTAAAGAGTAAGCAGCACATGGTACGAAATAGGCCAGTTCATTCTTCTGAAGTATTCTTGACTGGATCCCTTTGTACTTTCCAGCCCTGTTTGCCCCATTGTCATGAGACTGCCCCCTGCAGTACGTAATGTTCAACCCATCTTGTTCCAGTTTTTGCAGTATCTCTTGACTAAGGCATTCTCTTGTTTTGTCTGTAACTGTAAAAAAAGTCAGTAAAACTTTCCACTACCTCTGAGTCATTCGACTTGACATATCGAATTACTTGTGTCATCTACGCATTGTGGCTGACGTCTAGAGTGCAGTCAAACATCAGTGAAAAGTATTTAGCAGCTAAAATATCTTTAATTATATCTTGTTTTATTTTGTAAGCAATCAAGTCACGGAACTCATCTTGTATATTTTTTGTAAAAATAGTTAATCTGGCCTTTCTTGTGGCGTTCAATACGCAGACAAAGGGGGACACTATAGTATGATATGAGATCAATTGCATTTAGAAATTTGCCGCTATGTGGATCACAAAAATCACCATCTTCTTTTGTTCCTCTAAAAGGACTTCCTTGCTTAGCTAGAAAAAGGACAGCATCAATAATACAGAGAGATTCCTCCTGTTTTATCTGGTCTTGCTGTTCAGTGTGGAATCCGTATCAGATTGGTTTGTCGGAGAACATCGAAAGAGTCGAAAGAAGGGCAGCTTGTTTTGTATTGTCGTGATACAGGGGAGACAGCGTTACGGAAATGATACAGGATCAGGGATGGGAATCATTAGAACAAAGGCGTTTATCGCTGCGAAAAGGGCTACTTACGAAACTCCAATTGCCAACATTCTCCTCCGAATGCGGAAATATATTGTTGCCTTCCACTTACATAAGTATAAAAGATCATGTGAATAAATACGTGAAATCAGATCTCGAACAGAGAGATTCAGATGTTCTTTCTTCCCGCGCGCTATTCGAGAATGGAATGGGAGGTAAATAGTATAAAAGTGGGCCGATGAACCCTCTGTCAGGCAGTTAAATGTGATTTACAGAGTATCCTGTGTAGATGTCTATCAATTCCACCGCTACCGAGAGAGGACTCTAGATCCTTAATGCTTTTGACTTTCAATAAGAAGTGTGCGTACCTGAAATACTTTTTTTTATAACGACTGGAACTTTATTCAAATTCACCTATTCTACAAATATTACCTTGATATGAAATATGAATATTCATTTATCTGAAAAAGGAAATCTATGCAAATTAATAAACATTGTGCATTTGTTTATGCAATGACGCAATCTCCTCCCTCCTTCTGGCTAATATCTAGTAGACTTTTAAAGTCTGATTAGCTGAAGTACCTGTGACAGGGCAACACTGAAGTCAGCAATCAGGAATTTTAGTTTTATTAAATGATTTCGGTATATCTTGCAGTCATTTTACTTTTAATAATTCTGTGCCAGTTAATTTTATTAAATTATACCAGAAAGATCCATTCTGAAAAAAAAGAAAAAAATCGGTCAAAATTTGCCGCCTTCTAAATTCTGCCGCCTGGGGCAACTGCCCCCTTTGCCCCTCCCAAGATCCGGCCCTGCCCGTGCCCCGTGCTCCCCAGGGGGGAATTCCTCGCGTCTTATGAGTTACAGCTACCGTCTCCCTCAGGAACGAATGAAGAATTTAAGACCTTCAGTGGGTCTGACTTGTGGGACACCGATTTCGATCAGTCTTTGCATGGACGTTCTATATTTAATATAAAGAGACAAGTGTTTCGGCATTATGCTGGACACTCAGAAGATTTTGAAAAAATCAAGGTCAAAGTTGATGATGGAAAATCACGTTTCACTGTTATACGTCGAACGATCGTCTGAAGATGAGCATTTTTTACTAATTTATGTGAGGTCAAAAGTTAGTAACGTTCGAATAACTAACGTTTTTGTGTTTGCATGCTGTAGCGTCATCGTCAGTTGAGCCGACAAGGCCATCACCTGTCAAACCGTGGCTCTAGGTTCGAATATCAATCATGACAATTTTTTGTTACTTTTTTCGATGTATTTGATAATAATCTCATATTTGTAATACCTTTTCTTCCCTTATTTTGAAGTAGAGCGCATAGAAGTGTGATTAATATTCAATTAAGTGTATTATCTGTTTACAGCTGCAGATCACATAACAACAACTCATTAGCAATGCGCTTTAGGTGCAAATATGCAGTATAGATCAAAGTGATTTTCAGTTCATGGCATCACCATCATGGGTAAAGAGACAGAGAATACGCCAACGCAAAGTCACCAAATACGTTTCCAAAGCAGAACTGACATCAACCGAAAAACCACTTGACACTGCAGGGCTCTTTTAGCGACAGACCAAAGCCTTGATTGCAACCTGTGACCGAAGGTTTGTCATGCACACACACCAAACGGGTGTGAATATCATGTTAATATAAAACGAACGTTGACATATCGAGGTGAGAAGACTAAGTTACAATATTGATAGTGTGAATTAAGTTACACACTCGTACACTGAGCAGTATTCTATCACTGCTAAACGGTAAACCGCTGCCCACAGTGCACTTGTTTCTGCAAGAACCCAATTAAACAATTCGGTCCACGTGTCTCGCAAGAAGTTAACGCCCTGTTTTCGTCACGTGCTCAAAATCTGAAAAGCTGACCTCCGAACTGCATCAGTTACATTTGGATCATGTTCTGAAACCTTACGTGCAGAAAAATAAATTTTCTTTGATACTGGATTCATGGATTGGCCAAACCGATAAGACGCGCCACGACAGGACTTTTGTCGATGATGATGCTCAACCGACCTGCACTGTTAAAATGGTACCACCGAAATGCACGTTTGATGGTCAACCTTCTGACGTTTACTTGTTTCGGCAGGTCAAGAATATTATCAAAAGACTTCAAAATCATGCCACGTCACACGAGAGCAGAAAAATTCAAGATAGAGCAGATGCAATTAAAATTCATGCCTTGGTTCATAGTCAGTTGTCCGTGCCTGTCTTTCAAGATAAGCTTTTAAACCCTTGGTAAGCATCGAAATTAATCTCTGATCGACCTGTCTTCAGCAATATAAACCAGGCGTGTTTTCCACAAACCGTATCTTGGACAACATGTGAATGAGGAAATATATCATACTTGTGTTGAGCATGGTGTGAGAAATATTTGTGTTTTGGTTGTTTTTATTATAAGTTGCACCCTACTGACTGTGAGAACGCTGACGAATAGATGGCCAGTAATTGGAATTACGTAAAAATATACATTAGAAGTTTATATTTTATTTATTTTTTACTTTAGTTTTTGCACTGTGTATCACAAATGAAACAGATGTAAACAGACAATACACTTAATTGAACATCAACCACTCTTTCCGACGACGTAAAAATAAAGCGAGAAAGGGTATTACGAGTATGAGAATATTATCAAATACATCGAAAAAATATCTAACAAAAAATTTGCATGATGGAAATTCGAACCTATGTACACGGTTTGACAGTCCAAGCCTTGGATCGCTCTTTTTTTAAATATTTTTCCTGCGGTTTGACGGGTTTTTTTGCGGACGTTGGTTCGTTTTGTTCTATGTTGATCGTTGTGTCATACTCAGACTTTTTTTTTTTTTTTTCCGCGCAGGCTCCACTCGATCGGCGACGTCGCTTGGTAAAAGTCGCTCAGGTTTATGAGTACCCGCGGTACAGCATGAAAATAAAAAAACTTTAATTACTCGAACGTCATTAACTTTTGACACCATATTTCTTAGCAAGAATGCTCATCTGCAGAGGATCTCTCGATGTATAACATTGAAAACGTGATTTTCAATCATCAACTTTGCCCTTGATTTTTTTAACTACTGTGTTTCTAACAAAACGTCGAAAGAAGTGTCTCTTTACATTGAATATGAAAAATTTGATCTAAATCGGTGACCCACGTGTCAGACCTTCTCCGTGTTAGTTTGCTCATAATGGGACATGGGCGGTCTTGCTTCAGTTGAAACAAAATACTTTGGCAAGATCGCAACAGTGCATTTATTTATATCGACGATCGATTTTGGAACGCATCTTTTGGTCTGTGGGATATTACATTTATATAGCCTCTGAAGTGATCGACGTCCTACATGATACATGTAACATTCGTTATTTCTGCTAGTGACCAGCAAAGTGACTAGTAGCACAAACAACGATTGTTAGTTATTCCAACCAGTCATGCTTACTAAACTAGCCATCATGGCTTCAAATAATACAGGATACAGTGTATCGTTTCGATGGTGTACTGATGTCCGCTAAGGCCTGGACAGAGACGAGCGTTTGCAATGTATGTCGGGCAGACAACTAGTATGACGTCTGAAGTAACGTGACCAACTTAACGATTTCGTCGCTAGATCTAGCGATTTTTAATTCAATTTAGCGACAAGATTTCTGGTTTTGAGACATGTCTCATTCCTAGCGATTTTAAAAGCGTTTTAGCGGCAAATCTGGAGGGCTTTTTTTTTTTTTTTTTTTTTTTTTTTTTTTTTTTTTTTTTTTTTTTTTTTTTTTTTTTTTTTTTAACGCAGTAAACTGCAAGTATCAATTAACATAGATGAAACAATTGCACAATGATTACATATAACTTTTTTGATTCTTCAGCCACAAAATATCAGTGTTAGGCCCGATTCACACGGTAGGCAACGTCATGTCAACTTGTTTTTTGGGTGTTAACATGGCTGCTTTTCATTCACAGCTTCGTATTGAAAATGTATTTCGTTACTGAGCTTTGGGTTATACCTGTATTAGAAAATAAACGACGAAATATTAATTGAGCTTGTTTTCCACCATGTACCATGTGGTAATGTATGATATGAGCAGCAAAAATATTTAAGGCTATTACTATAGTAGATACGTGTCTATGCGAGACAAAATGTAGTAGATATCTATAAATATATAAATGATTTGCTCGCTAAAACTCGAGAATTGCTGAGCCGATTTTGCTAATTTTAGTCTTGAAATATTCGTGTAAGTTCAGGGAAGGTTTAAATGGTGATAAAATGTGGAAAAAGTTGTCCGGAAAAGAGGAAAATCGGGAAAAACTGAAACAGCTTTTTCCAGTGAGTTATCAATACCGTTCATCAAAGTGCGATAAATTTTTGTTCATTTCATGATGACAGCAAGAGGAAGGTTCGCATCAAATAAAAATTTGGAAAAGTCGCCCGGGAAGTAGGAAAATTTAGGAAAACCCGAAAGCGATTTTTTTTCTATTAATGAAAAAATTAATTTCCACGTGGCTGTAAGAGCATCACATGAGTATAGCTTGACAGGACAAGGTTTGTATGAAATAAATTTTTTGGAAAAACTACCGGAAAATTGGAAAATTTTAGGAAAACTGAAAGTGCGTTTTTCAATGTGTTTTTGATTGAATTCAGCACTATAACTAACTATTCGAACGACGGAGAGGGTAATTTTTTATTTTGTTTTGTTCATTATGGTCTTAGAAAAGTTTTCAGTAAAAAAAAAAAAAAAAAAAAAAAAAAAAAAAAAAAAAAAAAAAAGTACAGTTAAAAAGGAAAGTCCCAACCTTCGAACCAAGTTCCTTTTTCAATGTGTTTTTAAATGTACTCAACACTATAATTTGGGAACCGTTCATTCGATTGCGATAAATTTTGATCATTTGACGTTCAACGAAAATGAACGTTGCAATGAACTAAAAATTTGGGAAAGTTACCCGGAAATTTCCAAAATCCAGAAAAAATTAAAAGAGATTTTTCTATGAATTATCAATACCATTCATCTGATTGCGATAAAATTTCACACAATCGACGTTCAAAGCGAGAGGTAGGTTTGATTGAAGTAAAAATTTGGAATAGTTGGGCAGAAAATAGAAAAATTTGTGGAAAACGTAAAGAGCTCTTTTCTTTAGGATATCAATATCATTCGTACGATTGCAATACAATGTTGCACATCTGACGTTCAAAGCAAGATTACATACATATCAGCAATTGCGAAGCATTGTCGGGTCGACTAGATGACCCAGTAAACTTCGTATCACTTACCTCTTAATATAAACCATATTAATTTAAATCATATGTATTTTAGACGTAGTAGCTTTCCGCCCACTATCGATCCAATACTTAAACTATCTGATGATGGCTTTATAAAGCTACCTGGGTTTAAAATACATATGATTTAAATTAATGTGGTTTATATTAAGAGGTAAGTGATACGAAGTTCACTACTTACTGTTGTCTTACATCACTATTTATGGTATGTTAATACAGGTAGCTATTATTGTATGAAACCGAGCCTAGTTACGGCCTTAAACTTACAACTGACTAGTGACTAATTGCCAATGTTTAGAGATCAGTTTTTGACAGTGTATAGTTTTTTATGGCGTTTAGTATTAATAGTAGATTTTTTGTTCTATAAAATACGTCAAAATAGGAAGAGAAAAACCGTTAAGGACTCGGTAAAGCTGAAACACCAGACACAGCTCAAGACACCAACCACCACTTTGTTTTCGGAGAAACTGCTTTCTTGATCCTCCCGCTTATCAGAGACAGTCAACTAAAAATTGTGTCACAATTTTAAGATTTTTTATGAAATGTAGTCTTTAAGTTCTCTGCAAAGTGTGTGAAATTTGCCTTCATATATTCTCTTCAAAAGTATGTGCTTATCACCTATTCGTTTTGCTTACCTTGCGCGAATTTCTGCTCTTTTCTCGTCATATAAGGCAACTGCAGTTTTAATTAATGCATCAACACTACATTTAATGTTTGCCGTTCTCTTTTGTGAACAAATACCGCCGCTATTGCATGTTTAGAACTATTACGTGCAAACGGTGTTTTATTTATTGACGTCTCTTGACGTTCCGTGCAGTGGGAATGCACTTGGACTTTTGACTGTATGTGATGTCAGTGACCTTGACTTGTACCCCCCCCCCCCCTCCTCTCACCACTCGTAATTTATTGAATGTCGGAAATGTAGCGACTTTCTAGGGCTTTTTCATGTTCAAACAAGCGACCGTTTAAGCTCTCAAGTTGGTCACCCTGGTCACAAGTTCGTTTCAGTGTCTCCGGTGTGCAGGAATCAAGCGAGTGGGATGGGTTGCGCTGACTGCACACGGGAACCAGTGAGCACGCCGGACGACCTCGGGATAGCCGCTGTCAAAAAGTGGGACAGCTTTGGTGGCCAACGTTCCACCAGTTCTGTACAGCTTGCCAAAAGGAGGTGATGTGTAAGTTACACGGGCTGGAGCAAAACAGCAATCCCAAAGAAGTGCAGTTCCAAACAGCTGCCGTTGCTGAGGTTACTGATTTGTTTTAAAGTTGTTTGTGTGCATTCGTTGTAATGTTAATACGTATTCTCGAAAATTAATGTGCCGATTTTTTATGTTAATTGGGTGAGGAGGCCAATAAAATTCATACATTCGAAAGGTACTTTATGACAAATGCGCACAAAAGAAAAATTATGTTTCTACGTAGCCGCTATAAGTGGTAAAAGCAAGTCGATGATTTAATTTCCATTAATGTGATGTTACCTTCTACATTACGATTTAAAATCTCCATTAATAGCACACGAGAACAAAAAATAAAAATAATAAAAACCATCTTGCGTGTAAGTTTACGGAGTCGGTGACGATCAAAAGAATCAAAAAATTAGTTTGAGAATATAACCGTAAGACCATATGGTGTAAATTTCCAGCCGCGGTGGAGTAGCCGAGCGGTCTAAAGCGTCTCGCTGCGGAGCGCACGGTTGCTCGCCGTGGAGGTTCGAGTCCTCCCTGGGGCATGGGTGTGTGCGTTTGTCCATAGGTTAGTTTACCTAGATTTAAGTAGTTTGTAAGCTACGGACTGATGACCACGCAGTTTGGCCCGATAGATTTACAGACATTTGAACTTTTTTTTTTATTATTATTTTTTCCACGATTTGCAAAGAATAAAAAACATAGCAGTGGCGAACCCAACAATTTGTAGCTTTTGTACGACGTATCTTAGAAGATAGATTAATGAATGGCAAACCTGGCAAACCTACGTTTCTAGGTTTTAAAGCTTTTGACACTGTTGATGGAATATACTCTTTCAAATTCTGAAGTCTGCAGGGGTAAAATATAGGAAACGGAAGGTTACTTCCAACTTGTACAGAAACCAGAGAGCAGTTGTAAGAGTCGAAGTACATGAAAGGGAAGCATTGTTTGGAATGCTGTTCAAACTGTACATTGAGCAAGCTGTGAAGGAAAACAAGGATTAATTTTGAGAAGGAATTTGAGTTCAGGGCGAAGAAATAAAAATTTTGCGATTCGCCGATGACATTGTAATTCTGTCGAAGACACCAAAGGACCTGGAACAGCAACTGAACAGAATCGACATTGTGTTGAAAGAGCATATAAGATGAAGATTAACAAGAGTAAAACAAGGGAAATGGAATGCAGTCAAATATTCCCAGAAAGCTTTTGACACCGCACCTAACAAACAGCTTTTAATAAAATTACGTGGTTATGGAATATCGCCCCAGATTTGTGACTGGATAGGGGATTTCCTGTCAGAGAGTAATCGATGGTAAGGCAACGACTAAAACAGAGGTGATATCGGGCGTTACACAGGGTAGTGTAACTGTTCCTCTGCTGTTCCTTATTTACACAAACGATTTGGGAGAAAATCTAAGCAGCTCTAATAGGTTGTTTGCAGATGACGCTGTCATTTACCGTCTAGGAAAATCATCTGAAGATAAAAACCGACTTCATAACGATCTAAATAAGGTGGGTTTGACGGAGGACATCAAGCGAGTCCAAAGAAGAGCAGCTTTGTATTGTCACGATACAGGGGAGATAGCTTACTGAAATGATACAGGATCATTACAACAACGGCGTTACGAAAATGATACGGAACCATTACAGCAACGGCGTTTATCGCTACGGCATGGGCTACTTACGAAATTCCAATATTCTCCTGCGAATGCGAAAATATGTTTTTGACTCCGATTAGCGTAGGTAGAAATGATCATCAGAATAAAATACGAGAAATCAGAGCTCGAGCGGAGAGATTCAGGTGTTCTTTCTTCCCTCGCGCTATTCGAGAATGGAATGGGAGATAAATAGTATAAAAGTGGTTCGATGAACCCTCTGCCAGGCACTTAAATGTGGTTTGGTTTGCAGCTTATACCATGTTAATGTAGATGTAGAATCAGGTAATGCTGTAGGTAACGAAACAATAAAGGTGGTAGATAAGTTTTATTACTTGGACAGTGAAATAAAATAAGATGGTTGCAGTACAGAGGATATAAAATGCAGATTGTCAATTCCAAGAAAAGCGTTTCCGAAAAAGTTAAATTTGTTAACATAGAATATTAATACAATTGTAATGAAGTCTTTTGTGAAAGCATTTGTGTGGAGTGTTGCCTTGTAGGATAGTGAAACATAACGATAAATAGTTCAGATTGGAAGAAGATAGAAGCTTTTGAAATGTGGCGTTACAGACGAATGCTGGAAATTAGGTGGTTAGATCGCTTAACTGATATTGAGATACTGAACAGAATTGGGGTATTTCTGGCATACCTTCACTAAAAGAAGGGATCGGTTAGGAGAACACATTCTTAGACAAAAGGAAACGTGATGTAGCATTGGCGGAAAGTGTGCCGGATAAAAATCGCAGAGGGAGACCAAGAGACGAATACAGTATGCAGTTTCCAATAGATGTGGGTTGCCATTCTTATGAAGAGATGAAGAGGCTTGCTCAGGGTACAGTAGGGTGGAAAGCTGCATCAAACCATCCGCCGGACTGAAGACCACAACAATAACTGTACCCAAAAATATCAATTTTCGTTATTTTTCTCTGAAAAGATCCTTGAACAAATGGTGCTTTTATGAGAAGTATGAAGAACACCTTCGACTAAAAGTGCTGTGTAAGAACCAATCAATTTACCCAATTTGGACTGCAGAAATTTTGACAGTGCACTGTAGGATAACTATAGCGTACAGATACTTCTGATATGTATAAAAATTATCAGTAGGCCAAGAGGAATCCAAAACGGTCTACCCTTGATCAATAGAACACGAATATCCGTGCCGAAGATTCGTAATTTCGCGCACGGTTTTATCAGACATCTTAATATCGTCTTCAATCAGAGACTAGGATATCGTCAGGGGTGCCCCAGCGAACTGTGATAGGACCCTATTATTTTCTAACTACCGGTGATCAGAAAGATAATATAAATTTGAAAACTTAATAAAACACGAAATAATGTAGATAGAGAGGTAAAAATTGACACACATGCTTGGAATGGCATGGGGTTTTATTAGGACAAAAAAAAAAAGTTCAAAAATGTCCGACAGATGGCGCTTCATCTGATCAGAAAAGCAATAATTAGCTTAACAAATTAAGACAAAGTAAAGATGATGTTCTTTACGGAAATGCTCAATATGTTCACCATCATTCCTCAACAATAGCTGTAGTCGAGGAATAATGTTGTGATCAGCACTGTAAAGCATGTCCGGAGTTATGGTGGGGCATTGGCGTCGGATGTTGTCTTTAAGCATCCCTAGAGATGTCGGTCGATGACGATACACTTGCGACTTCAGGTAATCCCAAAGCCAATAATCGCACGGACTGAGGTCTGGGGACCTGGGAGGCCAAGCATGACGAAAGTGGCGGCTGAGCACTCGATCAGCAACCACCAAACGACGCGCGCAACAGATCTTTCACGCGGGTAGCAATACTTTTTTTTTCTTTTTGGTTCTAATAAAACCCCATGTCATACCAAGCCTGTGTGTCAATTTTTACCTCTCTGTCTACATTATTCCGTTATTTATTTAGTTTTCTAATTTATATTGACTTTTTGATCATCCGATATATAAATGATTTGCCGGGCAGAATTGTTTTGAGCAGTTTATTATTTTTCTCTGAAACGACTTTATTGTCAGAGGTACTTACAGTTATACACTTCCTGTATAATTGCTCCCATTATTTCTCACCTTTTGTCAAATATCGGGAAGGCGTATTATACCATCTGCGCGTCTATTTGTTACGATGTCTCCGCCGCATGGCATGCGTAATGTCATCTCTGATTGTACCGACAGCTCGCACAGGTTCCTTCAGTTTGGCTCCTGCTGTCAGGGACGTTTTGCATCGCTGGCACTAGGATCTAATGTTCAAATGTTTGTTAAGCTTAAGGGACTTAACTACGGGGTCATCAGTCCCTAAACTTACAAACTACTTATGAACTACCTACAACTAAGGACGGCACAAATATCCATGCCCGAGGGGGCACTCGAACCCCCGACCGTAGTGGCCGTGCAGACCGTGACTGAAGCGCCTCAGTCCCCTCGGCCACCCCGCGGCCGACCCGGCACTAGGAGATTCGGGTACGTCCACCATACTGGTCCAAGTGAGCCCGTCAGGTAACTATCTCTCTGGCAATATCATAGGACCACTGTCAGGATCCGATGACATTAGACATGCCTTTGAGCACTCAATACGGGATATCGACAGAAATAGACGCGCAGATTATACGGGGGGCGAAAGAAAAAACTGCAAAAATAAAAACTAATAACGTGTTTGGGGAAAACCATTTTTATTTTTCGACATAGTCTCCTTTTAGACTTACACACTTCGTCCAACGCTGTTTTGTTGATCCCTTCCGAATAATAGGAAGTGTCCAAGCCTGCAAAATACGTATTAGTTTCTGCAATCATCGTCTCGTTTGAATGAAATCTTCGTCCCATCAGCCATTTCTTCAAATTGTGGAACAAATAGTAGTCCGAGGGAGCCAAATCTGGAAAATAGGGGTGATGTGAAACGAGATAGAATCCCATTTCCAATAATTTTGCGACCATAACTGCTCAGGTGTGTGCTGGTGCATTGTCGTGATGGAAAATAACTTCTTTGTGGGCTAAGCGCCGGCGTTTTTCTTGGAGCTTGGTTTTCAAACGGTCCAATAACGATGAATAATATGCACCAGTAATAGTTTTACCCTGTTCCAGATACCAGATGAGGATTGTCCCTCGAGAATCCCAGAAGACCATCGCCGTAACCTTTCCACCTGAAGGACTGGTGTTCGGCTTTTTTGGTGCAGATTCTCCTTTGTTAATCCATTGTTTAGATTGTTCTTTGCTCTCCACAGTGACGAAACAACGCTTAAACTCCTGTGGATTCTTCCTGGACAGCTGCAAACCTTCCTTGCAACACTTCACACGATTCAAATGTTCAAATGTTTGAAAATATATCGGACCAAACTGCGTGGTCATCAGTCCGTAGCTTACAAACTACTTAAACCTAAGGACAAACACACACACCCATGCCCCAGGGAGGACTCGAACCTCCACGGCGAGCAACCGCACGCTCCGCAGCGAGACGCTTTAGACCGCTCGGCTACTCTACCGCGGCTCACACGATTCCGTTTTTGGACAAGCGTGAGCAATTGCAGCACCCATCTTGCGGATAGGTTTCTCATGTCCAAATGCTTATGCAAAATATTATGTACCCATTCGTTAGAGATACCCACAGCACTAGAAATCTCACGCACCTTAACTCTTCTGTCATCAATCACCTTATCATGGATCTTATCAATGATTTCTGGAGTCATAACCTCCAAAGGAGGTCCAGAACGTTCACCATCACTTGTGCCCATATGCCCAATCCGAAAATTTGGAAACCACTTATAAACTGTTCTAATCGAAGATGCAGAGTCACCATAATGTTTATCCTTTTCTTTAGTCTCTTGAGGTGTTTTGCCTTTCATAAATTAATGTTTAATGACCACACGAAATTCTTTTTCGTCCATTCTTGGACAATCAGTCGACTTCCTTGATTAACACGAATGCCAAACACAAAGAAATAGGCCAATATGGCTGATACTTGCTGTCCGTTCTTTCAAAGATGCTAACTAAACATGATGTCGATACGCGCTGGTGGTGCCATTTCTCGAACTTTGCACAACGACCCTCGTATACGACGCCTTCCTAGACATTTGGCGAACGGCTGTAAATAAAGCAGGTGAAGGTGTGTAACTACGAGGATTAGAACTTATATATTGGCAACACAGCTGTGGAGGCACTAAGCAATTGACTCTGTTATTGTCGTTGATAGCACACGTTGTTGACATACCTACCTTACCTCTCCGCAAATGGACTCGCCCGTCCCACCGGCGTGCGCACAATCGAGGGAAAAATAGCCACTAACGTAACGGTGTCACTCACTACGTTTACATGCAACACATCTTCCGGAAGACGAAAACCGATTTTCGTAAACCGTTTTTCGCCGTCGTGTTTACATGGCATAGTCTGAATCGGATTTCCTAATCCACTTAACATGGCGGCTAAAAAACAGCTGATTCAGTTCCTGATTTAGCACAATCGCTATTTTTCTATATTTAAATACACAGATGTATGTACACTCTAATATTTATACTTTTATTTCACATTAGAAAATACCACTCTTTCCGTATGTGCCGAAAATTCTTAACAAGAAAATACAATCTGACAAGCCAAGAACGCTTCAAAATCGGTTGCGTTTACATGGGTACGAAAATCGATTGTGGAAATGGAAAACCGCTTTTGGGAAGCGGATTTCCAGAATCGGATTTGGAGTGTTTACATGACCATCCAAAAGCGGAATTGGGAAATCGGTTTACGAAATCCGGTTTTGGGAGCCCATGTAAACGGGATGACTATGTTTTCGAAACAGAAACAACGGATTTGGATCAAGATTGAATGTGCCAGAGGCCGTACAGCATGACAGTTTCATCAAGGTGTTCAAGAGGCGTGCAGAGGAATCGGCATTGCCATACAGAACAGGGGCACGTTGGATAAACTCCTTCGACGAAGGTTGGAAAACTGTGGCAGGCATGCATCGGGCAAGTCGTCCTAGCGTCTCTGAAGAAGACGTGCATACTGTTGCCACGTTAATGGACAGTGATCGACGCCAGACGATTCGTTAGCTCGCTCACGAAACCTATTTAGCGCACATGACTGTGCTTCACAATCTGAAGAAACGACTGGGCATGTGAAAAATTGCATCACGACGGGTTCCGCGCATACATGGACAGCAATGCAGAAATGGATGCTTTACGACGCTGCTCGAACGCACTTGGTGCGCTTTGAGCGCAAAGGATAGGCTTTCTTACGCCATACTGTAACACTGCATGAGCAAAAACTGAAACGCCAACCTAACGAATTGTGTCATTATGGGTCGTCGCGAAAGTCGAAAGTACAAATGTTCAAATGTTTGTTAAGCTTATGGGACTTAACTATGGGGTTATCAGTCCCTAAACTTACAAACTACTTATCAACTACCTTATACTAAAGACGGCACAAATATCCATGCCCGAGGGGGGATTCGAACCCCCGACCGTAGTGGCCGTGCAGACCGTGACTGGAGCGCCTCAGTCTTCTCGGCCACCGCGGCCGGCGACGAAAGTACGTCAGAATGCCAGTATGGTGATTCTCGTGTATGTCTGTGATGGTGTTATCCTCAAGCATTACGTTCCTCCTCGTCAGTGTACAGTATTACTGTTCGTTTTTGGAGCATCGCCTGCGACCAGCTTTGCGAAAGAAGCGGCAACACTTTCTGTACAACCCACCCGTCATTTTGCACGACAACGCGCGGGCTCACACAGCGCAAGCTGTGGCTGCTGTGTTCGGTCGATGGAACTGGGAAATGCTGTACCATCCACCATACTCCCCGTTGTGACTCTGATTTGATTCTGAAGACGATTACTTTTGTATCGTTTGTGACTAAATAGTTGTCACTGTTTAAATTCCAACCCTCGTATACGCATGTCAATAAAATTTCAGAGGATAATTAAAGTTCTCATTAACCACAACTTGTAAAATCAAGGAATTTGTACAGGGCCGTCCAAACTTTGAGGATCAATATTATACAGGGGGAAGAAAGGACTAAACAGACAAGGAAAGTACTTCAATCGGAATACTAAAATCGAATTATAATGATTTTAGCATCCATCCATCAAGGACACTCATCTGTAAAACTCTGCATTTACGTACACTTGATATTTGTAAGTTAAGCTATGATCATCAGATTAACAACAGTCGTAAAAGAGATAAAGAAAATGTTCAAAAAGTTAAAAATATCTGCTGACATGCCGCGGTAGTATGGCCGAGTACTTTAAGGCGCGTTGCTGCGGAGCGTGAGGGTACTCCCCGTCGAAGGTTAGTCCTTCCATGGGCAAAGGTGTGTGTGTGTGTTGCCCTTAGGTTAGTTTAAGTTATTTGTATGCCTAGGGACATAACTACATTAGTTTAGTCCCATAGGTTTACAAACATTTCTTCATATCACCTGACACGAGCAGTACTTGAAGGCGTTTACCAAACTAAAAATTGATGCTGTAATGTACGTTTGCCCCTTAGTTATGCTGATGTGGAATTTTACTGAAGTTACTTCAACGTACTGAAATGGAATGGAAAGATACTGGTGTTCCTCTTTCCAGCACGCTATTAGAGAATGGAACGGTAGAGAAATATCATAAAAGCTGTCCGATGAATCCTACGCCACGCACTTAAATGTGATTAGCGGAATATTTATGTAGAAGTAGATGTAGATATTTGACAAGCGCAACATGTTAAAGTGTTGCGTCATTTTCGGTGGATCTGTACTGCAGTAGTCCAGTGTCAGAAGCCGCAGACATCACATTATGAAATGATGCAATAGTAATACTGGATTAATTTCATAACCAGATCTTGCCACACATAAGATAATATAGTTCTCTACTAATGTTAACTGTAGATACCAGAGCGGAGATATAGGATGAAATATGGATTATGTAACGTGACCTGAGTCTTTTGTCAGTCTACAGACGTACGACGTCAATAAGACGTCTGACATACGAGTGCACGTAGTGTGTGCTCTAAGAAATACAATACTGATTCTTCACTGAGCTGGGCTATCGTAGTCTCTAGATTTGCCAACTCGCAAACATCAATTGTACACCAATAAAATTATCCCTACGACTGGTAGAACAACCGCATTTCCGTATTTTAAAATAGTTTTTATGCAGTTTTAGCCAATCGATTTGGGATGTTATCCATGTAAGTACGTAATAGAGAAAGACCTAATGGTCGGATGAGAATATTTAGTTTTCATGTGCATGAGCACACTTCGTTTTTTAGTAAAATCTTAATCTGTAGAAAAAGACGAGTCTCAATGCGAGCCTTACAACGCCGCAAAATTAACAACAAAAAAGGTTTGAAACTCGGCATTGCAGAAATATGATGTATAAGCCATTAGCAGAACTGAATTGGGGTTCTAAATTTTATATCTCCCATTAATTACGAACCTTGTATACGAAAGGGGTACAACTCATCTTCCAGCATTAATCTCTTCGCTGTTATTGGAAGTGTGTATTTAAGACAAGCTGATGAATGGTTATTGTCAGTGCAGGATTTACTTATAAGAAACAGTCAGTTTTGTGCAGAAGTGCTACGGAAGTAGACGTTGAAGAACTCCGCAGCGCCCACTTCGACTTCATCAGCACTTTCGCATGAAGCCATACATCACAAAAAAGTAAGACATGTTACCCAAAACTTTACTGAACACTTTATAAGGTGAATTTTTCAAACATGCTGTAATGAAAAGTATAATCGCTTTTACCACTATGAGGAAAAATCGTGAACGTATAAAATAAATTTTAGAATTTATACAATGATACAATATACAGTGATGGTGCAAAAACAATTTTCATTCTTAACAGAATTAGAAGTTACAGAAGAAGACATCCGCGAAGAAGTGACTGCTTTATGCCAAATATGTCCAGCAGATGTGGACATGATTCTTGTAGGAGAAGTCAAGCATTTTCACCAGTATTTTAAACATAGTCAAGCCCATGGTTCAGCAGAACATGGTAGTCTGACACATCACGATCTGTATAGGCTTATATTTGACGCACGTGTCCAAACAGCATTCTCTAATGTAGAAGCAGTTTTGAGATTGTTTCTTAGTATGATGGTTACAAATTGCTCTGGAGAAAATTCTTTTTCTCAGCTGAAGAGAATAAAAAATTAATTTAGAACAACAATGACTCAAGACAAATCATGTTCCCTCAGTCTCATGTGCATATTCCATATATACAGGGTGAGTCATTTTAAACAATGCAGTGGAATATTTCGTAAAATATGCATTGTACGAATGACACCAAACTTGAACCGCCTTTGCGCCGTGTTGCGGTGCGCGCGGCCTCCGCCGTCGGGGGTTCGATTCCCCCCTGGGGCATGGATGTTTGTGTCGTCTTTAGTATAAGGTAGTTTATACGTAGTTTGTAAGGGACTCATGACCCCGTAGTTAAGTCCCTTAAGCTTTACAAACATTTGAATTTGGATTCTACAAAATCAAATGTTAGTATAGCTTACGGGACTTAACTGCGGGGTCATGAGTCCCTTACAAACTAATTATGAACTAACTAATATTAAGGACGGCACAAATATCCATGCCCGAGGGGGGATTCGAAACCCCGACCGTAGTGGCCGTGCAGACCGTGACTGGAGCGCCTCAGTCCCCCCCCCCCCCTTTTTTTCAGATAGATCTATGTTTTGTGGTCGTTCGTTCAGGTTGTTCTTGTCTGTTCATTGCATATTTGGCTCAGCTTTTTTGTTACAGAGAGCGTTTAGCCCCTGACCGGGTGCCCTGAGTCACGGCGCCCGGCACTCCCCTCGGCCACAGCGGCCGGCTGGATTCTACAGCTCCAAAAAACACCCATGGCTTTTTTTTTAGACTCATGATGGATAGCGTCGTAATAGCATGAGGTAGTATTTGCCATAATACCAATATTCCACATTGTCCCACCGCCCTGTCCTCTGCGGGGTTAGGAGGAATCACTTTTGATATCATTGGGTAGCGTTCTGAAGCAAACTGATAATGGTTTGCCTTTATTGTCATGTCTATACTCCGTTCACCGAAACGAAAAACGGGCTGTAAACACAACGAGGCGCGTGACCAGGGGTGGACAAAACGGGGCCGGCCGCGGTGGCCGAGGGGACTGAGGCGCTTCAGTCACGGTCTGCACGGCCACTACGGTCGGGGGTTCGAATCCCCCCTCGGGCATGGATATTTGTGCCGTCCTAGTTCGTAAGTAGTTCATAAGTAGTTTGTAAGTTTAGGGCCTGATGACACCGTAGTTGGGTCCCATAAGCTTAACAAACATTTGAACATTTGACAAAACGGGGGCGCTTGCTCAGTGTCGCCTCATCCGCTCAGTTGTAAAGCCGTTGTGTGAATTGTATGGCGTTGATATTATATGCTGACTGTAAAATTCATCTCAAAGGACCAGCTGCTAAATAGTGTTTGTAATCACATTCAGCAATCTTAGTCTCCGTGACTCTTTCTCTCTCTCATTGGTATCACGTAGGAGTAAATTCATTATGTCATCCTCCATTTTGAATCCACCTAAGAAGCAGTCACAGAAGAAATCATCAAGTTTGTCAGAGAAACTGTAGTTCTTAGTGTGTAGAAAACGGAGCTATGGTGTCCAGAACAATGACCGATGCTATTGTGAAAAACGGCCGCATCTACTGCCATTGGACGTTCCTCATTGTATCGGGTGGCAAATCAATACAAAGCCACACATTCCTTGAAGTCTGCCAATAAATAAATAAATAATCACAACAGAAGTTTCTAGAAAGTAATGATGACTTTTAAATAAATGTGATGCGAAGAAAAGTACGCCGGCCGCGGTGGCCGAGGGGACAGAGGCGCTCCAGTCACGGTCTGCACGGCCACTACGGTCGGGGGTTCGAATCCCGCCTCGGGAATGGATATTTGTGACATCCTTAGTATTAGCTAGTTCATAAGTAGTTTGTAAGTTTAGGGACTGATGACCCCGTAGTTAAGTCCCATAAGCTATACAAACATTTGAACATTTTTTTTTTATTTATTTATTTATTTTTTTTTTTTTTTTGAAGAAAAGTACACGGATGTTACTTTTGTAACGAATTGCCAACAATTGACAACGTGCTTGTTGTCGTAAACGAATATGGAGGTTTCGGTAATTCTCAGGAGCCCACATTTATGTAATTTAAAAAATCTGTTTTAAATATGTTCTGCTTTTAATATCACTGCTATGTAACAAAACACACAGCGACGTTACACCTGAAACAGATGAGGCGACATTGAGCGAGCGATCCCTTTTTGTTCACCCCTGATCAAGCGCCTCGGTGAGTTTACAGTCCGTCTCTCGTTTCGGTAAAGGGAGTATAGGTAATGTACTTTTATAGCAATAGGGCAAATACAAACATTATCTCTTACGACTACAGTGCCATCTATCGCGAATAGAAAAAAAAAAAAACGTTTCAAAGAAGCCATGTCCGATTTGGACCTTAGAATCTGAAAAAAAGAAAAAAATGGAATTGGAGTTCCCATTTTAGGATTTCACACTTGGCCCCACCTTGTCCCCGCAATAGGAGGAGACATTTCAACTTTAGTATCATTCGAAAGCTCCCTTGAAAATATTTAGGTTTTATTTGGAGCTTTTTTTCGTACAATGCATGTTTTACCAGATATTCCACTGCATCATTTAAAATGCCTCACCCTGTAAAAGTGCTAAAATGACCAGTCAGTGCCTTTCCTCAGTACGGATACACATCAGGTCCGAAATCTTACAGAAATGGGCGAAATATCATTAAGTAATAAGTGAAAATGAACAGCCAGCCGCAGTGGCTGAGCGGTCTGCGGCGCGCCAGTCAGTCTGTACGGCCTCTACGGTCGGGGAGTTCGAATCCCCCCTCGGGCATGGATGTTTGTGTCGTATTCAGTAGTTCATAATTAGTTTGTGAGTTTAGGGACTGATGACGCCGCAGTTAAGTCCCTTAAGCTTAACAAACATTTGAACTTCTTCTTCTTCTTCTTTTTTTTTTTTTTTTTTTTTTTTTTTTTTTTTTTTTTTTTTTTCATGTACAGAGCACTACTTAGTGGTGTGTGGATAAGTTGACGATTTGAGTCTGGCAAGAGGTGTCCTAGGATAGCCCGCGTAGTAGATTTCTTTTTGTGGGGATATCTAAAGGATCGTGTTTATGTTACTGAGCCCACATCCCCTGATGATCTAAAACGGCGCATCGAGGACGCATGCTGCTCCGTCACACCGGTGATATTACATCTCGTCCGCAGATCCTTTCGACGGCGCATTGCATTATGCATTAACGAACATGGACACACATTTGAACATCTCATATAAATCGACTTCCCACCGCCATAACATCCATCACCCACCACACAGCCATGTATTATGTACAGCGTGTGGTATCTGCCCCTGAAACTTTGAAGGGTTGTAGCTCCTAAAATAACAGTGATAGGAATGCAGTTTAAATTTATTTGGACGCAGCTGGTTTCAACGAGTCCAATGCACGATAGAAAAAAACTATTGTTCCATTTAAAAATTATGTCTTTGTGCTGTAACTCTTTGGAAAATGATACAATAAACTATGTTCATAGCTCCGCAGAAAGTGTAACATTTCTTGTGTTGACCTACCGCATTAAAATTTCCCGCCACCTATTATTTTATAAGTTACAGAGGCAAACACACTTAGTGAAACACCCTGTATGTATATATATGTACACGCCATTCAACCTCTGTTTGATTCAGTGTCCAGGCGTATCAAGGCCATTATTACGGGCAGAGGTGGTTGTTCTGGGTATTGATTTATCAGGATCTATGCACCCAAATTGCGTGTAAATGTAATCACATGTCAGTTCTAGTATAATACATTTGTGCAATGAATACCCGTTTATCATCTGCGCCGGCCGCGATGGCCGCGGGGACTGAGGCGCTTCAGTCACTGTCTGCACGGCCACTACGGTCGGGGGTTCGAATCCCCCCTCGGACATGGATATTTGTGCCGTCCTTAGTTGTAGGTAGTTCATAAGTAGTTTGTAAGTTTAGGGACTGTTGACCCCGTAGTTAAGTCCCTTAAGCTTAACAAACATTTGAATTTTTATCATCTGCATTTCTTCTTGATGTAGCGTGTATATATATAAAGGTAAAGCGGTCAACAAACCGAAGAATGGATTGAACACCACAGTGCTCTACTAGGCATGGTCCTGTTTGGAGGTGGTACGTCGTTGCCTTCCTCCGACCTTCGAACTGACTTGCCCAGCCAGTTATAGGGGGACCTACAGTTTAACGTGGGTCCCGAGTCAAGGTGCTACTCTATATTTTTCAAATCAGCAACATTGCCAGAGGTGAAAGAAGTGGATAGTGACAGATAAAAATCAAAAATATTTGTATAGTCTATGGGACTTAACTACGGGGTCATCAGTCCCTAAACTTACAAACTACTTATGAACTACTTACGAACTAGGACGGCACAAATATCCATACCCGAGGGGGGATTCGAACCCCCGACCGTAGTGGCCGTGCAGACTCAGATAAAAATCCTAGGATCTGGCGGGGTATACGTTGATTGTAACACAATGTTATGATCATTAAGGTAAGGCACAAATCCAAATTGGGCAGGAAATAAGAAGCAAATAAGGAAGTCGTCAGTATTTCAATCTTTTACTTTTGAAATTTTGATCTAAATAGATAAGTGACGCTCTTATATGTCTCTCATAACATCATCGGTCGCCTTCACTTAACACCTCAGCAGCCACGTTTCAGTTTACACATCTGTTTTGACAGACTCATGGTCGGGAGGAAGGCAAGTGGCAGACTTCAGTGCACTGATCGTGTGCCGGAAAAATGAAGTCCAACTGCTAACAAATCACTTGAGTTTGCAGGGCCCATATCGTACAGGACGAATACGGAATGTTGGTACAAAGAAGGGCGGTACGACTGGACACAGATTTGACTCACGTAGACACTGATAAACGTGAATTGGGAGACGCTTGAAGATGGAAGCCTATTTATAAAATTGGAGAACCAATATTAAGTATTTAGAGAAATTCTTCAACACTGTGCGTATTGCTCCCTTGAGGACCGCACAGACTAATTGGCGGAACATCTGAGGTGAAACCTGGCAAATATCTCGCATAAATTTCCAGGTCATCTTATACTTTTATGCGGTGATTTTTAACTTGCTGAATATAAATGGGATATTCGAATGTTGAAGACGGATGGTAGAGACACAGAATCGAGTGAAATTGCTGTAAGTGCTTTATCCAAATTCACCTTGAGAAATTGAACGGAAAACCTACTCGTGCAGAAAACAACTTAGTCCCGCAGGTGACAAACAGACCCGAACTTTTCGATTCAGTTGGCGCAGAACGGGAAATCGTTGTTGTTGTTGTTGGGAGTTTAAGGGGACTAAACTGTTATCAGTCCCCTAGGAATCAGTGCCCTAATGCCGTTACATCATCTCTGAATACGGGTCTGTTGTGAATACGAAGAAGGGAAGGAAGGTCTTTGTTTTCAAGAGCGACATAAGACAGATTTCAGAGTTCCTGACAGCTCAACAAGAAAGTTTCGCCTCCAGAGTCGATAATGTTGAGCATCAATGTCGTAGTTCAGTAGCATTGTACAATATGCTTCAGATACGTATGTGACCAGTAAAAATGTGTGAGATTGGAAAGAGCCACCATGGTTTAACAAGCTATTTAGAAAACTGCAAAGAAACTAAAAAGAGCTTAACTGCAAATTTAAACATATCGAAAGCTTCGCAGACAAGCCAAAACTAAACGATCTCAAAATCAGCGTAAGGAGGCTTATGTGTGGTGCATTTAATGAATCAGAGAGTTAAGATCCATGTATCGATTTAACAGAAAATCCTGACAAGTTTTGAACTTACGTTAAATCTGCGAACTTATCAAAAACCAATGGCAATGGAAAATTATGCCAAAATTAGCGTAAGCCATTTGGGAGGTATTCATTGACTTTGAGAGCAATATTTTGTGTACCGACTTGGCAGAAAATTATAAGAAATTTTGATGCTATGTCAATCGGTTAACGGGGAGAAAAATGGATTCCAGTCGCTCTGTGACATAATGGCGCTGAAACAGAGGATAACACACAAAAGGCGGGAACATTAAATGTCATTTTCAAAAGCTGTTACACAGAGGAAGATTGCTCGGCAGTTCCTCCTCTAAACTATCGCACGTACAACAATATGGCGGCTATTGAAGTGTGAGAGGGATAGAAAAGCATTTGAAATTGATCTGATGTGAAAATACCTATGGATCTGATAGGATGCCAATTCAAATCTACCGGGTGATCAAAAAGTCAGTATAAATTTGAAAACTTAATAAATCACGGAATAATGTAGATAGAGAGGTAACAATTGACACACATGCTTGGAATGATATGGGGTTTTATTATAACCAACAAAAAAGTTCAAAAAATGTCCGATAGATGGCGCTTAATCTGATCAGAAAAGCATTAATTAGCATAACAAATTAAGACGAAACAAAGATGATCTTTACAGGAAATGCTCAACAATAGCTGTAGTCGAGGAATAATGTTGTGAACAGCACTGTAAAGCTCGGTGAGGCACTATCAGTTCCAATCGTAAGATTCATTAGAAGGCCAGTTTTGTTTAAACAACTGTATTACAGCACCGGTGCATACACTGTTACCGAAATAGTCAACACCAGATTAATCGAGAGTAAAACCTATGACCTAGAAGGATTTTAGTAGTGAGAGCTTGTCATCTGCTGCGACTCTCATCAATGTTTTTACTCCGTCATCTTTTTAACTTTTTTGTTTTGTTCTAATAAAACCCCATGTCATTCCAAGCATGTGTGTCAATTTTTACCTCTCTATCTACATTATTCCGTGATTTATTAAGTTTTCAAATTTATACTGACTTTTTGATCACCCGGCATACGTAGTATGCGAAGAAATTTGCCCCTCTTCCAACATCGGTGTACTAAAGGTCTCTATAGGAGCGACAGTGCGGGACTAAGGCTGGGAGAGGCAGCAAAACAAGATGAGCCTCCCCCCGTCAACTTGGAAATTAGGTCTATTACGAAAAAAAGTAATTTTTAAGATTTGGAGGCCCCATCAGGACGAGAGACACAGGAAAGTCTAAAAGTAGCTTTCGTTCAGGGGGCTCGAAATCTCGAGAGTCCAAGGGCACTAATAATAATAATAAAAAGTTCTTTCGAGGTATTTGGAGCTCCCCCCCCCCCCCCCCCCCAAGACGAGAGGCCTGGGGCTGTCCGCAACCTCCGCGTCGATTTTATAAAGCGTCCAGACAGTTGACTGTTAGAACTTTTCGCTGGGTCGAGAAGATGGCATTACCAGGATGGAGGATTGTGGTTATGGATCTGGGCAAGAAGATTGTTTAAGTGTTCTAAAAGAGAAGATACGGTATTTACAAAGTGCGCCGTTGTACAGTGCGTCGCTCCCATTCATATGGTCCCAGCTAACGTATGCTTTTAGAGATTAGTTATTTTGCAATTTGATTGCTTGGGTATTAAGAGAACCCAAAAATTGACCGCTCTCTCGGACCGAGAAAAGCTTATACGCTATGTCTATCTGTAAATTACTTGTAGAGTCGAGCAAGGAGCTATATTTTTTTAGCATTCCAGGACTTTATTCTCCACAGACGTAGATAACGCCTACGTTATTCCACAAGTCCTAAGAAGAAGGGTAAACGAAAATTGGGTTATATGGCGAAGACAAAGGCTTTAAAGGAGGCTATTGCATATGTGCAAGCCCGGTTTAAACAGATAGTATGGAGAAATCTAGCTACGATTACGTCTTAAAAAAATATTTCTTTTTTACACTAAACAGGCGGGGGGATTTGTCTCGAATCGTTGTATTGGCGGAAATTAACGGAACACACGACAAACGTGTTTGTATTGTGTCACTCCCATCCATTCATAAAAAAGAGCAGGTTATGATCGATGTATGCGGGCGTTCGGTGCGATATTAGTGTTTGCGAACATTACGTTGCATGTACTCAGTTGTACTGTAACAAACCAAAAAGTATAGACACTCCATGTTCTATATAGGATCAGGTGTTGCGGTGTGTAGGTTAGCATCTTCGTTTGCGGTAGACATCTACTTGTAATTAAAATAATAAATCCTAGTTCGGATTAGTGGAATGATAAGATGTCACAAGAAAGGAACTTGGAGTAGGAATTTTGTGGATAAAGGGCGCGTCGAACTTATTTATTTATTTTTTTACGTATTTATTTTACGTATACTTTAGTGTAGGCGGTCGGAATTCGGTAAATTATTTTACGTATTTTTTTATTTTTTATTTCGTCTCTCCGTTGCACAATAGTGTTTAAATGTCTTCTGGGGCGCTGGAATATCGGTGTTTGACCTTCGTCAGATAAATGTAGTTTGCATCGTAACAGGACATAAAGATTCCTTAGATGGGTATACGCAAGAAGATGTGTACTGCTGTAGCAAGGAAATAAGAGGTAAAATTAAACTACCCGAATTCTCGGATGGCGCATCTATACCTCGATCTAAGGAAACGTAACAGAACAAGATCGCTAAAGAGAGAGAGAGTGTTAAATTTAGAAACTTTCGGCCTGCCTCAGTGTCAGTGCCATTAAATAAATGCAATGCGCGCTATCCTTGTCAGAGTGGTGCGTCTGCAGAGGTCTTGCGAAGAATGTTTTGATCATTTGGAGATGTAACTTTGGTGTTTTCAAGAGATTTTTCTTTAAGCACTTAGCATATGTAGCCTGCCGAGAGAGCGCTCTGCGTTCTGGACGATTGTTAACGGTGCTTGCAGATGTATATTTATAGACGTTGTGCTAAATGTCATTGACGATTTTCGTTATTTCCACCAGTAAATTGGAATTTTTGTATAAACAATATACCGTCTTCTGCTGCTGCTGTTGTGTTATCGAAAGAGTGGTTGACATACAAGTTGGTAGCGTTTGTTACCGATACATTCCGTTTGATGGCTGTTGCTTGCATCGTCTAAACGAAGAGATATAGCCGGCCGCGGTGGCCGAGGGGACTGAGGCGCTCCAATCACGGTCTGCACGGAGACTACGGTCGGGGGTTCGAATCCCCCCTCGGGCATGGATATTTGTGCCGTCTTTAGTATAAGGTAGTTGATAAGTAGTTTGTAAGTTTAGGGACTGATGGCCCCGTAGTTAAGTCCCATAAGCTTAACAAACATTTGAACATTTGTTTTAAGAGATACTTTTATTTTGCTTATAGATCTAAGGTTGCGATCGAGTTCCGAAATGGACCATTTCTTTTCTTTTGGTTAGTCCCGAATGTTTGGCTCTGGTTAGAATTGTTTTTGGACATCGAAAGAGTATATGTTACGATGGATATGTAGGTTTGTGGCGTTCGTTCCGTTTATTATCTAACCTGCGCTATTATTAAACACGTCTGTCGGCTGTTGTATTTGTAGTCTATGCGAAGAGCATGGAGAGAGATGGGAGTGTTTGCGCATCGATAAATTCTTACTTGCAAATTTTGCATACGAATTTTAATATTTTACTACAAGCTGTAGTATACGGTTATTTTTTTTTTCCAGAGACCAACTAAACATTTCTGTTTAAAATTGTTTTTTAGATTACACCGAAATTCTTGTTAAAAATACATACAAAGAACAATATGTTAGCTTTATTTTTTCCGAGAATAATAAACGGCGGAAATTGTTACACAGGTTGTCAGAATTAAAAATTTTATTTGCGAATACAAAAAAATCGAGATCTGGCGTACGGATCGCTGTGGCGTGCTTGATTGATCGATTTTTCCAGGGAATCCAAAACAGTCTTGGTCCAACCCGCCACAGCCCGCACCGAAATTAAGTTTATTGTGTGGTATCGCTCCCTGTATATATAGTAAAGCCAACTAATGCCCTTATTTATTAGACACAATTTCTTCGGGTCTGGTTGTCCCAAATATCTATGCCTTTTATTCCCCAATGCAATGCATTCGAAGATTAGATGTGATGCAGTTTCATCACCGTCATCACAGATCCTACATTTAGGGTCCTCTTCTGTTATTCCCATTGTACGTAGGTGTTTTTTGAAATTCCCATGGCCTGTCAGCAATCCAACCATGAGTCTAATCTCCCTCCTGTTCAGACCGAGGATTGCAGAGCTTCTTTTAAAACATGGCTTTGGCATCATTATCTTGCCATGTTTTTGTTGGTAGACTTTGGTCCAATATTCTACGTGCTGTCTTCTGAGCCAGTTACGTAGCTCCAATTTGATCATTGCCTTGGTGATTGTCAGGACAGGTTCCGGTCCAATAAATGGAGTCTCTGCCCCCATCCTGGCTAATATTTAGGCATGTTCGTTGCCACTGATCCCCGAGTGGCCAGGGACCCACAATAGGTTTACTCTATTGCTTTCCCCTAGCTCCACCAGAACCCTGCAACATTCTGCAACAATTTTAGACCTTGTTGCAGGAGCTGCCAGTGATCTCAGGGCTGCCTGGCTGTCTGAATAGATATAGATGCTATTATCTTTATAGCACCTAAGCAAATTCTCCTCCACACACGCCCTGATGGCAGTGAATACTGAGGCCAGTTTCCCTAGAGAGATGACGCCCTCCAGTGTTGGCTGCACCCCATATACCCCGGCCCCGGCGTGCTTAATAAATATGCAATTTAATTGCCTGCTGACCTGGCGGAGTGCGATCGCCGTAAGGCTGCGTTTATTGACAGCGGTGCCTCCGCGGCGGGGCAACCGCTGTGATTTGGCGGAGGCACCGCTCCAACTTTAACAGCACGCGGGGCAGCCACAGCTGCCCGCGGGGCCCTGTTCCTGCCTGCTGGGGGTAAACAGTGGTGCCACCTGTTTTATCAGTTAGTGAGAGCTCGCCTTCTGCGATGGACCCTGCAGTGCTGTACTGCGTTTACCTTGTAGGAAAAGCGAAGAAACGTAAAACGAAGAGATGGAATGTGCACCCTATCAACAGCTTTAGACACATTGATGGTGTGTTCCGATATTTATACGGAAAATTCTTTAATTTTCATCGAATGTCAACCAAATCCTTTGATGAGCTGTCGCTGAAAGTTCGCAGTTGTATATCTGCGAACCAAGAATTATTTCAGGGTCTGTGCTTTTCTACAGAGGAGATGCTATCTTTAACTATCTTTAACTCTCAGGTAAGACAGTAAGAATTATTCAGGCTGGGGGGATGGCAAATTGCGCCCGCTGAGGCATTCTGAAGGGTCTAAACTGTTTCCCCTTAATATTCTGAATAAATTATTATAGAATTTACATGTAAATCTGCAATGTTTACGGAACTGTGAATGAACAATTACATCGAAAATTTCAAGTAATAAGCCCTCACAGTAGCAGTGTGCACTTAAGCACGAACAGCACTCTCACTACCGGAACAGCTGTGCTACATCTGGGCCGGCCGCGGTGGCCAAGGGGACTGAGGTACTCCAGTCACGGTCTGCACGGCCACTACGGTGCGGGTTCGAATCCCCCCTCAGGCATGGATATTTGTGCTGTCCTTAGTCTTAGCTAGTTCATAAGTAGTTTGAAGGCTTAGGGACTGATGACCCCGTAGTTAAGTCCCATAAGTTCTACAAACATTTGAACATTTTGCTACATCTGGTAGGGCGGCACAGTTGTCAGCACTGCCGTATGGCGCACGGTTCCGCCACGCGCACCGAACAGCCCCATTAGCTGCCGTGTAAAGAGACGCCGCCGCGGCACCGCACAACCGCGGCAGTTTGGAAGTGCAGCCACTGGTGTTTTGACTCCGCGGCGGACGAGCGGAGGGGCCGCTACCGCAACTGCGCCTATAAACGGCTCCTACGCTGCCTTATGAGAAACCGCGCACTACCAAACCGCCGAGATTCCACCGCCGCGGTGCAACCGCGGGCTATAAACGCGGCCTAAGAGTGCAGTACTCCCCTGTCCTGGGTGTAGGGGTCGGCTGGCGGGGGCGGTGTTGTTTACAGATGTCGATGCGGTCAAGACAATCGTCGCGGTATTGTTCGTTCTGTCCTCGCAGGTAGGGCGGGTCGCAGCATCCTTTGAGAAGCGGTCGCAAGCGTGGGAGGAGGGGGCCTCGGCAGTGGTGGTGGCGGCGGCAGGCAGGTGCGTGGCTGGGGGCGCCATACAAGTAGGTGTCAATCATTCCTGGCGACGTCCTTTGAGAAGCGGTCTGGCAATTGGCTGAGCGAATAGCGTGGCGGCTTTGGCTACGTGTGTGGCAAAGGGTGCGAGTACACACATGTCGAGGGGTCGAGAGGTCTGGACCTGTCGGAGGCGCCGTGGGGTGGGGGGTGGGGGGGAGCTTTGTGTCGGTCAGGTGTGTGGCCGAGGGTGCGAGTTGTGACGATACTGCTGGACTTCTCATCTCCATGTTATTGTACGATATCGTCTACGTCGGACCCGCAATCGTGTGGTGTAATAGTGATATATCTTGCGTGTGAAGTTACAAACGAAATTACCAGTCTAGGAATCAGTTTAGGACAGTCTCTCGGTGATACTGTGATCAAAACAAGTGATAGATTTCATTAATTGAGAGATTTGTATAAGATGTTTCCAGACAGATCTATAAATAATACTCTTGTTATCGTACATTATTTCAATAAATAGATAGAAGAAGGGTACAAACTTTTGTAAACCATAAAGACATTGAAATAAATAGCATTGTATATTTGTTAGGCTCATAAACAAGTTGTATTGACCAGCTAATTGTGTTAATTAATGTAATAGTCGAAATTCCTATATTGTATTTCTTTGTACATATTGACTGACGTGAGATTTTGAACCTATTTTCAGAATGGCCGAGATATGTGATAGTTCAGTATATGTTAGGAATATGTATGATGTACTCGTTAACTAATTAATTGACATTTAACATTTTGGTTTCTTGTCAAACAAAAAGTAGTGTGATTAAGTCTTAAAACGATATGTGGCTTGTACAATTATTGTATTATAGTTTTCATTTTATATTGTGATTATTTTTGTGTACATGAAATGTTTTCTTTGTGTGTTTGTTCTTTGTAAATTAGTATATTCAATTGTTATGAACAATGCATAATGTAAGGTCATTATTTCCGATGTTATATATTTGCCTCACCGCCTTGCGTGAGGGAGTTCGAGTTCTGGCTTTCGCAAAGTGCTTTGGAATCTATGTCAGTCTGTGTTGTTGTTGTTGTTGTATACAAGTTTGAATTTGTAATGTTTTGGTGGAGGAGCAGCTAAGTATCTTGTTTGGAAGTGGTGGAAAGGAACTGTGATTAATTAAGTAGAATATAGTAAATATTTCAGAGTACAGACATGTCGATGGGGTGGCGGTTGTCAATCATCCTTAAGTTCATTATGGAGGAGTCCTTTGATTAGCGGTCAGCCAAGTAGCGTCGATAAGAATCAAAAGGACCTAAATGTACACTGTCAATCATCCTGTCCTTCTGGGAAAACCTGTCAATCATCCTGTTCAAATGTTCAAATGTTTGTTAAGCTTATGGGACTTAACTACGGGGTCATCAGTCCCTAAACTTACAAACTACTTATGAACTACTTACGAACTAGGACGGCACAAATATCCATGCCCGAGGGGGGATTCGAACCCCCGACCGTAGTAACCGTGCTGACCGTGACTGGAGCGCCTCAGTCACCTCGGCCACCGCGGCCGGCCAATCATCCTGTGGTGGCATCCTTTGATCTGAGGTCCGGCAATTGGCCGAGCGTCTGGCGTCGATGACACTATCGTCGACGGGCGAATCTCAGTGGTCTTCAATCCCTATTACCTTACTACTGACATTGTTTGGATCGACAAGTTACTCGTCTTAAGAATCTGTATGTATGAGAACTGTGCCATATGATTTATGAATTCAGTGAGGAAAGCTTTTTATGTGGTATGGTTATGATGACTGCCTGATGTCATGACATCTTTTAATAATCAAGAGTATACACATGCGAGCTGTAAAAGATGTAAATAATATATAACTGGAAAGTCTGGTAATATGTTTTTTATTATTTTTACGAAGAAACATGAATCTTTGCTACTATAGTCTGATTTAAACTAGTTGTCACTTGACAGGCAACGGGCCGCACGGCTCCTGCCAGCCATAAACCAATGGGTGGCCGGCGCGGTCGGGTCCCACTGTGTTGCCAGTTCCGTTCCCCTGCGCGCTGCCCAAGGCATGTGGCAGCCAGTCCTCAGTGAGCCGTTGTAGACGTGCGAGTGACAGATTTGCGTGGATTTAGCTTTGCGTGCTTTGCCATGTGCGACGAAAGTAGTCAAAAGAGAGGAAGACCGAGGCTGCACTCACCTCGGAAACTTCCACAAAGTGGCGGACATGGCGTCGTTATACGAAGTCAGGCGCGTGAATATGTGTGTTCTCTAAGGGAGTATTTTGAGCGAGAGAGGGATGCACGGGGGCCTCTTGCTCCTTTGGATAAAGTGGTGGAGCGAACTGCAGCTGCTCTGCAAATCAGCGAACGATCAGTGATAAGGATCTGCAAGGAGAAATTCGCAAAAGAAGACGCAGGTGAATCATCTAAGTTGGAGACACCTGGGAAGAAGAGGCGGCTCGAGAAGAGAGTAACAAAACTCGACTCGTTTCAGGAAGATGCGATTCGACGGCAGATATACGCATTTTATTCGAGGAAGGAGTATCCGACACTCAAAAAACTACGTGCAACTCTCGTAGCAGCGGACCTGTTTGAAGGCAGTAAATCGTCCTGGTTACGAATCGTGAAAATGTTAGGTTTTCGCTATAAATCTATTTCTGGAAGAAAGTTATTAATGGAACGGCAAGATATTGCAGCTTGGCGATGCCGCTTTCTTAGAGAATTAGTAGGGACTAATTTTGACGATATCGTTTGGCTTGATGAGACATGGGTGAATGCAGGACACACTTTAAAAGAAAGGTTGGACGGACGATACCATCAACGGTAGTGTGGCAGCCCCGATAGGCAGAGGAAAGAGAATAATTGTAGCGCATGCCGGAAAGTCAAAAGGTTTCATCCCGAATTGTCTGCTTTTATTCAGTTCAAAGAAGACCTCCGACTAGCAGGAAAAGATGAACCACAATACTTTCGTGCAATGGTTTGAAGACTCTGTGCTTCAAAACTTAACGAAGAGATCTATAATTATTATGGATAACGCTCCATACCATTCATTTATCCAGGACAAGGCACCCACAAAGGCAACGAAGAAAAACGACATTGTTTGCTGGCTACTGAAACGTTAGATACAGTTCGACAGCAATTTGACAAGGGCGGACTTATTAGAACTTGTATCACAACACAAGCCAAAGAATCCCATTTACATTGTGAATGAAGTAGCCAAAAAATACGGGCATAAAGTGCTCAGATTGCCTCCCTACCATTGCCACTTTAACGCAATAGAGCTGATTTGGGCACAGGTTAAACAGCATATTGCTGTAGAAAATAGAAAATTTACATTAACTGAAGTGGAACGCCTGTTGAAAGAGGCAGTTGAAACAGTGACACCAGAAGACTGGCGAAAGGTAGTGCATCATGTGAAAGGAGTGATTCAGGAAGCCTACAACAATGCGTCGAAGACTTAATAATATCCGTCAATACAAGCAGCGACACAGATAGCTCCAGTGACTCTGAATTAAGCGGTGTTTTCCCGTTGTCTGATTAGTGTATAGTTTACGTACTGCCAGCAAATAATGTGTTTGTGAATTTATTTAGTTTAACATCTCATTCTTGTTGTGAGACTAAAAATTACTGTTCAGCCAGTTCCCATCACCTCCGAATGGTAAGTTACACTACGTTTTAATTACAATTTATTTTTGTAGACACTAAGATGTTATTCAATGTGTAGACACTAAGATGCTATTCAATGTGTGTAATAGTTTTCGAGATCTGCAATGAAAAGAAGGAAAATTTTCCGGACGCGAAAATCTCGTACTTCAATAGCCCATGTAAAACTGGCGCTAAGTAAAATAAAGAAAATATTTTTTTTGTACTTAGAAATATCACTGAGATTGATACTGTATGTAAATTTCTAAATTTTTACGTAAATTTTGTAGGACATAGAGATTTTAAACATCATACTTGTTACGAGTTCAATATTGATATAGATGCGTAAAAACGTAGTTTTCAGAAATTTATATACCGGAAACCCAATGCACTACGAAAACTTTTAAAGATTCGTTGCCAAGCGTGCTATTTTAGCAATGAATGGAAAAAAACGTATTGTTGTGAGAGCAATAGTTTTTAAGATATGAAGTGATAAGTTTGAAGCTGTTAGCGAACTAGAAAAATTTCTATAGTTTCAAACAAATAAACGTAGCTCTTGCCCTAATTAAAATCAAGAATAGATTTTTGACATAGTGTGAGACTTTATAGATACGTACATCGTGTGTGAATTTGAAATTTTTTACTCGATTCTTGTAGAAGATAGAGGCTTTACAGCGATTTCTATCGGCGCGTGGAGCGATGCGCGATGCGCCTGCCGCCAGCCAGTACTTGACGTGACAACGCTGCAGCTTTGGCCCGCAAACGTCAAGTGACAACTAGTTTAAATCAGACTATACATTAATGCCGGTCACACTGTCCGTAACATCACAACATGTCAGATTATGTCAAAAATTCCTTTGTGCATTTAAAATGGCAACATTAATACTGTCCACGATTGGATCGTCAAGACACATCACGTCACATCAAGGTTTCTAGGGACAATAATTTTGACAGAATAGTCGTTTACTAACATTGGAAGTTAACCAGTTTTCATGGCACTCAATTGTGATGTTGTAAGGGATTACATGCAATTGTCTCTTCTTAATGTTTATTTTATTACTATATTTTGTTTTAGTAGTAAATTGCAAATGTGTCATGACGACTTGGATATATTTTCTATGAACATTCTTCCAGAAGCGAGATCATGTATTTGAAACAAATGGTGTAAGTTTGACAATACTAACAGAACAGGTGTGATGTCTACACTATGTATAAAAAAATTGAAAGTTCATTAAATAACATTTTAACAGATAAGGTCATCTCAAATGAAGGATAAAAACACAAACTGCTGAAACATTTTTGTTCAGCTGTGTATTGTATTAGGCTCATCGGCAGTTTTAGTGATAAACATCTAAGTAAATTAACTTACAGTACCTACTTCCATTTAGGGCATTTGTATGGCTTCATATTTTGGGGTAATACATCACTGAGTAAAAAAGTGTTCATTGCACAAAAGCGTTTTGTTGCAATAATTGCTAGAGCCTATCCACGCTCATTCTGCATATACTTCTTTAAGGGTTAGGGATCTTCATAGTCACTTCACAAAAAACATATTCATTTATGTGATTTGTTGCTAATAACCTGTCTCAATTCAAAAGTAATAGCAATGTGCATAGCTACAACTCTTGGAAAAAGAATGATATATATTTGAGACAGGAAGGGGAGAATTATGCTGACAGATAGTATGTATGGCTTCCGGTTTTTTTAACAGTCCTTTTTCACTCAATCTAGCATTGTAGTCCCAGATGTCATATTATCCAGCATGTCACCTATTTCATAAAAATTCTTTTAATATTTTTGTTGCTGGAAGACACCATGCAAATTTGCTGCTATATCACCAGTCACATTCACAAATATGAATGCTATGTCAAACAGTGCCCAAAGCACTTATATTTTCCACTGCATGAAAGCGAGGAAACAGAAAACGAGCGATTACTATATGAAGTTTAAGCTGAGGCTACAGTGTTGATCAAAGATTGGATGACTTCAGAAAAAGAGCCCATTACACACAGTCCAATATTTCTTTGTACAATAATTTGGTTGCTAATACTGGCATAAAAGTCGACAGTTTTCCCCATTGAAAGGTTCTGTACATCAGTTTCAATAAAAATCTCTGAATAAATGTTAATTCCTTGAGATATTTTTCCAGAAAGATTTTTCTATTGGTTTAAAATGCACAAAAATAGTTGTATACATGAAAGAGATGAATATTTACAACAAATTTATGCCCAGCAAAATTTATTTACATTTAAATTTCTACTGTTGATATATTGGAAATGTACTCAGAAGCAAGTAAGTTTCAGAACTGTATTAAAGAAAATAATTAAATACATTGTGAACAAATTATGGAAAAGACCTGAAAATAATCACCAGAGTATATAATGTGGGACTTACTATGAGTTACTTATGTCAACTTCTTCTTACATTGAAATTTTCCATACGAATGATACCTTTTATGCAGTTTATATATAACAGGCTACTTGCTTTTAAAAATGGGTCTAAGAAAATGACTACTACTCGGATATTACCATAGTTGTGATTCATCACAGTTATTATTAACGGAATTCATAATAAATAAAAATAAATGAATTTGCAAAGTAAATCTGATGAGTGAGTGTCCATTGGTTCCTACAGTCGCTGGGATCACTCTTACTCATGTAACTTGGTAAATTTTCATGAATTTAATGTACTTCATTCACTCCTGTGTCCATTTATAGTTTTTCTTGTCATTATGTGAGGCCAAAAATGTCAGCTTATGAGGCAAATAATAGCTGGCATTTGTATCCACCATCTTTGCAAGTTTGAGGACATTTTCACACACAAGCAGTATCTAATGTGGTCTCCCTCTTTGTATATCTAGTGATGGTCTAATTGAGATTGGTTATTCTAAAATCTCTCTCTCCATATATATATATATATATATATATATATATATATATATATATATATATATATATATATATATATATATATATATATATCCGTGTGTGTGTGTGTGTGTGTGTGTGTGTACGTAGGCCTATTGTTCATGTGTGCATATATTTCACAAAGGGGTTGTCTTGAGTATCTCATTATGTGCAAGAGTGGTTTCTTCATTGTGGTTGGAGTGGGTAGTTGGGGGGGGGGCATTGGAATGTAAAAATTATATCCTGTTCTGACACTTGTGTGACGTTTTTATTGATTACTTCTTTATTTCTAATTTATTGTATTGATGACACATTTTATGGAGAATTTGCACGTCCAGATTTTGAAATAATTTTATCCATTTTCTGATCTTAACTTCTTGCAGATCGTTCTTTATTGATCTCCGTTCCTATTGGTAACTTTTACATCTGTCTACAGAGTATTTATAATACATCTGCATCTTTCCATAAAAAGTCCATGCATTTTCTTCTTTCGTAATTTTTAATTAAATACCTCCTTCTTATTTCCCTCATGTAGTGCACGAAAGGTCGCCATATTATGTAGAACATTGCGGCACAAATCCATGTCCTCTCGTAACGATTGACATGTTATGTGGTGTGACCATGCAGCATTTTATTAATGACCACATAATCTTTTTGTAGGTTGGTTCAAACTATTGGAATATAACTTTTTTTGTTTTTTTTTCGTTTGTAGAGGCCCAGTAACACTGTTCCTCTATAACTGTTTCTTCTTATATTTGCTTGGACAATCTTCACAGAAGGTATCCAATGGATAATAATGAAGGAGACTTTTAATTCGATATTAATCACTTCCCCATTTAAATCAAAACTCTTCAAGAACTTTACACTGAACAAAACATAAGGGTTTATTTGTACCCAACTCATTCATTTCATCAGTATTAAACAGTCTTAACAATTCTCATTCAAGCTCTAAACATTACATAAGTTCCAAGTCCATAGCTCATAGCAGTCCAATAATCAATAACAAATGACAAGCCTTAAGTTTATGGCTCACATATAACATGACCATATTTCTTCTTAGGCTTCACAGTTATTCTGCATCCTGACAGCTTTTACAATATCACTGGTTTAACTACCCAGACGTCTACCTGGACAAACAAAATACTCGGGGTAGTACATCTTCTTCCAGTTATTAAATTATCCCCAAAAATAAATTAATTTGTCATCTTGGATCGTTCAGTAGGAATATAGTGTAATTTGTTACACTACATACCCCTCTTCTCAGACACAAGATGCCAAATTATTTATTACATCCCTTCCCATTACAATTTACAAAATATCTTATTTCACCAGGTTTTTCATAAAGCTGAATAGTATCGATAATATTTTGATGTAGTATCTTAGTATTTCTACTACTTTCGACACAATCTTTGCAGTTGATTATACTAAATACAAGGCTTTGTATGCATAAAAGCATAAATATTTCATTCAAATAAAATTAGGACTAGCACCTCTGTTAAATGTCCCTTGTTCTGAATGGTGAGAGAATTATCTTATTTTTAACCAAATTCTCTCTCTCTCTCTCTCTCTCTCTCTCTCTCTCTCTCTCTCTCTCTCTCTCTCTCTCTCTCTCTCTCTTTATGTTAAATGAAAACTGTTTCATGAAGAAAATTCTTTCGATCCATCTCTAAACCTGAACTTCATTGGTACTTTCAACATTTAGATATAAGTGGTGTGCACATCCATGTAATCAAAATTGAGGTCAACACTTCAGTTTCCTATGTGACTCACCCAACTAGGAACCAGGGAGCAACATTACAAAGTAAAAAAGGTAAGGTGAAGTCCTCTTACCCCCATCTATAGTGCTTTAAAAAAATCATGTGACAGCAAGCTCCTACTTAACTGCCCACCCCAAAATCTATTTGAGTTAGACCCTTTGATTAGGTACCTAAACCCGATCAGGCCCTCTCATTAGGCACCTGACCCTGGGTAGTAGCCTCTTCTGTGAGTCTACCTACCCTCACCAACATACTCTGACACCTAATTCCACACCACTAGAGACTACATTTAAAGCCATTTCCTTTTTCTTTCTCTCTACATTACTCCTGTCCCTTACTTATTTTTCTACACCTCCTATGAGATACGAACGTGTACTCACCAATAACATTTCTCTCTTCCCTTACCCCGTCTACTCGAAGTGAGTCTATCAATGACTAAAACATCTGTGCCACTACCAATAAAATCATTTTACTCACTAAGTGACATTTATTCCATACCATTCAAAGGGAGAAAATAATCTACCTACTATCTACGTGTATATGTGTAAAAACATGTATTGTGTGTGTTTATCTGTATATCAGTGCAAGTTAAAGTGTTTGTGTATGTGTGTACATGATTGTAAACGTGTTAGCGTGTTGATCCTCTTGCATGCCTCACAGGGTATACCTGACGTTTGAAGTCAGAAAAAAAAGCAAGAAGGGTTTTAGTGATAAAGGTGTATGCAAATAGGGGACTAAAGATGGGTGCTTATAAAGAGTAGTAAGAAAGAAAAAGAAAGTGTTGGAAATTCTACCTGAAGAAGAATAGAAGACCACCCAGAAAGACAAGAAACACCCCTGCAGGATTTTCTAATAGCAGACAAGGAGTTGTTAAACACATTATTACTTCTTTCTATTACCCCACTATCAATCATATTATAAATTTCGTCTTGTACTTCTTTCTGTAAACTCAAAGAAATGGGATATGGTTTACAGAAAAAAGTTTTCGTATCTTTCATCTTGAACATACCCTCCTAACGGTCCCACTTTATCTGAAAAAACTTGTCGATACTTATTTAAGGTAGTAAACAACTGCTCCTTTTGATCTTCACTTAATAATCCTGATTCATGAGCTTTACTCCAAATTTCATCATTCGGAATGTCAGTAGTATCCCACAATAACGCCATTTCTGGCAGGCTATTATCTTCGGTTTCAAAAGGTACACAAAAACTATTATTGTTGGCATTACCTATAATGTTATGAAGTTGGAAATTGACACTTGCTTCATATTTGTTCAACCAATCAATACCAAATAAAACACCAGTATTAATCTTAGGCACTGTTAATAAAGTAATCATAAAGAGTACCTCAAATACTTTAATAGCTACCCTAGTTTCACTCCTTACTGGTTGACTTTTAATTCCAATGATACCAATGATGTTTACACCTGATACTGGCAATATAGGTAACACGTGATTTCTTGAAAGCTTTTGAAACATATCTTGTGACATAATAGATATATCACTACCCCTATCAACTAGTATTGTAACAGGTAAGTCATAAATATAACCAGTTATCAAAGGTTTATAATATGCGTCTTCTGTGTTTTTATCCCTCTGTAAAAGCCATTGGTTTTTAGGAATAGAGTGTACATAATTTACTGTCAAGTTGTTAGGCAGATACAAATTCAATGAATCACATCTTGGAAACGGTTCCACTTCCCAAGACGTATTTAGTTTACCTTATTTTCTGTCTCCTCCCTACCAACACATCGGTAATTATTAATTTAAGTGTGGCTTGACATTTGAATCAGATTGCTACAACTTTTAGGATTTGCATTTCAATTTTGGTTCTTATAAACATTTTTATTGTTTTTAAATTGTTTTAGGGCTTCTTTGTTCCTCTTTTCTGTACATTTCACATAGATGACTTCTTTCGAAGAATCTCTACTTGATCGAGACAAAAATTTATTACTCTCACCCCTGGCTATGTCTAAAGTGTCAACTCCTTCTGCATAACAATTCCTGTACATTTATCCACCCTAAACACAATATTTCTCGTTGTGCATAAAATGGAAGATGTCTAATTAAGACAAATTTTGCCAAATATTCCTCTCTATTGGTTTTTCTAAGAATGTTGCTTTTGTCAGGTGGTTTTGAATATATTGTTTTATATTACCACTTTCTCTTGAATACATTGGTGCTTCAGATAATTCTATCTTCAATTTCTCTTGAGTATTGGTTGACCAATACCTTTCCTTAAATTTTGTTTTAAAATCATCCCATGAACTAAACTCTTCAGCATGTAACATGAGCGCCCACCCCCCTTCCCACTGATTCGCTCTCCCACTAAATTACACAAACTAAAATCTATTTTCTTTGTATCATGCCATCTACTGGGTATAGATCTAGAAAATATTCGAATAAAATGGTTAGGGTGTACTTCAACATCTGGTCTGAATTTTCGTAATCGTTCTGAAAAATTAATCCCAGAAGAGAAAATATAATGCCCCCTGTTGCCTCCTATACTAAAGTTACGACCTTTCTCACTGCTCTTAACACTTGACTCGCCTTTAGACGTTTCTAATTCTTATTGAAGGTTAGTGATTTTTGATTCTGAACAATTATCCTCAGTTTCCTGCAAATTCTCCTTAAATCTTTTATTAAAAATTTCCTCAACCTTTTGTTCCCAGTTATTTAATTCACTTATTAGCAAATTCAGATCCATAAAATTCTGATATCTTTCTAAAACATTAAGCTTATTTACCGTTTCTGTCACTTTACGACTGACTTGCGAAGGTTCAGATTTAGAATTGGATTCTAACTCTTCTATCCTTTGATTGGTTGAGACTACCTTCTGATCTAAAGTATTTAATTTCTCTAAAACTCTACTGTCTTTTCCAGGAACTTTATGCTTGATGATGTATGTTCATCAAACATTTGCTTAGAAATTACTTCTACTTGTTCCCTAGTCAATAATAGCTGATTGAATTTTACTAGCCTACTATCCAGTTGTGTATAATTCTCCTTACATTCTTTTACATGAGAACCTAGCTGTGAACTTAATGTGTCTAGTCTCTCTGTATTATAATTCAAATTCCTATTCACTTGGTTAGCGAATACATCAAACCTTCTATTTAATTTGTACTCTCGCTCATCTAAATTTCTGTTCCAGATGTTCTATCTGCTGTCCAATCTTTTCAGTTAATGTAGATTCTAACTGAATTAAGTTTTCATTAAATCAAAGAAACCAAAGTGGAACAGCTTCCTCCCTTGTCGACATTTTTCTGGTAACTGGCATACAGTACTCTTTCACAATCAGTAGTACTTCACTGAAGTTACACTCCTACAGTCACTATCAAAAAAAAAAAAAAAAAAAAAAAAATTAATCTCACCACGTATTCGTCACGTCGAACTGCAAAGCTCAGTTTGCCGTGGCCGCCCATCACGTACTGTGCATTGCAGAGCGATATGAAATGGAACGAACATGTAGGGACAGTCGTGAGTAAGGCAGACAGCTGACATTGGTTTATTGCGAAAATTTGGGAAGCCGTATTTCATCTGTAAAGGAGACAGCATATAAAACGCATGTACGATCACGCCTTGAGTATTTCTCAAGTGTTTGGGACCCGCAACAGATCAATTTAAAGGAAAACATGAAAGCAGTTCAGAGGCGAGCAGCTATAGGTTCTTTACTGTTGGTTTGACCAATGTGTGAGTGTCACAGAAATGCTCCGAGAACTCAAATGAGAATCGCTGGAGGGAAGACAACGTTCTTTTCGAGAAATTCTGTTGAGGACATTTAGATGGTCGGTATTTGAATCTGAATGCAGAACGATCTTGCAGCCGCTTACTTACGTTTCGCTTACATATCACAAAGACAAGATAAACAAAATTAGGGTTCATATAGAGATATATAGACATTATTTTCTCCCTCGTTGTATTTGGGAGTGGAATAGGAAAGGAAACGCCTAGTAATGGTACAGTGTACCCCCCACTGTGGCACCTTGTGGTGGATTGCAGAGTATATATGTTGATGTACATGTACATCTGTGTCTGCTACTAAATTTGCCCACAGCACGTTTCAGTGACAATATACAAATATATCAGTGAAATGACCTGCAACATTGTTTCATTGTATGACACATTGTTCAGTAGATATGACGTCATAACGACTGAGCTGTGTTAAAACGAAATTACAAGGCGAAACCATCAACCTACTATTGAGATAGTATGACACAGTAATAGGGAGAGAGAAAGTGGACAGACAGAGAGAAAAAGGAGATAGACAAAGGTAGGTGAGGACAAGATTGAAAGACAGTGTGTGTTGCTTATCCTTAGATTAGTTTACCTAGGTTTAAGTAGTTGTAAGCTACGGACTGATGACCACGCAGTTTGATCCTATAGATTTACAAACATTTGAACATTTTGAAAGACAGTGACAGAGCAATGTACAGATAAAGACAAGGGGAGGAGATGGGCAGAAAGAGAGAAAGGAAAGATAGAAAGGGGGAGGGGGAGATGTACATGAACAGAAAGAGGTGAAGAGGACGGGGTGAAGAGATGATCTTGGATGAGTTAAAAGATGATTGAATTGGTGAGCAGTTGGAACTGACAGAAAGAGAGGGAGGTATGATGAAATGAAGAGGAAGAAGGGAGAAGACATGGACGGAGAGTGGCGTGAGGAATACATGGACAGAGGGGAAATGATGAGATAGAAGACTGGAATAAATACGCAGGTATCCAGGCCAATCACTTTGTGTGGCAGACATTATGTATCTCATAAGTCCTATCTAGAACACCTTCTGTAACATATAAAATTTCCGAATCTTATTCCAGAGTTAAATATTAAAATCTGGAACAATCCTCACCACCCATTTAAGGTAATTCCTGAGATTTTTAAAAGCAGAAAAGACTAAGAACCAGACATAGTGTATAGCTCTAACTTCAACGAAAAAATTCCATGTATTAACGTTAAATGATAGAACGAAAATACATGTATGTTAGTTTTGAGTTTAATAATGAAACTTGTTTTTATTTAAATAAAATTTGGACATAAATACAAAAATCATATAATTTTATGTCCATGTGTTAAACATAATTAATGTAACAAATGAAGAGCGATGATAGTTAACTTTCACATATTTTGCCATGAAAGTGGTTGAAAATTGATAATAACGGCCCAAATTTTTATGTATGCAACTGCAGAGGAAGTAAAAAAATTGTGTGATTAGTATCCGGCTCGGCAAATACCCTCGAAATATAACTTCAGTCTGTTGATTTCATTCCATTCCATGATGGTGGTGGCGGCTGGTGCAGTGACAGTGGTGAATAATTAAATAATTTATTATATCCAATAACGCATTTTGCGGCACATCATCATACTGGAAACAGACAAATGTTTCATTACAGTCTGTGTACCTGGCGGGTAGCGAATCTAATATGGCTAAGGGGAGAAAATTTTGAAAATTCAGAACTTACTTGGGTGGAGCTGGAGCCACAGAACTATTTAAAGCTGTGGTGGAAGTAGCTTAACAATTTGTGTTCTGTCATTGGGCCCCTGCAAAGAGGTAAACGTACAAACTACGTAATGGCTATTTGAAGTAGAATAACTAGGGACTAAAGGGGTACAGTATGGAAATTAATAGAATGCTTTTTATATGATAAAACTCACCATAGCAGCAGAGGAGTCGCTGTCATGGCAGAGCCTTAAATCTTTGAGGTACATATATTATACCATAGATGTTGGACATGCACAAATTTGATCTTTGTTTCACCATACAATACAGTACCATAAACATGTTACAATTTGGTACTTTAACACAGTTATAATTTTTATATGCCCATGTTTACAACTTGTACTATTGTTAATAACCGCAGAACATAAATGCGACCGTTAAACAAAGCAGTATGACCAGAGTTACAGACTGCGAGAATGAGCGGCTTGCCAAGCGGCAGCTTAGTAATATCAGAGATGTGTGTGTCGTGCAGGAAATGAAAGGTGATGGAAAAGAGGTGGAAGAATATGTCTGGAAACTGTTGAATCTTGTGAAATGATATATGGTAGTAGTGAAACAATAGTAAATGATTGAAAACAAAGTTATTAGTAGCCCGGGGGTGGGGCGGAAGAAAGATGTTGTGTATTGTCAGAAGGGGGTAATTTTGGAAAAATATGGATAACATGATACAGTAAAAAGTTTGGTTTTTTTTGTAATAAGCTGTTCGTTGAAACTGTTGTGCGAACCATTTCACGAACTTAGTGATTTCTAATTCTTCCAGAAGTGAGAGTTTTTTCCCTTTGGGGGCAATGTGAAGAATTTATAATTTGTCTGGGGGGGGGGGGAGGGGTTGAGTGTGTTTGCTTCTCTTGAGATGCTCGGAAAAGGCCAAATTATTTTTGGCAGCGCCTTTCTTAGTTAAAAGATGTTCTTGAAACCTAGTTTTGAAGGCTCGTCCAATTTCGCCAATGTATGATAATGGGCACTGCAAACATTGTATTTTATTGACGCCTGACTTTCTAATAGGGTCTATAACTAGCCGTTAACTGTGGTGAAAGCGATATTGGATCTTGTCATTCATCGTGAAGGCTACTTTTACGTGGGTGCTTATAAGAAGCTCGGCGAGCCTGTAAGAAAGATTTCCTATGAACGGTAAGGAGACATAGATGGATTCGGTAGTGATGATGCTAGGAAGGAGTTACTTTTAGAGATTTTTCTGCTGTACAATCGGTGTACCAGACTAGCCTGGTATCTGTTGGTTCTAGCAATGTGCCTCAGGTAAGCAAGTTCTTGCTCAACTGTTTCACTGTTTAAAGGGAGTTCGCATAAGCGGTCGATCATGGAAGAGAAAAAGCTTTTTTTATAACTGTATGGGTGGCAGGATGTTGAGTGGATGATAGCGTCACTGGTTGTGGGTTTCCTGTAAATCGCAAATGTGATGTGATTATTGGATAAGGTGAGAGTTAGGTCCAAGTGGTTGATGGAGCAGTAGGGTGACATGATTTGATGGGTAAAAATCATTTTTGGATGCAAACTGCAGAATTCGTTCGAGGGGGATGGTACTTCATGTGTGGATGCATTAATTATGATGAAAATGTCATCCACATATAAAAGAGTATTTTCTTGCACATAGAGGAGGCTTGTATGGAATAACAGTTTTCAAGGGTGTTCACAAATATATCAGCTAAAAATCCCGCTAGGCAGTTTCCCATTACAAGACCGTCTGTCTGTTTATAAAGGTTATGAACAACCTTATACTAAAGACAGCACAAACATCCAGGCCTGAGGGAGGATTCGAACCCCTTACAGGGAGTGGCCTCACGCATCAGAGCATAGGACCTCAATGTGCTTGGCCACTCCACCATGGCAAATAACTGTACGATGTAATGAGTCAGAGGAGAGAGATGAGCTCGCCGTTTTCATCTGGATTTAGTTTGCCATATCTGGATAGTTTGTCAAAGATGATGTCTATTGTCTCTTGGATGGGAACATTGGTGTATAGATTCTTTATGTTGAGAGAAACCAAACAGGCAAAGGATGGGAAAGATTTGCTTTGTAGTCGTTGATTTAAAGTTTGTCGGTTGGGAATAGAGTTGGTAGTTTCGAAGATGAAAAATTCCTTGAGCAATTTAACGTGAATTTGGAAATAGATTCAGCAGGTCTGCCTCTATAGTTCATAATGGATCGAACTGGGAAGAGAGTTTTTTGTGGGTCTTAATTTGGGAGCGGAGTGTTGGGATTCTTGGATTCATGATTTTGTATTTATAATGATTATCAGGGAAAATTATATTGGTGCAGTTAAGTATGCTAAGAGTTTTGCTAATGTAATCAGCTCTGTAAACAATAACAGCTATGTTGCCCTTGTCTGCAATAACAATAATGGCATCATGTTCTTTGTGCTTCTTGTTTATGGTCATAACAGTTTTTCTTATCTCTATTGACGGAATTGGAGAATAACTGTCTATTGATTAATTCACTTGCATTACATGAGATTTTTTATTTTTCTGCTTTGTCATTAATCGCGTGGTATAAAGCAATTTTAAAGTTAGCAATGATATCAGTGGTACATTACTCATGTAAAATAGGTCGAATGTTGTGCTTTAGACATTTGTTGAGAAGCACATTCTGTTGATTACTAAAGTGAATAGGTGTGGGAGTGACCACTTTATCAACGAATGGGAAAATACCTTGGTGTGTACTGCTTTGATCGAGACTATTATGCGATACGTGGTACTTTTTCCGTAAATGTGATACCTTTTTGAAATGCCTTTCCTTTATGGGAATGCAGCTCTCACCTACAAGGTTGCTAATAACTTTCATGAGTTGGTCTAATTGGGTGTGGTCAAGCATGCGAACAAGAGACAAATATGTATCATATGCCACATGGTTAAGCTTATCTTTAAGGTAGTGAAGGTGCCTTATTTCAGAATTGAGCTAAACTCTGGCGTATTTGAAAAGTGCTTTAGAGGGGAGAGCATTTTTTGTATTTTAAGGGAGCTATGTAAAAACATGGGAATTGGATTTTCTGAAATACAGTCAATGCTCATGGAAGTCCTCATTATCTTGAGCTTGAGTTTCCGAAAGGCGCTGCCAAAAATAATTCGGCCTTTTCCGAGCATCTCAAGAGAAGCAAACACACTCAACCGCTCCAAGAGAATTGGCAAATTTTTCACATCGCCCCCAAAGGGAAAAAAACTCACTTCAAATGTTCAAATGTTTGTTACGCTTCTGGAATAATTAGAAATCACTAAGTTCGTGAAATGGTCCCCAAAACAGTCTCAACGAACAGCTTATTATAAAAAGCTCAAACTTTTTACGATATCATGTTACCCACCATTTCCCAACATGACCTCCCTTCTGACAATTCACAATATATTTCTTCCACCCCCCCCCCCCCCCGGGTCTCTAATAACTTTGTTTTCACTCATTTATTATTGTCTTCCTACCACCATGTATCATGTCACAAGATTCAACAGATTCCAGACATATTCTTCCACCTCTTTTCCCTCACCTTTCATTTCCTGCACATCACACACATCTCTGATATTACTAAGGACCTGCCATGACAGCGACTCCTCTGCTGCTATGGTGAGTTTTATCATATAAAATAATTCTATTAATTTCCATACTCTACCCCTTTCGTCCCTAGTTATTATACATCAAATAGCCATTACGTTCTTTGTACTTTTACCTCTTTGCAGGGGTCCAATGATAGAACACAAACTGTTAACGTACTTCCACCACAGCTTTTAATTGTTCTGTGGCTCCATCTCCAGCCACGTAAGATCTGACTTTTCAAAATTTATTCACCTTAACCATATTAAATTCGCTGCCCGCCAGGTACACAGAGTGTAATAAAACATTTGACTGTTTCCAGTCTGATGATGCGCTAACAGTTTGTATTGTGTTATCGGATATAATAAAGAATATTGCAACAGAGACTGTGAATTGTTTAATGAATCTGTTGACTTCAACCCATCACTTTCAACATCTAAAGTTATCAGCCAGCGCCATTTTTCCTGAGAAAGTGTTGACCTCAGGTACGTCTTCATCAACTTAAGCCTTGATGAGCTCCTTTCACCACTAGCTACAGATATTGGTAGAGTCTGAAGGATTTGTAAACCAATAAAATCATTGGGAAAAGATGTCAATAATTATTACTTTCTGTAATATAAGATAATGCACATTTTGAGAACATCTGGGACAAAGCATTAGGGATAAGATCAAAATTTCTCCTATTGACATCATGTTCATTTCAATAATTTTAGTTTTCCATTATCCCAATTCCGTAGATCTTGAATATTATATACAAAGTTAAAGTTCATACTATGATTGTCCCTAAGCTCAAATCTGTCAATGAGCAGATAGCTGTGTAGAGTAACAGGTAAAAAATTACATTAGAGACGTGTTCTGTTTCACATTCATCATAGGTTCATCATAAGATTCATAGATAAACTGTTTCTTCACTCTCTTGGGACAGAATCTGCTTTCTTTTTCAAAGACTGAATGAGATCAAGTTTGTCAACAAGCACTCCGCTATCTGATACCACAATGTTAAAGCCCTATTTTGATCTCATTGTCATGGTAAAACTGCCAACAGTGGATCAACAGTATTCTGCAGATTTGCAGTAATTCCTTGGATAACTTTGCTGACCTCTTTGATCTTAAACATAATTTTGTACCAGACCACTGCACAATAAAGGAATTTGAATTCTCGTATCTTTCTTGCAATACTAGTGGCGTTGTTTCTTCCAAAATCATCTATTTTAGAATCTTCACTTGTTTCATGAACAACTTCATGCACTTGTTCTATTGGCACCAAAGAGGCTCTAAGGAATCTATCAAGCTTTTCCAACGAGTTCCGCTAAGAGGTTTTACAGCCAGATTAGATATGTGCTTCTTCAAAATACCCTATTGACAGGTATACACAGAAAAGAATTTCGTAAGTTGTTTCACTGCACTGAAAATGTAGACAGCAACAGAACATGATAGTGCTGCATCGTTCATGACGATCCTACTGGCAGACAAAGAAAATGCAACAGTGCTATTAAGCACCGACAGAAAATCAACCTGCTTCTACAGTATGTGGCCTATCACCTACAAGAAGATGAAGAAGGGCCCAACCCTGGCAATGATGAGAAGCACTGTAGCTCTGCTGAAGAACTCGGACTTGCCTAAGCCACTGAAGAAGCAGCTACTCCCTAGAGCGCCAGAGATACCACGCCTTTATGGACTCCGCAAGGTCCACAAGGAAGGAGTGCCTTTGAGACCTATTTTAGACACCATCAACTTTCACAACTAAACTACTGCCTTGCGAAACACCTGGCGACATTGCTTAAAACCCTTGTGGGGCACTGCAGCCACCACGAGAGAACTCTACCGAATTCGTGAAAGTACTCAGTGATATACGACTCCAAAAGGAGGATCCACTTGTGAGCTTTGACATGGGGTCACTCTTTATGAAAGTGCTACTTCAAGACTCCTTGGCACTATTAGCACTGTTTGAGCCACAAACAGTCAGCCTTTTCTAACACGCACTGACTACCACCTACTGTCAGTGCAACGGGAAATTCTTTGAGTAGATCGATGGCGTGGTCATGGGTTCCCAACTAGCTCTGGCGATTGCAAACATATATATGGAACATTTCGAGGAGATGACCCTGCAAACTGCTAAACAGAAACCAAAGCACTTCTTCCACTATGTCGGCGACACTTTTATGGTGTGGGGGCATGGCAGACAGGCGCTATATGAGTTTCTGAAACACCTCAACAACATCCATCTGAAAATCAAATTTACAATGGAAATGGAGGAAAATGGATGTCCCCCTTTTCTGGACATTCTAATTAAGAGGAAGTGCAGATGGCTCACTGGGATGCAGAGTATAGAAAGAAAACACACGCGGACCTATACCTTCATGCAACAAACTGCCACCATCCAGCACAAAGACAGTGCTGACCACCCTTGTCCACAGGGCATGCGCCATCTGTGACAAAGACAGCCTACCTTCCGAGCTGCAACACCTGAGGGAGTTCTTCCGCCAAAATGGCTATACCAATGCACAGATCAACAGGGCACTCAAAAAGAAGAAAGAAAGTGGCTATCCCAGAAGAAGAGGAAGAAGACAAACAATGTGAATTACTACTGTATGTGGGAGCACTCTCAGTCAAGATTGCACGTCTTCTGGAAAAATCCAGTATTTGTCTTCTGTCCACCACTGAAACACGAGAGCTACTAGGTTCTGCTAAAGACTTGCAAAAATTTGGAATTTACAGCACTCTGTGTGAATGAGGGTAACAATACATTGGCCAAACATGGGCTGTATCTCAAAACGCTGTGAAGAACATTATAGGTATGTACGACTAGGGTATACAGCAAAACCGGCCATAGCAGAACACAACATAAATGAAGAGCACACTTTCAACCTCGAAAACAGGAAGGTGCTGAGGCTAGCATAAGGCTTCTGGGAAATTGTAATCAAAGAATCCACAGAAATAAGGTTTCACGATAACCTGGTAAACAGAGGTGCAGGTTACCAGATTAGTGTAGCTTGGAATCCCACGTTAGCGGCAATTCGTTGGTAACGCGACCGCCATCGGCCTCTGCCGCAGACACAGGCAGAATGACCACACACGTGAGTCTAGCGCGGATGGCCGTTACCCCCACCACCGCGCACCGGCCGCCAGCCTGCCGCAGCTTTCCGTGGTCCAGTGGGAGGGGAAAGGGGGGCGGGCGCACCGCGAGTATAAAGACCTCCGCCCTCTGCAGCTCTTGTCACTTTGTTTCAAGATGGGCAGTATGACGCTTACCGAAACGTCGCGATTTCTCAACGGCGCCACCTGCCTGGAGCCCCGAGAGAAGTTCTTCAGAGGCTATGTAAGATAAGCAGAAAAACGCATTTACAGTTGACATGGAGAGCTTTCTGCACATACTGTCCTGGCTTTCGAATTTTTGTGCCCAGCAAAAATGCAGCCTTTGAATTTTTACGTTGAGTATCTGCAGAAATCTCTGTTCAACTGCAAATGTATTTTTCCTGGGTACTATACATTTGTCTGTTTTCTGCTAATGCCCAAAAATCTCTTCTTTATTCTTTCCTTCCAAGAAGAAACGAGCATGTAGGAATTTCACCAGTATTATTGATGAACTTTCCTGGCAGTTAAATCTGTTATAAAATTTAGTTTCAGCGTATACTTCGCTGTAGAATGTAAATTCACGTTTGTTTATTAAAATTTCCAGTTAACAGAAGCATAGAATTGAATGAAAAGTAAGTGAAATAAATTTTGCTGCAAGTGAGGTTTGAACATGGGACTGATTCACTGGTAATCTGTAACTCTCTTCATTCAGCTACCAGGACGACGTACATTGAAGCCAAGGAAGACATGCTCGTAATGAGATTAGTTGTTTGTCCCATAGATCCGTTTTGAGGAGATTCTCGTGGGTGTGGAACATGTCAATTGTGTATTTTACAGGCTGAAATAGTAATAATAGTATTAATACATCTTTGGTTCTATTCAAAAATTTCTCAAAGGAGTAGGAGTTGGCCCCCAGTCTTTCAAGTTTCTCTTAAACTGATATTTATTTGTAGCATAACTTTTTATAGTTGCTGGAAAATTACTAAAACTCTGTGTTCCTAAGTAGTGAACCCCGCTTTGAACTAAAATGAGTGCTTTTAAGTTATAGTTTAGATCGTGTTTGTTCCTGGCATTGTATGTATGAATTGAGTTTTATGTCGAAAAATATTATTTTTGACAAATTTTAGCCACGAAAAAATATACTTAGAGTCAGTAGTTAGTATCCCCAGGTCTTTGAAGAGGTTTCTACTGGATGTCCGCGAATTTACTCCACAAATAATACGAATTACATGCTTTTGGACTCTGATAACTTTCGCTTGTTCATTGACGTAAAATCCATTTACAATACATACGGTGTATGTAACAAATCCGACAACAGCTCAGCTACATTTCAATTGTCTTCATGTCATGAAAAGAAAAACTCCTTGCGCCTGATATCTATCGGTAGTGGCAGCACAATGCACTTGTGGCTCTACAATCAGCGACTGCGATCCTCGCGACCATTGATTGTATAGAGATTACTGCTCGCGGCCCAAGAAAGCTCAGGATTGAACGTCCAGTCTAATATTTCAGAATGTCGATTTGCTGTTTGGAGCAACCATAGACCATAAATAAACTACTATCTATGGTCTATGGGAGCAACCATGTGTATACTGCTCTATAGTAGTGAAAGTCTAGGCACGGCTTCCTACAACTAGGGTTGTAGGAGGCCGTGGTCTAGGTCAAAGTAGAGTCGGCTGTGTCTAGGTGGTCGCTTGTGTGCAGTTTTAGTACATCGATATTAATGGCGTAATCTCGATCTTTTTACACGAACCATCGGTTGGCAATACTTGGGGCTTTGTTGCTGTCACATCCCCATTTGTGGGATGGTATTATCTGTTGGTAGCACTGTTTTTAAGTTGCGGCATGAATGCAGACAAGCTGGAAAATGTTAAGCCTATTATCAAGTTATTGGGAAATACACAGTTTAGTTGATGTTCGTTAAGGGGGTTGCCGTAGCCCATGTGGGGTCAAGGCATTCTGTACCGTCCTTGTAGAAACAGCAGCTGACACTCCGAAAGAGTACTTAGATCGAAGAGAAGTATAATTTGAAGGTACGAAATATTCGTCGAATACGCTGTAAATAGTTAGCGACAGTTGTGTGTAGACTGAAAGAAAGTACGTTCATATAGTTGTGAATGTTTTTTCATGCAAAAAAATGTTTCGACATTACGCAATGTGTTCCAAAATCTTGTCATGTTATAGTCTCGAGCTGTGCTCTTCAAAACGTAGATTTAATTTTAACTTTACGTGCCTACAAGTGATGGGGAGCCACAGTGAGCGGACTGAGCTGAAGCCGAGGACACTCGTAGCTGAAGACTTGGCGGTAGGGCATTTTTATTGAAATTTTGTGGTGATTAATATAGCAGACACATAGTATCGTTATTCAGTGATATATACGCTAGTCTGATGAATCGTCAAAACCAATAATAGTATAACAAAATCTGTTATAAAATATTTCCAATATCGCAAGACAGAAGTAGAAATTATTTGTATTGCCTTTAGTTTCTTGTGTAATCTTTGTTACAGAAATTTTCGTATTGTTAATCAAGAAATGTAAAAGCATAACATTTTTCTGTGCTCGAGAACATTGATCATTTCTTATAGCAACATCATGGGAGTTGAAAGTCCACTCTACTGTTAAAGTAATAAATTTTTTCCACCTGTCTTCTGAGTACAGAGTCAAACATCCGAGAGATTCCAACAGCTTGTATGTTAGTTATTTATTTAACTGGACAATAAAAAAAAAAACCAACCAATCCCTTTTTGACAATACATGCAAACTCATCAGTTCCACTCCAATAGATCCTTTATTCCTTATGATTTCATGACAATAGTCTGTCTTGCATCCACTTATCTTTTGATTAAGGATATAGACTGGTGCAACAATCTGTTGAATGGTATCATTCCCTCTAGGCTCGTATCTGCTTCACACACTTGCATATGTCCTTATTGTGATATCTTAATTCGCTGTTTTATAATTACCATATATAATGGGTATATTGGTAACTTTGTTAATGGGTGACTTTCTTCATTGCACAACGAACATTTCATCTTTCAACAGTTTTTGTTGATGTGATAAATACAATAATTCATTATTGACGACCTCTAATATGTGATGTGGTACTTTTTCTGTTTTATATGTGAGGAGCCAGAAGGTCTAGGGAAGAATACATTTAATAGCCTACATGACTTTTAATTGTAAAATTTTAGGCTAATGTCCACAGTGGGTCACTCACATGCTGCCCTTATTTGCACTGCATGTGTTGGCAATGCCTCTGCCAGTATAGCAGCCAATTGATAGTCATAAATTATTTGTACTGAAATTTATATAGGCTAATAATGAATGGCTACACTTTTTTTTTCTTTTTTTTTTTTTAGTATATGACAGGCTGATACTATTTAATTTGTACTTGGGGTGCTATGCACACATGAATTGCTGGCTTTTCATAGACTAGTGTGAAATTAAAAAGGAAAAAGGGTGGGGGGGAGGAAGTGTGGTGCTGTTTGGCTGATCTGTAGTACAAAAGAGTTCTAGCTTAATTTGGGGGTTAACAGTTTGGTTGTTAGTTGGCAAAGCCAAGAATATGGCATTAAAACAACAAGCTTGTGGTAAAGCCCGTTATGTTCAAATGCAGTATTCACTTCTTATGCAATTTAAACTGAAACATGCATTGAATTTCCTATACAAATCAGCTGTTCCACCATCGTAGCTGCTCATTTTTGCTTGCAACAGGCATTACTGACATACGCCAAGTGAAGAACATTTACAGACCTTGATACTTTTAGTAAGATTTCAGATCTGCATAATCTAAACTGTTGAAGATCCAGAAGCTCGTGTGTGTACTTTCAGATATATAAACGTAAATAACTAAAATACACTTTGATATTATTTAATTTATTGATGAGCAGGGTACCACCATTCAGCTTTGACTTGTGACAGCTTGTCATCTTGTAAGACTCCAACCATTGATCTTGTTCCTTCTCTTACAAATATGACATTACTTTTTATAGGCTAGTTCGAACTGATCAATTTATTCATCCGTCCACCTACCTGAGCCTTGTTTCAATGAAGAGCATTAATTATTTGAAACATTGATTAGCATCCTATTGCCATTAATGCCATGAGTCAAAGCCAGTGGGTTGTATCTCGGTCTTCAGTTATGTCTATATATTTTTTTCTTTTTTGTGAGGATTGTAAATCGGATGCATATTAATAGTGCTGGACATGTGTACTTGGCTGCCAATGAAATTTTCTTTTTTATTTCCCTTTTCTGCTCATAGAATCATAATAGTTGTATGGAAATGCTGCTGTTTTAGCTCATAATTTATTGGTTTGTTTATCATGTTTTCTGCCATGCTGTGCAGGCCTAAGTAAAGTAAGTAAATGCTCATACTTGTGTTAAGATTCATTTGATTCTTAAACTAGAAATTGGCAGTTCTTGTTACCTTTGGTGAGCAACACATGAGCATGCTTCTCCAAGGGAGTTAGTGATTTCCATCACACTAATACAAAACATTTTCTTCAAATAGTTGTCTGTGGAGGTTTATATGCATACATTGTATGTCTTGCTTCCTTGCATTTCATTATTTCAAACATTCATATTTTACCTAACTCTACCAAGTAAGATAAAGTTCTTACAGTTTTTAATAAGAATCATTTATGGCATCGCTTAAAGAGCAGTTTTCTTACATCTGGGGAATCGACTGATTACCTGGCACTTCAGATATAGGAGCCGATCTTAAAGCCCCGTTTACACCAAAGCGAACACAGGCAAATGCGCATTCGCCAGGAATTCGCCTGTGCATGCACGCATTGGCTTGTACTTGCGAATAAGCATTTACACCGGAGCGAACGGGAGAGAAAACGGCACACTGCCGCAAGGTGAGCATACACAGTTTGTTGCATACACTAGCACTGAAGCGGAGAGGTCGCGAACTTCCTTTGATGGCTTGTCCTGAAACTGACACCCAGCGGAATGCAAGTGAACACCTGCATATGCGAGCCGAACGTGACCGAACAGCACGCGCATAGCGTTTACACCAGAGCGAATGCTCGTTCGCTTTGATGTAAATGGGGCTTAACATGTGACCTTTATGCATGTCTTTCTCAAGATGATTTACAGGTATTTGATTAGATCATTTATATAGTCTGATGTTTCAAAAAATTGAATTGCCATATCACACAAGGAATACTGCTTCCTTAGCTGTACATTGGTTTTATTACAAAACTTTGAGATATTGCATCCAAAAATCTTGATAGTTGAGGTTTATCTACATATATACACATTTAGAAATTTACCCCCCCCCCCCCCTCTCTCTCTCTCTCTCTCTCTCTCTCTCTCTTATATAATCATACGGGCACAACTAAGACATAAATTATCTTTGTTTGCTGCTGTAAGAATTTTTGAAGATCTACATCATTCATGTCTCAATATATTTACCCCTTAATTATTTTTGTTGGTGATAGTAAAAACCAGTTTCGGCTCAATTGTGATTTAAGCAGTCGCAAACAGAGAGACAAATTATTTTCATGTAGACTGTCTCCTCGTTTTTGGTTCATAATGGTGTTATACATCAGCAAAGCCCTGTTAAAGGGGGGATAAAGAAAACCGTTCACTGTGTTTGTGTAAGTTATGTGGGACTGGACAGTTCAGTAGGCAGTAGCATTGTTAGTTGTAAAGCTGTGTGACAAGTAGGGTACTGTAAACAAGAATCCATATTTGCAGATGTCGGGTACAACACACTTTCTCTAGAAGATTACTGTAATTAAGACATTCAGCTACTAATACCAGAAAAAGAGACAACAACTCTCTCTCTCTCTCTCTCTCTCTCTCTCTCTCTCTCTCTCTCTCTCTCTCTCTCTCTCTCTCTCTCTATATTATTATTATTATTAATTTTGGTTGGTGTGACTGAATAGTACTAGGTCCAATTAAAATTACTTTGCGATTGATAGACTGCAATGGCCAGAGGAATGGGGTGTTGTTTACATGCATATGGCACTCTGGAAAGGACTAAAATTGATATCTCTGAAACTTCAGTCACAAAACAAATATAATTGGAGTATAAATAGTGTAATTTATTGTTAATGTAGTGAAAATATTATTTCTTTACTTTTTGTTTGTGATATAGGGAAACTTTCCCGGTGGGATAAACAAAAATAAAAAATGGAAAAGAGATGACTTACCAAAAGGACCGGCTCGTTGATAGAAACAAATAAAATCACACACATACAAGCTTTCGCCACCACTGGCAGCTTCTTCAGGAAAAAGGGGAGGATATGGGTTTTAAGGAAGTGGAAAAGGAGTCATTCCAATCCCAGGAGTGGAAGGACTTTCGTTAGGGGAAAAAAAGGAAGGTAAACAAATACACACACACTAAGTCTAGGTGTGTTTGCGTTTAGATATGTCTGAGTGTGTGTGTGTATTTGTTTACCTTCCTTTTTTTTCCCCTAAGGTAAGTCCTTCCACTCCTGGGATTGGAATGACTCCTTTTCCACTACACACACACACACCCACCTTGACTCATTCGAATTTCCCCAACAGTTCTCTTTTTAGTATGTCTATGGAACATAAGAAATAGCTGAGCTGCTAACAGGCACGTAAGTCATATTCACGCAACCAAAATTTTTGACCATGGCCGTAATCAGAAAAAGAAACACACATTCAATTACCACCCTCAGCCTCACACCTTTGGGTGGATTGCAGAGTATGTATGTAGATGTAGAATCACTCAGACACAAACTATGTAGACATGACCATCTCTGGCTGATCACTTTTAAGATGCTTGTTGGGCTGGAGTGGCCAGAGATGGTGGTCATTTGTTGTGCATAGTTATGTCAGAGTGATTGACTGAATGTGTGTTCTTCTTCTGGTGGTCAAGCAGAAAATTTGTTTGAATGTGATAATTTTGCATGCCTGTCAGTGCCTCAGTTATCATCTTTGCAGTGAGTTATCTATCTTCTATTATCGACATTCAAATCTGGATTTTCAACTGTTAAAACATGTGAAATCAATGTGTAAATGAAATTACTACTTGAAAGCCTCCATGGTTACTGAAGCCATGCTTTCAATTTTCAATCCCTGTCCCCTCACTACTTATTTATATGTCATATACAGATATCCTTTCCAGGTGTTCACTAACTCATCTGCCTCCAATTTATTGATAACTTTTGGGATCTGATTTCATATCAAGTCATTCTAATATCGCCCCTTCAGAAGTTTTGGCAACCAAAGTCTGTTGTGGTTTTGTGTGAGAATGCTGTGTCTTTGCTCCTTGCATCCATCCACTATGTGAGTGTGGTTGCCTTGGGTTTTAAGATGTCATATAATTCTGTAGCATTAGAATGACTATAAAGTGTTAGCACATAGCTGTGGAGCCTATCTTGTATTTAACAGCAATTCATTTTTTGTTGCAGGTGAGGAACATGGCAACTAAAGATGAGGTGATAAATATGTGGAAAGTGGCTGATGCAGTTTGTTTTGATGTTGACTCAACTGTGATACAAGAAGAAGCTATAGATGAACTAGCAGCTTTTTGTGGGAAAGGCGAAGAAGTTGCGAAATTGTAAGTTCTCTCTAAAGTTATCACATATGCTTTGTTAATTTGAATAAACATAATAATTTTTTTCTGTCTAAGTTTAATTTATAGCAGTAATTTCCTAGGATCCATGTACATCGAAGGTAACGGCATTGCGATCAATATATATTGAGCGTTCGACTTGATATTTTCTTATACTTTTCTGTCTCAATATGTGGTTGCCATTTGAAATACCGAAAGAAATATCGGTAATTTCTGAACCAGAGATTTGGGCACTACGCGCCTTCGCGTACTATGGAGAGAAAAAAAATTGTTTGACCTATACCTAACCTATTTACGGCTACACTACAGATCACTTTTTGTAAGTGAAAGGTAGGTTAGGTATAGGTTAAACAAGGTGGTTTTTAGTACGTGAGGGCACGTAGTGCCCAAATCTTCAGTTTAGAAACACTAAATCGTCAATGGTAGCAAAGCGAGAGTCGAACGTTCAGTACATATTGATCGCAATGCCGTTTCATTCGATGTATATGTAAAATTACCTATATAGCATATTTTTTAATACGCTAATCTAATTTATAGCAACATTGCTTTTGTAGTAGGCCCTATGTGAACAATAGTATGAAATATTGTTTTTCTGCTGTAAGTAGCTGTAGAACATTCTTCTTTATGGTAACTTTCACTTGTAATATTCCATCCAAAGGCTTTTGCTTCAATGACTCTGAATGTGTCAGAGTGAGAATTTATGAACTGAGTAATAGGCCTACATTTGAAGTGGAAGATCTTTGATAGGAAAATTATTTGGTAGAGAAACCACATGCTATGCTGCTTTCAGGATGATTAAAATCTTAAGAACTACAAATGGTTTTTCTGTTAATTTAGTGTTGGGGGGGGGGGGAGACGTGAGCCCATAGTAATTTTTTACCCCAAAACTGATGTAAAAAAAAGAGTTGTTGGATGTCCTGATCTGCTTGGATATGCTGTTTCTATGAGGCATAAAATCATTGACCTTAATGAAAAGAGGAGTTGATGGGGGAGGGGGGGGGGAGAAACTACTTATATTAAGAGGTTTTCCACATGCTCTGGCAGAAGGCTATGGGTTGCAGCCCCAGTCCCCCACGGTTCGCCACTGTTCCAGCTCCATGCCTGTAACCCAAAAAATGAAATAGAACAGATGTATCTGAAAATAATGTGTTGCTCACTAAAAACTAGACACTCAGTTGTCAACAGGCGCACACGAGACAGAATCTTGCATGTTAGCTTTTGGATTCGCCTTCTTCGAGCAGGAATAAGAAAGTCACCTACTTTCCCTTGCTCAGGCTCACCTATTTTGTGTGCCACAGCAGTACAAATGATTCATTCAGTTATTGTTTTGAGCCGTAATCATGGCCTTACAGGATGAAGGATTTCCTATGAACTATGGTGGTTCAAAGGTTGATGAAGAATTTTATGACAGCAGTGATGGTAATCAGCCTCTTTTTGCCCCCCCCCCCCCACTCCCCTTCCCCTCAACCCTGTAAATCTGTATTTTGGGTATTGTACAGCAGAAAAATAATTTTACAGCTGAAAACATTTGATAGCTAATGGACTCCTGTCCCTTTGAAAGAAAAATTGGTGTAGAAAAAAAAACCTTATGCATTCATGATGATGATGATGATGATATGATGATGATAATGATGATGATGATCAATAACTGTTTTAAAATGAGTCGCAACCTATCAGTAAGCATCTCATTGAGGATATTATTGAGTTGGCAGGGACTTGTTAAACAAGAGGCCCTATTGAATCAATTTCCCATCAGACTAGTTCATCAACAGACTTAGTAGCAGACATTTTCCAAAATTAATGACACCTGCAAAAATGTCAATGTTCCTAGAGTATGGGAAATGAAACAAGGCAAAAACTGAAAAAGTTGCAAGAAAACATAAAAGGCTGCGAAACAGTAATGGGGATCTACATAAACAGACGACTAAGATAGCTTGTTTTAAAAATTCCTGTATTGTGACAGATTTTTGCACATTATGTTGTCATTTTCAGTTTTATTAATATTAAAATATCACATGGTAATATTTAGTCATGTTTACTTTCTGTGTTTGGACAAGGATATGCCAAAAATAAAACATTTTTGCTTATAACCACATTCTGAGTCATGGGCTTGCAACATGGGTACAAAATATTTTACCATATATACAAAAATGTTTTATTTTTGACATTCCCATCCTCAAGCACAGAAAATAAATAGGACCAAATATTAATATGTGGTATTGAAATTTTAGGACTTGAAGATAACATAGATTTCCCAAAACTGGACTTTTTAAACAAGCAGTGATGGCTCCTCTGCTTATGCATATTCCCATTACAAGGTATTAGTTAATACCTCCAGCTTCAGTTCTGTCAAGCACCTGCAACTGTGATTCAGGACTTTGCACCACCCCCCTCCCTGCCCCCACTCCACAGTGCTTTGAATTTTTTTCACGTAGCCGCCAATGTAACTACTTGCTTATCACTTAAAATAAGCTCATAACCTAACAGTTTATAACTACTACAATCAACAACTTGTAATCCTAAGATCCAAAAAAAGAAAAAAATGAAGTTAAAACATTTTCATTATAAAACATTTATCTCTGATCTAATGTGAGACCTTCTCAAATTAAAAAATATCAATTTATTTTCTGTGCTCTTCAAATTACTGTCTAAAATTAGAACAACAGTGTAAATGCTCATTACCAGCCAGCAGAAGACTCATTGTGCTGTCCTCAAAATGGTGAAAAAACTTTAATTTATTCTATCCTCACTTTATCTTCGAAAACTGGCATACAATATTGCACATCCACTAACAAGTAAACTTCCAAAATTTCTATGATGTGAAAAGTGCCCTAGCAGGTAGACTTCTGGAGGTTCCAGCAACGTACTATTAGAACCTCTATAAAAAAAACTGCCCACCACAGCCAAGGTAATGGAAAAATTACTGTGCCAGTTATTGTACTTTTTCTTTTAAGCAGGGAGAGTATAATACAGTAGCCTTTAGATTTTACATTTCTTTTTAAAGGAACATAAATGCATTTAAATTTGCAATAAATACTGATTGTAAAGATTGAAGAGTAATTAAAAAGGCCACTTTTCATCATATCACTTACTACATATGTATATTCTGTTTTAGGATGTTTTATTTATTTGATGTTTGAAACTATCTTATGGCATTCTCAGAAAGTTTTTAATCTGATTAAAGGTCTTCCAATTTAATTTCATGCAGTACTTTCTCTTAATAACTGGTTGACAGGTGCTTCATAAACCATCATGCAAGACAGTCAAAGCAGCCATGACTGTTACTACATTTACATTTCTTTTTCTCTCCTGTTTTGTTCATCATCGTCATTTCCCAAGTCTTTCTACTTATCTTTCTTAGGCCTCACCACACCAGCACTGACCCAATTCTTGCAATACTTTTGACACCCTGTACCACTTTTTACAGCTATTATAGCCACTGTATGCCTGTATGATCACAGAATTTGTAAAATTTTCTGTTTGCCAAATATTAACTACATATAAAGTGCTGTATGATGTTTATCAAACAGTTTGTTAGGAATTTTGATTATTGGAAAATGTTAAATGGATTCATGATTTGAATTATTAGCCTCACAGGTTGACAGTTCATCTAGCTTTTAGAAATACTTGGAAATGTGTTGGAGTTATTTCCATCACATTTTTGTTGCATACATTTTAATCTCTTTCAGCATTGCTTATTGACAATTAATCCAAAAACTACAATGAAAAGGTATGAAAACAGTCGAAGTTATTTCAGTATATAGAACATGGTACATGTTATTCAGTCCCTTTAGGGAAATTCTCAAACAAGTGTTAATAATCCAAATTTTAGCCTACTTCAGGTGATATAATTTTATTCTTTATTGAATTGCAGGACAGAGGAAGCAATGAAAGGAAGCATGAATTTCCGTGAAGCCTTTGCTCGGAGGCTTGACATTATAAAGCCTCAAATGTCACAGTTAAGAGATTTTATAAGTGCGCGCCCCCATAAGTTGACACCAGGTATTAAGTGAGTATATAATGTGTTTCTATAATTTTTTGATTTTGTCAAGGTATTTGTGTCTCACCAAGTGCAATTGGTGCAAATAATTCTAATCTCCAGTAATATATCAGGAATTAAGTAGTATATATTTTATTTCACCTGAAATTGGGATTTATTTATAAAAACCTTTAGTTTCTGTACTATTCCCATTTCTATTAAATCACCATTCCTTATGGTGTTGCTTATTGTGAACCATTAGTTATAGGAAGGAAGAGACATTGACTGCAGCTTATTACAACTTCCAGTTGTTGTAAATCCTCTTAAACAACTGCACCAGTTCTAATGACTATTTCCAATGCAAGATTTTCTTGTGGTTCATTTCATTTCATTCTCATATTTCCAGACCTTTAAATTGTGGTAGATTTAACCCTTAGTTTGTAATACCCTTCTAACAGGTGGGTATAAAATTTCTTAGCTTTTAATCAGTGCACTGTTATTTTTGATCTTTTAAATTATTTGTGTTGATTTTGGAAGTAATTGCATTCAGTTTCCTATGATGATTTCTGCTGTATTTCAGTTTTTACAAACAAACATTTGCAGGCATGCATGTCAGACTTGCCATATGACTTACTACGATGTACAGTTAAAATTTTGGAATATATCTATGGAAAAATTCTTATCCAGTCTTGTCTCGTGAACGTTCATTCAATCAACACAGTTTGGAGGGGGGATGGTTGAATTATTATCCTAAAGGCAGAATTGCACTGCAGTGGAGCAGTATGGTACTATGCAATGAAATATCATCCTTCTTCGGACTGGAGGCTGTAATTACAGTTACCACAATTTTACAGGAGAGCAAAAACAAAGTTCATATGAGACCTAGCTAAACTTGAGTTGAAGGTTTTACAGTTACATTGCATATTTTTATTATTTCCCTTGACATTGCTAAGCTTAGCATACACATTCTTAAACTTGCAACAAGAGAAACCAGGTGTGTGTTTTTAAATTGTGAGTTGTACTTTTGGACCAAGTCTGTGCTGACTTGTACCCTTTGGTATAAGGTAAGATTTATAGTCTGAGGACTTTCTGTGAAGGAATGGGCAATCTCTGCACTACTGATATTCTGCAACGATGACATCTATCACTTACTTAAGTTTTATTGGAATACTAGGAAGACACATTTTTAAATAGTTTTTGTAGTACTTTATTCTGAGAAGTCTAGTAACAATATGAACAGCCATTCAGAAACCATAAATTAAGGATACTTTAATATCATCTAATATGTAAGTTTTTACAAAGATAAGAATGGTGTTCTCAACTGCCCTGTTAGGCAAATGCCCCACGTGGTAGTACCAAGCAACACTGTCAGAGTTTTCGGGAAGCACTCCTCCAAGCGACATGATAAACTGCTGTCAGCTCATATAACCAACTCCCACGTGAAACTGCCCTCTTTGTGTTGCTGCTAGAATTCGTCTCGCTCAGTGTGCGCACCACTAGATAAGGCATCGCTTCTCTCAAAGAGACTGTGTACTAGCAAACATATGACGAGCCCTAGAACATGTAGCACCGCGATTGCCGGAAGCAAAGCATATCGATAGAGAGGGCAGCACCAGAAATCGTAGCATCGAGGTTCTAACAACTCAGACAATAAATGATTAAAAACGAATGAGATGCAGACCAATAGAAATAACAGGTCAGGAGGTAGTGAAGAAAGTGCTGGAATAAAATCATTGAAATACAAAATACCGAGCAATTGTAATTAATAACACAAAACACATAAACACTTACTGTACACCTGACAAGTCACTAACAGTTTTTAAGAAAATTAGATGCTTTGCTAAATACAGTTAACAGTTGTAAAGGTAAATGCAAAACAATACTGTGTGGTGACTTTAACATTGACTGTTGTAGGAAATCAACATGGACTCTGCTCACTGCTGACCTCATACAACTTAAATAACACACTTAAGGAGTATACCAGAATAACTGCACACAATGCCTCTGCTATATATTATATCATCACCAACATACAGACAGATAATTACTCAGTAGTTGTAACTGGAAACCATTTGTCTGAACACAGAAACCAAGTAATAACCGTATAAGAAAGTTTGAAGCGCGCAAAGCACGGTCAAATACCAACAAATGCAAGACAGCAACATAAAATTCTTAAAGAACACTCTGACTAATGAAGGCTGGACTGAAATTCAAAGTGAGAAAGGCAGGGTATGAAATTGTAGCTTTTTCATAAACAAATATTGTGAACATGTTACAAAGTCATTCCCCCTCAAAAATATGTGTAACAAAGAAAGAAAGATTACAAAGGGTATAATTGTTTCAAACAAAAGACTCAAGGAACTACAGAAAATCATTAAATTCAAAACTGCCTCCCAGCATTTACTGGCTTCCTATAGGGAATATAAAAGGATCTACGTAAGTCATAACATGCAAAAAAGTAAGCTACTTAATAGGAAACTATCTCTGACAACATAGCGAAAGCAGCGATGAGAATCATAAATAAAGGAACGGGAGAAACAAAGAATAAAAACAATAGCCCCAAAGCAATCAAATGGAAAACTGCATTACAAAGAAACACAAGAACTATAGCATTTAATAATTATTTCATAAATGTTTGCAAAAATCTGACAAAGGATATTTCAGATCACACAACAAACAACACTAATTTTTACCACACAATAGGTCCCCTAAGAAATTCACTATACTTATATCCAATAAGTGATGATGAAGTAATGTCGGTCATTAATAAATTAAAAAACGCGAACACTGAAGACATCTATAGCATCTCAAATAAGATTATTAAACTGTCAGCTAATTTTATAATTAAACCCTTAACCAACATGATTAATAAAGCTGTTGCAGGAGTAGTATACCCAGAAACTTTAAAACTTGCCAGAGTGCTTCCACTATACAAGAAAGGTGACACCACAGAACCTAAAATACAGATTTGTTAGCATTAAGCCAGTCATATCTAAAACATTTTGAGCGTATTTTCTGTATAACAGATTAATAAACTTCTTTACAGCATACAAAATAATATCCAGAAGCCAACATGGCTTCAAGATAATAATTCCACATCAGCAACTCAAGAACTAGTAGACTATGTATTGGAATCACTTAAAAGGAAAGATGTAATAATTGGGGTGTTATGTGATCTATCAAAGGCCTTTGATTTAGTAAATCACAGGTTACTACTGGAAAAACTCAGATTATGGACTAAGAGGCTCTGCATTTTGGCTTATGAAATCATACTTAACACTTTCGCTGCCGCTGACGCTTATAAGCGTCCGCCCTCAATGTAGGATAGCGTCAGCCGCAGCAAAAGTGTTTACAGGTATCAAAAAGTAGAAATAAGAGATGAAGAGATCAATAAATACTATTGATACAGGGAAGTGTCCTAGGGCCTCTACTACTCTTGATATACATTAATGACTTACCTTCGATGAAATCTTGGAGAAATCCGTACTGTTTGCAGATGATACAAATATTTTACTTTAGGGAATTGATCAAGAAGAAACCAGAGGGCAGAACTGGTGTTATGCAAACTAGATAATTGGTTTAGAAATAATAAACTAATTCTAAATAAAAAATTGTAAAACATCCTTTGCTTTATAAACAGTTGACCTAACATGAGTTAGTCTTAAAAAATCAAATAACACACTCTTGAGCAAGTAATGTGTGAAAGATTTCTGGGCCTCGACCTAGACAGTAAATTAACATGGTCAGAATACACAACAGTGTGACAAATTCAGAGTATTATGCATTAACCCTTGAAGCTATAAAAACTACCATGGTTAATATATAGTGAGTATATATTGGAAAAAAAAAATTTTTTTTAATCCTTAAAATTATTATGCACTGCCAGCAACAAACGACTCATAGCTTGTCAGCTTTATAGTGCTCCCATGATGTACCTGATGCAGTAAATGTCACTAATGTTTTCATAAACTAACTCATAATGCCACGGTAGTATGTGATTGACTACTTTTACATGGCAAAGACGGTATACTAAAGTAAACAAATGCACATGTTAGGAGTAACTCCATGCAGCTAACTGTCAAAGTGATTCAGTAGCACTCGGCAACTTATATTTTCTGGGATGTGCTTCTTGCATATGTAACACTATGTATACAAGCAGCTACAAATGAATTTGTGGTAAAATGTAATAGAAAACAAATTTGGTATGTTGCCGATCAGCTGCACTATGCATTAAAGGGTTAAGGAAGCTATCCAATAGGGTTAATATTGAAGTTCTAAAAATGTTTTACCATGCACTTTTTGAATCTATATCATCATATGACATAGAACTTTGGGGATGCTCAGTCATTCAGTGAACGTGAAGATACTCGTAACACAGGAGGAGGCAATTCACATAATGACGAAAGTGAACTGCCGAACAAGCAGCAGATAAAGATTCAAATTGCTAAAACTAGAAATGTTCAAAACTAAGGACAATAAAACACAGGGCGAATAATTACGAAAAAAAGTGTGACATACATTGGGATGTATTTATTCAATTGCTTAGCGAATAACATTAGCAAAATGAAGAACCTTAATAAATCTAAGAAGAAAGTAAGTGGTTGGGGGGGGGGGGGCAATCCATTTTACTGTAATCATCAACTTAGAGACAATGTTGTAGGAAGAAGTAGATGAGGATGAAATAGGAGATACTATACTGAGAGATGAATTTGACAGAGCACTGGAAGACCTAAGTTGAAACAAGGCCCCTGGAGTAGATGACATTCCCTCAGAGCTACTGAAGTCTCTGGGAGAGCCAGCCATGACAAAACTGTTTCACCTGGTGTGTAAGATGTATGAGACAGGCAGAGTACCCTCAGACTTTAAGAAAAATGAATAATCTCCATTCAAAAGAAAGCAGGTGCAGAAAGGTGTGAAAATTACAGAACCATCATTTTAAAAGTCAGGGTTGCAAAATATTAACACAAATTATTTACAGAAGGATAGAAAAGCTGGTAGAAGCTGACGTCGAGAGAATCAGTTTGGGTTCAGGAGAAATGTTGGAACACAGACAATACTCGCTTTACGGCTTATCCTACAAGATAGATAAAGAAAAGGCAAACCTACATTTCTAGCTTTTGTAGATTTGGAGAAGGCTTTTGACAATGTTGATTGGAATAAACTCTTTCACGTTCTGAAGCAAGCAGGAGTAAAATATAGGGAGCGTAAGGTTTTTTACAACTTGTACAAAAACCAGACAGCGGTTGTCAGAGTTGAAGGGCATGAAAGGGATGCAGTGGTTGGAAAGGAAGTAAGACAGGGTTGTAGCCTTTCTCCAATGTCATTCAATTTGTACATTGAGCAAGCTATAAAAGAAAGCAAGGAGAAATTTGTAGAAAGAATTAAAGTTCAGGATGAAGACTTAAAAACACTGTGTTTTGCCAATGACATAGTAATTCTGTCAGAGACAGCAAAGGACCTGAAAGTGCATTTGAACGAAATGGACAGTGTGCTGAAAGGCACATATAAGATGAACATTAACATGCCGGCCGCGGTGACAGGCGCTCCAGTCACGGTCAGCACGGCCACTACGGTCGGGGGTTCGAATCCCCCCTCGGGCATGGATATTTGTGCCGTCTTTAGTCTTAGCTAGTTCATAAGTAGTTTGTAAGCTTAGGGACTGATGACCCCGTAGTTAAGTCCCATAAGTTGTACAAACATTTGAACATTAACAAGAGTAAAACAAGGGTAATGGAGTGCAGCCTAAGAAAATCAGGTGATGCTGAAGGAATTAGATTAGGTAACGAAACAATAAAGGAGGTAGATGAGTATTGTTACTTGGGCAGTAAAATAACAAATGATGGTCGCAGTACAGAGGATATAAAATGCAGAATGGCAATGGGTAGAAAAGCGTTCTTGAAAAAGAGTAATTTGTTAACCTCTAATATTGATCTAAGTCTAAGGAAGTCCTTTCTGAAGGCATTTGTGTGGAGTGTTGCCTTGTATGGGAGTGAAACATGGACGATAAACAGTGCGGACAGGAAGAGGATAGAGGATTTGAAATGTGGTGCTACTGAAGATTAGTTGGGTGGATCGCATAACTAATGAGGAGGTACTGAACAGAATTTGGGAGGAAAGGAATTTCTGGCATATTTTGACTAAAAGAAGGGATAGATTGGTAGGACACATTCTTAGACATCAAGGAATCGTGAATTTAGCATTGGAGGGAAGTGTGTGGGGGGGAAAATCGCAGAGGAAGGCTAAGAGATGGATACAGAAAGCAGATTCAGACAGATGTAGGTTGCTGTTCTTATGTGGAGTTAAAGAGGTTTGCTGAGTATAGATTAGGTTGGAGAGCTGCATCAAACTAGTCTCCGGACTGAAGACCACAACAACAACAATCTCAAAACTGTCCAAAATCACCCTGTTTGATGGTACTGTTTCTACTTCTTTGCTTTTTGAGCAAATATGACATTGCTATCACCATGGAGAGATTTCCATTTTGTTTTGAAAAGTAATGAATGTGGTAGGCTTGTGTATCTAAGAAATATTTTTAAAGTTAAGTAAACATTGAAACTGTACCAGTGTAATATGTTCATTGGCCTTTCCAGGGAATTAGTTGAAGCTCTTCATCAGAGAAGCACACCTGTTTACCTAGTGTCTGGAGGAATGAGAGGTTTGGTCACCCCTGTGGCACTAGAACTAAATATACCACTGGAGAATGTATTTGCAAATAGATTAAAATTCTTCTTCAATGGTGAGTAATAGACATAAAAATAACTATTCCAATGTGTGTGTGTGTGTGTGTGTGTGTGTGTGTGTGTGTGTGTGTGTGTGTGTGTGTGTGTGTGCACCCAGGTTGTTTAGTAGATAAATGTTAGCATACAAAATTTTCTAATGATTTAAACAGGACCATTGTGTAAATATTTTGATACATATTATCATTTGAGTAAAAAGACTGATGGAAGTAAATATGATATTCATTATTTGGAATGGATCATCGTTTCAACAATGCAAATACAACATCGTGCAGTGACCAAAATGCCAGTTTTGCTTAATCACTTAACAAAGACAGCTCAGAATTTCATATACTTGGTGCACTAATCTTGTCTGAAGTTGAATATTAATAAAGCTGTGACATAATCCTGAATAGACAGTGTACCATGAAGTAGATAATTTGTCTATAGATTTCTTGTCACATCTGTACTCTGCCATGAAAAGCAGCACCATTCAGTGATTGTTGCCACTGTGGCCTAGTTAATCCTATTATTAATACAGTAACTGTTCAGCAGTCAGTGGCAGTCTTTCAAACAACCACAGCACATAGCATGCCACCCCAGTCAACTAGCACAGCAACACACTCCGCAACACCATTTATTGTGAGCTTCTTGAGCACCAGCAGCTCGAGAAATTCTCAGTGCACTCAATTTGCTGTGTCTCACAGTCCCAGTCCTAATTAACTCTACTTTCTAAGCAAAATTCTCAAATACTAAGTGTACCAAAGACTGTTAGTGTAACTAATATTATAATATTGATAATTATTTGATGTGTGTTGGCTATTCCAGTGCATTATTATTATTTTTTAAATGTTATATTTGTTATATATAATCCTAATTTGTGTTAATAGGTGATTATGCAGGATTTGATGAAAATGAACCTACCTCAAAAAGTGGAGGAAAAGGTGAAGTTATTAGGAAGCTGAAAGACAAATATGGGTATTCAAATTTAGTATTAATAGGTGATGGAGCTACAGATTTAGAAGCATGTCCACCAGCTGATGCATTCATTGGTAAGTCAGTGTGGCTTCTACTATAAATCAGTGTTCTAATGTACTGTGAAACATGGAGCCTGACATAGTTATAAAACTTAATTTTGCAAAAATTTATCTGCTTAAATAGCTTGACCAGATTAATATGTCCCCCCTCTGTAGTGGAGCATGTGCAGATTGGAAATGTCTGCCAAATTGAGACAGCATGCTACAGCCCCCGTGCGCGCGGTGTGTAGTAACTTGAAGTAGTTAGTAAGTCTAGGGAATGATGATCATAGCAGTTTAATCCAATATATTTACAAACATTTCTCCACCTTTTCCTTGCAAGAAGGTGGCAGTGCTTCTACTAAGTCAAGTTTCAGGCCAATACATACTTTTAATCAAACAGAAATTTGCATGTCAATGCACACTGCACTGAAGTGAAAAATTCATCCAGGAAAACTTCCATGATTGCCATAGGTACTTACATAAGTGAAGCTGAGAGGGTAGGAAATGAGTTACGGTCACATTTTGATTCTTGCATGTAACAAGAAAATATATGTATCTCCCATCCATTTTAAGTATTTGTGTTAAACTTTACGCAAATAAGAAGAAAGCCTAGTTCACAAAAATCTTGCAACCAAAACTACTTTATTGTCTCGACAACAAATAAATTTTCTTGAAACCCTTCTACTGCCAAATCATCTTCTTTATTATTCTGCTGCTTGTTCTTCTTCCTTAGTGCTTGTCCCATCTGCTGCATGGTCCACTGTTTTGGGAGGCTGTCACCACTTTTTACAGTCTTGTGCCTGGTCAGGACGGAGGTGTGATATCTTGAGGTCTTCAAGCAGGGTGTAAAGCCATCATTGCCTATGCAATCCTACTAGATATTTTCCATTTACTTTCAAATTTAAATTAATCTTTGGCACTGTAGTTTTGCCTGCTCTAAGGATAGGGACGACTTTCATCTTGTTTACTATTAGAGTTAATCTGTATAATCTACGGACTTGTTTGTTTGTTTCATGGTCATGTTGTGTTAATCAGCTCTCCACTTGAACATCATTGTTTCCATAAGTGTGTCTGTGATCCACTTCTTTTGTTGGAGGCTTGCATTCAGCCCCATACAGTGCCACTGAATTAATTACTGAACGGTATACTTTTGACTTTAGCCTGTTGGAATTTTTTTGTCACAGAATGCCATTTGAGTCACATGCTGCTGGGACAATTGGAGATTTCCACACTGACATTTCTGTCAGCACAAATAGTCTATCCCAGGTACTTGAAAGTTTGTCTATTGGTAGGTCAAAACCACTGATGCTGATGGGATCAGAATAGTTTACATCTATGATGAGGTAATAAGTTTTCAGTATGTTGAGCTGTAGACCTACTTTTACAAGGTGATCATTTTAAGCTTGGACTTTAAGTTGCAGATCAGTCTTGTCTTTAGAGACCAGTAGCACATCATCAGCATATAATGTCCAGGGTGCAGTTTTCTGCAGGTGTCTTATGACCGTATCCATGACGATGTTAAATAGGTGGGGTGAGTTAGCAGATTACTGGTGTAACCCTACAGAAATAGAAAAGTCATCTGATAGTCTGACAGCTGATTGTATCCAGCTCTTTGGATCATGGTAAAGCAGTCTTAACCATGTCACAAGCTCTTCAGGTACTCCATGCTCTCGCAGAGCAAACCAATTCAACTCGTGCGGCACTTGGTCGAAGGCGATTTAGAGGTCAAGAAAGACAAGATGTAGGTGTTTTAACTTCTCACAGTGTTTTTTCAGTAAGCAGACGAACAGCATGGATAGCATCTCTCATCCCACAACCCTTCACAAATCCACTTTTATTGTGGTGAGACTGATTATTTGTCAAATACATTTATCAATGATGCATTCAAATAATTTCATTGTTTGTGATAGAATGTGTGTTGGGTTACAATCAGCTGGCCTACCCTTCTGTTTCCATATTGCGAATGTTGTGCTGCATGTCCAATCTAATGGGATCTTTTCCTCCTCAATAATTTGATTGAAGTAACCTGTCAGCCATTTAGCTGAGTCCCAGTGCTTTGATTTCCACAGGTCATAGTTAGGCCCCTCTGCCTTTCCATTTTTAGTTTTATGCACTGCTTCAACATCATTGGGACCCTGTTCAGGATTTAACATCGGAATTGGAGCATGTGGAAATTCCTTATTGCAGACTTCAACAAAGTATTTCCTCCGTCGCTCTGCTACTTTCTTCCTGGTGGTGGTAAGTTTGCCTTGTTCATCATCGATTCCACAGACTTTTCATTGTCAGCGTTTGACACTGCTTCGCCAGTCAGATTTCTCGGTCCCCAGTCAGTGTTTGCACATTATGATAGACTTTGCCGAAATGGGCTAATTTTGCTGATGCAACTGCTTTCTTTGCTGTGTTCCTAGCTTTGTGTTTTTGTCTGTCTTAAAAGTAACTTACTTTCGGTATAACTGCTTTCTAAGGTACATGGCTTTCATCTTCTCAGTCTCAAGCCACGTTTGCCGATCAATTGTACATCGGGCTGGTTTTGTGTTGCCTATTTCTTTCTTTCTTCCTTTCTTCTTCTTCTTCTTCTTCTTCTTCTTCTTCTTCTTCTTCTTCTTTTTTAAGAGATCTGCCATGACACATTTTTTTCCAGGGCATCCATGTTGTACCTACATCAGTAATAGGTAGAAGAGTGATGGAAGAAATCTCTCTTTCCACTTCTTTGAGATACTACCATTCAGTCTGCGCTTCCACTACAGTCTTTCTTTCATTTGGATGTATTATGCGCAATTTGACAACTAGTGGGCGGTTTGTGCAGGGACTGTTTCGTGTAGATCAACTTTCGCATCCAAAAATGACTTTTAGGTCATATAGCTGTAAAAGATTAAAATCTATCTAGCTCAAATAGTAATACCACTGTAGTAAGTCTGAAGGTGGGACATCCGCTTCTCTAAGTATTCTCAATGACTGTCATGAGTTTCCGCGAAGTTGAATATAAATGATTTTGAAGGAAGCCACAGTTTTTGCGTATAGCTCCAAAATATTTTAGTCCTTTCACTGCTTCCTATGTAAATATACTCTAATCGTTTGTGTGACTCGGAATATATTGAGAAATTATTTTTGACAGGCAACATTGTAAAGTCAAGCTGCATTATAAATAATTAATTTTATTCCTAATTTGTGGCATATAGGTTATCGTATATACCCTTGTCCGCTCAGTAAATTAATAAAGTGAATATTTAAAACAAAATTGCGCAAATCTTTGTTTTCGTAAATCTTCTCTCCACAATGTAAATTTCAGGGTAATTTCGCTATAGCGAAGATTCGAACAATAGAAAACGGATGACTTACCCAAAGGACAGGCTCCTCGATAGACACAAATAAAATCACACACATACAAGCTTTCGCAACCGTTGGTCGCTTCATCAGGAAAAGAGGAAGACAGGAGAGGAGAAAAGGAAGGAAATGTGTTTTAAGGAAGTGGAAAAGGAGTCATTCCAATCCCAGGAGTCGAAGGACTTACCTTAGGGGGAAAAAAGGAAGGTAAACAAATACACACACACACACACACACACACACACACACACACACACACACACACACACATCCAAACGTAAACACACCTAGACAGACATTTGTAAAAAGCAAAGAAGTTGGACAGAGATACCACTTAAAGCAGAGGCTCTGTCCACAGAACCGAGGCAAAGATGCTAAAGATGGTGGGCGGGAATTTGAATTTAGCGGAGGTTGCGACCAGGTGGGCAACGGGAGGAGAAAATAAGCTGAAGGGCAAGTTCCCATCTCCGGAGTTCTGAAAGGTTGGTGTTGGTGAGAAGTATCCAGATAACCCGGACAGTGTAACACTGCGCCAAGATGTGCTGGCCGTGCACCAAGGCATGTTCATCCACAGGGTGATCATTACCAACAAACACTGTCTGCCTGTGACCGTTCATGCGAATGGACAGTTTGTTGCTGGTCATTCCCACATAGAACGCTTCACAGTGCAGGCGTGTCAGTTGATAAATCACGTGGGTGCTATCGCAAGTGGCTCTGCCCTTGATCGTGTACACATTCCGGGTTACGGGACTGGAGTAAGTGGTGGTGGAAGGGTGCATAGGGCAGGTTTCACAACGGGGGCGATTGCATGGGTAGGAGCCAGAGGGTAGGGAAGGTGGTTTGGGGATTTCATAGGGATGGCCTAGGAGGTTACGAATGCTAGGTGGGCGACGGAAAGACACTCTGGGTGGAGTGGGGAGGATGTCATTAAGGATGAATCTCATTTTGGGGCAGGATTTAAGGAAGTCGTATCCCTGCTGGAGAGCCTCATTCAGAGTCCGCTCCAGTCCCGGAAAGTATCTGGAGACAAAAGGGGCACTTCTGGGGTTCTTCGATGGAAGGTTCTGGATTTGGGGGGATGAGGAGGTGGCTCTGGTAATTTGCTTCTGAACCAGATCAGGAGGATAGCTGCGTGATGTGATAGCTGTTATTAGGTTATTGGTGTAGTGGTTCAGAGATTCGGGACTGGAGCAGACTCTTTACCATGAAGACCTAAGCTGTAGGGAAGGGAATGTTTGATGTGGAATGGATGGCAGCTGTCACAATGGAGGTACTGTTGTTTATTGGTTGGTTTGATGTGGACGGATGTGTAAAGTTGGCCGTTGGACAGATGGAGGTCGACATCGAGGAATGTGGCATGGGATTTGGGATAGGACCAGGTGAATTTGATGGGACCAAAGGAGTTGAGGTTGGAGAGGAAATTCTGGAGTTCATCTTCACTATTAGTCCAGATCATGAAGATGTCATCAATGAATCTTTACCAAACTTTGGGTTGACAGGTATGTCTGGCCCTCAAAGGTGAAGAAGTTGTGGGTTAGGATGAAGCTGGCTAGGGTATTAAGGAAAGACGTTTTAGGTAGGGAAGTGGGTGGTTGGAGTGAAAGGAAATACTCCATCGCAGCAAGGCCCTGGGCATGTGGGATATTTGTGTATAAGGAAGTGGCATCAATGGCTTAAAGGACGGTTTCAGGAGGTAACAGGCTGGGTAAGGATTTCAGGCAATTGAGGAAGTGGTTGGTGTCTTTGATGAAGGATGGGAGACTGCACATGATGGGTTGAAGGTGTTGGTCTATGTAGGCAGAGATTCGTTCTGTGGGGGCTTGGTAACTGGGCACAATCTGCCGGTCTGGATGATTAGGTTTGTGAATCTTAGGAAGTAGGTAGATGGTAGGGGTTGCGGGGTGTTGGTGGGGTCATGAGTTTGATGGACTCAGGTGAATGGTTTTGTAGGGGGCCTAAGGATCTGAGAATTCCCTGAATCTCTGCCTGGACATCAGGAATGGGGTCGTCTTGACAGACTTTGTAGGTAGTGCTGTCTGAAAGCTGGCGCAGTCCCTCAGCCACATACTCCCGCCGATCAAGTACCACGGTCGTGGATCCCTTGTCGGCAGGGAGAATGATGAGGGAATGGTCAGCCTTCAGATCACGGATAGCTCGGGATTCAGCTGCGGTAATGTTGGGAGTAGGATTAAGGTTTTTCAGGAAGGACTGAGAGGCAAGGTTGGAAGTAAGGAATTCCTGGAAGGTTTGAAGGGGGTGATTTTGAGGGAGAGTGGGTGGGTCTCGCTGTGATGGAGGACGGAACTGTTCCAGGCAGGGTTCAATTTGAATGTCTTGGGGAACTGGATCATCAGGAGTAGGACCATTTTTCCTCAGGGCAAAGTGATATCTCCAGCCAAGGCTAAGAGTATAGGATAGTATGTCTTTGACAAGGGCTGTTTGGTTGAATTTGGGAGTGTGACTAAAGGTCAAAGGACAAAGGACAAAGGTTTCAGATTGGGAGAGAGGTTTAGAGGAGATGTTGACTACTGAATTGGGATGTTGTGGCTCAGGATTGTGTGGATTAGGATTGTGAGGTTGGGGGGGGGGGGGGGGGAGTGGTGCTTGAAGTGCGAGATTGAGTAGATGGGAGAGACTGGGTTTCTGTGCAATAAGAGGAGCTTGAGATTCATTGGAGAGGTTGTTGGGGGGGGGGGGTTGTATTGCCTTTCCGGGGGTGGGTGACCAGGAGTTGGGATAGTTTTTTGAGGTGGAGGGTGGCATGCTGTTCAGATTTGCAGTTGGCCTGTAAAAGGATGTTCTGAACTGTTGGTGTGGATGTGGGAGTGGAAAGATTGAGGTTTTTGATCAGGGATAGGAGTTGACAGGTGTTAATTGATGGAGTTGAGGTATAGGTTAAGGATCAGGCGGGTGAGGGCTGTGGATTGTTCTGTTTGGAATTGGTTTAGGGCAGGATGAAAGGATGGATTACAGCCAAAGATGGGAACTTTTAATGTGCGGCTTTTGGGGGTGATGCCAAATGTTCAACAAGCCTGAATGAATATGTGTGACCTCAATCTGGCTAGGGAATAGGCATGTTTGCGGAGGGAATGTAGATAAAATTTGATGGGGTCGATTTAGGGCGACATTTACAGTATGGAAAAAAGATAAATCCGTACTGAACGGTAATGAAATAAAAAATAAATATATATAAATAAATAAATATAATTATATATGGGAGAGAGAAAAGGTGATCAGACAACAAAAGGAATTATTCAGATAGGAAAAAATAGAAAAAGTTGTGCAAGAGAGTAGTAGAAGAGAAACGTTGTTGAAACTGTGATCAATCACAGTCAACAATGTGATGCACAGGGGTGTGGCGGATGTATGGGCGTTTGAAAAGGTTATGGGGTGAAGAAAATCTGGAAAAGTTTAGCAAACAGTGTGAGGATGAAAGAAGTGTACTATAAGAATTAGTTCTGTAGTGGCAAAATATGGTTAGAGGGTAAAAATAATCTGACGAATGAATAGAAGTGAAAACGTGTAGAAAAAGATCAGAAATGTCGGAAGAACAGACGGAAATAATCGCGAAGTTGCTACGAAATGCTGAAAATTGTTGAAAACTGGCGTCCACATCAAACCAACCAACAAACAGTACCTCCATTATTGCAGCTGCCATCCATTCCACATCAAATGTTCCCTTCCCTACAGCTTAGGTCTTCGTGGCAAATGAGCCTGCTCCAGTCCCGAACCAATACACCAATAACCTAATAACAGCTTTCACATCCCTCAACTATCCTCCTGATCTGTTTCAGAAGCAAATTACCAGAGCCACCTCCTCATACCCCCCCCCCCCCCCCCCCCCCAAATCCAGAACCTTCCACTGAAGAACCCCGGAAGTGCCCCTTTTGTCACCAGATACTTTCTGGGACTGGAGCGGACTCTGAATGTGGCTGTCCAGCAAGGATACGACTTCCTTAAATCCTGTCCGGAAACGAGATCCATCCTTAATGACATCCTTCCCACTCCACCGAGAGTGTCTTTCTGCCGCCCACCTAACCTTCATAACCTCCTAGTCCATCCCTATGAAATTCCCAAACCACCTTCCCTACCCTCTGGCTCCTACCCATGCAACCGCCCCCCGTTGTAAAACCTGTCCTATGCACCCTTCCACTACCACTTACTCCAGTCCAGTAACCCGGAAGGTGTACACGATCAAGGGCAGAGCCACTTGCGATAGCACCCACGTGATTTACCAACTGATATGCCTGCACTGTGAATCGTTCTATGTGGAAATGACCAGCAACAAACTGTCCATTCGCATGAACGGTCACAGACAGTGTTTGTTGGTAATGAGGATCACCCTGTGGCTAAACATGCCTTGGTGCACGGCCAGCACATCTTGGCGCAGTGTTACACCGTCCGGGTTATCTGGATACTTCCCACCGACACCAACCTTTCAGAACTCCGAAGATGGGAACTTGCCCTTCAGCTTATTCTCTCCTCCCGTGCCCACCTGGTCTCAACCTCTGCTAAATTCAAATTCCTGCCCACCATCTTTAGCATCTTTGCCTCGGTTCTGTGGACAGAGCCTCTGCCTTAAGTGGTATCTCTGTCCATCTTCTTTGCTTTTTACAAATGTCTGTCTAGGTGTGTTTGCATTTGGATGTGTGTGTGGATGTGTGTGTGGATGTGTGTGTGTGGATGTGTGTGTGTGGATATGTGTGTGTGGATATGTGTGTGTGGATATGTGTGTGTGGATATGTGTGTGTGGATATGTGTGTGTGGATATGTGTGTGTGGATATGTGTGTGTGGATATGTGTGTGTGGATATGTGTGTGTGTGTGTGTGTGTACCTTCCTCCCCCCCCCCCCCCCCCCCCAAGGTAAGTCCTTTCACTCCTGTGATTGGAATGACTCCTTTTCCACTTCCTTAAAACCCATATACTTCCCTTTCTCCTCTCCTTTCTTCCTCTTTTCCTGAAGAAGCGACCAACAGTTGCAAAATCTTGATGTGTGTTAGTGATTTTATTTGTGTCTGTCGATGAGCCTGTCCTTTAAGTAAGTCATCCGTTTTCTAATTTTTATATGTATCCCACCAGGGTAGTTTCCTTTTATAATTTTCGTTTCATCAATTTGTATATACGTATCGAAACTATATGTATGGAATAAGCGAATGTTTCTGAAGCGGAGATTTGGGCGATACGCACCCTCACGTCCTGAAAAAAAAATTGTTCTATACCTAACCTATCTACCACTTAAAAAGAAAACGTCATCTGTAGCGTAGCCTTAAGGTTAGGTATAGGTTAAACAAGAAGCTTTTATTGCCTGAATCTATTGCCAAACTTCATTATGAATAACTTTTTGCGAAAGTGTCAGACAGTGGCTATGTTCTTTGATTTGGAGACGGCGGGTGGTCATTCTCTGCACCATGCATACATAGGTTCTTCGTGGTCGTCTCCCCCCTCTTTATTCGTGCCTTTTTAAAAGATCGAATGTTCAGGGCATGAGTGGGCTCTGTTTTGTCAGGCACCTTTCACCAGGAGAACGGGGTGTCCCAGGGCTTCGTCTTGAGGGTAGCGTTTTTCGCCATTGCAAGCAACCCAATTATGTATTGCCTCCCAGCTGATGTTTCAGGCTCCCTGTTTGTGAACGACTTCACGATCTATTGTAGCGCTCAGAGAATGTCTCTCCTGGAGCGCCGTCTGCAGCATTGCCTTGACAGTCTCTATTCCTGGACTGCCTCAAACGGCTTCCGTTTCTTCCATGAGAAAACGGTCTGTATCAACTTCTGGAGGTACAGAGTGTTTGTTCCACCATCTCTCCCTCTTGGCCCCACCATTCTCCCATTTTTGGAGATGGCATTTTTAGGGCTAACATTGGATAGGAAACTTACCTGGTCTCCACGTGTTGTCTCTGACTGCCCGCTGTACTCGTTCCCTCAACATTCTCAGTGTTCTTAGTGGTACATCATGGGGCCTGGATCGTACCGTCCTGCTTCACCTCCATCAGTCCACTGTCAGATCAAAGCTGGATTGTGAGAGTTTCGTGTACTTTTCTGCACGGCCTTCCATTTTCCGCTGCCTAAACTCGATTCACCGTCGGGGGTTATGCCTGGCGATACGAGCCTTTTACACTAGCCTTGTTGACAGCCTCTATGCCAAAGCTGCCGAATTGCCCTTAACCTATTGACGCGACCTATTGCTGTGTCGGTACGCCTGCCGTCTGCCGTGAATGCCCCACCACCCTTCCTATCCCTCCTTCTTTAATGACTCCCTCGATAGCCAATATTTTACCCTCCCTTCCACATTTCAAATAGGTGAGAGCCCAGTGCCACCTTGGCTTCATGTTCAAGTTCGCGTTTACCTCGAACTCACCTTACTCCCGAACGAGAGTACTTCGGCTGCTGTTTACCACTTGAAGTGTCTTGAACTTCATGCATGGCTCGGTAATTCTGTCTTCATATATACAAATGGCTCTAAGATCAATGAAGGTGTTGGATCTGTGTTTGGTGTGGGGATGATGGTTTTCAGTACAGGCTTCATGACAACTGCTCGAATTTCACAGCTGAGCTTTTTGCCCTCTATCACGCTGTACTATATATCCGCTGACAACGTTATCCTTCCTATGTCATCTGCTCTGATTCCCTCAGTGCCATCCAGAGTCTGAGAGACCCCTATTTGACCCATCCTGTTGTGCACCAAATCAACCGCGCCCTTCAATTATTAGCTGCAGATGGCCCTTGCATTAACCTTCTGTGGGTGCCTGGCAACACAGGCGTGCCTGGTAACAAGGCTGCTGATGCTGTGGCCAAGGCTGCAACTTTCCTACCTCGTACAGCTACGTACAGTGTCCCATCGAATGATATTTGAGGGGCTCTTTCCTGTTGTATTGTATCATTGTGGCATAATGTGTACTCCTCACTTACAAATAATAAGCTTCAAACCATTAAACCGCTCGCGGTGGCTTGGAAGACCCCCTCACGCCACTCATGATGAGAAGTGGTCTTCTTGGTCTGGTTGCAGATTGGAGATTGCCGGTTCAGCCACCGCCACTTGTTAATTGGTGACCCTGCACCGTTATGTTCCTGTGGTCACCCGCTGACGGTGCGCCACGTTTTATTGTATTGTCCAAATTTTACTCCTGTTCGTATTGCACTGAATCTACCCAATACACTGGAAGAATTTTTAGCTGATGATGCAAGAGCTGCTGCTTGAGTCTTGAATTTTATCGACCTGACCAATTTGTCAGAGGACATTTTTTCGCCCTTTTGTTGTATTTTACCCTATGTTTTTAACTGTTTTCATATAGGCTTATTATCCTTCGGTATATCTGTTTTGATTCAGGCACTAATGACCTCAGCAGTTGTGTGCCCTAAAACCACAAAAAAGTCAGCAGTTAGTTAGTTCAAATAACAAAGCAAGTGCTGCCCAAGTCAACTGGCGCACAGCAACAAGCGCCATGCCATTTCTGGTGAGCTTCTGAAGAATCGCTTGAGCACTGCAGCTCAAGAAATTCTCGGTGTGCTCAAGTTGCCAGAACTCAGTCCCATCCCTACTCAACAGCCCTGTGTGGATGGGAATTGTCATCCATAAACAGAAAGTTCGGGCCTTCTGCACCCCTAAACTGATGGATAAGATCCAGAATAGTCTGCATGCAGCTAGGACACTACGCCTTAATAGAACCTCGTGCAATGTGCGCTCTCTCTCTCTCTCTCTCTCTCTCTCTCTCTCTCTCTCTCTCTCTCTCTCTCTCTCTCTCTCTCTCTCTCTCACACACACACAGTGCAGCAGGATCCATTAGAAAATGTCACTCAGAGAACCCTGTTACCAACTACAATGAACATGCTTCTTAACCAATGAACTTTCTCTTGCCAATGGCTTGGTTGAAATTGAATGAATTTTAAAAATTTTATAAACCTACAAACCAATTTAATGGTGACAAAATGTTTTGCGCACACACATGTATCTGTAGCAGTTGCTAGGGATACTGCAATCTAGTTAGGAATTGAGGGATCCTTTTGCAATGTGGTGGTCCATCTATGACCACTAGTACGCTTTAGCATAGCATTTCCATCTTGGGCCTGATCAGTTGCAAGATGACACCTAATATTACATATTAATATGGCCACTCTTTGATGGAACTAGAAGCGCAAAAGTGCTCGTCTCTGATAGCACCCACTGAAATGTCTTGCAGGCATACTGCCATACTATATGTTCATCAAATATTGAGCTCCATAAAGAGTCAAATGGAGACATAGTTTGTGTGCAGGCTCCGCAGTCCTCAATATTTCATTTTACTATCATTTGTCAGTAAATTAGTAGCTGTTTTCACTTAGCATATTTAAACATTTGAATTTACATGCATGTAAAAATAAAGCTGAAGTAATTCTAATTAAGTTAATCAAGGGATTGTTTTAAATGATAACTTTTGGACAGCTTGTGGTTTGAACTGCTGTTCAATAGCAACATTCTCTTTTCTTATCAGAATATTGTACTGACACTAAAGTTTCCTATAGTTTATTGTTATTATACTTGTCTGTTCTTTCTTAAGGGTTTGCATCGCTCTCAGAAGTTTTCTGTGGTGATTTTGGAAATTTGAAATATACCCAAAATTTTCTACCAATGAAGATACTGGCAAAAGAAAATTGAAACTAATAATTTTGATTAAAACAATTTTTTTCCTCATTACAATTTTTCAATTTATAAAGGAAAAAGGCTTTGATAGAACCACCTCCTGTGTCTGTGTCCTGTAACAACATTTAAATTTTATTATTGACAGTTTAAGAAGCTATCATAGCATCTCTTTGAATTAAGTCTGTTCACTCGACTGCTGTGCCACTCCACTGATTTGACTTTTTTGCTTAAAAATCCCATATGTTCTTTTCAATTGAGTGATGTCAGTGACTGATCCTAAAACAGAATTAAGAATAATCACAACAAACTGTTTTACATTTATCTATTATATCCATGATGTGGAAGGAATAGGTTTTACATTTTAAAAATTCTTCTCTTATTATAATGTGTATTGAACAACACACACAATGAATGTTTCTTTTTCTCACAAAGGCCATTGTGTGTGTGTGTGTGTGTGTGTGTGTGTGTGAGCGCGCGCGCGCGTGCGATGAATAATGATGGAAATTATCCACAGAGATGATAAATTATACTTCAAAAGAGATAGATTGGCTAGTCAGTACTTACCTTGTGCTGTACCGCCAATAGTCACACAAAGGAAAAAAAGGACAAATGACAAATAAAGGTAGGAACAAGCTTTCAGAAAACACGGCTCTTTAGTCAGGTAGGAGAGAAGGGAACAAAAAGGAATAGGAACAGAAGGGGAAGGTAATTCACGGTCTAGGTCATGTGGATTATGTTTTAGGATTTAATGTGATTGTCTATTTTTTGTTGCTGTCAGTGGCTCGGCCAGTTTCTTCTTTCTGCGAGTTATGCCCTCCATGATTGACACTCCAATTGGATTTTCCATTGTTACATATACTGAACTGTTAAATTACCTGTAACAACAGTGGAAAAACCTGCATGGAGCAATACGAAACATAAGAGAAAGGCAACCACTCTCCTGTATTGGATCAATGTATGGAGAACAGCAACATGTGACCGAAGACACAATTTGTACTATCTTTTTTTTTTCTAACAGACGCACATGCGTGCGCGCCCACACACACACACACACACACACACACACACACACACACACAGAGAGAGAGAGAGAGAGAGAGAGAGAGAGAGAGAGAGAGAGAGAGAGAGGGGGGTATTTGGGAAAAACACCCCTTTGTTTCTGGACAGACTGACTGGTTGTTCTGCACTTTATTCATACACAACAATAGACCTCAGTCTTATTTTACAAAAGCTTTTGTGCTGCTTTTTAGTCTTTTACCAGTTAAATTGCTGAAAACTGAATGCTTTGTGCCACTAAACTGTGGCTAAATCTAGTTTTTAGATTTAGTTACACATAATTGATAAAATTAATGTGTATGCTATTTGTTTAGTTAATTAATGAAGGTGGCATTTATCAGACTATATATTAGTTTCACTTGGTTGTGTTCACTAGTCCAGTAATTTAGAAAAACCAGTCCCTAATTCTTCTCACAGAAAGCAGGCAGTGACCAGTAGCATTTTGTTTGTCTTAATGCTGAACAGGTGCCACAATAGATTCCTCCACTTAAATCGTACTTCCTTATTTCTCTATTAGGACTTGAAGCAATAGAGAATAACAATTTAGATTTAAAGATTCCTCCCTAAGTGTCAAAAGTTTGAAACAGGTTGGGGGGGGGGGGGTGCTTGGAAACATGCTGAACTCTAAAATCCCAAAAATATTCTGTTCTAAATTCCTATATTTTTTAGTCTTTCAAATACAACATTGTATGTTTTTGTGTTTCAGGTTTTGGAGGAAATGTGGTTAGAGAGGCAGTTAGGGCTAAAGCTCAGTGGTATGTTACAGACTTTAACGAATTGCTGAACGCCCTCCATGGATGACATATTTAAAATTTAGATTTATATTTAAAATTTAGATTTATAATTCGTAATAAGCAAATATTTTGGCTGTGATAAATGTGGAACGAATATTAATGTGTCTGTTGTGATTTATTCTTTGTTATTGTCTTTATTGTGAATTACATTTTCATAAACACAAATGCTTATTTAATTTTTTCCAATTATTGTTGTTACTGCTCATTTGTGCCCTAGTCTAGCTTAGCTTTCATTTACATCTGCAGAAATGGAGAAAAAGGTAAAGTTGTCATACTTATCTCACTGTGAAAAATAAAATATAAGAAATAGACGAAGATTACTCACCAGGCGAAGGAGCACAGGTGTGACAGCATCACAAATAAATAAATGAATACACACACACACACACACACACACACACACACACACACACACACACAAAATCGCAAGCTTTCGCAACCCAGTTGTGTCTTCAGGCAGTAGTGAAGGAGAGGGAAAAGGAAATGATGAGGGTTTTAAGGAAGGGGGTAAGGAGCCATTCCAATCCCAGGAGAGGAAAGACTTACCTTGGGGGAAAAAATGGAGGGTAAACAAATGCACACATGCCCACACATTCACACAGACACAAGTACACCTAGGCAGACATACTGTAGAAGTAAGTCTATGATGAGGGTGGGTAACTGCTGGGAGGCAGCAGGTGCACAGAATATGAATGCAATACACGACATGATGTGGTGAAGTGGCCTGAGAAGAAGTGATAAACTAGATTAAGGGGAACAGGATGGAGATGAGCTTTGGATTTTTTACTTCCATAGGATTAACACCACAGAGTATTATTTTTGGACCTGTAACATTAAACACTTAGGTCCTCAAGAAAATACATATATTCACTTATATGTTATGATAGAATTTTTAGACATAGTACATTTCAATAAATTTAAACAGTGGAAATTCCAGGAAGGATTAAACAATAGTTTTGAGGAGGATAGGTTACTTCCTCATGATAGACGTCTGATGAGTCACAGAAAGGCACAAATAGTAGAATATAACATTAGAGCTTCTTCGGTTAGAGGCACAGAAATGTACAGACTCAGACACATGACTGCTGTCTCAGGCCACTGTGGCCAGTCTGCAGTACCCAACACAACTGAGGCGAGCAAGTAGTGGTGGGGTCGAGGATGTGGCAAGGTGGGGTGGGGGGGATACACAGCATGGGTGGGGGGAAATGCCAGTGCTGTCTGCCTGACAGACAGGGTGGAAGGAAGGGAAGGGACTGAAATGTGTGGCGGCATGGGAAATGAACGTGAAGATAGAGTGGGCAGGGAAGGGTGATGGTGGTGGTGGCAGTGGCAGGAACTATCAAAGGTTGAGGCCTGAGGGATTGCAGAAGTGTAAGATATATTTTAGAGAGAGTTCCCACCTGTGCAATTTAGAAAAGTTGGTGTTTCTGGAGAGGATCCATAAGGCACAGGATGGTCCAGCTGTCTCCTGACCGCAGTTTGACGATAGCCATTCATTCGGATAGACAGCTGGGTGCTGGTCATGCCCACATTGAAATCTGCACAGCAGTTGCAACTCAGTTTGTAGATAACTCGACTGCTTTCATAGGTTGCCCTGCCTTTTATGGGATAGGAAATGCCTGTGACAGGACTGGAGTAGGTGCTGGTGGGATGTTGAATAGGGCAGGTTTTGCATCTGTCATATTGCAGGGATATTATATAGGTTTGGCAGATGGCGGAATATCACTGTAGGATAAAAGGGGGGGGGGGGAGAGTTGGATATTGGGTAGGTCATTTCAGGGAAGGATGAAAAGTAACCAAAATCCTGGCAGAGAACTTGGTTTAACTGCTCCAGTCCTGGCTGATTCTGGGTCACAAGAAGGATGCTCCTTTGTAGCCGGACAGTGAGTGATCTGGTGGGGTGACTGGACAGACAGGCCCCGTGACATCTATTTCTGGACAAGCCAGTGCAGTTTGATCAAGATCAATCATACAAAGACCATAAAGCACAAGGGGGAATTATTTCAAATATAGCCAAAATGGTAGTAAATGCTTAGTTTTTGTTAAACATCCTTAAAGATGATGCAGATTCTCCAACTAAATGCAATGCACTGAAAATCAGTAAGCGAAGAACTCCCCAAAGTCATTCTAGAATAGAAACCTGATATAATTTGCTTACAAGAACCCTATGCAAAAAGTGGAAAGCTGCCAGGTCTCCCCAGAAATGCAGTTGTCACAACAGGAAGTACTGACTGCAAAGCAGCTGTAATAATTTTAAACAGAAATGTTAATGTAATCAACATCTTATATCTGTAGAGATGTCCTCCCTCTATGTGCAATACAGTCACAGAATCAAACTGTATGGTAACTACATCAAATACTTAACGAACTATGTAGCTAGGAAAAAAAAACTACTAATGTGGAAACATAAATGTCATGTCCACTCTGTGGAACTCTGACGGAATCTGTGTCAGAGGACGTTAAGTTAATGACATCTTACATGATTGCCAAGTACAAATAGCCAACACTGAAGGCCACATACCAACCCACATTGGACATGACGGATTGACCAGTAACATTGACATCACAAATCAGCTATTAATTGGATAAATCACTGAACCGTACATGCTAGAATTACAGTATGTGATCACAATGCAATTACCTTCAAACTACACAATCAACACAATAATACTAACATGAATGTTAACAGAAGACTACTTTTCCATAAGGCAGACTGGAATAAATAGAGTTCAACTATTGGCAGATACAACATACAAGGCTAACCAACATCAACAACTCCAAACCGCAACAATTACCTTGGAATGATGAACTGACAAGATGTAAGACATAAAAGAAAGCTATACCAGAGAATGACAATTGAGCAAGCCAAATCAGACTAGTGGCATATAGGCACGCTAAAGATGTCTACAAAGAAACACTAAAAGGCATCAGACAGATTTGTTGCTGCTCACACAAAACACAACATATGGGGTGAGCCTAATAAGGTAACAAAAGATAAAATCAAAAACCTCACTGTATCTTGGCACTTTACGCAAAAAGTGACATAACCATAGGATGGAGGCAAAGAAGCAGAATTTTTGCTGGACAAACTGCTTCCAGATGATGACACACTTAGACACCCAAGAACATAAGCAGCTCAGGCATGTAATGAGCACCAGACACCATATCAAGTCCTTTTCTTCCAGAAGTAGTCATGAAAGCATAAAAAATTTGAAGAGAGAAAAGGAAAAAAAGAGCACCTGGTCCAGACAGGATTCATAAAGGAACACTTAAACTGTACCACGGATTACGCCATTCCTAATGACACATCTCAATGAAGCCCTATGGCTGGGCAGAATGCCTCTGTTGTGGAACACCTCCAAGGATATCATCATTAAAAAAGGAGCTGACCGGGACCGAGCCGATCACAAAACTCATAGGCCAGTATGCTTAATAATCACACTTGCCAAGATACAAGAGAAATTGCTCTGTAAATGATTACAGGAAATCGGGTCACTACACAGCCTAAATGAGAATCAATAAGGAATCAGACCTGGGAAAAGCATAGATGTGTTAGAGATCATAAACAACTCTGATAATAAATGTTTTTGCAATAATGCTTGACATAGTGGGCCCTTTTGATACTCTTTGGTGGCTCACTATGTTCTGGAGGTTGAAACAATGGCAGGTTCCAGAGTCTCTGTATCACAGTTTACTAGACTACTGCAGAGGCAGGGTAGTGGAATGGAGGACAGATAGCCAAAGGTTATAATGAAAGGATGTCCACAACCCGCAGTGGAGTAGCCGAGCAATCTAAAGCGCCTCGCTGCGGAGCGCGTGGTTGCTCGTCGTGGAGTTTAGAGTCCCTGGGGCGTGTGTGTGTGTGTGTGTGTGTGTGTGTGTGTGTGTGTGTGTGTGTGTGTTTTTTTTTTTTTGTCCTTAGTTTACCTAGGTTTAAGTAGTTTGTAAGCTACGGACTGATGACCACGCAGTTTGGTGCGATAGATTTACAGACACAGATGTCCACAAGGATCAATCTATGACCTCATCATCTGGGACCTGGCGACTGAACTGCTCCTCCATCTAGTGGATGAGGATGTTAGCCTGGATGGAGTCGTCGCATACACAGATGACCTTCTAGTGGTTGTCTCCATTAACAGGACCCAGCTAGAGGAGAAGGCACGTGAAACACTGACAACAATAACCCAATGTTGCAAACACAACAAAGTCAAGATAGCAACCAACAAAACATACACACCACTCAAAATATCATTACAATGAAAGCCATTAGTAAAATTAGACAACATGAATATAAAAAGAACAGTAGTTACACCATATCTTGGTGTCCACATTGAATGAAAGACAAAATTTCCATGAAAATAATAAGATAACCACAGACAAAGCAGAGAAAATAAGAGGGTAAGTCAATTATTATCCGCAAAGTAGTTATAAAATTTTATTGTAAAAAAAATACGAAACTTAAAAGAACATCATTTTTCGACATAGTCTCTTTGGTGTTCAATGCACTTTGTCCATCGCTCTACAAGCTTCCTTATGCCCTCATAAAAGGTTTTCCGTTGAGCTGCGAGCCAGGAATGCACCGCTTCCTTCACTGCTTCGTCTGAGTCAAATCGACGGCCCCTTAATGCCTGTTTGAGTGGACCAAACAAGTGATAGTCAGAAGGGGCAAGACCGGGACTATATGAAGGATGATCCAGTACTTCAAATTTGAGTTTCTGGAGCGTTTCAGCAGTGTGGACAGCAGTATGCAGACGGGCATTCTCGTGCAACAACACAACACCTTCTGACAGCAATCCTCAGCGTTTGCTTTGGATTGCAGGCTTTAGCCCGTCAGTAAGCATCTCACTGTAACATACACTGTTAACTGTTGTGCCCCTTTCACCATAATGTTCCAGTACAGGACCTCGTGCATCCCAAAAAACCGTAAGCATTAGTTTTCCTGTGGACGGTTGGGTCTTGAACTTTTTCTTGCACGGCGAATTTGGATGTTTCCATTCCATACTCTGCCGTTTACTCTCTGGCTTGTAATGATAGATCCATGTTTCGTCACCTGTAATTATTCTGTCTAAGAAGTTGTCCCCTTTGTTACCATAGCGATCCAAATGTTTTCTGCAGATGTCGAGGCCCGTTTGCTTATGCAACTGTGTGAGTTGTTTTGGGACCCATCTTGCACAAACTTTAGGAAACCGAAGTCTGTTGTGAATAATTTCGTAAGCAGAACCATGACTAATTTGATGATGATGAGCCACTTCATCAATAGTTAATTGTCTAAGAGAATCATTTCACATGATCGCTCAATGGTTTCTTCATTTGTGGCGATAAACGGTCGTCTGGTTCCTTCATCGTGCTTAACACTCGTGCAACCATTTCGGAATTTTTCAATCCACTCGTACACACTTTATTGTGGCAAAACACTGCTCCCGTACTGTACTGAGAGTCTTCTATGAATTTTGGCCCGTGATACACCTTCCGCCCACAAAAAAAGGAACGCTGAATGTTACTCTTCTTTGGTGCAAATAGACAGTGGAGCATCCGTGATTAATAGCACGGCAGCGATGACGAAACTAACGTAGCAGCATGAAAATTGCAAAGATACAACAACAAATAAACAAAGCATGCATCACCAACGTAAAACTACAGTACTACCAACATAAACAAAAATAAAAATATAACTAAATTGCGGATAATAATTGACTTACCCTCTTGTTACACTAGTTGGCAAGACTTAATTCAACCACTTAAAGACTCCCTCTGTCAACTATAGGAACCTGTCACTGTGCTCTCTTCGAGTCAGTATTATACTTTGCAGCTGGTACCTAATCTCAAAGATTGAGCTTCGTAACCAACAAAACAATTGTGAGTTGTGGGCAGAGAAGTTATTTTTATAACTTACAGCTGCATTCAAATCAACACTGATAGAAACGCTATGCGTCCTTCTCGGTATCTGTCCAGTTGACATCACAATAAGATATAGAGCTGCAGCATACTGGCTTTGAAGTGCATGAAATAACTGGCGCACAAACAGCGTAACAAACTGGCAACTGAGAACATGGTGAATGGACACATGAACAGGACAACATGAATATAAGGGATGCAGACTACACACACTACTATCAGACATCAGAGAAAGAAAAAGGATGAAGCATATCAACCCCAGCCGCGGTATGGTTCACTTCCTTATAGGACTTGGTCCATATCCCACTCACGTGTTCCGAATGGGACTAGGCGACACACAGTTGCAACTGCAGAAACACCGAAGGCTCCCCTGAACACATCGTCTTCCTCTGCAGATGTTACACATCTCAGATACACATAGCAGCTTGACTTTACAAGAGACGATACAATATGACATAATATGAGATGAACAAAAAATGGACACAAGACAGCAGGAGACAAGATATCCAATGCGACTTATTAAGAATACAAAAGGACAAGGCCCTACAGGTGGTGTGCCCATACGCCTCACAGAGTGGACAGGTATAGTTGGGAACAAATGGACAAAGAAGACAACAATGAAACTTCCACAAATGAAGAAAGTAACACCAATGAGACTCAACATTGACAGGGGAGCAATCTCCTAGTGTCATCATCCCAAACCAGACGTTCTTTTAATTAATATGGTTACTAACTCCTGAGACACAAGAGGGGGGAGTAAAGAAAAGAAGCTAATAGCACCAAAAACGTGGAAACTGTGTTGTGCGATCGATGGCTTGAAGGAAATATTCCAAGATACTCAACGCCCACCACAGTACAATGTAACTAGCCATAATGATAGTTAATTCTTTTCCATTACATTTTTTATCCCATAATTACAATTAACAAGTTTCAGAATACATTGAATTTCAACATGTGTATAACAGCCATGTAACTAATCATGGTTTTTTTTTTTTTTTTTTTTTTTTTTCTCCTCTCCACTATATCTATCATAAAATGTATGAATTGTAATATAACAAATTACAACTGTAGCAATTGTGTGTGTGTGTGTGTGTGTGTGTGTGTGTGTGTGTGTGTGTGTGTGTGTGTCTAAAAAATAAAGATCATTTAATTTACCCAAAGCACAAGCTCATTGACAGATACAGAAACACAAAAATACACACACACACACACACACACACACACACACACACACACACACATTCAAGCTTTTGCAACCGTTGGCCGCTTCATCAGGAGAAGAGGAAGGAGGGGAAAAAGGGAAGGATGTGGGTTTTAAGAGAGTGGAAAAGGCGTCATTCCAATCCCGGGAATGGAAGGCAAACACATCAAGCAGACATTTGTAGAAAGCAAACAAGTTGGAAAGAGATACCAGTTGAGGCAGAGGCTCTGTCCAGAGAACCAAGGCAAAGATGTTATAGAATGGTGGGCTGGAATTTAGCAGAGGTTGAGATCAGGTGGGCAACGGAAAGAGAGCATATGCTGTAGGGCAAGTTTCCATCTCCGGAGTTCTGAAAGGTTGGTGTCGGTGGGAAGTATCCAGATAACCCGGATGGTGTAACACTGCGCCAAGATGTGCTGGCCGTGCACCAAGGCATGTTTAGCCACAGGGTGATCTTCATTACCAACAAACACTGTCTGTGACCATTGATGCGAATGGACAGTTTGTTGCTGGTCATTTCCACATAGAACGCTTCACAGTGCAGGCATGTCAGTTGGTAAATCATATGGGTGCTATCACAAGTGGCTCTGCCCTTGACCATGTACACCTTCTGGGTTACGGGACCGGAGTAAGTGGTGGTGGAAAGGTGCATAGGGCAGGTTTTACAACGGGGGTGGTTACAAGGGTAGGAGCCAGAAGGTAGGGAAGGTGGTTTGGGGATTTCATAGGGATGGACTAGGAGGTTAGGTGGGCGGCGGAAAGACACTCTCAGTGGAGTAGGAAGGATGTCATGAAGGATGGGTCACATTTCGGGGCAGGATTTAAGGAAGTCGTATCATTGCTGGAGAGCCACATTCAGAGTCCGCTCCAGTACCAGAAAGTATCCGGTGACAAAAGGGGCACTTCTGGGGTTCTTCGGTGGAAGGTTCTGGATTTGGGGGGGATGAGGTGGCGGCTCTGGTAATTTGCTTCTGAAACAGATCAGGAGGATAGCTGCGGGATGTGAAAGCTGTTATTAGGTTATTGGTGTATTGGTTCGGGACTGGAGCAGGCTCTTTTGCCATGAAGCCCTAAGCTGTAGGGAAGGGAACATTTGATGTGGAATGGATAGCAGCTGTCATAATTGAGGTATTGTTGTTTATTGGTGGATTTGATGTGGACGGATGTGTAAAGTTGGCGGTTGGACAGATGGAGGTCGACATCGAGGAAAGTGGCATGGGATTTGGAATAGGACCAGGTGAATCTGATGGGACCAAACTTTGGGTTGACAGGCTTGGGTATGTCTGGCTCACAAAGGTGAAGTTGTGTGTTAGGAAAGAGGTTTTAGGTAGAGTTGCAGGTGGTCGGCATGAAAGGAAATACACCATTGCAGCAAGGCCCTGGGCGTGTGGGATGTTGGTGTAAAAGGAAGTAGCATCATTGGTTACTGGGATGGTTTCCAGAGGTAACAGGTTTGGTAAGGATTTCAGGCGGTTGGGAAACTGGTTGGTGTCCTTGATGAAGGATGGTAGACTGCACATAATGGGTTGAAAGTGTTGGTCTATGTAGGCAGATCTTCGTTCTCTTGGGGGCTTGGTAACCGGCCACAATGGGCCGGCCTGGATGATTAGGTTTGTGGATCTTAGGAAGTAGGTAAAAGTTAAGGGTGCGGGTTGTCAGTGGGGTCATGAGGTTGATGGACTCAGGTGAAAGGTTTTGTAGGGGGCATAAGGATTTGAGGATTCCTTGAAGCTCTGCCTGGGCATCAGGAATGAGATTGTCTTGACAAATTTTGTATGTGGTGTTGTCTGAAAGCTGACCCAGTCCCTCAGCCACATACTCCGGCCGATAAAGTACCACAATCATGGATCCCTTGTTGGCCGGGAGAATGATGATAGAATGGTCAGCCTTCAGATCACGGATAGCCCGTGATTTAGCTGCAGTGATGTTGGGAGTTGCATTAAGGTTTTTGGAAAGAATGAGAGGCAGGTTCGAAGTGAGAAATTCCTGGAAGGTTTGATGAGGGTGATTTTGAGGAAGAGGGGGTGGGTCTCGCTGTGTCGGAGGACGGAAGCTGGATCATTAGGAGTAGGATTATTTTTCTTCGTGGCAAAGTGATATCCCCAGCAAAGACTACAAGTAGAGGATAGTAAATCTTTGACAAGAGTTGTTTGGTTGAATTTGGAAGTGGAGCTGAAGGTGAGGCCTTTGGATAGGACAAAGGTTTCAGATTGTGTGAGAGGTTTAGAGGAGAGGTTGACTACTGAATTGGGTTGTTGTGGTTCAGTATTGTGTGGATTAGGATTTAGAGGTTTGGGGGGTAGTGGAGCTGGAAGTGGGAGATTGAGTAGATGGGAGAGATGGGGTTTTTGTGCAATAAGAGGAGCCTGAGGTTTATTGGAGAGGTTGTTGAGGGGGGGTGTATTGCCTTTCCGGAGGTGGGTGACCAGGAGTTGGGATAGTTTTTCGAGGTGGAAGGTGGCGTGCTGTTCCAATTTGTGGTTGGCCTGTAAGAGGAGGTTCTCAACTGCAGGTGTGGATGTGGGAGTCGAAAGGTTGAGGATTTTGATTAGAGATAGGAGTTGACAGGTGTGTTCATTGGCGGAGTTGATGTATAGGCTAAGAATTAGGCTGGTGAGGGCTGTTGATTGTTCTGTTTAGAATTGGTATAAGGCGTGATGAAAGGATGGGTTACAGCCAGAGATGGGAACTTTTAGTGTGAGGCCCTTGGGGGTAATTCCAAATGTCACACAAGCCCAAGTGAATAAAATGTGGGACCCTAATCTGGCTAGGGAGAAAGTATGCTTGCGGAGGGACAGTAGATAAAACGTGATGGGGTCGTTGTAGGGTGACATAATGTATGGGATGGAAAAGTGAGAAATGTGTACTGAATAACAGACTGCAAAGTAATGAAATAAAATAAAAATTAAAAAAATAAATAAAATAATAAAAATATATATGGGAGAGATATAAAGGTGAACAGACAGCAAAAGGAAATATTCAGCTAAGAGAAAAGAAATAGAAAAAGTTGTTCAAGAGAGTAGTTGAAATTAAACCTTGTTGAAACTGTGGTCAACTGCAGTTCATCAATAATGTAATGTGCAAGGGTTTGGTGGTTGTATAAGTGTCCAAAACATGTTATAGGGTGGAGAAAATCTGGAAAAGTTTGAGCAAACCGCGTGAGAATGAAAGGTAAGTGTGTTATTAGGACTGATTATGTAGTGGCAGACTATGACTTTGAGGGTAGAAGTAGTCTGACGAAGAAAAAATAAGAAAAAAACGTATAGAAAGTTGCTGAAAAATGATCGGAAATGTCGGAAGAACAAACGGAAATGCGGAGAAATGGAAATATGAAATAATCGCGAAGTTGCTAGGAAATGCCAAAAATGGTTATTTTAGGTTATAGTAAACTGAATTTGTGAAATGGTATTAACACAGTAGAATGAAAAATGTGGATGGGTGGTGGATATTATAGAGGAGATGCAGTGTTGAAAGTGGTAACTATAAGAATAAAAATAAAAGACATTAGTTGCACTTTTAGGTTAAGGTTCGGAAGTCAACACTGATTGTTGTATGTAGCCTATTTGGCCAGGAGTAAAATGAATTGTAAACTAAGAAGGGAGGCAAACATAGAGTGAAAATACTAAGTAAAACATAAACAGGAAGAGAAAGTAAGATGACAGAAAAGATTTTGAAAGGGAACAGAGCAATACCAAACGTTTGTAATTGTTAGGTTCAAGTTGATGAAACAAATATTATAGAAGGAAACTTTCCTGGTGGGAAAAATATGTATAAAAAATAAAGATTGCTTAACTTACCCAAAGCACAGTCTCATTAACAACACACACACACACACACACACACACACACACACACACACACACACACACACCACAGATTCAAGCTTCTACATCTACATACATACTCCGCAATTCACCGTAAGGTGCATGGCGGAGGGTACACTGTACCATAACTAGGCATTTCCTTTCCTATTCCCCTCCCAAATTGAACGAGGAAAAGAAGAATGCCTATATGCCTCCGTACGAGCCCTAATTTCTCTTATCTTGTCTTTGTGATATTTACGTGAATTGTAAGTAGGTGGCAGCAAGATCGTACTACACTCAGCTTCAAATTCCAGCCCTCTAAATTTACTCAACAGAAATTCACGAAAAGAACGTCATCTTTCTTCCAGTGATCCCCAATTGAGTTGCCGGAGCATTTCCGTGACACTCACGCATTGGTCGAACCTACCGGTAACAAATCTAGCTGATCGTCTCTGAACCGCCTCTATGTCTTCCTTTAAACTGATCTGCTGCAGGTCCCAAACACTTGAGCAATACTCAAGACGTGGTCGTACATGCGTTTTATACGCGGTGTCCTTTACAGGTGAAGTACATCTTCACAAAATTCTCCTAATAAACCGAAGTCGGCTGTCCGCCTTACTCACAACTGTCCTTACATGCTCGTTCCATTTCAAATCGCTTTGCAATGTTAAGCCTAGATATTTGAACGACGCGACAGCATCAAGAAGCTCACTACTAATGCTGTATTCGAACATTATGGGAATGTTTTTTCTACTCATGCACATCACCTTACATTTTTGCAACCTTTCGCAACCATAGGCCGCTTCATCAGGAAATGAGGAATGAAGGAGGGGAAAAAGGTAAGGATGCGGGTTTTAAGGGAGTGGATGAGGGGTCATTCCAATCCCGGAAGTGGAAGGACTTACCTTAGGGGAAAAAGGAAAGGTAAACAAGCGAGCGCACACACACACCCCACACACGTGACATTGAATTTCACTCCATCTTAAACTACAGCAAAGGTGTTGACATGCAGGGATCTGGATATCCTAAAAGAGGAACTGAAGAATGAGTGGGCTTCTGAGGGCATTGTGGATGTGCAAAATATCACAAAAAGGATGAACGGGGAGTTGGTCAAATCAGACTCCTTTAAATCTACCAATAACCCTGAGCTACGTGGCTACGTTCTCCACAAGAAGGATGACTTCAGCGAAGAGAGAGCTAGAGGTGGAGTGGCTATTTGTAGTAATGCCACCTAATGCTCTGAGACCCCCCCTTCCCCCCCCCCCCCGCTCTCTCTCTCTCTCTCTCTCTCTCTCTCTCTCTCTCTCTCTCTCTCTCTCTCTCTCTCTCTCTCTCTCTCTCTCTCTCTCTCTCACACACACACACACACACACACACACACACACACACAGTTACAAGCCATTGCAGTATCTGTATACCACTGTTTGACAGTGTGCTCCCACTATCTGCTCCAAATAGCTTCTTACACAGCTCTCCCACTCATTCATCCTCTGTGGTGATTTTAATGCACACAACTCGCTTTGGGACTCTGCAGTACCTGCCCCAGGGGGTCGAGCAACTGAGAGGCTTTTCTCTTCCCTGAGTTCACATTTATTAAACACAGGACAGCCCACTCACTTTTGTACTGCAACAGGGTCGTTCTCTTCCATTGACTCTCACTTTGCTCTCAAGCCATCACCCACACTACTCAATGGAATGTGCATGGCAATGATCACTTCCCCATCTGGATTCACGTGCCAGACATAGTAGAGCCTGAATGCCATCCACCTCAATGTGTGATTAGTAAAGCCTACTGCACGCTAGTCAGCCAACTTGCTGAGGTGGAACCTCATGACACTGCCCAGGAGAAGATGGATTGTATCACTCAAACAATCCACAATGCTGCTGAAGAATTTATGCCAGTGTTGTTTGAACAATCAAAATGGCAGCCTGTCTCTTGGCGGAGTGCTGAGTGTTGCTCTGCAATTAGGGACAGGAGTGCAGCTCTGCATAGGTTTAAGAGCTGGCCAACTGCAGACCACCTTGTGGCCTTTCGGATGGCGAGGGCAAAATGTCGCAACATTATAAGAGTGTTGAGAGAGATCTTGGCAGAAGTTTCTGAGTACCAATACCCATTCCACTAAAAGTTCCACATTATGGGAGACCATCAGGAGGGTTTCTGGAAAAGGAGGGAGGTGTCCAATGGCTGCTGCTGTAATGGCGAATGGCACTCTCCAAACCAGCAAGCGAGACATTACCATTACCCAGACCATGGGTATCTATTTTGCCAATGTTACGCCCACTTCCAGTCAGGATGCAGCATTACAGTGCCACAGAATGGTTGCTGAGAGGGGCAATTTGGACTTCAGGTCTACCAGTCATCAAGATTATGGCTGCCCTTTCACACTGTGGGAGCTGGATTCTGCATTGTCTGCAGTTCGCGATACATAACCAGTGAAATAAAGAAATCCTCCTCAACCTTTTTAATGTCATTTGGTCATCAGGTCACTTTCCTAATTCTTGGAGAGAGACCATTTTAATCCTCTTTTACAACCCAAGAAAGATTGCACATACCCAAGCAGTTACCGTAGTTTTGCCTCACTAGTTGCTTGGACAAGACCATAGAGCAGATGGTCAATCACCGCCTTGTCTGGACATTGACACGTTCACTGCGGACACTAGGCTACTAACACTCTAGGTGGTTGCCTGTAAGTGCACGTGCACTGAGAGCTGAAATTATACCCCTTCAAAACCTGCAAATTCATGTTGTGCATGTATATAATATTGACAGTGAATATAATGTCTGCGGAAGAGGTGGTGCTAGATAAGCTGCATGCTGATAATGTGATAAATGCTGCATGCTGTCTGACACTCATAAGCGTCATATGCATTTATTGCAAACAATTCTAACAACGCCTCTGATTTATTGCAAACAATCCACAACACAGATGACTAAAGACGAAAACACACAATTGCAGACTGGAAAATGTTAAGTGATATTTCGTTGGTGGCTTGTACTAACATGAGTGTGCACAGCGGAACAAACTAAACTGAGTACTGAGCTAGCGAATGCGCCGCTTATAAGCGTTACCCGCTCTGGCTTGTTGATCGTGGAAATGCTTATAAGCGTCGGCAGCAATGGCGTGTTGATTGCGGAAACACTTATAAGTGTCAGCCGCAGCGAACATGTTAAAAGCCAGGCAGCTCCTTAGTCATTTCCAGGGTGGGTTCTGGCTGGAGATATCATTCTACCTTAGATAACCTGGCCTTCCTGGAGGCAGCTATATAACAGACTTTCATGCGCCATCATCACCTTATTTATGGGTGCAATTTTTTTTTTTTTTTTTTTTTTTTTTTTTTTTTTTTTTTTTTTTTTTTTTTTTTTTATATATATATCAAGAAGGCCTACAAAACTACTTGGAGGCATTTTATACTCAGGCGGCTTCACAAATGGGGATTTTGTGGTTGTCTTCCCATATTTATTCAGTCTTTCCGTTCTCCATGTTATTTTAGTTATCGAGTTAGTGACATTCTCTCTGATCACGAGAATGGTATCCCTCAGGGTAGTGTTTTAAGTGTGACTTTGTTTGCCACAGCAATTAACAGTATTACTTCTGTTGTGAAAAGTCCTGTCCAGTTTCCATTATTTGTTGATGACTTCTGTCATTTTCCCTTCTTCCAGCCTTGCAATGACAACTCATCAGTTGCAGCTGTCTTTCCCATGGTTGGATGAATGAGCACAGAAGACCGGTTTTCAACTGAGAAGACTGTGTTTTTTTTGTTAACAATTCACATTCTGTTTTTAATTAACCTGAACTGTGGATGTGAGAAACTGTTCTGAATTTAAAAGACACCGTGTGTTTTCTGGGTCTATGGAAAGGATTTTTCGTAATTGGCTTCAAGCTATGAGGCCTTTTGGGATTCATGCTAAGGCCTGTTCTTTTTTTTAGATATGAACATTTTATTGTTTTACGTAGTGGTTGGAGTAAATGTCCACCTTAGCTCCTCCAGAGGCCCGATTTCTTTTGTACTTGACACATTTTAAGGAGGATTGTACTCCTGATCTTACATTTCACTCTGTTTTTCAACATTTTAGATGAGCCCTGTGATTTTACGTTGGTTTATACAGATGGGTCCAAACGGGGACTCCCTAGGCTGCTCTGCAGTGTTCTCCAACCACATCATCAGGATTCATCTCCCTGTTTCCTCAGCAGAATTACACGCAATCCTGCAGGCAATGGAACAAATGAAGTATGTTTGTGGCAGACAGTTTCTTCTGTGCTGAGACACTCTCAGTGGACTGCAATCTTTACATAATTTGTATCTAGCTGATATGATATTACAGCTCGTGCATGACAGACTGTACTACCTCCATCAGCAAGGGAAGCAAGTGTCATTCTGTTGGGTACCAGGACATGTCAGAAATTGTGGCAACAAAATGGCTGATCAGGCAACCAAGGAGGCCTGCAGAGGCCATTTGCCAGCATGACACCCTGTCTGTGGTGCAGCAGAGGTCCCTTCATTTGTGGGCAGTGACAGGCAATAAACTGTTGTTGGTTAAAGCAACTGTCCAACCATGATGAACCTCCTGTCAGTCATTGACACAGCATGTGGTAGCCTTGACAAGTCTCCGAATTGAAGACGTGGCGTGCAAATTACTGTACACCACATTTTAATTGAATGTATTTTATAGCCTGCTTAGAGGGCACCAACAAATCTTGGTGGTTCTGCCATCTGTTTCAGCTGACAACGAGTCGAGTGTAATGAACACTTTAAAATGTTGTGAACTTTCTGGACTCTGTCCGAAGCTTTTAGGCTGGACATTTTGGTATGTTAAAGAATGGCTGGCCCATCCCTTTTATATCATTGATCAGTCCACAATACTCTGGTACTGCATTTAAGAGTACTTCTACAACTGTGTCCTTTAGTGGGCCGTCTTAACACTGCTGACATGCAGTATTTGAGTGTTTGCTTCGCCCCCCAAGGCGTTAGTCTAGTTTGTATACTTACCTTCATGTTGCCTGCGTTTCTCCAATCACTTTTTACTGCAGTCACATTAGGTTGCCTAATTATCTTGTAAGGGCGCTAAAGACCTAGTTGTCATGCACCACATCATCCTATTCATCCATATACAAACTGGTCATCATGATCTGAAATTGGCATGTTCACCTGATTAATCAATTCAAGACCTCCTTTTGTATACACTCCTCTCATCCTTACATCAGTAACCTTATAGCTTGCATTGTATACATTTTCCACACACTTTTGAAAAGGAATTGGCTAACTCCTCCTCAATTTCTTCCCTTTGTCTTTCTGAGTGGTACATTACATACTCATCTGACTGCAGTTTCTACACCCATTGCATCTGACTGGGTGGGCATCTGTAGTGTAACCACAGATTTGTGGTTGCACTATGAATCACTTTTCCCACCATGAGAAGTTTACAATCAATAAAATAGGACTCACAGGTAATAAAAGGCTGTATACTGTGTGCCTGTCACATGTTAGTGCAGGACCGCAGTTGCAGAGACTGGGGAGTAGATCACGAGGCAGCAGCAGCTGGCACAGTCGGGGCAGCCATGGAGTAATCTACTCTACCTTTCAGCGGACAAGCCAAGGAATGTTTATGCGCATTTAAATATCTTTGTACTTTATCACAAAACAAGATCAATTATTACAAACAACAACATTCATTATCTGGTCATTCTAAAATGTACTACAAAGCAAACAGGATATGTTGTAAAATGCTGTACATTGAAGTTTTGTAATACACCAGTTATCTAAACAAGTTTTTACTTGGTAGAATTTCCTTATCCATAACTGTTATGGCCCTGCAAATGGAGAAAAAGATACAGGTTACTAAAAGTTGAGCAGATTTTTAAGTAGTGGGGTTTGCTCAACTTTCAAATCAACAACAGTTACACTACACTAGCTAGGCCCAATGTAGCTTCACTATAGCCCCATCAGCCGGCACTTTTCACCAGTGTTGCAAATTCTTGTAGAAAGACGGCAGTTCCTTCAGCTTCCACTCTGATACAAAATGTTATTGTAGCAAATGCTCTATGGTCTTACTCTTCACTAGGTTCAAGGACACTACTTCTGAAACATCCACGTTCATCAAATGTTAACCTTTCTTTGTCACAGACTTTCCAGAATCACAGTCTATGTTGTAATTTGGCTCTCCTCGCTCTGTCACATTTTTCTTTAGACACAGCTGAAGAACATTTGAAATGACAGCTATTGGTTTTTTCCAGCCATCTTCCAGTCTCTCACTGTGCAATCCACACCCAATTTAGAAACCTGAGAATGTGATGTGAAAATATCTTCATACTCTTTTGGGTTGCTAATTACTGGTGGAGTCTTAATATCCTTCCACACTAGTTTGAATACCCTTTCTGATGGAAGAAACGAGTCTCCTGGGAAATACCAATTCAGTAAGTTTCACATCTGAGAGGGGGGAGGGGGGGGGGAGGAATCCCCTATGACAGAAAATAGCAACACAGATTCTTTCCTCCACAGCCATCAGTACAAAGTTCACACATTCATGACTGGCATAAGGCACCCTGGATGGGACAGTTGGACTCTTTTTTTTTAACAAGATTTTTTGAAAATTACAGCATTCTAACCACAAATGCAATAACTGAGTTTGCTGTCTCGTTTGGTTGCCCGATCAGCCATTTTGTTGCCACGAATTCTGACATGTCCTGGTACCCAACAGAATGACACTTGCTTACAATGAAACCCTTGTGAATTAAAGAATAAATAAATTTGCAGATGTACAATTTTTTTTAGTAAATCATGTTTGCATTTAAAAAACACTTAAAGATAATCAGCTTCTCCTTCTGAACCAGAATCGTCTGTTTCCTATTCCAGGACACTGAAAACATCATGCTCATCTAAATTCACCATGTCGAGAATATGCAGCGTGCAAACTCAGCAGACAGCAATATAGATATTAGATGAAAGCAGTGTTGGGCTCAACAGAGTGTTAAGAAAACTCAACTCACTATGTGGTAGCAAAATGCAGAGTTCGATCCTTCATTTTGTGGTACCAACAGAGGGCAGGTTGTGAATGGCAGCCACAAATTTTTTGCGTTGCATGAGTCAGACTCAGGCGCCGTCCACGTGACTGACTACCACTGAACAAGTCCAGCCCGGATGCTGTCCACAATGTGTTCAGAAGTTCGATAAGTCACATTGAGAAAGTCTGTCAACTATTGCAGAGGATCTCTCATTTGATCTTTTTTTGTACTCATTTTCCATCCACGTATATGTGAAAACTCTTTGTACAGTCAATTCAGTGTGTGAATGGCACATCACAACTGTAAAATTCTAGGCGTATCTGACAACTACAATGGGCAATTTGATCCAATATTTTAGGATTAACCAGATTTGTCTGACAGTCAAATGACACTGTGAGCATATCAGCCCTTTTGTTCTTGTAGCTTTGTGTAAAAGGCTTTAGATTTTAACTTATTTTTAAGCTGTATCTTTATCGAATTCTTATCTGACCTAGCCTTTGCATGCTAAACTTTTCCCTAAGTTCAATGCATGTAGAACATGTCTCTCTTACAATGAACCAAAACCAATGTTGTAACATGTTGTGAAAATATTGCGAAAAACCACTGGTTCACTCTCAGACCATATCATACCTTTGCACTGTACATCCTGTGTAACTTTGCAATGTTTGAGTTCCTGAAAGATATTTGTTTTGCAAGGATTTTCCTCAACAACAGTGACTTTCACAGCACTTCTTTCAATAAAAGATTTTTACAGATTGTCTCTCTGCATCGTACTGTGGCCCGAGTCTAGCCCCATCACGTTTTTCTTTAAGGCATTTCACCGGTCTGATACTGATTTCTGGCATTCTCTGAAGCCTATATTTACTGACATTTACAATACTGATAAATGCTTTTAGTCAAACTTTTACTTGAAATTTATTGGTATCAGCAAGTCTAATAAAATACTTGATAGAAACACACTTTCTACTGCTACCTTGTGTGGTTCTCTCTTTTAGGCTTTTCTGCTCTCAGATATTTCAGCATGGACGTGTCTTGATTAATTTTATTGTGAGAGCTGTAGAAGATCTTATGAAACTGTTGAATATCTAACATCCTTAGTTTCCTGCATTTGTATGTTGGTCCATTATGACTGCATTGTGGATATTGGGGTGGTTCAGTTCCATTGGTCCATGCTTGTAATGATACAATTATGGCCTGAAAATAACTCTTGATGTAAAGGGAAAATTAAAAGGACAGTAATAATAAAAGCCCAACGTGGTATTTGATAAAAACAGAAGCATCTAATATTGTTACATTCCCATTTTGCAGTGGTGGCTGTTGTGTAAGATCACAAGTTTTGACACCTTATGGATAAAGTTATTTTTCTGTTAAAACTTTTAACACAAATCCTGTAGTACACTCCTCAAATATGCCAATAATCATTTTACTACTATTATTGGCAGTGTTTGTCATTGTATAAATTGATACATACCAATCATCATAGCTGTTATAGAAAATGCATTACACACTTTGAGGTTTATCTGAATCTAAAAATTTGAGAACACCTAAAATGTATTTTCAGTAGCCACCACTGCTATTTATTAACCTACATACATCCATTGTTCATTGACGCCACATTGCAAATTTGACATTTTAATACTTTTTCCCCCTTGGTTTTCTTCTATAAAGCAAGATGACTTTTACGGCATCTTGCTTTGCCTTTGGGAGCTGGAGTAATTCTTTCTTCCATTGCAATTCACTGATGTCACAAACCTGCTCACATCTTCGGACCTCACTGACAACAGCGGTAAAAATGAGCGTTTCCTTTGATGGGTATATATAGAACTAGCTGAAAACCCAGGTGTTTGTTTATTTAATCAAGCCTTGAGTTAGTACTTGTCCTATCCCTTCTCTCTCTGTCCATCCCTTTTCACCAAAAACATGTTATTCTTATAAGGAATATATAAGAAATAGGGCTGTCTTGCATAATGTGCAAAATTATAAGTGCTGTATCCAAACAAAGAAAGGTATTAATCAAAATACAAATTATATGCAAGTCTCACTGGAAACAGCAGCCTCTTGAAGTTAAAAGGTAGAGATTTTTTTTTTTTTTTTTTTTTTTTTTTTTTTCTTTTCAACATTTTCATGTGGTTGTCAGTGAGAAAAAGTATAATAAATGTTTGAGATTACGTTGAAAGTTTGTTGCAGTGTATGAATAAATTCTTGGCTCATGATGTGGCAGTTTTTTTTTTTTTTTAATGACTTATATTGTTTATGGTGTTATATCTTCTGAATAATGTGTCGTATGTAGTTATTACTCCTACAGCAATTGTTCCCTCATCGTAAGGAATATATGTGTTCCAAATTTGGTTGAAATCGATCCAGGGGATTAGGAGGAAATGTGCAACATTGTCACGTGACGCAGCAGTTTGCGCGTATGTCATTGTTTATCATGACATATCTCATGAACTATATGTTGTACACGATCCTTACACTTATGGTGACCACCCTCATGGTTTGAAGAGCAAGTGTGCAAAATAACATCTGAACTAAACTGTTGAGGTGTATGCAATTCGTAAACACTGATACACTGTTTTATATATAAGATTTCATTGGATGGTAAGTAAGGCAACTACCTGGAACAAAGTTCGATATTTAGCCAACGATTTCTAGTGAAAAGAACAAGTTTTGAGTGACTATATACTAATCAGTCAGTGGGCTGGGTACTGAAGCAAATCAGAATATTCTTCACTCATCTCGACTGTGCTTAGGTAATACAATTCGAAATGAAGGCATCAAGTCACACAACTTTAGTCGTGTAAACGAGAGATTTTATATTTATAATTATCACATTGTCAGTACATTACAACAAATTCTTGCAATGTAATAATAATGGCATCATGATATAGGACAAGTCAGAATAGGTGATGTGATGGAAGATTATGGAGATGCCATGATGATTACATTTAACATAAGGTAGAAAATTAATGCTATTAAATTATACATAATTACATGTTTGGAAGAGTACATCATTAGATGAGGATTCAGTGTAATTTTTACTTAGGTCTCATACTTATTCAACATCAGAATTCAACATTTTACATTCATTTATATTACATTTCCTTCGAATGATGTTAATAACTGACATACATTGCCTGATGTTCTTTGAATGTGAAGCTTCTTATGACACGTTGGTTTCAATAAATTCCTGTATGCTGTAGAAGCAATGTTTAATTAGGAGTGACCGCAGTTTTACTATAAAATCCTTCACCAGTCCAGTATTCTTCACTTCTGGTGGGAGATGATTGCACAGTTTTATCCCCATACATTTTACACCTTTACTGTATAGCTTTGTTAAATGTGGAACTAATCGTAGGGAGTTTTTCTACCTTGTATCGTGGTGGTGCCAATCTGAGTTTATGTCTAGGTTGCCAATGTTTTTCTTCGTGTAACACAGTATGTCTTGTATGTACTGGCATGGGAGGGGTAGTATGTTCAGTTTCTGGAACAATGGTTTGCATGATTCTTTCTGTTGTTTGAACAGTATTAATCTAACTGCTTGTTTCTGGTGTTTAAACAGCTTCATTGCCTCTGCACTATCCCCCAGAAAATAATTCCATAACTTAGTACAGAATGAAAAAGAGCATAGTACATTGATGTGAGTGTGCTGGTACTAACAATGTTTCTTATTTGTCTAATCATAAAACATATTTTACTCAATTTGGTACAGGTTATGTTAATGTGGCTTTTCCATGAAAGTGTGTCTGAGATGGTAACCCCTAAGAATTTGGTTTCCTTGACGAAATTTACTTGATCGTCACTCAGTGATATAATTGGGACTGATTGGTTTTTATTCTGAACTGTGTGAAAGGTAATACCAACTGTCTTCTTTATATTGAGTAGTAGTCTGTTTGATTCTAGCCATGAGTTTAGTTGGGTTGTGCTTCTGTTTACTGCACCTTGGAGATGGTCTATAGAGTCAGATATCATAACTGTGGTGTCATCAGCAAAGAGAAAGGTTTTGTCAGTGGGTAAACTTAAGGGGAGGTCGTTTACATAAATCAAGAACAGCAAGGGCCCTAACACTGAGCCTTGGGGAACTCCATGTTTTATGGTTTGGGTAGATGACTGTTCAGCATTAGCTATGCCTGATTGATTGGAGTCATTTATTTGGACATATTGTTCTCGGTCTTTGAGGTAGCTTTTAAACCAGTCATGGCCAGTGCCCTTTATTCCATAGGAGTACATTTTTGCAGCAGTATATTGTGGTTAACCATATCAAAGGTCTTTGTTAAGTCAAGAAAAATGCCTATGGCTGGAAGCTTCTTGTCTACTAGTGTTAGAGTGTGATCTAGGAGTTTCTGTATAGCATTGGTTGTAGTTTTTTCGCTTTGGAAGCCAAACTGAGCAGGTGATGTGATATATTATTTTTCCTCAGGAATGACTTAAGTCTGTCTGCCATTGTGAATTCAAATATCTTGCTGAATACTGAGAGTACTGCAATTGGTCGGTAATTGCTAGTATCATCTCTCTTTCCTTTTTTATGTATGGGTATAATTTTTGCAGTTTTAAGTTTGCTTGGAAATATGCCATTGGGGAATGAGGAGTTTATTATGTGGGAAAGTGGTTTACTAATAAGCTTGCTACAATTATGAAGAAGGAAGCAAGGGATCTGATCTTGTCCTGCAGAGGACTTTTTTAAAATTTTTGTTTGAATAATTTTTTCTATCTCTGCTTCTGTTGTTGGTGTTAAGAACAATGTGTTGGTGCAATTATTTGGGTAAAGTTTTGGAAGGTGATTATTTTTAGTTGATCTGTAAGACTTTCAACAGATTTAATGAAATATGAGTTAATTCATCTGCTATTTCTTTTTTATTTGAGGTTAACGTCCCATTTATTTTTAAGATGACATTGCTTGTCGGATGCTGATTTCTACCACTGTGTGTATTAATAATTTTCCACATGCATTTACTTTTGTTTGCTGTTTTGAGGAGGGTATCATTTTGCAGTTTTTTGGCTGCATTAACTACATTTTTAAAGATTTTTTTATATTTAGTGAAGTAATTCTTAAATTCTTCAGTTTTGCCAAATTCGGTCTTGCTGAGGGAGAAAAGTTCTCTTTTTCTTTTTGCTGAGGTAATAATACCCGTGGTTATCCACTTAGAGGGTTTACTGTTAGTGCAAATACTTTTTGTTTTTAAGGGGAAATGGTAGTTGAAGTAATAATTAAAAGTATTGAGAAAAGCCTCAAATTTGCTATCTACAGTTTGGGACTGATACTTCGTACCAGTTTTCTGTTTGCATGTGGGACAGTAAGGTGTGGACATTGCTTTCACAATAGTTTCTACTTTGTGTTGAAAACTTTTTTTAGAGGGGGCTTGCTTTCTGGCACATTTATTTGTAAGAATAGACCATTGTGGTCAGAAAAACCTAGCTTTACAGAACATGCAGTGCAATCTATGTCAGTACCTACTTGGTCTAGACAAGTTATACTGTGGTTTGTTATTCTGGTAGGAGAGTTAACCTTTAGTTCCAGGTCATAAAGATTCATAAAATTTTTGAAATTTAAATGGTCACTATCTTTTACTAGGAAATCTATATTAATATCACCACAAATAACAATTCTGAAGTTTTTCTGTTTTGTTAGTTTCTCTAGTACTAAGGCCAGTTTGTTATAGAAGAAGCTCAAGTTGCCTGAGGGTGATCTACAAACTGATACTAAATAAATATTGAAGTCAGTGAGTTCTATGCCTGATAATTCTATGTCTTTTTCGGTGCTGTGAGAGTTGCATATATCATGTGGTACAGCAGTAATATTATCTTTTACAAATATGCAGCTCACTCCACCCCTGAAATTTTTCCTTGAGAAGTGATTCATCAGTTTAAACTATGGTAGCACAACACATTCAATTTCAGAAGAACACATATGGTGCTCAGTAATAATAGTATTTGCACATTTTCTAATTCACTGTTACTATTTATTATGATTTATATTTCATTCACTTTGTTTCTAAGTCCTTGCACATTATGAAAGTACATTTTCTGATTGAAAAATTCTAAAGGTACTGAACACTGCTGAGAGGTTACCTTAACGGCTTCTTCTCCTTGCTGCCTTCGATTAAAAAATCGTTGAGCCGGAGAGGAGGCACTGTATTCCGTCTACCTGCAGCATTTGACGTTGGTTCTTTTACTGTAGTTATGGTTCTCTTCTCTTTTGCTTCTGGGTCTGTTGTTTCCTCATCTGATGTCCTTACATTTCAGTTCTGGGTGTGGTTTATGCTGTTCCCTCATCTGATGTCCTTACATTTCAGTTCTGGGTGTGGTTTATGCTGTTAGTAGGGGTGATGTTCAGTTCACTATAACAAAGAGGTATTGTGGGCCTCCTTTGTGAGTTTTCTTTCTTCATGGTTTCTATTACGAAATTTGCAATTTTATTTCTGCCCAAGTTATTTAGGTGAAAACCATTTTGTGTGTACTGATCCCTATGAAATTTGATGGCTTTTATCAGTGTGACATTTGAGAATTTAGAACAAAGTTTATGTATATGTGAATTTGTACTTTTTACTTCTTTATTCACAATTGACCAGTTTGGGAGATCATGTCTAAATGGCAGGTCAACTAAGAAGACCTTTTTTGATGTAATGTTGCGCAGTTTGCTTCTTAAAGTAGTTATAAGATCTTTGCTGTTGTTGCAGGCAACGTCATTTGTTCCTGTTGCAATGACCATAATATCAGGAGCACCTGTTTGGCTAGAGATTTGATTTATATGTTTCAGGACGTGACTTGCATTGGCGTTGGGGTAAACACAACCTAAACATTCAAAGTCTGCGTCTTCATTAAGGAATTTTGAAACATTTCAAGCTTGACTGTCTCCAAACACGATCGCTTTAAGATTTTGTCACACAAATTTTGTTTTGCAGGAAAGATCGTATTTGCTTCAATTTTGTTCCGAGAATTTTCGATCGATAATTTTGATTTTTTGGGGGTTGATTCTCTGGTTCTCGGGTGATTAGTGTTTTTCTCTGATGGAAGAGAGATTTGCACATTTCCTTAGGCTGCTGGTGATGTTCGATGCTATCGGTTCTTTATTTGTCTTCATGTCTGAGGCACTGGAATCGTGATTTCTGTTCACACTTCCGGAGTTGCTTTCATGGTCACCTGGATAACTGAGTATTTGCAAATCACGCGAACATAATACGCAAACTGAGGGTTGTTCTCTTCTAGTTATTTCTTCATATTTCTTCACAATGTCTTCATATTTAGAGCACCACTTTTCACTAGTTTTGTAACACTCATTTTCATTTAGGCCTACCTTGAAACCCTCATTGCAACTGTTTTTCGGCGTTTTGCATTTATTTTCAAGCATAGCAAATTTATTTTGCAATGTGTTAATGTCACTTTGCAGCACTTGAATTATAGCTTTCTTGTCTTTAACAATGTGTATATACTTTTTTTCACATATTTCCGACACACAAGCATCACACGACCATGAGTAACCCACAGTTATCAGTTTTATGTTAATTTTACAGCAATTTTCGTGAAACCATCATTTACAATAGTTGCACTGAATACCTTTTCTTACTTTCTTGCAACACATCTTACAGTTACTACCACTTTTTACTTCATTTTCGTCACTTTTTTTCGCACAATTTACACTTACAGGTCCGATCGGCACCATTTTTATACCAAATATGGGGGAAAGGACTGCTTAAATTTAGGAAATGGGGAAAAGGTAGAGAAAGTTACCCAGAACCTAGGGTTAGAGGAGACTTACCAGACAGGATGAAAGAAGACTAAAAGGGGTAGTTACCAGTAATGTATTTGACCACATAATGGAAGCATGCCCATCTCAATTCTTAAATAAAAGTAATCTTAAAACTATTATGTTACACTGATAGATTTCCTTCAGCAGAATAACCTTTCTTTACCCTTGAAACACACAAGACCTTACATGAAGATAACGACAATACAAGATATACTTAACCAGAACAAAAATACTTTATAATGTACCAGAGTTTATAATTAAATAATATTTATTTGGTTTAGAAGGAAAAAAAAGACAGGAGTTGTAAAATGATATAATTTCAGAAGAAAAGACGGGCAAGTCAACACACCTTTGCTTTCTTCACTCAAGAATTCCTGATATCAAATCAATACAATCAGCTGGGTAAGTTATGAATCACCTAAACTATTTTTGTAATACTGAAGAAATCACTGCCACATCTCTGTTGCTAGTCCTTATGCATTCACAATGAACATCAAGAGGTATTTTTATTAAATAGGAATTAGAAACAATCATGAACATGAGAAAGGAAGCATACACCAATCTTCAAATAAGTGTCATACTAAGCTTATACTTATAAGGAGCAGCAGCATAAGGTTCATTCATAACGTACCATCACCTATTAACATGATTTTCAGTTTCAAGAACACTTAAATTAATTCTTATATCAAATGTTCCTTTGTGCAAACTGAGACACAAATAAATAAATACTGCTAATATTTATAGTTTTGATGTTTATAAAATATGTTGAACATATGTCAAACAAAAAATTCAATTTCCTGAACTTAAAACATTAAACAGACCCTGGCATTGACAATTTACTGGGTACAGAAATGGAACTTCCTATTATTCAAACACAATATGGTAACAGGTCAAATAGAATCATAGAGAAACATCTGCAAAGTAAGGTAATCCGCAACAACCATTACCAAAACTTATGTATTTTGCTGGAACGATAACAGTTACATCCAACACATACGTTATGAAGTGAAAGTATATTTTCTTGATCATAATACAGTTCAAGTAACAGATTACAATATTATAATGGAAAAAGAAAGTGTACAAGGAATTGCTGTTCAACAATCAGAAATTTATGTTTAAGAATGGCTATGGAAAGCAAACATGACCTTTTCACAGAAAAGACCCTAAACTGATTCTGTGCAATAGAGATGTACCACAGATAACTTAAATCAGTATGGCTAAACGGTACTTTGATTTAAACTGATAGGTTTCTGTCTAACAACTTTGAACTGACACTAAAAATCATTCTATGTTGAAGGTTCAAACTCTACTCTTCCCAAATGCAATTCCAGTGAGTTATGTACTGTAGCTTGCTTTTATAATAGTAGAGGGTGTGGGTTATAAGGACAGAGGCACTTGTCCACCTAGCTGCCAAACCGGCAATAAAGGTTGTACACTATTAAGAAGTACATAGCCAAGATATAAAAGGTAACAAACTTCTGTTTTCCAGCCCATTGATTAAAACTACTACTGAGCAGTGAGTCGTCTCATCATGTCTCTTCAATTTCCTTTTATTCCATCATCTATACCTTCCCATTTTGCTCCCCCAACTCACCTCCTTTGCTGCATCTCATATTCCCATCTATCAGCACCTTTACGCTCTGCCAAACAGCATGCAATGTTCTATCCCCAACCTTGCCCTGCATCCTTCCTCCTCCCCTCATTCAACTCTGGTCATGTGTGCCTGTGTTATGCTCTTTTTCAGATTAAGGCTGTGCCAGAACATTTCAGTTCCTTGTCTACAGTGTCTTATAATGATCTGGTTCCTATCTCCATATCACTGACATTTCAACCTGGACTTTTTATTAGAGATGAAAGACAAAATCTTAATTTTTGTGTACAAACATCTACATCTTATTCAGGTTAATGAGTTATAAAAATATAGTGTGTGTGTGGGGGGGGGGGGGGGAGGGGGGGGGTGCATCTACCTCCACAAAGGTGTTATCACGAAAGTTGGGAAAGTTCTTAATTTTCTCTATCTACAATTCATTATAAAAATACTTTTAGTTAAGTAGAAGACACTAGTTTCAAACAGCAAAATTGGAAACGAAGCCCAAACAGTAGTTTTTAACATACCATTGCTAAAAAGTTAACAAATTACCCTGAGACAGATAAAGTCTGAGATGTTACACAATGTTCACAACATTGTTACAGTAAGATTTTGTGCAGATGCTAGTTAATCACAAAAATAGACAAGTTCATCTTGTCACATACAAAATATGATCATTAGAATTTTTAATTGTTACACTTGAAGTATAATTAAATAAATAAACATATGATACGAAGATTATAGAGGAAAAATTCCTAGCAGGAAAAATATATATAAAAAGTAGATGAAGTTTACTTACCAGGCGAACGAGCACAGGTATGTGACAACAAACATAAATAACACACACACACACAAAAAAAGCAAGCTTTTGCAACCATCTGTTGCTTCCTCAGGCAAAGATCAGGGAAGGAGAGGGAAAAGGAAAGGATATGGGTTTTAAGGAGCGGGCGAGGAGCCATTCCAATCCCGGGAGAGGAAGGACTTACCTTTGAGGAAAAAGGATAGGTACACAAACACACACAACCACACATATAAATGCACACACAGAAATAGGCAGACATATGCAAAATGTGTGTGTGTGTGTGTTTGTTTACCTATCCTTTTTCCCCAAAGGTAAGTCTTTCCTCTACCGGGATTGGAATGGCTCCTCACCCGCTCCTTTATACCCATATTCTTTCTTTTCCCTCTCCTTCCCTGCTCTTTGCCTGAGGAAGCAACAGATGATTGCGAAAGCTCGCTTTGGTGTGTGTTTGTGTTTGTTTTATTTATGTTTGCTGTCACATACCTGTACTCCTTTACCTGGTAAGTAAACTTCATCTACTTTTTACATATAATTAAACAAACTAATTTATACCATCTGTCAACACAGCATGGTCACTAAAAGTATATCTTTCTTGAAAAATGGTAGCAATCTTTATTCTGAATGAGTATGTCTTGTACTCTCCTACCACATATTGATCAGCAATATTCAGCATCCAAATTCTACAACTAACATGTCCTTCACAAGAAATATCTTAATTTTATTGAACATTTTGTAAGTTTTCTTTAAAATACAATACACACAGAAGACAGCATCTGTGTATATGTTAACACTGAAGAGTGAGACACATAAAGCAACACTGAATAATTACCTTTTATGTCAAGGAAAATTGGTAGGCATTGATTCTATTCATAACATACTGATAATATGATGTAATTGTGGCCGACACTGCTAATGAATTTATGTCAATTTAATAGGCCCATAGAGTATATTGAACATTCAGAACTATTTGTGTGTGTGTGTGTGTGTGTGTGTGTGTGTGTGTGTGTGTGTGTGTGTGTGTGTGTACTACAAACTGATTGTTTTAAATAAAGTTTTAGAATTTAATATACCATCATGACAGCATAATTACTGAGGGAAACGAACTTGGATTGACCAATGATAGGAAAGGGAAACAGATGTATTCTTTTCAGAAGCAGCATCTTAAGCATACAGAAATGACATAATGCTTAAATCATGACTGTCAGAAAGCTTCCCCTGAACCTTAAGGGAAAAAGCTTCAAGTAATGAAACATAGTTTTCTTACAATCACAGAAAAAAAAAAAAAAAAAAATATTTTCATTAATTTACATGAAATGAATTGTCCACATAATTCAAAAGAGTACTTTTTTCATACTCACACACGAGAACTGCCATTACTCATATAATTTGAAACCATGACTAGTATCATCACTAATGCTTTCAGTTTATATCTGTGATGCAGAAGTATGGACCCTACAATTTGAAATGACATGGAAGAAAGACTGCAGTGAGAAATGTGTTGCAATATCTGTACAAGTTCCTATATCTTGAAACAGCTTGGTATCAAAGCAGAAATTTGAAGGATCCGGCTGGAAATCAGCCATTCCCTTTGAAAGGCACCATCCTGGCATTTGCCTCGAGTGATTTAAGGAAATCATGAAAAACCTAAATCTGGATGGCTGGAGGTGGATTTGAATCACCGTCCTCCCAAATGCGAGTTCAGTGTGTTACCAATGCACCAGCACACTCGGTGAGGATTAAGAAGGGTTAAAAAGAAATAATATAACTGATGCACAAGAGCAGTCACAAGATATGTTCGCCTTTTGACCAAACTGATAATATAACCTAACAGAAAGTAACTCCATAGGGGAAAAAGTAAAACTGCTATGAATACCTTTTCTGTGAAAAACATAATCTTAATCTGTGATTGTCATATTACATTTAACAGACTAAGTGCCACAAACCCTCTGGCAGCTGCAGCACAACTTCTCACGACTGATGTCCTGGTCTGCCCATGCTACACCCTGCCTTGCAGCAGTCAAAGTGTTAACTGGAGAAAGCTCATTTTCAAATAAACTTAAAAGTCTGTACATACGTGGATTTAAATTCTACTTAGACTGGATCATTACTTCCAAACCTGGGAGTTATTAGAGACGTTTAGAACATATATTCCCAGCTAAAGCCACCTGACAACGGCAATTCTACCAGAAAACTACAAGACAAAATACTACTGCTGCTAGTTATTTTCGTTTACCCATGGTTCGAAGTCGCAATAAGACTAGAGTCATGGTATGTATTTAAGAACTGAAGGACAACATACTCAAAATTTAGTATGTTTAAACTATTCAATCTTTTTGAGGGAGTGTAAACCAATGAACATTAAAAACAAAAGCCAATCATTTTGTGACAGCCAACTTACAGCATATAAGGATAGATGTTTCTATGGCAATTCTGAAAATGATTGTGGATAATCTTAAATATGATAAGTGACACCCACAAAAGAATGATGTAAAAACTACAATGATATAAAAATTACCTCCCATAGTCACGTAAAGTAGCCTACAGATGGCGTGTTATACACAGATTTTACACTTAGAATTTCGATGTTCTACACTCAGTGATACAAATCTGTAAACATCAACCAATACAGAACACTACAGAACTTTTACTACAAGCATTAGACACTGAATAACTATATGTTACCTCAAAGTCAATAAGCATTTTCTTACTTTCATTGTCTCCACACAACTCAACCTTCCATTCTATGGACCCATAAAGATTGCACAAGGAACCTTGTAATTTGGAGAAATGTGCCTAACAGCATACTAATTACACAAAGTAATGTTTTATATTTCCAGCAATTTTGGTACAAAATATTTAGAATGTAAATATCATATACTTTTACCTATTAAGGTTAACTGAAATTTCATTAGTTCTTGTACACATACTTCCAATATAATATCAATCTAGTGGCCTAAAGCACAGATTATCTGGCCATAATTTGCAAAAACAAATACTGTGTGAAACTGTATATGAATTGGCTCACAGGAGCATAAAAAACTAATAACAAACTAATTTGGGATTTTTGTTATTGAACACATCATCAGAGGCTACAACTCAAAAGTCAGCTACAATCTCAAACAAAATCAGGAAAACTGAGCTGTCTATACATATGCATGCAAGTTCACGAGTCAATAAATTGAATATTTTATGCATTACAACTGTGGTTTATAGGTTTAAAAAAAAAAAAAAAAAAGACAGCCACCATTTGCATGGTTGTAGGTTAATTAACTACTGGTTTCAGGTAATTCTTGCCCTTCTTCAGGTATATTAATTGTGCTCTATATGTTCAATCAGAGCATTGTGTAGTAACACTCCTTATTACACCATGCTTTGATTGAACATTTAGGACACCATTAATGTTTGAAACTACTAGTTAATAAATTTACAACCCTGCAACTGGTGGCTGTCTTGTCTAACCTAGTCAGTAGACCGTTACTTAAGATGACAATCTTTGTTATGAAGTTTGTAATGAGGAAAAGAGAGCCTTGTTTTCATTATTTATCACTGAGCTATGAATAACATGAGCAACAAAAGCGAGCAACAGCATGCAAAATGCAGCTACAAGCAGCAACAATGAGCAATATGGTTGGGTGTCACGTGTGTGCACACACAACTACTTTTTGCTACAAAATGGCTAAATCTTGGCACCCATAAACCACAGAATGTTGATAGCTCAAGAGTAAGGCAATAAAATTTTATTTACTTAAGTAAATAAGGCAAAAAAGGAGCACTGTACAACGTGAGGAATCTTCATGGTGTATTTAATTTTTAACTTCAACTACAAACACGACTACAAAGATCACGAAAATTTTTTTTCAAAATTCGATGAACAAAGATATTTTTGACTATGTTGTCAATGAATTAAAGATGAATGTTTCATTTGTGACAACAAACTATCAACACCCAACAAATATTGAAAAATGAGTTATCAGATTTATGCCCACCACTCCTTCACACCGGCTGAATCATGTGACAGCCAGAATGGTATAGAGGTAGCAGAGTGCCGCAGTGGAGTAGCCGAGCGGTCTAAAGCGTCTCGCTGTGGGGCGCGCGGTTGCTCGCCGTGGAGGTTCGAGTCCTCCCTGCGGCATGGGTGTGTGTGTTTGTCCGTAGGTTAGTTTACCTAGGTTTAAGTAGTTTGTAAGCTACGGACTGATGGCCACGCAGTTTGGTGCGATAGATTTACAAACATTTGAACATTTTTTTGGGTAGCAGAGTGGTCTACCACTCTCCATCACTTGAGGTCACTGGTTAGAACACAGTTGCATCTTATACTTTAATTTCCTCAACTATAACCCTTTTACTTATTACATGTACAGTTTTAAAAATGTTCTTTTCACGGCACTGCAAAATAAGTTTTTTTAAGGTATTACCAAAGTATTTTAATTGGATACACATTTATCCCACTGTACCAAACTCATTAAATTTATAATGAAACACATCAAGATATTTTACTCAGAAAGGTAACCTTGCATAATTAATTTCTTCTTAATTACCCTGATAACTATCATACTGATTGATTTGATACCCAATTTGTCCATTTTCCAATTTTAATTTGGCTGTGAACATTTAGACATGAACACATTTTGTTATTGATATGGAAACATGATTCTCAATTGGGCATGACTCAATCACCAGATGTATAATCCAAAATCTTGACAACTAAAAATATACCTTTCTGTTCTCGACTTTAAACACAATTTTGATATGTTGGCTACATTTCATAGCTAGTAACCTATGAGTTAAAGTAAACCATATGCAAAGTCGACAATCAGATTTTACATCTGCAAACTTTTAAAAATTTTGTGTAGTTGTTTATTTAGTATGGTCAGCATAGTAACTATGGCAAATAACGAAAATAAATTTAGCCCTTTAAAGAATGAAAATATTGAACTGCTACGTGTGGAAAAAATAAATAAAATTTTCCAACAGATACTTTTCTTAAAATTGGCAGACATGCATTTCATATTGTCCGGTGAATGCATTCCAGCACTTTGCCGAAATGGCTAAGCGCTATCAATGCTGGCTGCACAACAGAAGCTAAAAGATTTAAACCAGTTTGAATTCAAATGTCACTCGTTTGTAGAGGCATACCAACAATCTTTCTTTCCGCGAACAATACGTGACTGGAATAGGAGGGAGAATCGATACTGGTACTCAACATACCCTCCACCAACACCGTCAGGTGGCTTGCAGAGCATGGATGTACATATGTGACAAGCAGCATGGTGTACACTGCTCACCTAGGACACTTCTGTAGCTATATCTGTGGTCACCTTTTGTTGCCAGAAGCCTGTGTGAGCTGTCACTAACTCCTATTGCTTATGCAGGATGTATCCTAAGGCCCAGGCCCACATTTTGTCTCATTTTGAACTTTCTTTTCTGTTAAAAGTTGTTTTGGTGAGTTTTTTAAATTCATGTTCTCTATGCATCTTTGCACAGGAATGATTATTTTTCACAAGATCCAATCATTATTATGCTACGATGAGTATAGTCCACAGAAATTCTAAAGACAAGAACCACTTTTAACAGAAGAGGAGTATTGCAATTACACTGGTTGTGTGCCTTAGTGCTAAATAAAGCAAGGAAGACCAGCTCTCTCTCACTACAAGCTCCTTAACTAACACTGACGTTTCTCCATAATCTCAGACCACGATGACCATTGTGTGGCTACATATAACCAGTTCAAATCGACCGAGCTTGTTTCACATTATAGTTGATTTCTGATATGTTAAAAAGCCTCTGATGATGACTTCAATATTGCTTAATGTAACTTAAAGCAGGGAAATAAACCTTGGACAAAGGCTAAATGCAACAAAACAAAAATCACCAAGAATGTAAATATCGGCAGTGAAAGTCTGCAGTTTATGATTCAATACTCTACTAAATAACTTTAAGGGACTGTTAAACATCAACTTTCAGACAAGTTTCCTAAAGAGGAAACAAACATTCATACAAATCCTGCTCCAGCTCCAACCACCAAAGTCAGGCACAGTGGCCAAGCATGTATGATTTGTGTGTGTGTGTGTGTGTGTGTGTGTGTGTGTGTGTGTGTGTGTTTCCTCTTATGGAAAACACTTTTGGCCAAAGCTCATGTGTATCTGTCTTCTGCCATGTCTGTCTGCAGTTCAATGTGTCATCCTTGCAGTGGGTAGCAATCGATCCCTTTCACAATTTTGTTGATATTTCTATCTGGACTTTTCATTGTTGAAACACACTATGCTTCCATAATGAGTCACTCTACTCTTTGTTAAATGATGAACAAGCATAGAAAATCTGTAACTTTATGTCGATTTGTATGTGTATACCTTTACAACACAAAATGAACAGGATGATTTCGATTACATACTTTTTTCCACTTCACAGGGTTAGAACTAAATGGAAATTGTGCAAATTATATATATTATATTTAAAGGTAAAAGTCAATATTCAACAGTTATTGACACTGATCTTCATTTCAATATTTATAACAAATAACAAAATGTCATTTTAATAAATAGGAATGATAGTTATATAAGCATCAGTACAAAAATAAAGTCATATAAAAATACTTAAGTTAGAGAGAAACATCTTGCAACAATTAACAAGTTCCATACAATAACAGTCCAGCTCTCAGCTTATTAGTTTTTGCGTAAGAAGTATGCAATACAGAACAGTACAAAATATACAAATCTCTCATTAATACATATTTTACAAAAATAGTTACACAACATAAATGAATAACTGGTCTGCATTAAATTAACTTTTTACTTTAGTGTGACCTTTGCAGTCTGCAGGTTCTTCATGTAAAATGGCTTGTCGGGCTGGCCTTTGTCGATAATCAGCATTTAACACTCTCAAAAATAGTATTATGTTCATCAACATTATGACAGCCATTGCTGAAAAGATAATAACAATTAGTTATTACAAATAATTATGGAAGTAAAAAGCTTCAACAAATGTAAGAATGACTTACATATACTGCCCAGTGAAAATGCTGTTAATGTGAGTTCATCTCGATGGAGAACCAGCCACCTTGTCATCCAGCCCAAAGTCATTATCCGAAAAACTATAAATGTCACTGAAAATTAAAGGTAGTTACTAGAACAAATTTGACAATTTATTTTTATTTTTAAGAAGAAGGGGGAAAAACAGATTACAGTCAGAAGGTATAATAGTAATTTCCTATCTGAAATATCTCCAGTATGTTATTGTAATTAATACAGAAATTTATAATACACCTTTGCATGATTTTGATTAGGTAGCTAGATAAAATAAAGGAGAACTAAGAAGCAACCAAAGAAAGAGCTACGAGAGATCTGATGCTTTTGGGGCATGCAACAACACTGCTACCAAAACTGTCTTCAAAGTGTTCTGCATATTGCACCACTGAGATTTACAAAAGTGTGATGTGTATTTTACTGAAACCCAGTGTTCATATTTATAAAATCAACATTGTCAAGAAAATTTATAAATACCTTGACAGACACCCAAAACATTACTTTGAAAGCAAAACAGGACTTATAATGTAACTTGGTTGTTGCTAACTTAATGATGAACACCAAGTCAAAATTGTACAAACTATAGCAAATGATTGACTTTTGATGATTCACTAGGATGTTCTTCATGGAATAAAACAAAGCATTTTCTTGACAGATGTCAGGAGGAGGCGAACTAGACATTTATCATGGCATTCCCCTAATATTCTACTTCCTACTTGACACCCTGTGTCCATGACATTCTGTTATAGGTTTGAGGGGAGGGGTTTGAGGCGTGCCGACTTGTGCTGGTATCTTTTAGAGAATGTTGCCCTTTTGACTTCGTTTTTGGCTTCTGGTCATTGACATGCCTTTGGCTTGAAGTTTTTTTTTTTTTATTATTATTTTATTAATACTTTTATTGGGGTGGTTTAGGTCATCGCCTTTGTTGGGTTGCTTAGTTTGAGCCGTGGTGGCTTCTGGTTCTGATCCTGCAATTACTTCCTGTTCGACTTCGCCCTGTTGCTCGTGCGGGATAATCTGCAATGTTTTTGTTTAATAAAACTTTCATTTAAAAATATATTTCCCTCCTTGTTTTACTTCATTTGGATATTACATATACTTTGCTACTGCATTTTTAATTAGCATGTAGGTATGTACATCTTACGATGATCTATTTTACAGCGCCTACTATGGTTAGCGTTCGTGCCGTTTGAGCCGTGGTGGCTTCTGGTTCTGATCCTGCAATTACTTCCTGTTCGACTTCGCCCTGTTGCTCGTGCGGGATAATCTGCAATGTTTTTGTTTAATAAAACTTTCATTTAAAAATATATTTCCCTCCTTGTTTTACTTCATTTGGATATTACATATACTTTGCTACTGCAATTTTAATTAGCATGTAGGTATGTACATCTTACGATGATCTATTTTACAGCGCCTACTATGGTTAGCGTTCGTGCACGCAAAGTTGCGTGGCTTGTTACGATCAATGCGGTTTCACCTGCTGCCACCAAGGGCATTGTAGTTGTTATTGATGCTCGGCTGTTATGATCCTGCATCACACTTTGCCGTCAGTCAGTCATGCAATGTGGCAGAAGTGTATGCGGGTCACCTTGCACTGTGGTGCAGATGTGCCGATGGTGTTTGTGGCAATGGTGGGTGCCTGTCCATAGTGGCAGTTGATAGCTGTCATATCCTGGCGTGTTAAGAGAGGAGTCCGGTGTGAGGAGCTAAGCGAGGAGTGCAGCTGGTGGTCCGGGCCTGAGGGTTGGCCACTTGTGCATCTGTTGCGTCAGCTGAAGTCTTTCACCACCAAGACTTTTATGTGAATTGTACTCTGCACCTCAACAAGGGACATGGCTCCTGTGATGTGGTTACCATCTGGGTCCAAGTTTCGTCTCGGTGTTTTGACATAATGTTTAGAGCTGGGTTGTAGAATCTATGAGTGCATTTTATTTCTATTGAGTGATTTCATTTAGTGTACCCATATTATTTATCCGCTTTGTAGCAATTCGTGAGTCAGTTACCTGCCCTGGCCGCGGACATATTTCGTAGCAGTGTTCTTTCTGTCGCTCTTAATTGCTGTCTCAGGGGTGTGTGTATTTTTGGCAGTTTCAATTTTGGATTTCATGATAGCAACTGCCTCTCAACCTTGAAAGGTCTCTTTCTCATGTTTGTTTGATGTATTTTAACTGCAGAGGATCCAACTTTTGAATGCAGCAAATAGTAATGCGACGTATTATGTATCAGCGGAAGGCGGGGGAAGGAGTCCAAGGGGAATAAGTGAATAAGGAATCACCAAAATTATGAAAAGTTTCTGTAAGGTTGCAGATGAGATAGGCAGGATATTACTAAATCATCCTGATGAGTACAGTTGGAATGTGTGTGTGTGTGTGTGTGTGTGTGTGTGTGTGTGTGTGTGTGTGTGGAGAGGGGGGGGGGAGGAGAAAAATTTAATAACTACTTATTTTCTATCTCGATGCAGAAGATCTTGGGATTTTTTTTTTATTTCCAAATTAACATTTATTTATTTCGCAGAAATCCTCAAACAAGGATACCCTTATGATATTTTTTTCTCCATAAGTATTTTTTGCAATGATTCATAAGCATCACTTTTATGAGGATTAGATTTTTCCAGTAATAAAAATTCTTCATTTTACGAAAAACGATGGAACGAGATAACATTTATAGGCGATTTTCTCGTAGAACTATATTTTACAAATAAGAAATGTTCATCACACACTTTGGTACAGCATATCACACATACGAAATCGCTGTATTATTAGATACGATACAATAAAAAACAAAACCAACACAACTTCAACTTCTGAACATATGGAGGATATTTGATGAACTATCTTTTATTATTACCCACACCCTTCACGATTTTTCCTGTAGGGGCGCAGCTACGAGTCAAGTGACGTTCGGTACTTCCAATGGCAGCTGCTATATTCTACAATGGCGCGCCTTGTGGATTCATCTCGTATGCTGTATTATGCAGTTTTCGAGTTCGTAGAACTCTGTGTCAACACTGGCGATTTCCACAAGAAGCTGTTGCTAGAAGCTGTTACTCAAAACCAGTCCATTTTGTCCAAATAAAACGGAACCGAGTTTTGCCGTCTCAAAACAAATGAGACCAATTTGTTATTTAAACCTGAAAATCTGAATTCGAACCACTTCATTCATAAACTCTTAATTTTAAACAATTTTCGTAACAATTACAATTAAATCGTAGTGGTTGGAACCTCTGTAACTGTACTGTTGGCCATCACCTTACTAAGAATAACTGGCTACTGTCTCTCACTTGTGCCCTTGTTGCTGCTAATCACCTGCATCGGGTTCTGATGTTGCATTTATGTGTAATCCTTGGGGCAGGTGTTCTCAGGGCTCCGTTGAACTTTAAATGCCTCTTTGCACAAAGCGCATTTCTGTATTGTGAACTAATTTTATCCACCGTTCTAATATTTAATTATGATGTGTTCCATTTCCTATCGAAAATTAAGTTTTGTCTTGTGTTTCATTTTGTTGCATTGCAACTGTTGTAACTTTATGTAGTGTAGATTAATTTTTTATTATTTTTAGTATTTGACCACTTTCTAGCATTTAATCAAGTGCAAAATTAAATCTGAACTTGATTAATTGTTTTAGAGCATGGGGTTAATCTGTGTGTGGTTTTTAAGGAATTTTGAATTTTCTCAAGACGCTAAAATAACTCTAATAATAATATGTAGATAGGGAACAACTCATCGTAAAGACAAACATTGAGCCGCTGAGACACAAATAAAAGACACACACACACACACACACACACACACACACACACACAATTCTAAATTTTCGGCCGTGCCCTTCCTCAGAAAGAGCGTACTCATCCACACACGTCAGCTATCTCTGGCCGCCCAACTCAGTCTGACTACACGGCAAGTGGAACGGATGGGATATATATATATATATATATATATATATATATATATATAGAGAGAGAGAGAGAGAGAGAGAGAGAGAGAGAGAGAAAAAGAGTGTGATGGGACTGGAACAGGAAGTACCAGCACTTCCTTGCCCTACCTTCCTTGCCACCTATGAAAGCAGTCATATAATATACCAATTACGATATGGACTATCCTGTGGCGCAGCATGTAGTGGAGCACAACTTTGACTTTAACAGCTGCTTCACCACCCGAGCCATCTGGATCCTCCCCCCCTCCACCAGCTTTTCTGAACTGCAGAGATGGGAGTTATCCCTACATCACACCCTAAGGTCCTGGAACCATCTTGGCCTCAACCTCAGATAACTTAAGATCCTACATTCCATGACCCACAGTCCCCCCTCCCCCTCACATCCTACATTTCCTTCCAATTCATGCCCCTTTCCCTACTGTGTGTTTCCCCATTTTTAATTTTTTTCACATACTCCTTCCCCCTCCCATCCCTTCTGCTTTCCGTGTAGTCAGACTGGGTTGGGCAGCCAGACATGGCTGATGTGTGTGGATGAGCGTGCCTGAGTTATTGTGTGGGTGAGTGTTCACTTTCTGAGGAAGGCTGAGGCCAAAAATTTAGATCTGTGTGTGTGTTTGTGTGTCTTTTATTTATTTGTGTCTGTTGGTAGTTCAACATTTGTCTTTACAGTTTGTTTCCTATCTACATATTACCAGTATTATTAACGTTCCTTACTGGACATTCCATTGTTGTTAAAATCAACTTTATTTGAACAGTCAACTTCAGGTCTTCAAATTTGTTAATAAATTTGTTAAAATAGCAATTGTTTTAATAACTCCACCCCGGTCATACCACTGTGCCTTGTTTGTCTAAATATAAATTCGATGTGTCAACTTTTATCTCCTGGTTCTCACACTATCACAAAGTGTAACAAATGTATGATGTCATAACTAAAATATATTTCAGCTAGAAGGAAAATAAATACAAATGATAACTTATTTGTTATAAATATAACTTTAAAATTTTGACCATTGGTAATTAGTGATCTCTTGATTTTATTCTTCAGTCTGAGATAATTATGTTACATATATGATATATGAATACATGTATGTTCCAGTATTTGATGGTACAACTGTGTACAACAGATAATTAAATAATTAAATACTAAATAGTTTCATTGTGTTTTGATATCTGATGGTAAATTATGTACAACAGAGAATCATAATGACCTGTAAAACAAACAGCTATCAAGGCAAAATTTGCTGCTTTGAATGAGGATGTGTATGAAAGGAATTTATCCGTTTCTCTACAGTTTCACAATAGTGGTCTCAATGTTAGATCACCTCATAGCTTGATGTATATCTTCCATATAATATGTTTTTATGAGACAGCTCTTACTCCCGGCATATAAGCAATGCTGAAGCAGAAACTACAGTTCGAGCTTTAACTAACAACCGTAAATAACAGATGCCCATTTTATTAATCAGGTGTGAAAAGGCAATGTTAAGCAGTGGATACCTGGTCATAGTGTGCCAGTGTTGTTGTATCAAACATCAAGGAGCAACATCTCTAAATTAATTGTTTAAGACACCCTCCAGCATGTTTTTAAGAAGAGAAATGTGTGCACAGTTCGTCTCATATGCCTTGCTCCCACAGCAAAAATGATGGCACCTGGATACCTGTATCAATTTGATTTAAATGAAAAAAACACTAACAAATCTATCAATATGAACCTACCACAAAACAACAAAATGCAGAAATTCACATGAATGGTCAATACTTTAATAACATAATTGACATTCAAGCCAGTGTAATGTACAAGTTGCACAAAATTTCACAGAACATTTCTGGCAGTTTCACAAGGCAGTATGAAGATTCCATGTGTATATTCAGATGGGGAGAGACTACACCTATTTACTACCTACATACGGAAAGGAAAGTGTGTACATAATCTAGTAAAACATTCCATTACAGGCAGAACCAACTAAGTGAACAACAAATAAACCCATTTCCCAGCCAGACAGTTTATAACATGGTAAACAATTCAGAAATAAGAAAAAAAAGTAAGAAGGCTGTGAAACACAGCAATGTTACTGTGTGGCTATGTTGGAACAGATGTCGCCTCTGCATTAGCGAAGACACTCCTAGCATCCCTGAAAGCTCTCCTCAGCACACGACTCGGCCACCAGGGGGCAGTTCTAAAAGTCACTGTGCTGACTCATCATAATGACCTCTGCTGAGAACTTTTAATCGCCACCAGCCCTGTTAGTTTCACATCCACCATTACCATGGCATTATCAGTGGGCAGAAAAACTAAGGATAGACCTGTGTCGTCCATGATTGAGTCTTCATCTAACACAGACACCAAACCCCTCTACCTTCATGTGGCATATACACCCATTAGTGCCCAGGTCTAGCCCTTTAACTATGGGTGGGCAACTGATAGCCTACAAGCAGGATCAAGCCCACAATTGGTTTCAATCCAGTCGGAGGAAGAAATTTGTGGCAGAAGGAGAGTGTTATTGCAAAATGTAAGTAAATGAATAAAGTTCAAGATGCATAAATAAATGTAAATATACAAAATGGTAAGGGGGGGGGGGAGGACTAAAGAGACTAAGCACAAAAATGTGTGTTGTGATGCATAATTAGTTGACATGTTGTGTCAGGAAAAGGGTGTGATTTGTTCTGGTGTTTCACTCCATAAGACAGTGGACAACACACTTCAGTATGTATGTGAATCTGGCCCACAGATTGCAAAATGTTACCTACCTCAGCCTTGAACACTTAAGAGAGTGGCGCACGAGGTGCTGAAAACACAGCAAGTGATTTCATCGTGACACATATGTCCTCAGTTGTAACTGCCACAGCCGAGGGAGTGCCCAAGCTCATTCCTCTGGTTGCTCTTCTGGAATATGACCCCTTATCTTGATCTGAAATGATCATCAAGGTGCAGGGGCAGTGAAACCTGCTGTCTTAGTTCTTGAGAGGAAAAACTGATGGTGTGCCTATCAGACATAGGTCCTTGACTTTGCTCTGTAGTCTGCATCTGGCTATATATATGTAAAGGTCATAGTTTATTCTTATGCCTCATGCACCTCTTATCCCCAACTGCAGCCACAAAATTGCTGCCCTCTGTGTTGGCCATCAATCCTTGTGAACACTCTGGGTGCCTCCAAAATTTGTAGACCCAAACCCACGACTGTTGGAGCGGAGAGGGTGACGCAGGGAGTGCACACCAGAAATCCGACAATAAATGGAGCCACAGCCCGTGCAGACGCTATGCTGGTCTGCAATCATTTCCTGAGGTGATGTGGTATGTGGCCAAAAAACACAGCAGAGGGTCCTTCATTGATATACCACCTACATCATTTGAATTTCAAAAGTCCTGACCATCCACTGTGCCTCAGCATTGCACGCCAGGTGAAAAGAGCAGTGGTCAAGTGGTGGATACCATTGTGGTGTGGCCAACGAGAAAGACAGGCCAAGGCGTGCGTGTCACATCACATGATCAAGGTAGGCCCGAGCCAGTGTGATCGCTAGTTGAGTGGCTGGCTGCTACGAGACAGTGGGCTGTGTCCCAGTGGCCAGCTAGTTTGATAATGATCACACTGGCTCAGGCTTATCTTGATCATGTGCATAACATACATACTGTGGCCTGTCTTTCTCATTGGGCTCACATTGTGGAGACAGAATGCTTGAAACTTCAATGCTGTAAATTGGGGGGGGGGGGGGGGGGCATTATCATAAATCAAGGTCACTGATGCTCCCACTATTGTAAAAATAAATGTGATCACTCCGGTGGTGGAACTTGCTGTCATAGTGAACATCCTAGCTACATAAGGAAAATCTGACAGAGCATCCATGAGAATTAACCACTTTCCCAAACAAAAGGATTATCAAAACCCACATGCACTATTTCCCAAGGTAAATATTGCTTCAGACACAAACACCTTCTGACAGGCCTCAAATAGAACAAATTTCACACATTTCATATGCATCTGATTCAGAGAATGTGCAATATCAGCTGCATTTGGGATGAACGTATTATGTCACTTTATCCCAAGAACGAATACAGCTTCTTGAAGTTTCATAGAACTGACAACTTATCAGTTGCCACCATCATGTTTTTAAATGTCCTCCTTACTCAAAACATGTGCTAAATTCTTGACACTGGATGTGAAAAATGTGCACTGCTCTAGCTTACAACATAGCCCACTGTCTTCCACAGCCTAAAACACTACCTGTAAATTTTGCAGATGCTCCTCACAGGTGGCACTTTTTACAATTATGTTATCCAGATATGCAGCATACTTCAGAATATGCAGAACTTTCTGCTCCGTGAGACAATGACGAATTCTTGGTGCTGAGGCAACACTAAAAGGAAACCTTGTAAACTTATCGATGCCAAACAGTGTGCTAATGACAAGCAACTGCTGCGACTCGTCAATCCTGGGGCAACAGCAGATTTCTTATTTTCAACTGTGATAACATTCCACTTTGCCACACAGGCAGTCGTCGTGTGTCACCTGCAGTTGCATTTAAAAAAGACTTAATGTGAATGTTGACATTTCTGCCACTGATGACTTTTATGTCACTGGGAACAACTCTTATAATCTAAGGGGCTACCCAATGCTGAGGAGAAATGGCTTATGGTGTCTGCCATACTATACCAGGACAAATGTCAATTACTGTGTCTGTTATGTTTAGAATTGTCAAATTGAGGAGGCAGCTTACTACCCCTTTATCTTAATCAGTTGTTTAGCCAAGTGGCACGGCCACCACTTCCTAACAACTATTGGCAGTCCTGTTGTATCTTCTGGGCTGTGCTGTGGGAAGCACTGCAGTAACTTCCATTATGTGGCACTCAAAAAGCTTCTGCTGGCAGCTTGTGACTGTGCTAAGTGTGCCACATCCACTAAAGAGGGGTCAGGTGGCTCCAAAGCCTTTGTCTAAAATTAATCATCTGAAGCCAGCTTAAAAATTACATAGCAAATAGAGTAAACCACATACAAAGCCCAAAACTGCCTGCAATTGAATTTATAATCTAAAGACAGACCCTTACACTCCATTATCCATTCCGAATATGATTCATGAACCCAATTTAGAATATGATTTACCTTGAGGTGTGCTGCCACAACATGTAATTTATGCTCAAAATGCACTGTCATGACTGTGGCTCAGCAGCACTGTGGCAGAATGACTGGCTATGAATCCAAAGGCTATGGGTTCGATCCCCATTAAGTCCTAGAAATCAATCCTGTTCAAGGCTGAGGTGGGTAACAATTTGCAATCTATGGGCCAGATACACATACATACTGAAGCGTGTTGTCCACTGTCTTATGGAGTGAAACACCAGAATGAATCACACCCTTTTCCTAACACAACATGTCAACTAATTATGCATCACAACACACATTTTTGTGCTTACAGTCTCTTTAGTCCTCCCCCCCCCCCCCTTTCCCATTTTGTGTGTTTACATTTATTTACGCATCTTGAACTTTATTCCTTTACTTACATTTTGCAATAACTCTCTCCTTCTGCCACAAATTTCTTCCTCGCACTGAATTGAAACCTACTGTGGGCATGATTCTGCTTGTAGGCTATCAGTTGCCCACCCATAGTTTAAGGGCTGTACCTGGGCACTAATGGGTATATATGCCACATGGCGGAGGGGTTTGGTGTCTGTGTTAGATGAAGACTTGATCATGGACGCAGTTAGTTAGCAAATAGGAGTCGTCTCTCCCCACTTGAATATACGCATGGAATGTGTGAAGTGAACAACAAATAAACCCATTCCCCAGCCAGACAGTTTATAACATGGTAAACAATTCAGAAATAAGAAAAAATAAGAAGGCTGTGGAACACAACAATGTTACTGTAAGGCTATGTTGGAACAGATGTTGCCTCTGCATTAGCGAAGACACTCCTACCATGCCTGGAAGCTCTCCTCAGCACACGACTCAGCCATGAGGGGGCAGTTCTATAAGACACTGTGCTGACTCATCATAATGACTGCTGCTGAGAACTTTTAAGCCATCAGCCCTGTTAGTTTTACAGGACTATCCTTAGTTTTTGTGCCCACTGATAATGCCATGGTAATGGTGGATGTGAAACCATCAAGAGTCACCAGTCGTGTTGCTTTTTCACACAAATACACAAAGAAATTAAGGCGCATTTTCATTTCCGAAATTATAAAAGCAAAGTGAGAAATTATTTTCAAGTTGAACTAAAGAACCATTTTGGTGGACAGTGAAGGTTGGTCTGATGTGCAACTCACGGGCTGGTTCTTCAGAGCAAAATTTCATCATAAAGTGTAATGCTTTTTCTTGCAAAAACATAAGAATTTTGTCATTATAAATGATAAAGTAAGTCTCTTGCTGCCACTGAGGACAGCTTCCTTGTTTTCCATGCAAGTTGGTGGAGAACACTAAATGAACAATGTTAGAAATATAGTTACATGGCATGTTATTACTGTAGAGAGCAATCTGTTGTTGGTTTTTTTTTTATTAGACGTTGACATACTCAGTAAAAATGTTATCTTATTGGCTTTGATGTAAAATATCTTGTTGATTTCCTGCTGATGATAGCAACTGCCAAAACCTGTAGAATATAACAAAAATATTTTGCAGTCTTGGCATAAGAATGATTTTTTTCACTGCATTATGTATTTGTCTTTACCACTTTCAGTTGTATATATCATCTTCAGAAGGATGCATGGCTTTAAAACATATTCACTTTGGAGAACTTTTAAAATAAAGGGTTTCTTGTCAAAATATAAAATGAATGAAAGTACAAAGTCACCTTGTTGAAGTAGGTGTCTCCAAGATGGATCATCATATCAGATTTATCTTTTAATCTTATACGATGAGCCATTTTGGCTCAATAACCTCGAGAAGGTGTATTTTTATAAATATAGAAAAGTGTGTGAAATGGTAAAGCGCAAATTTATAAATACTGCTTTCGTGAAAAATATTCTTTCAAATTATTTCACACTATGATATCTGCCGCAAAAAATTGCAGCTCATGAATAGCTTCGCACAGTGTCTATTTGACGCCATTGATTTATGGAGTAATAGAAACAACACACGAAGTATTCTAAACATGAGTCTTTATGACAATTACACTTTTAACACTTTTGAATCTAAACCTCTTAATTTTCACAAAAGTGTATTTCAAATTATCATACTCTTGAATGACAAGCATTCTTCTGAAAAATATGGTTAAGAGAGTGGGTTGTAAGTAACCCATGTATATAATAATACAGTAAAACCCCTTTTTAACGAATCTCAGGGGACCGAAATATTTATTCCTTAAATAGGGGTTTTCCTTAAATGGGGGTTTTGCCTAGGTACACAGGAGGAGTGACTCAGACATAATTCAAGCATGTGTAGGTGTTATAGGAGCTATTTAATTACTAACATAGCAGTAATCTGCTACAATTTTAAATACATCACACTTTCTGCAGAAAAAAAAAATATTTTTTATTAAATCGAAAAAAGATGACCATTTTGTTTTCTCAGCATACTGTAATGATCAAAGTTATCACTATGTGGTTGATGTTTGTTTTAATTGACTCAGCTACTTTAAAAGAGCTGACTACAGGTGCAAAAATTGGTGCCGTACATCAGACTTAAAAAACACTGTACTTGAGAACCGACTGATACTCAATGTACTTTTTCTAAAGTTCTCCAGCGCTTTCTTTTCTGCAGATATGCAATCAGTGACTTATACTAATGCATAAATATCAAAATTTTCGTCATCGCCTTCCCCCTGGTTCGAGGTATAAATACCTTTTTAACAACCTGTACCTTCTTCAAAATTATTTCCATTGTTAATTCGTCAAAAACATTTTCTAAAAATATTGATCTATAGGGAGTTTGGGCGCACGACAAACAGGTCTTTAGCGCTTCTAAAAATATGTTAAGATTTTCGATAATGTTGTTACGCCGGTAACTACAATAACACAGCTTTTCTTTGTGCAAGCTAAAGGAGCAGACGAGCGGATATACACAGTACAAGAAATCGGCTTCGGGTGAACTCGGTTGTTAGTCACGTGACCCCCACTACTGCCGCCCGCCGCTGCTGTTTATGTTCCGCCACATTTGAATCGTATCGTGCCTCGTGTGTTCGACTGTGCGGAATTCGTAAAAATGGCTCTTTGTGAAGTATGCGGGGAAACTTTTAGGTTGAGTAAAAATTTGAACCAGCACCCGAGGGCATTCCACAACATAGACGGAAATTTGAAGGAGCCCAGACAAAAGTATTTTGTGTATTTTACATGTGACGAAATGTTTACCAGTGTAGCTGCTCTAAATCGTCACAAAAAGACGTACACAGGCTCCTAAAACGGCAATGAAAATCTCATAAACAGTACTGTTCATTTTCTTATTTGTATTATGAACAATGCTCTCAGATCCGATTCCAGTTAATATCTCTTTCTCTCTCTCTCTCGATCATTTTAAATGATATTCTTTGTGTCAATGGAATACGTATTACAAGATGCTGTATTACATACAGGATAATAAAAGAAACTATGCCTATTATCGATAAGATACATTATTCATTAAAACACGAAAATAATAATTAATAAATCATAGAGTTTTTGTGTGGTAATTTCATAACCTATACTACTTTACTTTGTGGTACAGAAAAGCATTTGTTTAACATACATGGTAGCCTATATACAGTAATTACATGAGACAATCACATCACATAAAATGCTGTTAACCAGGCTACAGATAAAATTTAAATGCTAATATCCTCCTCTGGCAACTTTATGGCATTGTTCACAATAAAAATAAGAAAATGAACAGTACTGTTCTTGAGATTTTACTCGCCGTTTTAGGAGCCTTTGTATGTGTCTTTTTGTGACGATTTAGAGCAGCTACACTGGTAAACATTTCGTCACACGTAAAACACAGAAAACACTTGTCTGTGCTCCTTCAAATTTCCGTCTATGTTGTGGAATGCTCTCAGGTGCTGGTACAAATTTTTACTCAACGTAAAAGTTTTCCCGCCAACTTCACACAGAGCCATTTTTACGAATTCCGCACAGTCAAATAGGGTTGGCTACGGTTTCATCGTTTCGAAACCAGGTTTCGATACACACAACAGTTTCAGTGTTTCGAAACCGGCATCTGTCACGGTTTCGAAACCATGCGGTTTCATTCCGTTCTGTTTCAGATCACATTCGCGGTCGATACACTGAAACCGTTTCTTCCTGTCGGTTTCACGGTATCGTGTCGGTTTCACGGTTTCGTGTCGGTTTTACGATTTCATGTCGGTTTCACAACACCGGTGTTTCAAACCACTAATGCAGAAACGCGGAACAGACTAATGGTATCGAAATGTGGTGTTTCATTTTACTGAAGCTCCACACAGATACACATATAACTTACTGGTATATAAACCATTTAGACAGTGTCAACTTGTAGTTGACACTCTAGAGTCTGCAGCTTATGATTACTGATTCGTTTGCAAGAGACTGCTGTATTCCGAAATGACGTAATGTCTGCTTTATAAATGTAAAAGAACAATAAAACAACGTTCACTATTGGCATTGAAAAACCAGTTAAATTCTAGGTTTATCTACCATATTAAAGACACACGAGTGAAACTACAATCTTTAAAATAAGATACAACATGAAGCCTGAAATGACATTTTTTATACTAACAAGGGTAGATTGCATATTTAATCTCGTGTTAAAGAGTTGGTTTCTTATGAGCGAAAACGAAGTTACCTACTGTCGTTATAATTTTTTGACACTCATGTTAAAAGAATTGCGGCTGTGGTGTAACGGTCAAGACGTACAAGTGGTGAACTTGCCTCTTACTTTATTATTTTTGTAATTCCATAGCATTACTAGTGCTTATTTAATGTGCCCTTTATTCCCTATAATGTATTTAGTATGTATAGAAAGTAGCATTTATGATCCATCACTGTAATATGCGTACCGTATTGCAGTTTGTGAGTGCCTAACGGGGTAAACTTTTACCTATCATACCGGCGGCATCGTGTCACTATGTTGGCAACATCAACAACACGGGAGAAAATCTTTATCAACATGTTCCGTACAGACCAAGAAGTAAATATATACTCTATGGTTGACAGGTTCTTGTATGTACCCTTGTCCACAGAGTGAAAAATATTGCCCTCCTAGAACGAGATTTCATGTCAAAACATACATTGCTTGACGGTTTCATGGTTTCGAAACAGTGTGTCGAAACCACAGATGATACGGTTTCATTCGTTTCGAAACCGTCTGATGTTTCACTTTTCCCATCTCTTGAGTCAAACACACGATACACGATACGATCCAAATATGGCGGAACATAAACAGCAGCGGCGGGCGGCAGTAGTGGGGGTGGTCACGTGACATACAACCGATTTCCCCCGAAGCCGATTTCTTGTACTGTGTATATCCGCTCGTAAGGAGCAGCAATAACATTACAGTGTAAATTCGTCAAAACTTAAACGTATCCTCTACAAGTGTGTCACGATTTTGCGATATATTACTCGTAAAAAATAATCCACAACACCAAATTGTTTATAAAGAGAAAAACGTAGCCTAAAGACGTCATTAGCTGTTTGGATGCCTTCACTGCGGGATCATCATCGCGCGGCCACCGACAGTTAATCTGCTTTTTAACCCACCCGTTTTTGGGGCTAAATACTTGACAATTCTCGAAGTCATTCAGGCATTTGATGTATGAGGTAATTTTTTAAACGCATTGCCGTTTTAATTACGTAGGGGTAACTTAATGCCCGGCCTTATAACATTTTATTAGTCGTAATGTTTTCTCCACTGGTTCAGTTTCCACACTTTGCACTTACTCTGAAACGAGAGATTATTAAGTTTTCTAAGCAGTTCGAAAACAGTGCATTTTCCACACTAATCTAGCAAGGCGATTTTCGAACCTGTTTTGCATAAATTTTCCGCTTACAGGAATGCAGCTATGTAATTCGCACGCCTTCAAAACATTTAATAAGTGCAACTGAACATTGTCACACGAATATTCGTCTTTTGGAAACCAAAGGTACCGCTAGATTCGGCATTTAACAATGTTCCCTGTTTCTAAAAGTCGCACAAAGAAGACGCGCCAAATCGTATTCTTTGCCATTGTCACACACCCTGGATGGTCGTCACCTTTTCTCCACTCCTACAATTCTGAAAATGTGAATCTGAAATAAAACACAAGACAACATTTCACAGCTCGCGCTTCGTAATTTTCGACTGACGTCAGACCACGTGACCATCACACATGGAAGACATGAGGGAAATAGCTAGCTGATTCGTCAAACGCTTTCTCCGGTATCGCTGCACTGGTATTCGATACGTTAACCTATCGACGGAAAGAATCGATTACGGCTGCTTATACCGGTATCGCTGCAAAGATGTTCGATATGAATCGATAACCGACGTCACCTACACACAAATTCCTAATTCTGTGGAAAAAACGAAACAAATTAACTTGCCCACAATTAGGAATTGCATAAAAACAAAATTTTAATTTCCAGAATTTTTCATGTTTGTTCCTTAAAAGCGGACTTTTCCTTAAAGCGGGGTTCGCTAAAAGCGGGGAAAAATAACGTTATTCTAATGGGAGTTTCGCCGGGACCGACGGAAATATTCGTTAAAAGCGGGTTTTCGTTAAATGGGGGTTCGTTAAATCGGGGTTCTACTGTAGCTGTCAGCCATAATGAAAGATGTCGTTATATAAAACTGACATGTGTTTGCATGTGAACTTCAAAAAATATTTATGCCATTAATAATGCAATGCATTTTTATGCCTTTTTAAGTGTGAATCTTAATAAAACGCTATGGTGATGTATGTAGCTGTAGTATGTACCAAATATATGAACTCAAATCAATTGTACTGATACAGCATTTACAAAACATTTCGTAAAATATGGCTTCATTACAACTTCCAATTTGTGTCCCGTATTTTGATTTTGGAAATCTTGTCACCCTATACTAATGTATCATTGCACTGTTGACATATTCCATTTTCAGAGAAAATTATTGGTTTAATATAAATATTCTGTTACTTTTTATCGCCTTGAACAAGTAATGTATTAATTTTTAATTAATTACTTTCATAATGTAGTAAATTAATTTTACAGCTGTGTCAAAAATCACCGTACAAATAGAACTTACATAAGCAAGTTAAATTCAGAGCTTGATGTCTTGAGTATAACTGTTCATATACCTTGTTTATTCCCCTCTTTTGTTACTTTCCCATGCCTTCATTACATGGGCCACAAAAGTTCTGGGAATAATACAGTAGCGAAAATATTTCTTTGAGATAGTTGGGTTGGGTTGTTTAGTTGGGATAGGGGGACTAAACTGCTAAGGTTATCAGTCCCCCAGTGGGGAGGGGAAGGAGTGAAGATAGGAAAGTAGGAGAGGGGGAGAGGAAATGCAGTACAGGAAATAAAAAAGGAAGGAAGAATGCATTAGCTTGGGGAAGTACAATGAGTCCTCTGCCGGATTGCTTTGAGAGAGTTCACAGAATCAATTAAAGCTGTTGTTATGTTACACATAATCTCACTAGCTAGTTTATCAAGTGAGGTTTTTCATGGTGAGTCCTTGCAAAAAATAAAAGTAAGAAATAATGGGTATTCCTCTGAACATTTGATGTAAAATAGCTTATCAAAGCTTCAAAATTTCTATATAGTAGTCACAAAAAAGAATACACAACACAAAGGATATCATAATTCTGACTAAGAAATAACAGTTGCTAAACTCATAAATAATGAGCAACAATACATACCTAAGTTCAATGTGCTATTGAGTCGATAAATGGAATCACGTTTATTAATGCCCTGAATCAGCATGAGTTGTCTTGTATGTAGGAAAACACTATTTACTTCAACTAATAAAGCCACCAGGCCATATCCCACGTAGAATCGAGTTGTCACTGATAACCCAAAACATAGAAGCACCTGAAACATTGGTGTTTTAGATATATGCAGGCACACCTTGAATTAAATGAAACAGATTACAGAGTAACACTTACAAATATGTGATGGATCATGAGTTCATAGCTACTTCTTTTTCTGTGATGCAGTAACATGTCTACCAAGTCATATGCAAAATAACCTGAAACATTATTAATACATTTAAAAACAACAAATCTTTTTCATGATTGAATGAAAATTTCAACCACCACACCTTAATTTCATTACAACAAAGAAATCTGTATTCTGCTGTTTGAGTGATATTTTACTTCATCTACGAACAGAGAGATCCAATGCAATTACTCATACATGCTTGGACAATCAAAGATAAATGCGTGACAATGCATTATTTGAGATAGCTCACATAATCAAAGAAAATTCAGATATCTTAATAATTCCACTACCTAACAGTTTACTGTAAGAGCTTTTTGTTGTGAGCAAAAGTAAAAATCTTTTTTTAAAAGGACTCATACCGACTACAACAAAGATGCAGAAATATTTTAAAAATTTGAATGGAACAATTCTCCATATCTGTGGAATTAGTACAGTGATAGAAATTTTTTAAAAGTTATCTGTAGCTTTGCCATTCGCAGTTAATATCACTAACTGATTAGCAACACACCACAATTTATTATGAAAAAGGACAATGAATCCAATTCAAATACATTTCACATAATTCAAACTTCACTCTTATACTTCTGTCTCAAGAAGATAAGCCTGATATTTTTTTTATTCCCTAACAAGAGAGGCACTAGTTTAACATTGAAAAAGAATGAATCTGGCTGACTAACGTATATAGCTGAAAATGTTCATTCAGAACATGAAGAGAGAAAACATAAAATTGTTTAGAAAATGCTGTTCTTGATCAATGTGTACAAATAATTGTATTCAAGGAGTTTGAAAACACTCCTAAAAAGTAATGATGTCCAAGATTCATATAATAAAATCATCAAAAACCCACTTAAAGTCAGGAAACTTAAGAATAGCGCAATTGGCAATTATTGTGCTTTTTAGTTATGAGTGTGACCCATTATTATTGCATACAAAATTGATAATAAATAAATAAACTAAAAATTTAAAAATCCTAACTGCTTCTTTTGCCAACTTCAGGACAATTTCTGTACTAGTGTCTTGAGTGATAGTCACATTTTGTGATGCCACAAAAATTGTAACCCTGATTTATATTCAGACATACTACAGAACTGGGTAACCTTTAAGAGGCTAAATGATTTCAAAAGGATAAGACCATGGTCTATTCTTCTTTCAGTAATAAAAATTGGTCAACCAGTTGAATTCTTTATGTGGCAGCAGTGGTCTGTCTTCTTGTAACCTGATTAAAAGCTGTTATTTGTTTTATTATGATGGGCTTATAGTAGATATTATAGATTTATTTTAGTTATTAATTCATCTTAATTATAACATATTTTATTTATGCTGCTATGTTATTTGACTTGTTTGTGAAAATTGTTTATTTGTAGTTAGTAGTTATTTAGCCATGTAAGTACAGTGAAATCATCAATAGTAGCATAACTACATGAAATAAGCACAGGAGATCAAAGTGCATAATAACTATACGGGGCAAACAAAAGAGTCAACATGGGGACACAAGAGAGGAAAAGAAATGGAAAGATGTCTAGGCACTTAGCAGAAGAGCTAAAATGACAGCATAATATAAAAGCACTGTACAATATCACTAACCGGCTGACAATCAAGAATTTTTACACGTGAAGGAGCATTTGAGAGCAAGTCTGTGGAGATTGTTACGTCCCAATAAGCAGAACAACAACATTAACAGGAACATTTAAAGGAACAAGAGAATAGATAGGAGAGGTTTCGGAGGAAGCAAAAGTGGAATATAAATTTCCAGTATCCTATAATGGAGAAAAAAAATTGCTACAAGAAGTCTTCAGGCCTGAACACTACTGCACCAGTCTTGTGTATAAATAAAGTTTAAGCAATTTTTCTTAAAGAGAAAATGCCAAAGGAATGAAAAATGGGTTAGTAGTAAAGCTCCCAAAAATTGAGATACTATAACAACTATCATGGGATGGCATTGCTGTCAGTGCCCATTAAAGTCATCACTAGCATTATCTTGAATACAATCAAACATTAATTTGAAAATTAAATGAGGCATGAACAGGCCCATTTTCTGGCAATACACAGCTGTATTATTCTTAACAAAACTCTTGGAATCATCTTCAAGCAGAGTAAGAATTCCATATAACTGTCTACCTGAAATTTACCTATTTCAAAATGGTCTCTGATTCCGTGAGAAATTAAGTGTTGCAAATATATGGGATCTTACATCACATCCTAAACACACTTAAAGATTTGAGTAACTGTGGCTATGTAGTGTGTTCCACAATGAACATCTCGCAGAAGTAACAACCTGCACTAGGAAATAATGTATTTTGCCACCTACACATTTTCTACTCATAATCAACACAGTTACAAGAAGAGTCACAGCAAGCAAGAGGAGAGAGATCAAATGGAGAATCCATCAACTTTTGAAGGCAATGATTTTACAGGTATAATTGATTTTTAGTCCAAAGGTTGACAAGTATGAAATATAAAATTAATCATCTGAAAACTGAAGCAGTTATTGTTGACCTCAAGATAAATAAAGGTACAAAGAAGAAAATTCTGAGAATATGGAGGAGCCTCTGGAGGACAGAAGAAGAAGAAGAACTTCAGTGGCAGTTCATTCTTGTAAGTGGTTAGTGTGGTCACAGGAGAGAGAGAGAGAGAGAGAGAGAGAGAGAGAGAGAGAGAGAGAGAGAGAGAGAGAGAGAGAGACTCTTCAAGTAACCCCCCCCCCCCCCCACACACACACACTAATAAACAGGAAAATATCTGCTTTCTGACAGTTTTTAGAATTACTCACCAGTAGAGAAGGAAATCACTCCATGGGCAGATGCTGTGTACTTAGATATAAGATCCTGTCTCATTTCAGGAGTCTGCCAGAAGCTAAACAGAAATATATTCATTGTTAACAAAAATGAGCTAATGTGGAATATATATATATATATATATATATATATATATTTATGGTAGACAACATGCATGTCATGCAATGTGTTCAAATAGCATGTTTTCTGTCCCTTACTTTGTTATCTGTAAATGATTCACATTGAAAAGTAGCACATTTCACTTATCGTAGGAAAGACGAGTGACATGCTTTTGCTGTAAACTATTTTCTTTTTAAATTAAATTTCAATTTTTTTGTGACCGCTAATAGGAAGGTAGATAGTAATTTTATAATGTACAATAATTCTGGCCTCTATGTATAAAATACCAACACACACTTCAAAATTTTATGTGACTAGTTTATCAATAAAATGAATATCCTAATCAACAATAATTGCAGTTGTTGGCTAAGGCTTATATCCAATTCAATGGTACTGTCAAACAAAACTTCCACTGTCCAGGTACAAGAAAGTCCTTCTAACAAGCTCAAGGTATCCTATGCAAAGCTAGTCCCTTCTACATCTTTGAGACATTATTTTAAAGACAAGAATCACAACAGCTGTCAATGTGCTATATAATGGGACCATAACTGGATAAGTGATAGTGAAACACCCAATCCCCTCTATCAACATTTACTAAACCACGTAATCCCAAGCACAACCTACCAGGGAAAACCACTTGCCCAGGGAAATCCATTTGCACTGTCCTATATCTTGTGTTAGAGTCAATCTGCGACCATTCATCTTTGTATACATGTGGACAATTAACACTGTTACTAATTAAATGTGTATGTACTTTCCTTGAAATCAACTAAAGCATCTACAAACATGACTGCTGTGGATACCATCACAAATATTTATTTACTGCATACTTGTATACAGAAAAACATTTATGGACCATATTGTTATCCAAATCCGCCAATTAATTAATACGTTACTGAGCCAGTTTCTTATATTCACATTCATTCCTGTCCGTTACTTTCTTGCATCTTTTAGCAACCACTTCGGAATAAAGTACATTTCTAGATGTACAGAATCACAACAAAATTTGTATCCAATCAGAAAATGTTATAATTAATCAGATTATTAAAGTTCTGAAACATTTGCTACAATTATTCATATTTTTCAAATTTTTTCCATCACTTAACAATCACTTATGTAAATCAGATTTTTAAACCAACATAAGTACAATCAAGTATGTAAATAATCAGAAACTTGTGTATTTAATTAAATTCACTATTAGAATGCTAGAACATTCAATGTATCTAAACATTACACATTTGTCAGTTTCACATTATGAATCACAAATTCATGCAATAGCTATAACCTGAAAAATTCTAAATGTCATTCCAAACCTTTTTAAATGCTAGCTAAATCATAATCTCATTTTTCATGTAATTAGTTAAATAGGACCGGCCCGTCAAGAGAAACAAATAAAATCACACACAAACACACATACAAGCTTTCGCCACCACTGGCAGCTTCTTCAGGAAAAAGAGGAAAAAAGGGGAGGAAAAGGGAAGGATATGGGTTTTAAGGAAGTGGTAAAGGAGTCATTCCAATCCCAGGAGTGGAAGGACTTACCTTAGGGGAAAAAAAGGAAGGTAAACAAATACACACACACTCAGACATATCGAAATGCAAACACACCTAGACAGACATTTGTGAAAAGCAAAGAAGTTGGACAGAGATACCAATTGAGGCAGAGGCTCTGTCCACAGAACCAAGGCAAAGATGCTAAAGATAGTGGGCGGGAATTTGAGTTAGCGGAGATTGAGACCAGGTGGGCAACGGGAGGAGAGAATAAGCTGAAGGGCAAGTTCCCATCTCCGGAGTTCTGAAAGGTTGGTGTCGGTGGAAAGTATCCAGGTGTTTTTTTTTAAATATCTGCAGCAGAAAGTACTGACAAGGAAACAACGTGGGTATTGGATTTTAGAATCTTTTGATATTTATGGTATGTGAAGTTCTGAATGTAAATAACAATCAGCCACAGCCATTCGATGCAAATCTCAAAAATTCTCGAGAAAATCAACTTTGAAGTTTTCCAAAATACACATAAGTATCAGTCATTGAATCAACTGCAGCAACTGCCAGTGTAGCTTATGTGGTAGCGTTCTGGCTTTGCAAGCATAGGGTCCGTGGTTTGAATCCTATTGCAATAGGACTTTTTTTATTTTTTTCATTGTGTTCGAATACATACATACAGTTTTAATATCTAATGGTAATTTTCAAGAAGAGTGCACATATTTTTGTTTATTCGTAATTTTCTACATTTTATAGAAGGTTGTTAATAATGATTATTTCAATCAAAATAACATACTTTTTTACAGTCTTGGCTTCACTATTACTTGACGATGGTAATCTTTGATTGTTCAGTTTGTGAAGAGCTACGACAGTTTTTGGAAAGTGATCTCTATAGGTACTAAAGGCTTTCCAAGCAGATAACTTACTCAACCATTGTTTTAGGTGAAAGCAAGGTTGTCAGCTCGTCTACATACACTTAAACAAAAACTGACCCAACACGGGTATTAGAGATCCCAAAAAGTTTTATACAACTGAATTTGAAAACAAACAAAAAATATCTTTTACAGGGAGATTTGAACCATCAACTGTGTGGTTGTGAGGCCAGGATGCTACCACCTGAGCTACACTGGCAGATGCTGCAACTGATTTAATAATTGGTACTCACATGCACTTTGCAAAACTTCAAACTCTTATTTTCTTCAGAATTCTTTAGAGTTGGGTCGAATGGCTTTGGCCAATTGTTATTTAAGTTCTGAACTTCACATACGATAAATATAAAGAAATTCTAAAATCCGATACCCATGTGGTCTCCTTGCGAGATGTACTCTGCGTCATTATTGAGAAAAAACACACGTAACTTGTGCTGTCGTTTATTTTTACACCATCAACTATGCAACATCAAACTGGTACAAGACCCTCTGCACCAATCTCCCTTGCCAACTGTATTCGTTTGAACTAATTACTTCCACAAACAGAGTCTAACAACTTCTGCCACCCACAGAATCAAATGGCTACTGTTACTCTTGAGTGCTTTGTGCACTTGCCTCATATCACATGATAACAATTCTATGTTGTTATAAGCAATTAATATTTTGGTTTAAAATTATTTTGCAGTGAAATAAATTGAATGGAGGCTACAGAAAAGTCATTAATATTTACAACAAAATAATTAACTGCAGTTTTTATAGAATACTAGTTGAAAACTGGGCATTGCCCAGGTATTGATTTATTCAAGCATTGAGTTAGTACTTGTCCTATCCCTTCTCTCTCTGTCCATTTTCTTTTTGCTATCAACATGCCATATTTATCAGAGAATATATAAGAAATAAGGCTGTCTTGTATAATACACAAAATTTTAAGTACAGTATCCAAACAAAAGAAGACAGTAACCAAAATAAAAATGATATGTGTAACATTCATACATTCATTTAATTCACAATGTTAGTATAAACAATATTTCTTGTGACTTGTTCAGGATCTAATATGAATAATTTCTTTGGTGAGCCCATCCTTGAGCAAGTGACAAAGTTGTCTATGTGAGACACATGGACATGTCAAATCCACTCCACATGATTGAATAGATTGCCCTCTGAGTTATTAATCATAAGAGACAATGCAAGTCTCACTGGGAACTGCTGTCTATTGAAGTTAAAAGCTAGATCTGTTGGAAATAACATGTATTCATTAGTTGTACACTGTTTCATTCTCTTCCTTTCCTTGTAGAAGTCTATTGCTTTCACCTGCAGCCGTGTGCACTTCACAGTTCAAAGTTGGTTAGAAGTTGTCAAGAGCAGTCAGATTTCAGGAATTTCCTTAAGCTGACTGGAACACAGGAGTGTCTTAGTGGTAAATATGTAAATGTATTAATAAGTGGTGCATGATGTGACAGGCTTTTACCCATTGCAATATATAGGCTATGATGTCATATTTATTGAATTATATGTTGTAAAGTTATATAATTTTGCAGTTATGTATTCATTTGTATATGTGTTGTTGTTGTTGTTGTTGTCGTCTTCAGTCCAGAGACTGGTTTGATGCAGCTCTCCATAATACCCTATCCTAAGCAAGCCTCTTCAACTCCACATAAGAACAGCAACCTACATCTGTCTGAATCAGCTTACTGTATCCACCTCTTGGTGCTGTATGTTGTTAAATTCCATTATAAACAGGCAAACAGAGTTAGTTGCATAGAAGTAATAGATTAAAACCTGATGCATGATGGGGCGATTTTCCATGAACGTTACAGTTCATGTCCTTATAGTTCATGAACTACATGTTATACTGTTATACAATTTTGACAGTACATTCAGCTGTATTTGTGTATACCATCTGTAAAATTTCCTACGAGTACATTTTGTAGTGCATAAATTATAAAGTCTTGTGACATTACATTGCAGTTTCTTGCAACTCCTATTGTTTATGCTGCTGTATCTCCTGAACCATGTATCGTATGTGGTTCTTACCCCCATAGCAGTATAGCATGTGGTTCTTACCCCATAGCAATTGCAATGGGAGCAATGGTGTAGCTGAAAATTTGTGCTGGACATGGATTATCGGTACTGCTCTTATTATTTTCAGAAAGACTGGTATGATGCAGTGCTCCATGCTACTATAAACCATTGCAACTATATTCATTTGAACCTGCTGACAGTTTTCATCTCAGTTTCCCCACCACAAATACCCCCCGCCCCCTCAAACACACACACACACACACACACACACACACACACACACACACACGCACACACGCACGCACAGTACTAAACTGATGATTCCTTTATATTATATGAACCAAACCCTTATTTCAGTCAAGCTGGACCACTACTTTTTCCAATCCCCTCCTTCATTCTCCTCAGTAATCCCTCATTACTTACACAATTTCATGATTATCTGCATTCTTTGACAGCAACATAATTCATATGCTTCTATTTTACTCTCTTCCGGACTGCTAATTGTTCAATAACCATGTCTTATGAGGCTTCACTCAGAATAACTGTGCAAATTTCTATTCTTTAGAAACAAATTTCTTGCCATTGCCAGTCTACATTTTATATCTGCTCTACTTCAGCCAGTAGCAGTAATTTTTCAGCTCAAATAACAAAACATATCTACTCCTTTTAGTGACTCATTACCAAATCCCAGGATTGTCTGATTGAAATTAGAATATACGGCATTGCCCTTGTTTTGCAGTTGTTGTTACTGAACTTATACACTCCTTTCAAGGCTCTGTTCAATCTGTTTGCTGTCTCAGAATTACAATGTCAGTGCCAAATGTTAATTAATTTTGTCTTGAACTTTGATTTGTTCCCCACATTTTTCTTTGGTTGCCTTTAATGTTTGCTCAATGTACATATCAAACAATACCAAGGATCGGTTACAACTCTGTCTCAATTTCTTCACAGCCTACTGCATCTATTTCATGTCCTTCAACTGTCATCTGTTTCTGTACAAGTTGTAAGTAACATTGTGCTCTCTGTATTTTACCCATGATCCCTTCAGAGTTTGTAAAATTGAATTCCAGTCAACATTTTCAAAGGCTCTCTCTAAGGCTAAAAATGTAGGATCGTCAGTCACACGTTCTTACATTTTTCTGGTATCCAAAATGATTTTCCTTGTGATTGGTTACTACCTATAGATTTCTTTTTTGGTATAAGCTAGGACTAGTTACAATAATACAAAACAATATTTATAGTTTCCTAATTAGTTTATAAAACAAATATGAATTCAAAATCTCTTTTTGTATTAAATGAAAGATTCACAGTGCAAGCTACAAAAGTATGGAAGGCAAAATACTACTCATTTGAGCAATTAAGAAAAAAATTTAAAGAGTTTATGCCAATCTAATTTGCTTGCATTATTAAAGCTTAAGTTGATTATCAAATGAATAAATGAACTGCTTTGTGCCTAGGCATTAACAACCACTAACTTAAATCATACTTTGTGTTCAAGGAATACTTTTGTCATATTGATCAAATTTATATACATAAACAAAACAAATGAAAATTGTTTCTTACAAAAGTACCTACCTGAGAATTTCAAATATCTCCCAGCATGTTCTATTACTAAAACAATTAAATACACTAAGTCCTAGAAAGTGACAAATATTTATGTTGAGGTCATCAACAAGATAAAACTACAAACATTCTGCAAAGTGTTACCAGTAAACTAGATGATAAATATGGTATACACTTGCATGTGATACCACAATAAGACCTGAAGAGTATTATGGAAAGGATAGATGCTACTTATGTAAAGATGACATGCTGAACTGCAGATAGACACAACAAAAAGACAGTCACACAACTTAGATTTCGCCTTCTTCATTCCTCAGGGGAAAAAATTATACAAATACATTTATACAATCATACATACACAACTTACTCATGCAATATTGCCGTCTTCAGGGCGAGGGAAAAGATGTAAGGTGTGGTTGTGGTGGTGGTGGTGGTGGTGGTGGTGGTGGTGATGGGGGGGGGGGGGCAGATGGAGATGTCAGTGCTTGCCTGGCAAAGTGCGCAGGGCTATGTGGCTGGATAAGCCTGTAAATTAAATTGTAACCATGGGATTCTGAGATGGAGGGTGGGTGGGTAGGTATGTAAGGCAGTGGTTTCAGTGAACAAAATAGGAGAGGGTCATAGAAGGTGAGATGAGTGACAAATAGCCACTGAAATCAAGCATGTTAGACTGAACCGCTTTATGCCACAGATTGAGAGTTGTCAATCATCCTGGTGAACAGCTGGTCACTAGTTATACCAATGGAATGATTGCTGCAGGGCTCACAAGTGCTTCTTTCCCAGGTGGCAGTCTCTGATAGGGTGGGTTTGACCTGTGACTGAGCTAGAATAGCAAGTGCTAGGTAGGCAGATTGGGCAGCTCTTGCACCTGGGTCTTCCACAGCTATATGAACCTAGTGAAAAGTTGTGGGGGTTAGATGGCAAATGGAACAATAAGACTAGCACAGGGAAATTATGTATTCACTTTACCATAAGGGATATTATTCTATGAAGGTAGAATCTGGGCAACAAGAGATCTGCTGAATCAAAGAATTCCTAGTAGACATTGCTATTCTAACTCAATGTAGAAGACAGTCAAGTAGTTTTCCAAAAACCAGTTGTAAAATATTTTGAATGTGGAAAATTTGAAAGTAGTCTAGAAACCAGAAATACAGATCAAATATTAATGTACAACTGACACCAAGTTAATAAGAAAGAATTTTTTTTTTTTTTTTTTTTTTTTTTTGTGGTTTTAGGGCGCACTACTTCTACGGTCATTAGCGCCCAGACAAGAACTTAGATTCACTAGATCTCAAAAAAAAAAAAATTGGTGACAGTCAGAAAATCAAGGAGAGGCTACAAACGAAAGATAAAGGACAATGAAAAGGGTTAAATATCCTTCGATAAGTTGGCCAAGTTGATAAAACGCAGAACTCGAGCAGCTGCTCGTGTGTCATCAGCTAAAATTTCCTCCAGTGTAGACGGAAAGTGAAGGGCTACACGGAGATGATTAAAATTTACGCAAGACAATAAAACGTGTTGCACCGTCAGCAATTCACCGCAGGAGCACAGCGGTGCAGGGTCGGCGGTTAGCAAATGACGGTGGCTGAAACGGCAGTGACCGATCCGCAACCGGGCCAGGATGACGTCCTCCCACCGAGAGGGGCGTGAGGAGGTCCTCCAAGCGGTCGGGATCGGTTTGACAGTTCGCAATTTATTGTTGTACAATGAGAACCACGCACTGTGCCATGACGACACGATACTCCGGCAAAGAGCCCGTTGAACATCGTCCGGTGGGATGCAAAAGGTAGCCATGCGAGGCAAAAGAGCTGCGGCCTTGGCTGATATGTCAGCGGTCTCATTCCCGGGCACATCCACGTGGCCAGGGACCCACAGGAAAGAAACGTGACAGCTGTCATCTGCTAGCAACTGGAGGGAGCATTGGATCCGATACACGAGAGGATGGTTCGAGAAAGGGTCCTTAAGACTCTGCAGGGCACTGAGGGAGTCCGAACATATGGCATAGAAAGGTTCGCAGTGGCGGCAGGTACACAAAACGGCCTGGTGAAGGGCAAAAAGCTCAGCCGTGAAGTTCGAGCACCGGTCAGGGAGCTTGTATTGGAAACGGTTGTCGCCGACGACGAAGGCAGATCCGACACCATCAGTGCTCTTGGAACCATCAGTGTAAATAAATATGGCGTTATGGAACCGCGAACGGAGTTCGACAAGCCACAAGCGGTATACGAAATCCGGAGTGCTCTCCTTGGGGAGCGAACTAAGTTCAAGGTGAGTGTGAACCTGGGCCTGATGCCACGGTGGCAATGGGCTTTCGCTCAACTGAAGGGTGGAAGGAAGGGTAAAATCGAGCCGCTGTAGCAGGCGGCAAAACCGAACTCCAGGTGGAAGCAAGGCAATCGCAGACAACTGATATTGGCGATCGAGTGAGTCGTCAAAAAATAATCGGTAAGATGGATGGTTGGGCATCGACCGCAGGCGGCATGCGTACCGACACAAGAGTATGTCACGTCGAGTGGTCAAGGGTAATACAGCAGCCTCGGCATACAGACTTTCAACAGGGCTGGTATAAAATGCACCGGTTGCCAGACGTAATCCCCGATGGTGAATAGAGTTGAGACGGCGGAGAATCGACGGCCGTGCAGAAGAGTATACAAGGCTTCCGTAGTCGAGCTTCGACTGAACAATGGCCTGGTAAAGGTGAAGCAGGATGGTACGATCCGCTCCCCACGACGTGCCACTGAGGACACGAAGAACGTTAAGGGATTGGTTACAACGTGCGCCAGGTAAGACACGTGTGGGGACCAGCAAAGTTTACGATCCAACATGAGTCCCAAGAATTTCGTAGTCTCCACGAAAGGGAGAGCAACAGGGCCGAGACGTAGAGAAGGTGGAAGAAATTCCTTGTATCTCCAGAAGTTTATACACACATTTTTCTCAGTGGAGAATCAGAAGCCATTTGTGGATGCTCCAGGAATATAGACGGTCAAGACAGCGTTGAAGAGAACGCTCCAAGACACACGTCTGCTGGGCGCTGCAATAAATTGCGAAATCGTCAACAAAAAGGGATCCGGAGACGTCGGCTGAAAGACAATCTACGATCGGATTGATTGCAATGGCAAAGAGCGCTACACTCAAGATGGAGCCCTGTGGTACCGCATTCTCCTGGCAAAAGGTCTCTGATAAAACAGAGCCCACCCGTACCCGGAACTTGCGATCTGCCAAAAACGCTTGAATGAAAAGAGGAAGGCGGCCCCGAAGGCCCCATGTGTGCAATGTGCGGAGAATGCCCGCTCTCCAACAGGTATCGTATGCCTTCTCCAAGTTGAAGAACACTGCTACTGTTTGACGCTTCTTTAGAAAGTTGTTCATAATGAAGGTCGACAACGTAATGACGTGATCAGCAGCAGAGCGGTGTCGACGAAAACCGCATTGGATATTAGTCAGGAGGCGGCGAGATTCGAGGAGCCAGACCAACCGAGTGTTAACCATGCATTCCATCACCTTACAGACGCAGCTCCTCAGAGAAATGGGGCGATAACTGGAAGGAAGGTGTTTGTCCTTCGCTGGTTTGGGGATGGGGACAACGATGGCTTCATGCCATTTTTGGGAACATGACCTTCAGTCCATATGCAATTGTAGGTACTAAGAAGAAAGCACTTGCCTGCAGGAGAGAGGTTCTTCAGCATCTGAATATGAATGGAATCGGGCCCGGGAGCAGAAGATAGGGACAGGGCGAGAGCACGGTCTAGCTCCTGCATGATGAAGGCGACGTTATAATTTTCACGATTAAAAGAGTGGAAAGAAGGCGGCCGTGCCTCCTCTACCTGTTTGCGAGGGAGAAAGGCAGGGTGATAATGGGCAGAGCTCGAAACCTCCGCAAAGAAACGGCCCAATGCGTTGGAAACAGCAGCGGGGTCCACGAGGACTGCGTTCTCCACGGTCAGGCCAGGAATCAGGAAATGGACCTTGATGCCGGATAAACGGCGTAGGCCACCCCCAAACAACCATGGAGGGAGTAAAACGGTTAAAATAACTAGTAAAAGCAGTCCAGCAAGCTTTCTTGCTGTCGTTTATGATACGACGACATTGCGCTCTCATACGTTTATAATTGATGCAATTCTCCAAAGTTGGGTGGCGGCGGAAGGTGCGTAAAGCACGGCGCTGGGCTCTAAGCGCGTCGCGGCAGGCTGCAGTCCACCAAGGGACCGGGACACGACGTGGAGAAGAGGATGTACGAGGTATGGAACGTTCAGCAGCGGTGAGAATAACCTCTGTGAGGTAGTCGACCTGACTGTCACAGTTGGGAAAATTCTGATCGTGAAAAACAGCCATAGAAGAATAAAGCCCCCAGTCAGCTTTAGAAATGTTCCAACTGGTGGGACGAGGAGATGGGGAATGATGCAGGAAGTGGATGATACAAGGGCAATGGTCACTTGAGTACGTGTCAGAAAGTGCATACCACTCAAACCGACCGGCAAGCTGAGGAGTGCATATTGCGAGGTCTATATGGGAATAAGTGTGCGTTGTGTCTGAAAGGAAGGTAGGTGCACCGGTGTTGAGGCAGACAAGATCGAGATGTTGGAGAAGGTCCACCAAAAGGGAGCCTCTCAGACAAGGTGCCGGAGAGCCCCATAGGGGGTGGTGGGCATTAAAGTCGCCTACCAACACGAAAGGTGAAGGGAGCTGGTCAACAAGGTGTAGCACATCTGCCCTAGTAAGGGCAGATGACGATGGCGAATAGATATTACAGAGGGAAAAGGTAAATGTGGATAAAGTGATGCGGACGGCAACTACCTGTAGGTGAGTATGCAATGAAATGGGATGGAAATAGACGTCGTCTCGAAGGAGCATCAGAACCCCTCCATGGGCTGGGATACCTTCCACGGGTGGCAGGTCGAACCGCACAGAGGTGTAGTGTGGAAAGTCTGCACGATCACTTGGACGCAACTTAGTTTCTTGGAGGCAGACTAGAAGCGGGCAGTGCAATCGAAGGAGTAGTTTTAACTCCTCCCGATTAGAATGAATGCCGCAAATATTCCATTGAAGGAGCGCCATAATAAAAATTGAGATAAGAAATAAGGATAAAAACTAACAAGCAAGCGGGGTCACCTCGACGGCCGCTGAGGACCGGATTTCGAGGGAGCACTGCTATCGCTGTCTAGGGGCAAAGGGTCGTGGTCCATAGGTTCGACCGACGCGCCTGCCACCTCCTTGAGTTGATCAGGAGGGGCAGTTTCCACCGCCGGTAAAGGGCCGGGTGCCCAGCAGACGGAGCGTTCCGGTGAAACAGAAGACGGCCGAGGCCGGAAACTGTTGGGCAGCGTGATGGATGGGTCATGCCTCGGCGGGGAAGGAGAGGAACTCTTTTTCTTGTTGGCTCTTCTCGAAGAGTGACGGTGAGAAGAGGCAGTCGACGGTTGGGAAGCCTGAGAACGCAGAAAATCCTCACGGACGGGTTCCTTTTTCAAAGTCCGGGCGTCTTGTTTATGTGCCTGCAGTTTACCAGAGGTTGATGAAGACTGTACTTTAGAAGCAGCAGGAGGAAGCGGGGACGTGGAACCGGCAATCTTCGGGCTTGCGGATCGCACAACTGTGTCAGCAAAGGTAAAATCACACGTCTGGGTACTTGAATCCTTAGTAGGTCGAGTGGAGGTGAGGACCTTACTGTATGTGCCTGCTGGGAGGACAGCGGGCCTTTGACTCGCCTACAACTTTCGAGTGGCAGATGTCGACACCTTTTCCGTAACCCGAATTTGCTGGATGACCTTCTCATCCTTGTATACAGGGCAGTCGTGAGAGGAAGCCGCATGGTCACCGTTGCAGTTAAGGCAGTGAGGGAACGGAGGTGGGCAATCCCCCTCATGGGCGTCCCTACCACAAGTGACACATTTTGCCGCATTTGGGCAAGATTCACGGGTATGGTTGTACCTGTGGCATTGGAAGCTGCGCGTTGGGTTTGGAATATAAGGGCGAACAGAGATAACTTCGTACCCTGCTTTGACCTTCGACGGGAGTTCAAACCTATCGAACGTCAAAAACACAGTACGAGTCGGTGTCAGCTGGTTATTTACCCTTTTCAAAACTCTATGCACGGCTGTGACACCCTGATTTGACATGTATGTTTGTATGTCAGATATCCCGTCAAGGGATCTCGTGAAGATTACCCCCCGTGACGAGTTGAGTGTGCGATGTGCTTCTACCTTGACAGGAAACATGTGTAACAGTGTAGTCCGGATTAGTTTCTGAGCTTGGAAGGCACTGTCCACTTCCAGCAACAATGTGCCATTGCGCTGACGCAAACAGGTTTTAACAGGGCCAGCAATTGCATCTACACCTTTCTGGATGACGAAAGGATTTACAGACGTGAAATCTTTTCCATCGGTGTGAGAGACAACAAGAAATCTCGGTAGATTAGGCAGAGTCTTCTTTGGCTGAGGCGAATCTATCTTACGTTTCTGGGTCAACGTTACAGAAGAAGAGAAGGAAGTCATCGCGGAAGTGTCCCCCGTGATTACCGGCGTCTCCGACGGCGCGCTCCTTCCTAGTGGGGGCCCTCTCCGAGGGCTTACCCGCCTTAGGTGATTGTTCACACCTCAGGTCACACCTATCGAGAACTGATGGAGGGACCAATTGGCATGTTCGGAAGGTACCAGCTCGGGTAATCACCCCTCCCTGGGCCTGGCCTTTACCAGGGGGTACGTACGTGCCCTACTTGTATACCCAGGGCGGGGAATTACGCGTTACCCCGTCACCTGCTACGCATGATAATGCGTGGGTCGGCCTTCAGACACGCACAGGGAGGAAAGAAGAAGGATAGAGAAAGTGAAGAGGAAGGAAAGGAGTGTCTCAAACGCCGAGGCGGAGACTAATGAGGAGAAGAAGGCTAGGAGAGTACAAGGAGAGAAAGACAGAAAACAAAGGGTAAGAAAGTAAGGAACCAAGGAATAAGAGAAAGGACAACAAGAACCACCGTAACTCATGAAATTCGCCCGTCTCAGGGCGAAGGCATAAACCGGGAGGGAAAGTGAAGCAGCCTGGGGCAGAAGAAAGGCTGCTACGGCTCGGGGCCCCGTGCGCGCCACACACGTACCCACAAAAGAACTGTAGGCCCCCTGGGGGGGGGAGAAAAAATTATTTCAGACTGGACAAGGCTGGGAGGCAGATTCATGGACAAACAGCTGATCTGTGTAAATTAAAAGGCAGGAAATTGATTTTTCATTTAGCAAATTTGCATTGGGAATAACTTGAACCAAATCTGCAATGCATATTATTAATATATAAATAAGAGATACTTGTTGGTCATCATCTTCTCATTGTCTCACCACAAATACAGCCAAAGATTAAGTGACCAGACGTCCCATTTTGAATGGGACTGTACTTTATTTCAAACTGTGGTCCTGATTTGTTAGAAAATAGCATTTCATTTTTGTTCTCTCTGTTATGCTATGTAATATTTAAATATTTATGCCCAATTATTGCTTAATAAGATAGTTATGTTATTGTCGGACAAAATTCATCACAGAAACAAATCTTAATGACCGCTTTACCAACATTGTTTTGTTCCTCGCAGTTTCCTTTGATAAATTGTCTATTCTTTACTGACTCAGCTGCAGTCAGAGTGTGGTGTGCACTGTTTCGGCAGTTTCATAAGAGATTCTAGAGCAATAGCAAATTTGTGTGTTCACTGCTAAATTGGAAGAAAACTATTTTAGTCTCAGCAAAGTATTTGCAATTTATGAAGAATATTAAATTAACTAATGATAATTATGCATAAATCAACTAATACTAAATCTCTTATACTTTATCTACCGCCATATGTTGTTGTGTAACATGGTTCACTACATTACCTAAGCTCAACTCAATAGTCAAATAGATTATTTATTTATTTATTTATTTATTTTTTTGGGGGGGGGGGGTGGTATTATACAATCTGAGACCAGAAATTGCCCAGAGAACACTGTTTGTACAGGTTCCGGGTGGATGCACAGTAGTTGAGCATGCAGAGAAATAATAGAGAAGCTTTCGTCCAAAGAAGAATGAGCAGTAGCGAGATAAATATTCTGTGTTTTGAAGTTCTGTGCCTTTTTTTTTTAGTTGCTTCACTTCGTCAGTAAAGTCATTATCAAACAGTCTTGTATCAATAAATGTAATAGTTCGTTGGGATATATGTAATAAATGGGAAATTCACCTCTATGAAATTATTCAGTAACAATTGCTGAATTAAGTCTACATATTCACTAAACTCCAAAGTTCTAACTTAAATTTCAAGGACTTACTCTTGATTGGAAACAGACTAGCCAGTTCCAAATAAGAAGGAATAACAATATCATTCTACTTTAAAACATAAGAAGATTATTTACTGATTAAATGAAGTGTGGTGTCTTAATGAAAATACACAGTCGAGACTCAGGACACCAAGATATGTATTCACAAAGGAAATTTAACATGTAAATTTGCATTTGTAATGAAGGGTGACATTGAGCAACATCTAAATTCAAGTAAACATAAAGAAGCAGCAATTGATTCTGCATCATTCTGAACTACATTTTTCCCATAAAACTCAGCAAATGACCATCACTGCATTTGGTTGCAACTAAAGTAGAAAATCACTGTGGTTTGAAACTAGAAAGAAACTTGTTTGAACAGAGATTTTCCCATAGTCATACAAAGACTTAAGTCATTGTTGCTAATGTACGGTATTTTTCTTTCTTTCTTTCTTTGGTGGAGGTCAATTATATTGCCGCGTTTAAAATGAAAGCAGGCTTGACTTCAAAGGCAGGGTTGTAGGCTGAACACAGCACTTATACTGAAAGCAAGTTTATTGCGAACTGAAACGTATACGCAGCACTGACTGCCTCTCGAGCAGAGTGCTCTGCTATTTATACACAGACAGAATGTACCAGAAATTAGAGGAATAGTTAACATAAGAAACAAGTAGAAATTACAAGTGAACACACAGGCGCGCACACACGCTGATGCATATACTCTGAAGATCTCCTTTTTATCACTGGTGTATTCTGTTGCGGAGTACTGCAGTCCTGTTTGGCTTAACAGGAGCCATACATCCAAAGTGGACCCAGAGCTACATAACACCACAAGGATCATATCTGGGACCATAAAACTGACCCCTTTGCCCTGGCTCTCCTTTCTCTGCAATATAGCTCCACCACATCTTAGACGGCAAGCTGCATTAGTTAATGAATGGAATAAAATTTCCGGCAATATTAATCTCCCTATCCACTAACACATTACTCCACACAATTGTCGCCTGTGATCCAGAAGATCACCATGGAGAACAGCTCAAAATCTTACATCCATTCCTTTCGATGCAAAGACCACCTGGAAAAATGATTGGTCCAATTCTGGCATAGCCAGGAATCATAGGGAAATATCACCTGGCAGAAATGTACCTGGTACAGACCTGCCCAGAAGAACATAGGTCACACTGAACAGACTCCGCACAGGTCAAGCCAGAAGTGGAAAGATGCTCTTCAGCTGGGGCATGCGAGATACTCCCTAGTGTGACTGTGGACATCCTGAACAAATGATCCAGCACATCATTCTGGAATGCCCAGAATGTGCATTCAAAGGAACTATTGGAGAATTGTATGAAGCCTCCCCTAAAGCCATCGAGTGGATGGAAAAGCTGGACATACAATTTTGTAGTTTGTTTTTGTTTGCTTGCTAAATTGTCAATTTGATTTCAAATCTCACAATTATCACAAATATATATATATATATATATATATATATATATATATATATATATATATATATATATATATATATATATATAAACCATTTGTACTTGAAAACTACATACACTTAAAAAATAATTTCATAATATTACTGTCTCACTTAGCATACATAAGCAAACAACTAACTTTCACTGTTTAGCTCCGGTATACTGCATCACGATAGTAGTTAACATTGCTGCGTCAACTCTTGCAAGTACACTGCTGACTGTGTTGTCAACTTTAACCCAGAGACTATTCACCAAGTAAAATTGAATACTGTACTTGGAAGGAGATTTCTCAGTCCCTAATGTATTTTGAATTCCTAAGCTGTTTATGAAGATACTTCATTGTAGAGAGCCAAAAATTTCACATATTTTAAAGCAGCCCCACTAATGATGTCCTTTTTCCGAGGGTTTGGGTATGCTGGCAGCTTGATGGTAATATTACAGCTTTAAAAAAGCTTGAGAAAGGAATTTATAAAAAACTACAACAAGATAAAGAAGAGCCGAACTCTTTCAATCTAATTTTTTTCCAATGAACACTGCAAGCAACAAAAGAAAACACTGTTCATCTAGAACAGAGACAGCTTTATAATAATTACAGAAAAATTTGTATCACTGACAAGGGACAACTTTAACCTCGAACACTCAGAACTACATAAAACCATGCTTGGAATTATACTCAATCATAAATTAACAGTGATCTGTGTCATTTCTATGTAAATATTACTTTTATCACAACTGACATTTTAATAGAAATAAACAAAGTAATGCTAAAGGCCTACCAATACCACAAGAGGGAAAATTTATATTACTAATTGACATCAGTGTATCATTACAGTGTCAATCAACAGTGCCAAAAATCTTCTGCCCAGAGTAATTACAATAGGACAAAACATACACATCCTACTTACATACCTACCTGCCAACTTTTGAAAAGGGCTTTCAGTAAAACTCATGCGCGACAAAAATCCGACTGATTTCGATACATCCCGGGTCAGTGAAAATAATACCTCTGGGCCACAAAATTCATCCTTCAAACAGGATACTTCATTGAAGTCATACCTACTTACATCACAGGCCAATGTTTCTACATGAATGTAATAAACAAGAAGAAATACAAGTTAAACAGTAGCAGGCATGGTAAGTATTGGTTTGGAGCATATATGACAGGATTTCCTTGATATTAAGCAGATATGAGATACCAACACAGCCAAGAAAGAGTACAAACTGCAATCCACAGGTTAGTTGGACTTTATAAAGTCATATTTGTGGACTACTTAGCTTCCCACAAGAAGTCTTGAGGAAAAGTTTTGTCATAATAGGGACCAGAAATATTGGTCTTAAAATAGAAAAAAACTCCAGAGATCCAATGGACACGGGTGGTTTGAAATTTTGTCATATTTTTCTTCACAAGCTTGAAAAAACATTCACATTCTGAATTACTATGGAGTGTAGTGAGAATACAGAGCACTACTTAACTATAACTGAATTTCCAGAGAAGTGGATCGGCTTCGTGAATTTTTCATATTTGTGTCCACCTGGTATCACTTGCAGCACCTCGATTTCCGACCAAACTTGTCATCTATCTGAAGAGCCTCTGAAGCTCATTCATCAAATTATCTGTGGTTTCATTCTCTTCCTTGCATAACATGATAGGAAACAAACTTCCTGAGAGAGTAATATTGTGCGCCGGAACTGGGATTCAAACCTGGGACCTTTGTCTTTTGCAGGCAAGCGCTCTACCTGCTAAGCTGTCCCAGTAAGCTTGAAGAATGGTTCCATAGCGTGCCGCGAAGTCATAAAGTAACCGTCCACCCACACAACCCTAAAATGCTGAAATTTCCATAAATTTTACGAATAAACTATAAAAGTTGGCAGGTATTTATATACATGATAGTGTTTATATTAGTCTTCTAAGATCAGATGTTGAACTTTGATGAAGGGTTAAGGAAAATCTGGAAGATAACAATGTGCAGACCTCACTAAAGCAATAAGTTTACATTCACAATTGAAGCAGTCCAGTACTGAAGGGCACACTATTTAAGTTTTCAAATGATATGTTGTAACCTGTCTTTCAGTATGCGCAAGTAACATAGGCTTATACTTTAGAGCAAAAAAGTGACTGTAAAACACAGTTGGAAGTTTGACATTGAAATAATAATCATGACTCACTTTCACTTTGTTTTAACCACATCATCAAATCAGACATCTGCACTTTGAGTATTAATATAAACACTATCAATATGTAGGCTGTGTGTGTTTGTTCTATAATTACTCTAAGCACATAGTTTTTGGCATTGTTGATTCAATGGTACACTGACATTGTTGAATTACGTATAATTTCCCTCTTATTTTATTGACATATCATTTCTTTGTTTTTTTACTAAAATGTCAACCACTGTGGTAGAATGCAACTTTCGCATGGATGTAACGCAGATCAAGTGTCATTCTAAGTATGGTTTCTGCAATTCCAAGCAGTCACGGTCAAAGTTGTCCCCTGTGAGATGTGGAATCTTTGAAATGGACCTAGTTTGCAGAGCACATGTTGGAGGAAGCAGTGGCACACACTAATGTTCACTTGTGAGTAATGGCAGTGTTGCACTGGAGCTTTCCTGGCATACTAGTTGGTGTTTTTGGACATTGTCATTGGCTTATCAACACATTACTTTAATCGCAATGGTTACCGTTTTCAGTTTTGTAGCTGTCAATTTGTCATTTGAAATTTGTTCGAATATGTTGTTTGTAGTTTGTTTGCTGATATATCAAGTCGATTATTAGTGGCTGTAAGAACATGATCTAACCATATGGTGTGTCACATGTTGCCACTGTGGCAAATTGATGAAAGAACTAGCCTTCCACCTGCTTAAAAATCAGGGAGTTTTGATATGTGGAGGTGTCATTGGGATAATGTTTGGACGTTCATTTGGAAATGTTCATGATTCTTCAAGTGACCAAGGTTACAAGATATGTGCTGTTAATGTACCTCTGTGTCTTGTGTTTGTGTGGTCATGAGATGTCTACAGAGTTTATTAAATAAAAGGGGGAAGAGGGCTAGTTATAAAAACTGATGAATCACAATTTGGATCGGCTAAGCATGTACAAGTGGGAGGAGGGGGGAGAAAGGTAAAATTATGTTGTAGGAATATGTGAGTTTCTACAGGAGTGTTGCAGTGTGAATTTTTAGACTAGTGGGTGAAATTTGCAGTAAAGGGATTTAAAGGTGTGTGGAGGATTCCTGGTATTACTAGCTTATTTTCAACTATAAAGGTCTAGTAAAATTTACAACAGCGAAGGTGCCTCTTTTTCAAATTTATTAATTGTGTTGATTGTTGGGGATTTCACGTGCTTCACTTTGGGTTAATGTTGTTTTGTAATGATGCCATGATTCCGCTACTAATAATATATTCACCTTGTCCACACCCCCAAACCCCTCACTTTCTTGGGCTGTCCTATTGTTTCTTAATTATGTATTTGTTGATGTAGTGAGCAACACCATAGTTTCCATGAAGTACATTCTTGAAATAGATATGTCATCACCTTGATGACTTAACAGGTCAGAGCAGAAGGGTGGATTCCCAACTTCTAATAATTATTTCCAATCCATGGAAATAACTAGTGAAATTTTATTTTGAAATAAAAATCATCTTAATTACACAGTAATTTATCAATTCTTAAAGAAGTGTTTCGCCCTTATGGCGTGGCATCAGAGATAACACAAGAATTAGTAAACAGAAGAATGAAAAGGGGGGGGGGGGGGGGGCTGGAGACATGCGTAACAAGGAAAATATCTCTCAAGGCACTCTTTATGGTGTGACAACATTTCAATGCCATACAGCCAAGAATGGTGCAACACCATGAAAAGTGCTCTTTTAAGATTTTTTCTTTTTTGTACAAGTCTTTGTTGCACAAAATAAGTTCATGACCACCCTCCTTTTCACTGTTCTACTGGTAACTATTTAGTAAGTCTTGTGTTACATCTGTAAGGCAGACAATCTGATGTCCTGCTGTAAGGGCTAAATGTGTCATAAAGGATAAATAAACTAACTTACTTTATTTCATTTTTATTATTTCGACCTATTTATTGCTGAAAGTGCTGAACCCTAAGGCATTTGTAACAATCACAAGGCTCTTTTAAACAATCTGGTAGTTTTCACCAACGTGATTAGCCAGAAAAAAACTTTGTTAGTTAAACCATGTGAGGTCTGCAGGTCATAATCAAAAATACTTTAACATACCGTCAAATGGGGTGATTTCGGACACTGGGGTGATTTCAGACGATATGGTTTATCTTCTCTTGCCTGCTGCATAGCAACAAATTAGCGCTAATTTCCACCTCCGCGTACTGCTTACTTTATGCATGAGACTGTAATTCCCATGTTTCCCACAGCCGCATTGGGACAGTCTCATTGTCGAAAGGTCTCACTGTGTTACGGAGTGGAAACTTTCTGTTGTTGCGACTGGCGGGAAAGTATTGTAACATCAGCTGCCAACGAGATGAGTAGGCTGTGGCACTGTGAGAAGTTTTGTACCAGTTTGTCATGAGTTTTGTGTAAAGTTTTAAAATAACAGAGGTTTTTCCAAAATGATGGACTTTGTTGAGTGATTTTGGAATATGCTGAGAACATATAAAAGTAAGAAAGGTGTTCTAGATTAGTGTAATTATAACCCGCAAATCTTAAAGGCAGTAGTTCAAGATATTCAGTGTGGCAAATTAACATAGAGAAAAGCCTTTAATAAATAAAATTCCTTATCTCAGTCCTTATCCCTTATTTTAATGATGGACGTTAAAATATGTTAAAAGTCACTAAAATCAAACAAAAATAAAGTATATTATAGAGGAAAAATTCCTAGCAGGAAAAATATATATAAAAAATAGATGAAGATTACTTACCAGGCGAAGGAGCACAGATAGTGATAGTAGCACAATAAATCACACACACACACACACACACACACACACACACACTATCTTTCGCAGCCTAGTTGCTTCTTCAGGCAGAAGGGAAGGAGAGGGAAAGGAAATGATGAGGGTTTTAAGGGAGTGGGTAAGGAGCCATTCCAATCCCGGGACAGGAAAAACTTACCTTGGGAGGAAAAAAAAGGAGGGTAAACAAACACACATATACACATGGGTGTTTGTGTTTGTGTATATGCTTGGGTGGGTGTGTTTACCATTCCCCCCCCCCCCCTCCCAGGTAAGTCTTTCCTGTCCCGGGATTGGAATGGCTCCTTATCCGCTCTTAAAACCCTCATCATTTCCTTTTCCCTCTCCTTCCCTGCTGTCTGAAGAAGCAGCTAGGCTGCGAAAGCTAGCGTTTGTGTGTGTGTGTGTGTGTGTGTGTGTGTGTGTTTTATTCATTGTGCTACTATCACTACCTGTGCTCCTTCGCCTGGTAAGTAATCTTCATCTATTTTTTTTATATATATATATATAAAAAGGAAGTATAATTTTAAGTAAGTCAATTTGTGTAACGCCATTCGAAACACAGGACAGAGATTGAAAATACACATGTGTCCATGGGGTGATTTCAGACACTTTATTTGCCTGTCTCAGACAAAAGTAGATGCACATGGACATTCTGTTTCTAGGATACTTTATTGGTTACACATATATCCCACCACATCAAAAAAAAGAAAAAAAAAATAACAATGAAATCTGACAAAACCTATGAAAGTTATAGTAAAAATAATCTAAAAACTGTCAAAAATCGCCCCCATTTGACAGTACTTCACAAGTAAGAATATAGAATCATGACTTTTGTTTCTTGTGCATTTGATGGAGCAATGTTGGCAGCATAAACTGAGAAATTTGAAAGGCATTCTAGGGAATGTGTTAACAGCCAGTATTGGGCTCATGTATCCACAAACTAAGTCAGGGCTAATAAAACTATTGAGTAGAGTTTAATTACAGACCTTCATTATATGAACATTAACTTCAGACATCATTTGAAAAGAAAGGGTAAACTGCAAGTACCAAAGTTCTGATTTGGCAGATAATGGCACAGAGTCTGGCTTCAAATAAATGAGAACTGTTCTAGCAAGTGTGTTTACGTGACAGAGGAAAAAGAATTCTTAGTAGCACCACCTTCCTTTTAATATCTATAGGCATTCAAAACATTGAAAGATATCAGAAGGGTCTCGTTGAATTCTCATGGCATTTAAATAGTGCCGCGAGAGACGACGAACACCAACTGCTGGCATGGCGCAGGGGATAGCGTCACGGACTGCAGTGCAGAAGGTCGCTGGTTCAATCCCGTCCACCAGCAAAAATTTATTTCTTTGTAATTTACAATTCCAGAAGGTTCTACATCTTTCTTGTGTTCACTTGTAAATTCTACTTGTTTCTTATGTTAACTGTTCTAATTTCTGGTAAATTCTGTCTGTGTATAAATAGCAGAGCACTCTGCCTAAGAGGCAGTCAGTGCTGCGTGTATGTTGAGTTCGTAATAAACGTGTTTTCAGTATAAGTGCTGTGTTTAGTTGCCTTCGAAGTCAAGACTACTTTCATTGCAACGTGACATTGTTTGTTGGAGGCGCCGGGTACACTGTGCAACAGCTGCATCACCGTGGCTCTGATTAGGCAACATAAAAGCCGTCGCTTACACGGACTGGAACCGGAATACAAGGGATACACCGAGTACATCCTTCCAAGAGTCTGTATTATCAGAAGAACGATGGAGACCATACCAGCAATAAGCCAGCTGCACATTAGACACCCGTCGGTGTTCTCTGGAGATGCTGGACAGGACCCCAACAAATGGCTAGAAGGGTTCGACCGAGTCGCCAAGTACAACAGGTGGGATCATACGATGTGCTTGGCCAACATTTATTTCTACCTGGATGGAACAGCCCAGCAATAGTTCGAAAACAACGAAGAAAAGTTGAATGACTGGGAGACGTTCCAGGAGGAACTTAAGAAGACGTTTGGAGACCGCCAGCGACAAATCTGCTCGGCGGAAGAACAACTGAAGAACTGGGCCCAACAACATGGTGAGCCGACACAATCGTACATACAAAGTGTTTTGGCCCTGTGTAACTTAGTCAATCCGAACATGACTGAAGCGGACAAAATCACGCACCTGATGAAGAGAATTCCAGAAGAGATGTACCAAGCTCTTCAGATAAAAGACGTCGCTACAACAGAAGAGCATCAAGTGGTGCCAGTGTATTGAAGAGATGCAACAAAGGAGGGTTGGACGCAAGAAGTATGACAGATTCCTAAATGTAGTCCCTATGGCCGTTGTGGAAGTCCAGCAGGACTTCGCTTTTCTCATACGCCAAATCGTGAGAGAAGAATTACAACAGTGCATGGCAGCCGGGACTATTAGACCGAGCGAGCATCAGATTATGGCCATGGATGTGAGCCCTGTACGTCACGAGGTAGCAGACGCCGCTGACGACGAGGTATTTCAAACATTAGCTCCTGTCTGCCCCGTCAATCGCTGCCGACATGAAGTATGGCGTCGCCCTGCTATGACTTACGCTGCAGCCACCAAACGCAGCCCATGAACCGACCGATGCGACCACAGCCAACTCCCCCGGTAACTATGAGGCCCCGCAGAAGAACAGACGTCTGGAGGACAGAAGACAACACACCACTGTATTTCCACTGTGGACGCCCTGGACATGTTGTATGCTACTGCAGAGAGAGGAGGCGAGTATTCGATGATTATTTTGCCACAAGACGTCAGCCGTTGGAGCAGTTCTATCCCAGGCAGTCACCTGCTGATGAATTCAGTCGACCTATGGGAAGAAGCCCATTGCCGTACCCTAGACAAGGTCACTCCCCGAAGCGCCGCAGCCGTTCACCGTCACCGTATAGAGGTACCAGCCGCTCCCCTAGCCGCCGCGCCCAGGAAAACTAAGTGAGGCTACCATCTACGGAGGTGAGGCCACCGCAGATGAAAATCCTCCATGGACGACAGTTGGAAAATCTCATCGACATCATAATCGTTAGCCAACCTGTCCAGGCACTTGTTGATTCAGGAGCCTCTTTTTCTGTATTATTGGATAATTACTGCCAGTGATACGGGAGCAACTGTGCTGAAGGTCGCGAATGGAAAGTACGTCCATGCAGCAGGAACTTGTGTCGCAAGAATAACCATTAACAACAGGACGCAGCCGTTTGAATTTGTCGTGTTAACGGAATGTAGTCACAATGTCATCCTCGGAGGGGACTTCCTTCAGGCATCCCAAACTGTCATTGACTGTGGAAGATCTGAGCTGCAAATTGAAGAAGTTGTTCTGCCAGATACATGTAATACAGAATTTTCTGGGAAGTTATTCATCATTGACAACGTGACGATACCGCCGTTGACAATGAGAAGAGTTGCAGTCACAAACACAGATGACTGGTTAAACTGTGAAGTTCTTGTCGATAGTAAAAAGTTTATCAGGCTCACAAAAGAAATTTACATACCAGCAGCTATCATAAGCATTACAGGTGGTCAAGAAGAGATTTGGATCACAAATTGTGAACCAATCCAGAACGGTAAGCTCAATGTCATCAATGAAGACCCACGCCCTGCTATTAGTACAGACAGCACGCTGGAGGGAACAAACGTGGAACTGCCAATAGGGTCTGGATTGACCAAGGAACAACTCCAGCGGGTGTGAGGTATACTACATCAATTTTCGGGTTTATTCACACCTCAGCAGGGGAAAAGTCAGACTAAACGGCCCACGATAAAGCACCATATCAATACTGGGGACCATCCGCCAATTAGCCAGTGTTCGTATAGAGTGTCGCCAGCTGAAAGACGGATAATTCGGGAGGAAGTGGAGAAGATGTTGCGAGATGACATTATTCAACCTTCGGAGAGTCCTTGGTCGTCTCCAGTGGTCCTCGTAAAGAAGAAGGATGGCACGTGGCGATTCTGTGTCGACTATCGGCGGCTGAACGGTATCACAAAGAAAGATGTCTATCCATTACCACGTATTGATGACACCTTAGACTGCTTGAAAGGAGCTACATACTTCTCAACTATGGACATGCAGACAGATTACTGGCAAATCGAGGTTGACGAAGCTGACAGGAAGAAGACGGCTTTTATTACACCTGATGGCCTCTATGAATTTAAAGTAATGCCATTTGCATTATGTAATGCTCCAGCCACATTCGAACACATGATGGACAACTTGCTCCGACACCTTAAGTGGACGACGTGTCTCTGCTATTTAGATGACATTGTCGTTCTCTCGAAAACATTTGAAGAACATCTGAGTCACCTGTCAACTGTGTTGAAGTGTGTTCAGACTGCAGGTCTCCGCCTCAATCCAAAGAAGTGCCTCTTCGTCGCCAAAGAGATACAAATCCTGGGGCACCTAGTCAACGGAGATGGTGTCCGTCCTGATCCAGATAAAGTAAGGGCAATCACAGACTCTCCAACTCCTCAGCACATTCGTGATGTGAGAAGTTTTCTCGGGCTGTGCTCATACTACCGATGTTTCATAAAAGGATTTTGTAACAAGGCACATCCATTACAAGAACTTCTGCAGGGAGACGCCAAATTTTACTGGGATGAGACAAAAGAAAGAGCTTTCCGGGCACTTAAGGAGGCTCTAACTTCCGCACCAGTGCTAGCCTCGTACGACGAGAATGCAGAAATGGAACTTCACACAGACACCAGTGGTTATGCGATTGGTGCAGTGTTTGTACAAGTTCAGGAAGGTGCTGAAAAAGTGATAGCCTATGCGTCAAGAGTACTCTCAAAGTCCGAGATCAACTACTCTACAACTGAAAAAGAATGTCTCACGGTTATCTGGGCTATCAACAAGTTCCGGCCGTATTTATTCAGCAAACCATTCACCGTTGTGACAGACCACCATTCTTTGTGTTGGCTGACTAGCTTGGGATCCATCAGGTCGACTAGCAAGATGGGCACTAGGACTCCAAGAGTAAGATGTCACAGTGGTATTCAAGAACGGTTGCAAACACAAGGATGCTGACTGCCTTTCGAGGAATCCATTAGTGGAACACAACAGCATTAATGAAATTTCAGCTCTCACTGAATTAGATGACGTTACAGCCAAACAGAGGAAAGATCCAGCACTATTAAAAACGATAGAGGCCTTGGAGAAAGGAGAACCGACCAGTGGAGAGTTCCAACTTATAAACGGAACATTATATAAGAGCAACTACGATCTACTGGGCCCCAAATGGCTACTTGTTGTTCCAGCTCATCTCCAGCCAGCTATTCTCAAATAGCTCCCCGATGCTCCAATATCCGGTCATCTGGGATTCGTAAAGACCCTAGACAGAATCAGATGCAGGTATTACTGGAAAGGTCTCTACTGATCTGTCAAGCACTATGTGAGTCACTGTAAAGAGTGCCAGCGACGGAAGCATGTGCCGCAATTAGCTCCAGGACATCTCGTACCGATTCCGCCGGCAGCAGCTCCATTCCACCGAGTTGGGATCGATCTTTTAGGGAGGTTCCTGAAGTCGACAACCGGTAACCGTTGGATAATAGTCTGCACTGACTACCTCACACGCTACGCTGTCACCAAACCTGTGCCGACCGCAGAAGCTCCAGAGATTGCAAAATTCCTTGTAGAAGACATTATTTTGAAGCATGGAGCACCTCGTGTCATGATATCTGATCGTGGAAAAGTATTCCAGTCAAAACTAGTATCAGAGGTAATGTCACGGTGCAACATTGTCCACAGGATGACAACTGCATACCATCCTCAGACAAATGGTCTTACGGAACGTTTTAACAAGACGTTAGCCGACATGCTGTCGATGTACGTCAATGTTGAGCAGAAGGATTGGGATACAATTCTGCCAGTCGTGACATTTGCTTACAACACCGCAAGACAAGACACCACAGGCTTCACTCCGTTTTTCCTGCTCCATGGCTGTGAAGCTGAGACGACAATGGATACACTGCTCCCGTTCCAACCGGACGACACTCAGGATGACTATGTTAAACAGCTCATCACCAGGGTCGAAGAAGCAAGACAGCTGGCTCGCATACGGACACTGGACGCCCAGGAGAAGGACCGTCAGCAGTATAACGACAAGCACCGACCACCTGTGTACAGCCCAGGAGATCTGGTATGGATTTTTACCCCTGTACGGAAGGTTGGACTGCCAGAAAAATTATTGAAGCGATACTTTGGTCCGTATCGTGTCATACGCCGCCTGTCAGACGTCACATACGAAGTTGAGAATTATGAGCCGTCGTTGAAACGTCAAAAACAAAGAGACATTGTTCACTTTCTGCGCATGAAGCCTTACTACGATCCTGAAGAGCAGGTAGACGACAATGGCTTCTTGTTCAAGTAGTTTAAGAACGGTAATGTTCCTGATGAAGCCACGACAGGAACGTCTGTCGTCGATAATCGCGGAGAAGGAAAGGATTCTCTTGAACTGTCATACAGAGGACCCATGACACAGTCAAGATCCAGGACATTGCAGCTGGCTCCACAGGGATCATAACAGCAGGTCGCTGTTTCTCCAGGAGAGGGAGCAATGCCGCGAGAGACGACGAACACCAACTGCCGGCGTGGCGCAGGGGATAGCGTCACGGACTGCAGAGCAGAAGGTCGCCGGTTCAATCCCGCCCACCGGCAAAGCCCTGGACTTTGGCTTGAAGGAGAGGTAGAGAGCGTGGATTTGTATGGGAGCAACTGAAAGGAGCAGCCGTCCTTCTGCCCACAGCTTCTCATTTCGTGTTGCTTTACTATGAGTTTTGTACAACTTTCATACCTCCTATGGAACTTTTACATTTGCACTGAGTGTTAGCAAGCAAACAAGGTCAGCCTGTGTGGAATTAGTGGCATTAAAGCACTAATAGAGATCTCCACAATTCAGGTGTCATTCAGCAATCACATGTACTAATACATGTTGGCTGAAGTGGCAAGGCACAGTGAATTTGTTGACATGAAATCCACCAGGATCACAGCTGCTAATAGCAGTTGAGTAATGGCGTTGTGTTTTTCATAACCACAATTTTCAGTTATTATGCACACCGCTACCAACATCATCTCCGCCCGCTACAGTGTTTAGTGAAGTATCGGCAGCACTTGCTAGTGTGCCAAGGGTTTGTTGTGCCAGCTGATTATTGGGAATACTATTACTTTACTTGAGAACAGGTACCGGAATTTTGGTCACGATTACGCCATTACCTTTCATAACTTGTGGGTAGTTTTCTTGATCAGATGACATTGTTCAAACAACTTGCCAGTCATTTACAATAGGAGAATGTAACATTGTTTCATTGTAATCAATAATTGGTTAACTTTGTGATAATTGTATATGTTTTGGTTAGTTTTTTTATATGCACAAGATACATCAAGTACAATAATAAATCAAAACTGTAAAATCTATGCTTATCTTTATTCATATTAATCATAAATCACTTTATCACTAATTTGGGTGGGTTTTACTGGTGAAATTGTTGATAATTAAAGTGAGATGCATATCACAACTGTGATCAGGATGGCAAGGCACACCTGTCGTTTGATATAAACAATTCCATCTAATTTGCATCCCATCATTTTGCAAGACCCCACCAGTCTCTCCTCATCCTTTTCAAAATTATATAACCTTTCTCATTTCTCCAACTCACCTTTCATTTGTCTGACATTGCCAGTATTATCCCCCCCCCCCCCCCCATTTCCACCATACACCCCACGTCACAGCCTTGCCTTGTGAAAATGTTGGAATTGGCACAGTTTAGTCACCATTTCAAAGAGTGGTTTCATACAGTTCCCCACATTATTCTATCCTGTACAAGCCTCTTCATCTCTGACTGAGAAAGGCAATCTCCATCCCCTTTAACCTGCTTCCTGTGTTCCATCTCACTTTGCAAATGTATGTGGCTTTCCAAGAAAGAAAAAAAAATCATTATACTTATAAGATTTAATTAACCAATATCTGGATCAGTACCGAACAACTATCAAGAATGGACAGGATGATTACGAACAGGTAGAAGTGACATAATTGGTTGTCATGCAGCAATCTTTATTGCAAGTGCATCAAAATTGAGCGGATGGTGCAGCACTACATGCCATACATTCTGAAATACAGTAGTAAATTTTGCTCCAAGATATTGCACAGCAACCATATCACATTCACATTGTTCAAGCACTGACTACAAAGCATACAATGTGAAATAAGATGATAGCAGAAGTGATGAATATCAAATTGAACTGTCTCAACACTTAGGCCAGCACCAATGATACAGAGTTAATGTACACAATTTGGCATGACAATTTCCAAATCATTGTCTTTGGTGTGCAGGGAAACCATTCACCTCAAACATGGCACACCTGAGGTGACTGCACAAATACAGCTGATTTAATCAATTTTAACACAGCAACCTTGAACTCATATTGATTTGACTGTGTTTCAATTTAGAAGACTTAGAAAAATTAACCTTATACAGCTTCTACAGTGTTTTGTTTATTTATTTATTTTGGGTGATGTCTTTAAAACTACATTCATCAGGGTTAAAAACTAAGCCTAGAAGGGTACGGAATAGTCAAGCGTCACCATCTGGTTTTAACTCAATCAGCAGGAAAGGTAACTTACCAGTCCTGATCATAAAAGGGAGACCATCCATGTTCCACAGAGTATCCAGTCCAAGAAGAAAAACAAAGTATCTTCACATACCAATAAAGCCACTTGGATAATATAGCTGAATTCAATTTCAACTCATCCAAGTTTTCTGTAAAAAAGTTAGATGTAGTCACTCATAAGGGAGCATCCAAAGCTCTCACTGGCCTTTCCATTCTATTTCCAAGTATAAAAGAAAGTGGTTGTCCATGTGCAGACCTATATTAAGTAAGTTTAAAATTTGAGGTTGACTTTATAGAGAGGACAGATATAGGACTATGGCATTCATCCCATTAATATGTTCACAATAAAAACCATTCAGCCTACATCAAAGTTGACAAGAAATTTAACTTTTGCCTGTACACTTATAAAAACTGAACAGAGATTGCTAAATTTAATTAATGACATTTACAAATGTCACTTGTTAGATTCAGCAATGTAATCAAATGTTTTATAATAGTCTTATCATTTATGGTGAAAACAACATTACTAATGAAGGCACATGAAAATTGGGTATAAATCAACTAAAAGTAAAAGCATTTAGACAGTTTTTACAACTTTTTTTTTTCCTTTGAGTATACTAATGAGTGGCAATTGCAGTCTAATTACAAGACATTGGATCCCATCATAATATTAGGCGTTTGCTTGAAAGTAAATAGTGGGCCTATTTGTATTAAACCCAACATATAAATATTGTTTTCATATTCACAGAATATATGACAACTGTGAACGGGCAAAGCTGAAAACGTGTACCCAGCCGGGATTAGAACCTGGGTCTCCTGCTTTCTAGGCAGTTGCGCTGACCCCTATACCACTGGAGACACAGTGATCACCGCATCTGCAAGGACTACCTAAGCACGCCTCCCGTCAAGACATAAATTTCCAGCTTTACCCTGCCCACAGGTGTCTGACAGGAGGCGTGCTTAGGTGGTCCTTGCAGGTGTGGTGATCACTGTGTGCCCAGTGGTGTAGGGTCAGCGCAACTGCCTAGAAAGCAGGAGACTTCGGTTTGAATCCCGGTTGGGTACACATTTTCAGCTTTGCCCATTCGCAGTTGATGTCATTTATTCTGTGAATATGAAAACAATAGCAACTGCTTTGTCAGAGGTGATGTCTATTCTTTCGGAATAGAAGCCATATGTATATATGTAAATATTGTAATTTGGAACTATTGGTATGACTCATTTCCGAAAAAAATCTATATTCAGTGAGGTGGGGGTGGGGGGTGTCAGTAAGCCAACGATCATCTGTAAACGAACAAGTGTAAGTCAGTAACTGACTGTAGGCTTACATAAGAATCACAAATTTAATTTCACTGAGTAAATAGGCTATATTAACTTTGTTTGACATGCAATGCGCGTACATATAAAAAAAATTATTTATGTATCTAGAATTCTCCTACAAGGCTACAAACTGCTACATAAAATAACTAGGGCTTCACACAGCCACACTAAACAGGTGAGAAAATTTCTCTCTTAGAGTACCAGCTTCGCCATGCAATCTCGCGCAAGTACGTTACTGTCGCAAATGTATGAACTAGTATTTGAACCAAAATGAAAAGTGTTAGTTCTGAGTACAGTATTTTAAAAAAAGTGCTAACAGGTGACAGCTAAAACTCACGACAGCTAGTAACTCTGTCCAATAGATTGGTGATGACAAATACTTCGAGTCTTTCAGTCACACAGTCAGCATTTCTTGTCAACAGGTGCGCACTTTCAAAGTATTCCGCAAAACCTTTTTTAATCAAGAATGGCAATGAATACACTGAACGAAATAATGTTATTATAAACACGTCCGTAATATTAAAACAAATGTAACATCAAACTTACCATAAACATGACCAAGCGCCACTTATGATGGAATGCAACAAGGAGTTGGCTGTGTTCTTCCATTTCCACTTTTGAGGTGCAGTCTGTGCGGCGCTTTTAGGAATCAAGTATTCGAGTACCCAAGAATTGATAACAGTGAATAAAATACCACTTGAAATGGCCCATACATATCCTAAATTCGTTCCAGTGACTTGTGTTGCATCCATTTTTCGCACGAAACAACAGTCATCCGCACAGTTAAAAATTCACACACACCACGTGTGTTGCATAACACCCAACATACTGATCAACATTATGTAACTTGACCTAATTATTTTACTTATCATAAAATACTGTGCAATGTATTCAATGGAGACAGCATTAATATGCGTGTCACATAAGTCTTTACTTTGGGAAGAAATATGTATCATTGCAGGTGACAATTTCTACCAATAAATACAATATACAAATATGTTTATGAAATTGTTCATTTGTAAACAACACGATTTGCTTAGCTTGTTCTTGTTGCTTTACGTAACCTTATAGATATTCGATACAGCATTTTTCCCGGCAGAAGCTCCGCCCATTTAGCCCCCTCCACACTCTACCAGATGCTTACCCACACCCCCGATCTGCTCAGTTGCTACCAAGGGCTTTTAACGTCGTCGATATGGTAGTCGTAAAACCAAATAGACTTTTTCCGCGTAAAAAATACGAACATATTTTGCAAATCACCTGATATTAACGTCTTTCCAAGACAGTTTTGTGAAATGAGATGTATTATTAACACTTTCGCTGCGGCTGACGCTATCCTACATTGAGCGCGGACGCTTACAGGCCAATTCACACTGTCCGTCACCTCAACGTCACGTCACGGCACCGTCACGTCAAGTTGTATTCACACTGTCCGTCAGTGTCAGTCACGTCAATTCGCCGATATCAATAGCCGATGTTAAAAGTGAGGTTATGAGTAGCGATCTGTTATGTAGAAAGTCATAGTTTAATACTAGAATTGAAGGAACAACAACGCTAAATGTTATTGACAGCCAAATAAAACATTACAGTGTATGTTTTTGGCCAACTTACTGGGAACTGACACATTTCAAAACATCGACATCTATTTTCAAGCGAAAAAATAAACTTATGAATACATCAAACAACACTTATAAGAGCATAAATAGCGCCTGTTTACTTTATCCATTACAATTTGCCCGTTGACATTGTTAATACCGCCGTAAACAACTGAATTTTTGTCTTTCGTTAGAACTAACTTTTCATTTAAAATGTTATTTAATGAGAGATGCATAATCAGATTACAATCTTATTCCAATAAACAGTTTGCTTCAGTCTTTTCTGTTACAATGTTAAGTAACATTAACCATTTCTTGGTTTCAGATATCCGACCTCGATTTTAGGGGGACACTCAATATACAAAGACATTTAAGTCGTCATGAAACATTTGAGATTTACTCCTAAAACGAAGTATAACAACAAAATAAAGGCGAATAAGACTTATTTGCATATAAACAGTGCAATCGTCGACTGCAACATTTAATTCGCGTGACGAAAATAAGTTAACTTCCGTGTTAGCAGACGACCATTCCATCAAAACATTCTTCGCGAGAAAGTTTGACGTGACGTGACGGACAGTGTGAACGCCGCCATTAGAAATACATTGCGGAATGTTCTGACGGACGGTGACGTGACGTGACGGACAGTGTGAATTGGCCTTTAAGCGTCAGCCGCAGCGAAAGTACAATAATAGTATCTGTTGCACTTATTTAATCTGAAAACGTCACCAGCAATGGACGAAAGGAAATAAAAATGATACATGATTTTTGTGGCCGCTATTCCGCCAATAAAAATGTGGTCATCGTTTGGCCCATTCACACTGCCCGTCACGTCACGTCACCGACATTCAGAACATTCCGCAATGTATTTCTAATGGTGGCATTCACACTGTCCGTCACCGGACCGTCACGTTACGTCAACGTCACGTCAAGATTTTTTGAGAAGAAAGTTTTGATGGAACGGCCGTCTGCTAACATCGGAAGTTAACCTATTTACGTTACGCGAATTAAATGTTACAGTCGACGATTGCACTGTTTATAAGCAAATGTGTCTTATTCACCTTTGTGTTGTTGTACCTCGTTTTAAGGTTAACTCTCAAATATATATATGATCCTGCAACTGTTATTATTTAATATTCATAGAATATATGACATCAACTGCAATTGGGCAAAGCTGAAAATGTGTACCAAGCCGGGATTCGGACCCGGGTCTCCTGCTTTCTAGGCAGTTGCGCTGACCCCTACACCACTGGGGACACAGTGATCACCGCACCTGCAAGGACTACCCATGCATGCCTCCCGTCAGATACAAATTCCCAGCTTCGCCCTGCCCATAGTACTCAAACTCGTAGTTTAACTAATTCCCGTAAGAGTAATTTGGGAATTTGTATCTGACGGGAGACGTGCATGGGTAGTCCTTGCATGTCATATATTCTATGAATATTAACTCTTAAATGTTTCATGACGACTTAAATATTTTTTTCAATTGAGTGTCCCCCCTAAAATCGAGGTCGGATATCTGAAACCAAAAAAAATGGTTTATGTGGTAATTATTCAGCAATCAGTCGTCATAAATATAATTTCTTTATCTGTTAGCAAATCCGGATTTCGACCACTGTGTGGTCATTATCAATGCTAAAATAAATACAAAAGGGCCAGTTAGAATAACATGCATGTCACATTATAAGCTAATTGTACAAGTTTCAGTTATAGTCAATGATAACAATACATACCTTAAAATAAATTAAAAAACTTAAAATATCTCGACCTCCATGTAGGAGGTTGCGTTTGTACTGACGGGGCTAATAGGTTCGTTCGAAGAGTTGCCACTTGGAGAGCCAACAAACAGGCACTACTACGCATGCGCGGCAATGGTGATGTCATGTGTCCGTGCTTGGTGTTTGGACTCTTCAAACACCTATCGTGTTTTATTTAGCCTTTTTGCCACCTTCCGTAGTGTAGCGTGAAAAGAAAGCAGAAAGAACAGTAATGGCGCGAATGTTATTTACATCACATTTGATTTGTTTATTCACCACTTATCTTTTACAAAATTTTACGAAATATGTTTAGCAAGATAATTAAATGAAAGATACACTTACAGAAAAATATATACAATATAGCAGAGTATTGGCCTCCTACTTACAAAGGAAAGTTGTTCCTACTTTTTCTCAGATTATATTTTCTTTAAATATTTTCGGTATATAATTTTTTTTTTTTTTTTTTTTTGTTGTAAGGAGATACATTTTGGCAACTTATTGTACAATATTGTCCTGAGGTCTCAATTTGTGTTTTCTTGTCAGGTCCAAGTGCTTCCAAATTCGTGTATTATGGTTATTATAGAGCTGTTTCTCCCCCACAGGAACCACTCGTGTTACGCACACAGGAAATTTTGTGGTGTAGAAACTCTACATTGGCTGTTAATAGAGTTTTGCAAGAACCACAGCGAGAGATTTGTACGAAAACAGCAATTTCTGGGAGACAGGGTGGCTTATTTGAAAACATTCTCCGCAGTGCTATGCGAGAACAAATGTAGATGACTGTTAAGGGCATACAAAACATCACTAATCATAGTAAGTCCTATTTTTGAGAGAACAACGTTAAATTTATACTGTCTCGCAGTGATAAACGCTCAACGAGGTCAAGAATGCGTCTCTTGCGGAAACCATCTGCAAGTGAACGGGAAAAAAACTTTGTATCTTCTTTGGGCCTATTTATTATGCCATGGGTCCCATCTATTGCACCTGGCATTCCTTTATTTCGTTATGGGATTCGATCTCATCTCTTTCCTCTTTATAACGTCCACTCCCAGACTACTAATAAACTTCGCATTTTCTTTTCTCCTTTTTTTCCCCCCCCCTCCAAACACAACGAGCCAACAAACGTTGAACATAGTTGTTACATTACAGAAATATGCAGCTTCATGGCCAGCAAACCACAAAAAGAATCAGATTATGTTGTAATAGGAGTATCTCCCCCATTCCCACATCCTGGTACTTAAAAGAAACCAAATTTATAAATTATTCTGCCAGAAGCCACAACACCCACAAATGTTAGACAAATTCCTTATATGAGAAACGTGGCACAAAGTTTAAAAAATACAAAATAGGAAATAAATTCTGATTTTATTTCGGCGCAACAACATTGCGTGGAAATCGACGTCACTTGATACGAAATTTAAATTTTGAATTCTGTCATCTTCTACAGGTGATATTATGAGAATAAATAAGACCGTACAATTACAGAAGAAACACACAGTAGATATATGTCCACATATAAGATAACCTCCATTTTGAACAAGGAAGTGTCGTGTATCCCCACTACAAGTAAAAAGAGCCACGCGCATGTGCGAATCTGGCTGCCAGAAAAATTTCATCGGGCAGCATCTGGCTACTTGGCTCTGCTTGCAAGCAACTCTTCGAACAGCTGGCGCCCCACTTCAAGTAGCCAGATTTGGTGCCAAGCGCTCTTCAAACGCGAACTTTCGTACTGCGCATGCGCGGTAGCCAGAAAGCAACTCTTCGAACGAAGCCAATCCTTACACAGTTGACGTCAGCATGAGTCATTTGTGACTAAGGCGCCCTCTTTAAAGTTTTATATAAATAACAGATTTATATGATGTATATTTATGGTAGAGAAAGTTACATTTTATTTTAATTTTAGTAGGCATTTTAACATTAAACTGTTCTTTATTAATGAGTCTCGTTAACTGTTTATATATAATTGGTAGTAAAAATGTGTACTAATTGGTGTCTTACAATATATATATACAGCAACTCTTTTAAAATATTTTATATAAAACTGATAATCTGTTAATAAATTTGTTCACAGTCAAAATCATAAAATCAAATGATGTCAATTTTAAAAAGTAGCTGTAGTAGTAAGTACAGTCGTCAGATGGTGCTCACCAACGTCTATCTCAAACTGTCTTAGAGCGTTTATATTATAAAACATGATTTTCTGTTAGGGTTTTCATTAAAACATATAACAGATGTTGTAGTCTAGTGCTAAAAGTACTGTATATTCCTATTGTATACATAAAAATACTTGATGGGTACAATATTTGTCACTGTATGAAAGGTACTCGCATGTGACAGGTGGGAAGTTTGGATGTAAATATCGGCCGACCAGTGCATGTGTTGGTTTCAGCTTTATGTAGCTGGACTCAACTGATTTTTGAATAGCTCCCAGAAATGGGAACTTTTTGATATCGTTTGCTCATTGAGCAGTGTCGCTTTATTAGAGATCTGATGGGGATAGATTTCGAATTCTTCCCACAGGTCCATGCATTTACCTTTTCCACAGGTATGGAGCAACTGCATGTGGGTTGTTATAACTGGTGGCTTGTGTTTACTTGCTATTAGGTGGGCAGCGAAATTTGATTTTTCTGCCGCACTGTGCCGATCTACCCCGATGTGTTCACTGAATCTGGTTTCCAGCTGTCTGCCTGTTTGTCCAACATAACAGGAATTGCATTCAGGACAGTTGATTCTATATATACCTGATCTTTGGTAAACATTATTTGCCTCGACATTGTTTTTCAAGATTTTACCTAAGTTACTGGTGGTGGAAAATGCCACTTTAATTTTTTGTTTTCTGAAGACTGCTGCAATTCTGTCGCTAATTTTTCCGTAGTATGGTAAACAGATACATTTATTATGCATGTCGTTTACAACAGGCAATCTACTTTCATTCTGTTCCTTGCTCAGTATTTTATTATACATGCTGTCAACAAAACTGGGCGGGTAATTGTTGACCTTGGAAATATATTTGATTGTATTAAGCTCTGTTTCAAAACTTGTCTTTGGAAGTGGGATTTTTAGTATACGATTAATAGCAAAATTGAAGTAGGCTTTCTTATGTTGGCTGGGATGGTTAGAATTGTAATCTATAACACAATCTGTGCACGTGTTTTTCCGATAAATTCCGAATGAATGTTTCCTATTTACACGAGCAATGTTCAGATCAAGGAAATTGATGGACCTATTCCAATATGGAATTAAGCCTGATAAAATGGTTTATGTTACACTACCTGAACTCCCGCTGCTTCGCATGCGTAGGCTGTTTGGTCTGCACCATTTGTTTCTCTTTAATCCTGACGAAGAATCCATATCTTAAGTTTCGTAGTTATAGCTTGAAATTTGAGTTAACAGCACCAAAATTGGCTTATTAGCAACGTATTTTCAAAATATGTTTCATCCCCTATTTCACCCCCTAGTTGATTAATTTTCTGAAAATACCGAAACACGTGTCTTTTTAATTCTGACCAAGAAAACATATACCAATTTTTGTGGTTGTAGCTTCAAAATTGCCTTATTAGCAAAAGATCTTTGAAAAACATCCCCTCTCCAATTTAACCCCCTTGAGGATGCTTGAATGTCCAAAAATACCGAAACACGAATTTTTTAAATTCTAATGAACAATGCAAATACCAATTTTTGTAGCTATAGCTTCAAAATTGTCTTGAAAATAATGTGTTTTCGAAAAGTATTTTTCATCCCCTCTTTTAGCCCCTTAGTTGTTTAATTCCCAAAAATTCCAAAACCCGTGTCTTTTTAATCCTGATCAAGAGTCCATAACCTAAGTTTCGAGTTATAGCTTGAAATTTGAGTTAACAGCAACATACTTATGAAAATCAATTTTTTTGCGTCCTCTATTTTACCCCCTTATTCGTTGAATTTCAAAAAATGCCGAAACACGTGTCTTTTAAATTCGAATCCCGAATCCAAATCCGAAAATTTGTAGATCTAACTTCAAAATTGCCTAAGTAGCAACATATTTTCGAAAAACACCTTCTCTCCAATTTTACCCCGTTGATGGTTGAATTTCCAAAAATACCGAAACACATATTTTTTAACGTCTAAGCAACTATACAGATATCAATTTTTGCAGCTCTAGCTTCAAAATTGTATCAATAGTACCTGTTTTCAAAAAGAATTTTTGATCCTCTATTTAACCCTCTTACTTGTTGAATTTCCAAAAATAGTAAAAATCATGGATTTTTAATCCTGACCAAGATTCCATATCCGCAGTTTCGTATTGTAGCTTAAAATTTGAGTTAACAGCAACATATTTTTGAAAATCAATTTTTTGCTTCATCTATTTTACCCCCTTATTTGTCGAATTTCAGAAAATGCCGAAACACGTGTCTTTTAAATTCGAACCCTGAATTAAAATCCGAAATTTTGTAGTTCTAGCTTCAAAATTGCCTAAATAGCTACGTATTTTCAAAAAACTTTTCATCCCCTATTTCGCCCACTTAAGGACGGAACATCGAAAAATCGCTTCTTAAATGGCGCCTACAGAGTAAGATCAACAACCTCCAGAAATTTCAAGTTTCTAACTTCAGTGGTTTGGGCTGGGCGATGATGAGTCAGTCAGTCAGTCAATCAGTCAGTCAGTCAATCGGGACACTTCCTTTTATATATAGAGATAACACTGTAACAGAAACGAATGAAGCAAACTGTTTATTTGAATAAGAAAGTAACTTGATTACGAATTTTTCATGAAAGACAAAAATTCAGTTGTTTACGACGGTATTAACAATGTCAGCGAGCAAATCGTAATGGGTAAAGTATACAGGCGCTATTTATGGTCTTACAAGTATGGTTTGATGTCTTCATATGTTTATTTTTTCGCTTGAAAATAGATGTCGACGTTTTGAAATGTTGTTTCAGTTCCCAGTAAGTTCGCCAAAAACATACACTGTAGAGTTTTCTTTGGCCGTTAATAACGTTAATAGCGTTGATGTTGCCCCTTTCGAGTTTTAAACTATGACTTTCTGCATAACAGATCGCCGCTCATAACCTCAGTTTCAACATTGCGTTTTGAGATGGACGAATTGACTTGACGGACACGGAAGGACAGTGTGAATACAACTTGACGTGACGGTTCTGTGACGTTGACATGACGGGCAGTATGAATTGGCCTTTAATTGCTATTTTAGCGAATTTTCATCACTTTATTCACTTGGTACAAACCTTTCGTTCAAGGAAATTTCGTATCAAAAATGACGCCCTTTGAATTTCGTAGGTTAAGCCGACATAACAGAAAATACCATCGGCCGAAAAAGTCAAATGGGGGGGGGGGGGGGACCTTTCTAACCTAATCATCAGAGAGAAGGTACAGATCACTCTTTAAACACAAAATATTAATCTATAATTTGTTCTGTTTGTAAACAAACTATCGTCTGTAACTCAGCCACCACATAATTATTCACTACTTCTACAAACAAGCACGCACCTCAAAACTACTGTGCATTAAGAAGGGTGCATGTCTGGGGCCAAGACCGGTCTTTTCGCGGTCAATAGGTTTCTAATATGTCATTGGACTTCCCGGTGGCATTGGAATGTGTACCAGTCATAACTGTAAAGGAAGGAGCAGTAAAGATGACGATATTCTCGGAGTAGGAGAACGGTCTGTAGAGGAAGGGTGGGGTTGTGGGGACGGGCTGTTTTGGTAGGAGTGTGGACTTGGACAGCATTAGTAACAGTCTGTTGTTGGAAGGAGGATGCATGTTCAATGTCGACGGAGGTGAGGAGAGACATGGGGTGGCTGGTGACTGAGGTGTTGATGAAGCGATGGTAGTCATTCTAGTCAGTGCAGGAGTAAAGGCCAATTCACACTGTCTGTCAGAACATTACGCAGTGTATTTCTAATGGCGGCGTTCACACTGTCTGTCACCGGACCGTCTTTCTTGCGAAGAATGTTTTGACGGAACGGCCGTCTGCTAACACCGGAAGTTAACCTATTTTTGTCACGCGAATTAAATGTTGCAGTCGACGATTGCACTGTTTATATGCAAATAAGTCTTATTCATCTTTATTTCGTTGTTATACTTCGTTTTAGGGGTAAATCTCAAATGTTTCATGATGAATTAAATATTTTTGTCAATTGAGTGTCCCCCTAAAATCGAGGTCGGATATCTGAAACAAAAAGGGTTAATGTTACATAACATTGTAAAAGAAAAGACTGAAGCAAACTGTTTATTTGAATAAGATTGCAATTTGATTACGCATTTCCCATTAAATAACATGTTAAATGAAAAAGTCAGTTCTAACGAAAGACAAAAATTCAGTTGTTTACAATGGTATTAACAATGTCAGCAAGAAAATCGTAACGGACAGAGGAAAACAGGTGCTAGTTGTGCTCTTTTAAGTACTGTTTGATGTGTTCATATGTTTATTTTTTTGCTTGAAAATAGATATTGATGTTTTGAAATGTTGTTTCAGTTCCCAGTAAGTTGGCCAAAAACATACACTGTAAAGTTTTATTTGGCCATCAATAACATTTAGCGTCGTTGTTCCCTCAATTCTAGTATCAAACTATGACTTTCTGCATAACAGATTGCCACTCATAACCTCACTTTCAACATCGCGTATTGAGATGGGGGAATTGACGTGACGGACACTGATGGACAGTGTGAATACAACTTGACGTGACGGTACTGTGACGTGACGTTGACATGACGGACAGTGTGAATTGGCCTTAATCATGGATAAGCTTGATAGGATAGTGAGAATTGGATTGGGCGTCCGTGGCATTCTATGGTGAGGAGAACAGGAGCCTGGTCACTGCCATTGGGGACGTATGCCTGCAGGCGTCCCAGGAGGTTGGGGCAGGCGAAGATAACATCAAAGGTGATGTTGCTCTCAGGAGTGTGGGTTACAGGAGGTCAACAGAGTCGCCCTGGAATGAGGCGACAAACAGACTCCACCGACAGTTCGAGAGACAAGGTTGACATTGGTGGCAACAACATAGGTCATAAAGTTGCGGTCAATGTGGGAGAGGAAGTCATAAGGGTGAGGCAAAGGCACATGACTGTGAATGTAGATGGTGGCTAGGGTGAGGGAAGGAAGAATGAGGATGAGGTGTTTGGTGGGATTATTAAGGAGGGGCTGCGGCCAGACAGGATGGTGAAGGAGGTGATCAATCACCACACTGTCTTGTGCAAGGAGAGGGAAACCATCAGTGCGATGAAGGAGATGGAGAGTGATGCTAACAAGACGACAGGATTGGAGGAAGGTTTCATTCAGGACAAAGGCATCAGTGTGTTGTTGAATCATGAATAGGTGTTAATTGTCGGGAAGGGAGTGGATGTTGAAGTATAGGTGGGTGTAGGGTGTGCATCCCAATGGGAAGCTGCAAGAGGGGGGACAGGGGTAGATGGGAAAAAGTTAAGAGTATACTTTACACAAGGAAAACCCGAAGGGAGAAGGTAAAATGGGTGTGGTTACGGGATAAGGTGGCTACGGTTTCTAGTTAGAGTGGGTGATTTGCTGGATAATGAGGACACTCAAAGTGGTGGATGTTCTGGAGTATGGTTGTGAGAAAATGGATGATGCCCCCAATGAAATGGCAGGGACAAAAGGAATTATATATTTATGACAACATTACAGCGTTCAATGAATGAAATAAATCGATATTTGCTAGTGGTTATGGCTTTACTGTACTAGGTTTAGATGGAATACCTAAGTGTGGTGAATGAAAATTTGTGCCCCACTGGGATTCGTTCGAACCCGGGATCTCCTGCTTACTAGGCAGACGTGTTGACCACTCCACCACCAAGGACACAGTGATCAGCCCGACATCAAAAAACTCTTCCCTGCGCGTCTCCCGCCACACCCAAATCTCCATTCACCACACTGTCTCTTTCCTATTACCACAGCCTATAGGAAAGAGACAGCGTGGCACATGGAGATTTGGTGCTACCCATGAATTCTTCCAAGTATTGGCAAGCTTTCTACCGCCTTACTGGCTGTTGCCTCTCCCCATCTACCCTCTCTTTCACAAAGACCTTCCCTTTCTTGACAATGCTAGTTAGGCAAAACACTTAGATACCTACCACTCTGATGTACTCTATATCCAAGACAATCTCTGTTTTGAATACTCCCTCTTGCCTGACCTCCATGAGCAATCGACACCTCTGTCTTACCACTTGCCCCCAGTTCTTGGATCACATTCTTCCATCAGAACTTAACACACCAATCACTGTCCTACACATTCAACTTACACGCTGCATCAGACGAAACACTGCACCCAGTCACGATCACCTCACTTACAGGCACCTCTGTGCCTGTCCTTACGCCTTTCATGATCTCCCCACTTCCTTGTACAATGTTAGCCTTTACACTGGCTGCTTCCCTGGCCTGAGGAAGACCTCCATATCCTTATGTTACCAAATTTGTAAGCCTCCTTCTGAAGGCTCCTGCTACTGACCCATCAGCCTCACCTCTGTATGCAGCAAGGTCCTGGAAACCAGCATGTCCTGTGGTATACACCAGCATCTCTGACACCACAAGCTCCTTCTCCTCTCCCAATGTGACTTCTAACCTTCCTTCTCTGTTGACGACCAACTCCACTGCCTCACCCACCTCCTTTCAAGCCAGATAAATTCCCGTTGTGCTGCAATATTTGTATCCCTCACATTAAGAAAGCCTTCGACCATGTATGGCATTCTGGTCTTCTCTTCAAGCTCCAAACCTATGCCCTTCACACTAATAATGTCCATCTCATTGTTACTTTCTCTCCCAACATCCCTCCTACATCAGTGTCCATAACCGCTCCGCCGGTGTGCCCCAGGGCTCTCGCCACTCCTCTACCTCATTTACTCCGCTGATATGCCACAATCCCAGTTTCCCGTTTAATGTTTTGGTCTATTTTGGTTAATTATTGGGAACACTACAGTATAGTTGCATTGAAAATTATTTTTTCCATTTACACGTATCTCATTCTTAATTTGTTTTACACATATATTGGCATAATCGATAAAGAAGTGAAACACTATTTCTCGCAAATTTTTAAATTCAAATCTGGCTCCAGCCAACTGATTACCATCGACTAAAATCAACAGAACTAACTTGAACTGGTACTGGTACTAACAGAAAACTGGAACTCATGCTAACTGACTCTGATTAATTTGATCTCCTATTTATACAGTCTTGACAATACAATGATTTCATACATAGTTGTAATTGTTTTATTACAATTAGTACTTTTAAATTAGAGTGAAAGTTGATGGTTACAGTCCAATTTCTCTTTAATACATTATCTCTTGTATAACACGGACATCATTTCTTCTCGAGTTATTAATTATATATACCACAAATTACTTAAAATGTTTGTATGACACAATCTAATTGTGACATTGATAATTATCTGGATATACATTCACAAATGTTCATCATCAGCACGAAAATATACAAAGATGATTTAACGTTACATTTGTGATTTTTTTACATACATTTTGTGTTTGAATTAATTGTTTTATGATTTGATTAATCGACAAAAGTATTAATTACAACAAAGCGGTATAGATAAATTTTCTCGATGTTTCCATATTGTTAACTGTTGATTTTTAATTAACAATGATACTAATGGTGAATTCTTTAATTAAATGTGCATTATACTTTTTTTAATGAAATAGGACATGCTGTTAATACAAATGTTTGAGCTATGTTAAGTCATGCTATAAATATAATGGTAAAAATGGAATGAACAGAGGACAGAAAAACTGGTATCAGGTAGTTACATAAAGATCAGGTATTGGTTGGTAGAATAAAGGATGGAATCGTAAGGTATAATTAAATATCTGTTTCTGTCGTTACATTACACCATCCATCGCCTTCAGTATACTGATAGCACCGCCTTCCTCATAACTGTTCCTCCCCTTGCCCATTCCCAGCACCTTCTCCAGTATCACCTATCCCAATTCACCACCTGGTGTAACCAGTTGCTCCTTTCTATCAATCCCGACAAATCACAGGCAGTCATCATAGGTCGTCCACTTCCTCCTTCTTCCACCAAAACCTTTACCTTACTCTCCATGGCCTTCCCATAACACAAACTTCCACCTTTAATTACCTTGGCAGCAGCCTTTAGCGTTCCCTTTCCTGGATTCCCCACCTCAAGACTGTCTGCCAAAAAGCCCTGTCCCATCTCAACCTTCTCAAACTCCTCTCTGGCCACACATGGGGTCTTCAGTCCATCCACCATTCTCTAGACATACCGTTCCATTCCCTTGATGGAGTGCCATGACCTCCACCTCGCGTATTGCATTTTCCTCCGTTCCCCCAACCAGATCCATCCTTTACGATCTCATTCCTTTCCCACACCTTCTGCAGTTCCTGGAACATATCCACATCCTGTACATCTTATGCAAAAAGTCCTATCACCCTCTGGTTTCTCCATTCCTATTAAACCCTGGGTCTCTGCCACACTTGTACCAATGCATCCCTCATGATCTACATCAGCACACTCTCCACATCATTTCCGAGGGTAACTTTCGGCCCTTCCTGTCCCAGATGAAGGTCTCAATCCCAACATTTACCCTTCCTATTAGCACTAGTCCCACTCCCTCCCTATATATGATGTGCCCTCTCTCTCTCCTCCTCCCCCTCCCACACTTGGTCTCCTCCTACCACCTGTTCCCTAGGAGTTCTTCCATCCTTCCCCTCTCACCTCCGCTCACTCCTTTTCCTGCCCCTCCATGCCTCCTCTTCTTTCCCTGTTCTCCTTGGGGTTTTTGTGCCCCGAATTTTAATCTTCGTCAATTTCATCAGTGTACAGTGACGTGGCGTTGCAACTTCAGTGTTTTTAAGTGACCACAACCACCCTTAACATCAGAACCAGCGTTGCTTGTGGATTTAATCAGTGTCTCCGTTTTCGTCTGCTTCAGTGTTGGTTTTTAACTACAGTGTTTTAGCCACCGTGGCACCTGAATACATATGTACTGCACACCATTTTAATTCATTTGTTCAGCCATGTCTTCTTTGTATGACGATACTTTCGTTTTCATCACAATGCAGAGCGTCGCCGAGGTTGCTGGCAGCAAAAGAAAGAACCGGCCGCGGTGGCCGAGGGGACTGAAGCGCTCCTGTCACGGTCTGCACGGCCACTGCGGTCTGGGGTTTGTATCCCCCTTCGGGCATGGATATTTGTGCTGTCCTTAGTCTTAGTTAGTTCATAAGTAGTTTGTAAGTTTAGGGACTGATGACCCTGTAGTTAAGTCCCTTAAGCTACACAAACATTTGAAACATTTTTAAAAGAAAGAGAGATAGAGAGAGAGAGAGAGAGAAACTTCTCCCCTCCACTACCCAGATCCCTGGGTGAGCCCTTGGTAAGTGAGCCAATGGCTCAGCTAAATTTATCTCCGCAGTGACAACCAAGGCATGGTTGTCATCGACATACTGCGAAGAAGAAGAACGTTTTGGTTACCAAGGTTCTTGTCCGGGTTGAAGCAACACCACCTAGAAGACAAGGCCGCACAGCTGCCCGTGCCTACATCACACGTAAAGGCCGCGGACACCAGCTCTTTGGCCGGCCGCTGCGAGACAGTGGGCGTGCCCCAGCGGACAGCCAGTCAGCTGTCATCACGGCCGTTACATGTTACGTAGGCATGGGCAGCTGTGAGGGTTGTCATCCAGGTGATGTTGGTTGAAGCTGCACTTTGCTTCCTCTTGAGAGGAATGTTTCAGTGCTGAGAATCAGCTGCAGCGGAGGAATGAGCAAGGTTATTGGCGTGATAAGCGAGCAGACGAACAGCAATGGTTCGGGAATGGTAATAAGGGCTACCGACCCGATTAAGGCCAGATAAAGCCATGCGACCCGCCAACAGAAGACATGGAAATCAGGTCCGCTGATCCGCGCCATAACCAACCGAAAGACCCCGGCCCTAGCACAAGCCAGTAACATACATCCTAAGATTTTATATTTTCTAGGGTAGATTTAGTGTTATTCTTACCGACTAAGTGATTTGTGTTTGTAAATTTATGCTGAATTTTGTGTGCCTTTTGCAGTGTTTCTTTAAGTGGTTTGTTTTAATAGTGTATTTTGTTATATGTGTCCTTTGTATACGTATGTGTTTGTTGTGCGATTTCATTTCGCCATAATGCGTCCTTATTTTGTGGGCATGTTTTGTGTACTATAAGTTGCACGCCGCTATTGGCATGGTTAACAGAAACTTGCCACTTCCACCTGGTCAGCTGTTCGACGTACGTCACCTTGACACTCCAGTTTGTACTTAAAGAATTATTAGTGTGACATATCCAAGTGTCTCTGTTAGCTATAAGGCTGCACAGTCCCCTTTTTGTCCATGCTTTTATCTTTTGTTTCCATCGTGAGGGTTGATGGTACAGAATGTAAGTTGTTTAGGCCATGTTAAGTATTTTATTGTGTATATCTTCTTTATGTAATTTGTGTCCCTGTTTGTTGTTTTAAGCGTGTGTGCTCTTCTTCACTGTGCGTGAAGCTAACCTCGTTTATCGAGTGCTTGAGTTGTCACCTTTACTATAGATTTTGTATTGGCAATGTAGCATGTTAATAAGACACCGTGGTAGGCGCCAACGCCGTAATTCGTAGGATTTTTAGTTGCATGTTGATGCATTGTGGTGTTGATGCTTATGGGTCTAGATAATTTTGTCTAGGAATTGTCCATTTAAATAACAGGACGTGTGCGATTTGAACGGTAGACGGTCGCGGCAGAGCACGGACGAGGCGGTTCATATAAATTTCATTGACAGTATACACCCTGGCTCATTAATAGAACCAACTTGCATTTTTTCAAATAAGTTTTGCAGGGCAATTTTGTATATTAAAAGACCGAACGGATCTGTGGAAGAGACCAGAATCACATTCAAAAGCAGTATAATATGTGAGAAAATATAAAGGAGTTGAAAGAAGGGCAAGCTCAGTGTCAAGGAACTGTCCGCCTAACGTCTACAACGAGGACACATAACTGTCTAACATTTCCAGGACGGTAAGCCCTTATTTTCCTGCAACCACTAATTCTCATTCTTAATTATGCGGCATGATTGTGGTAAGATTAGGTTACATTGTAAGTCACTAATACCTTAGATCTCACTTTATTAACTTAGGATGGTTTAACATGTGTGGATTTGTAGTGTTTATTTTATGTGTTTGTTCATTTGATCATGTGTTTTCTTTTTGTTCTACTTCTATGATGTATTATCTCGTTTTTCAGTAAATATGTGTAACTGTGTTTTCTCGCCTCTGCGTGAGCGATTGGAGTAAGTCTGTTTACAGGCACTAACCTCGAATTTGCAGCATATGGAACCAGACCGGCGGGCTGAAGAAACTTCCTTCCTCGCCTCGTGTGGTAGTTAGAATAATTTGCGCCCAGGCTGTAGGTAGTTAGTTTTTGTAGTTAGTGTTTGTGTAGCACTGCATAGTGGCTTGGTAGTTAGTTTCTACATAGCGCTGCATGCTGCATGGAAGAAGGTAGCTTTGACTCCCTAAAACTAACACAGACTATTACCTGACGTGACAAATTGCCCTGTGGGCTGAATTATAGTATCTAAGGTACAGTTGCTTGTACTGGACCATGTTTAATTTATTAAAATTATTATTTTCGATGTTATATTAAGTTATAGGATAACCTATTTTATTATTGATATGTAATTCTGTGTAATTTCAACGTAGTATGTCAATTTTTGTGTTTTGCCCTTCAATTTGATTTGAAACCGAAGTTTTATACCTGTGAATATTGTACCTGTAATGTTAAAATGTTTTATGCAGAAGGACTAAGAACCTAGGAGTTCCATCCGCCATTTGGCTAATTTAAGTGTTGATTTTTGTATATCTTAATACGTGTTTTAATTTTAAAAAATCATGGCTAAACATCTGTTGACATGAAGTGTATTTTTGTTAAATGTTTTTTCAAAAAGAATTCGAGGGCTCTCCACGATTGTGACACTATGGAGTTCCATGTAAGTTTAGGGTGTCTTGTGGTAACAATATGTACCAAAGTGTTGACAGACGTGTGAAGGTGTCTGTGAGCAGGTCGGAGGCCTGCGTCAGTTGGACTACACGCCAGCCTCGAACGCGGGAGCTCTTCGTAACCGACATCGGAGTTACCAGGGGTTCGGTGGGAAGTCGGAAGACGAGTGGCCGACCTGTCATACCTCCATAACAGGTACCCGGTCGAGCGGTCCAAGACGGCTAGTTTGGATGATTAGCAGTAACACAAAAACTGTATGGCAGACAGGATACACAGTGCCAAGTCCAGCGCTACCAGCTCTCAGCGCACACAAGAGATGTGGCCACGCTGGTCCGAATCGCCACCGCTAAGCTCTTCCGGTGGTCAGCCTCCGCAGTCGCTCAACACTCGTTGGGCCACCTGCCACCTGCCAGGCCTGCAGACATGTGCACTAACCACCCCCTCCTACTCATGTCGGATGCAGTTGAGGAAGAGACACAAAAAGTTTAAAGCATCGTCTTATGTGTCCGGGTTTTAGTTTTCTCCCAGTATCTTCTTGAAGATTGTCTCCCTCCCCCTTCGAAGGCCCTAGTCTATGGTTCAAACTGATGAGAACAGTGTTTGTGACTTAAAAACCAGTGTTGAGTGGACACCAATGTGAAGGGCAGCATCAGGTGGGAAAATGGTGTGAGCAGTCAAAACAGTGAATGGTCTGAGAGTGTGAAATACGATTCAGTTGCTAAGAGGCCCTTTCCCTGTAGCGACCATGATCACCCTCAGCAATTTTAAATATGACTGTAATGAACATCCTGCTACGGTAAGGGCTGTTGCTTTTATTGCAGTTTTTCTTCATTTTAATTATTTATGGAGACATTTCAACTATGTGTTTATGTACCATTTTGTGTTTTAACAAGGCTAAACTAACCATGTGATACAACACAGCAGGACACATTCAACCATGTGATTTTTTTTGTTTCTGTTTCAATGTCACGTATGTTCTATACTTATGATTTGTCTATGTTTCTCTGTACATTTTGGATTGTTATACATGTTGTTCCAATCCAGTGGTCTCACCAGCCACATTTGCATCTTCATTGATTTAGTTTTTATAGCAATTAGTATTTTACAATGTGTTTTTTGTTGTCGTTTGTATTTGCTTTGTTTAAGCGACGTGCCCCTGCTGTCTATGTTGCCCATAAGGCAACCACATGTTAGCTTAGAAAAGTTTGCTGTCTGATGTAATATAATTACGTCAACCTACATCAAAATTTTCAATTAATGAAGGGTTGATGAAAGACGACCGTCTGTCGTCTTCCATATATTTTTTATAAAATTGTAATTTATTTGATGTCCCTAGATTAGCATTTTGTTAAAACTGCCCCCCCCCCACTCTTTTCGAGGCATGAGGAATAGCATTTTTATTTCATGTTTTAAATATTAGTTTCTGAAATGTTAGTTACTCTTGCTAGGATTTTGTTATTTTAATAATTTATTATTGTCCCTGTGAGGATGTGTACTCGTTTTACTTTTAAGTGGATGTGCAAGAATCTAATAGCTGTCTGAGTGTGGGTAGTAATAACTCGCTTTGCATGGTTCTCTCTGGCTCAGAGTCGATAGTTCTTCGTTAGCAAACCCTGCTGCTGATGCAACCAAAGAGGTTTCTATACCCTTTGGTTACAAGCCAGTTGACGAGCCCTCTCCAGGGTGAGTCTTGCAATCTTCCCTCCCCACCATCACTGTTGTCTTGGGATTTGCCAGTTTCCGGTAGCTTTCCCGCCTCCTGGCCGCTTGGTCTTCTCGGTGGTCGGATCGTGGTGAGGTAAGGTTGGTTCTGCTCTTGTGTCAGTGGAGATGGTAGCGATTCATTGTATAGCATGTTTAACTTAGACTCTTGAACTTTGATTCATTTTTCAGAATATTTTTTCTGATCGTGCACGGAAATGTGTTCTAGTTTTTCTATCCAGTGATTCCAACAGATAAACATGGTGTTTGTTACTACTTGCAGTTTGATAACAGCCTAGTATATTCAGACCTTTTGTGATTATGTGGTGGTGTACGAACTCTGTGTAAATTCTTTCTAGCTTTGTGGGGCCTGATTTCTAACAGACCATATGTTCATTTTTGTACAGTGCATGTAAAAATCTTTCTTACCGCTTTCCTTCTGTGAGTGATATGTGTTCCACGTGGTTGGTTCTTGGAACAAAGCCTTCAGCTTCCACTATTGTTTGTTCCATGCCCATCAGGCAAGAAACTATGTGTGTATCTTTCTGATGCCCACTAACATTTCACAATCTTCTCTCCTCGTCTATTTTAATTTTGCTGTTTCTTCTCCGAACTTGTAGTATGCACTCAATCTTTTTCAGTAATTCTCTTTGAGCCTTGTACAACCTCCTTCAATGACTTACTTATGAAATTCTATGTATTACTAAGGGTTGCATGCCATAGATTTTATATTCCCTTTCCCGTCTTTGTAATTATTTCACTTTTCTGATTTTTTGAGACTGGACTTCGTCCGTCTCTGTAATCACTCCCTATCGTGTGTAGCTACATTTCATTTGCTTCATTATATAATTCTAAACATTTCTTTTGGTAGCATGCCGCAGTTTTTATTTTTTCGACTTTGTAATTATTTCACTTTTCCGGGTTTTGAGACTGGTCTTCTTCCGTCTCTGTGAAGCACCCAATCCCATGTTGCTGCATTTCAGTAGCTTCCTTATGAAATTCTACGCAGTTCTAGACATTGCATGGCATAGTTAATTTTCTTTATTTTCAGGAAATTGAATTTATACATTTTTATCGGATTTCGGTACCATGTGGGTCCGAACTCCGACTTCAGGGATTTGTAGCTAGTCACTTGAATTCACGCCACTTCTCATAAAATTAGTGCCCAGATAATTTACTCTCAGATTGCAACTTAAGAGTCCGCCATGATTTTGTGTAATGAATTCGATTTTTAACCACTACAACTTCAGTGGAGTGTGATCATGTAACGTAGCCATGACAGACTAGAGCCATCTTCACAGTTTAGTTGTGTATTGTGTTGTGTGGTACCTCCGGATTTGCTGAATTTCGCCTACGATAGCGGCGCCTGCTCCTGCCTCGCTTCAGCACACTGATTTTGGTGAGTTTCACTGTTGCATTGTGTGTGTGTGTGTGTGTGTGTGTGTGTGAACGAGTGAGTGTTGTTTGTATATCCTCCCCCTCCCCCCTGTAGTGTTAAGTTCTGAGTAATTTAGGTTAAATTCACTGCTGGGCATCGTTAGTATTAGATAATGTAAATAAGATGCACTTTTATTGTATTAACAAAATTGGTTCCCCATTTTGCTTGCGTTCGACGTGAATAAACAAGTTAAGTTTAGTGTAATTTTGACTTGCCTTTAAATATTCGTTTTCGAGCACTAGCTTATATGCCCATGCTTTGCAACTGTTGTTAAAGACGGAGCTGTGTATATCATGTTTTTTTAGGATTCTGGACCTAGGTCAGCAAAACCAGAATCCTTGTTGGATCGCTCTGTCAATAAATTCAGTTTTCCCAGTCAAATATCGAATTTAAGTAGAAGTCATTGTCGAAAACGATGAATTTTTCATAAACTTTTTCATACAAATGTTAATTTAAGTCCTTACTCTGGAACGATGTAAATTCATTGTTAGTTTGTGCTCATAAAGTTGAAGCTGAAGTGTGTTATTGTCTTTCTGGCTTAAACTTCTGAAAACACTTCTATCCTTGATATGAGAAATAGTAATAATAATAAAAGCGCCATGTATTGGTTCTATGTCGTACTACTAAACTGTTTCTCTCTCACAGTTAGTCTACGCTGAAATATTAGAATGTTGCAGTATTGTAATGGGAACAATGTAGTTATTCTGTATGCAAGTGCTCCATATTATCGAAAAGTCGACGAATACTGAAAGTCTGGTAATTCAATCAACAGAGCAGTTCATGTCTGCTTAAATAAGACGTCATGGTGGTGTCAATATGCAATAAAGTAAGTCTGGATAATCGTTGGAGGAATTGTGTCTGTATAGAACTTTCAATTAAATATAGCAGTATTTCTAGTGAATTGTCTTGACTGTTTTGGCAGCATCAGCCACTCTTTCAGCTAATGCGTGACCTCACGTCCACCAATGATTACTTCATAAAGCACAAAGTTGAAATCGATCTTGTGTAATAGAACTATATATTCAGAAGTCGGATTATAAGCAAAAGAAGACGTCTTTCTCTATCTTAATGTAGTTGGCACCAAAAGTAAGTAATTACGAATTTTAATCACAATATTGTAACGAACAATTATGGAAGCAGGGAGTTTGTTGCTCGCATGTGTATATTGCCTCTAGTGGCAGGCACAGAGCAGAAATATCTCTGGAGTGAGCATTCAGATGTGCAGAACAGATTTTCTGTCCTTAACATTAAGGTGGAAACATCACCTGGTATTGGGAATAATCTACTTTGTTCGGTTAAGATGGATGGCTATGTGTAAATGGCCCTTTTAGCGACACTTCCTCAACTTTCTTGTTGCTTCTGTCACACATTTATTTAGATATTATTTCATGTTACGTGGTTGCTCGGCAAACAGGAGGTGAGGCTACTTTGCAGCCAATGCGACACAAACCAATCGTAAGCGCGGTAATTTCCAAGAAAGCTTGCAATCGATATAGACGGATATTATTCGATATATATCGAACGTGCGATATATATATCGAACATGTGATTATATCGATTACTATGACTACCGCCTTTTGCGAAAAGTAAAACAAATATGGGTAATGTACTTACATTAATCCTGACCAACGAAATCCTCTTCAACGACTCCATTTGTCGTATACGCAAGTGGCAGTAATCCTTTTCTTCCGTAACGAGGATAGACTTTACCAATATCTTGCAAAATAATTAGGGAGTGATCCGGAAGCGGCAGTGATGCCGCGTAATTTTAAATTTTGGAAATACAGGTATTGAATTAAATACAATTTATCTCTGTCTCCTGGGCAGCCCTCTTTTTTAATGGTACACTTCAGAGATTTACACAGACGTTCAATATTTTGTGTATGAATTTCAGGATCTTGAGACGAAATGAATACAACTGAATGATTAACAAAAGAACGGTCAAATCCTTCGTTCTTCAACTTCATATATGACTGGAACCCATCGGATATTATTTTAGTCCCTGGTAGTATAAAATGCTTTATCAGGCTCACTAAACACTCTTTTCCTTTGGAATACAGCCTAAACATAAAACACTTCCGACTTTCTCTCTGCCCAAATATGTTCTAGTTCGTTTTTGAGTGCTCATCCTTTTTGATATTTTCTTCTTGATATATGGGATTCGTCCACTTTCACTGTTTTACCTGGACCCGCTATGGGAACACTTTCATTAGTCACGATTACATATGCTACTTCACGGCAGAAAGCAAAATAGTCACATATGTTGTTTAAAAATAGGTCGGTTTCTGCGGCTGTCTCTTGCAGGGTATGGTTTCTTATCCAACAAGCAAGTAAGATTATGTTTTTGTCTACTGAAAATTTTGACGACTCGAACCAGGTGTTTTTCCTCAAAGTAGTTCTCTCTCCGCATTTATTACAAAACAATTGAAATGGGATTTCAGTATCAGATGATTTTACACCTACTCTCACATACTCAACACCATGGCAATGTACACAATTTCTCTTTCTGTCGTCAGGTAGTAAACCTTATTTTATACAAAGCTTAACTTTCTTTTCAACACTTGAGAAACATGGAATTAAATCTTTCCCACGTTAAAAGCTCATTTCTGGAAAAACAAACGCTGTCACTCATCACAAATTTATATAGAAATATACACACGCTACCACGAACGAAAATTGACAGACTGAGTCGCGGGTATCCTAGGTGAACACATCGAAACACGCGCTCTCGTAATTAGTAGCAAAATCGCACTTTCGATATATATCGAATCATGTCCGTCTATTTCGACTGCAAGCTTTCTTGTAAATTACCGTAAGTGCAAATAATTGTGTTGAAAGAGTGGGTTTGTATCAATATCACTTGGTAATGCCAGCTTAATGTTGAGAAGATGCATAGAAGCCAATGCTCACTCCATAGATATTTCTACTCTATATATACAATTTAGAGGTTATACCCATCAAAAAATAAAATAAACTAGAGCAATCCAACTGGTAACATGTGCAACTGACGTAAAATACAATTAGTAAATGTCAGAGGTGGTGATGCATAGAGTACGCCAGGGAAAGGACAGAGGGGTAGTGAAAGCAAATAAGTAGATGACCATGGCTAGCTGATCACGGCGATAAGAAAAGGGTGTGACAGCCACTCAGCAACACATTAAGATCTCCAGTCTAAACGCTTAGGCCACAGTTCAGACAATTCACAAAATTTTAAAACTTTGCTCACACTCGTTTCATTGTTACCTAAAATAGACGCCATATCTACACCAAGATTCGCAGCGACCCTCTCAGCATCAAATAAAGCACACTCAATTAAAATGTGGCGGATAGTAATCGGCACGCCACAGGTATCACAGATCGGGGGCTCTTCTCCTCGCTATAAGAAACTGTGTGTAAAAGGCCAATGCCCAATTCGGAGGCGGGTTAGGGCTACTTCTTTCCCCCTTAGAGGCCGAGAGGAGGATCGCCAGGGATGGATAGTGGGCTCCAGCAACCTCAGTTTGTTGTTAGCCACTGAAAGCCATTCGTCCTCCCACAATTGCAGGGACCGCTGCCGTAACAAATAAGTAATGTCCTGCAGGGGAATCGGGCACATTGTCACTTCAGGCGCGCTGCAAGACTCTTTGGCAGCCCGGTCAGCTGCTTCATTCCCTGGAATACCCAAGTGCCATGGCACCCAGAAAAATACCACCTTCCCACGACGTTGGAGGAAGAACAGTTCATGATGGATTTGCTACAGCAAAGTTACCAATGGATAGAGGTCTTGCAACGACTGCAGAGCATAGAGAGAATCAGAGCAGAGCAGAAATCGTTTTACCTGTATTCGACATAACAGCTGTAGTGCCTTGTAGATTGTCTGTAGTTCTGTGGAAAAAACAGAGTAATTGTTGGGGAGTCGAACCTTAACAACACGGTTGGGGAAGACAATGGAACAACCGATGGAGTCCCCTTGCTTGAAGCCATCAGTATACACCACTGTAAAACCGTGAGGTTTATCAAAAATATTAAAAAGCACAGACTGAAAAGTAAAATCAGAAGTTTCATCTTTCCTGAAACTCATCATATCTAAAACAAGTCTGGGCCTCTGGAGAAGCTAAGGTAGAACCCTGCTCCAGCCATGGTGTAGAACATTAAAACCAGCGAATCACATTTCAAGAACGCAATCCCTTGCTCGAATCCCGTATGGCCTCGTAGCTCGTTGCCGATTGTGAAAGAGCCTTTCGAATGGAGGCCGAGCAACGGTATGGTATGTCGGTGTGGAAGGCGTGGACAGTGATTTATATGCCTGGAACACTGCGCTGCAGCCTCAGCACAGAGACTTGGTGTTGGGGTCGTCCTAAATGCTCTAGCTGCCAGCCAAATCCCTGCATAGTGTACCGCGTCCAACATCTTTAAATAAGACGAAAATGCAGACCTGTACACTGTGCACCTGTAATCAAGACGGAATAGCACGAAGGCTCTATAAAACCGAAGCAAACAGGTTATGTCTCCTGCCCACGAAGTGTGACTGGGGCATTTTAAAATTGCCAATGCTTTCAGGCACCAGGTTTTCAGGGCCTTAAGGTGTGGCAAACATGTGAGTTTGGAATAGAATGTGAGTTCCTGTAAAAGTGAGTACAGATCCCCTCATCTGCAGTTCAGGTTAATTAAAAACAGTAAGTGAACGGTTAAAAAGGACACACACAGACTTATTGGTGAAAAACTGAAAACCCATTCATCCAGCCATTGAAGAGTGAGCTGCAACTGATGTATAGTCGTTGAAGCTAGTGCGTATAGTGACTTCTTCCAAATGTTGTTGACTGTAGGTGGTGGCGATGGGAAGGATGAACAAATAACATTTATCAGATTAGGAATTTATTGTTGGCACTACGTGATGCATCAATAATCTCTGGCAAATGTTCTACTGTTCAATCACTGATCCTTGTCGGGTCGCATTAGCTCGGATGGTGCACGACAAACATATATGCATGAATGCAGGCGGCACAAAAAGTACCACGTGTCTCAGCGATCATACAGCAGCGCAGTATTAAAACTCGCGCGCTTGTGGGGAGCTTGCATTTAGATCGACCCACATGGTCTGCGGCATATAATCAGAATGGAGAATGCCAGGCGACGTCTGTACAGTTCTGTCGTACAGCTCGCACTGAGACCTTCAGTGCACGCCACGCCGGTGCGACGATTTTTGCCGATGAAAGGAACTGTGCACCTCAGCAGATATCTGACGCTGCTGCCTTGTGCTAGCTGTCTGCCACTCGCAGTTCAAGTGTTTCTGCTTTAAGGCAGCCAGGCCGCTACACAGATCCCCCCTTGGAGAGCGGAGCTCAGGAGTTGCGAGGAAAACCCTCTCGGTCAGCTGACTGGCAGTGCCTGCTTGGAGCTCGCGCTCTAGAGGTCAGTGTAAGCGTGATGGCGGCCAGCTGGGCGGCGGCTATTGGGTGGCGGGTTGTGACGTCAGTGCGCACAGCTGGAGATGCGTGTGACATTGCGGCGGGGGGCCTGTCCACACGTGGTTGGCTAGTGTCAGACTGGGCTGTCTGCAAACTGTCTAACAAACGCGGCGATTGTTGCACAGAAGTACATCACTGAATTCACTACTAACTACACACTGACTGATAACCGTCGCTGTTTAGTCCCTTACGAAAATCAACCAACCAACTACACACTAGGTTATGCTGAACTGTAACGTCGAGAGTTACACTATTCACAACACTGACTAGTAGAGAAGCACTGTTCATGTTGCACAGTTAATCACAAATCCGACGCGGAAGCATGACATGGGAGTCGATCCCATTTCGATGCTCATTACAGAGGCCCAGCAATATTGGGTAACGTCCTGGAGAACTCTAGCATGCAGAAAAGAAAGTTCACCAGTTGCACTGTTCATTGTTCACACGGAAGCGTGACATGGTAGTTTTCGTCTCGAAACTCGACGCAACAGAGGCGCGAATGCGGAAATTCAGAAGCTGCAGCAGACAAACTGCTGGCGACGTGGGAGGTGATGTCCGGATTAACTGTGTTGGTTAGGTATGTAGCGTTGTGTGGCGCTATGTTGTTATTACACAGCATGGGTGTTTGAATCTGACACAGCAACCCATGCGCATGACTTAGTCTGCCGGCGGCAGTGGTGGTGGGCCATGCGCCTGTGGCGAGCACGGTGCAGTCGGCAGCGCAGGAGCAGGAGGCGGCTGCTGTGGTGTGGTGGTGGCAGGCTACAGCTGCTGTGGCTGCTGAGGCTGCGGCGCACGTGGTGGTGCGTTGATAGCTGGCGGCGGCCGTGTGTCAGTAACAGCTGGCAGGTTGTCATCTGTCGACATGACGTCTTCCGCCAGGTTGAAGAAGTCTGGAGCGAGATCTGCTGTAGCTACGTTGCCTGCTGCCATCTGACTGCGAGTGAGCTAAGCGTTCAAACTGCGCGCTTAGTGCTGCCACCTGGGTGGCCAAGTCCTGTAGTACTTGGTGAAGGTCGGCATCGGCCGCGCCTGTGCAGGGCGTGCACTTCCAATGGCGTCGTTGGCTGCCACAGCAGCAGTACTGGGCGCTGCGGATAGCGCATCGTGTACCCGATCCGCCAGGTCTGCTATGGCGTCCAGGTGTATGTCGTTCTGCATGGCTATCACCGCTTGCCCCTGGGCGAGGAGGCTGCATACTCAGATAGCGCGCAGGAGGGAATCTGGTACCCTATCTGACTGCACGAGGCTCCTGAGCTGGCGCAGGAACTGTGAAGGTCGCAGGTCGCCGTATTCTTCTTGACGAAGTAGTTGTTGCACTCGTTGCTCCTCAGACGACGAAATCCGATGTATCAGTTCTTCCTTCAGGCATCGGTAGGAGGACTGCGTCGGCGGGGCGGTTATGATATTCAGCACTTTGACCACGTAATTCTGGTGTAGCTGGCTCACAACGTAGCCGAATTTCGCGAGGTCGCATGTAATGTTGTTACTGATGAATACGGCCTCCACTTGGCTGAACCACATGACAGGGTCACGGGGCAATAAGGGCGGCAGCTTAACCAATACTCATCCCGTAATTGCAGTAACAGCGGAAGGTGGCAGCGCAGCAGCGTCTTGTGCACGGGTGCACGGAGATTCTCGTTAGCAGGCTCCTGGTGGTCGGTGTACGTGCATGCTGAGAGAGATTGCAGCTCACTCTCATGTCGCTTGTTGCGCTTCATCAGCTCGTCGATGACCTTCTGTCGACTGTTCATTGTCTTCTGCAATTCCTCCAAGGTCGTCATCACGTCAGGGTCACCAGCGAAGCTAGTGCGTATAGTTGCTGCTTCCAACTATTGTTCACTGTAGGCAGTGGTAACGGGAAGGATGAACAAATAACATTTATCGGATTAGGAATTTATTGTTGAGACTACATGATACATCAATAACCTTTGGCAAATGTTCTCGTGCTCAAGCATTGATCCTTGTCGGGTCGCGTTACCGCGGACGGTGCTCGCCGAACACGTATGAGCGAAGGCGGGTGGCACGAAAACTACCACGTGTCTCGGCGATCATACAGTGGCGCGGTATTAAAACTTGCGCGCATGTGGGGAGCTCGCATTTAGCTTGACCCACGTAGTCGGCGGCATATAATCGGAACGGAGAATGCCAGGCGACGTCCGTACAGTTCTGTCATACAGCTCGCACTGAGTCCTTCGGCACACGCCACGCCGGTGCGACGATTTTTGCCGATGAAAGGAACTGTGGGCATCGGCAGGTATCTGACGCCGATGCCTTGTGCTAGCTGTCTGCCGCTCGCCGTTCACGTGTTTCTACTGTAAGGCAGCGAGGCCGCTACTTCATTGCTAAGTTGGAAGAAGAGCAAAATACAGAGAAGTCATCCACAAAAAGAGAACACTCAAAAGGACTTTTCACGACAGAAGTAATACCGTTAATAGCTATCGCAAACAAGCTCACACTTAAAACACTACCCTGCGGAACTCCGTTCTCCTGCTCAAAGCGATCAGAAAGGGCGTCTCCCACTAGTTTCTAAAATAACGTGGAGAAAAGAAAGACTTAATAAAACGGGGAAGACAACCACGAATACTCACATTCGTGGAGCTGCATTAGGATAAGATACCGCCAAGTACACTTCTGGCCATTAACCTCCGTCGGGCGCACCTCCAGATGAAACAAAATCAGGCGCACCCGGCCTGAGAGACCACCCACACATTTTGTGGACTAGCCCCGCCATGTTAAATCAAATTCAAAATGCGTGTTGGCTAGTCTTGAAGAGGATCTAAAGGAAGGAATTACAGCAAACGTAAATCATAATAATGGATTTATTGAACACAATACACCTTAAACTACAGTGACCAAAATTACCAATTTCCCACAAAGAGCATTAAAAATTGGTCGAACAGACATCCATAAAAGTAATGAAGTTATTTTTAAAGGACATTAGGCAGTCTATTCTGATATGGAATCATCATTTCTCGCCATATTTGCAGCCAAAAACCGATGCTATAGCTCCCAAATCAACAGCTGAAACACAGGTATGGCACAGAACGTATACGTCGCTCAAGCAGATTGGTTGATGACAAGCTGAACATTCGTGATTCTTCATCCTCCGAACTCTTGTTTCAGCAACGCATGGTCGACGTTTTAACCATTTGGGAGGTAATGTGGGAGAACTTTCCCGTTCCTTGTGGGGTAAAAATTTTTTCAGCCGAGTTTGCAGCCAAATCGACATTCCACATATATTCATAGCATACACAGGCTAAATTGTCCAGTTAGAAGTTGATGACACAAGGTTTTGCAATTGGTGGCGTCTTTGTAGCAATATCTTTTACACCGGATGATGTGTAATAATGGTATGACTCTTCACACAGAAGGTATCTACTTAGTCTACTTCGTCGTCTTATCGTTTCCAAAATAAAAACTCCTCACATATTTTCTTCTCTTCTTCATATTCCCGAGCTTCCCTAAACTTCCTGTTCAGCTGCTGAGTCCTCCTTGCCTTCTCCTACCTCATCCTGAGAGTGGGTGTCTCTCTCATTGACTAAATCTTCGAGTGCGGCTGGATCTTCAGCAGTTTCGTCCTCGAGGAGGCGCATTATTTCCACAAGATCATTGGCTTGGAGTATAATATACTTTTCTGGCCATTTCAGCAGAAAATATGGATGTGATAACGTAGGTAAAGAAAGGAAAACTGAAATTAGAACTCGATTTGGCGCACTCAGTCTGAAGGGCCAAGGTCGTCAAAGTCTTCTTTTTTACCGAAGGTAACGGTGAAAATCACAGAGGACAGACTTATTTTGATTGAAACGAAGTAATAAAATAAAAATATCTTGAAAAATCTCACCTTAAAAACTATAACGTAATCGGGTGCAGACGGCCTGTGAGGCCCAAGGAGTTCCCCGTGATCCGCGTGGAAATCGATGGCAGCCTGCGGATCGGCACTGTGTGAGGTTCCCAAAGTTACGCGAGTAAACGGAGAGGCGGGCCGCTGTGCCACCACTGTTAAGCACGGGAATCAAAAAAGTGTTTTGTTGGCCTGTGAGGCCGACTGCGCCCGACGGAGGGTTAAAGACAACGAAGATGTGCTACAGATGCGAAATTGAAACGACAGGAAGAAGATGCTGTGATATGCAAATGATTAGCTTTCCAGAGTATTCACACAAGGTTAGTGCCGGTAGCGACACCTATAACGTGCTGGCATGAGGAAAGTTTTCTCATCCACATACGGCAATTGACCGCCGTTGCCTGGTGAAACGTTTTTGTGATATCTCGTGCAAGGAGGAAAAATGCGTTCCATCAGGTTTCCGACTTTGATAAAGGTCGGATTGTAACGTATCGTGATTGTGGTTTATCGTACTGCAACATTGCTGCGCACGTTAGTCGCGATCCAATGACTGTTAGCAGAATATGTAATCGGTGGGTTCAGGAGGACAATAAGGAACGCCGTGTTGGATCCCAATGGCCTCATATCGAGATGACAGGCATCTTATCCGCATGGCTGTAACGGGTCGTGCAGCCACGTCTCGATCCCTGAGTCAACAGATGGGGACGTTTGCACGACAACAACCATTGGCACGAACAGTTCGACGATGTTTGCAGCAGCATAGACTATCAGCTCGAAGACCATGGCTGCGGTTAGCCTTGACGCTTGCTGAGTACCTGCAATGGTGTACACTAAAACATTTTAATTGAATTTTAAGTAATTACAGTTTATTCTACCGATACTCAGCTTTTCAACATTACGATGTATGGGGGTTCTGCTCGCTGCAACATTATTCTCCTGGGGCGTCGTGGTAGAAATAAATACTCGTTATGTACAATTTTTCACTTCTTCTTTAATTTGAAACCAAACTGCTTCTCCACCAAAACATTACAAATTCAAACTTGCGTGCAACAACAACAACAACACAGACTGACATAGATTCCAAAGCACTTTGCGAAAACCAGAACTCGAACTCCCCCACGCAAGGCTGTGAGGCAAATATTAATAACCTTGACAGTAACGGCATTACATTACGCATTGTTCATAGCAATTGAATATAGTGATTTACAATTATCAAACATACAAATAAAACATTTCATGTACACAAGAATAATCACAATATAAAATGAAAACTATGCATACCATAATTTTACGTGGCTCGTATTTTTTAAGTCGAAATCTCTGATCTTTCTGTTGACAACAAAGTGCGATGTTAAATGTCAATTAATTAGTTAATGAGTATATCATACATGTTCCTAACATATATTGAACGATCAATTATCTTCGCAAATCTGAAAATAGCTTCAAAATCTCACGTCAGTCAATATATACAAAGAAATACAATATTTCCATCTGTAAACATAGTAATATATGGGCATCCAGTGACATCATATTGTATATCTTCCTCTTCTTCATGAGTAATATCTTCAATAATATCTTCATGTTTCATAGTACAGGAATCTTCATTAGCTTGTACATGATTCAGGGACACATTACTTTCAATAGGTTGACAAGCCATAGATCCATTAGCAACACAATTATCATTGGTAACACACTGCTCTAACCTGGACACATTATCTTCTAGCTCATGATATTTACACAGTAACTTATCTACAATATTGGGTTTCTTTTCCTTATCAATGTAGCTCTGTATGACACAATGCAAGATGTCTTTCCCTACCTTTTCTTGCCTGTTTCTAGTTTGACAACTTTCAGTACTGCTCAATTTCACTGGTACGACTTGATTCTCACAAGACTTGACACCATCTACAACACACACTGTCTCACACTGGTCATCTGATATGATGCAACCTTCCTTGATTTCAACATATATCATCCCATCAAGTTCCTTCTCCAAATCTTCAAACTCCATGACCTCCACATCTTCTTCACTATCCTCAACACTGTCATCCACTGACTTCTCTGAACTCACATTAGACAAAACATCAAAATCTTCATGATTCTCAGTCTTCACAGTTTCATGAGCAGTAACATTCAGTCTGTCTTCAGCATCTTCAACCTTATCATTTAGCAAATTACACAGTCCAAACGCATCTTGTTCTTCACTGATTTTGGTTTCTTCTACGGAAATATCTTCACTTGCATTATACATATTGGCTGCAGTCTCGTCATCTAGTACAACCTCTTCTGGTTCTATACACTTGTCCTCTTTCCAAGCCTGGTTCTTAATGACTTCCCATAGTTCTTTGTCAAACTTGAGCAGATTTACTCTGTGTGTTACCTTCTGTCCCTGTCTATATTGCTCATCTTCCCATTTGTGTCCAAATCTGATCCTATTTGCGGCAGCCTGATTTCTTGTCCTATTTCTCACCCCAACCTGACAGGCTTCCATAGGGGCGACATTTAGTTTCCCTGCCCGTTTCCATTAGACTTGTAATAACCTTGGTTCCTATCGCTTCTTCCTTGTCTGTTCCTATAATCCGTACTCCCACCTTGCTGTCTACTTCGGTTCTCATGACTATCTTCTTGGTGATTATCTCTTCTGTCTCTTCTATGATGGTCTTCTTGGTAGCGGTTTCTCTCCCTTTCTCTCTCATAACTTCTGTCTAATCTTCCAACAAATCTTAAGAAGTCCTCAACTGAATCGTCAGGTCCACAATCTAATGCTAGCTGTATTCTATCTGGTAATCTTCTACATAGGGTGTCCACCAATGTGATTTCATCTAAAGGCGAGTCAAGATGCACTAATTTTCTGATTTCAGCCTCACAAAAGTCCCTCATATTGCCATAACCTTCCCTGTATTTTCCCCCATGCAAGAAATCACTTCTTACTCTAGCCTGCTTGATTGTGGACCAGAATTTATTCAAAAAGCATCTCTCAAACTCACTATATGACATGCCCTTTGTATCTGATTGACCCAAGTATAAGCTTCACTGTCCAAAAAATCTCTTTACAAATTTAATTTTCATTACATCAGTCATTTCTACAGTGAACTTGTCAGAGAAATGATGTAAAAGGTCTTTAGGATGGATTTTCCCTTCCCCAGGGTATGTCTTAATTACTACATTTGCCCAATTAAAGCCACTACAGATCGACATTTTGCTATTTCCTACACTTTCTTGCAATGAACTGACCCTTTGACTGAGGTTATGCACATCCTTCTTAATAACACTTTCAGAATTTGACACACTTTCACTAATTTTATTTTCTAATGACATTAACTTCCTGAATTTCACTTTTTCTAATTTTATTTTCCTGATCAAAATACTTTTCGACAGTACTGATTTTGTTTCTGAGGTCAGACTCTCTACTACAGTCACACGAGTGTCCAGCTGTTCATGTCCTAACTTCATTGCCCTTTCAAGATCATATGTTCGTTTTCTGACTTCGTCAACTGCCCTGTTTGTTTCGCTCAACTGAGACTTTAGATCTGCTAAACCGTCATCGAACTTTTTGCTAAATTATTCTACTTGTTTACTCACTTCATGATTTCCCTTGTCAATACATTCAGTTAATTGTTCTGTTAATCGATTTAACAACTCTATAAGACGTGGTGATGCAATAATTATTTCTTCACTATTTGACACATTGCTACGAGGTGTACTGGCTGTCATATTCTGTTCTGACATGTCTACGCTAGATTTCCTATTCTCTGTTGACATCGTCTTTTACAGTGCCAAACAACCGAGACTACAAATACAAATGAATAAGCGCTGCTGTATTTATCTTGTTATTCAGTGTCCAGCGATGCGACGATCCGGGCCCAGGCATCCAATTTCCAGGTTAAGTGCTCTGTTTTCCTTTGCCGTATAATTCAAGATTCACGTCCTCCTTCGTTTTTCCAACATCGATTATATACATCCAAAAATACTTCTCCTGCAACATAAACATTCTGTAGACACTGTATATGACGCAATCCCAGCTATTCTCCACCAATTAAAACATTTTTGTTGAATTTTAAGTAATTACAGTTAATTCTACCGATACTCAGCTTTTCAACATTACGATGTATGACGGTTCTGCTCGCTGCAACATTATTCTCCTGGGGCATCGTGGTAGAAATAAATACTCGTTATGTACAATTTTAATTTGAAACCAAACTGCTTCTCCACCAAAACATTACAAATTCAAACTTGCGTGCAACAACAACAACACAGACTGACATAGATTCCAAAGCACTTTGCGAAAGCCAGAACTCGAACTCCCCCACGCAAAGCGGTAAGGCAAACATATATAACCTTGACAATAATGGCATTACATTACGCATTGTTCATAACAATTGAATATACTGATTTACAATTACCGAACATACAAATGAAACATTTCACCTACACAAGAATAATCTCAATATATACTGAAAACTATGCATACCATAATTTTATATGGCACATATTTTTTTAAGTCGAAATCTCTGATCTTTCTGTTGACAACGAAGTGCGATGTTAAATCTCAATTAATTAGTTAATGAGTATATCATACATGTTCCTAACATATATTGAACGATCAATTATCTTCGCAAATCTGAAAATAGGTTCAAAATCTCATGTCAGTCAATATATATGAAGAAATACAATATACAAAACCCAACTATTTCATTAATAAACACGATTAACTGGCCAGCACAACTTGTTTATGACCCTAACATATATACAATGCTATTTATTTACATGACTTTATGTTTTACATAAGTTTGTACCCTTCGTCTGTCTATTTATTAAAATAATGTACGATGACAAAAGTATTGTTTATAGAACTGTCTGGAAACGTCTTATACAAATCTCTTAATTAATGAAATCTATCACTTGTTTTAATCACCTGGGTGCACGAATGGCAAAACGTCATTTTTTCGGATGAATCCAGGTTCTGTTTACAGCATCATGATGGTCGCATCCATGTTTGGCGACATCGCGGTGAACGCACATTGGAAGCGTGTATTCGTCATCGCCATACTGACGTATCACCCAGTGTGATGGTATGGGGTGCCTCTGGTTACATGTCTCGGTCACCTCTTGTTCACATCGACGGCACTTTCAACAGTGGCCATTACATTTCAGATGTGTTACGACCCATGGCTCTACCTTTTATTCGATCCCTGCGAAACCCTACATTTCAGCAGGATAATGCACGACCGCTTGTTGCAAGTCCTTTACGGACCTTTCTGGATACGGATAATTTTCGACTGCTGCCCTGGCCAGCACATTCTGCAGATCTCTCACCAATTGAAAACGTCTGGTCCATATGCTATCTGGCTGATTGATCCAGATAGGTAAGTGATCACTGCCATGAAGGTCATCGATCACTTCCCACTGAGTAGTGAGGGCAAGGGTTGGAGAGAATAATGTGAGATCGATGGCAGAGAATGACCCTGTTGCAGTGGAAAAGTGTGTGCTCTTACCTGCATTTAATAAATGGGCGCATGAAGACAAGAGAAATCTCTCAACTGCTCGACCCCTGGGGCAGGTCGCTACAGCGGCCCAAAGCACACTATGTGCATTAAAATCACCACAAAGGATTAATGGGTGGGGGAACTGTTGAAGAATGTTGACAATTACCTCTTCATAAATAGGGTCATGAGGAGGCAGATACAGGGAGCATATAATCAGTGGGTGGCACGCATGTACTGACACTGCAACAGCTTGTAGGGTTGTGTTGAGAGAGATGAGTGCAGAGTGATGGGCTGTGTTGACAAAAACAGCCACTCCTCCCCTAGCTCTCTCTCCACTAAGGTCGTTCTTTATGCGGAGATTGTAACCACATATCTCAGGGTTATCAGAGGGTTTAAAATTAGTCTCCTGGAGACATATAAACATAGGTCACCCCTAAGATAATAAATGTAGTTCCTCCATGTGAGTCCTAAATCCTTGCAAATTCCATTGCAAAATGGGAGCCATCGGCGAGGTTGTATTTTCACCTTAACTTTCGGACCTGTGATAGGTGGAGGCTCACCCTTGCGGTGGGATGTTTGCCGCAGTTGGAGGTCAGCCTTGGGGCAGGATGTTTGCCCCAGACTGATATCAAGCTCCATGGGCTCTTGTACAGAGTCCAGTGGAGCATCACTAATAGTGATGGTGACAGGTACCATCTGTTTCGCTTCCAATTTCGACTGTGGTACAAGTATAGGTGTAGGCTTCTTAGCATTTGCCGATTTAGAAGGGGTTTCAGTAGGTGTAGGGTTAGCTGAAATAGGTGGTTGGGCAGACTCTGTAGTGTGCATGGTGAGGGACTCCATAAAGTTGGTAGACGTCGCTTTTTCGGTTGTCGCTTTTTCGGGAAGCGACAGGTGATAAGGCCACCGCCGTCTGACAGGTACAAGTATTCATGGCGACACTGACAACATCCGTTTGTGTGGAGGAATCAACTGTGGCGACTGGCTTTTGTAGAGCGCAGGCAAAAGAGGTTACGAACGAAGAAGGCTCCAGGGCCTTGTAGGTCTTTTTGGCCTCTGCACAGGCGTTACGCTGATATGACTTAATTTGTTGTATCTTCTTTTCCTGGAGGTAAACTGTACAGTCCCTACTCCAGACTGGATGCCCGCCTCAAAAATTTACACATTTAATAGGTGGAGTGCATTCAGACCCATCATGTGCGGCCTTCCCACATTTGCCACAGTTAGCTTCCCCCTGACAACCTAATGTGATGTGCCCAAAATGTTGACACTTAAAGCAACGCATGGGGTTATGAACGTAGGGCCGAACGTTTAAGAGTAGGAAACCTACCTTCACATGTTCCGGTAGTTGAGGACTATTAATCGTTAGGATGAAGGACTCAGATGGAACGAGTTCTTCGTCCACCTGTTTCTTAAAATTTAGCACATACACTATGCTTTCTGCAGCCCACTCTTCCTTTAGTTCTTCTACAGGAATGCCATCCTGATCTCTACAGAAGACTACATCCTTACTGTAATTCAGGGTACTATGTAGCTCTGTTTCTGTTAGATAGTCTCCATGGCACTTAGCTGACTGTGGTATTGAGACATGTTGGGAATTCGATGTTTCCACTAGTAGGGTACCATTCCATAACCGCTCTACAGATTTTAAATCACATACAATTCCTCAAATGTTCAAACGTTTGTTAAGCTTATGGGACTTAACTACGGGGTCATCAGTCCCTAAACTTACAAACTACTTATGAACTACTTACGAACTAGGACGGCACAAATATCCATGCCCGAGGGGGGATTCGAACCCCCGACCATAGTGGCCATGCTTACCGTGACTGGAGCGCCTCAGTCACCTCGGCCACCGCGGCTGGCTACAATTCTTTCCAAACCTTTGTTTTTGTAAAAGGGCGAAACTCTTTCAAAGGAACCGTCCTTTCTTTTAACAATGATAAACACATTCTGATTAATAGCCTGCCTTCTGTTACACTGAACATATAATTTCTTTGTGGAACCTGAGTCTGGAGGACTGGACACCCAAGCCCTCTTTTAGAGCGGGTGTTGTTACCCCCCAATGGTAAACCCATCCCAATAGGAGGTGGAAAATTTCTCGAAAGTTCCATCTCGGTCCTATGAGTAGCTAGGGAAGTATGTGTCTGCCTAGACAGAGCCTTATACAATTGAGGTGCGGTAGTATCCCCAGATGTTGCTCGGTAGCGACTGTTCTGCCTCAATAGCCATGCATCCCATCAGCACATAGCACAACTTGGGATTGAGGGTTTTTTATAGAGGTGTTTCCTTCCTCGCAACCCGGGCGGTTGAGCCAAGATTCCCATTCTCTGGTACACACAACGTTCCACCGTCGCGCCACACAGTTGTCGCTGAAGCGTGCCCAGAGTTTACAGTGTTTAGAGGACCGGCGGTGCTTACCAGTCTCCAGCTCAGGACCCCGGGTTCGCCAAGCCCATACTCAGCAAATTAATGCTGAGCCCCTGAGGGGTAAATGTAATACAAGTCTGTTTTACAGTATTAGGCAGTCTCCCCCCCCCCAAATATTTTACGATATCGGGGAGTGTTGTTATGCAGTAATCTAATAGTATAGCTCAAATTTGTGCGACAAAAACAATTATGAATTACATTTACACTGTTTCAGAATATGTGGCGATTTCCGAGTTTGCTTTTAGGTGTCATTGTCTTCAGTCTGGAGACTGGTTTCATGAAGTTCTCCACCCTACTCTATACTGAGCAAGCCTCTTCATCTCCTTATAAGAACGGCACCCAACATCCATTTGAAACTGCTTACTTTATTCACCTCTTGGTCTCCCTCTGTGACTTTTACCCCACACAGTTCCCACCAATACTAAATTCACGATTCCTTGATGTCTAAGAATGTGCGCTACCAATGAATCCCTTCTTTTAGTCAAGGTATGCCAGAATTCCTTTTCTCCCCAATTCTGTTCAGTACCTCCTTAATCTTCAGCATTCGTCTCTAACACCACATTTTAAAAGCCTCTATCCTCTTCCTGTCTGCACTGTTTATAGTCCATGTTTCACTCCCATACAAGGCAACATTCCACATAAATGCTTTCACAAAGGACTTCCTTACGCTTAAATTAATATTCGATATTAACAAATTACTCTTTTTCAAAAACGCTTTTCTTCCCATTGCAATTCTGCAGTTTTTAGCCTTTGTGCTGTGACCATCTTGTGTTATTTTTACTGCCCAAGTAACAGAACTCATCTACCACATTTATTGTTTCGTTACCTAATCTAATTCTGTCAGCATAGCCTGATTTTCTTATACAGCACTTCATTACCCTTGTTTTGCTCTTGTAATGTTCATCTTGTATACACCTTTCACGACACTGTTCATTCCGTTCAACTGCTCTTCCAGGTCCTTTGCTGTCTCTGACAAAATTACAATGTCATTGGCAAAACGCAATGTTTTTATTTCTTCACCCTGAATTTTAATCCCTTCTCCATATTTCTCCTTGCTTTCCTTTAGGTAGGAACCCAAAAAAAGAAAGCTTAATGTACTGCAGTTAAAATGAGTAGCCTGCCAATTACATTTATTTTTGCCTTGTCATAAACAGTTGGCTGTTTATAAATGAAAATGTGGCTACTTCCTAGTGTGTAATTAGGCAGAAAGGTAAGGAAACAGCTTGAATTACTATGGCTGAAACGAATACCATTGAGATTTATATTCTTCCTAGTAGTTAATAGGTAACTGATTGATGATTTTCATTTGTAAGGCACTACAGTCAAATGTAATTTTTAAGAACATTAGATTTCATCAACTAATTGTAATTCACAATTATGATTTCAGTCGGAAAATTCATTTTTATGTGCCATATAAAAATTTTAAATTGTTGGACATGCCTGAGAAACATATTATCGTCACATCACCATACATTTAGTTTCATCAAATAGGTTGCCAAGTTCCATAATTGAGCCAAACAAACAGAAAATGTACCGCATCAGTGTACAGAAATGAGACAACGCAAAAAAGTAAATTCTATTTCGTGGTCAGCATATTGGATGGTCCTGCTTTACATTCGTTCAGACATCATGTAGCATTAACATTTACAGTAGTAAAGGCCGTAACCAGAAACTTGAATCTCAAAATAACTGATAACAGTCAAATTCCTGGTGCTGTAAGGCGCAGACGCAGGTGAAGCCGAGAGGATACGTCGGGCGTCGACCGCGAGAGTGTGACGCGGGAAACGGTGGCAAACGCCAGAGCTAGCCATGGGCCAGCGAATGACAGATACAGTACCGAGTTGTGCTTTCGCGCTCAGTGTGTTGTTCACTAGGTACGAGCTTATCTCGCGGGTGTTGGCACAGTCTGTGCACGCAGTGTGCTAAGTCGCAGTTGTTGTATTGTTGTGTATGTCAGTGGATATACATGGCCCCCACATTGGATTGCGGGCTCCGGACCCAGGATCAGAGTCTGGCCCTCCCCTAGTCTTTTTTACTGTTGCGTGCAGTAGTTTGTAACTGCAAGTTTATATCTTAATCATGCTCTTTTCAGAATGTGCTTTACCTTGTTATAACAAGGTATAGTTTTTATACGGTAAGGTTCATTTATAAAATTATTTTACTTAAAATTGAGACTTTACTTACAATGGCCACAGCAGGCCGGTAGTCAGAAGCTGCTTTTGGGGAGGGGGATATTCTAACTTGTGAAGCTTTACAACACAACTTGAACTAAAGGCGCAGATGTAAGTCAAAGTGACGCCATAATGTCGTTAAGTTAATCACCGGCATCGCTATGTTGAGGGAAATTCCTTTGTTCTGCATAACGACATTTTTGTGATTAATAGAGGTCAAGATATTGCGCCAAAATGACATCAAGAGGCCTTTGAGATCCAAATCAAGATCGAAGGATGTTGTTTCAAAATTTGGTAGAGTATTTGTAGTTTTTGATTGCAACAAGACTTAGACAAAGGACAAGTTGCGTCAACAATTTCCAACGAATAGCCCTAATAGAGAAAAAAGAATAAAAACTCTCAAAACATTTCTAAAAGATAATCACATCATAATTCAGTTCAGCAGCATAACCACCGTCTCTATTGAGTGAGTGTATTCCACAAGGAGAAAACATTGCATGCTGTGTTAATACTAAGGTAACCATATTTTCTAAATTCAAGTTTGGGACATTACCAGTTTCTAGATCCAATTAGGAACACATTAAAATTTTGTAATTTGTATATATATTTTCATTATGTTAGAGTAAGATTTTAATGAAAGTAATAATTAGAAAATATCAGTTAAAGTTGTTACAAAAGTACATTAATTTACACTTTATTAGTACGTTATATGAAGGAATGCTATCAGAACAAGCGTATTTAACAGTGCAGTGAATTTTCTTCAGCAAGTCTGTATTTTTCAACATCATGTGAAAAAATTCTACTCAAGTTTCATAATAATTTACTCTACTTACTAATATTGATTTCACAGTTTCTATGGCAACCTGTGTTTTGTCACTTGTCCATGTATTATTCATGTGGAGAAAATACCCTTTCAGTAACAGCACTATTTCCGGAAAGGCAAAAAGAGAGACTGCACTCAGATTAAGCACATTTGAGAATGGCACATGATTCTGTCTGAAATGAGAAATAATATCAATCCATCTTCGACCTGGAAAAGTGGTGTTAGTAGTCCATTCACTGATTTTCTGGCTGGTATAGTTTGCGCGCGTATGCTCAGTGGAAACAGTTTGAAACGGTTCCGACTGTTTGTTGTAAGTACCATAAGTCTAAGAAACATTTTGTCAAACATAATTAAAGTAATAAAATATAGCGATACAAGTGAGATAAATTTCTAAATCGGAAAAGGCACACAAGAATCGTGACTCCTGAAAGTATCTGTACAGTTGGTCACCTTAGTCAATACACACATATAATACCAACCAAAGGGAGCAACTAAGAGCACCAATCGAGGTAATCGTTTAAGATAATTGGTTTATCATAAATATCTACTGCAATTGTCTTTAGAATATTCTGAAATTTTATTGTATTAAAAGTATTCAACATGCTTTTCTAGTTTGTTTTTAATTCCAGTAATCATTTAGAGCTGGGCTCGGGCCCCCTTCAGCACCGGGCCCTGGACCTATGGGTCCACTCAGCCCCACCCTTGTGGGGGCCATGTGAATGTAGCATTTGGCGACGAATGCGGTATTGTTCTCCGCGCGTTTTTTTATTTTTTATTTTTTTCGTCTTTACCCAATGGCTACTGGTACTTCTGATGAGATTCTACAACACCTCGTGGAACAACAAAAGGTTTTTGCCACGGCGATTTACGCTCGAAATCAGATATTACGGTCTCTTGCTTCAGCCTTGTCTAGTGGGTCCTACCCTCCGTCCACCTCGCAGGTTGTCTCGTCCCCACCGGCCGCGGTGGCCGAGGGGACTGAGGCGCTCCAGTCACGGTCTGCACGGCCACTACGGTTGGGGGTTCGTATCCCCCTCGGGCATGGATATTTGTGCCGTCTTTAATATAAGGTAGTTTATAAGTAGTTTGTAAGTTTTTGAACTGATGACCCCGTAGTTAAGTCCCATAAGCTATACAAACATTTGAATTTGTTTCGCCCCCTCTGACTTATTCGCCACCTCTTTCGGCGTACACAGAGTCCGTAGAAGAGTGGGACGCCTACGAGAAACGGTTAAGACGACAGTTCCATGCTTTTGGTTGGCACCTTGTGTCACGCGTTATTCTTGTCGTCGCTGTCGCCTCGTATGTATCAGCTCCTTTGCAAACTCGCGCCCTTGTAGTATCCTTGGCTGCTGCCTTTCAATCAAATGTGCGACCTTTTTGCACAATATTATCGCGAACAGACTCACGTGATAGCTGCCCGTGTTGAGTTTTATCGCTGCAGAAAGCAGCCACAGTAGTCCTATAGGGCATGGGCAGCGGATTCAAGGTATAAGCCGTCGTTGTTATTTTGTTACTGATGTGCATGAAGAATCGTATGCCGATCAAATCTGATTATTTGGCTCGCACCCGATAACGAGGTTCGATATCCTGTGCGAAATTCCTTCTCTTTCCGAGTTCCTTAATATCGTTCAGTCTTTCGAGGTCTCGTAGGCGGCGGGCAACGAAATTCAGGCTTGGTGCTAGGTGGCGGACATTCAGCCCCCTTCTTCTTTCCCTTTACAAAACAAATCGCAAAGGGATGATGTGGTCGCGGCAGTCCGTGCACAGCCGAGATGCCAGGCCGAACGGGCCGGCCGCGGCAGATTTGCCGCGCGTACTGGAGCGCCGTGTTGCGGTGCGCGCGGCCGTCCGCCGTCGGGGGTTCGATTCCCCCCTCGGGCATGGGTGTTTGTGTTGTTCTTAGTTTCGTTTACCTTAGGTTAAGTAGTTTGTAAGCTAGGGACTAATAACCGAGCTGATGACTTCCATAGATTTACAAACATTTGAACTTTCTTTTTTTTTTCTAACGGGCCGTTTGATGGCGGCGGTAACTCGGGCCTGGTGGCGTGCTGTCACGCATCCGGTCAGTACTTCCTTCTTGTCCCTCCTGTTTTGTTGATCATGACAGATCTGATTGCCCCAAGCGGTGGACCACTTGTCATCCGTGCCGTAAGTAAGGTCACATTGCTTCTGTTTGTACCTCCAAACACCAAGATTCTGACAACATGAATCCAGAATGAAACTTTCACTCTGCAGCGGAGTGTGCGCTGATATGAAACTTCCTGGCAGATTAAAATTGTGTGCTAGGAGTGCTAGGCTTGCATGGTTCGCAGGAGAGCTTCTGTGAAGTTTGGAAAGTAGGAGGCGAGGTACTGGCGGAAGTATAGTCGTGATGCGGCATCGTGAGTCGTGTCGGGATAGCACTGTCGGTAGTGCGGCTGCCCGAGAAAGACAAAGGTCCCAGGTTCGAGTCCCGGTTCCGGCACACAATTTTAATCTGCTAGGTAGTTTGACAACATGGATGTCAGCGTTTTCTTTTGCGCTCAATAAGCTCCTTATTGACATCACGGTTTTTCGCAAAAGTTTGCGTATGCAAGTGGACACAGGTGCGGCCGTTACCTTATTCAACTCAAAGACGTATTTGGATCTGGGTTCTCCCTCTCTTCAAATGTTTGTTAAGCTTATGAGACTTAACTGTGAGTTCATCAGTCCGTAAACTTACAAACTATTTATAAAGTAACTTATACTAAAGACAGCACAAACATCCATGCTCAAGGGAGGATTCGAACCCCTGAAAGGGAACGGCCTTCGTGCATCGGAGTCTCCCTCTCTTTTTCCGGTGTCATGGGAACTGGTCATTTACAATAAACAAATTATCCCGATTCTGGGACAGTTCTGTTACCTACAAATCTGTCACTCGTAGGCTCAATTTTTTTTGTTATAAACAATGCCCACATGGACAACTTGTTTGGTCTTGACGGCTTTCGGGTTTTTTGTTTCATTTTTTCTGACGAAGTCAACATTATGCGTTATCCGCAACTAGACTCTTTACGCACCGAATTTTCTGCGTTGCTTTCGGCGGGGTTGGACTATGATAATAATTTCCAAGCCCACATCACAATGAAGCCCTCGGCCAGCCCCTGTTTTTTCCGCGCTAGGCCGGTTTGGATTGCACTCTGTGTTTAAGTCAAAGTGGAGTTGGACCGCTTGGAGCAAACCGGGGTGGTAAAACGAATTCCATCAAATTACTGGGCAAGTCCCATGGTCACTGTAAAAAAACTGTCAGAACGGCTGCGCCTTTGTGGCGATTTCAAACGTACTGTGAACGCTCAATCTATCATCCATACATATTAATTCCCGCGCCCCAACGAGCTTCTTGCAAAATTGGCGGCTGGACAGTACTTGTTCATTATACACCTCTCTGATGCATATTTGCAAGTCCCTCTCGATGCTGACTCTCAGTGTCTCTTGGTCCTTAACACGCCCTTCGGATTGTACTAATATTTGAGGTTGTCATTCGGAGGCATCAGCGCTCCGGCGAATTTTCAGCGCCTCCTCAAATAATTCACAGTGTCAGTGCTCGGATGGATCAATTATCTCGACGATATAGTAGAATGCGGCCCCTCAGCTGTTTTCACAGTACTTCAGGGGTCAGGGGTGATGTGCAATCTGGAGAAATGCCATTTTTTCAGCCTTCTATCACTTTTATTGAGTTTGAGGTTTCTAGTGAGGGCAGATACCCCTTCATCAGAATGTGTCCTCCATGGTGTCTCTCCCTTGGAGGACATTTAATTGTTTTTAGGAAAGGTCGCTTATTATCATAAATCCATACCAGTTGCATTATCTATTGGAAGACCCCTGAATGACTTGCTGCAAAGAGGGACTTCGTTCCATTGGTCATTGGCTTGTGAAAAAGGATTTTGCATGTTAAATGAGTTGCTACAATCAGCGTCCAGCCTTATAATTTATCAACCTGGCCACCTCTTCGTCTTAGGAACGGATGCCTCCCAACAACGGATAAGGGCATTGCTCGCATATAAATATCCAGTCAGATCTGAGCAGCCGATCGCTTTCGCCTCCAAGACGTTCACTCCAGTCCAAACCAGATATTCGCAAATTGCGAAGGAGGCTCTTGCTATTGTCTATACTGTGAATAAGTTTCATGTCTTTCTGTATGGCGTAAAATTTCATTTCATAACTGATCACAAATACTGGTTCCCTCACTACATGACAAAGTCGCTCACCATCTTCAGCATTAGACGCTATAACTGGGTTACACTTCCATCCCACAACCAAACATGCAAACGTGTATGTGCTCTCCCACCTTCTGGCTGGTCCAGAGTCAGATTTTGATCAGGAGGAGTGGCTGTGCTTCCATGTTGACATCGCTGCTGAACAAACAGTGGACGGTTTTCCACAGAGCAGTTCCTCCGCAAGGTGATCTCTTTTGTACAACAGGGCTAGCCCAAGACCCTACTGACATAGGCATCAGACCCCCTCAGACCCTTCTATAGATTTCGACACCGTTTTTCTGATGTTGATCATAGACTTACTAAGTTGTAGATGGCATGCTTCTCCTCGATATTGAGGAGGCCTCTGCTCAGGTCGTCGTTTCATCGACCCTCTGCACAGAGGTTGTCAAGGTGCTCCACGCCGATCATTGGGGGGTATCTCGTGCTAAGGCGTTGGCCCGCCGTCATGTGTTTGTCCAGGTCTGACCAACAACGTATCTCGTATGGTTACCTCTCGTTCGCTCTGGGCACAACATCAAGCTTACCCTTGAGCGATGTTTGCCCAGTGGCCTCAACAATCGCAGGCCTGTGATTGCCTGCACATTGATTTTACCAGCCCCTTCCTTAATGCATATTGGTTACTGGTTATCGATGCCTTCTCTAGGTTTCCGTACGTTCTCCATAGCCTTTTAACCTAGGCTGCGGCCACTGTTGCGGCTCTGTAATGCATTTTCTCGATGGAAGGCCTCCCCACCATGGTGGTGTCAGACAATTCATCTTACACGGGTTTGTCTCCTTCTGAAACGCCCAGGGTATGCGCCATGTCCTCACCCCCTTTCCATCCACAGTCGAATGGGGAGGCTGAAAGATTTGTTCGCATCTTCAAGACTCACAAGGAGACCACATGGGTATCGGATTTTATAATCTTTTGATATTTAAGGCATGTGAAGATCAAAACTCGAATAACAATCAACCAACGGCATTCGACGCACGCTAAAAATTCTCGAGAAAATTGACTCTGAAGTTTTGCAAGTAAGCATAAGTACTAATCATTAAAGCCGTCGACACACGGAACGGATAGCCAACGTTGACATGCCGCTGTCCGAGATTTCTGGCGCCACATCCTGCTTTTTCCCTTTGAGGAGCTATTTTCTCCCGTGAAACTCAAAATAAGTTTTACGATATTTCGGTAACGTACCACGTTAAGTCGGACCAATAAGAAGCAAGGACACTGTCAACGTCGTGTTCCGACCTTTCCTGCTTCAATTCGGTTTATTGTTTACTTCTAGCAACATGGCTATTGCGGGGACTAACAAATGTGTGTTTTAACTGAAGCCACGAAGGAAGAAGAGTCCTTATATAATAAATAGAAAAACAATAGAAATAGCAATCATCGAGAAAACAAGCAATGATAACGTTTCACTGTATGTAAATAGCACTTCCAGACATTGTAGGACACAACATCACCCTGAACACGGCTTGTTTATTGAAGTTCTTGATAAGATGTAGCGTCAGGAGAGCTTTTTTTCGTAATAATGAAGTATAAAACTTGGTGAAATACGGCGCGAGAGACTAGCGAAGTGTAAAAGTGTAGTTACATTTTGCGATGTTCTTTTGTTAACCAATAAAACCGAGGGAGTGGAGTCTGTTTAGAGAAAAAATGTCAATATGCTGTTTCTATTGTTTTTCTATTTAAAATATCCCCACCCACAACCCCTTAATTCCCGCGTTAGACCCGTTAAATTCTTATACTTATTTTTTTCTTGCTTACATTTATATTTGTGTAGTCATTTATTTCATGATGTTATCAACGCCACATAACATTCCCATTGAAATATGAATGTCGGTTATCGCCTTGACGTCATGGGTCAAAGTAGAGCTCCTAAATGCCCAGGCTGAATCGTCCGCCATGTTTTCCCCAACATGGTTGGAATCGCGCTGCATTAACAGCGTAGAAGCTCATGCCCTGTCATCTTTCACAAACGATTTCGCAAAAACTAATTGGTAGAAATATTTAATTTTTCCGCTACCGGTACTTAAATCTTTATATGTCAACATTGTGACGAAATGCTCATCATTTCGTTAATAGTCATAGTTAATAAGGTATTGGCTTCGAAATACGAGACTGCGCTACGTTAGGAAAAGTAAGAAATAGAGGCTGCTACGATATTCCGTTTGGTGCATGTTGCACCATATGTTGCTGCGGATGAAACTTTCCTAATGGATTGAATTTTATTTTCGACTTAGGAGGAGATCTTTACCTTTCACTCAAACCGCTAAATTTTATTTTATTTAGCGCACTCATTTGCGATTGCGTTAAGGCCAGAATGAATCATTGCATATCTCGTACACGATTAGAGATATCAAAATGATACTTTGACAAATGATAAAATGCGAAGATGATAGTATTTTGCAACATGGTTACTACGCAAAACTTCATTAACTGTCGCTTTATTCAAGAAAATATATAGTTGTAGAATGAAAAAGAGTAAAGTTAATGATTTGTTATTTGATTTGCAGGTATTCCTTCGTCACTAACAAATGTTTATTTCTTTGCTTCTTGTCCAATGTGTTTCAGAGTCAAAACGTAATAGTAATCACATTTCCTTCATTTTAACGCCAAACAGTAACAGAACGGAAGTTACTAGATCTAATGAGAATTTTACGTGAGAATACGTGAAAATGACAGCAAGCATCTCTTCATTAGAACTGATTTATTCTCATTTCCTCACATAATAAAGCACCTTGTATTGAGATATTTAGAATATCATTTTCCTATAACTGAAAAATTGAAACATATTACATAGAAACACAGCACTTTTGTAGTTTGCAAGTATTAAATTTAATGGGTTAAAAGAAGTCAGTACCAATATCTTCAAGTATGAGTGTTATGCAGTAACAACATGTACCTAGTTCTTAGGAGCTCTAATACGGAAGACGTGTTACTACCTAGACGGGCGGTCGGATCTCAGTGCGTTACATTTAACTGACATTATCTCAAGTTATACATTTCTCACAGAGATGCTGTTTGGAGAGGATGAAAATTTGATGTATTTTGAACATTTCATTCGCTTAATGTGTTCACCTAACTTCAGAAGAAAAAAAGTTCCTCGCATGTCGAAAATTCCGTAACATCGACAGGAAGTGAATGTTAGTAGACTGTCAGTATATTTTCTTAACAAATTACAACGGCAAATAAAAACTGAATGGAAATGTAGTGTAGTTCTTAAGGAACACATTGATGAAAGTTCCACGTTGATACAGTGAGTAGTTTGCGAGTGTGAGCGAGTTGAATGAAACGCGTGAGCTCCTCCGGACCGTGGCAATTCCTACAGCTTGGGGAAAAAATGGCGGATACTTCAGCTCGGATTTATAGGAGTCTTAGGTCAAAGGAGACGGGTGGTACGGGTGGTATCGGAAGATCAAATATTGCCTATGAATGGTTCTCCTGCCATTATTTCGCCGCTGAATCCACTTCTGTACCCATAGTTTTCTGCAGGATTATCTCCTCTGGTCTTCGACAATAGCTAATAAGGCCAAACCAGCTAGTTTAGTAGGATCCACTTTAAACTTACTGATCACTGTTGCAGAAACAAAGAAAAACGCATGCAAAATTTAAAAAGACACAGAATCCACAAGACTGGCAATCTTTTACTGAAACTCGCAACCTAGCGCGGACTTCAATGTGAGAAGCCTATAGTAGTTACCACAACGAAATCCTGTCTCGTAATCTTGCAGAAAATCCAAAGAAATTCTGGTCATAATATGTGAAGTACACTAGCGGCAAAACACAAACAATACCTTTACTATGCGATAGCAATGGTAATACTACCGATGACAGTACTGCTAAAACAGAATTACTAAACACAGCTTTCCGAAATTCGTTCACCAAAGAAGACGAAGTGAACACTCCAGTATTCAATCCAGGAACAGCTGCCAGCATGCGAAACTTAGAAGTGGATGTTTCTGGACTAGTAAAACAACTTAAGTCACTAAACAAAAATAAATCTTCCGGGCTGGATTGTATACCAACTAGATTCCTCTCAGAGTATGCTGATGCAATAGTTCCGTACTTAGCTATAATTTACAACTGATCACTCAGCGAAAGATCCGTACCCAAAGACTGGAAAGTTGCCCAAGTTACTCCAATATTCAAGAAAGGCAATAGGAGTGATCCCCAAAATTACAGGCCTATCTCATTGACGTCGATTTGCAGTAGGACTTTGGAACATAATCTTTGTTCGAATATTATGAACTACCTCGAAGAGAACGACCAATGAACCAGTAATCAACACGGATTCAGAAAGTATCACTCTTGCGAAACACAGCTTGCCCTTTATTCACATGAAGTGTTACGTGCCATCGACAAGGGATCTCAAATCAATTCCATATTTCTGGATTTCAGGAAGGCTTTTGACACTGTACCCCACAAGCGGCTTCTTATGAAATTGCGTGCTTATGGAATATCTCCCAAATTGTGCGGTTGGATTTACGATTACCTATCAGAAAGAACACAGTTCGTTGTAATTGACGGTAAGTCATCGAGTAAAACAGAAGTGATATCTGGCGTTCCACAGGGAAGCGTTATTGGTCCCCTACTCTTCCTTGTGTTTATAAACGATTTAGGAGATAATCTGAATAACTCCCTTAGATTGTTCACGGATGATGCTGTCGTTTCGGTTAGTGAAGTCAACAGAGGATCAAAAGCAACTGCAAAGCAATTTAGATAAAATTTCTGCATGGTGCGAAAATTGGCAATTGACACTAAATAAAGAAAAATGTGAAGTAATACACATGACCACTAAAAGAAATACGCTGAACTTCAATTACGCGATAAATCAGTCAAATCTTAAGGTCATAGATTCTACCAAATACCTAGGAGTTATAATTACGAACAACTTTGACTGGAGAGAGCACATAGAAAATATTGTGAGGAAGGCGAACCAAAGGTTACGTTTCATCGACAGCCTTAGTCCGCCACAGAATATTCCAAAATTATTTGAACAGAACTCGTGCATAACACATAAGAATACTAAATCTGTATTTAAACCAGAAAAGCGCCTGCCTGTCTCAACTTTTTTCTTTCTGTTCAGTTTACGAGCTCAGAAGCAAGTAGGTACAGCACTGCTATGATTCAATTTGTCTGGTATGCCTACATCACCTTGCATGCACGGCTGCAACTCAGTGGTGGACTAAGCCTGTCGGAGGCCCTGGGCAGCGGCTACACAAAATGAGGCCCTCCGTCCACTTGGAAATACATGTCTTACAATAAACAGTAACTTTTAAGATTTGGAGCCCTCCCCCCTCTCCAGGATGAGAGGCACTGTACAGTTTAAAAGAAAATATCTTTCGAGATATATTTGAGGCCCCAGAATGAAAGGCCAAGGGCGCTAAAAAAAAAAAAAAACACGTGCTTTCGTGGTATTTGTACCCTCCTCTCCTGACGAGAGACCCGGGGGAACCGCCTTAGTCCGCCCCTGGTAATAGCAGAAAATATATACCCCACAAAAATATACATGCAGTTGATTATGAGAGCGTTCTTCACATAATAATCATAAAAATTTGGTAGATTGAATGTAAAAATTCCGAATACTGTACAGAATCTGAAGGTCAACTACAGATGCATTTTTCTGGGTATTTTATATCTCGTCTGTGTGAGGCTAAATCCCAAGAATTCCTTCCTTTTGTGGCGAAATGAGCAAGTACGAATTATACTAATGCTATTAATGAAACTTCCTGGCAAAGTAACGTCATTTTAAGCTTCAAGAGTATTTCGTTTCAGCATTCTCACCACTGAAAATTAGAAATTATTCTCCAGTATGTATTATTGGCGTAGATAAGTCATTTCACGTGTCTGTATCGAATTGTTTAACACAATACTAAATAAAATGTCATTTTTATTAGAAAATTGTTCACATTCTGCTATGAAATTTCCAGATTACAGAAAATGTAGCATTGAAATAGAAATAGGTAAAATAATTAGTTGATAAGGAGCCTTGAAGATTGGATCTTGCATTTGACAACCTATGACTCTCTGCATTACACCACTGTAACACTATGGTTTAGAAATCTATAGAATATATTCATACTCCGTGTCTTCCGATAATCCAAAAAAAAAAAAAAAATGTTCAAATGTTTGTTAAGCTTATGGGACTTAACTACGGGGTCATCAGTCCCTAAACTTTCAAACTACTTACGAACTAGGACGGCACAAATATCCATGCCCGAGGGGGTATTCGAACCCCCGACCGTAGTGGCCGTGCTGACCGTGACTGGAGTGCCTCAGTCACCTCGGCCACCCGATAATCCCTTATGTTCACGTTTATTGAAGTAAAATTTATGTTACGTACTGTCTGATCAAACAGCAACCACATAGAGAGTATGTATCAAGTCCGACAACTGCTAAAATACGCTGCAGTTGTTTTCCCATCATGAAGTCATGAACTCATTGTGCCTGACATCTAGTGGAAGCATTGCGTACTTGTGCCGCTTACCAACTGCGACTGCGACCTTCGCGAACCAAGGAAGCTCAGGATTTAACGTCCCATATAATGCTCACCAAAACAAATATTTCACTTGTTAACTATAGCATGTTTCAAACCGGGTTTCGACTTACTTTAAAGTCTGAAGATGACCTTGTAAGCTGAAAACCGGTTAACTAAGTCGAAATGAACTTGTAGAACATACACAAAATTGTACTTTGAAGTCAGTATGATGTTCTACCAAGAACCGACGGAATAAATGCATGAAAATGTCTTCATTTACATTTGCTCTCAGTTTGTTTGGGTTACATATTAACAGTTCTCTGTACTCAATAAAAATTGTACACACGTTATATGGAATTTTTATTGCAATTCGTCTCTAGTATCACCTCCTAATATATTTACATGTCGAGCGATTCTGATTTTGTGTCCAGTGACGACAATTTCGATGAAGTGTTGTTGCGCGGAAATAAAAGGCAAAAGAGTGAAAAGTTTTTTGAATATGTGGTCTCGAAGTATTCAGAAGATGAACTTGTAGAACATGTCTGTGCCAGACACTAACATTGTGGGACAGTGTTATTAAGGAGTCAATAGAGATCAAAATGGCTGACAATATCATTAACCGAGACCCAGGCTACCAGCAAAGTAGAGCCTGGGACACTGCTCTGGAACTAATAAAGAAGCAATGAGGATAGCACCAGTACAACACAGACATAAGCGCTGGAGGCATGGACATTCTGAACGTTCCCCAGGCAGAGCACCAGGAGGACAGGACTGAAGATTCAACGTCCAGGAGCGGACACAATGGGCGCGTACCACAGAGGGAGTGCCAGACAGCTCTCAGAGATGGGTGCAATGGGCGCGGTGCACAGAGAGAGCACCCAAGTTTGCAGCAGACGGAAAACAGAACGTCAGTGCACCAGAACACCTCAGCAAGCGGGCGCAGACCGCAAACAGAACGCCAGACCATGGATGGCATGACCGGAGGCGGGTATGGTGGGCGCAGAACACAGTGGGAACACCTAGTGCCACTACTAACATCAGCACCCCAGAACACCCTAGCGAATGGGCGCGGACCGAAAATTGAACGCCAGACCGCAGATGACACGATCGAAGGCGGGTATGGCTGGCGCGGACCACAGAGGGAGCATCTAAGACCATTACTGACATCAGCGCCCCAAACCACCTCAGCGAGTAGGCGCGGAGCGCAAATGGAACGCCAGACCGCAGATGGCATGATCGGACGCGGGTTTGGCGCGCGTGGATCTCAGAGAGAGCACCCAAGGCCACAGCAGATGGAAAACAGTACATCAATAGTCCATAACAGCTCAGCGAGCGGGCACGGACAGCAAACGGTGCACCATACCACAGATGGAACAATGGGAGGCAGGTCTGACGGGCGCGGACCACAGAGAGAGCACCTACAACCGCCAGTGGAGGCTGAAGGACGCAGACATAAATACTGGACCCGATCCACTCAGAAAGTGAGTTCTGCTGGTGCAACAGTGCGGAGCGGACATAGTGATGGAGAGCTCTGCAGAGTTGTACCACTGGGAAAACCCAGTAGAACGCGCGTGCTATCAAAAGTTGTCGTCTTCGCTTTTTTTGCAGCGACGAGAGCAAATTGTCGTGTCGCGCAGCGTGTTCGACAAAACCAATGGAAGCAGCTACATTGAAGAAGATGCCGAGACCAAATGAGCCAGCACTCCCTCTTCCGTTTTTCATCCATTATCGGGGGGAAAACTGAATGGAGTTGCTCGGTTTAATTGAGTCGAAGGTGAAACAGGAAGTTGTCTTCACAACCGAAGACAATCATGCACTGATACAAGTGTGAGTGCAATGCAAGGACGATTATGAGGCTTTATCTCCTGTACTAGACGAGTACATCGTCCCAGCTCCGGAGAAGGTGCGGCAAGAGAAGCAGCCCAAGAAGAGGACGACGGTCAAGACACTGCTGCGAGGGCTGCCTCGGCTGTGCTCTGAAGAAATGATCCGCACCTGGCTGACACAAGCCGACTTCGGCAACATGTCAGTCAGGTTGCACAACAGGACCAACAAGAGGAAGCTGCCACTCTTCGTTCTCGCTTTCGACACAGCAGGCGATGGGCAGCGGATGACGAAAGGAGCGAATTTTTTGAGCTGCACAGGCTCCTTGGCTTCCAGGTGCAGATAGAGCCACTTCCGGCCGGCCTTAAAACGGCACCACAGTGCTACAAGTGCCAGGAGGAGGGGCATGTAGCGAAGCATTGCTGCATTGCTGCAACCGGAAGAAGTGCGTCAAGTATGCTGGCAAGCACGCTAATCACGCTTGTCCACTTGCGAGCGAGGCGCAGCCGACTTGTGTCTGCTGTCACGGTCCACATGTCGCCAGCTGGCTAGGCTGCCCAGCGTTTCATGACCGCAGAGAGAAGTCGCAGCAGAACTCGTGGCCGACAGCCAAAGATGGGCCAGTGAGGAAACGAAGGAGCATGAGAAGCAGGACAGTCACGTCCGCGCCCACGCCTTCCGAGCAACGAGAGGACCCCCTCCTCGCTACGCGGCCAGTACCCACTGGTGAGAGAGGTGGTGGGGGAAGCAGGCAGTGCAGCGGGGCGTCCGGGCAGTCCGCTCTGGACTTCCGAGAAGAGCATGTCATCATTGAGGCCAGCGGCAGCGGGCACAGCGACATCGACGTGGCGGTGCTACAGGCATGCTCCCGCCCTACAGCAGCGAAACCCTACAGCAGCTGCGTTCTCAGAAGAACTAGCAGGACATGCAGATCAGCACAGATGACACCTCCATGTCAACGGACCAACCGTGCAACAAGACGACACAGACGCCCAAGAAGATTCTACTCGCACATCGTGCAGTACAGGCCAAGACGCCGACGACTGACTTCAGCTGTCAAATGCTGGCGGTCGCGGAAAACGCAGCGTCGCCAAGGAAGGAGAGGACCGAGCCACTATATTTGAAGAGGCCTATGCGGAGAGAGTCGACCTCGAAAGACACCAGTCTTCATACAACGAACAGAAGAGGCGACAAGAAGAGCACAATGATAAACTCCAAGAATGAGCACAAAACCTACAATCTGTGTTCGTCGAGAAGCCCAAAAGGAGGAACCGGCTGACCAGAGGAGCAGGAAACAACCCACGAGAAGCCGAAGAAAGTGGACTCTCTTACAGAAGGCACGAAGAAGAGAAGGAGAAACAAAAGAATGGAAGAAGCAGTATACCTTCCACAAAAAGGTGGTAACACCAGCAAACACCAGCAGCTCTGCCCCAGGTTTCCGTGGTTCCCTGTTGGATGTAAGGTGAATACAGGAGCTGTCCCCATGCCCACAGAATGTTCCCAATTGGGAGAAATTAAGTACCCCCCCCCCCCCCCAAGGACTGGGAAAGAAATTAAAATAAATAAATAAAAATCTCAGAAAGCAGTCTCAGGTCGCACCTGATGAAGGTTACGAGTTACGTAGCTGAAATAAGCCCAATTCACACTGTCCGTCACGTCACGTCACGTCACCGTCCGTCAGAACATTCCGCAGTGTATTTCTAATGGCGGCATTCACACTGTCCGTCACCGGACCGTCACGTCACGTCAACGTCCGTCAAGCTTTCTCGAGAAGAATGTTTTGACGGAACGGCCGTCTGCTAACATCGGAAGTTAACCTATTTTCGTCACGCGAATTACATTTTGCAGTCGACGATTGCACTGCTTATATGCAAATGTGTCTTATTCATCTTTGTGTTGTTGTTGTACCTCGTTTTAGGGGTAAATCTCAAATGTTTCATGACGACTTAAATATTTTGGCAATTGAGTGTCCCCCTAAAATCGAGGTCGGATATCTAAAACCAAAAAATGGTTTATGTTACGTAACATTGTAACAGAAATGACTGAAGCAAACTGTTTATTTGAATAAGATTGTAATTTGATTACGCATTTTTCATTAAATAACACTTTAAATGAAAATGTCAGTTCCAATGAAAGACAAAAATTCAGTTGTTTACGACGGTATTATCAATGTCAACGAGCAAATCGTAATGGTTAAAGTATACAGTCGCTATTTATGCTCTTACAAGTATGGTTTGATGTCTTCATATGTTTATTTTTTCGCTTGAAAATAGATGTCGATGTTTTGAAATGTTGTTTCAGTTCCCAGTAAGTTGGCCAAAAACATACACTGTAAAGTTTTCTTTGGCCGTTAATAACATTTAGCGTTCTTGTTCCCCCTTTCTAGTATTAAACTATGACTTTCTACGTAACAGATCGCCACTTATAACCTCACTTTCAACATCGCGTATTGAGATGGACGAATTGACGTGACGGACACGGACGGACAGTGTGAATACAACTTGACGTGACGGTTCCGTGACGTGACGTTGACGTGACGGACAGTGTGAATTGGCCTATATTGTGCAGAGTAGACACTGACATCCGGCAGAATACCCGACTACCCATCACAAACCCATTGCTTGGCCACCCCAAAATCTGGATCTTACTACATGTGCACTGTGGAGTGAGGGAATTAATAAAGGATATCGTTTGACAAACCCGTTATGATACCAGTGACGACATACAAGATGTCGATGATTAAGATTTCACTCAAGTTGTACCAACAATACTCCGAAAAAGTCACACAGAACCTGGTTATGATGGACGATAATTGGACTTTGTGGCGATCCTGTTCTACTTTTTGCAGCCAATGTATTGAAGAGAGTTATGTTTATTTACTGTCAATACGTAACAGTATTTATGATTTTATAGCAACGTTTTCATGATAAATTTCCAGTACTCACCCGAAATGCGTACAGAGAGCTGTTTTTTGTTATATCAGTATACAATATTGACTCTTTCATAATTTTTCAGAATTTAGTTTGTCATCTAATTACCTCCACACAGGTCTTTCTGATAATTCTGCTCCATTATTATTTGGACAATAGCTGTATGCACATATCTTGTGCGTACACTGGCAGACTGTCAAAATAATAGCGTAAATATCTTTGAAAATCTTCGTATGGCGCGTTTACGTTTGTTATGAACTTGAGCAGAAATTTTGTATGTTTTGTTATTGTATTTAGTGAAACATCTGAGCCAGTGAAGTAATGAGTGATGATACAAATACAACTGTGGGCAGGTATCAGCGTTTGGATATCCATGTTATGTTACAGTTGATTAACTATCGTCGTACTGTTCATTTTCATGTGCAAAATAATATTTTTACATTTGTGTTGGAATGAACAATTAATGTAAAGTCGCTTCAGCGATCAAGAGGTATGTTCATCGTAGTGTGGAAATCAACGAGTCTTAATCTACATATATTTCGTAACGATAGTTAAAAGTACGCTGCCACCAGTTGTCAATATTTGTTGATCAAATAGCCCGCCGTTTAATGCTTAAAATAGCTTGTTTACAGATTTGTCATATATGGTCCACGTATGATTTGAAACCTGCTCCTCAACGTCGACCCAATTTCCCACTCTCTTCTGATGACGAGAAGAGATCTTTTTAGTTATTACCGGGATCAATGTTTGGAAGATAGTCACATAATAAATATTACAGTCTTCATATCAGATAATAGTCAATAGGTGAAGTCATAATATAGCAAATTGTTCACAGTGATTCTCTCCAATTGAACCATCACTCAAGTACCATTTCTACACTAATATAATAAAACCTATCCTGAAGTGTCTTATCGAATGTTAGTTGAGTAAGATGTTCTACAGCTTGTGAAATTATTTAATGCTGTTAATTGTTTATGAGAACCTGTGGTGTTGTGGCAACACCACAAATCTATAATTTACCAACCAGCTGTTAGTCAGGATAAATGGCCACTACCAACATGTGGCCAAAAGCAGTATGGATCACACTGAGGCACTACATGCAACTGAGCATAAAATGCTTGATTTCAACAGCTCCTGTACAACTTGGACCATCTCTTTCATTTCCCCCCTCTCTTTCCCCACCTTTCTGAACTGTATAGTTGGAGTTATCTGTACAGTGGGCCTACATTCTCCAGTCTCAAACTGATCAAGGCCTCAACCTATGGTGATCTAATGTCACCACACCTGACAGTTACCGCTTCCTCAATAACACATCTCTCCCAATTCTTGTTTGGTTAACCACCATCAGTGCTACATATAATTTTCCTCTTCTCTACTCCTTCCACTGGCAGTGTGGTTGTCAGAATGAGTGAGTGTATCTTTTTCCATGAAGGCTGTGGGTGAAAGCAAGGTTTTGTGTGTGAGTGTAACTGTTTTTTTATTTACATGCGTCACTGCAGCTTGATAGTTGCTTTCGTGGTGAGTTGCAGCCTATTTCATTATGTAATTATTGAATCTGTGCTTATGATGTCTAAATATTTAAGCTCTATCACATCATGTGTTGGGGTCAGTTGAAGTCCACAATATGACCCGTCGGCTCCGACCAATGATGTCATATCTGAGTTAAAGACAACAGTTTGTTTACAAGCAGAACATAGTGTATAGATTAAGATTTTGTGTTTAAAAAGTGATCTGTAGCTTCACTCTGATAGTAAGGTATAGGCCAACAGAGAGAGTTTTTTTTTTTTTTCCCTCTCGCAAGTGAGTGCCGAAGGTGCGAATTTTTGGGCTGAGACCTATGATTGATGATACATACTTATGTGGTAATGTGCAATTTACGAGGATAATCACATATTATTTATTACCTACAATACATAGGTATTACAATATTATCCCGTATGTTTATATTTGTTGATAAGTGTTTGGTTTGCTAGTTGGTATATCTATGTAGAGTATCTTGTGAGACTCAGATGTGACGTCATTGGTCAAGGTTGTATTGCTTTCTTAATTATCCCATCTGTTGTGACAATATAGGCCTACATTTTCCGAGTGTATTGATTCTGTTGCCTTCCTATACATATAGCCTAAATTAGAGCATTGTATACATTCAAGTTTAATACCATCAAACAAACAAACAAAAAATACTATGAGGGTCATATGACAAAACCACATTTAGGTTCATTTATAGGACTTGATTCCACCTGTTGACTTTGACCCGTGATATCGGCGTGTTGTTTAGTAGGCACAGTACTTTTGACATGCTAGACTGTAGATGTATTTATGATTTACAAATGTACTTTTATATGTTTTACGGATATGTTGTTGTAAAGGATGTGGTTTGGCAGGAGTCATGAGTACAGCTCAATTTAAAAGTGAAAAAGCAAAGATGGCACTGCGATGCTTGCTTGTTCGAAATGTACCAATAGAACAGTCAGCAACTGTGATATACAACACTTCTTCCAGATTATCAACAAAATTTTAATGAAACCCAACATTTAATTAAAAACACTAATCAGTTAAAACATTGATTATTTACGTCTGGTTATGACTAAAATATATGTTCTTGACATGTTGATGACATCATGGGTGAAAGCAGACAGGTGTAATATCTTCGTACAATTATGCCCACAATTACCCTAAAAAAATTCTTCTGCTATATTTAATTCAATGCACAGTGCCAGAATGTCCTCATAAAAAAATAGCAAATCAGCTGAACAGATTAAATTACAGTACATGCGTATGTGACTGTCATTTTATATATGTAGATGTTGGCAATGGAATGGCGAATGATGCAAGGTGAAGGAATAAGAAATTGCTTTATGCTTTGTAAACAAATCAATGTGGTGGATTTACTGATTTCTCCACAACATAAATTTGTAGAATTTCTTTGGGAATACACATTGCTTCAGATTGTGAATCACAAAATTATATAAAAACCGGTCACTACAAGGAGTTAACATATCATATTATATGAAATGTAAATTGATCACATTTATTCATTAATAGTTTGTATTTCAGGTCATTTGTAGGATTCTACCCGTGCCATTGGTGTGTTGTGTTGTAGGCAAAGTACTTTTGACAAGCTAGACTGTAGATTTCTATTCTGTTGACAAAAACTACTTTAATAATCATTTTGAATATGTCATCATTTTAAAGATGTGGTTAGGCGGGAACATAAGAGTGCAGATTAAATTGTTGAGAGTGAACAAGCAACGATTCCACTGCAATGTTTGCATGTTTGAAATGTACCCATAGTAGGCCGCAACTGTGATATGCAACGTTTGTTCCAAATTACCAGTATATTTTTAGTGAGCACAGTGATTTAATTATAAACACTAATCAATTGAAATATTGGTTCTTTGTATTTGACTACGACTGAAATACGGGTTTTCCGACTTATTGATGATGTCATGGGTCAAAGCAGACCGGTGGAATTGCAACATAAAATTATGCCTTTATTTCTTGTCAATTAAAGTATACTTTTAAGCCAACACTACATTATTAAAACAAACTGTTTCACCCATGTAGTTAACGATTCGTGATGTACTATTTCTTTAATTCCTTCAGCAATTTCTTATCCAATGAAAATGCAATCTATAATTTTTCTACAAATACGTCATGATACTGCAATATGTTTATTGTAGAATCTGTGTCCACCATACTGGTTTGTTTACAAACTGTGAAGCTATTTGTTATCCATCGAGTGAGGTGGCGCAGTGGTAACGCACTGGACTCACATTCGGGGGGAATGTGGTTCAACTCCACCTCCGGCCATTCAGATATAGGTTTTCCGCGATTTCTCTAAATCATTCCAGGCAAATGCTGGAATGGTTCTTTTATAATAGGGCACAGTCGATGTTCTTCCATATCCTTACCCAAACAGTCCGAGCGTCGGCTCTGTCTCTAATGAATACGCTGTCAACGGGGCAGTAAACACTAAGCTTCCTTCATTTTTATTTTTTTTTATTTTTTTTTTTTTTCTTAACCTCTCATTATTCATTGTGCTGTTGCCAACATCTACACATCAAGTGCTGGTTGTGTATGGATGAACTGCAGTTTAACAATTGTATGTACCAATACTGACTGTTTTTGGCAAAACTGAAGGACGTGATTCCTCCCGTCTACCCATGACATTATCAACATGGAGAAAATGACATATATCACTTGTAGCCAATATGGCGAACAAAATAATCACAAAAAAACCACACATTAAACACCCTAAAATTGACATAAAAGAAACTATGTGTATGGAAATAAGCGACTGGAGCTATGAGAATATCATGTACATTGAAGGAAATGGCATTGCGACCGATGTATATCGAACGTTTCACTCTCACTTTGCTACCAATGATGGAGAACTGACATGGCGGAACAGATGATTTATATAGCTAATTACGATGTTGTTTTTTGACGTGATGATTTTATGAAATTTTGGATTATCTGAAGAGTGGGATATCACCCCTTTGATCTGTGACATTGGCATGTTGTCTTGTATGTGCATATTTGTAGGTGGCCTGAGTAATTATGTTGTGACTGAGTAGAAGACGATGGTATGTCATGGATGGTATATTCTATTGTAATATGTAATTTATGAGGATAACCACAGTTTATTTATTATCTACAATACATAAGTGTTAAACTATTAACCCGTATAAGTGTTCTCCGACATTGTGATTACATCATGGATTAAAGCTGACGGGTGGTATCCCTGTCTTCATTTATGCCAATATTTTTTTAATTTCCAAAAATGCTTGCAATCGACAAACCTCGGACTGAAATGACGTATATCTAACGAACAACTGTAAATCGATTGTGTGTTTCTTAACCAGAGAGTCGGGCTCTACGCACATTTATGTACAAAGAAACTTCTTTTTTAACCTAACTTTCACTTTAAAAAATGAGATCTGTAGTGTAGCCTTAAGAAGGTTAGCTGTAGGCCAAACAATTTTTTTTTTTTTTTTTTTTTTTTTTTTTTTTTTTTAAGTATGTGAGAGCGTGTAGTGCTCAATCTCCGATTCAGAAACACTAAATCATTTACAGTTGCACATTCAATATATCCTGTTCTTGGAAATTACTGATATTTCTTTCAGTATTTCAAGTGGCAAGCACATATTGAGTCTGAAAAGTACAAGAAAATATCACAAATTCAATGCAATCAAAAGTATAATTTAGTCCTCTAAATCAACCACTTCGCGTTTGTCATATCGAATGTGGAGCAAGAATCGAACATTCGATATATATCAATTGCAGTGCCGTTTCCTTGGATGTACATGGTTCCTAGGAAATACCAATATTTCTTGTGTCTCTATAGAAGTTTTGGGCAAAACTCTACAAAGTGCTGCCTGTGTTCTTACCTTGAAGTATGTGTTGGTAACGCCTCCCATGAGCGAAGATGGCGGAACAGCTGGTTGTATAGCTAATGGAAGTGTCATATTGAATTGTAGCATAACGTGCCTTACCACAGCTGGGTTTTCTGCTTTCATATTCAGTGGCTTCGTCGACCCAGAACCAAATTGTTGCCTCCCAACTTAACCTCAATCTCTGGCTATGGTACAGTCAGCCTGTCATCGCAACTAGTTTTCAAATTTTGTATTATCTGGCTGCCAATTGACTGCCATACTAGCAGGGGCACTGCCAAAATTTTAGGCTGTGAACAAGATTAGTGCTATGGATGGCCCGTAATAAAGTTTAGCCATTTTTTTGATTGGAATAAGTTGGTGTTAATGGTTCGATTGTGAGTTGATGAAGGAAACAAATGGGAATCAGAATCTTAAATGTAGTGGACTTATTCCAGGTCAAATCACCATTTGCCTCCCACTTAACCCTCTTCAAATTTCATGAAATTTCTTAGCAAAGCAAGACTAACTGCAGACATGTGCAGAATTTTAGGTTTCAGTAGTTATAAATTAGACCCATGTGTAATGTTATCTGTGTGATGTTGCAAAATGAGACAATTTTGATCCTCTATCAAATCATTTCTAGGTGCCAGATAAGAGTGAAATTTAGAACATTGGACAACTTTTAGTGTAGAATGCAGTGGTATAATAAAAATGTAACACCATGCCTAGCCATTCAGCTGTTAATCCATGCTAAAATTATTGTCAGATTTGGTTGTGACACATTTTGACTGCACTTTTAAGGCCAGGCATTCATCAGTATACATGGAGGATCATCATAATAGGCCATGCTGAAGTGGCATGCTGTAGTTTGAATATGACCAGACATTTGCCAAATGAAATTTGGCCCAAAAAAATTAGCCAGATCAAGATATCTCAATATGTGTCACTCTGAAATTAATTTTTAGTTGTACCATTAGAAGAGCCAAGTTTTATAGTACAACAATAATGTCTATTTACACTGGGATATGAGTTTCTAGAATGGTTGCAGGACTCAAAAGATGAGACAGATTTCTGAGTTAAATTTTACTTATGATGTTGGTGGCCTAGTGTCTTGATGTCGGTAATGAATGAGAATGGTTGGAAATGGGGCAAGTAATGATGGAGCACATTCAGGCAGCCAATCAAAATTCAGCTGGTTCTAATTGTTACATTCAAAAGTAATTAGACCTATAAGAAACAAAAGGACATGAATGAGTTTGTAACACATATCTTCTTTCACCAATTATGATTAATCACGACGTAATTAAATTTTGTGTAGGGCAACAGCAGCATAGAGAGCTAATATTGACTATGATTTGTGACTGTGTGGAAGACTTCCTAAGTAGTAGAACGCAGTATGTTGTTCTCGATGGAGAATGTTCATCAGAGACGAGTGTATTGTCAGGTATGCCCCAGGTGAGTGTGATAGGACTGCTATTATTTTCTATCTATATAAATGATCTGATGGACAGAGTAACTTGTAATTTGCAGCTTTTTGCAGATGGTGCTGTAGTGTATGGGAGATTGTCGTCTTCTAATTGACTGTAATAGCATAAAGGATGACTTATTCAAAATTTCTAGTTGGTGTGAAGAATGGCAGCTAGCCCTAAATGTAGAAAAATTTAAGGTGATGTGCAAGAGTAGGGAAAACAATCCCATAATGTTCGAATACGGCATTAGTAGTGAGCTTCTTGATGCAGTCACATCATTCCAATATCTAGCTGTAAGATTGCAGAACGATATGAAATGGAACAAACATGTAAGAACAGTTGAGAGTAAGGTGGGCAGCCGACTGCGGTTTATTGGGAGAATTTTGGGAAGATGTACTTCATCTGTAAAAGAGAACAAGTATAAAACCCTTATACGACCACATCTTGAGTGTTGCTTAAGTATTTGGGACCCACAGCAGATCAGTTTAAAGGAAGACATAGAGGCAGTTCAAAGGTGAGCAGATATGTCTGTTACCGGTAGGTTCGACCAATGTACGAGTGTCATGGAAATGCTCCGGGAACTCAAATGGGGATCACTGGAGGAAAGACGAGATGTTCTTTTTGAGAAATTCTGTTGAGGAAATTTAGACGGCTGGAATTTGAAGCTAAGTGTAGAACAATTTTTCTGCCGCTTACTTAATTATCACAAAGACAAGCTAAGAGAAATTAGGACTTGTACGGAGGCATATATAGGCATTATTTTTTTCCTTGTTCTATTTGGGAGTGGAATAGGAAAGGAAATGCCTAGTAGTGGTACAGTGTACACTCCACCATGCACTTTACAGTGGATTGCGGAGTATTATGTAGATGTAGATGAAATGTGCCCTTTATAATGATAATTAATTTACTGGCCAGATTGAAGTGCATTTATGAAGCTGTCAACAATAGAGCAGGAACAACATTAATTATTTACTTCACGGCCGACAGAATGGATTATGCTCATCTTTATGTGACTTAGTATATTCTTATGAGAGAGGGAATTAATCCTTTGTGTTGACATTGAATTAAAAGATTAATGCTATTCCTGCTCTATGGTTGACAAGTTCCAGTCGGTAGGTTAATTATCATTGTAAAGTGACATTTATTGTCAGCATTGGCTCCCGTGCCATATTGCAGCAAAACAAGACAATAAATGTCAAACAAAAATTGTATTAATTTATTCTGGGTAAGAAACCAGCAGATATCATTAGATACTGCATCTTATGATTGACTTATGACATCACATAATTCCTGTCATTTTTCTCAGCTGCCAATATCTGCAAGTTAAATTAAATTTGACCAATTTCTGCGATATTAAGACAAACAACATTTCTGTGCCAAGTACACCAATCACTGTGATGTTGACTTTTACTGACTACCCCAGTTGAAGCAGGACACTCCCCGTGGCATAAAAGGAGATATTAACTCTTATGTGTTTGATACATATACTCAGAACTGTATGTAACACCTTTCCATGAAGCTTGGAGCTCCTCTTGATTGCCATCAGATTGTTGAGGGTTTTGGTAGACTGTAATTGCATATTCCAGTTGTTTTGAAATTTCAGGATGCAGTTGAAATTTCCCCCAGGGATTCACATCTAGTGAGTATTGGTTGGTCCCACATGGACTGAAGCTGGGTCTGGCATTGCTTCCACTTACTTATGCCAGACTCCTCTCTTTTATCTTTTCTATCTGGGAACCCTTTGCCTTCTCTTGTTCTTTTCCGACCCTGATGCTTTAGGTTTTAGGGTTTGAATGTCTTTCATTTTTCAACTTCCTCCTCTAAAACTGATAGTGTACAGCCTGGAAGCTGGAAGAGGACGGTGTGATAAAGTCTCAATGATGGGAAGGGTGGATCACCGAAAACAAAATCCAGAAAGGCAATTACAGCGGAGAAGGAGACCATCAGTATGGCGCACTTGCCAGATAAGTCAGAAAGAAAAGTAGCGCCTGTTTTCCAGAGGAGTGGCTACAAAAGCAATCTGTTCTCTATGTCAGGGGCAGCCTAAGTCCAGGCTGGCAGTAGCTTCTAAAATGCTTGGTGACGGACTTTGTGACAAGCCGGTTGTAAAAATCAAAGTCACACCCTTATGGATATGATGCCCAAAGATTCAGTACCAGGGTCAGGGTGTTCCCCAAAAGTGATGTGCACTGTCAGGGCTCAGTCAGTGTTGCAAGTGTGCAAGGGTTACCGTTGCAAGGGCAGTAATGGTTAAACAAGTAAGCCTTCACATTCTGTCTTGCATCACTAAATGTCAGGAGTATGACCGGATGAATTGTGAACTAGCTAAGGCACATGAAAAGAGGCACATCGGCATCTGTACAGTGTAGGAGACTCCATGGAGTGGCCGAAAGTCATATTGTAGTGTTTTTTTATAACTCGCACACAAGATAGGTAATGTGTGTGTGTGTGTGTGTGTGTGTGTGTGTGTGTGTGTTACCGCGCTTGTTATATGGCTTATTTGCCAATCACTATGTGGGCTCTTTGTTTAGAAACATCTGCAGCTGAAATTCCATTCATGTTGTCCTAAATCTTCCCTATGAAATATTTACTGCGCCATGAGGTGCAGCTAGTCTGTCCCTCTTTCAGTCAGACAATTTCTCACGTAAAGTTTCGGAATTCGTAAGTCCACAGACTGTCTTCAGCATGAGAAGAAAAGAGAGAGAAAAACCGAGCATTTACTGCGCAATGAATTTCCATTACATGTCAACTTTAAAATACATACAGTCACTAGAGGACATGCTGGGGATACTGCTGAACCTCAGTTGTCAGGTTTTCCTGGGCATGCAGGCCTCTGTATAATCAGACTTTCAGATCTCTAGCTTTGACATTTGCTCTTCCACTTCCCATCAAGACAGGTGTACAACTGGGAGGTCAACACCAATTGAAAAAGAGGGCTTGGGTTTCTAGTCCTCCAGAGGGAAGAGTTAATAACCAAATTTTGAATTACAGTAACAGAACACATGCTATCAACCAGGATGTGCTTTTGGCCATTAAACGGAAAGAGGGCTGTTTTGAGAATGTGTCACTATCTTGTATCCACTAAAAGTTTAGAAGGTATTGCTGGTTCTTTAAAATCTGTCAAGTGCTTGTATAATGAGACACTGTGCACAGAAACTTTTAGTTCCCATCAAGTAGTGAACCCTCAAAAAGCAACATGACTTGCGCAATATCACATAGAAACTGAGCTGCATAATACACTAAATTATAGCAAAGGTGTAGTCACATGAGGGATCATTTAGATATCACCAGAGAAGAACTTAAAGCTGAGTGGGCTCAGGATGGTATAGTTGATGTACAAAATGTAATGAATTAGGAAAATCTGAGTCTTTCAACCTTACATTCAATAGCCCATAACTCCCATACATGTTAAAGCAGTATTCCTTCAATTTAAACACAGGGACTGCCAGCCTTTGGGACACAGGTGGGCAGTGGAGATGCCACCTGTGGCATATGTGGTCAGGTTACTCATCACCTATAAAATGTATAAACTGTTCTTGAAACTACCATGTGTGGAGTTGGTATTGCAGCATGTATCTTGATGAGCTCAAGATACAAGAAAAGAAAACAACAAGTGGATCCGTATGCTGAGGCCAAGAAGACCTTTAAGGCAATGTAACCTCCCACATTCACTATCTCCTTTGCTACAATATTTAAGAAACCAACTAAAAAAAACTATGTCTCTATACAAGCTAAGGTTATTAGTGCCAGCACCAACATCTAGTGCACCTATCAGGCTACAGTTGTTTCAGTGCCTGAAGATGCCTCGCCCTTCTCCAAACACCAGAAAGAGCTTACGTTGCTGACATTACAGAGTTCTTGGCATCCTCCTAGGCAGACGCCTCTGGTCAGCTCCTTCTACCTTCAATGCCAGAGACTCTTCAAAGGTTGTTACTGTTCATTGACCCAGGGTAGACCCATGTGAATTTTAAATCTACTGACAACCCTGTAGTACGTGGCTATGTTCTCCACAAGAAGAATGACCTCGGCAGACGAAGAGTTAGAGGAGGAGTGGCTATTTTTACTAATACAGCCTATCACGCTCCTCCCTCTCATCACACATATCCAAGTATTTGCAGTGTCCATATAAGTACCAGTATCCTCCCTCTATCTGTTCCCTCATGACGTATTCAGCATATAGTGTACCAGTATGCTCCCTCTATCTGTTCCCTCATGACATGTTCAACATATAGCCCTCAAAGACATTCTTACACAGTTCCCTCACCTGTTCATCCTCTGTGGTGATTTTAACACGCACAATTTGCTTTGGTGCTCTGCGACTACCTGCCCCAAGGGTAGAGCAACTGAAAGGCTTCTCTGTCATCGAGCGCACGTTTACTAAACATTACACAGCCCTCACACTTTTGTACTGCAACAGGGTTGCTCTTGGCCACAAGTCTGTCACTTTGCTCTACAGGCCTTGCCCACAATAATCATTGGGAAGTGGTCAGTGACCTTCAGGGCAGTGATCACTTCCCAAATTGGATCCACCAGCTAGATGGAATGCAGCCTATCAGATAACTGCTATGATGGTTGCTTAGCAGGGCAGATTGCACGCTTTACAGCAAGCTTGCTGTGTTTGAACCTCACATCAGTGTCCAGGAATTTATAGATCACATCACCCAAACAATCCGCCATGCTGCTGATGCGTCCAATTAACAGTCTTCAGGACGACCGATAGTGGAGCTCGTACCATGGTGGAATGAGGAGTGCCATTCTGCCATCAAGACGAGGTGGGCAGATGTCTTCCCATTTTATCTGGTGCTGTTTTTCTCCACACTGTTTTAGATATTGGGTTGGTGGTGCCCTTTCTGGTAACTTTGAACAGGAGAATGGAGCCCCTCAGGATAGTGTTGTTAAGTGTGATCTTGTTTGCTATAGCCATTAACAGTATTATGTCTATAATTAAATGCTGTGTCCGGTGTTCGCTATTTGTGGATGAGCTCCCTATATTTGCTTGTCTTCCAGCCTTGCAATAATTACACATCAGTCCTAGCTCACTCTTTGATGGTTGGATGAATGGGTAGGGAAGACTGGTTTTAAGTTTTCATCTGGTTTTGTTTTCAAATGAGAAGTCTGTGGTTTTTAAACATTCGTGTGCTGTTTTAAATTTACCTGAACTGTGGGTGAGGGTCTCTGTTCTGACTTTTAAAGACATGGTGAGGTTTCTGGGCCTCTAATTCTATTCCAAACTTCCATGGTTGTCACATTTTAAGGACATGAAGACACGGTGCTTCAAAGCATGTCAAATTTTAAAATGTCTTAGGCACTCTTCATAAGGAGCAAACAGAACCTGTTTGTTCCGGTTTCACAGAGCCTTCCTGTGATCTTGCCTTGATTAAAAGTGTATGGTGTATGGGTCTGCAGGGCTGTCTTATTTAAATATGTTGGATGTGGTACACCAAGAAGGATTCAGCTGGCCACTGGGTCATTCAGGACAAGCCCCATACCAAGCCTCTGTGCTGAGACTGCAGAGCTGCCACTATCAGACAATGGCTACTCATGGTGTGCCAGGCATATAAAACACTGTCCATACTTTTCACATCAGCATACCTTACCATTGTTTAGCCTTCATTGGAAAGGCTCCTTTCATAATTGGTGATGAGTGACAAGGCTGTAAGGGGTTCTCACAAGGGATTGCCTTTTAGAAATGGGAGTGGCTAGTTTTAATATTTTACAAAGAGATTCAACCAGGTTTCCTCCTTGGCTTCTCTAGAGGCCCGGACTTGTTTTAGACCTGCATTTTAGTAAAGATGAAACTTCGGATTTTACTTTTCAGTCTGTATTCCTTACTGTTTTAGATAAGTATCATGATTTTACAGTGGTGAACACTGATTGCTCCAAGCAAGGGGACTCCGTTGGCTGTTACATGGCGTTACCCATCCATGTATCAGGGTTCACCTGCCCTAGAATTTTTCTTTTTCTGCAGAGCTACATTTGATCTTGAAGGCACTAGAGCAGATATGTCGTGTACAGGATAAACGATTTCTTCTTTGCTCTGATATCCAGCTGACATGTTGTTGCAGCACATACATGATAAACTATCCTTCCTCCAATGTTGAGGTGTCATTTTGCTGGGTGCTAGCGCATGTGAGAATTGGGGCTAATGGAGAAGCCGATCAGGTTGCCAAAGAGACTTGCAGAGTACCTGAAGTGATAATGTGCCCTTGCAGGATATCACTTCGTTGTTACGGCTGTGGCCTCTTTAGTTGTGGGAGGAGGAATGGCTTGCAGTGACAAATATCAAACTGAGGTTGCTGAAGCCCACTGTACATCCAAGGTGACCCTCCAGCCAGGCTTTCAGGAGGGTTGAAGTAGCCATTACCCACCTCTGAATTGAGCACTGTCCGTTTATCCATGGCTTCTTATTCTGGTGAAAGGAACCCCATGATCTGTGATGCCTGTGGTGTGCAGATTACTATATGCCACATTTTAATTGAGGGTACTTTATATAACGCTGAGTGGGTAGAGGCAAATCTTTGTGTTGATCTGTCCTCTATATTAGGTGATGATATTTATATCACCTCGGCCTGAGGCGGGATTGTTCCCATTCGTGTTCTTTGCTAGGGTGCTATTCCAATATAGGAGAGCCCTGGCAATTTGATACACATTTCACAAGGTACATTGCGGCAGAATTAAAGTATGTGGTGTGGAGGGAGCCGTGCTTTAAGGCTGTCCTTGTAGTTGCTTTTTCTGCAATGCTGTGTCAGTCAAGTCATCTAAAGCACCTACCTAGTAAGCAAGAGGTCCCGGTTTCGAATCCCGGCCACAGCACAAATTTTAATTCAATGCCTATCCTTATGTTTATGATTAGTGTCAACTCTGGACTAAGCTCCTAAGCTGGAGGTTTTAGTGTATTGCAGAGTGGCTGGCTCTCACCCCTTTTTATCCCTGTGGTCAGCCAGCCATGGCCATCTGCTTAGATGTTTTAACTACCCCTCTAACTTTTCCCATAGGGGAATATTCTCACCTTCACCTGTAACATTTTATTTTTGTGTCCTAATTCAGCTTTACACATGTTTGCTGGATTACTCTCTTTTTATTTTCTTTGCTGCTTTTAACATTCCACATCACATTTGTTCGGTTGTTAAAGACCTAGCCATCATGCGTCTAAAACCCCCTATCCCTCCATCCATCCACAGAAACGAAAGATGCATTCCGGGCATTGCTCAATGAGAAGACTGCTAAAATCCTAGCAGAAGATTACTACCTCATTGCTGGTGACCTGAATCGACATGTCAGACAAGGCAAAGAAAACCATGATGCCCATGGATATGGAAAAAAGAATGATTATGGGCAGCAAATCCTAGATTATGCTGAATCTCATGAGCAGATCATCACAAACACTTAGTTCAAAAAGCATGAAACCACCTAATCACATACTTTAGCAACTCAAACAAAACTCAGGTTGACTATGTCCTAGTAAGACGTCATAACCTCAAAGATGTCTTAGACACGAAAGTTGTTCCACATAAAACTGTTGCAGTATGACACTGACCAGTCAGCTGTAAGTTTTGAATGAACCAATGGAGGTCAGGGTACTCGGCAAGAAACAAACCATCAAGGATCAAATAGTGGCACTTCGAGGAGCAGGAGGAGGTTAACATTAATACAGGCATTATAGTACCAGCAATTACTACAGTTAAAAACAGCTGGACTTAACTAAACCTATCTGCTAATGAAGCTGCACTCTCTATTCTCAGAATGAAATGAAACCAGGATGCTGAAGGATCAACAAAGATATGTGGCTTTGGAATGATGGTGTTAAAAATGCCATATGCAACAAGAAAAAATAGTACCTTGAGTTTCTTGAAGATGAAACACTGTCCTATTGGAAAGCCTACAGAGAAGCCTGTACACAGGTGAAAAAGGCCTTTGTAGTTACAAAACAGACAAGTATTCAGATCTCTATGCAGAACTTGATGCACATGGTGGAGAACTTGACAGTTATGGACTCAAATCGAAGCACCAAAACTTGTAGGACACACTTTTAAGGCATTCACAATGAAATGGTCATCAGACTCTGTTGTCAACAGCGAGACAAATTGGTCTGATGATGGTCTCAGAAGAGATTGAAACCAGTCACCCTATCAAATAAATTGTTAAAAACTTTTGTGAATTTGAATGTTATTCTCATTTTTAAAACATAGACCAGTTAGCTGCATTTCCAAAAGGAAACTATGTTTTCCAAACTTATTAACAATGAAATGGGTGAGCTGTTGGTTGACCAAATAAAGCAAGGGAGTGTTAGAGGAGTTACTTTGAAACAGTATTGACTGAGGCATTTCCCTATCCCCCAATACCAACCAGGTCAGCTGTTGAAGGACCAGTCAATGAAATTAAATTTTCCGAGTTAAGGTTGTCGTGAAGGAAATGAAGAGTGGGAAAGCCACTGGCCTTGATGACCTAACAGCAGAATTTTGTTACTCTCAATAATGGAATGCAGCAGGCCAACTAACAGATCGTTTCAGGCAGATCATCAGCAAAGCACCACTGTATCAGTCTTCAAAAGAAAAGGAAGCCCTGCTGAGTGCTCAATTTCTGTCCAATCAGATTGTTAAGCCATGCAATGAATTCATCACTTTTTCCCGGCACTTCATGTTAAAGCAATTTTTGTTAGGTTATTTTCATTTTCATATAACTTTCGAAGCTACTTATTGAATAGTGTTCTTCAGGTGTTTCCATCTGTTTTAAATAACTTCTTGTTCCCTTTTGTCTAATATAGTATTTGTTAGGTTACTTTCCATATTTTTCTAAAGTTTTCTTTTGTATTTTTTTTCTGACACCTTTCTTAAATTATACCTAGTACTTTCGATTCTATTTCTATTTTTGTTCCTTTTTGGTTTTATTTTAATTTCTTATGTCGATACGCATGGTTTGTGTTGCCATCTGCAACTCTGAAGGTTCTAACATCTTCAATACTGTTTTGGAATATTTTCTGCACAGCTTCATGGTCAATCCTATTCACTACTTTTCCATCTGGTGATATCCACATTCTTAAATTGCATTTGTGTTGAAATTTTGTGCTGCTTAACAAGAGATCATTTGTCATTGCAAAGTTTATATGAAGAACCCCATAATCTGAACTTTCTTCATTTAAACTGAAATTGCCAATGGCTGGTTTATAAATTTCTTGCTTATCTGCTTTGGCATTAAAATCTCCTAACACTGCTTTTACATTGTGCCTGCTTATTGAGTTGTTTGCATGTTCCAGTTGACTGGAAAATTCTTCTTTCATATCATCATCCTTCTGTGGGTGCATGTGCATTAAGAAATGTAATGTCTAACCACTGAGTCTGAATTGTGGTGTATGATATATGATTATTTGCATTATCAAATTCCTTTATTGAGTGATTTATTGCTTTATGAACGAAGAATTCAGTTTCAAATTCATGGTGCTGACAGCACTCTCTGTACATTACTCTGCTGTCTCTTATTTTCAGGCAACTTGTTCCTTGCCATCTTACTTCTTGGGTAGCTACTAGATGTAACATATATTTTTGTAGTTCTTTTACTAGTATTTGGGCACTTCCAGGCTTCTGATATTCCAAGAAACAAAATAGAAATCCTTATAACTTTGCTAATTTTTGTTCCAATATATTCTATCCTGTCTTTGAGGCATGCGTTGAGTACCTTTACCAGTCAACATTTTTACATGAGTGGCTTGGTAGCCCTCTGCACAACCTCCAACCTGGAGGACCCAGAGTCTTGACTTTGGGGTACTCTGCCCCTAAGAGAGTTGCCTTCACCACAGCTTGAAGAGCCTCTCCTGCCTGTGCTAGTTCCGGTTCTGGGCCATGGCTGTGTTGCGCCAACAGTCTACTACACCATAAGCTCTGTGCATGCTTCAACATCCATCATTCGGCGCAACGGTGGAACATTGTACATTTCAGAGCCCGGGGATCTTGGCTTAATCGCCCAGGTTGTGAGGACGGTACAAACCTTTCCAAAAAGAAAACCTCAATCTCAAGGTGTGCTACATGCCGAGGAGATATATGGCTGTTGAGGTTGAACAGTTGTTAGCGAGCAACCTCTGAGGAACCTGCCGCACCTCAGTTGTATAAGGCTTACTTAGGCAAGCGGGGCTCTGCCTGAGTGGACCTTTAGATTCCTAGCTACTCGTGGGAACACCATGAAAAGAGTACGAAATGTTGGCGGATGTTTAACCGTCTCTCTAAGTGTGGTAGAGGTGATTTCAGTGCCACACAATATGACCCCCAAACATTACCTTCCCTGTTCACACCGTGGGAAGAATGTAGGGCTAAAAACCAAGGTGAGGCTTATGCCCCTAAGTATTTGGTGTGCACTCGTACAGATGAGGAATCTCTCGTGTCAACGAAGCCAATGTTCTTTGTGGAACATTTGGAGGATTAGTACGGAGAGGTGGAGGGCATGTCGAAAATGAGATCTGGGTTGGTTCTAATAACAATGTCATCCCCAGCGCAGGCACAGGCTTTGCTAGCCTGTGACAAACTGGGTGATGTTTTCTTTTCCATCAGGCCCCATAAGAGCTTATATGGTCCAGGGTATCATTTTCCACAAGGATCTTGCTGCAATTGGATGACGAATTGTGATCTAACTTGGAGGGGCGAGGTGTGCGTTTCATCCGGAGCATCTATAGGTGTCCGAAGGACAACAGGGTTGCCACTGGTGCCTTCATCTTGGCTTTTGAGGGCGATTCATTGCCTGAAAGAGTCAAGGTGATGATCTACCGGTGCAACTTAAAGCCCTACGTTCCTCCCTCTATGTACTGCTTCAAGTGTTGGAGGTTTGGACATAAGTCCTCCCAATGTGATGCCAACCCAACATGTCAGGAGTGCGGGTGTGCATCCCATCCGAACACCCCTTGTAACCTGCCTCCAGTCTACATCAGTTGCAACCAGCAGCATCCTTCTTGTTTGCCCAACTGCTCTGTTCTCCACAAAGAATGAAAGATCATGGAGTACAAGATCCTGGACCAGCTGACATACCCAGAGGCTAGGCGTAAATACATGAAGCTCCAGCCAGTGAACATGACGACTCCATATACTACTGTTGCTTCGTCATCGATTCCTCTGCAACCAGACCTCAAAATGGACCACCAAGGCCTATGGGCCCCAAGACCCGATCTACTGCACCTGCCCCGTTGACAGTTGGGGGTGCTACTACTTTGGTTCCTCCCACATTCTTCACGTTGGGAGCAACGACCACCCAATCACAGGGGATGTCTGTCCCCACCACACAGCCGGAGAAACAACAGCCTTCTCTGGCTCCTCTTGCCCAAAAGGGATCCCTCAGGACGCTTCTTTCCGAGGCTTCTCTCCGTGGCAAAAAGGGTCCCAGCAAATTGCGGAAGGATCCCCAGTCGCTGATCGAAGAGCCTCCTGCTCTTCGTCAGCTCCTGCAGCCCCTTCTGAGAAGCCCCCACGGCCCTTAACACTGAAGGGCCAGCGAGAGGGCAAGAAAAAGACCAGACAGGAAAAGGATTCTTTGGTGGCTTCCAAGCCACAAACACCAACATCCTCTGATTCAGAGGATGAAGTCAAGATCCTCGCTTTCCCTGAGGATCTCGCACTTACTGATTCACCAGACCGTAAGCTCTCTTCACTTACAGAATCACCAGTATCTATGGTCTTAGATTCTGTAGATCCTGAACAGAAGCCAGCAACTATTCTTATGGAATGATCTATACTTTTATTGCCTTACAGCATGGAGAACAAGTCATTCTCCAGTCGAATTGTGGTAGCTTCTTTAATCACCTGGCTGAGCTGTGACATTTACTGTACCGCTACCCTTTATCTTGTATTGCCCTACAGGAAACATGTTTCCTGCACAACTGATCCTTGCTCTTTGTGGGTATCGGGGCTACTACCACAACTGGTCTGTATATGACAAGGTGTCTTGCATTGTCTGTCTGTATGTCCTGGACACTGTCCCCAGTGCCCCGGTGCCACTCCTCACCGCTCTTGAGGCAGCGGATGTCAGAGTCCAGACAACACAGGAAATAACCATCTGCAGTATATACCTTCCCTCGGATGAGGTCGTATCTCTCGATAACCTTACTGCTCTGGTCTCCCAGCCTACTCCACCGTTCCTCCTTTTTGGGGACTTCAATGCCCACCACCCATTGTGGGGTGGCACACAGACAACAGGCTGTGGTAGGGATGTTGACACATTTCTGGCACACCAAGACCTTTGCGTCCTGAATACTGGCACCCCCACGCATTTTAGGTTGGCACGGGGCACTTATTCAGCCATCGACCTCTCTGTCTGGAGTCCAATCCTTCAACCACACTTAGGTTGGCGGGTGCATGACGACGTGTGTGGCAGTGACCTCTTTCCCATCTTTGTGTCGCTCCTGCAGTACCAGCCTGCAGACCGCTCGCCACGTTGGTGCCTTCGTAGGGCTGACTGGCCAGTTTATGCCTTGGCTGCTGTAATTGATGTGCCACTGTCGGCTGACATCAATAATGCAGTCCAACAGGTGACTGACAGTATTATCGTAACCGCTGAGCAGCAGTTCCACAAACCACCGGTTCCCCTCGGTGCAAGTCTGTGCCTTGGTGGTCACCGGAGATCTCTGAGGCTATCCGGGAACATCGGCTAGTGCTCCAGCACCACTGGTGCCACCCTTTCATGGAGAACTTGGTAGCCCTTAAACGGCCCCATGCACGTGCTCGACGACTCATACAGCAGAGTAAGCAGGACTTCTGGGAGCTGTACATAGCCACTATGGGCTTCAGCATCTCTCTGACTCGGGTATGGATGCAAGTACGGCACGTCTTTGGATACTGTTCGCCAACAGGAATCCCATTCCTCACCGTCTAGAGTATGCTCTGCACCCTTCCAACGGCTATCGCCAACCACATCATAGATTACTACGCACGTTGCTCCGCGACTGCCACATACAGTGATGACTTCTGCTCCGTCAAAGAGCGGGCTGAGCGGAAACAGTTTTTCTTCCATACTCGTTGCCGGGAACTCTACAAAAACCATTTAGTGAGTGGGAATTCCGAACTGCCCTTGCTGCATGTCCCGATACCACTCCAGGACCAGATAGGATTCACAACCAGTTCCTCCGACACCTTTCACCAGAATTTCAACTCTGAATTCTTGCCCTGTTTAACCATCTATGGGCAGAGGGTTTTTTTTCCGCCGCAATGGCGGGAAAGTACTATCATTCCGGTGTTGAAACCTTGTACGAATCATCTGGTGGCTGACAACTACTGTCCGATCAGCCTCACCCATATTCTCTGCAATCTCTTCGAATGTATGGTGCATCGGCGACTCATGTGGATCCTTGAAGAGCGTGGACTCCTTGCTTCACAACAGGGGGGCTTCCGTCAAGGCCGCTCCGCCATTGACAACCACGTATGGCTGGAGTCAGCAATTCGCACTGCATTCGGTGTGAGCATCTGGTTGCCGTAGTCTTTGATCTCTGCAAGATGTATGATACCACCTAGTGTCACCATATACTGACTACCTTGCATGACTGGGGCTTATGGGGCCCCCTTCCAATTTTTATTCGGAATTTCTTCTCCTGTTGTTCGTTCCGTGTGAGGATTGAGGCCTCTCTTAGCTCCCTCGTATTCAAGAGAATGGTGTCCTACAGGACTCTGTCCTCAGTGTACCTTTGGTTTTAGTGGCCATAAATGGTCTGGCTGCAGTTGTGGGTCATTGGTCTGTTGCCCCTTGTTTGCCAATGATTTCTGCCTGTATTTCAATTCCGTCAGTATCAGTGTAGCTGAACGGCGGATGCCATCCGAAAGGCCCATTCATGGGCCTCTACTCACAGATTTCAGTTCTTCACGCAGAAAACCCGCTTACTGCACTTCTATCGCCACTGGGTAGTTCACCCTGACCCAGAGCTCTACCTGGGTGGTGAACTTCTTCAGGTCAAGGAAACACATCGCTTTCTGGGCATGGTTTTTGATGCGTGGCTGACTTGGGTGCCACACCTATATCGGCTAAGACAGAAGTGTTGGCGGCATTTAAATATTCTGCGATGCCTCGGCCATACTGGTTGTGGAGCAACCCATTCCACCCTCCTGCAGCTTTACAAGGCTCTTATACAGTTGCGGCTTGATTACTGGAGCTTGGTCTATGATACAGCAGCCCCTTCTGCCTTGCGTATCTTAAGCTCCATTCTCCTCACTGGTGTGCGTTTCGCGACAGGGGCTTTTCTCACCAGTCTGGTAACAAGTCTCCTTGGCGAAGCTGGAATTCCCCCTCTGTGTTTCCTCCAGCAACAGTTGTTGGTGTTGTATGTTGCCCGGGTCCATGCTTCACCCCGCCATCCAAACCATGGGCTCCTCTTCCCAACTGCTGCACTCCCTTCCTCATGGCGACGGCCCAGGTTGGGTCTCCTGATTGTGGTCCGTGTCCGTGCTCTTCTCTCATCTCTTGATTTCCTTCCTCTCCCTCCTCCCTTCCACTACTCTAAACGTAAACCACCTTGGACGATTCCTCGCTTGGGGCTTAGGTTGGACTTCTCCCGGGATTCGAAAGCCTCCATGGCACCAATAATTCTCCGTCGCCAGTTCAAGGCACTGATTGACACATTTCATAGCACAAACGTTATTTATACGGATGGTTTGTTGGTCGATGGTCATGCTGGATATGCATGTGGTGACCACATCGAACAGTGATCATTGCCTTCTGGAAGTGGCATCTTCACCGCGAAACTGGTCGGTATTTTGAGAGCTCTTGAACACCTCAGAACTCACCCCAGGGGGTCATTTGTCATCTGCAGCGACTCCATGAGTGGCTTACAGGCCCTCAATGAGTTTCTTCCCGAGCACAATTTGGTACGATCAATCCAAGATGCTGTCTTTGTCCTTGGTGAGTCGGTCTGTTCTGTTGCTTTCGTCTGGACGCCAGGCCACATTGGTGTACCGGGCAATGAATGCGTTGATCAGCTGGCCAAGGAGGCCACCACTTCACGGTCTATGGATATTGGCCTCCTAGAAACAGACCTCCGGTCCCAGTTATACTGCAAGGTCCTTGGGGTTTGGAGTTTTGACTGGGCAGACTCGACCAAACTGAATAAGCTCCGTGTTGTCAAGCCCTGCACCACTGTATGGAACACCTCACTGAGGACTTCTCACAGGGAGTCGGTTGTCCTTTGCCAGCTCCGTATTGGCCGTACTTGGCTGACGCAGGGTCACCTTCAGCATTGTGAGGGCCCTCCTTAGTGTCGATGTGGTGCGCCTCTGACAGTCGCCCACATCTTACTGGAATGCCCCAATTTAGCCGCAAAGCGACAAAATTTTAATATCACTGACACCTTGCAGCTTGCTTTAGCCGACAATGCCTCCATGGTCGATTCTCTTTTAAATTTTATTCATGAGTGTGGATTGTACAAATCCATTTAAAGTTTCTCCTGTGTCTGTCTTTGATCTGTGCTCCACCCGCCTAAGTCTTTTAGCTAGGTGTTTTTAATGTGTATCAGAGTGGCTGGATGTCTTAGCTATATTTTTGTGATCACCCAGCAACAACATTCTTGTAAAGTCTGTCCTTTTATCCATTCTTAATTTTTACTTGTTCTTTTTAAACTTTGACGTGTTAACGCATATACTTAGGGAAGCTTGACATACTGCTTTACCTCTATGATTGGAACAAGGGACTGATAACCGTTGCTGTTTAGTCCCTTCCAAAACCCAAGCAACAAAAATCGCTGCAGTGACTATTGCTTTTCATGGGAAGAAGTAAAAATTATCATTTCTGAGTACACTGTTTTTCTGCTGCTCTAGAGAGTCTCATCAGATATACATCCGTTCCAAGTTGTGTGCTATGATAACTATAGCTATTAGCAACATAAAAAAAGGAATAAAAACCATTTGCCACTGTTTAGTTTTAGTCTCTGGTCTGTAATTCCCCCCCCTCTCCCCCCTCCCCCTCTCTTGTGATCAATTCAGTACATCATCCCATGAAAACAATCTTGAATGTCTCCCCAGTCTCAATTTGCCAGTGTAATCCTTTTTCTTTGAAAATCTGAGAAAATTAGAAGACATGATTGCAATTGATTGAACATTTCAAGTGCAATATTCTCCTATCAGTATGGCTGTGATCGACCAAGGAAAACTTCATTATTCATGCCAGAACAAGGCTCTCACATATAGCACAATACATTAAAACTGTATATTACATAATAGGTACTACATTTGCTGTTAACATGCATTGTTTTAATGTTATGGTTGGCAGTGGGCAGAGATACAACTCATGCTCCAAAGTTATTTATTTACTAATGGTTGATTGAGTGAGTGATTAACAGGATACTCAGTATCCAAGGAATTTCTTGAAAATTGTTGATCACTTCATAATTACAGGTATTCATGAAAACTTCATACTCAAATATGTTTGACACTTCAGTATTCAGTTATGCATATTTGTGAGTATGAAGTCTTGTCTGATACTTTGCAATCAACTTTTTAAAGTGGGTGGTAGTCACAGACAGTTGTCACAATCTCTAAGCTGTTAATATCTGCTCATGTATTTTAGAACTTTAAATGCCATTTCCAGATGCTAGGTTAAATGATTTTAACGCCAAACACACATGAAATATTATTGTATTACTGTATTGTAATATTATTCTCTTGATACTGTGTTATATATAAGAAGGACATCCTTTTCTTGTTGCAGGCACACAGTTTTCAAGGGTTAATCCTTACAGAATTCCACATAAATTGACTGAAAAAATCTCAAACAATCATATTGCAGTTTTGAGGAAAAGGTATTATGTGTAACAAAGTTTATACTTAAGTAGGGCAATGTACAACTAATTTATCACTTTTGCGTGCTGTTTCTTTGTTATTTTTACTAAATAAATCATAGTTATAAGTATTTATTTTATTTGAATGAAGTTAATGGTTAAAAATATGAACTTTGTTGAACTTTCCAGATTTACATAAGAGACAAGATGGACTGCACTCAAATTTTGGATGATTTTGCATTTGATGAGCCTAAAGAGATCAAAGAAGATAAGAAAATACAGGTATTAAATGCCAGTTTATTGGTATTTAACACAGACATCAAAATTCCTACTCTTACTTCAGTGATTTCATTACATCTGCTTTTTTTTATTAACGATCAAAAAATAAATAAATAAATAAAAACTGCTGCTTTGTAAATGTTCAATTATCACTAGCTAAAAATGGTTGAAATTACTGTATAGATGTTTGTCAATAATTGAAAAGGTCTGTTTCCAACAAGAAGATGTTTTCTAGGGAGGAGGTTGACTTTTAAAACCACCTACGCAGTGGTGCAGGTTAGGATCCCAATTGCCACACCCTGCAGATGTTCACGTTGGTGGACCCTCTTTTTCCAATTTGTCACTCAAAATTACGTTCAATCATTCAAATGTTTATGCTTCTTACACCAAGTGAAGCTCATTTGGCATTGACCTGCATGATGTGTTGTTTATGGGCATCTGGTCATCCATGAAATCCACGTTTTCTCACGTCCTGCTTTATCATAATAGTACTTGGAGTGAATCCTCATGCAGTTTGGAATTCCTTTGTGATGGTCTGATGGTAGATGCCTGCCTATTACACTGTATGACTGTCTTCAACTGTTGGCAGTCTGTCATTCGATAGACGAGGTTGACCTGTTCTCTTTCGTGCTGTACGTGTCCCTTCACATTTCCAGTTTACTATCACATCAGAAATAGTGGCCTGGGGGTGTTTAGAAATGTGGAAATCTTGCTTACAGACTTCTGACACAAGTGACATCCTATCACCAAAGTCTGTGATTTCTGTGGAGTGCCCCATTTTGTTCTCTCCTGATGTCTAATGACCACTGAGGTTGCTGAGTAACTGGCAGTAGCTGGCAGCACAGTGTATCTAATGTGAAAAATGTTTGGTTTTTGAGGTGTCAGGATACTTTTGATCACATAGTCTATCTCCAGAGCAGGGGCATAATATGGCGGGTCTGTGGTATCCCTGACCCTATCTCCTTAGCCAGGCTGCTCTTTTACTTTTGCTTTAAGATTTTAATTGCCTACTCTCTCCCATACCCAGTTTTCTGTTCTGAGGGCATATCCTGTTGAATAGCACACCCTTATGCCTAAGGAATCTGGTGGAACATTTGTGGTCTCCTCTTGCAGAGCCCTGGGGATGCCAGCTGTTGATTTATCTCTTCTTACTATGTTGGTTTTGTCATTGAAAGTACAACTGATGCTCAATAGTTTTTTTTATCTTTCTCACCTTTACTGGCCAAATCTCCTGACTACAAAAGAACATGTTTCTAATTGACATGTCCAGTTCTGGATACACCATTATTGGAAGAGGGAACTGATGACCTTGCTCTTTACTGACTTAACAACATGGCGCCTTTCCCTTTGACCAACCAAACAACTTTTGATTGGGTAGGTTATGTTTGTAATGGGGGTTTCTCTGTGCTCCTTTGCAGCTGGTCATTTGTAGTGTAAAAGCATGTGAGGATGTAACATGGGAGGTTTGTGGGCACAGTTAGGAGGGGTAGCCTCTGTCAGTAAGGTCAGGTGATTTTACAAGAGACTTTGGTGTGGAAAGGGTGGGTGCTATTGAAATGGAATAAATATTGCTCAATGTCCAGTGTCCATAGAGAGCTGTTGAAATCAAAGTACTATCCAGTCAGTATATAATTTAATGTACAATTTAAAAGCATTACTTAACTTTGAACAGAAATCCTCTGTTGGTTAGATAACAACAATGAAGTATATCAAACATGATATGCAGTCAATACGGTAAAAACACAATTAAGAAGTATTAACTGGAGGGACAAATGTTTGCTTTGAGTATAATAAAATAACTGTTCACTCTTCCCTCACTATGGGGCTCTGTGGATGGCTACGTGAACACTCAATGGCACTGTCAGTACTGTCTGCCCTCTCTCCCCAGAAGGTGTGGCCATGGATCTAATGTCGTGGCACTAGTTGCTTTGCTGCCAACTTAACGGTGCTGGCATCTTGATCGACGTTTAGTTGTTGATATCCGGGATACACCACCACAACCCTCACCTGCAAAATGACCTGCAGTCGTCGTCTATGGTCTCCAGGAATGATGGCAGGGAGGAGCGTTGCGAGTGGGCATAACTGAAGAGGCTGGTGCCATAGCTGAGGTGGGCGACCTCCAGCCTACATTCCCACATACACTACAAGGGATGATGGGGAACCTGTTCAAGAAAGGATATACACCCTCTGCAGGAAGGACATCTGTCGACGACGGAGTGGATAGCAGCTGCGATGTCGACAATGGTCATGCCGACAGTGAGACATCCGTGGGTGCCAGAGGAGCAGTTCACGGAGGAGTCATCATGGAAAGTGCCAGCTTTTGAAGCTGGAGGCTGCGACTCACCCAGAGTTGTTGCTGCGGCCCGAAGAGCAGCTGGTGCTGCAAGTGTGTGTGCCAGCAGCTGGTAGCTGCCTGGGGTGTCACCCGCAGTCGGGCAGCAGCCATAGTGTCTCATGGGTGGGACTGAATATGTTGTCTCAGAATCTGTGGGCAAGAAAGCAGGGGCAGAATCTGCAGTGCCCACATACTGGCGGCAGCACATTTGATTTTGATGGCAAACAAGAATCAAACATGCGGTACTGCACTGTACCAGCAGTAGTGATGATGACGCCCAGCAACCAATGTTAGGAAGAGTTATAGACTTCAAAATAAACTTTTGTCATCCCCTGAAAATTCTGGATGTGGAGATGGCAGAAAAAGAAATAGAGAAAGGAGAGGTAATGCTGACTTGTGAGGACGACCATGGAGGTGCTCAGCAGGAGATTTGTCATCAGAAAGCAAAGTTCTATATGTGTTTGTGTCTTTAAGGTGTGCATAAACCGTTCGGCTTTTCCCTTACTTTGGGGAGGAAAAGGTGCCATTGTAATGTATTGCACTCCATTAGAAGAACAAAAGGTCTTAAATTCAGCAGAGGTCAGCTGAGGACCCTTATCAGAAACAATCGTGGATGGGAGACCTTCCAAACAAAAAGTTGATTCTAAAGCTTTAATGGTGCTAGCCGTTGTTGTGGAACACATAGGAATGCGGAAAAGATAATGGCTGTTGACGGCACTCGGCCAACAAACATTCTAGAATAACCCACAAAAATCAATATGGCTGTGTTCCTAAGGACAGTAAGCCTTTGACCAAGAGATAAATTCTTTCCAAGGAGACGTGGCATGTTCTTGAACAAGTGCGACAATGCACAGTAAGTTCTTCAATCTGTTTGTCCAAGCTGAACAAGTACAATGCCTATGCGATAGTTGCTTTGTACAAACCATACCCCAATGACCATGATGGAGCATGCACAGAACTATGGCATGGCATTCTTTAGGAACAACCGTTTGGATCATTACGTGTAAAATCAACACACCTATTTTACCTCACCATTTTAGATTTTGCTAAAATTAAATATACAGTAGAACCTCATTTTTACACTTTTCAGGGGACTTCAGTGAAATGGTGTAAAATGCAGAAAACTGTAAAATGCAGGAAACTGTAAAATGCAGGAAATAATGTTTTAAATGTTAAAATATGCTTACTGGATCAGCCTTGCATTTTCGTAGTTTATGTGTGTGATATATGTACATAATAGGCATCTAAATACTCGCCAGGGAGTTGATTATACAATAAAGGTTATCCAAATTTTTACTATTTTAAGTGCTAGGCAAAACTGGTAAGTTCATGGGAAGTAGAAATTTTTGACGTAATTTCATTCATTATAATCGAGGACGCCGCTATTTTAAGCGCCAGGCAGAACTGGTAATTTTATGGGAAGTAGAAATTTTTTACGTAATTTCATTCATTATAATCGGGGACGTCACTGCTGGACTATAACACATCTTCAAAATTACCTGAACCGCTTCGATAGGTATCGTTTGGACGCCGCTGCCAGGCTATGTAACATCTTCAAAATTACTGCCTTTTACCGGAATTAATTATTTACATAGTAAAACTCCTAGAGTTCCGTTCTTTTTGTATTTTTTGATGTTTCACACGACAATATTCAAGAATTTATTCGCGTTATTGAGTACAAACATATGCATAAGTAATTTTGTGACGTTCGCATAGGATCGGCATCTCTCACTATTATCGCTTTTTTGTGGTTGTGGGTATTATGATACCCAACTTTGACAGATAAATTTCTTTATTAATCAGAAATATGTATCACAAAAACAACGCAACTATTTATCCTCACTTCAACAAAGCAACTGGTTCTGATTGATTGAGTACACGTCAGCCGCTCTGGCAAAGAAGCTAGCAGAAAGACAAACTACACCGCCACAAATCAGCGTTATTCTCTTGTTAACAAACCGTTCTGTTTGTCTGAGGACATGCCAGACGCTCTGCCAAAGAAGCTGGTGAAAAGAAGAACTACATTGCCTCAAATCGGCGCGTCTTTAAGTCAATAACGAAACGTGAAATATACGTTTGAAAAAACGCAAAGTGTCAAGAAACTCGACTGCGAATAATTTTTAAGCGCTATACTTTAAGGGGAAAGCCATGCTAGTGTCAATTTATGTACATTACATAATTTTTCTTCATGAACATGCTTTCAAAAAGTGTAAAACGCGGGAAAAGTGTAAATATGTTAATGCAAAAATGAGAGCGAATTAACATTGTAAACATAGGAAATTTGACGGGACCAAAAAAAAAAAAAAAAAAAAAAAAATGGTGTAAATGGTGGGAAAACGTAAAAACAGAGAATGTAAAAACCAGGTTTTACAGTACTTATAGTGTGTGCTGAGACTAAGAAAAATACCAAATTTCAATTTTTTATCTCAAACCATTCTTGAAATATGTCTAAGTAAACTTTTCAAAAACCAACCAAAAATGAGTGAATGGACTTTTTTTAAATTGCCTTAGGAGCTGCTGTAATTGAGCTAGAGAGCTGGAAAAGGTGTCATTTTGCAGCATTTTTCATGCTCTCTCCTAGGATATACAACAAAACATATCTTCTAATTAATAACCTTTTTCAACATAGTAATTAATATTTTAATGTAATATTTTTACAAAAAGTACATAATTGAAAATTTTCAAAATATTTCCATAACTACTTCATACTGTTGTAAATTACATGGTAAAATATAAATGTGAGATGATAATGGGTTCATTGTTAAATTAATATTCCGGACTCTTGTTTTTCACTAACAGCCCTAGTTCATAAGTATTATTAATAACAAAACTTCACCTTATTAAAACAAAACTAATCATAATATTTTATAATTAATTTGATTGCGTATTTTAACTTTATGCAACTTAACTGATAAAAGTAATTTTGAGCATTTAACAACAAATTGAAATAAAGTATGAAAAAATAAAAGTATTTACATAATTGTTCTGGTACACGGTGTTTTGAATGGAACTACTAAAAAATATAAATTAACCTGAGACAAAAATTAAGTTAAGAGTTGAAAGCAGTTTCCCAATAAATTGCCTTGGAACTTCAAAGATTACATTTTAATAAAGCCGACTGGGTTTGGTTGACATCACTTTCATAAGGAATGTATGTCTTCCCTGTTGGAGTAAGTGGATTTATTTTTGTGAGAACATCCATAACTGACACTCACAGGACATCTGCATGCCCAGGATAGGAGAATGACTTAGCTGGTTCACATGGATGAAGAAAAGTTATTTTCACTTCATCAAGTTCTTCATTTTTTTCTCCTTCTAAAATGTACCCATGGCACCAGTTTATGCCATTTACAGTAGTGACATAGCCTGATACATCTTGTAACTTCACTTTGTCTGGTAATGTAGTTACTTCCCTCTCCCAACTCTGCATTTTGATGTGTTCGGAATGAAAGTGCAAAATTGCTGTGTTCCTTTGATTCTCAATGCCTCTTAAAGCTTACTTATTAAAAAGTGAAGCAGTGTAGTATTCTTGTGATGAATATGCGAAACCAACATTTGTGATATTATCTACTGCCCACTCAAACAGATCTTCTGGGATTTGCATCTGATTTTGGTATGGCCTTTGCAAACTTGTACGAGCTGCCAGTCTCTTAACTGAATCCCCTACTCCATCACAAGGCTCTTTCCCATGTGCTGTGGGTGAATAGTGCTACTCAGCTTTTATGTTGAAGTCTTCCCCATGAAATCAAAGGTTCAGGAAATGTTTCAGTAAAATTTTAAAGTTTGTGTCACCATCTAGTGTCTAGTGTTCGGATGTTGGCAGTGGCCAGAGAAAACATAATCCTATAGAGTGATGGGAATACTTTTTTGTGCCAACCATGAAGTTTATAATTAACGCTGTTCCTGCTCAATGGTCGACAGGTTGTCAATGTATCCTGGTCCACTCAGTAAATTAACTTTTGTCATCTGAAAAATTCATAACGAAACATTTGCAAAAAGAACATGGCTGCTGTACTTCACATGCGGCAGTGGCAGCCAACATCTGAACACAAAACAACACGCCACTACAGGGACTGTAAAATTAAGCCCTGTTTCTTATTTTTGTACTGAGCAGCAGCACCGTCAGAATAATAGTATATCTTTTTTGAAAGCTTTTGAAATTTATTTGTAAGCTTCTTTTGAAAGATGTAAACCAGTCGCATTGTGCTCCAGGCAATCGGAAACAATGACAAAGCTCATGTGCTCAATTTTGTCTTCCTGTTTGTAACAAAAAGGTGATATTTTGATATTTCTAATATTTTTTTACTTACCTTTCAGTATCTTTTAATGAAGTTCCTGTTTGTTAAATGTCGGTTTGGTCCAAATAGGGCTGTTAGTGAAAAACAAGAGTTCGAAATATTTTTTTAACAATGAACCCATTATCATCCCACATTTATATTTTGCCATGTGATTTACAACAATATGAAGTAGTTATGGACATATTTTGAAAATTTTCAATTATGTACTTTTTGTAAAAAAATTAAATTAAAATATTAATTAGTATTTTGAAGAAGGTTATTAATTAGAAGTTATGTTTTGTTGTACATACCTGGAAAGAGCATGAAAAATGCTGCAAAATGACACCTTTTCCAGCTTTCTAGCTCAATTAGAGCAGTTCCTAGGGCAATTTAAAGAAAAGTCCATTCACACATTTTTGGCTGGTTTTTGAAAAGTTTACATGACCATATTTCAGGAATGATTTGAGATAAAAAATTGAAATTTGGTATTTTTCTTAGTTTCAGCACCCCAACTTTCAGCAAAATCTAAGATGGTGAGGTAAAATTTTTATTTAAAGTGTGTTGATTTGACATGGAATCACTCATTTGCAGAATGAACCAACATAACACCTTTTTGAATGGAGAGAGAAAGTCACATGGGGTAATAGTGTCAGACTGTAGAGTTGGCAATAGTATTTCTAATGGAGGGCCAGCCATTGCGATTGCGAATGAAATGGGAAAGTAATCGCAAATGTGGATCACGGTCCTGCACATTGATCAGGAAAGACCATAGTGATTCAAGATCCATGTGGTCTAATTGATTGCACATGTCCTCTGAAAAATCAAAATCAGAGTCCGTACCCACAGTTAGGCAAGACAAACAATCTTCATTGGCATGTTTTTAATATGCTCAATAGATAATGTCATAGTCATAATTGGAAAGTATCAGAGCCCATCATTGCAGCTTTTGTGCAGTCTGATCTGGAATGAGATGTGAAGGATGAAAAAGGAAAGTCAATGGCTTGTGATCGTTCTCAAGAAGAAAGTTCCGATCATTGAGATACTGATGGAACTTCGTCACACCAAATATAAGTGACCTTGCTTCCTTTTCCAATTGACAGTATTTGTGTTGTGTGGTATTTAAAAGTTTAGAAGCTAAAGCAATTGGTATATCAGATGCACTCACTTTATGAGACAAAAAACACCAAGACTAAATAAAAAGCATCAGTAGCAAGTACAACTGGTGTCTCAGGATCAAATGCAATTAAGCATGGTTCTCTGAGAAGAGTGTCCTTAAGCCTTGAAAATCAAGTTGGCAATCAGCTGACCAAACAAAAGGAATCTGAAGGTAATGCAAAGGACCCGCAATTTCTGCTGCATTAAGTACAAATTTGCAGTAATATAAAAGTTTGCCTAGCACAGACTGTAATTCAGACAAGTTATGAGACACTGTCAAGTGGAATGAATCCCTTGACGATTTATAACACGGCCCAAATATTCTATCTTTTGTACAAAAAGATAAAAGAAACAACATATACATTTAGAGTTATTACATTTAAGGCCAATGCACGTAAAACATAAAACAATTCTTAAAGTTAGAAACATGAGAGTCAGAATCAGAACCGGAAACAAGAATATCATCAAGGTAGGTAGCACAACATGGAACACTTGAAATAGCACTTTGTAAAAAATTCTGAAAGAGTCAGGAGCTGAAGAACTTACAAAAGGAAGTTGTATGAATCTGAATATACACAACTTGGTCGTTCGACACTGTGTATTCTTGCATTGCACTGTGAATAGTCAATTGAAAGTAAGCCTGTGCAAGATCAATTTTAGAAAAAAATTTCCCTCCCTTGCAGTATGTCAAACAAGGGAAGTGAGTCAATCATTGTTTGAGAATTCACAGTACATATAAAGTCTAACACATGCAGATGTCTTAATTCGGCTAGGAAGCAATAACTAATGGCAATGCCCACTGACTGGATGCTACAGTCTGGAGAACACCAGTGTTGTTAAGCATTGCAGTTGCTTTGCGGCTTTGTCGCATGACGCGCAGGGCACCAAACGTGCTTGATAAAATTTTGGTCATGTCCCCGGATGAAGGATAAAGTGAGCTTCTTAATCTTTTGCTTTTCCCAACGTTCCATCAAATAAGTCAGAATATGCAGAACACAGAGAAGTAACAGTATCTTCAACATTGTAGTTTTGCACACTTAGCACTGAGTCACAAATCACAAAATCAGACAAAGTAAATGCATAAAAACCGAAAATGTTTTGACTTTTTGCTGAATGAAGAACTATGAAATCAAGCATTTTAGTAGTGTTCTTATACGCTGCAGGCTAGGAACATGCCGCAGGAATGTCTAATTGTGATCCATCGTATGTAGTAATAAATATATTCAAAGGGTACAACTAAGGGCTTGGGAGCAAGCGGTCAGAATTGATCAAAGTAAGAGAAACACCAGTGTCTATTTGAAAAGGAATGTCCTCATTTGCAATACACAAGGTAACAAAAAAAAATTAATAATGCAAGTCCAGGTTGGAATTAAACAATATAATAAGTACAGTTTACAACTCACCACAAAGAGGCAATGACTGGCTGTCACAGGCAAATAAAAAAGACATTCACATACAACATTTAATCACACAGGAACACAACACAGTCACACAACCGTCATCTCCGGCTGCCGCTCTCTGATCCCATTCTGCACTGTGGAAACAGAAGAGAGGAGAGGAGGGGGGATAGGAAGATTGCCGCTCACTGGTGGGGATTAGGGATGGATATGGCAAGGCCAAACAGAGCAGGAATGTATTAGATGTGTGAAACAGGATGCAGCTTCGGAATGGAAAGGGCAGGTGGGCGAGGGAGAAAAGCAAAACAAAACAAAACAAGGCAATCACAAATGCAGGCGCAGCCGTGTTGAAATCACTCTGAAGCTTTCTATATTGGCATGACAATTAATCTCCATTAGGATGAATGGCCACCACCAAACTGTAGACCAAAACAGGGTGGACCAACCATGCAGTGGAACATTTGTTTCATTTCAATGGCTGCTTCACATCCTGGGCCAGCTGGATCTTCCCACCCACCACCAGCTTATCTGAATTGCACAGATCTGAGTTATCCTTACAGTACATGTTCCATATGTTTTGTTTTGTTTTGCTTTTCTCCCCTCACCCGTCTCCCCACTCCATTCTTAAGCTGCATCACATTCCACTCACATAATATGCTCATGCTCTGTAACGTTGTGCTGTATCCCCACCACCATGACAACTTTCTTATTCCCCCCCCCCTATCCCCCTCCCCCCATCCAGTCCCCTTCCCTGTTTCTACACCGCAGAATGGGATTCGGAGTGCGGCAGCTGGAGATGATGGTTCTGTGACTGTGTTGCCTCTGTGATTGCGTGAATGTTTTATTTTCTAAGAAGGCCATGGCCAATAGCTTAAGTGTTTTATGTGTGCGTCTTTTTTTATGTGCTGTCGCGGCTCATCGTTGCATCTTTTTGGTGAGTTGTAAACTGTCCTTATTATATTTTTTATTTCCAAGCTGAACTTTTCATTATTAAACTTTTTGTTACCTCGCATATTCCAAAAAAGGACAATCTACATCTACATAGATACTCTGCAAATCACATTTAAGCGCCTGGCAGAGGGTTCATTAACCACTTTCATAACTTTTCTGTACCGTTTCATTCTCTAATAGCCTGCGGGAAGAAAGAACACCTAAATTGTTTCCTTTTCAATCTGATTTCTCTTATTCTATTGGGATGGTCATGTCTCCCTAAGTAGGTGGGTGCTAGAAAAATATTTTCACATTCAGAAGTAAAAGTCTGTGATTGAAACTACGCAAACAGATCATGCCACATTGAATAACGTCTTTCTTTTAATGATTTCCACCCCAATTCGTGCAACATTTCCATGACGCTTTCCCCATGGTAATGTGATAAAACAAAATGAGCTGCCCTTCTCTGAACCTTCTCAATATCTTCCGTCAGTCCCACTTGGCGAGGGTCCCACAATGGGCAATAGCATACTCCAGGAGAGGACGTACAGGTGTGATGTAGGCAGTCTCTTTGGTGGAGCTGGTGCATTTTCGAAGTGTTCTGCCATTACATTCATTTTCAATTAGATACTGGTGCTTCTCTTACTTTGATCAATTTTGATCGCTTGCTCTGAAGCCCTCAGTTGTATCCTTCGAATACATTTATTACTACATATGATGGATCACAATTAGACATTCTTAGGGCATGTTCTTAGCCTTCCATGTATAAGAACACTACTAAAATGCTTGATTTCATAGTTCTTCGTTCAGCAAAAAGTAAAAACTTGGTTTTTATGCATTTACTTTGTCTGATTTTGTGATTAGTGACTCAGTGCTAAGTGTGCAAAACTACAATGTCGAAGATACTGTTACTTCTCTCTGTTCTTGTAACCACTCGGAGGGTTTGAGCACTATGCTTCTTGCGTTGAAAAATTTTCAACCTCACTGCTGCATCATTAATCTGAGAGTCAAAATAGTTATTTAAAGCTGCAATGATCTTGTCACATGTATAATGGAGAACAAAAAGATTACCTAGCCTGAATAATTTAAATTATAGGAACAGAGCATTGCACATGCCCTAGTTCAAAATGCAAGTGTTTCCCACTCTAGCAGTTTTCGAAGTTTCAGCTTGATGCTTACATTGTCAGATAGAAGCAATATAATAGGGTACAGTATACGTTGAGATTCATAGCCGCTCAACGTTTTATATTGCAAAACGTTATTTGAGCACATAGAAGCAGATGAGGTATAAGAACTCTACATTGGTAGATTTACTACTACGACTGCTTCTTACATATGTTTTGTTGCATGAGTGGTTTACAAACACAAAGAGTGCGAGTTTGAGTATCACTGAAGTCAACTTTTTTTTTTAGACCTGTGCAAGTAATATTTTTTAACATTAATTTGCTACGAATTGTGCAATTATAGGCTTTTCTAGATTCCACATTCATAAACATATTCTCTTTTCTAATAGTCTAATCTTTAAACATCGAGTTTAGTCTCACTGTAAAGAGGCTCGCTGAGCTGCTGACTGATATGAAAATAGATAATCACAGTGACACAAGTTAAATTAAAATTTAAATTTAAGTTGTGTGAATATGATTATCTATTTTCGTGTCTGTCAGCAGCTCAGCGAGCCTCTTTATGGTGAGTTATCTATCCTCTACTGTTGACATTCCTATCGTATTTTCGATTGTTACTTCGACTGCCACATAGTAAATCTATAGTATTAAGCTAAGATAAATGTATCAGCAGAGAGCCATAATTTTCTTACTCGCAGTTTACAAGAGTGAGTTATCTGTTGTTTCCAGTTTAATATTCATTGTCCAACTCTGGTAGGACTAGTCGACTGCTATACTAATGAGAAAGGACAGGTTGCTTATTGATACTGTGCCGGCCACCCCAGGTAAGTGGTGTGCATCAGATCGGATGCCACCAAAGCCTTTACTTTTTATTTATTTATTTAAATTTTTTATCACAATGCAAAAGTTTCTTGCTTTATTTACTTTTTGTTATTAAATTGTATTGGTTTTACTTTTTTCAGTATTGTCTTTAGTAAATAACGATTTACAGTTTGTCAATTTGATATCTAAAAGTAATCTTCCTTGGATTTATTTGACCATCCATAACAAAAAATTAACATTGTTGGAGGGTATTTTTCATCTGACATCCCATAAAAATAATCTTCCTTGGAAAGTAATATTTATTTGACCTCCCCTAACAAAAAATGGAGAGTGTTATTCATCTAACCTCTCACAAAAATAAAAATAATCTTTCTTGGAGGTTGATATTGGTATGACCTCCCATTAAAATAAAAATAATATAATATAGGCTATGTATATCTTTAGTATTTTGTCCACATGCCATTGGCATCAAGAACATCCCAGATCCTTCGAGGCATAGAATCTACAAGTCTGCGGAAAAAGGCCTCATCCATGGCAATTCTCTCTCACGAAGGATAAACCAAATCCCACAAGGCATTCACATTTCTTGAAGGAGGGTCTGGCAGTTACCTCGCACAGTCTTCTTGAGTTTAGCCCATACTTCTCTATGCGATTGAAATCGGGTGACTTTGTAGGCCATGGTAGGCATTGAATAATATTCTTTCTCCTTTGGAACCAGCTCTGAATCCTAATGCTGGTGTGCAATGGGTGATTATCATGTTGGTAAATGAGACATCTTTCATGGTACCAAAGTCAAGCTCCAGGAATGATTACGTTTTTAAGGAAATGTTCATAGCATGCTGTGTTGAACTTGTATTGGATTTGTTCTAAGGTACTTGCACCCATATACAACACCCAGCCCCAACATTTCACACTTATGGGCATGCTTCTAGCATGTGTGCACATGAATTGGGACTCATATCGTTGCCTATCTGCGGTGAACAAGAACAGAACTTCTGCTTGTGCACTCAATTTTGCACTCGTAGGTGAAAATGACTTTCCTCCAATTGACATTTTCCCAGCACCTCACAATTGCCAGTCTGTTCACTGCTTGATCATCAGATAATGGTTCTTTAATGAGAGCACTACAGGACCTGATTACATAGTCATTTCATTGTCGGAGAGGAGTTTTCAACGAGCCTAGGAAGTGTGAAGCTCTCCCTAGTTCCAAGATATTTTAGAAAGGGGCAGCCTGGGCTACTCTGACTAACTCATCATCTTCTTTTCGAGTGGAGACTTTGTCATCCAGGTATTGGATGTCTGCTTACCTCACCATTATCTCTGAATTGTCTGATCCATCTCCTTGCTGTGGAAGCATCAACACCATAACGACGTCCTGCCTCAGATGCACTAACACCGCTTTCAAAGAGAGCAATCATTCACTCGTGAACATTCACAAGAGCTGTTTTGAAGTAGACCTACAACATATGCTAATCTGCTGATAGGTTTCTCTTAGCTGAATACTACAGACACACCACATGGCAGTTGAAGTAATTGCAAACACATCCATTTTCAATATTATTATTACGAACACATGTCTGTCTGATTAAAGATTAGATTATTATATAATAGAATCTTCTAAAAACCTATAAAATCCTACAACTGCATATTTTTAGTGAATTAATATTTAAAATATTACCTGCTTGAGGTCTAAAAAATGAATTGACTACAGTGGGATTTGAATGCATGCCTGTTACATTTATAAACCATCAGCCTATCCACTCACCCAATGAAACATATGTGAGAAGCAGTTCATTGTAGTAATGTACCAATGTGGAAGTCTTGTACCTCAACCGTTTCTATATGCTCAAATAATGTTTTCAAAAATAATTGATACTTGAGTTAAAGTGCAATGAATCTTGACACGCACTGTGTCTTAACGATTGTATTACTTGTATTTAACAATGTAAACAGCAAGCTCAAGCTGCACAAAATGTAGAGTTGGTAGCACTCTCGCTTACGAGCTTTGTCATACACACTGCTCTGTTCTTGGACTTTAACTTATACGGGCAGGCAATCTTTTTGTCCTCCATTGTACATTGATTGGGACTTGTAGCAGGGAACAATTTTGAAGGAATCTGAAAAGTATGTGTCCGTATCCATGCAAGAAAAAAGCTTTTGCACGATTCACCTGTTACTTTTTAGGCTACAAAATGTTGTTCCAGTCATAGTAGAAAGTGAGGGCATTCATCTTCATCTCTCTCGTATTCACAGAATGCAGGAATTGCGGCAGCAGGTTGTTGGTGTTCTGGTGGTTGGGCTGCATTTCCTGTTAAATATTGTCCAAATGTATTTAATAGTGTCTCTTATTGCTCCTTCTGAAACTGAATCGATTTTATTAGTGTGTGTACCATACGGTTGCATGGATATGCCATGGTTAACAAGTTCAAATATCTCTACTGGAAGCAAAAACACACAGATTAAATATTAATTATGATCTCCAGTAGACAAAACAGCTCTGGATCCTACCAGCTGCGCCAGTGTTGGATGAAAGTTCTGTATCAAGCTGTTGAAATCAAAATACTATCCAGTCAGTATAATAATTTAATGTACAGTTTATAAGCATCACTTAACTTGAAGCAGAAATCCTCTGTTGGTCAGACATCAACAATAAGTTCAGTCAAATGTGATATGCAGTCAATACGGTAAAAACACAATTAAGAAATCTTAACTGGAGGTACAAATGTTTACATTGGTTATGATGAAATAACTGTTCACTGTTGTCTCGCTATGGTGCTCTGTGGTTGGTTACGTGAACACTCAATGGCACTGTCAGAACTGTCTGTCGTCTCCTCCTAGGAGGTGTGGCCATGGATCTGATGTGGTGGCACTAATTGGTTTGATGCCACATTAATGGTGTTGGAATCCTGGCAACGTTTAGTTATTGATATTAGAGATATGCTGCCACATCCAGAAAGGTGACAGTTTGAATTGATGAGGACCAGGTGGAAAATAGAGGAGGACAGGGTTAATGCCCTCAAAGAATAACAAACGTTTTGTTGGTCCTAGGCTGAATTCCTGAAGCCTATCAATGGACCTGAACTATTCAATGACTTTGTGTGTTTAGGATTTCTCCCCGTGACCTGTAACAGGGTCACATTTCAGGGTAACATACAGCCTTCAACCAATGATATAATTATCTGCAACAAATCTCCTTTCGGAACAACCTTAACCTTCATAGTTTTAGTAACACCAGTTACAGCTCTATTTATTCCAGTCTAAGTTAGTCCATCTCTCCTTTCCTTTTCTCTCTCTTTTCACATTCTCTATTTACCCATTTCCTTCTCTCCCCACGCTCACATTGTTCATCTTGTCATCTCCCCTATCTCTGTTCATCTCCTCCTGCCCCCATCACCTCGATCAGGGCTGGGCAAATGCCGTTTCGTGAGCGCAAGCACTCTCAGTGGCTCACCCGGCCTGCTCGCGGCTGCCCCCCACTCCGCCAGCCAGCAGTGCCCGAGGGGGCATACTCAATTAGCCGCGCAAGTCACTACACCACGCGGAAACACTCGTGCTGTTTACTTGTGGAAATCGCGTCCGGTGTTCATCATAAAGCAGAACTAGTGTCTGAAAAATGGCTGAGGAGGACATAAAATCTTTGAAAGAAAGTCTTCTGAACACCCAGAGTGGGAAGAAGAATACTTTTTTGTTGGAACGCAAAGCGGACCTCAGTGTTTGATTTGCAATTCAACATTTTCTTCATGGAAGGAGTACAATGTGAGCGTCATTTTCAACTGCTTCACGAAAAATGTGTAGTTAGTTTGAGTAAATAAGAACGAAAAGTCAAACATATAGAAATGAAGCAGAAAAAGGAGAAAGATGTAAGTATACTTGTAGATAATTATGTTATTAATTCAATTTACCACTGTTATTAATATGTTATGTGCATTTTCCGTCAATTTTACCTTCTCCTGTACGTATTTACAGGTAGAAAACCTTTTAATCCACAACGCTGCAGTGATGAGAGTAAGCTATCATGTAGCTCTTAAAATAGCTAAAACTGCGGCCCTTCAGCAATGCAAAATTTGTGAAAGAATGTTTTGTTGCTGCTGCAACAATTTTGTGCCCAGCAAATATTACTCTTTTTGAAACGGTTCCTCTTTCACAGAGAACGGTTAGCAGGCGCATTGAAGAAATGGCAAACGACGTGGAAGCTCAGTTGAGAGACAGGCTAAAAGATTTAGTTTTCTTTTCTTTAGCATTGGATGAAAGCACTGATGTATGTGCACTGTGCATCAGCAAGCGGCCAGCCATACCGCACAGCTCTGCTACCGCACTGCTGGCTCTCAAGGCTGCTCAGCGCTGCCCTCGCGGCTCTCGCTGCTCGCGGGCAGCCGCGCGAGCAGCTCTCGTGCCCACCCCTGACCTAGACAGTGATTTTCCTCTTGTTTTGAAAATCAAGTGTGCAAGTTTCACCTCAATTGGATGAACAATACAGCAGCGCATACAATACCAACAAACATGATGGGGCAGTTTCCCATGTGTCTCACTGTTTATGATGTTATAGCTCCTAAACTATAAGTCCTACAATGAAATAATTTTGTAGGCACACGTGTTGGCATAAATAGATACTGTTTCCAAAAATTTTGTGAATAAAATGAAAGATATAATAAATTTAACTGACATTCATAATGTGGCAGTCCTTAACACATCTCGGTGTTCATGACATCATATCTCCTGAACTGTGTCATACAATGATCATACCATGCATGGCAGTGTGCGGTATTAATATGTTCGTAAATGGCAGGTACGAATTTGTGATTCCTTAGGGGCCCATGTTTCAGGTTCTATTCATCTCAGAGGGAAGGGGTAAAGTGTTCTGGATAGATCTTGGCCTAGTGATCATTTGCATATATATTAGAAGAATGGGTATACCATAGCTATCGTACAGTACATCGTCAAAATTTTCAGAGTTACACACTTCCTTGAGCCCATCCAAATGGAGCAAATCAGTTGGCTTTTGCACATAACGTGTAGTCTATGGTGGTCTGTAAATGGCTTATAAAAGCACCATTCATTCATGGGCGGTTACTGAGGAAAAATAAAAAAATAAAAAATAAAAAATTGGATACCAAAAGAACAAATTGTGGGGATGGTCACTTCAACACTTTCTATTCATTGCAAATCTTCAAAATTTTTACCATATCTTCTTATTTTGATATTCTCGAGGCCATTTTTAAATTTTTTTCGATTTCGTTATTCGTTACTGAGATCCAGAGGTTGAAAATTAACATAGTTTTGCACAAAATCACAAAACCCGATTTTTAGCCATTTTAGTACTGTGAATAGCAAATATCTAAATAATTAACCATAAAAAATTGTTCAAATACTTACAATACTTCCTGTAGACATTTATCTATAAACGGCATTTTTGAGTTTTCGTAAATCTTGGACGGTTAGCAAGGTACGGCTGAAAAACCGGGATATTTTTCTAGAAAAAGAAGCGTATTGTGTTGAAAACATCGTTTGGGCAGCTCTGAAACTTACCATGCAATTTGAAAAAAGGTACTCGGTGAAAAAATTTGATTTTTGTACATCTTGAATATTGAAGTCTTCGGTCGATGAAGGTGTGATTTTTGTTTTCGTTTACTTTACAGTTAATATGCAGCTTCTGGCTTACTGAACTGTTGCAACATATTTAAAGAGTTTGCAGAGGTAAAAACACATTACGTAGACTTCTTGTATGGTTGATTTTAGGTTACATAGAGCTGCATATGAAATGTAGATAACATATAAAAATTTTATTTAAAGTTTAGAGCAGAGTGATATCTTATATGGTTCTTGAGATATCGGTCCGTGAATGACAGCACGCGACAGTAATAGGTTAGAAAACACTGTTTCTGATTGTGAGGTATTGTATATGACTAAAATGTTATGTGTATGTTGTTTAGGTGTTTATCTGGAATATCTGTTTTCCTCTTTTGGAAATGTGTATTCGTTATCATGATATGCTACAAAAATCATAATTTTTTGTATCAAAAGATCCAACTGTGTGCATTGGCAAATCTACGCTTCTATTCATGGCAAATTGTCAAAACTTTTAGGATGTCTTCTAATATTGTGATTCCGGAAAGCTTTGAAAGTTTTTTCCGATAATACTAACCATTACCAAGATCTGTAGATTCCAAGTTACCGCATATATTCATGACAAATATGCATGTAATATCTGGTCTGACGTGTAATTATGGTTTTAACTAACGTAGCGAACATACACCGAGGATTCTTTGTTTGGAGGTCATGAACCTATGTTTGTAGTCGCTGTACATTCACCGATAACATTTATAAGAGTTACAAATCATTGTAAATTTTTATCTCTAATTTATTTAGTTATATTAGTCACAGATCGCCGTACAGTGTGTGTGTGTGTGTGTGTGTGTGTGTGTGTGTGTGTGTGTTTTATTTTACACTGCCGATCACATATTTCTGTAAATACTATCCAAAATTTACTCACCATTGATTTCATGTTATATAAGCAGTACACTCTGATGTAATAGGAAAAAGACAGGAACCAGCTGAAAAATGCTCCTTCCGGAGCACATCAAAGGCAAATGTGTTCTCTGACACAAAAGTGTGGAACCAATTGCCTCAATCCTCATTCTGACTTCTTCACAAAAAAAAAAAATAATAATAATAATAATAATAATACTAATAATAATAATTTGCAAGCGAACATATTCACGCTTTTTGCGGCTGAATGTGAGTAGGACAGAGACAGTGCAACAGGCACAGAGAGCCATATATGATGGAACAGAGAAAGTGTCACTTTAGGAGAAAGGCATATGTATGAAAACAACAGTGGGAAGCGAAACTAGATGTCGGAAGTCAGGAACAGTGGCAACAACAAAGACAGGTGCAGATAGTAGGAATTGGAGTTAAAGAGAAAACAGTGGAAAACTGAGATGAATGGAGACCATACATAAAGCATGAGTGTGCGGCTCTCCAATACTATAGCACGAAACAATTTGTCCAATTTTTCCCATCCCCAATACCCATGTGCTAAAGTTTTCTGGTTTACAGGTCAAACCCCAAGCAAACCATCCCCATGGACATATGTGTAAAGGAGACAATCTTGATTGAAGACAATGAAAGCTGACTCTAAGTGAGAAAGAAAGGATACTGGCAACAGGACAGGAAGTGAATGGAGCAACAACAGTGGGGCAGAGAGATGATGAAAGTGGCAGAAACAGACAGCGGTGAGGAATAGCGAGGGAAAGGCACGAAGCCATTGAAAGTTTGACACAGACAGAAAGCGGCAGTGGGAGAGACAGCAAACAATCGGACAGAGACATATATAGACACTGACAATGAGACGACATTGCTGGCTATGACGGCTTAACTGAACAAAAGTATTTACAAAGCTATGCACTGAAAGTGCGCGAATATGTTCGCATGCCAAAGTTTTTCGTGAGGAAGTCGGAATGAGGATTGAGGCAGATGGTTCCACACTTTTGTGACAGAGAACATATTCGCCTTTTCTGTGCTCCGGCAGGAGCATTTTTCAGCTGGTATAATTATACGCATAATTTTTGAAGCAATATGTTGACAAAGTTTCAACATATTCAGATGAACAGTAGAGAATAGCGTTAAATATGAACAAACATACATTCATTTTTATATAGGCCTGTTAGCTTATTATTATTGTTATTGATTATCTTCTCAGATGGGCTGATTTTAATTACCTTTCCTTATTCATTCTTTCTTTCTTTTTTTCCAGTATTCTCTCATTTGTTGACACTGTTTTTTATTTCTGTTTCCTGAGAACTTCAGACTATTTGCCACATCAAGTGACTGGCAGTACCGGTGCTATGGTGATCGTAAATAGTCCGTGGATTACTTGACTTTCTCACATTTATCCTGCTAGATATAGTTTTTCCTTTACAGGTGTTATTTTTAATTCCTCTCTTCATTCTAACATTCAGAGCATTTTTAATAAAATTACTGACCTTTTATTTCTGGAAGGCCTCACCCAAATATACTTGTAGACTGGCTTATGAGGAAAGAAACTGTTTAAAATCTTAAAGGGTGAGGCCTCTTGAAGTGGAATAGATTTTATATCAACTAACCATTCCCTGCTGTCATTTACTGTGCCATGTCCATAGTTTCCTAAACCCCATCAGTGATCACCTTACTTTTGCATTAAAAATTTTTCTACACATGTGCCAAATTTCATCATCTCTACATAATTTCCAACCTTCCATAATCTTTAGTGTGCTTAAAATTTTCCTTATGATTTGCATTTCTGCTATTTATATATATTTTTAAAATGACAGTTGAATTCTATTCATTCACTCGCATGCCAGAATTATGTCTCCACAACAATTTTGTAATGTCTTATTTATGGTCGTAGTCAGACATTTATTATTGTAAAAGTTTCTGGTCACATTATAATGCTTGCCATTTGTTTAACATATTTATTGGATTAATACTTTGTTTCAGTATGGCAGTTTACAAATTGGTGACAAAAGTTATCCAGTATACAAAGGAGAGAATCGTATTGGCAGAGATGCTGAAGCATGTTCAGTTGTTATTGATAGCAAGGTAATGTTACTATAATCCCATTCACTGTGATATGTTGGTTGGTCTAAAATAATTTTAATTACTATAACAGTTAGACAACTTTGATTTTTCAGGCATTGTCAAAAGAACATGCAGTGATTGATGTTGCTGATTATGACAATCATCATCTATATGATCTGAGCAGTACAAATAAAACACGTATGGGGAAGGTGAGTTTGCAGCAGATTAATTTCATTGACATTTACATCTGGCCGAAGGATGGAAGGTTATGTTTTTTAATTGTCTGAAATGATTGGTGAAAATGCCTGCGATATAATCAAATCCCATGGTGTTAAAGATTATTAAAAGTAATAACTACAAAATAGTGATTTGAAATATGAAACCCAGTGGTGGCTAAAGCCTACAAAGCATGATACTTTGTCTTCGGGAATAGCTACCATTGAATTTGTAAGGCTGTATCTTGCATGTTACTCTGAAATATGTGCAGACATCAGGATGAACTCTATCACAAGTATTTGCTTCATCACTTTTGTAAAAACACGTGAGTTTTCTCTATTGTTTTGTTCCTTTTTGCTTACTACATACTGCAGTGCACTACATATTTTGTCAGCTGTACAACTTCCTGTAACCCCGAAGTTGTACACAATTAAGGGTAGAGCCATTTGCGACAGCACCCACGTGATTTACCAGCTAACAAGCCTGTACTGTAAAGCGTTCTATGGGGAAATGACCAGCAACAAACTGTCCATTCGCATGAATAGTCACAGGCAGACAGTGTTTGTTGGTAATGCGGATCACCCTGTGGCTAAACATGCCTTGGGGCACGGCCAGCACATCTTGGCACAGTGTTACACCGTCCGGGTTATCTGGATACTTCCCACCGACACCAATCCTTCAGAACTCCGGAGATGGGAACTAGCCCTTCAGCATATTCTCTCTTCCCATTGTCCACCGCTAAATTAAAATTCCCGCCCACCATCTTTAGCATCTTTGCCTCGGTTCTGTGGACAGAGCCTCTGCCTCAAGTGGTATCTCTGTCCAACTTCTTTGCTTTTTACAAATGTCTGTCTAGGTGTGTTTGTGTTTGGATATGTGTGGGTGTGTGTGTATTTGTTTACCCTCCTTTTTTCCCCCAAGGTAAGTCTTTCCTGTCCCGGGATTGGAATGACTCCTTACCCACTCCCTTAAAACCCTCATCATTTCCTTTTCCCTCTTCTTCCCTTCTGCATGAAGAAGCAGTGGGCTGCGAAAGCTAGCGTTTGTGTGTGTGTGTGTGTGTGTGTGTGTGTGTGTGTGTGTGTGTGTGTGTGTGTGTGTGTGTGTGAATCTATGAATTTATTTGTGCTACTATCACTTCCTGTGCTCCTTTGCCTGGTAAGTAATCTTCATCTATTTTTTTATATATATTTCCTGCTAGGAATTTCTCCTCTGTAATTTTCGTTATATATTTTTTTTTTCCTGTTAGGAATTTTTCCTCTATAATATTCATATATGATGAAAAATTCTTATATATATATATATATAAAATAGAAAACGGATGACTTACCCACAGGACAGGCTCGTCGGCAGACACAAATAAAATCGCAGTGTGTTTGTGTGTGATTTAATTTGTGACTGTCGACGAGCCTGTCCTTTGGGTAAGTCATCCGTTTTATATTTTTTATATTTGTTTATCCCACCAGGAAAGTGTTCTTCTATAATTTTCGTTTCATCAAAATATAGCTTTTCACAAATGTCTGTCTAGGTGTGTTTGCGTTTCGATATGTCTGAGTGTGTGTGTATTTGTTTACCTTCCTTTTTTTCCCCTAAGGTAAGTCCTTCCACTCCTGGGATTGGAATGACTCCTTTACCACTTCCTTAAAACCCATATCCATCCCTTTTCCTCCCCTTTTTTCCTGAAGAAGCTGCCAGTGGTGGCAAAAGCTTGTATGTGTGTGATTTTATTTATTTGTTTCTATCGACGAGCCGGTCCTTTTGGTAAGTCAAAAGAGATGACTTACCAAAAGGACCGGCTCGTCGAGAGAAACAAATAAAATCACACACAAACATACATACAAGCTTTCGCCACCACTGGCAGCTTCTTCAGGAAAAAGAGGAAAAAAGGGGAGGAAAAGGGAAGGATATGGGTTTTAAGGAAGTGGTAAAGGAGTCATTCCAATCCCAGGAGTGGAAGGACTTACCTTAGGGGAAAAAAAGGAAGGTAAACAAATACACACACACTCAGACATATCGATATATATAAAAGAGATGACTTACCATTACCAAAAGGACCGACTCGTCGATAGAAAAAAATAAATAAAATCACACACATACAAGCTTTCGCCACCACTGGCAGCTGCTTCAGGAAAAAGAGGAAAAAAGGGGAGGAAAAAGGGAAGGATATGGGTTTTAAGGAAGTGGAAAAGGAGTCATTCCAATCCCATGAGTGTAAGGACTTACCTTAGGGTAAAAAAAGGAAGGTAGGCAAATACACACACACTCAGACATATCGAAACGCAAACACACCTAGACAGACATTTGTAAAAAGCAAAGAAGTTGGACAGAGATACCAATTGAGGCAGAGGCTCTGTCCACAGAACCAAGGCAAAGGCAAAGATACTAAAGATGGTGGACGGGAATTTGAGTTAGCGGAGATTGAGACCAGGTGGGCAACGGGAGGAAAGAATAAGCTGAAGGGCAAGTTCCAATCTCCGGAGTTCTGAAAGGTTGGTGTTGGTGGGAAGTATCCAGATAACCCGGACGGTGTAACACTGTGCCAAGATGTGCTGGCCATGCACCAAGGCATGTTTAGCCACAGGTTGATCCTCATTACCAACAAACACTGTCTGCCTGTGACCGTCCATGCGAATGGACAGTTTGTTGCTGGTCATTCCCACATAGAACGCTTCACAGTGCAGGCATGTTAGTTGGTAAATCACGTGGGTGCTATATCAAGTGGCTCTGCCCTTGATCGTGTACACCTTCTGGGTTACTGGACTGGAATAAGTGGTGGTGGAAAGTTTCCCTCTATAACTTACCAGGCGAAGGAGCACAGGCAGTAATAGCAACAAATAAACACACACACACACACACACACACACACACACACACACACACACACTTGCGTCTGTGTAAATGTGTGGGTGTGTGTGTATTTGTTTACCCTCCTTTTTCCCCCCAAGGTAAGTCTTTCCTGTCCTGGGATTGGAATGACTCCTTACCCACTCCCTTAAAACCCTCATCATTTCCTTTTCCCTCTCCTTCCCTTCTGACTGACGAAGCAGCAAGGCTGCGAAAGCTTGTGTTTGTGTGTGTGTGTGTGTGTGTGTGTGTGTGTGTGTGTGTGTGTCTGTGTGTTTATTTGTTGCTATCACTGCCTGAGCTCCTTCGCCTGGTAAGTGGACTTCACCTATTTTTTACGTATATTTTTCCTGTTAGGAATTTTATATATATATATATTACTCACCAGGCGAAGGAGCACAGATGTGATATAGAACAAATAAATAGAACACACACATACACATAAAAGCAAGCTTTCGCAACCCAGTTGCTTCTTCAGGCAGAAGGGAAGGAGAGGGAAAGGAAATGATGAGGGTTTTAAGGGAGAGGGTAAGGAGCCATTCCAATCCCGGGAAAGACTTACCTTGGGGGAAGAAAAGGAAGGTGAACAAATACACACACACACACACACACACACACACCACACACCACACACTACACACCACACACACACACACACACACACACACACACACACACACACACATTTACACAGATGCAAATACACCTAGACATCTAGACAGAAGTTAGACAGAGATACCACTTGAGGCAGAGGATCTGTCCAGAGAACTAAGGCAAAGATGTTAAGATGTTAAAGATGGTGGGCGAGAATTTGAATTTAGCGGAGGTTGAGACCAGGTGGGCAACGGGAGGAGAGAATAAGCTGAAGGGCAAGTTCCCATCTCCGGAGTTCTGAAATGTTGGTGTCAGTGGGAAGTATCCAGATAACCCGGACAGTGTAACAGTGCGCCAAGATGTGCTGGCCGTGCACCAAGGCAAGTTTAGCCACAGGGTGATCTTCATTACCAACAAACACTGTCTGCCTGTGACCGTTCATGCGAATGGACAGTTTGTTGCTGGTCATTCCCACACAGAACGCTTCACAGTGCAGGCATGTCAGTTGGTAAATCACGTGGATGCTATCGCAAGTGGCTCTGCCCTTGATCGTGTACACCTTTCGGGTTACTGGACTGGAGTAAGTGGTGGTGGAAGGGTGCATAGGGCAGGTTTTACAATGGGGGCAGTTGCATGGTTAGAAGTCACAGGATAGGGAAGGTGGTTTGGGGATTTGATAGGGCTGGACTAGGAGGTTACGAAGGTCAGTTGGGAGGCGGAAATACACTCTTGGTGGAGTGGGAAGGATGTCATTAAGGATGGATCTCATTTCGGGGCAGGATTTAAGGAAGTCGTATCCCTGCTGGAGAGCCACATTCAGAGTCCGCTCCAGTCCCGGAAAGTATCTGGTGACAAAAGGGGCACTTCTGGGATTCTTCGGTGGAAGGTTCTGGATTTGGGGGGATGAGGAGGTGACTCTGGTAATTTGCTTCTCAACCAGATCAGGAGGATAGCTGCGGGATGTAAAAGCTGTTATTAGGTTATTGGTGTACTGGTTCAGGGATTCGGGACTGGAGCAGACTCTTTTGCCAACTTCGTGAAACGGTTCTAATGATTCGCATCACATTTTGCGTGTAGGTCTGGTTTTGCTTACCGTATATTTCCGCAGATAAGAAGATGGCTGAATCATAAAAAAAGGCCCCATAATCTGAGATCATCTTATACAATGGTACAAAAAAACTTATATTGGAATTTATTCTGAAATTTGTAATTTCACAAATGTGCTACATTGTGCAGCTATGACCTCCAAACGATATATATTGAATCGGTTTAGTATTGAAACTATACGTATCGAACAGGTGAGTGTTATGATTTTTATGAATGTCGCGATTTTGAAGGTTGTGGTTAGGCAGGCACCTAAGAGTACAGCTTTCTGGGTTATTTACAAGAAAGTGTACACTTGAAGAAGCTCGGCCTGAAATGATATACATCGAATGTACAACTGTAAATCAATTTAGTGTTTCTGAACCATAGATTCAGATGCTACACACCCTCAAGTACTAAAAAGAAAAAAGAAAAAAAAAGAACAAACAAAATACTCGAATTTTCAAGCAGTGATGACAGTCAGAAGAAGCACTGCACTTTCTGATGGAGAGGTCTGTAAAAGCAAGCACAGAGTGTGGGAGAAGAAAAAACAAAAGATACGTCCCTTAGCAAATATAAAGGGTCTTTGAGGGCATTATTGCAAGGAATATGTAGATTTAATGATGGAAAATAGAAACTACAGTAAAACCTCGTTTCTAGGTTACCCGTTTTTTCATTTTCCCGCCATTTACACCATTTTTTGTCAGTCCCGTCAAATTTCCTATCTTCACAATGTTAATTCATCCCAGTTTTTGCGTTAACTTATTTACACTTTTCCCGCATTTTACACTTTTCGTAGGTAGGTTTGTGAAGAAAAACTGACGTAATCTGTATAAATTGACACTGGCATGGCTTTCACCGTAAAGTATAGCACTTAAAAATTATTCACAGTCGAGTTTCTTGACACTTTGCATTTATTCAAACGTATATTTCATGTTTCATTGTTGGCAGTACGCGTCTAGTCGAATTACGATGCGCCGATTTGTGGTGGTGTAGTTCCTCTTTCCACCAGCTTCTTTGCCAGAGCATCTGGCGTGTACTCAGACAAACAGAACGGTTTTTTGATGTGAGAATAACACCGATTTGTGGCGGTGTAGTTCCTCTTTCCTCCAGCTTCTTTGCCAGAGCAACTGACGTGTATTTAGACAATCAGAACCAGTTGCTTTGTTGACATGAGAATAGAGTTGCATAATTTTTGTGATACAAATTTATGATTAATAAAGAATGTTATCTGTTAATACCCACAACCTCAACAAAGCGATAATAGTGTGAGATGCCGATCCTATGCAAACGTCACAAAAATACTTTTACCTTTATTATATAATTAACTTCCTTGTGAGTATTTAGATGCATATAATGTACATATATCACAAATAAGCTACAAAAATACAAGGCTGATCCAGTAAGCATATTTTACCATTTGAAACATTATTTCTTGCATTTTACACCATTTCACTGAAGTTCCTTGAACAGTGTAAAACCGAGGTTCTACTGTATGTAGAGAAAATACAAAATAGAATGTCTTTATCAGAGTATTTGAATCTTTGAAAGGTTGTTATAGCAAAAAGAATTCCTACAGAACTTGGAAAGAAATTCTAGTATTTTGACAGATGTGTAATATTTGTCTTGTTGTAATCACAAATATGAAAGCAGGTTTGATATTGATATACAACACTTAGCACTGAAAGCATGTTTATTATGAACACGGGAGCACAGGCAAAACAAAAATGCCCTTCTGGATGAGGGGTACAACTATTTATACATGCAGGAAGTTTACCAGAATATTGGGATTTATACAAATTTTGAATATTCCAGAATATACAAATATCAAATATCAGATATTCATATTTAGACAACATATTAGAAATGATAAATACGAAATACCAATACTTTAATTGTAGTGGACAGTTTGAACTGGCTACCCAGTGTTGCTCCTTCTCAGTAACTTGCTGTTCCAAAAGTTTTCATTGGAGCTGACAACAGCAGACTGGATCTGTATCCATATTATAGCCTGGTACTATGATAATTGGGCAGTTCTTCTGTAAGGTTGCAAGGATCAATATGCTACAGCCAAACAAATCTGAACTGAATACAGACACAACTACATTTAAGAAAAATATATACACTTATATTCATATACATATACGTAAAAAATAGATGAAGTACACTTACCAGGCGAAGGGGCACAGGCAGTGATAGCAACAAATAAACACACAGACACACACACACACACACACACACACACACACACACACACACACACAAATGCTGGCTTTCGCAGCCTAGCTGCTTCATCAGGCAGAAGGGAAGGAGAGGGGAAAAGGAAATGATGAGGGTTTTAAGGAAGGGGGTAAGGAGCTATTCCAATCCTGGGACAGGAAAGACTTACCTTGGGGGGAAAATGGAGGGTAAACAAATGCACACACACCCACACATTTACACAGAGACAAGTACACTTAGGCAGACATACTGTAGAACTGTAGAAAGCAAAGAAGTTAGAAGTTAGACAGAGATGCCACTTGAGGCAGAGGCTCTGCCCAGAGAACCAAGGCAAAGATGTTAAGATGGTGGGTGGGAATTCGAATTTAGCGGAGGTTGAGACCAGGTGGGCAACGGGAAGAGAGAATAAGCTGAAGGGCTAGTTCCCATCTCCGGAGTTCTGAAGGATTGGTGTCAGTGGGAAGTATCCAGATAACCCGGACGGTGTAGCACTGTGCCAAGATGTGCTGGCCGTGCACCAAGGCATGTTTAGCCACAGGGTGATCCTCGCTACCAACAAACAGTGTCTGCCTGTGTCCATTCATGCGAATGGACAGTTGGTTGCTGGTCATTTCCACATAGAACGCTTCACAGTGCAGGCATGTCAGTTGGTAGATCACGTGGGTACTATCGCAAGTGGCTCTGCCTTTGATCGTGTACACCCTCCGGGTTACGGGACTGGAGTAAGTGGTGGTGGAAGGGTGCATAGGGCAGGTTTTACAACGGGGGCGGTTACAAGGGTAGGAGCCAGAAGGTAGGGAAGGTGGTTTGGGGATTTCATAGGGGTGGACTAGGAGGTTACGGAGCTAGGCTGCGAAAGCTAGCGTTTGTGTGTGTGTGTGTCTGTGTGTTTATTTGTTGCTATCACTCCCTGTGCCCTTTCGCCTGGTGAGTGTACTTCATCTATTTTTTACGTATATTTTTCCTGTTAGGAATTTTTCCTCTATAATATTTATATTCATAATCAATGACACTACATCAACCCATTCATCTTTCCCAGCATCTGACCTGTCTTTGGGCAAGGATTTGGAATGTGAAAACTTGTGCATGACTGGAAAGGCCAACTGTAAAACCAAAACCATAGTGTTTATATACAGCATCCAAAGGTGCAGACTGTGACGATGATCTAAATTACCTTTAGGCTCTTCAGCTGGTTCATGGGTGAGATTTCCCTATTGGTTACAGTGCTGGCTACCAGAGCCTGTTACACTTGAGTGACTCCAAGTCAGTTTCCATGGGAGTCACCGCCTGCATGCAGGTGGGAACCTTAACCACAGGATGTGGTGGTCATGATAGTGGCTGATGCTGGTCCTGGTGACAAACAGGGTCTGTGAATAAGAAAGGGTAGCAGAATATCTGGAAGCAGCAGGCCAGTTCTGATGGCACCAGAACCCATATGATACAACAATACGGTCTTACAAAGTCACTGTGTAATTGCTCCCAAGAAAATGCAGAGTGAGGCAGGGTGTTGTGGAGAACCGGCCTGAACATTGCAAATTGTGACCCCATCTTCTCTACCTGGTCATGTAAAATGACATCTGGCTAACATTTTGAAGTGCACTATGTCCCGATGTTTAATGCAACATTTGAACTGTGACCCAGGCATTACCATATTTAATGTGAAGTCTGTACTAAGAGGGAATACAATGAGCAAATAATCTGCTTATAATTTCTTGGGTGCAGTGATGCTACCTGTGGTAAACAACATCCAAAATAATACTCACAGCTGGGTCTGATACTTATTTACTTGCAAATTGCCAAAATCAATGTAGCTTTTTCAATGTACCTTTAACAATTTTTTCGTAAGATAAATTAATCAACTATTTCGAACCGATACTTAACACTCTGAGTCCTGGAATCTTTGCAGTATGCATGTCACAGAATCCCAGGTAATTTTGAACCCTATTTAAGTGACTACCACTTCATTCTTATAATCTCATGTACAGACATGGAGACATTTCTTGGATCTAGAAAGGTTGTTCTTTAATCTAATATCAAAATGAAGTCCATTGAGCATATAAATTTTATTGAAATTTCAGTACATATTTAGTAAAAAAGAAAAAATTTAACAGTAATTTGCTTTAGTATGGTGTAATCTGCAACACTCAGATATGCACAGTGGAACTTTACAGTCAGGGCACCACCATACTGTTTCATTTCTTGAAGACTTTCCACCAGCCAGTTTTGCTTTTTCCACACAAACATTGCACACTCTTGTAGGATGTGCTGTCTTTTCTGTGGAAGGGATTCTGTCAGCAAAGTGCCTTCCTAAAAGTCTGTTACCACTCACATTTTGGGAAGTATCAATATTTTGAATCACACCGCCTTTCCTTGCAAACTCTTCACCTAATTGCAGTAGGAAATTTGCCAAATGTCAGTTTTTGTCCTGATTACTTCTTGTTTTTCAGTACAAGTTGAAGGCGTTCTCTGCTGCCATTATAAAAAGGTGAAAAAATAGTTTCTTCCACCATTTCATTTGCTGTCTCTTGAAAGGATAATATGATATCAGTTGATCATGCCTGTCTACACTTCCCTTGTTTAGATTGTAATCCAATTTAGCAGCTGGTTTTATCTTCTTTGTCATCCCAGTTTTGCTACGAACCTCTACTTCTCTCTTTGTCATCTTGTGAAGGCTTGACAAACAAAGAACATCTCTAGTGTCCCTCCACTTCAGACACAACAAATGTTTATTCCTTATAAATACACAGTCCCCTTTCTTTAGCTTTTTGTTGACTACACCTTGTTTAGTAAGTCCTTTACGATTCGACATGCACATTCCCACAGCCTCAATCTTGTTCTCCCACAGATAATCAAAAGCAGCTGGTGAAGTGTAATATCTATCCATGTAAATGGTATGTCCCTTGTTGAGATAGCCAGACAGAAGCCTCTGAAATAGGGCAGTGACTGAATTGTCTGCTTGCCCTTTACCTGTGTAAACTTCAGTGTGTAAAACATATTCTGTCTTTGAATCACATAAGGTAAACAGTTTGATACCATATTTGTCAGGTTTGTTTTTTATATAAACATGGAAAATTATTCTCCACCTTCATCAATGGTAAGGTTTTCCTCAGGTTAGTATGCTGCTGGGAATTGTGAAAGCAAATGATCCAGGAAAGACCTTATTTTGTGCATGGGATCATGACCACATTCGTTTCTTGGAATGTAAGAGGCATTGTCATTTATGCGAAGAAAAGAGAGGATAGTGAAAAATCTATTTCTAGCTAAAACTGAACTGGGAAAAGGAGTGGAGAGAAAGTTATTTGGACCAGTAATCACGCATCCTGTCTTTCTTTACTAGACACATGTGGATTACCACAGCAAAGAATAGATACATTTCATGAAGTTCTACCCCAGTCCATGTGCTCCACATGCTTGTGGGTTTCATGTTGCTTCCTCTTCTCATTTTATCTGCAACTGATTTTGCATACCTGTTTCTTTCTGCTTTGATATATTTTTACCATCGATTCAGGGAAAAAAATTGAAAATATATCAAAAGGACTACTACTGTCATTGACTTCTGCCACACACCCACTTTCTTCTTTGAATTCAGGTAACGATGGTTGCTCATCTGATGTGGTCCAACCTAATTCCGCATCTGAATATTTGCCAGCATTATTACGCCTTCTTTTGCATGGTGGCTCCAAAGACTGCACTATGTTTGAAGAACTGCCTTCATTGTTATTGGGTATATCATGCACTGTTGAACCCAAACAGAACGAAAATATAGCTTACACTGCCGATTTCTCAAACAGAATAATGTAGAACAATGGAATGATAATACTGAAATCTGTTGGTTTCATACCTGAGTCTGAATCAGAAGCAAAGTCTCTGTTTTTACTTTCAAAGACACCACCTTCAGAACCAGAATCCTCAAACGTTTCATTCAGAAGTTTCTCAATCTCAGTATTGGTCAAAAACTTCGACATAATTACGAGAAAACACACTCCTAGCACAAGAATCCTGCGAGATTAACAGAACAGCACTGCTAACACAAGGAGACGCCTGCAAATACTACGGAAACTTGCGGACCACAGCAAAACAGCAGCTTCAACAAGAAAAAGCTGTCCTTGAGAATGCCAAAATAGTTTCCGAAACATCCACACGATGGTAGAACCATGCAGACATAAGTTCACAGCACGCCAGACATCAATTAAACTCGTGTCCACAGCAAAAACAATGCGAATGGAGCAAAACGAATGGAGATCGGGCTTGGGTCGCACTTGCTATGACTGCCACATGAGCTGAGCTCGGGCTTGGGACTCAGTGTTAATTTAAGAAAGATGAAAATGGAAACTGAATTTCGCCTTCTAGTACTGAGCTGGCTGGCTCTGTGTTATAATTCTTGATTTCCACAATTTTTAGCTCTATCATCTTTCCACTTTCCTTTACAGAATGTAATACTTTAATTTTATATTATACGGGTGGTTTAGTGCACCTCGGTTGCACAGTGGTAGAGTGCCAGACTACAAATCCAAAGGTCGCGGATTCGATCCCTGCCAGGTCCTAGTATTTTTATCTGTCATTTTCCACTTCTTTCACCTCTGGCAGTATTGCTAATGTGAAAAAATACCAAGGAGCACCGTGGTTTGGAACCCACGTTAAACTATAGGTCCCCCTATAACTGGCTGGGTAAGTCTGTTCGAAGGTCGGAGGAAGGCAATGGCATACCACCTCCAAACAGGACCATGCCTCGTAAAGCACTGTGGTGTTCAAACCAATCTTCGGATTGTTGATTGTTTTTTTTTTTACGGGTGGTTTTCTAAGAAGATGTGGTCAGCAAAGGTTGAGTCTTTTTTATTTAATTGCCAGCACCTCTCTGTTCAGATAATTTAACAGTCACAGCTCTGCCTGACTGACCTACATCTACTTTTCCACATTGTTTACATGTGATTTTGTATACATCATTTGCACCAGGGTTGCAGTTTCTCTTTAATGTTTAGTAAATATTGTGTTGTATTCCAGGATGATATTTTCACTCTGCAGCAGTGTGTGCTCTGATATGAACTTCCTGGCGGATTACAATCGTGTGCTGGAACTGGGATTCAAATCTGGGACCTGTACCTTCCGTGGGCAAGCAATTTACTGACTGAGCTATTCCGGAATGCTTCACAGTCTGTCCTCACAGCTTTACTTTCGCCAGTACCTCACCTCCTACTTTCGAATTCTCATAGAAGTTCTCATGCATACCTGCAAGGTTTGGACAGTAGGATACGAGGTACTAGTGGGAGTGAAGCTGTGAGGACAGACTGTTAAGTGTGCCAGGATAGCTCAGTTGGTAGAGTACTTGCCATGATAGGCAAATGACCCAAGTTCGAATCCTGGTTCAGCATACAGTTTTAACCTGCCAGGAAATTTCATTTCGTTATATTATTGGTGTTACAAAATGGAGGTCTATAGTTCAGAGATTTCAAACTGTGGACTTCATCAGGATTTTGTAACATTTTGAATGTGCTGTACTCAGCTTATACCAGCGACTAATAAGTATTGCAAAAGGAATCTGAAAAATCCACATGAAGACATTCTCATTGTCCCAGTGGTCATAGCCAATCAAAACAAAGTTGTGGTAGAGCAGATTGATGCTGTACACAGACTGTGCTGTTTTACTTGGACAACCATTATAATAGAGTTCTTCTGTGTACATTTTTCTACTTTTCCCCCCCTTTTGTTTTCTATTTGAACATGCTGTAATTCCAGTTGTTTCAATAACACCAGTCTTCGAAGTAAAGGCAATATTTTGTTTCTTCACTTTCATATACTGCAAAGGATTTCACTCCAGGTCAGATATGTGTTAAGATTATTGGTTTCGTTTTTACAGAAGCAACAGCTAAGCACATACCTGCTTATGACATTTACCTCTGATCTTCACACTCTTTAAATTTAATCATTTTATTTTCTGCTTGTTTCAGAACAGTTATCTTTCGTATTTGTCTTCTCAAATCAGTGCACAGTTTATTCAGCTGTATAACAATGTGCAGTTTGCTAGTTCTGTGGCAATATTTTTGTGCAATAATATTCCATGTATTGTTCTTTTCTGTCACTGTCTTTGGTAATTTAGATTTCTGTAAGACAACCTTGTGCTCAGGTATCAAATTGATGAAAAGTGCTGTGTTAAATCCTAGTCTTGTTGGCATCTATTCTTTCACTGGAAGAGAAGTCGTTAACTGTAGGGATGGAAGTGGTGAGCAAATTTGCCTCAAGCAAGTGAACTTTGACTCATAGTGGAAAATTACTTGTAACTTGCCCTTCTTTTGTATCTGCCCCTGTAAAATCTATTTCCATTTTTCAACTAACAGGCTACATCCATCTAGACTTAGACTCAAATTATTCACTTCACAAATAGCACTAAATCTAGGTCATAGTGACTACTAAGTAGACTCTGTTTTATTCATGTAACTTGCAGTATTGGAAGCATATATTGAATGCTGGGATTTATTTTAAAATTGTATCTTCATAGGTTTGTTTGAGTCTATGTGAATGTATGGGTGTGTGTGTATTTGTTCACCTTCCTTTTCTTCCCACAAGGTAAGTCTTTCCTCTCCCGGGATTGGAATGGCTCCTTACCCCCTTCCTTAAAACCCTCATAATTTCCTTTTCCCTCTCCTTCCCTTCTGCCTGAAGAAGCAACTGGGTTGCGAAAGCTTGCGTTTGTGTGTCTGTGTGTATTTATTTATTTGTGATGCAATCACACCTTTGCTCCTTCGCCTGGTGAGTAATCTTCGTCTATTTTTTATATATAATTTTTCCTGCTAGGAATTTTTCGTCTTAATATTTGTATCATATATCTTCATACTTCTGCAGATTTAGCAAAGCTTAGGAACTTCAAGAAAATAATTTTGTGAAAAGTATTTGCTTACATTAATTTCTGTTATTAAACCATAAGATGTGAACAAATTATGCCTTACACTTTCTGATATCTTTGTAGCTTGTGCTTCAACCATATATTCGCTACAACATCCAGGACCAAGCTACCATAATGTTTGCTGATATTAGTGCCACGTATCACAAGTGTGACATTAATGAAATTGCTGGTAAGTACAATACTAACTTTTTTCACTGACATAATAATCAGATATGTCCAGTTTCTACATTAGTCATTGAAGTTATTTCTCTATATAAACAGCCCTCCCCCCCCCCCCAAACACACACACACACACACACACACACAGAGAGAGAGAGAGAGAGAGAGAGAGAGAGAGAGAGAGAGAGAGAAAATAATCCAGTGGCGGATATGGAAATAATGCTGAAGAGGGTTGAAATTCTGGCCAGGAATGCAGTCTGGCCTGCTCTGATGATGTAGCTTTGTACGTATTGGAAAATATTATCTTTATCCAAGGGTGCTGCCTCATGCGCTCCTGTGGTGCTAAAAGTGCCCACTGCCTGCTGAGCCTCCTTGTTTAAATGGAAACCCTCATCTCTTCCTGACTGAAATTCAGGTTAGGAATTGTCAGACCTCTGCAGTGCCACAGTGGGTTGTAATTGTACCTACCGAGAAAGAAAGCCCAGTGCTGAAGGCAGTTGGCTGTGTAGTTAGGTAACTTTCCTGCTGGACTGAAGATTGAGATTATCAGCATATCATTCATGATAAGGTGTAACTTAGCTCCATAAACAAATATATGAAACTAGCTGAGAAACCCAGCGTTGCTTGGGTTAGAATATATGGCATGAGAGAGAGCTTGAGTATTATTCTAAATATTCATTTGTTAGTCTATCTGCATTTTCATCTTTATCTCTGTTGATCGTCGGTAAAGTGTGATTGAGGAAAATGCGCCGAGAAGTTAAAAACTTATATATTTGATATTATGCGTCGTTATTCTCAATTTTGTTACACATTGAAACAGCAGTGCTGAAAGCGGCTGGCAAATTACATTTCTGAAAACGATATTGGATAAGTGTGAATATTGATTTGTAACAGTTTTCACAAATATCTTCTTGTATAGGAATTTGGAATGAATTGTAAGACTGTGTGAATCATTAGACTCTATACAAAAGAGTTTCGCGTGAAACTGCTGGTCATAATGAGATGTGACAACAACGCATGTATCTGATTCTGTAAAATTTTACTTTGTATCCTGGCGGTCTCGTGTTTTTATGTTGGCAACATCAATAACACGATATAAAATCGTTCCAAAGATGACCGAACCACATAGTGTGTACATAAATACTGCTGTTCCTGCTGTATGCTTGATTTCACGACAAAATATTTGCGTGTCACGAGATTGGTTTATGACGATGTCACATGATTCTCGTTGTTCAACATCTGTTGCCAACATTATCACTGAAGGCCGCCGGGATATGAGTAGGACTACGTCGCATAGTTTTTCTTGACCCAGCTATGAAACGATAACACCTTTCACAGCAGAGAGTGTCGCGGCTATATGTATCAGAGATCACTGATTAGCACAGACCAGTGAGCCTACTGGCACAGGCATATCAATATCTATGGCCTAAAGAGACATTCATTAATGAATGTCTGTGTTTCCGCCACGCTTCCACGACAATCATCAATGTTCCACAAATATTTTTATCTTTGAGTCTATCTGGATTTTTATCTTTGTTTTGTGTCTCTGTTCATAGTTGGTAATGTGTGGTTGACGAAAACATGTGATCTACTTAAAAAATTGCGTATTTGATATTAAAGTCTGAAAGGACCGCATTGCCTGACGATTGAAAGAATAAACAGATTTTTACTCGTACTGTAAAGTTCATAAGTCACAGAGTATATAGCTTTTCCTAAGAGTATTTATTGCATATTTTGCGAATTTTTGCTTGTCACACTCACCCACTGCCACGCACCGTGACCAAACTCCCTTACTAACATCATTAGACCAAGGGCTATCTACCAGCACAACCACGAGTGGGTGGCAGTATGTGGTCATGGAGAGAAGTCTGTCAGCACGTACACACACAAGCCTTTTATATATAGATTTCTTCTAAGCACAGGTGATTGCAGGGATTTCTTTCTTAATTTGTGAACATATCTATTGTGCGGCATCCAGCATCTTCGACACAGATGATCAGATGTTCAGAACCATCTGTATCTCAGTGTTAGAATAGCTCCTAGTTCCCATATGAAGCATCAACTGCCACAATCAACAATTCGTTCATTTGGAATGTGACAAGTCAGGGTGCTGAGACGGGAGCCTTCTTCAGGCTCTATTGTGCGACATTTGATCACAAATGTGATCAAATGTTCAGAACCATCTGCGTCTCACTGCCAGAGTAGCTCTTAGTTCCCATATGTAGCATCAACTGCCACAATCAACTATTTGTTCAGTTGGAATGTGGCAAGTCTAGAATTCCTGCTCATATTCCCTTGGCCACACAAATGGAACACACTTATTCCACAAGTTGTTTAGCAGGTGTACATTGTCAGTGCGGAACCTTAACTAACTTTGTCTTAGAGGATGACTTATTCCTGTTATTTTAGGCTTGTTGCTGTCTGTATACGTATACATTTATTTGTAAAACTAAACTTTCTATTTCAAAGTCAGGGAATTTTTAACTAGGGTGACATTTACTAAATAACTGACTACAACATGTGGGTTGCATTATTACTAAAATCATTTATTGCCCATTTCATGATCATGTCTGGCGAGAACCGCTAAATTCATTAGACTCCATCTGATATGATTAGCTTGATCCCCCAATATTGCTAACAACATAGCTATATGAATGTTTAATCATTTGGATAATGTTCCTAAAATGATTGCTATTAAAGTTCGTTGTTCTATCCAAAAACCCAAGTCAGATTGCGATGAATATACCTAAGTTACGACAACTGTTTCAGAATCCAATGTGGCGAATTCTGCAGCTACGTTTATCATCTATCATCTCACTGCACTTGCAACACATGTCTGCCATCAAGACTGAACTGCCGTAAATTGATGCTGGGCCGCTCGTGGTTTCACCTTATATACAATGTGGGAGGTCTTTCCAGTAATATGTCCCCCTAACGAGGCACGAGGTTCAGTGGGTCTCCCAGTAATGTACAAAACTTTTTAAATAATTATTGAAATGTTAATATGATGGCATCGTTAAATGTGCACTAAGATTCTAATGCAGATAGATAACAGTTCTAACATTAATAATACCCCCAAAATCTTAAGTTTAAACAAATGAGTATCTTCAGCATGACCGACAAATAAGTTTTTTGGCCATCACACAATGAATATTTAAGTAGATAAGTGGTTTTTCAGGTACATTTTCCAGTCTTCTTTTCAGTGCACTGTTCAGAATTACTGTGCGCATAAATTTAAACAAATTACGATCGATAAACAAAATAATTTAGTTTACACAAAGACAACATGTTAAAATAAACAAAAATAATATATTCTAAAGGGTCATAATGTGTGTTTACAACACCTGCAACTTATCACTGCCTCGCTGTTTGTGTGTCTGTCTTGTATTAATTGTTATTAACAAATAACTATTGTTTCTCCTTAAAAGTGCATTATTATGTGCAATATAAATGTTACAGATAATATAGTTATACCAAACTGTACGTCTTGATGAGTCCTTTGAGCCCTCGCTCATTACTTTAGTTCAATTAGTTTAGGCTCTAGATTTTTCCAAGTGAATAAATATTAGTTTTATAAATAAATTTTGATATAAAAATAATATAAATGATGTCAACATGTTATCTCAATCGTGTTGTTCTCCTCTTTCATTTGCTACTACGTTCTAATCTGTAACTCTAATAGTGTCAGCGTAGTATCTGAAAATAAAGACAATGCCATTTTTCGGCGGGAAAATGGCAGTTGGACCTGATGTCACATCCGCCAGCAGGTTTTCCATTTCACGCAGCCCGCCAAAGTAAAGCGTGGCGTTTCACTGCTTCACAGCTGCCGATTGCCTGTTCACTCGTCACAACTTTCATCGCTCTCCGCTGTCAAACCAGTGTGTTTTGCACTCCAAACGGTGTTGCAAACTGTTGTAATGTAACAACATCAACACTACAGTGGAATAATTTTTTGTAACAAGATTATTTTTTTCAAGAAAGACTGGAACTCCTTTAAATTTTCAGGGTGAGAAAGTCACTTCAAGGAAATCAGGTAAAGTTGATTTATTAATTAAACTGAAAGAGTCATAAACAATACTATCTACAGTCCAGTTCTGTCATATTACAGCGGATAGTTTAATTATACATTATCCTGGATGGCAGCTTTGTGATCTGGAATATATTCTTGTATAATATACATGATATACTTATAATCAAGAAAACAGCAACTGACCAAATTTAATAATGCTATTTATTTACAAAATGGTGTCATTACCAGTTTCACACCTTACAGTTCATCATCAGATGGATACACATGTTTAGATACATTTCTTTTCATGTATATTTTGATTATGCTCATAATTTTGTCTTGTGGCAAATAATTCTTGGTTATGTGGTGACCTACAATACAAAAATGTAATTGAAATGATTTACTTCAACATAGTTATGACCAAGGCCCGAATTTTAATTACTTAAAAAACAGTGAAATATGCAAGTATTTATGACCTAAAACTTATATAAATATGACCTTAAAAAAGTAAAATATGACTTAATAGAAGATTACTTCAAGCATTCTTTTTTTTTAATTTTATTTTTTGTTTACCATAAAATAATACAAAATTCCCTCTCAAAATATTGTAAGTATAGTTCTTTCTTTCTGTAGGGTTTGAGGCTAATTAGCACCTATTTTTTAAATGTCTGAATCTTTTATTTTCTAAACAAAAAGTACAGTGAACAGGAGATCATCTATCGAAACAGTAAAACAATATTTTTATTTCTGCACACACACATTATTCAAACTACTGTACATTACTTAATACCGTCTGTTAATCTTCAGTATCTGCAAAGTTGTACTGGAGCACAAGGTGCATTTTCAGGTTTTTCATTGTCAAAGATTACGGTTGTCGCTGAGGATAGTTTTGTACCTGGAAAAGCTCCTCTCCACTTCACAAGGCGTCACTGGAGCGTATTTGAAGGCAGCCAGGGCACTACAGGTCAGCTTTGCTGCACTATCTTCAAATGTTGTGGCATCCCCAGAAAGACCGTCACTAATTTTACACATTGTAGAATATCCAGGATTTCGTTGTAGATCAGTTTGCAGTTTGTTTTTCACTTTGTCAGCCACATGACACGGGCTCGATCCAACTCACTCTGCACATGTTGCACAATACTCAGGGCCTCACATAGCTGAGTGCCAACAGCTTCCAGTCGTTTGATGGCTTTTGATATCACTGAAAAATTGGTGTTGATGTATGCCAAGTTTCCAGACAATGTATCTGTAAATATGTCTTTCACAGTTTTGATAGCACTTAATTCAATGCTATCAAGCTCACAGAAGATTGTCTTTATTTGCGTGTAGTTGGTGCAGTAATACACAGCAGCATTAAGCCAAGAGCCCCATCGTGTAAGAACAGGTTTAGGTAGAAGGGGTATTGAAGATGCTTGTTCCTTGAATTTCTGCACCCGTAGCGGAGCTTTGATATAGATTTTCTTGCCACAGAAAATTAATTTGTCCATGTCAGGGTAATTTGATCGTACCTATTCAGCAACTCAGTGCAATGCATGTGCAAGGCAAGTGACATACACCATACTGCAGTAGAGAATCTGAAGTCCTATGGCCGCTTTAGCCATATATGAAGTGGCATCTGTTACAAGCAGCAGAACTTTGTCTCTTTTCACACCATCCGGACACAGTAGCTTCAGAGAGTTGTCAAACAAAATAGCAATCGTCGAATTGTTTACTCTATCGAGGGCTTCACACGTTAGTAGGAAGATATCTCCAGGCCCATCAACTTTTAGAACACCAACAACAACATTGCAATATAGTGCCCACTAACATCCGTAGTTTCATCTATTGACAGCCACATCTTTTGCTCAGCAACAGTAATTCGTATTTTGTTGAGCACATCATTATAGCATACCGATAAATAGTTCTTTCTCAGTGTAGATTCATCTGGAACTGGATGTGTTGTGTACTTCTCCAAGAACCGTCTGAAGCATGGATTCTTCAGCTTTTCCAATGGGATGTTGCAGGACACCATCATCTCACACAAATACTTGCAGAATGATTGCATAGTTGAAGATTGACCTGTCTATTCAAATAACAACATTTGTCTGCTGTTATTTTCATCACTTCGTTTCACACAATTGCTGTGTTTGGTGGTATAACAGTGTTATTGCACATTAAAGCACTTTTCTGCACTAACTTTAACTTCACACAGTTTACAAAATAGTATTTTCTCATCAGTACTAAAGAACTTCTCTCCAAATTCTTGAACAAATCCTTGCAACTTCACGCTGTCTGAGCACTTTGCTTTGGGCATGATGAACAAGGCACAGGCTGTATTCAAACTGGTTACTGTGAACACCTGCACGACTGGGATTATTATTACAACAGAAGCTGCCTTTGTTGGCTCTGAGAGCCTATTGTCAACTCTGCGCAACAGTGTTTTATGTTCGTGAAATGACTGTTGTGCTACACTGCTTTTCTACTACAGTCCTGAGAAATAAAGCTCTGTACCTAATTTATCTGTTTATGTTTCATAATATCACATTAAATATTGTCTCATGAGAAACATATTCATTTTCTTATTCCTGTATCCCGAAAGATACAAAAGAAACAGTATATGCATTTTGGTAAAATTTGTCGGAAATATGACCTGTTATAATAAAAGTTAGCCGCAATATGACCTATTACTGAAATATGCTGAAATATGACTTTATATGCACAATTAAAATACATTTTTTCTACACTAAAATGCCTAGATTTTTGTATAAATTGTTCTAAAATTCACCCTGAAATTCAGAAAAAAATATGACTTGTCATTAAAATCCGGGCCCTGGTTATGACTAATGATGATGAGACATACCATAAACAATTTTTTACAATAGGTCTCATGAATGTAGATGTGAAAAGACATTTTATGTTGACCTGTAAGGTTTGAAACTGGTAACAGTTGTAAATAAATAGCATAATTAAATGTGTTTGGTTGTTGTTTCTTGTTTGTAAGAATCATCCTGTATTTTATACACAACCACAGGTTCAAAATGTCAGTTATCAATAAAATAGTAGATATCCTTGAACCTAAGTGAAATGTGTATTAGAAGTGTTTCAAACAAAAAGGAATTAAATATTTGGGATGTGGTTTTATAGATTAATGCTGAAAATTACATGGGTAAAATGGGTAATTAATGAGGAGATACTGAATGTAATATGTAGAAAAGAAAATTGTGGAACAAATTGACTATAAGAAGGAATCCCTTGATGGCATAATCTGAGAAATTCAGGAATCATCATTTTGATAAGATGAGAAGTATGGGTGATAAGAATTGTAGAGGGAAATGACAACAGGCTCAAATTGATGTAGGTTGTAATAGAAGCTGAAAAAGCTTGCACAAAATAGGATAATGTGGAGAGCTGCATTGAACCAGTCTTCAGCTTGTGGGTTTTTGGTTCCGAAGAGAAAGCGAACACTGTCTACAAAAAAAAAAAAAAAAAAAAAAAAGAACCCCTATAATAAGAAGGTGCTCATAATAGTAGCAATGTACAACACACTAAAAGATAAAAGCAAAGTTTTCGGCATATAGATTGCATTGTCAATGTTTGTAGCAAATGCCATAGAACTATCCTTCCTGGTTGAATTGACTGAGGAAGAGTCGACTTGTTTGCTCGGTGAATGGCTGTTATAGATAAGGACACTCAATGGTCAACAGTGAATTGTAGGCTTGATGGCGAACAGTTGCGCCTGCTGGTGTGGCCGGTCATTCGTAGCATTGTGCTGCATCGGGTTTGAAGGAAGTGATGAAATAAATACTTCATAATCAGCGAGTCAGTTTGAGTAACAGATAGGGCAGCCAGTCCGAGACATAGGGATGGGTCTCAGCATACAGTTGCCAAGTATGGGCTTGGCAAACCCGGAGTACCTGAGCTGAGGGCTGGTAAGTGCCGCCAGTCCCCTGATACTGTAGTCTCTGGGCACGCTTCAGCAACCTCTGTATGGCGCTCGGTGGAACCTAGTGTGTACCGGAGAATGGGGGTCTTGGCTTGACCACCTGGGTCATCAGGAAGGAAATACCTCTATAAAAAAAGAAAAAAAAAAAGTCAAACCCAAAGTGTGCTATGAGCTGATGGGATGCATGGCTCCTGAGATGGTACAGCTGCTAGCAAACGACCTCTGGGTATTCTGCCGAGCTTCAGTTGTATTAGGCTTACCTAGGCATGAGGACTCTTGTCTAGGTGGGCATTTAGTTGCCTAGCTGCCTGTGGGATGAGATGGATATTTCAAGTGTTTTTTAACCTCCTAGTGGTATGGCTGTACTATGAGGGGGGGGGGGGGGCGGCAACAACACCCAATCTAAAAAGAGGTCTAGGATACCCATTCCTCCAGACTTACAACATACAAAGCTTTTGGTTCAAAGTAACAGAGCACATGCTGCTAGCCAGGATGTGTTTATAATTGTTAAGAGACAAGAAGGTTCTTTTAAGAAGGTTTCACCTTTTTATGTACAAAAATGCCTAGAAGGTATAGTTGGAAACTTAGTCAGTGAAGTGGTCGAAGAATTTAACTCTGTTGGTTGAGACCTACCTCCCAACAAGTCATATCTTACAAATGCTAAGCACCTTGGGGAGTGTGCCATCGAAACTGAACTTCACAATACCTTAAATTATAGTAAAGGGGTTGTGACTTCTTGAGACTTGTTAATATTCCCAAAGAGAAATTGAAGAAAGAGTGGGCTTCTGATGGTATTGTGGATGTTCATAATATTATGAAGAGGGTGGATGGGAGGCTCAATAAATCTGACTCCCTTATCCTCACATTCAACAGTTCTACTTTGCTTTCTACAGTATCTCTGCCTAGGTGTGTTTGTGTTTGTGTATATGTGTGGGTGTGTATGTATTTGTTTACCTTCCTTGTTTCCCCCCAAGGTAAGTCTTTCCTCACCCGGGACTACAATGGCTCCTTACCCACTCCCTAAAAACCATCATCATGTCCTTTTCCCTCTCCTTCCCTTCTGCCTGAAGAAGCAATTGGGTTGCGAAAGCTTGCATTTATGTGTGTGTGTTTTATTTATGTTACTATTACCAGGTGAGAAGGCGCCGGTTTGTTGATACACAAATAAATAAAAACACAAACACATACACACACACAAAACTAAGCTTTCTGAACCTGAGGTTGCTTCATCAGAAAGAGATGAGTGTTTTATGGGAGTGCATACGTCTGCCCTGGTGTGTGTGCATGTATATGTGTGTGTGTGGGTGGGTGTGTTTGTTTACCTATCATTTTTCCCCCCAAGGTAAGTCTTTCCTTTCTCGGGATTGGAATGACTCCTCACTCACTCCCTTGAAACCCTCATCCTTTCCTTTCCCTCCCCTTCCCTGCTCTTTCCGATGAAGCAACCTCAGGTTGTGAAAGCTCAGTTTTGTGTATGTGTTTAATTTTTTATTTTTTAATGTTTATTTGTGTATCAACGAACTGGTGCCTTCTCGCAACTTTCTTTAAGTTTTTTAAAATATTTTTCCAAACAGGATTGTTCCCCCCCCCCCCCCCCCCCCCCCTCTCTCTCTCTCTCTCTCTCTCTCTCTCTCTCTCTCTCTCTCTCTCTCTCTCTCTCTCTCTCTCTCTCTCTCTCTCTCTCGGAAACTTTCCTGGTGGGATAAACAAATATAAAAAATAGAAAACGGATGACTTACCCAAAGGACAGGCTCGTCAACAGACACAAATAAAATCACACACAAACACACATACAAGCTTTCGCAACCATTGGTCGCTTCTTCAGGAAAAAAGGAAGATGGGAGAGGAGAAAGGGAAGGATATGAGTTTTAAGGAAGTGGAAAAGGAGTCATTCCAATCCCAGGAGTGGATGGACTTATCTTAGGGGTAAAAAGGAAGGTAAACAAATACACACACACTCACACATATCCAAACGCAAACACATCTAGACAGACATTTGTAAAAAGCAAAGAAGTTGGACAGAGATACCACTTAAGGCAGAGGCTCTGTCCACAGAACCGAGGCAAAGATGCTAAAGATGGTGGGCAGGAATTTGAATTTAGCAGAGGTTGAGACCAGGTGGGCACGGGGGGAGAGAATAAGCTGAAGGGCAAGTTCCCATCTCCGGAGTTCTGAAAGGTTGGTGTCGGTAGGAAGTATCCAGATAACCCGGACGGTGTAACACTGCGCCAAGATGTGCTGGCCGTGCACCAAGGCATGTATATCCACAGGATGATCTTCATTATCAACAAACACTGTCTGCCTGTGACCATTCATGCGAATGGACAGTTTGTTGCTGGTCATTCCCACATAGAACGCTTCACAGTGCAGGCATGTCAGTTGGTAAATCAGGTGGGTGCTATCGCAAGTGGCTCTGCCCTTGATCGTGTACACCTTCCGGGTTACTGGACTGGAGTAAGTGGTGGTGGAAGGGTGCATAGGGCAGGTTTTACAACGGGGGGCGGTTGAATGGGTAGGAGCCAGAGGGTAGGGAAGGTGGTTTGGGGATTTCATAGGGATGGACTAGGAAGTTACGAAGGTTAGGTGGGCAGCGGAAAGACACTCTTGGTGGAGTGAGAAGGATGTCATTAAGCATGAATCTCATTTTGGGGCAGGATTTAAGGAAGTCGTATCCTTGCTGGAGAGCCACATTCAGAGTCCGCTCCAGTACCGGAAAGTATCTGGTGACAAAAGAGGCATTTCTGGGGTTCTTCGGTGGAAGGTTCCACCAAACAAAATACACACACCCACCCACACATTTACACAGATGCAAATACACCTAGGCAGACATACTGTAGAAAGCAACACATTTATTTGTGGGTGTGGGTATATTTGTTTACCTTCCTTTTCTTCCCACAAGGTAAGTCTTTCCTCTCCCAGGATTGAAATGGCTCCTTACCCCCTCCCTTAAAACCCTCATCATTTCCTTTTCCCCTCTCCTTCCCTTCTGCCTGAAGAAGCAACTGGATTGCGAAAGCTTGCTTGTGTGTGTGTGTGTGTGTGTGTGTGTGTGTGTGTGTGTGTGTGTCTGTGTGTGTGTGAGTTTTATTTATTTGTGCTGCTATCACACCTGTGCTCCTTCGCCTCATGAGTAATCTTCAGGTAAGTAATATGTATAAAATAAATATTGTTTGACTTACCGAAAGTACAGGCTCGCTGATAGAAACATAAAACACAAATAAAACACACAAACATTCAAGCTTTCGCCACCACTGGCAGCTTCTTCAGTAAAAAGAGGAAGGAAGGAGAGGAGAAAGGGGAGGATATGGGTTTTAAGGAAGTGGAAAAGGAGTCATTCCAATCCCAGGAGTGGAAGGACTTTCCTTAGGGGACAAAAAGGAAGGTAAACAAATATATGTGAGTGTGTGTGTATTTGTTTACCTTCCTTTTTGTCCCCTAAGGTAAGTCCTTCCACTCCTGGGATTGGAATGACTCCTTTTCCACTTCCTTAAAACCCGTATCCTTCCCTTTCTCCTCTCCTTCGTTCCTCTTTTTCCTGAAGAAGCTGCCAGTGGTGGCTAAAGCTTGAATGTTTGTGTGTTTTTATTTGTTGTTTTTTTATGTTTCTATCGGTGAGCCTGTACTTTCGATAAGTCAATCTATCTTTATTTTATACATATTTTTCCCATCAGGAAAGTCTCCTTCTATAATATATATTCCAAATCCCATGCCACTTTCCTCGATGTCGACCTCCATCTGTCCAACGGCCAACTTCACACATCCGTCCACATCAAACCTGCCAATAAACAACAGTACCTCCATTATGATAGCTGCCATCCATTCCACCTCAAATTTTCCCTTTCCTACAGCTTAGATCTTATGAGGCAAACGAGTCTGCTCCAGTCCCGAATCCCTGAACCAGTACACCAATAACCTGATAACAGCCTTCACATCCCACAGCTATCCTCCTGATCTGGTTCAGAAGCAAATTGCCAGAGCCACTTCCTCATCCCCTCAAATTCAGAACCTTCCACAGAAGGGCCCCTCTTGTCACCAGATACTTTCTGGGACTCTGAATGTGGCTCTCCAGCAAGGGTACAACTTTCTTAAATCCTGCCCCGAAATGAGATACATCCTTCCCACTCCACCGAGAGTGTCTTTTCGATGCCCACCTAACCTATGAAATCGCCAAACCTCCTTCCCTACCTCCTGGCTCCTACCCTTGTAACTGCGCCCATTGTAAAACCTGCCCTATGTACCCTTCCACCACAACTTACTTCACTTTATTTGTGTTTTTGTGTCTGTCAATGAGCGTGTGCTTTAGGTAAGTTACTGGATCTCTATTTTGTGTGTGTGTGTGTGTGTGTGTGTGTGTGTGTGTGTGTGTGTGTGTGTGGCATCTGAAAGAACAGACATCACTTTTGATTTTGCAGTTACTATCTATTGAGCCACGGTGGAGTAGCCGAGTGGTCTAAACCACCTCGCTGCGGAGCGCACGGTTGCTCGCCATGGAGGTTCGAGTCCTCCCTTGGGCGTGGGTGTGTGTGTGTTGTCCAGAAGTTAGTTTACCTATGTTTAAGTAGTTCGTAAGCTACGGACTGATGACCACGCAGTTTGGTTTGATAGATTTACACATGTTTACACACACACACACACACACACACACACACACACACACACTATCTATTGATAGTTGAAAATTAACAACGGAATGTCCACTAAGGAATGTTAATAATAATATTTGGTAGGGAACAACTCATCGTAAAGATGAATATTGAGCCGCTGACAGGCACAAATAAAAGAGCAAGCACACACACAATACTAAATTTTTAGCCGCGGCTTGAACTTCTTATTATAAATAGTCAGCCATTTATCACACTATACAGATATGTGGTCTAAATTATTTGCCATTGGTTTCGATCTTCTGATGACTTTACATGATGGTACATGGCGGTATCATATTCAAACAATCCATCACCACACATTGCTCTTGTCAGTTATGTATTGTCTCCATACACTTTTAGTGTACCTGTCAGTGTATTTCATCGACACAACATCATCGGCAGTGGGGAATTCAATCTCACATCACTAATTTATATGTGCGTCCATATCAAATCTCCAGTTTGGAACACTGCTCTGCCAACAGAACAATGGAACCAACTGTAAATGAGAGAGGAAGGTTCCAGTAACAGTATCTGGTGTGGACTCCAAAGTTACAACAACAAAACAAATAAATAAAATGGAGACATTATATTAAGAATGATGTTCATAGGATCAGAGCAGTGGATAATTCCGTAAGTTTCGTTCACCAAAATATTCACTACCTAACAGAGTAATTCCACAACTTTCAGATATTGAAGTACTATGAAATGGCTGCCATCACTATGGCAACAATTCAGCGTAGTGTCATTGTGCCATATTATACTTGTATTTGATGAGACTCCCAACTCTTCACTAGTAAAATGTATCCATAATGCTGCACATTCTTGTTAATATATAAATTGTAGTGCCAGAAAACTAATATGGAGGTAGAACTGGAAATCTCTGATCTGTGCATTTGACTGCAGATATTTTCAGTGCAGTTCAGATTCAGTGACAAACAGGGATAGAAAAGGAAAAATTCCACACACACACACACACACACACACACACACACACACACACACTCACTTTTTAACAAATGACTGAAACCACAAGTGTATTGTATCACAATATTCAGAAAATATCCCAGAACTACCCATGAAATTTTCCTGGTGGAGTTTTGTTTCACCCTATGCAACCACTACAATTTCTTTTTGTTGATTCTACATTAGTATGGTAGTAACTTACAGGATGAATCTGTTCAAGTGTAGTCATTTCTACATAATGGTGTTATATGCAATCCTAGTTAGCTGAAGTTTCAATCAACCTGTCATATCCTGGGTAAGAAAAGTTTGACCTTTTCATTAATATGGATTTTGTTGTTTCGAGCAAACACATTAAATGCATTTCGTTAGTATCCATGACATTGTCCAAGCTTATTGTAGCCCTATTTGTTGTCCATTATGTCAAGGAAACTTCCAGAAACACACATTCCCACGTGAAATGTAAGTTATTCTGTTGTTAATTTGTGCTTATCATTGAAATTATAATATTTGAATCACCATAACCACATTGTGATTTCTCCTCTAACTTATCTCTCAACAGTTCTTGAAAATAAATGTGTTCGACTTTTGGAATTAATTGCAATGTAACAAATAGTATATGTGCCATTGTATTTGACAATGAGCAATAATGATTTTTTCTTTTTTTTATTAACAGCTGCAGATGACAGCAAAAGCCCATCTATTGAAGACCTGGAAGACACTGTAAATGATTTAGATACCCAGATGGAGTGCCATTATGAAGATGAAAAACTAAAATCCACTGTCATGAATAATAGTATTGTAGATAATATTTATGATGCACCAACACAATGTGAAGATTTGGAAAATGAAACCTTAAAAGAGACTGGCAAAGATCTGACTTCACTCACCACTTCAGTCACCTTGCTATCAAATGACACCAATGAAAATAAATCAGTCAGTCATGAAACTGAATCCAGTACAGTTTTTCAAGATCAGTCTTATGATCGTTCATTATTGGAAGGTGATGAGGATATGTTTCAGATATCTACTTCTGGTTCAGGTGATGCAGAGAAGGGAAAAACAGAGGGCATTAAGCCTACCTGCAACCAGCAAGAGGAGAAAAAAAAGTCTAAGTGCCAGCAATCAGATTCTGCTCTGGTAAACACAGCCGTACAAAGCTCAGAGTCATGCATTCAAAAGTCATTCACACTTGATTTGTCTTCAGGAGATGAAACTGACCCTGAAGATATTTTTTGTGCACAGACACAACAATTTCCAGTGTTAAAAAAGAAATTGGAAACAACGCATAGTACAGAAGACACCAAAAATTTGAATGCAACAGTTGACAAGGAGAAGAAAACAGAGACTATCAACATTAATTTAATGCCTGACACTTTAGTAAATGAGCAGCGAATGGAACAGAATTGTCCCCAAAGCAATTTTTCAAAACATTCTGTAGAAAACTCTGTATCAACTTCACCACAACAAGAAAATGAGAAAAAACTGGATCTTGATTCTGCAAATAAGGAAGTTGCGTCTGGTGATGAAACTGACCCTGAAGAATTGTTCTGTGCACCAACTCAGAAATTTTGTGTTAATAAAGGGAAGTCATCTACAGATAAGACAGATGAAAGTGATCCAGAAGACCTATATGGTGCCCCAACTCAAAACTTTGAAAGTATTGACAGTAAGAAAGTCTGTGATGGTCTTGTAAATATCCCCCAAACTGAAACAAACTGTCAACGTCCAAAGTTATTGCACACTACACCAAAACAAATGGAATTAAACACATGCAAACAAAGTGAACTTATAAATGAAATGGAAACTGATCTGAGTGACACTACTCTAGAAGATGTAATTTGTCCAGGAACACAGGAAAGCAGGAGAATGGCGACTGAAATGGAAATTAATGAGACACCTGAAAGAGATGTGGTTTTCAAAGGTCACACTGGAAGAAAATCACTTGTTGAGGAAGACTCAAATGCAGCAGATGTATTAAAGAAACAAAAAAATGAAAATGATGGAAGACAGTCAGACATGGATGTAGATGAATTATTTCTTGCTCCAACTCAGAAAATAGAGAATTTCAGTGACCTGAATAAAGTTAATAAGACAAACAGAACTAACAGAAATAGCGAGGAAGGAGAATGCGAGAAACAAGCAATATTTGTTGCCGAAGATAAAGGCACTCAACCACCTGAATTATTGAAGGAAACATTGCAGAGTGATGTGCTGAAAGTAGCTACAAAACAAAATGTCTGTAGTGATGTTTACTCCCAACCTACCCAGAAATTAGGGGACTGGAATGAAGAACAGGAGTTCCAAGGTAATGTTGGTTCAAAGTGCAACAGATCCAAAATAAATTTAGAGAATGAAATGAACCTTCAAGAACTGTTTTCGCAACCAACACAGAAGTTTTGTGGATCCAGTACAAATTATGAAATAAAAAGCAAACAAACCACTTTTGTTCAGAAAACTGATGTAGAAAAATTGTCAAAGGGAGCAACTAAGGAAACTTATAAAAACAAATCTGCCAATGCTAGTCCATCTGTACTAGTTTTTGAAAATGTAAGGGAAACTTCTTCAGATGTATGTGATATTGCACATATTACAGAGACCAATGATACTGATGATATATTTTCTTGCCTGACTCAGAAACTGGATGCAGGTTTGACTGAAAAAAATGAAACTGGTGTAGCTGTTCAGAAGCCAACCGTTTGTAATAAAAATGAAAAGGATATCTTCTCAGCTGATACACAGGACTTTCTCCCTAAAACAGTAGGTCCTCTGAAAACAGAGTCTGAGAGGATACTGAATTCAATGAGAATGAGTGGGAGCAAGGCAACAGATTTACAGCATTCTGCAAGGGGTGGAGTGGATGGTCCAGATGATTCCCTGTCTGGGGAAGATGAGGAAGTAATTAAAATATTTTCGAAAGATGTTGTCCATCAAAAAGACTCAAATTGTGTGTCGGCAAAACATACAAAGAATACTACTGAGCATGATAATGAATGCATTTCTGCTGAATGTAGAGAGAAAGATGAAGATTCACTGGAAATGCAGCTACAACTTCCCCAGACACAAGAAGTTATAGCTGCATTTGAGGAATTAGAAAATAAAGAAACTCTGAAAACTTTTTCTAGTCCTGTAATTCCAAGAAAAAGAAAAGGTAAAGCAGTTGGTGAGAGAAAACTCAATACAGTTCAGGAGTCGCCTTTATCAGAAAATATTAAACCATTGCCTGATACTCCAAAATCTGCTTCTAATAGTAACGAGAAAAGAAAAGTTTCGAGACAAAGTAAAGATGGAGATACAAAAAAGAACCATGAAGTACATGCTGTTCACTCTGCCTCTACACCATCTTCATCTGAGGAAAAGAGTAAACCTAATATTAATCCTTTACCTAGTAGCAAAGATTCCGGAAGTAGAAGATCAGTTAGAGAAAGGAAGAAAACATGGAAACTGGCAGAGACAACTGATAGTTCATTTTCAGGACAAAATAACACATATCTAGAAAAGATTTCTGAGAGAAAATTACACGAAAACAGTCCAGAAAGACCCGTGGGAAAAAGACAATCTCGACTTAAAAAAGCTGTTGCATCTGTCGAGTGTAACAGTGCACCTGACTCTGAAATTAAAAGTGATAGTAAGAAGAGTTTAATTAAAAATATTAATACAGAAAGTAACAAGTCATCTGTTTCAAGTGACAATCAACAGGAAAAGAACCAGTGTGGATCTGCTTCTAAAAATCTCAGAGTGTCAAATCAAGAACAAACAGTAAACTGCGATAAAAATGAAAGTTCGTTATCAGTTGATTTCCAACAATCAGAATGTAAAACTGCTTCCAAGATTGAGGAACCATTGCAAGAAAGCAAAAAGGCATCAGTGCGCAAAAGAGGCAGCAGAATTACAGATATCGGTAAAGTGTCAGAGGAAATTAAATTGCAAGGAGAAGATCAAATCCAAAATTCTACAAAATCGCGTTCAACCCGACTGAGAAATCCAAATAGAGATAAAGCAAATAGCTCAGATGAAAGTTGTCAAGAAGTCGAAAACACTGGACTTAAATCTAGAAAATCAAAACTTAGTGGTAGAGTAAGTACATCAGAAGATAGTGTCAAATCCATAAACCACAAGCAAGTAACAAGCAAACTTGTTACAGAGAAAATAAATCATAATGAAGATGAAGACCCACATGTCAGACTGCCTGATCACCAGAAAAAATCTCGGAATAATGTGGTTCCAATTCCACAAATGGGCCAGAAGGGGGATGCCTATGTGATTCCAGGGGATGTTGAAGAAAGTTCAAATGCAGGAAAGAGAACTTCCAAAAGAAAACTGGATAAAACAAGCTCACATAGAAGTCATAATACAAAAGATGGCAATCAAAGATCAGTTAGTCCCATTGACAATGTCGACAAAGAATTAAAACAAAATATTTACTTGGATACAGATGATGCAACGGAGGCTCAACCACCAAACAAGAAACGAAAAGTGACTCAGTCTAATGTTGAGAAGAATGAACCACCAAGAAAAGACAAAAAGGAAGAAAATACTTCTAAAACTGAAGAACTTGATATTAAAATTGACAGGATGTCTCGAGGTAGAAAGACAGGTACAGAACAATCAAAAAACAAAAATACTAAGAATGGAACTGATTCACCAAAATCACAGGAGTATAAAAATGTCCCAGCATCAACTAGAAAACGAAGAGCTGTGAGTGAAAAAATAACCAATACGGTCAGTGCAAATGAACTTCAGAATCTCAATATTGCACAGGATAAATTGATTTCTGACCATGGAAAAACAACAAAATGTGATACTCCTGTTAAGAAGCCAAAGACATCACTACCTTTGCCACCGAAAGAACCCATAAATTCTCATCAGCATAAAGGCAGCTGTGATAACTCTCCGGTAAGTTCATTATTTTGGTTCTTTGTTTTGAACTTGAAACACTGTAATAGGTATACCTGAATACTTAGCATGTGCAATTTAAATATACACCATAAAAATGGGTACCAAAATGAAACTATCTTGGGGCATAGATTGAACAGATTTTTATTATTAAATGCCAGCAATGCCACAAACAGGAAGAGATGAAATTTCCAGCTTTTGGAAACAGAGCTTCATTCAGTTCGCATAAAACAGGAGGAAATGGAGTTGGAAGAGACAGAACAGTAACCAAATCAAAGATAAGGAAACAGCATCAGAAAAATAGGACCATTGTGACACAAAGCTTCTGTCTTGACAGCAGCCCACAGAGAAGTGTGTGCCCAGAGATTTGATAGTATGTTTTATTCAAAACACTTCCATTATCAGTGTGGCAGAACTGAATGTCCTCAAGGAAAGATAATATCCAGTATTTCCATACTATCCATCATGCTGCATTTCTGTCATAGCAAGGCAACATTGGCAAGTAAGACCAGGTCTTTCATTTACCTAGAAAACTAAAAAGCCCATTGCCCAATCTGTAGGAGCTATTTGGCCCATTTAGGATCAAAAGATATAACTACATATCTTTCTGTCTCATTGAAACATACAGTCCTCATCATGGCAAAATTCTTGCTTCATTGGCTACAGCAGATTCATATCAGAAATATATTAATTTCCTAATGAGTGCAGCCTTGAGATATGATTGCAGGAGACATCTTTCTGTTTTCATCATTCACATGCATGTTACACTTATTTGTGTTGCATTATCTTTCTATGAATGGTTACTGTATCTTCAGTAGCTTTGTAATCTTTATTCATTACCAGAGGCTGAACAACTATCAACTAATCCAGAATCACATGTAATTGTCTGGAAGAAATGTTTGTAGTTCCTCCGTATCTGTTTTGCTGAACCTATTTATTTTTTTAGTCAGTACAATTGCCCTTTCCATTTTTCTGGTCATAATAAAACAACAACACAATTATGATAATCCTAATTTTGTACATTATATTTGAAAATAAAAGTATAACACATATATCAGTTGGCTAACTTATCTTGAAACTTTTCAGTTGATAGACATAGAAGATTGTCAGTAAGTTAGCATATTAACCATTTTATGTATAATATAAAGAAACATGTAAACAGCATGGAACATAAAAGACATCCTTAAAACATTTTGCAGTATGTACCCAAAGTGGTAAAGGAACATAACCTGGTTTGGGAAATGATGGATCTAAGAAGTTAAAGCTGGAACAGATTCCTTGAATGTAGATGATGATGATGATGATGATGATGATGACTTATTACATTTTTATCTGCAATCTATTTTCTGTCTTGCCTTAAATTAGGTTTTTCCATGCTTTTTGTTTTTTACATTTTGTACTTCCATGGAAAACTTCAAAAAAAAGGTATATTTGTTGATTTGCATAGTGATGGTAATTATAAATATCATTTTTCTTTTGGATCACCCATTCCAATTTTTGGTTTAAGGCAAAGTTCTAACACTGTATCCTATGATGGATCACATTGATTCATGAGATAATTATTTTATTTTTGAGTTTTTGGTCACTTCTATATATTTTTCATTTCTTTCAAGGAAAACAATGAGAAGTCACCTAGAGCATCTCATCGTCTTTCAACACGCCCTGCAAAAACAACTCATCAAGTTCTGTTTACGGGTCTGAATGATCCGAGGCTCCAAACCACAGTTCAGAATTTAGGTAAGAGAAAGGTAAAGGCTGGAAATATTGTGACGTGTGTACTGCTGTTAATGGAAAAATAAACTTTTTATTTTGATATTACTGTGACCTCTGAGGTATTTATGAATGTTCTCTTTCCTATAGCGAAGCAAGGATTAATCTGCTACTGATTTTTCAGGTGGAAAGGTAATGGAGAAACCTGAAGACTGTAATGTCCTTGTGACTGACAAAGTACGACGAACTTATAAATTTCTGTGTATGATGGGACGAGGGAAGCCAATTGTATCACCAGACTGGCTGCTTAAATCCCAGAAAAGTGGCAGATTTTTAGGTTTGTAATGAATTCAAACTTATGAACAACTTATGTGTGAAGCTCATTCTTCCTCTTCTGTGTCTAGCATTTCCTTTTCAGGACTAGATGATTCTTACTATTCTCAGTGGGGCAAGTGGTTAACTTGGCTGAGACAGAGCGATGGGGTGTTACTTGCAGTATTGGGATAGTTTTTCTGGGTGTGGGTGATGGTGGGGGGGGGGGGGGAGATAGGGGAAGGACTATGCTAGTGAATCAAGAAAGAAGATATGTGCGAGGCTGGAATGGTAGCAGGGAAGAGGGTATAGAAGACAAAGGAGAGGGATCAGTGAAGGTTGATGCAAGAGGGGTTTCCAGGACAAAGGACATGTTCTGGAAAAAGTTCCCACTGAACAATAAACAAATGTTGGTGTGGTACAGTATCTTCAGGATCTTTTACAAGTGATAGGAGTAGAGTAGTTAGTCATGAAAGGATGTGTGTGGTAGGTTTAGCACCTAGGTGTTTCACGGTGATATGAGCCAAGGGGTAGTGTGTTTGGTGTAATGATGAAGAGGTACATACAATGATACTGTGTAGTTTGGGTGAGTGGCAGAATACAGTTGTTGGAAGTGTTGCCAATAATGGGGAATATATACCTCCAGAATGTGAGGAGATGTAATTGAAACCATGGTGGAGAACATGATTCACTTAATTTTATTTGTTGCTGTCAGAGTTGCTTCCACGGTATTATTTGTTTAGTAAAATAGCTAACCACCACCTATCAAAATTGTGATTTTTTTTTTTTTTTTTAATTTGAAAGCACAGTATATCTCTGCTCCTGGTGGCTTAATGTACAAGTGCTTGATCAGTCTACATCATTTTTCAAATATGTGTTAAGTCCAGGGTTCTATTAAGATTTAATAGGTACAATTTTTAATAAACCAAGAGAACATTGAAAAATTTCCTAATGTATCCAGTAGCGGTTTTGAGAGAAAGTATCCTATACAGCTATAGGACAAAAAAAGCATATCCATATACAAAAATGTATCTACTGATCTGTAACCACTACTGGATACAGCAAGTAATTTTTGGATGTGCTCTTAGTCTATAAGAATGTAAAATGCAAAATCTATAAAATATTGAGGATACATTGTAACTCCATGGAAAGATGATCCCTAAACTTCAGACAGGCACATTGAAAAGAGAATCACACTCATACGTCCAAATTTTCAGGCACAGCCTAAATGAGAAAAAGAGCACACATGCATTCTTACAATCAAACAGGCACAACTAATTGTACACATGACTGCTGTCTCCCGCTGCTGCATCTGCCCTAACCGTGTGTGGCCTGGCCTGTGTGGAAGACACATCTTGGTGTGGGATATTTGGCATCTGTTGCAATGGAGGTATAGTTGGTGGGTGGTACATTTTATGTCTTCATACTAATGCAGCTATTTGTGAGACAAGTAAACATTAAGGAAGGGACATGTTGGGCTTAGGAAGACCAGATGAAGTGAGTGAGGGAGAAAGTTTGGATTTTTGTTAGGGTGATCTCACCCTTGATCCAGATCATGAAGGTGTGTATGAATATGAACTAGGTGAGGGGGTTAGGCATTTAGATGGCTAGAAAAGTTTCCTGTGAACAGATTAGCATAAGATGGTGTCATGCAACTTCCCATTGTGGATTTGTTTGTAGGTGATTCCTTCAAAGGAGTTGTACTCACGAGTGATATTATATTGGATCATGGTGACTAGAAAGGAAGCCATGGGTCTTGGGAAAGGTAGTATTCAATGACAGCATTGGGCATTGATGATAATGTTATGGAGAGAGGCGTACTGACAATGACTTCCTGGGAACCAGGAGGTAAAGGGCAGGTATTAGTGTATGTCTCATGTAGGAGGGTGTATTGCTAACATTGCTAACTATTTCCTCTACCGAATAGACACCATTTCTCTGTCCCTTTATCGCTGGGTTCCAGGCTTGTCATTGTCAATGTTACCTCCCATTTAGTACATTGATAGTTTGATCGGTTTTACTGTACAAGGGTGGAATCAAAAAAATTAAAAGTGAAATGTTTCATTAATTTAATAATTAAAATGACACAAATGCAGTTCTAGAAGTCCATAGAGGTCAGTCAGTTTCAGCCCACTTCTGTTGTGTGCCCAGCCCCTGCCACTCTCAACAATTGTGTGTGTGTGTGTGTGTGTGTGTGTGTGTGTGTGTGTCCAGCAACTACCTATCCCGTGAGGGCATTACCTACAAACAAATCTGCATTACATTACTGCATTCCATCGACACCCACAGGGCACCATCAAGGCTAATCATTCATGGGCCATCTAGAGCAATCCTTCGTAGTACCCAAAATCCCAAATTCAGTGGTGACTTTTTTTAAGATTTGGATCCTTTTTAACAGACTGGATGGATGATAAAAGAAACACACTAAACACACAAAACTGTAACAAGTCAATGTCTCTACATAGGAAGGATTTAAGAAAACTTAATATGAGACCTATTTATAACAGCACAAGATACCAAAATAATTATTTTTAGAATTTTTGTTTGTTTTTCATATGTTTGTAGGCAGATTATGTGTCATATTGACTCAGCCTAGAGGCCAAGTTATTGTATGCACAGGTTATTTATTTATTTTTAAACGTGATCAGTACAGGAAAATCAGAATGAATGTAAGATGTAGGAAAACTCTTAGGAACTTTTAGGTGCTTTCTATGAAAACAATTTTGCTGTAGTAAAATGTTTGGACATGTGTTAGTTGTAAAATTGGCACATTTTTAAATTTTTATTTATTTACTTTTTATTTATCTATTCATTTACTTATTTTTAAAAGTAGAGGACTGAGTTCTATATAAAGGTCATTTCATTATATTGGAAGGAAAAAATGGAGCACAGAAATTTTATATAATGGAAAATAAACAAACAAGGAAATAATTTCTGTAGTCTGTAAGAAGTAGTATTTTGGGACTATTTTAATAATAATAATAATAATAATATATTCTAGTATTTGTAGAAATTCTTTAGTTCATTAGTGAATCAGTATAACTGTCATCATTGATAATTTTATCAAGTTGGCAATAAACAATCCATTTTTTAAAATTTCTTAATTTTTTATTTTTTTAACTGAGATTAAGCTTAACAATTTTTTTAAAATTCATGCATATTTGTGATCTACGTGGTAGAAGTAGGGGAAGGGCAAAAGATAGTCGTTAAGCAAATAAAAACAATGAGACACTATTTTTTTATCCATTAAGTAATCAGTTGAGTAGTGATCTGCTCTAATGTTTCTGATATTCAGTGAGGCATTAACATTCTTTGCATTGACAGTTCATGCTGTAATTTAGTTATTCTTCACTATACTTTCAGTTGAGTATTCCATGCTTTATGCTACACATTCATTTGTGTATGTCTATGTATGTGTGGAACCTATCTGAGCCTAAATATTTGCTCACTTCCAACTATGACACAAACATGCCAACTTTAATGCTTCATAAGGTGTGCAACATTGACATTCGTAACTTTTGCGACAACCTCACCTGTTTCCACAAAAGAATGAATTATTCACCAGGCACTATAGAACCAACCCCGACCAATGCAATTAAAAGGGTCATGATTAAACCTCCACCATTCTGGCAACATAACCTCTTCTGTTATGGTTTGTGCAACTTGAAAGACTGTTCGTCCTCTGACAAATATCTGTGGACAAAGTTAAAGTATTAACTCTCAATGCATGGAATGTTTATGCATAACTACACATGAGAAATGTCAGAATGTATCATTACATGGCTCCCCCTTCCCCTTAGTGCTAACAATAACGCAGATTACATTACACAGGTCGACCAATCCTGGTAATTATTTCTTTACTGAAATTACTGGAACACATCTTGTTGATGATTCTTTTGTCTTTCCTGAGAGTTGCATTCTTTGGTCATTCTAGCATCTGTTGCATCCAAAAAAGCTGGTTTGATCTGATCCAATGCGAATTTGGTGATTGCGTCCTTATGAGGTGCATGTATAAATGAGAGAAGATGACACACACACACACACACACACACACACACACACACACACACACACACACAAATTGTAAGAATTAATTACACTGCTGCAGCTTCTTGATAATTACTTATATCAAAGCATAGTACTTCTCGGCCAACCTGAATTGCAGTGGTGGGTCCAGACTTCTGACTTCCACCACAATCTTCAAACATCATGCTCATGGCCTAGGTTGTGAATTACCTTCTTCTTCTGTTCTCTATTCCTTTTTTCTTCCCTTCTCTCCTACCTGATGAAGGAACCCTGTTCCGGAAATCGGTATTGGCCAGCTGGTGTTAAAGGATTATTTTTATTAGTATTACATACCTGCCAAGTTTTCCGGTTTTCCCGGAAGATTTCCGGATTTGGGGATGGTCTTCCGGTTTTTCGGATGAACATAGTTTTTTCCGGATTTTGAACTCGCGGGCTCGTTCCCGCCATCTGTATTCATATAGCATTCAAGAGCTATTCTGAGATGCGAGTGTTTGGAATTTGACTGAAAGGCAATCAATAATATCGATAAGCCCTTCTCTCAGAGTATCTTCTATAGAATTTCTTGTAGAAAGGTTTCCATTATTGCTGCCAAGAAAGGGAAGTGAGTCAGTTGAGGATGCAGTGAATGTACTTCAGACCCAATTTGTGGCCCAGCAGATTGAGGACGCTGCTACTGTTGAAAGCGAGAACTTAACAGATGATACTAAATGGGCTCACTTGATGAGCATTCGTGGAGCTGATGGTGTTCCTAAGTTATGATAAGTTACCCAGGCTAATGCTTTCTGTTTTGACTCTACCACACAGCAATTCTGAGAGTGAGCGTGTGTTCAGCTTGGTGAAGAAGAATCACAATCAGTTTAGGTCCTCCATGTCAGATGAAACTCTGGGTTCAATTTCTGTTTTGAAAACACGAAGCAGTGGTCCATGTTACATGAAAAGTTTTCCTTCTGAATTTCTGAAGAAAGCTACTCATCTTCATCTCTCCTCGGCAACTGGTGATGGAATATAGGCAGTGTTCTTGTGAACTTCAGAAAATTTTGTAAATAAGTGTAAATAAATTATTACTATTTTTGACAGTGTCAGTGATATTGTGGCTTGCAAGATCAAGTGCATAAAAGATTTGTGTGTAGTTTGTGAACTGTTCCCAACGTTAAGTGACAAGAAATGAACACTCATCAACAAGTAGCTTGTGTAAGTACCTAACTTCTACATCTACATACATACTCCGCAATTCACCGTAAGGTGCGTGGCGGAGGGTACACCGTACCACTACTAGGCATTTCCTTTCCTATTCCACTCCCAAATTGAACGAGGAAAAAAAGAATGCCTATATGCCTCCGTACGAGCCCTAATTTCTCTTATCTTGTCTTTGTGATCTTTACGCGAAATGTAAGTAGGCGGCAGCAAGATCGTACTACACTCAGCTTCAAATTCCGGCCCTCTAAATTTACTTAACAGAAATTCACGAAAAGAACGTCGTCTTTCTTCCAGCGATCCCCAATTGAGTTGCCGGAGCATTTCCGAGACACTCGCGCATTGGTCGAACCTACCGGTAACAAGTCTAGCTGCTCGCCTCTGAACCGCCTCTATGTCTTCCTTCAAACCGATCTGCTGCGGGTCCCAAATACTTGAGCAATACTCAAGACGTGGTCGTACAAGCGTTTTATACGCGGTCTCCTTTACAGGTGAAGTACATCTTCCCAAAATTCTCCCAATAAACCGAAGTCGGCTGTCTGCCTTACTCACAACTGTCCTTACATGCTCGTTCCATTTCATATCGCTCTGCAATGTTACGCCTAGATATTTGAACGACGCGACCGCATCAAGAAGCTCACTACTGATGCTGTATTCGAACATTATAGGATTGTTTTTTCTACTCATGCGCATCACCTTACATTTTTCTACATTGAGAGCTAGCTGCCATTCTTCGCACCAACTAGAAATTTTGTCTAAGTCAACCTGTATGCTATTACAGTCAGTTACAGACGACACCCTCCCATACACCACAGCATCATCAGCAAACAGCCGCAAATTACAACTTACTCTGTCCATCAGATCATTTATATAGATAGAAAATAATAGCAGTCCTATCACACTCCCCTGGGGCACGCCTGACGATACACTCGTCTCTGATGAACACTCGCCGTCGAGAACAACGTACTGCGTTCTATTACTTAGGAAGTCTTCCAGCCAGTCACAAATCTGTGAACCTATTCCATAAGCTCGTATCTTCGTTAGCAGTCTGCAGTGTTGCACCGTGTTGAACGCCTTTTTGAAGTCGAGAAAAACACAATCCGCCTGTTGCCCTTCGTCCATGGCTCGCAAGATGTCATGTGAGAAAAGGGCAAGCTGAGTTTCGCATGAACGATGTTTCCTAAACCCGTGCTGATTCATGGAAAGAAGCTTTTCCGTTTCAAGGAAATTTACTATATTCGAACTGAGAATATGCTCCAAAATTCTACATGAAACCGATGTCAACGATATTGGCCTGTAATTGTATGGGTCAGTTCTCTTTCCTTTCTTATACACTGGAGTCACCTGCGCTTTTTTCCAATCACTAGGAACTTTGCGCTGAATTAAAGATTCGCTATAAATGCAAGCTAAGTAGGGGGCCAATGCCGCAGAATAGTCTTTGTAAAACCGAACTGGTATTCCATCCGGACCAGCAGACTTTTTTGTATTTAGCTCTCTCAGCTGCTTCTCTACACCGGAAATACCTATTGCTATGTCCCCCATTTCGGAATTAGTACGTTGATCAAATGATGGTATATTTGTGCGGTCCTCCTGCGTGAAAGATTTCTTAAAGGTTAAATTTAGAACTTCAGCTTTCCGTTTGCTTTCTTCTATTACTGCCCCGGAATGATCAACTAGTGACTGGACAGTGGGCTTTGACCCGCTTATCGATTTTACATAGGACCAGAATTTTTTCGGGTTCTCGGAAAGATCTTTTGCTAAGGTATGGCTGTGATAATTATTGTATGCTTCACGCATCGATCTTTTTATAGACGCACGAATCTCTACTAACTTTTGCCTGTCATCATTTGCGTGTTCTTTTTTGAATCGAGAGTGCAACAGCCTTTGCTTTCTCAGCAGCTTTCTAACATTATTATTATACCAAGGTGGATCTTTTCCATCCTTAATCGTCTTTACTGGCACATATTTCTCTAACCCTTCATTAACAATGCATTTAAATTTAGTCCATAATTCCTCTACATCCATAGTCCCAGAATTAAACGATGCCCATTCATTTTCTAAGTGTGATCGTAACATTAGCTTGTCGGCTTTTCCCAACAAAAACACGCTCCTAGCCTTCTTGACTGGTTTATGAACTTTGGTCACCATCGACGCTATGACGATATCATGATCACTAATTCCTGTCTCTACACAGACATCGTTAATGAGGTCAGGCCTGTTTGTGGCTATAAGGTCTATAATATTTCCATTGCGCGTGGGTTGCCGGTTTAACTGCTCAAGACAGTTTTCGGAGAATGTGTCCAAAAGTAGCTCGCAAGACTGCTTGTCTGTACCGCCTGAAATGTAACTAGTGAGGTCCCAATCTATACTCCTAAGGTTGAAGTCACCTCCGACTAATATTGCATGGCCCGGATACCTATGCACTACCTGGTGTAGAGTTTCCTTGAATGATTCTAAAACTGCTACAGCAGCACTGGGGGGCCGGTAAAAACACCCAACTATTAACTTTACTTCTTTTAGACCTGTTATGCGTGCCCAGATAACTTCACAGTTACTTTCAACCTCGATCTCAGTAGAAACAATATCTTTGTCCACGGCGATAAACACTCCTCCTCCAGTTGTATCAGATCTATCTTTCCGATATACATTCCACACTTCAGAGTTTTAATTCGAAAATAGTGATTTAAAAATTTACCCTACATTATGAGTTAGGCTAACAATATTTGCAATCACTTTCTGTGTAATATTTTCTTGCAATATTTGAAGACCTTGCGGTGCATGCGCGCGTTAATTTTTTTGCAGTTTCGGATCTTCTGGTTTTCTGTTTCTGAAAGTTGGCAGGTATGGTATTATAATTAAATTTTAGGTTCTCTTAATGGTTAAAATTGGTTCACAATGTAAGTTTAAATTTGAGCTACACCCACATATAAGACCACTTTGTCAATAAAGTACCCAGTGTCACTTTTATTCTAAGCTGCTGAGAATGAAGCAAAAATATATTCCACAAGGGGGGCTGTGGGAGAATAGAAAGAAACATATATGATTAAGTCTGTAAATGCGGTCAGAAATAAAACTGTGGCAGTAAAGTCTCTAAAATATTTAAGATGAAACAAATGGTGCTACAATCATCGAAAAGTTTGAAGTTTCTTCTTTAAAAGTGGGAGGGAACCTTGTATTTGGTCCAAAATCAGAAAAGCAACTAATGCCTTACCTACTTCACATAGATAAAAATGCTTGGATTAACACATGGTGACCTACATCATATGGCATTTATCTGAAATTGGTTTAAAACCTGGCAGTTTGTAAAATGCATGATATTACTCTTTTGTAACACAATATTTGCAAATTAAGTCAGTATGCTACAGAATAGTGTCATTTCACAATAACTCTTAGAAATTTTGAAAAATGTGCAGAGAATTATAACTGCATATTTTCCTCAGAATCAATTGAGAAACTATACAAACTAAAGAATGACCCAAACAGAATATTTGCAGTATTCTCCGTTCTCAAGGATACTAAAGCTTCTGATGAAAAAGTAAGTACATAAAGTAATGTAGTGTACTTTTATATAACTTCAAATGTCTTCAGCATGAAAATCAGTTAAATAAAATCATCTTCACTGCCAGTGTTGATGGTCAAGCATGGCATGCTCGGACAAGCCGAAGATACTCAAACAAGTATGAGGAAATTAAAGTGCAGCTAGTGTGTAAAATGACTACAGTAGCATTTGTTTCTACAATCCCAGTCATTTCCAGCAAGCATAAACTTTAGTTGCAGATCTCTGCTTTACATGGGTACTGCTGGAGGATTCACTGTTAACTGTCCTGCCATGTTTCCATAATCACCTGTTTCCAAAACAGTTGAAAGTTTAACCGACAGTTAGACTGAATCACCCTAAGAACCCCCTCCCCCCTCTTAGTGCCAAGCATTTTAACCCTATATACAGAATACTTTGAGGAAATGGCTCTCAAAACGGTGCACCTGAAACAAGAGGTGTTCTACCAATGTATGCTGCGCTCACATATGAAGAAAACCTATAGGAATTACTCGGCCATCTTAGCAGCATACAAGACAGTGTAAAGTTTTCATGGAGTTTTTTTATTATTATTTATGGGGGTGGGAGTTGTCTGTTTGATATCCTGATAAAGTAGAAACTGATGCCACTCTTAACAGGACTTTTTAGGTTGACAGTTACTTATGAAAAATCCGGGAAACATACAACAATATTTTTAAGTAGCAACCTATTCTTTTCAAAATAGTTTACTTATTTATGAGATAGTATGATGTGGTTTTTTGAGCATATTAATAGTTCATAATCACTAGCCAACCCAAGAACTCAATAGATTACATTTAATTCCTCTTATTGTTATTACATACTGTAATAGCAGTTAATTGATTCTTTGAGGAAGACTTGTTATCAGTAGTTACTGTAATATAGAGAAACAATTTTTAACAATAACCTATTCGTATTTATGTATTCCTTATATCCCTAGAGATGTACTGTAATCTGTGGAATATGACTCGTGTGTAATGCTAATTTCTGACATTAATGTTAGTTTGTTAATAATTCAGTTCAATTATAGTTAATTAATAATACCATACACTGATTCCCTGCCATTTTTATGCTATTTATTACATCAAATATTTTATTTCAGATCCATGGGAATTTCTCCTTAATGATAAAGAAAATGAAACAAAGTTCAAATTCAGCTTAAAGAAATCATTGATGCAGTGTGAAAAGGCAAAGTTACTCACTGGTTTTAGTGTAGCAGTCACGCCAAATGTGAAACCACCACCACAGGAAATGAAAGGTAAACGTTGGTGTTACATAATTCATACATAAAAAAATGCAGCACCTGTGTATACCATAAACACATTCCTCCTGGATCTTTGTTGACACGGCCTTTGAACTGTGATAAAATATAAACAGTTGTCTGCAGCCCAATCTATCAAAAACATGCCTATTTCATTCAATGTAGGTGAGGCTGTAACATTTGAACCTTCATTCAATACACAGTGTAGGAATAGCATAGAGCATTTGTTGACATTGTATGAACATTTTCTAGTGACAAGAATAGTAATATCAGCATTTGAACAATAGAAATTCCAGGGAGCATTCAACAATATTTTTGAAAAGGATGGGTTGCTATTATCACAGGACATTTCGGTATATACAGAAAGCAACATATAACAGATGACAACTAACAAAAATCTTTCGGCAATTACGGTCTTCGTCAGATAGAGAAACACAAACATGACTGTCATCTCCAGCCACTGTGGCCAGACTATGGGAGTTAAGATGTCCAAGGTGAAAGCAATCAATATTGGGGGTAAGGAGGCAGCCAAGTGATGAAAGCAGGTAGGGAGGGGATGGATGCAGGTCTGTGGTGAGGGGGCAGGGGTAATGCCAGTGTTGTCTGATGGACGGGGAGGAAGGGGTGATACTGGAGTGTGTTGCAGAATGGAAGACATATGTATGGCTAGAATGTGGGCAAGGAAGGGGAGGGTGGTGGGGGCAGGAACTAGTGAAGGTTTAGGCCTCAGGTTAGAGCCGGTGATCTCAGCCTTCAAGCTCATTCGCAGCTCGTCTCCACCTTGCACCAGACTCACAGCCATGGAGGGGAAAACTCAGCGCTCACGAGACTCGCAGACTCGTAACACTCATAAAAACATGCAGCTCCATTTCTTACAGCGACGACGAAAGAGGAAGTTTTGCGAGTGTTAGCAGATGGGAAGCACGTTCTGCTGGACAAGTCTGGAACAAGCTGTGGTAGTTCCTGCTAGGAAAACTTTAAGATACTAATTTAATTTGTATCATTTCATGTTAGACGAATGTAGTGTCCATGTAAATATATCTGATCTTTCTGAGATTTATTTTACAAGCCATTTTAAACAAGAGTGCTGGAGATTTATTTTCATATCACTTAATGAACAATGGTAATTATGGTATTTAAGTGTTCAGTTTGTTTGAAAATGTTACAGCAAATACTTGTATAATCTATGTGATTACAGATCTTTGGCAGAGCAGTTGTTAATTATGCAAACTATAAAAGTTTTCTTTAATTTAACATTTTAGCATTACGCCAGATGTCAGCATATAATGTCCAAACATCGTAGACGCGCTTGATAATGACAAACTGTTGAAGCAGCTGTAGCGCTATTGAATAAAATATAAGCAGCAATCCGGAACTTTCATTACAATGTCATTACATAAATATTGAGTTAAACGTTTTTCAGTCTTTGCTATAAATTTCTTCAACATACTTATCTGTATCTTCATCCACATATGTACATACTCTGCAATCCGCACTCTAAGGCACTTTACTTTTAATGGGCATGCTTGCCTGAAGCTGAGTTACTTGTTACTAGTTTCAGATCAGTTTAATATTAATAGCTTGAGCCCCCAGCACACTGGATGTGTAATTTAAACAACACTGTTCAGTGACCACTACACCAACAGGGGCAAAGTGAGTCAGTCAGAATTTTCAAGTCTGTCTGGCTACATTTTATGTCCCAGAAACAACTGTCTATTCCTTGCTTTAACACCCAAAATTTATAATAAACACACATAAAAGTTATTTTTATAAGACTAATGTTCACATGCAAAGAAAAAGGTTAAGGTGTGTGAATATTTGTTTATTAATTTAATTAATGGTGGAAACTCTCCACAGAGATGATATATTATACTTTAAAAGAGATAGATTGGCTCGCCAGTACTTACCTTTGGTCTGTACTGCCAATAGTCACACAAAGAAAGAAAAAATGATGAAAAAAAGAGAAGAACAAGGTTTCGGAACAATGTTCCTTCATCAGGTAGGAGATGTCATGAGGATTGTGGTAACATGCGGCACGTGAGTTTGAACAGCGTGCCACCCATTACCAGGACTGCCACTGTGCGGTGCTGGCTGGACTACCATGCTGTACCCTGCCGGCCGCGCGGCATTTTGAGAGACACACTGGGCCAGCCGTGAACTTCGCATCAGTTGTATGCTTACTGTGCTTGCAATGTGTTTGTATCTCTGAACGATACTAATAGCTAAAACAGGAGTGGATGTGTATAGCTCTGAACTGTGTTGGACTCCGATGGGACGGTTCCGGATCCTGGTGACACTTGTAGCTGGTGTAACATGCATAGGTGTGTTATTAGTCATAACAAGGATGATGTTTAAGGCCCTTAAACATCCTCCTCCTGACATAGGTCATGAATTACCTTCCCCTTCTCTTGCCATTCCTTTTTTCTTCCCTTCATTTGTTCTGAAAGCTTGTTCTTCTCTTTTTTCCTCATTTTTTTCTTTCTTTGTGTGACTACTGGAGGAGCACAAAGATAAGTAGTGGCCAGCCAATCTATCTCTTTTGAAGTATAATTTATTGTTTAATAATTCAGATAGTTACACACGCAAGTCCCAAAAAGAAAAAAATACTAATTGTCCACTTCAGTGGAAGTGATAAATAAAGACCCCTTAATGTTCACTTGGCTAACATACAAAAATTAGTGTGTTCAAAATTGAAATGCCAAGTTTCAAACAAAACTTTCATATATTCACAGAAAAATAACAAAGTTCTCTCCTGCATACCCAAATTACAGAAAATAAAAAGTCCTGTGTGGTTCTAAACTCACATGAAAATCTACAAGTATCATTTCTCGATCACCAAACACCAAAATTTTCAAATTAGTGGCTTATGTCTGCTCTGACACCAAAAAATCAGTAAGTCCAAACATATGGTCTCAGGATTTGAAAATTTATCAAGTTCCAAACACGAAAACTTGACGATCTCCCACAGAAAATTGAGGAGCCGAGGAGCACAGATCCGACCTGAATCAAGCCTGACTGGATACTTCCAAAATAAAGATTGCCCACTATTTATAGCCTTTTCCCACTGGACAATTTTGTTAAATTGTTAAATGGGACTTGTTCTATAGAAGTAATATATCAGTTTATTAGTGTAATTCACCTTATTTCCAGTTATGCTAGTACTTTTTGTATACATGAAATAGTTTTTAAACTAGAAGTGTTTTTAATTGCTGGCTTGTAACTGCCAAACTGCCATTTGCACTTTTTAAAATAAACATAAATAGTTAACTTTATTTTGTATACATATATTCCTACCACTTTCCTGAAGTGTGCACTGCTGTGCCTCAAATATCAAAAGTTTACACCATCCACTAGAGCTAACAGCTCCTTTTCTGTTGTGCTGTAGTTGAGCTCTGCTCAGTTTAATTGCCAAATTCGTCCAAATTTATGGTACAAGTAGGGAGTGAAAAGAGATTTTGATAAGGATCTATCACCATATGCGCCTTATCACTACCCCCTTAGAGAGTCTGTTTAGAAAGTGGTGTTTGGCTCAGTGGTAAAAGATCAGATTTTTATTGAAAGGTTCGTGGGTTTGATTCTGCCCGTCGACAAATATTTTTTTGCTCCTTGGCAATAGGTGCACTACTGACTTCAGAATTAACTGCAACATCATATATATTATTTTGTATTTATATGTGGGATGTCATTATTTAAAACAAGCAAACTTCCCGAGAAGCTTACATCAAACTACATTCCATTATACATCACCAGCTGTCCTCACAAGTATTCAGCAACATGCTCCATTATACATGGTTCACTGCTGGACAGTGCTATGAAAACATCTGTTTTCAGAATGTCAATCAAGTTTGTTTTTCTACAGAGACATTAAAAAAACCATCTAACCGCGAAAGGGCGGCATTCATAACGTGCACAAGATGCGGTCAAAATTATTGCTTTTCCTGTTCCTTTGATGAATATTACACCATAATTGATCAATTGGAAAAGAATGTAACTATCAATTTACACACACGACATTCTCAAGAACGCATTAACTACAGTCCCTTTTTAAATGTTTGTGGTCCCAAATTCCACTACCATGAACTACAGGCATTGCCGAGGTGGGGTGGCTTGCGAGCCTCAATAATACAGATAGCTGTACAGTAGGTGCAACCACAGCGGAGGGGTATCTGTGTAGAGGCCAAGACAAATGTGTGGTTTCTGGAGAAGGGCAGCAGCTTTTTCAGTAGTTACAGGGGCAACAGTCTGGATGATTGACTGAGCTGACATTGTAACATCAGTTAATGTGGCTTTGCCACACGGTTACTGTGAACAGCTGAAAGCAAGGGGAAACTACAGCCATTACTTTTCCCAAGGACATGCAGCTCTACTGTATGAACATATGATGATGGCATCCTCTCGCGTAAAATATTCCGAATGTAAAATAGTCCCCCATTCGGATCTCCAGGCGGGGACTATTCAGGAGGATGTGATCATCAGGAAAGACAACACTGGCATTCTACTGATTGGAGCGTGGAATGTTAGATCCCTTAATCGGGTAGGGAAGTTAGAAAATCTAAAAAAGAAAAATGGATAGGTAGAAGTTAGATATAGTGGCGATTAGTGAAGTTTTCTGGAAAGAGAAACAGGATTTCTGGTAAGGTGAGTACAGGATTATAAATACAAAATCGGTTGCTGGTATTACAGGAGTAGGTCTGATAATGAATAAGAAAATAGGAATGTGGGTAAACTACTATGAGCAACACACTGATCGCATTATCGTAGTCAAGATAGATACGAAGCCAACGCCGACCACAGTAGTACAGGTTTATATGCCAACTAGCTCTGCCGATGATGAGGAGATCGAAGAAATATATAGGAGCTAAATGAAATTATTCAGACAATTAAGGAAGAGGAAAACTTAATTGTTATGGGAGTCTGGAATTCGGTATCAGGACAAGGACGGGAAGGGAAGGTAATAGGTGAACCTGGTCTGGGCAAAAGGAATGAAAGAGGAAGCCGCCTGGTAGAATTTTGCACGGAACATAATTTAGTTATAGCAAACACCTGGTTTAAGAATCACGATAGAAGGTTGTATATGTGGAAGAGACCAGGGACACCGGGAGATACCAGATATATTTTGTAATAGTAAGACATAGATTTCGGAACCAGGTTTTAAACTGTAAGACATACCCAGAGGCAGATATAAACTCTGACCATAACTTATTGGCCATGAATTCTACACTGGAACTGAAAAAAACTGCAGTAAGGTAGGAAAATAAGGAGATGAGACCTGGATAAACTGAAGGAACCTGAAGTTCTTGAGAATTTCAGAGGGAGCTTTAGGCAACAATTGACAGAAACGGGGGAAAATAAAACAGTAGAGGAGGAATGGGTAGCATTGAGAGATGAAATACTGAAGGCGGCAGAGGACAAAATAGGTAGGAAGGCAAGACCTACAAAAAATCCTTGGATATCACAGGACATACTAAATTTAATCGATCAAAGGAGAAAATATAAAAATGCAGTAAATGAAACAGGCAAAATAGAGTACAGATGACTAAGAAATGAGACTGACAGGAAGTGCAAAATGGGTAAGAAGGAGTGGCTAGGCAAATGCAAGGATGTAGAAGAATGTATAAATAGGGGAAAATAGATATAGCTTACAGGAATGCATCAGTTCTCTGGACAGAGCCTCTGCCTCAAGTGGTATCTCTGTCTAACTTCTTAACTTCTATAACTTAACTTCTTTGCTTTCTACAGTATGTCTGCCTAGGTGTACTTGTGTCTGTGTGAATGTGTGCATTTGTTTACCCTCCATTTTTTCCCCCAAGGTAAGTCTTTCCTCTCCCGGGATTGGAATGGCTCCTTACCCCCTTCCTTAAAACCCTCATCATTTCCTTTTCCCTCTCCTTCCCTACTGCCTGAAGACGCAACTGGGTTGCGAAAGCTTGCGATTGTGTGTGTGTGTGTGTGTATTCATTTATTTATTTGTGATGCTGTCACACCTGTGCTCCTTCGCCTGGTGAGTAATCTTCGTCTATTTTTTATATTTTATTTTTCCTGCTAGGAATTTTTCGTCTTATATATATATATATATATATATATATATATATATATATATATATATTTTCCTAGCAGGAAAAATAAAATATAAAAAATAGACGAAGATTACTCACCAGGCGAAGGAGCACAGGTGTGACAGCATCACAAATAAATAAATGAATACACACACACACACAATCGCAAGCTTTCGCAACCCAGTTGCGTCTTCAGGCAGTAGGGAAGGAGAGGGAAAAGGAAATGATGAGGGTTTTAAGGAAGGGGGTAAGGAGCCATTCCAATCCCGGGAGAGGAAAGACTTACCTTGGGGGAAAAAATGGAGGATAAACAAATGCACACATGCCCACACATTCACACAGACACAAGTACACCTAGGCAGACATACTGTAGAAAGCAAAGAAGTTAAGTTATAGAAGTTAAGAAGTTAGACAGAGATACCACTTGAGGCAGAGGCTCTGTCCAGAGAACTGATGCAAAGATGTTAAGAAGGTGGGTGGGAATTCAAATTTAGCGGAGGTTGAGACCAGGTGGGCAACGGGAAGAGAGAATATGCTGAAGGGCTAGTTCCCATCTCCGGAGTTCGGAAGGATTGGTGTCAGTGGGAAGTATCCAGATAACCCGGACGGTGTAGCACTGTGCCAAGATGTGCTGGCCGTGCACCAATGCGTGTTTAGCCACAGGGTGATCCTCGTTACCAACAAACACTGTCTGCCTGTGTCCATTCATGCGAATGGACAGTTTGTTGCTGGTCATTCCCACATAGAACGCTTCACAGTGCAGGCATGTCAGTTGGTAGATCACGTGGGTACTATCGCAAGTGGCTCTGCCTTTGATCGTGTACACCTTCCGGGTTACGGGACTGGAGTAAGTGGTGGTGGAAGGGTGCATAGGGCAGGTTTTACAACGGGGGCGGTTACAAGGGTAGGAGCCAGAAGGTAGGGAAGGTGGTTTGGGGATTTCATAGGGGTGGACTAGGAGGTTACGGAGGTTAGGTGGGCGGCGGAAAGACACTCTCGGTGGAGTAGGAAGGATGATCTGGACACACAGTGAAGAAGAACTCCAGAATTTCCTCTTCAACCTCAACTCCTTTGGTCCCATCAAATTCACCTGGTCCTATTCCAAATCCCATGCCACATTCCTCGATGTCGACCTCCATCTGTCCAACGGCCAACTCCACACATCCGTCCACATCAAACCTACCAATAAACAACAGTACCTGCATTATGATAGCTGTCATCCATTCCATATCAAACGTTCCCTTCCTTACAGCTTAGGTCTTCGTGGCAAACGAGTCTGCTCCAGTCCTGAAGCTCTGAACCAGTACTCCAACAACCTATTAACAGCTTTCACATCCCGCGGCTATCCTCCTAATCTGGTAGAGAAACAAATTGCCAGAGCTACTACCTCATCCCCCCAAATTCAGAACCTTCAACAGAAGAATCCCAGAAGTGCCCCTCTTGTCACCGGATACTTTCCGGGACTGGAGCGGACTCTAAATGTGGCTCTCCAGCAAGGATACGACTTCCTTAAATCCTGCCCCGAAATGAGATCCGTCCTTCATGACATCCTTCCTACTCCACCGAGAGTGTCTTTCCGCCGCCCACCTAACCTCCGTAACCTCCTAGTCCACCCCTATGAAATCCCCAAACCACCTTCCCTACCTTCTGGCTCCTACCCTTGTAACCGCCCCCGTTGTAAAACCTGCCCTATGCACCCTTCCACCACCACTTACTCCAGTCCCGTAACCCGGAAGGTGTACACGATCAAAGGCAGAGCCACTTGCGATAGTACCCACGTAATCTACCAACTGACATGCCTGCACTGTGAAGCGTTCTATGTGGGAATGACCAGCAACAAACTGTCCATTCGCATGAATGGACACAGGCAGACAGTGTTTGTTGGTAACGAGGATCACCCTGTGGCTAAACACGCATTGGTGCACGGCCAGCACATCTTGGCACAGTGCTACACCGTCCGGGTTATCTGGATACTTCCCACTGACACCAATCCTTCAGAACTCCGGAGATGGGAACTAGCCCTTCAGCATATTCTCTCTTCCCGTTGCCCACCTGGTCTCAATCTCCGCTAAATTTGAATTCCCACCCACCTTCTTAACATCTTTGCATCAGTTCTCTGGACAGAGCCTCTGCCTCAAGTGGTATCTCTGTCTAACTTCTTAACTTCTATAACTTAACTTCTTTGCTTTCTACAGTATGTCTGCCTAGGTGTACTTGTGTCTGTGTGAATGTGTGGGCATGTGTGCATTTGTTTACCCTCCATTTTTTCCCCCAAGGTAAGTCTTTCCTCTCCCGGGATTGGAATGGCTCCTTACCCCCTTCCTTAAAACCCTCAACATTTCCTTTTCCCTCTCCTTCCCTACTGCCTGAAGACGCAACTGGGTTGCGAAAGCTTGCGATTGTGTGTGTGTGTGTGTATTCATTTATTTATTTGTGATGCTGCCACACCTGTGCTCCTTCGCCTGGTGAGTAATCTTCGTCTATTTTTTATATCTTATTTTTCCTGCTAGGAATTTTTCGTCTTAATAATCGTTTCATATATATATATATATATATATATATATATACGTAAAAAAATTGATGAAGTACACTTACCAGGCGAAGGGGCACAGGCAGTAATAGCAACAAATAAACACACAGACACACAAACACACAAAAATGCTAGCTTTCGCAGCCTAGCTGCTTCATATATATATATATATATATATATATATATATATATATATATATATATATATATATATATATATATATATATTTGAAGATAAGAAAAACAGCTCTATGAATATCAAGAACACAGATGAAAAACCAGTTCTCAGCAAAGAAAGGAAAGCTGAAAGGTGGAAAGAGTATATAGAGAGGCCCTATGAAGGAAATGAACTTAGAGGCAGTATTTGCAGGAAGGGGAGAAAAAGTAGATGAGGTTGAAATGGGAGATACTATACAGATAGATTTTATAATGGTAAGACATGGATTTCGGAACCAGGTTTTACAGTGAAAGACATACCCAGGGGCAGATATAGACTCTGACCATAACTTGTTGGTTATGAACTGTAGGCTGAAACTGAAGAAACTACAAAAAGGTAGGAAAATAAGGAGATGGGACCTGGATAAATTGAAGGAACCTGAGGTTCTTAAGAATTTCAGAGGGAGCTTTAGGCAACAATGGACAAAAACGGGGGGAAATAAAACAGTAGAGGGGGAATGGGTAAAATTGAGATGAAATAGTGAAGGTAGCAGAGGACAAAATAGGTAGGAAGGAAAGACCTACAAAAAATCCGTGGATATCACTGGAGATACTAAATTTAATCGATGAAAGGAGAAAATATAAAAATTCAGTAAATGAAACAGGCAAAATGGAGTACAGACGACTAAGAAATGAGATTGACAGGAAGTGCAAAATGGCTAAGCAGGAGTGGCTAGAAGGCAAATCCAAGGATGTAGATGAATGTATAAATAGGGGAAAAATAGATACAGCCTACAGGAAAATAAAAGAAACATTTGGAGATAAGAAAAACAGCTCTATGAATATCAAGGACACTGATGGAAAACCAGTCCTCAGCAAAGAAGGGAAAGCTGAAAGGTGGAAAGAGTATATAGAGGGGCTCTACAAAGGAAATGAACTTCGAGACAATATTGTAAGAAGGGAAGAGGATGTAGATGAAGATGAAATAGGAGACACTGTACTGATAGGTCTTTCAGGGCTCTGTCAATTTCTTCTAAGTCGAAACAAGGCCCCTGGAGTAGATGATATTCCCTCAGAGCTACTGAAGTCTCTGGGAGAACCAGCCATGACAAAACTGTTTCACTTGGTGTGTAAGATGTTTGAGACAGGTGAAGCACCCTCAGACTTTAAGAAAAATGTTATTATCACCATTCCAAAGAAAGCAGGTGCAGACAGGTGTGAAAACTACAGAACAATCAGTTTAATAAGTCATGGTTGCAAAATATTAACACACATTATTTACAGAAGGATAGAAAAGCTGGTAGAAGCCGACCTGGGGGAAGATCAGTTTGGGTTCAGGAGAAATGTAGGAACACGGGAGGCAATACTCACTTTACGGCTTATCCTAGAAGATAGACTAAGAAAAGGCAAACCTACATTTCTAGCTTTTGTAGATTTGGAGAAGGCTTTTGACAATGAGCAAGCAGGAATAAAATATAGGGAGCGTAAGGTTATTTACAACTTGTACAAAAACCAGACAGCGGTTGTCAGATTTGAAGGGCATGAGAGGGTTGCAGTGGTTGGGAAGGAAGTAAGAAAGGGCTGTAGCCTTTCTCCAATGTTATTCAATTTGTACACTGAGCAAGCTATAAAGGAAAGCAAAGAGAAATTTGGAGAAGGAATTAAAGTTCAGGGTGAAAAATTAAAAACATTGCAGATGAAGGTGAACCAATAAATTAAAATTTGTGATGTGGCCAGGAATCGATCCTGGACCTCCATGCTTACTAGACAGATGTCTTACCATTAGACCACCACATCACTAATGATTAAGGCAATAGTCTAAGTATGACTTTCCTCCTCGTCACATACTTCATTTCAGCTTCCTTGTTCCAAAGATAATTGCCACTGCTATGTTTCTTAATTAATATTTAGAAACATTGTGTTTTGATGATGACATAGTAATTCTGTCAGAGACAGCATAAAATCTTGAAGAGCAGTTGAACGGAATGGACAGTGTGCTGAAAGGTGCGTATAAAATGAACATTAACAAGAGCAAAACAAGGATAATGGAGTGCAGTCTAAGAAAATCAGGTGATGCTGAAGGAATTAGATAAGGTAACGAAACAATAAAGGAGGTAGATGAGTTTTGTTACTTGAGCAGTAAAATAACAAATGATGGTCGCAGTACAGAGGATATAAAATGCAGAATGGCAATGGGTAGAAAAGCGTTCTTGAAAAAGAGAAATTTATTAACATCGAATATTGATTTAAGCCTAAGGAAGTCCTTTCTGAAGGCATTTATGTGAAGTGTTGCCTTGTATGGGAGTGAAACATGGACGATAAACAGTGTAGACAGGAATAGGATAGAAGCTTTTGAAATGTGGTACTACAGAAGAATGCTGAAGATTAGGTGGGTGGATCGCGTAACTAATGAGGAGGTACTGAACAGAATTGGGGAGAAAAGGAATTTCTGGCACACCTTGACTATAAGAAGGGATTGATTGGTAGGACACATTCATAGATATCAAGGATTTGTGAATTTAGTGTTGGAGGGAAGTGTGTGGGGTAAATACTGCAGATGAAGACCAAGAGATGGATACAGCAAGCAGATTCAGACAGATGTAGGTTGCCGTTATATGTGGCGTTGAAGAGGCTTGCTTAGGATAGGGTATTGTGGAGAGCTTCGTCAAACCAGTCTCCAGACTGAAGACCACAACACAACACAACACAACAGTCCCAAGTTTCATCCAATACCCTTTCTTTTTTGCTTATATAAATTAATAAAATAACCTATATGATGTTGTGGTTAATTGTGACATCAGTCCACATCTACATCTACATCAATACTCTGCAAACCACTGTAAAGTGCATGGCAGAGGGTACATCCCAGTGCACCAGTTATTAGGGTTTTTCCCATTCCATTCACGTGTTGAGCGTGGGAAGAATGATTGTTTAAATGCCTTTGTGCATGCTGTAATTAATCTAATCTTGTCCTCATGCTGCCTATGGGAACAATATGTAGGGGTACGCATTGCCAAGGAGCTGAAAAAATTTGCTTCTGGGTGGATTTGAACCTGCAACCTTCTCAATACGAATCCGATCATTTACCACTGAGCCAAACACCGCTTCCCGTCACAGGGATGCATATGGTGATAGATCCGTATCAAATTTCCTTTTATTTCCTAAATGCTTGGTCATCTGGAGTTCCCACTTGGTGAACTTTCTTGTCTCACCTAGCCCATACATGTACCATAAATTTGGACGATTGCGGCAATGACGAGTAGGTGTCCTATTCTTGTGAGTGGTGTTCTTTAGACGAAAGGGCATAAACTTGTATTGATAAAGGCTGATGGGGTTTGATGATAGCTGCTGTTCCCCCCTCCCCCTCCAACCAAACGCACTCTGGCAGCACCAATATTTGGTGATCGGCTCGTGTGCAATAAGTGATGCTAAAAATAGTTGCTCCAGATAGGGCATGAGTAATATCCGCTATGTTGGGCACCGGATAATTATCCATGACCTTACATTGGATTTACCTTAAAGAATTCAACAATATTTTGAAAAGGATAGGTTGCTACTCACCACAGAGACATCTGATAAGCAGCAGAAAGCCACATATAACAGAAAACAAAAAATATGTGCCTTTCTGTGGCCCATTGGGCATCTCTGTGGTGAGTAGCAACCTATCCTTTCCAAAATATTAGCCATGATCTTACATGCATAAAAGCAGCGGTAGCCTTCGCACATTCTAAAAGTTGTAGTATAACCGTGTATGTTGACTAATAGCAAACACCACAGTGATCATAAGTCAACTTATACAAAAAAATGTTCTATTTTGTAGTAAGTCCTGAAATGGGATACCCAGCTAGTCTGTTCCTTCTATAGACCCAATTTGTCCTTTCTTGGCATCAGACTGTTTGTACCCAAAGTCTTTCAGAGTGAATTCAAGAGTAGTAGTCTTGATATTATAATTAATTAACTGATTGAACTGAATAATAATTATGCCATTGTATAAGAAACTCAAACAAGAAACAAGATCTATTATACTATGCTTCAGTACAGTGCAAGACTTTCAGCCAGATATATCATGAAATGACCACATCCAATTCGATATTAATGTCACACAATACATTACAGCAACAAAATTGTCAATAACTTCTTTTACATTGCACAGAGTTCATGAACATAACATCCCCATGGATCTTCTTCCATACAGTTAAATTCTCCATGAGCAGGCACCGTCTTATTCATATCTTTGCTCACAGTAAGTGTCTAACCGGACATCCACCTGGACAAACAAAAATTTGAGTCAGAACTTGCTTTTCCAAGAAAAACAAGTCCCAAAATAAAAGGATTTTGTCATCTTGTGTCGGTAAAGAGGAATGTAGTGTAAATTGTTACACTACAAACTGCTATCAGCTTTCTCTTGCAGGTGGGTGGGGAATGACCAATTGCGAGAATAGGTTTCAGAAATGCCCGCATCTGACAGTTCAGCTATCTTCTTGGCTGCTAAGTCCAGTCTTTCGACATTAAGGCAGCATACTTTGCTAGAAATAGGAGTGCCATTGGTGAGACAAAGTTTGTGCCTGTCATACTGTCTGGAGGCGTATCACAGATTGTTACTGTAGGTACATTGAGTATACGTGGTCAGTGACGCGAACTCAGCTTCCCACAAAATCCAGCGCTTGCGGGCAAGCGCCATCTGGATGTCACAAGGAAGAATGGTAATGGTAGTCCAGACAGTCAGTAGTATCTCAACAACCATCAGAGTTTTCTTAGCATGTGGCACCAAAGTTGAGACGGCATCCTGTTGTCAAGGGCCTCCTTGTGTAATATGTGGCAGATGGTCTCATCCAGATTACATGACACATGCTTAAGAATCATTTGCTTGGCATTGGCATACGTATTTGACTTTGGAGTTGACCCAGCCAGATTGCAGATCTGGTCGAAAAAACTGGTATGTGCAACTGAGAACTTTATTGCAACAGTTCAACATACATTATGGTGTAGCATGCAATATAGTTCATGATGATTTAGATTCACTGCTCTTCACGAGTTGACAACAATAACATGCCCGCCATTTTGTTTGCAAGTTCAGGCATCTCTCACTAGAGCTGCATGTGCAAATAAAATACCCTCTGTAGCACAAACTTTAAACTATATCAGAATTTCAAATAGAATACCAGCGGAGGAAAACAAATATTGTGCATTGCCACAGTAATGTTCTGTTGCCCACCAAACCTATGCAGTATCCTTGTTCATCCCTGCTTCCAACCCCTTGCCCCCATGGCTCATATCTCTGTAATAGACCTAGATGCAAAACCTATCTTATCCACCATCCCATCACCACCTACTCCAGTCCCAACACATGCATTTCCTATCCCATAAAAGATAGGGCAGCCTGTGAAAGCAGTCATGTGAACTACAAACCGAGCTGCAACCACTCTGCAGCTTTCTACATGAGCATGACTAGTAACAAGCTGTCTGTCTGCATGAATGGCCTTTATAAAACTGTAGCCAGGAGACAGCTGGACCATCCTGTTGCAGAGCATGCAACCCTACAAGATGTGACTCACTTCAATGACTGCTACACAGTCTGTGCATATGGATCCTCCCCATAAACACCAGCTTTTAGGAATTGTGTGGGTGGGAACTCTCCCTACAAGATTGCCTCCGCTCCTGCTATCCCCCAGACACGGGCATTCCCTAGCTTCTGTCCTCACCACCCTCCTCTCCCCTTCCTTGTCCACATTCTACTCCCATTCTGCCACACACTCCAGTCTCTCTGCTTCCCTCTTCGCTGCCTGCCTGTCCATCAAACAGCACTGGCGTATTCCCCTACCCCCACCGAGCATCCACCCGCTCCTATTCTAGTTCCCCCTCCATGCTGCCTCCGCATGCCCACTACTAGTTGCTTTTGCCTCGGCCATCCTGGCTCCTGCAATGTAGCTACAGCAGCCAGAGAGGGCAGTTGTGTGTGTGTGTGTGTGTGTGTGTGTGTGTGTGTGTGTGTGTTTGTGTGGCTATTTTGTCCTAACCATTTTTAGATCTTAACACTAGCAATACCAGTATATTTTTAGTATTACCACAGGGAAGGCACATTAGAACCATTTAAAAAATAAAATAAAAATTCATTAACTATTGATAATAACATACTTTTTTCAAAGAGAGATTGATGTGCAAGTAGGGTCCTGAATTAAAAAATATTGTATAGGCCTTTCATTGGATAGTTACATAAATTCTTGGATTAAGTTTTAGCTGAAAAATTAAAAACATTTACATAGCCCATTTTTTTCTAAAATTCTGAAGTATAAAGTTCCTTGCTACATTACAATACTTTCAAAAGGTTGTCACAAAGCTTGCCCTCCTGCCTTGCCAATATTATGAGGATTAATAAATTTCATAATTGTAAAATCAGTTTTTTTTCTGCACATGCAAGATATTTACATTCTTATAAAATATTTCAGGTATAGTTGAAAGTTGTGGAGGTACATTCATAGAAGTCACGAAGAAGTTCCCAGAAAACTCTTTTATAGTATCTTGTAATGAAGACAAACATATGTGGTCAAAGTTAAAGAAGCTTGGGCCACCTGTTGTTGGAGCTGAAGTTTTACTCTTGGGAGTTTTACAACAGAAGTTGAATTTGAATACATATATTCTCAAATGAATATTGTTGAGCAACATGTATATACACAAATTTGTATATATGATTGTACTTTTTATCTGTGTTTTTTTATGCACTTCTTCCAACATGATTGTTAACTTGCTGTAATTTTAATATACAGGGTGTCCCACTCAACTGTTTCACTGCAGATATCTCTGAAACTACAAGAGATATTGAAAATCCACTTTCACGGTCATGAACATACGGCTGGGGCTTATGAAAGTAGGAACTATGAGACGCTCTAAAACGTGAAGAAATATTATTTTCAACACAAACTTATGTTTTTTAAAAGGATACCCCATATTATTTCTTAAGCAATCGATAGAATGAAAATTCACAAAAATAATGGCATTGGTTGCATTGCGATGCGTCAATTACATCCGGAGAAAGCAAGCGAAGTTGACGTTTGAAGTACATGAGGCGCGCTACTAGCGTGTGTCCGAGACTCAACCGTGAGTCTCACTTGAGCCTCGAACATGCGCTAGCAGCACCTCATGTATTTCATACGTCAACTTTGCTTCGCAGTTTCTCCGGATGTAATTGACGCATCGTGTTGCAACCAATGCCATTCTTTTTGTGATTTTTCATTTTATCGATTGCTTACAAAAAAAAACGTAATTTTGTGTTGAAAATAATATTTCTTCACCATTTAGAGTGTCTCATAGTACCTACTTTCATAAGCCCGTGCCGTACATTCATGACCGTAAAAGTCGTTTTTCAATATCTCTTGTAGTTTCAGAGATATCTGGGGTGAAACAGTTGAGTGAGACACCCTGTGTATTGAGTCATATTTGTTTACTATTAAGCTGACAATGTTCGTCGTTATGTACACATATTTTTATGTGTAAAATAGAAAGCTTTATAGAATACAAGATTTCATGGCGATATAGACTGATAACATTCTTTTGGGCTTCCAACCACAACAAGTGGTTTAATATTCAAAATCTTTCAAGTACATGTCAGCCACTGTCAAGTTGTGACTATTGTGTGGTTGCTGCTGTCATCCTTATATAATAGCGATAATAGCTGTAAGTGCAGTACCATATAACATAATGTTTTGATTGCAAGGCCACTAAACCCACTCAACCTTCCAATGCCTGGGCCCCATGTTATATTTAACTGCAGACTGCCAAAGACCATTTGTTCTGTTATTTATAATAGAACAAATTGTTTCTAGGAAAGCTTCATAAAAAACTGAGATTAAATTTTCTGAAGATACTTGAGGCAATGACAGCAGTTTGCAGTTTAACTGCAGCTTGGGACATGGCCGAGAATCGTGTGACAGTCTTGCGACCAAAAAAATTACCTTGCATTTTGCTGTATACTTAATGTTGTCACAGGCAATAGTGCAGCTGTATAAGGAAGCCCAATAGAATGTTATCAATAGAAAACTTTAAAATCAAGCATCTTAAGCAGTCACAAAGTGTTTTTATGAACATATTAGCATTTTTGTGAGATTAAAAGAAAACATCACACTTCTTACAAAGACAAAATGTTATTATGTTCCCTTTTGTACAGTGAAAAAGAATTATTTTTTGTAATACATATTTATCTTATGTATCTGCGTTTTATTACTAACAAAAGTTTGTGGTCTTCTTCTCTACAGTTATAGGTCATAGTTCATTCTTCATTCCCAAATTGTGTTGTCATAAAAATTTGCCAGGTGGAGAAAGAAAATCTCATATTACCTTCTGAGTCCATCTTTATCCCGGCCTTGTGTTATGTTTTCTTTCCACCACCTTCTCTCAGTCTACAAAGAATGGGATCTTTGTTTAATTTGCACTCAAAAAAACAAGGTTTAACCACAGCATACTAGAAATTTGGAAAAATTGGGAAAAAGAAGTTTGTGTTTCTACATTATACATGATCTTCTGTGCTAGACAGTCAAACGCGGCCATCAAAAAGTGTTAAAAAGAAAGAAATACCAGTTAAAATATGAAAGTAATTGTTGTGGTGGTGTTATTGGAAGGTGACGTAAGTACATGGTAATGGAAGGAGCCCACAACTTTAGTAAGGTGAAAATTTATTTTTTAAAAAAAAGGTGGGGGGGGGGGGGGGAATACTCGATTTTGGCATTGAAGTAGTACAATCAGACTGATAAAATGCAGACTTCTAAGTGACAACTTCAAATTTCAAAGTGTCACTATAACCTTAAACAAGTTTTGAGACAATGCAGCAAGACGAGATCGTACTTCCACATAGAGTAGCACTTTGCCCTGAAAAGTTGAACACAGCTGGATCAAACACACTGATGAGTCGATACACACATTATACTGTTTGTAATGCACAGAGTCTGGTAGGAGTGCTGGAACCCGTACTACCAATTGTAAGTCTTTCATCATTAGACAAATATTGTTCACCTTTTTATTGAATATTGTATAGAAAAAAGAATGGAAAGGCAAAAATGATATTACAACACTTTGTGTCTCCAGTAGGCTTTGGTTCATATAATTTACACACAGTGTCACTGAAGTGAAATTCACCTCACTTAGAATGTGTGACAGCGCACTTATGGAAGCTGTCACCCTGATCACCCTATAAGTATCCAACACTGTTCATCGATCACACACAGAAGAGAGCTTGTGTTGCTGACTGCCTGCGCCAATACCAATTGCAAGCACTTCAGACGTCACTGAGCCATCTACCATTTTGCTGTGGCTTGTGATTATGTGTCTTCTGAAACTACCACCAAATAGTAAAGCATGGAACTGCACTCCATCATAGCCTGCATCTTTTGCAGTAAGAGAGAATTTTTTTTTAACACAGTATGAAGAAGGCATTGTTAAGAATGTCGTAGCATGAAAACCTTATGACGATATCTCTCTGAGGCCTTCAATTCTATCATGTTTTGTGAGTCAAACAGTATTCTGGACTGAGGGGATAATAGACAGTAAGCATTTGGATGGCATTTTCGTTGAACCCTGAAAGGCCCAATTTAATTATGAAAAACTTTCTTAAGCTCACCACTAATGCTTTTTGACTTCTCCTGGGTTTGTACAAGGACAAGGTCATCAATATTGAACTGAGTCTCTCTCTAATTTCTATCTTGTCTCCTCTTTCTCATCCTACCTTGTGCTTTCACTGTTTCTTGTACAATATCTTTCCTCTCTTGGCATGTAAGAGGTCTGCAAGCTGTAAAGTCGACTAATTTCTGATGGGATTTGGAGGTACATTGTTGAACTGTATTTAATAAGATTTAAATCCAGTAGATGAATGCTGTAGATCAGTGGTTTCTTAAACTTTTTTTGATCTGGCCATATTTATTCGGCAAACCATTCACTGTTGTGACAGACCACCATTCTTTGTGTTGGCTGACTAGCTTAAAGGATCCATCAGGTCGACTATCAAGATGGGCACTAAGGCTCAAATAGTACGACGACACAGTGTATTCAAGAACGGGCACAAACACAAGGATGCCAACTGCCTTTCGAAGAATCCATTTGTGGAACAATACAGCTTGAATGACATTTCAGCCCTCACTGAATTAGGTGACATTCCAGCTGAACTGAGGGAAGATCCAGAACTATTAAAAACCATAGACGCCTTGAGGAAAGGAGAACTGACCAATGGAGAGTTTCAACTTATAAACGGGACATTGTATAAGAGCAACTATGATCCACTGGGACCCAAATGGCTACTGATCATTCCAGCTCATCTCCATCCAGTTATTCTCAAATATTTCCACAATGCTCCAATATCCGGTCATCTGAGATTCATGAAGACCGTAGACAGAATCAGATGCAGGTATTACTGGAAAGGTCTCTACCATCTGTCAAGCACTATGTGAGCCACTGTAAAGAGTGCCAGCGATAGAAGCATGTGACGCAATTACCACCAGGGCATCTCGTACCGATTCCACCGGCAGCAGCTTCATTCCACCAAGTTGGGATCGATCTTTTAGAGGGATTCCCGAAGTTGACAAACAGTAACTGATGGATAATAGTCTGCACTGACTACCTCACACACTATGCTGTCACCAAACCTGTGCCGACTGCAGAAGCTCCAGAGGTAGCAAAATTCCTTGTAGAAGACATTATTTTGAAGCATGGAGCACCACGTGTGATATATCTGTTCACGAAAAAGTATTCCAGTCAAAACTAGTATCAGAGGTAGTGTCACGTTGTGACAGAATGACAACTGCATACCATCCTCAGACAAATGGTCTCACAGAATGTTTTAACAAGACATAAGCGGATACGCAGTCAATGTACGTGGATGTTGAGAAGAAGGATTGGGATACAATACTGACAGTCGTGACATTTGCTTATAATACTGCAAGACAAGACACCACAGGCTTCACATCGTTTTTCCTGCTCCATTGCTGTGAAGCTAAGTGACAATGGATACGCTGTTCCCATTCCAACCGGACGACTCTCAGGATGACTATGTGAAACAGATCATCACCAGAGTTGAAGAAGCAAGACAGCTGGCTTGCATACGGACCCTGGACGCCCAGGAGAAGGATCCTCAGCAGTATAACGATAAGAACCGACCTGTGGTGTACAGCCCAGGAGATCTGGTATGGATTTTTACCCCTGTAAGGAAAGTTGGACTTTCAGAAAAGTTTTTGAAGCTGTACTTAGGTCCGTATCGTGTCATACGACACCTGTCAGACGTCACATACGAAGTTGACGATTATGGACCGTCGAAATTACAAATGCTAAGATACATTGTTCATGCCTCCGCATGAAGCTTTACTACGATCCTGAAGAGCAGATAGGAGAAAATGGCTTCTTGTTCAAGGACTCTGTGGAGGGTAATGATACTAATAAAGCCAAGACAGGAACGTCTGTCATCGGTAATCGTGCAGAAGGAAAGGATTCTCCAGAACTGCCATACAGAGGACCCCTGACAAGATCAAGATCCAGGACATTGCAGCTGGCTCCTAAGGGAACCTAACAGCTTGCCGCTGTTTTTTCAGGAGAGGGAGCAGTGCCACAAGACCCCAAGTTAACCGACTGCTGGTGTGGCGCAAGGGATAGCATCACTGATTGCTGTGCTGAAGGTCGCCGGTTCAATACCGTCCACCGGCATAAACTTATTTCTTTGTAATTATCATTTCCAGAATGTTCTACATGTTTCTTATGTTCACTTTTAATTTCTACATGTTTCTTATGTTAACTATTATTTTTATTTTTGGTACATTCTGTTTGCGTATAAATAGCAGAGCACTCTGCTTGAGAGGCAGTCGATGTTGCATGTATGTTTCAGTTGACAATCCTGCCTTCGAAGTCAAGCTTGCTTCCATTTCAATGCAACAATATATTTTTTAACCCAGAGTTATATACCGTTTCTAAGTATTTATAAATATTTTGTTCCTGAGAAATACTTTAAATACAAGGTTTACATAAAGTCTGGAACACTTTGTTATTTATTGGACAAGAAATAAATATTGTACAGATGTCGTACATATTACATGTTGAAGAGAAACTCTGAAAGGTTTTTTTTTTCTTTCTTTTCTTTTTACAAACATTTAATATACATATCAGAAGTGTCCTGACAGACGTCAATAAGGTAATGAAGTTCTTGCCATTACTGCCCCAGCATGGTCTCGTCGACTGTGATAGTTGCTTCCCATCTTCTCTCCCAGAGCTCTGCTACATCACATGGTTGAGTGGTAGGTGCGGTACATACACCAGATCTTTGTTGTGTACCCACAGAGAAATACCCCCCCCCTCTCCCCCGGGGGGAGGGGGAGGCATCTCACGGTTCTTTTGTGACTATGTGCATGGTGAGCACGAGTTCCCGAACTAGTACAGTCCTCCTTCTTTCCTCACTGGACTGCATTTCCATTCCCTTCCTCTCCTTTTCCTTTTCTATCGTCACTCCTTCCCATCCCCACTGAGGGATCAATAACCTTAGCAGTTTGCTCCCCCTATCTCAATCAGCCAACCAGAATAGTGTCACACAGAGTGAGATCTAGTAATTGGGGAGTCCATTTCAAGAAACAGCTGTCTTCTGTAGCACGGTTGATCCATCAATGCCACAGTTCCGTGTTCAGATACCCACGAATTTCACAATGAAAATGAGGTGGAGCCCCCATCCTGCTGAAATATGAACGAAGAGTCCGATTACATTTGAGGCATCAGCCATTGCTGCAACATGTCCAAGTAGGAATATACAGTGACAGTGCTTTTAGCGAAGAAGAATGACCCGTACAGTTTTCGACATCACAAGGCTCAAGAAATGTTTGACTTTGAGGAATCACACTCAAATTCAATGACTCTGTGTGAGTTCTTTGTACCCCAGATTCTACAATTATGCCTGTTCACTTTCCCATTAGTGTGAAAAGTGGCTTCATTGCTAAAAATTAAGCAATCAAAAATGCATTCCCCATCTCCATTCAATTGTTGCAACTGTGAACAAAACTCAAAATGCTTGTCTTTGTCATTGGGCTTCTGCACTAGCTTCAATTTAAATGGTTTCATAGACAGCTTTTGTCACAGGTCTTTCCACACTTTCATAGGAGCCATTTCGAGTTCACGGGATTTATGACGCACGGATTTCATTAGACTCCTTACGAATGTCACTCACACTGGGACGTAAGCTTCTCTTTGCCAGGCACAAGCAACCCATCGTAACAAATTTGTTGTGTCAGTGGTAAATGGCCTTACTAGTTGGTGGCTTCTTACCATACTTGGTTCTAAACGTTCATTGGACAGCTGTAGCACACTTGTTTTTGTAAAAGTACAACATACAGAAAGCTTGTGCTGCAACTGAACTTACCATGTTTGCAACAAGCGCCGACTATTGCCAAATTACCAAACCTTTACTTTTTGCATTTTTGTTAAAATTATTTTTCACAACACCTATCTCATTTCGGGCCTATCCTACCTTAGGAATAGTGTCATTTTCAATATAACATGACAAGTAGTTAAATATGATACAAATAGAGAACAGAAAATGAAAAAAGGTCACCTGAAAACAACGCCGATAAATAACACTGAAAAGTGCCAAAAATAACTCCGAATTTTTATATAAAATAACAGCAATTCTGTCCTGACCCTAGCAAGGGTTCAACAACTTTCAGGATTTTCATTTGACATACCTGATTTCAGTAGGGCTGAAACTTTTTTCTTCTTTCATTTCTTATGACATGCAGAATCTTTATGAAGAAGTCACAGTGCAAAAAGAAATGCTATCAAAGCTTGTGACTGTCCCCCCATTCCATTTCTTTTATGGCAATTATTAATTCTTCTGTTTTGAATGGTATAGAATATTCAGCTTCTGCTTTTAAATCGGTTTTGATTTCTTTTTAGCCATAATAGTAGGTAGATCTTGAAGGAATATGGAAGCAGATACAATGTTGGCTGCTGTAAACAGAATCATCTTTGTGAACTTGTAGAGTGCCAGGACTTAGTTTTGTGTACAAATGTACTCAAATTTTGGTTAAGTTAGAATATATTACCTGTTGTGTTCCTTAGCAGGTTTGATAAAAGTTGTTAATTATTTACTATAAAATGAAAGACACTGTGCGTTGACTAATCGCTTCAGATGATTATTTCTTTCATTCTGATCAATTTTGGTACAAATTACATTTATGCCATTATTCTGAAGTTCACTTAGGGTGAACAGTGAGTGTTTTCAACTGCCACATTCAAAAGTGTTTTCTGTAAAGTAATGCCTAAAAACTACAACATTCTTTGAATGACTTTTAGCAGAGAATTAATAGCCATATATTAACTGCTTGCCTCAAATAACACATACCACCATTCAAATAAGTTTTACCAAACAGCAGACTGCAATATTTGTTGTGTTACCAACTTCCGTAGCTAAGAAGTTTAAGACAGTAGTAAATCCTATATCTAATGCTATGGCGGGAAAGCATTGAGTCTGAGAGAAGGAAGGGGCATGTATGTGGCGAAGTATCTATACAGTTGGGGGCTTACTATTATATATAAACAAAGCAAATTCCGTATCTAACAGTCCATCACATTGGTATGGATGTTTTAATTTAATTTCTTAATTGGCTATCTACAGTTAACTGAAATTTCCTATTTCTTGACATAGGAAATTCTCAACTGTTTCTTTTCATTGTGTAGCTGCTTCTTCAGTTTACCTACTTTGAAAATTTTATCTTCATGAAATTTATGCCAGCTACTCTCCTGTCAGAGCAAAAATAAATATGATTATGTTTCTACTTAAAAGACCGTAACAGAAAAATGTTGACCAGCTGCCTCTGTCCTCATTCTACTTTCTCAGTTTTTTATTTTTTCTGCTAATGGAAAATAGCCGAGAGACAGAATGCTGAAGGAGATAGCAGTCAGTGGATGTAAAACAAAGAAACTGATGATAGTTTTCAGTGAAAGCAAATGAAAGAGATGAGTGGAGACAATACACAAAATTGGAAAATTAGGGGGGGGGGGGGGAGCTCTATTGGATGCCTCATGAAATTCACTATTCTCTCCTTTTAATGTGTGTGTGAAATTTACTGCAACACAAAAAGCCATAATCATTTGTGGGTATTTCGTATTCTTGTCAGCAGGCAGAGAGAGGGGTAAGCAACTGAAATCCATCACATAGAGACAGTGTATTCAAGTGTCTTATCAGGCAGCATTTGCTGCTTATTATGTGATGTACAAACTGGCAGCAACAGTACTTGTGTATCTTCTGGATGGCTCAGTTGTTGGTGACCTCTTATTCTTGAAACATTACTGACATTGAACCGATGAACAACTTGTATTTCATTCAATTAAAACAAGAGAGGTTGAGGTTATTTATATATTTATAGATTCTTCATACTACTTTCATCAACAAAAATTTTGACATCCCAGCATAGTCACGGTTTTTTTAAATAAAGTACATTCTAAATCCTGTCTGAAGTGCAGCCTTCATAGTCAGTATCACCCTCTCACTGCCATATTGCGCCCAGCAAGAAAAGCGACACAAGCAGAACACAGCAGTTTTTAGTTTATTGCTGAAAAATATCACATTTATTTTTTGTAATTCTCCTGCTTCATGGCAGTAGGTGTTAATTACATTGTACACTAGTGCATAATTCATCACAGCAAGAAAAGTGTCACTTTTCTGATACATTGCATTTTTTAAATTCCTTATAATTAATAGCTCCACCAACAGTTGTAAATTTTATGTTTATTGTATAATAAACAACATAAACTTTATGGCTGTTGGTGGATACATTAATTATTTGGAATTAAAACTAGACCAGCTGCAGTCCCAGTTCCAATATAACATGGAACTACATCCATTGCAATTTTTAGTCATGTTTTGCCGCTTCCTATAATAGGTCCAGACGAACTGTGTCTTGGCTGCATAGGTGTGATGGGCCGCACTGTAATACAAACATTTGCTTACACACAACACTTTATTTATCGGGCAACCACAGTTGAATTGTTTCCATTTCTTCACAATACACTGCTGCAACTTTTAAAAATTCTTTATTGAGAACACACAACTGGTTTTGCAGAATGAATTTTCATCATCAGGTGCTTATTTCATGCACATAAAATAAATAAAATACAGAAATCAGAACTTAACATTATCAACCATGAAAAGCACATGCCAATTACATTATATGGATTGTCGTCTACTTACATTCAACTCATAAGCATATATTATTTATCTTATATGCAGGAAATAAGCACCTGATGATGCAAATTCATTTTGCAAAATTAGTCGTGTGTTCTCAATAAAGAATTTTTAATAGTCACAGTGGTGTACTGTGAAGAAAACATTTACCAAACTTGAGTGTTGGCCATTGCGTTGAAAACCGACGATCCAGGATCTTGCAGCAGCACACTTCACCTTATTCAAGGACATAAAAGGTGATCGATGTTAAATGATGGAGTCATGTAGTTTTTCTTTTCTTTACTGTATATTTATTTTCATTTAAAACATTTCTGTACTTGTTGCACAATCACTTAATGGACGAGACAAATCCATCTGCACATGAGCATAGCCCAAGCTAGTCAAACATTTGAGAGAATGCTGCATAAACATGAAAACATTTACATCGTGCAGTTTTTATACACAAGCTAAACTAATATTTAAAATAGGTTATAAATTTAGTTTTTATTATTGTAATTAGTGTTTCAGTGTACTGTTATTTAGACTTATAGTTTTAATGTGTTTCAATTTGTGGTTTTATTTTTTATATATTTATAAATGCAGATTTGTTTAGTGTCATAGTATTTTATAAAGTTCAGCAATAATTTTGTTTTATCTGACATTATTGTAATGAATGACTTAATCATTAAGTATTTCATTTAGGATCCAGACTGTGTTGGGCAGCCAGAGATGGCTGACGTGTGTGGATGAGTGTGCCTGAGCGATTGTGTGGATGAGTGTTCTCTTTCTGAGGAAGGCTGCGGCCAAAAATTTATAATTGTGTGTGTGTGTGTGTGTGTTTTATCTTTTATTTTTGTCTGTCGGCGCTTCAACGTTCGTCTTTACGGTGAGTTGTTCCCTATCTACATATTTTATTAACATTCCTTACTGGACCTTCCATTGTTGTTAACAATGTTGTGCAATAGTTACAGCGTGTTATTTTGTTATATTTATATTGGTAGAATTTATGGGAACCGCATATTCTGTTACTATGTGTAATGTATTTCTAGTGGTCGTAATTGTTATTTATGAAAGTATCAAAACACAATATTACGTAGCGAGATGGCAAATATTAACAAGTTCTTTAAATAGACTTTTCAGTATTATGTATATGTAAGTGAATCATAGTAGTTCAAACAGAGTACGAGATATTACAAATTACATGTCCGCTGATAAACTTTTATTTAAGGTTCCTTAAACGATTGCATCTGTAATGTTGGCAATACAATAAATGGTAATGTAAGGAGTGTGCAACATTTAAGAAACTTTACAATGTCTCTGTTCTTGCTGGTATGCTGTATCTCTCTCTTCCACTAACTCCTTTTCGTCCCATTGGAATTTTCTCCTTTCAATCTTTCCTACTGTCACTGTCTTTGCCCTTTAACTCACTCTTCTGCTGTCTCTGCCTCCTCTGACAGTATAGTATATGTTGGGGGTGGGGGTAGGGTGTCTGGATACTCCAAGAAATTCATTATTCTCTCTCTCTCTCTCTCTCTCTCTCTCTCTCTCTCTCTCTCTCTCTCTCTCTCTTGTCTCTATATTGAAAGTGGCAATGTATTTACCCCTTCTTTTTCTCTTCTATTGTCACTGTCTCATCCTTTCTCTATACATCTCATTGGGAATGATTTGCTTGGAAATTTTATCTCTAGATGGGGAAAAAAAATCAACACAGGTATAGGGGAAGGTAGCAATTTGTTAAGTTCGGAAGAAGAATTAATGACCATACCTGAAGAAGACTCAGCACTGTATAGACACTCTTTATAACAAGTCTTTTGTAGTAAATTGCAAGTGTATATCAACCAAGAGAAAATGGTGGAGGTTATTACTTCTATAAACAAAATGACAGATGAACTGTGACGCATCTTAAAAACACACTTCCACAGTCCAGTAAGATGCCAATATTACTGACTTATTGCTTAACAATATGTTATTAACAAATACCATGCAGAAATCAACTTAGATCCACAAGTAACAACATCCAATGTAGTTTATTTCAGCTTCCACGTTAAAGTAGATTGTTATGTCAAAAACTACGTTGAAACCATAGCACATTTTTTCTAATCAACGTAAGTTAAAACAAATATGTGTTCCTCCGTTATTAACACATACATCAAATTCCTATATCTCGTCATTGGAAGCAGTAGTCAATTTTGCATAATTCGAGTTTCTGACTGGTAGCATTCCACGTAGTAGAAGTACAGCATGTTATACCATATAATCTCACGTACAAATGTGAAGATCAAAGTAGATTATTTTTGTTGTATATTGCATCTACATACATACTACGCAATCCACGATAAGGTTTGTGGCAGAATGTACACTGTACCACTACTAGGCATTCCCTTTCTTATTCCACTCCCAAATAGAAGGAGGGGAAGAAGAATGTCTATATGCCTCTGAACGAGCACTAATTTTTCTTATCTTGTCTTTGTTATCTTTACGGAGAAGTTAAGTAGGTGGTAGGAAGATCGTTCTACAGTCAGCTTCAAATTCCAGCCCTCTAAATTTCCTCAACAGAATTTCTCAAAAAGAACATTGTCTTACCTCCAGCAATTCTCATTTGAATTCTCGGAGCATTTTGGTGACACTCGCACATTGGTCAAACCTACCAGTAATGAACCTAGTTGCTCGCCTCTGAACTACTTCCATGCCTTCCTGTAATTTGATCTGCTGCAGGTCCCAAACACTTTATGAATAATCAAGACGTGGTCGCCCAAGCGGTTTATACGCGATCATCCTTACTGATGAAGTACATCTTCGCAAAATTCTCCCAATGAACCCAAGTCGGCCATCCAACCCATGTACAACTGTCCTTTGATATTCGTTCCATTTCATATCATTCTGCAGTGTTATGCATAGGTATTTGAACGACGCGACTGCATCAAGGAGTTCTCTACTAATGCTGTATTTCAACATTATGGGATTGTTTGTATTATAAAGTAACAGATGCTGAAGACCTACAGATGTACTAATTTCTACATGTGCACATATGGCAGTAGGGGTAGAGATACACCAGCTGAAGCGATGGAGCTCAAGCAGGGCTAGTAGGTTTCAGCTAAATGGCAAGGCATAAGAGACAGTGACACGACATGATACGGATTTTCTTACTACAAAATACATCACATCTGCATGCATGGAAAAATTGGCTGTCATGGCAGAAACAAATTATGTCTCTCTAAAAATCTTAGATAATATCTCACAATCCAGTTACCTACATGAATTCAGAAGCTAGAAAATTGAGCATGAAATATATCTGTAAATAATATAACCTTTGGGTGCCATGATATGTTGAATTTAGTACTTTATTTTGAACATTACAAGTGTTAAACCGTATCACAGTTTGACAAAGCATATACAACACTCCATACAGTAATATGTATTTTGAAATCAGCTCAAAATAGGGACATCCATAACTTGTTTCCTGTTAAAGTTATTTTACAGTAATCAATGTTTTGACTGTTACTGTACATTAAATTTGTTTTATATGTTCATTAATAGAAGCATTTTCCTTATGAGTGTATTGCAGAATGAAGGCAGAGTACATTAGATGGAAGGCTATCACAGGACTATTTTGAATAATTCACCATTTAAAATTTTTGTTAGTTTATAGGCATTTTTTGGGTAAGTCAATGCCGAAAAAGATTTAAATATGTATTTTAATAACAAGTAAATTAATAGAGGTATAATCAGTTTGCACGTGACAAATGACTGTGAAGAAGAGATAAATGCATATATCTGTAGTATTACAGTTTCACTTTTAGTATTAGAATGGTGACTATAAAAGTAAATTTCATAGTAATGAGCAGAGAAATGTGATGTCATCAATGCTATGTACAGAGATGACCATATAAGGCAGGGTTCATTGAAGTTTCAGTCATGGTCACGGTTGTCGGCAGTGAGTTTAGAAACAGGCTGTGCTGAAGATAAGGTTTTGTGTCTCGTCAGCACTGTCACATATGAAGCAGTGAACCATACAGACTAGATGTGGGCACTTTAGCCACTGCAAAGCATGATGTGAGCACAGCTCATTATCTTCTACTTGTGAACAGCACTGAAGACTGCCAACAATACACAATCGACAGCTGATGCATGATTTTTAATAGTGTTGGAGGTATTCTTTGTACTGTCATAATTGCTAAATTATGACAATGCAATGAATTCCTACGATGAAAAAAAAAGCATAGTATTGCCTTGAAGACAATTCTTTTGTTGTACGAAGGTAGGGTTACCATATTGTTTTTAATAAAATTCAGGACATTTTCGAAATAGTTCCCAAAAAATTCAGCTAAAATGAATAAAAATCAGGACACTACAGCATTTTCATCCCTTTTTACTTACTAATTATATATATCAATGTAATCTACCATACTATTGGTTGCAGGTTGTAGTAGATTAGTGTACACAATTTTATGTGGATATTACCACAAATTTTATATATTTTTCACGTAAGTTGAAGTTGGTTTGCTTTAGTACTTTTCATTCAGCAGTGTAGAAAATTGTAGAAACAATAAAAGTGAACCTAATAAAAAGTTTCTATTTTCATATAATGTTCTGTACTACATGTACCACAGACATTGCCGAGGTGGGGTGGCTTGCGTGCCTCAACGATGCAGATAGCAGGTGCAACCACAGCAGAGGGGTATCTGTGGAGAGACCAGACAAACATGTGGTTCCTGAAGAGGGGCAGCAGCCTTTTCAGTAGTTACAGGGGCAACAGTCTGGATGATTGACTGAGCTGGCCTTGTAACATCAGCTAACATGGCTTCGCCATGCAGTTACTGTGAACGACTGGAAGCAAGGGGAAACTACAGTTGTTACTTTTCCCAAGGATATGCTGCTCTACTGTATGAATACATGATCATGGCATCTTCTTGGGTAAAATATTCCAGAGGTAAAATAGTCCCCCATTCGGATCTCCAGGTGGGGACTACTCAGGAGGATGTCATCAAGAAAAATAAAACAGGCATTCTACGGGTCGGAGCGTGGAATGTTCTAACCCTTAATCGCGTAGGCAAGTTAGAAAATTTGAAAAGAGAAATGGATAGGTTAAAGGTAGATATGGTAGGGATTAGCAAAGTTCAGTGGCAGGATGAACAGGATTTCTGCTCAGGTCAGTACAGGGTTATAAATACTAAATCAGTTGGTGGTAATGCAGGTGTAGGTCTGATAACGAATAAGAAAATAGGAATGCGGGTAAACTACTATTAGCAACACAGTTATCACATTATCATAGCAAAGATAGACACGAAGCCAACACCGACCACAGTAGTGCAAGTTTATATGCCACCTAGCACGGATGATGATGATATCGGAGAAATGTATCAGGAGATAAAAGAAATCGTTCAGAAAGTTCAGGGAGATGAAAACTTGATTGTGATGGGGGACTTGAAATGGTAGTTGGAAAGGGAAGAGAAGGAAATGTAGTAGGTGAATATGGGCTGGGAATGAAAGAGATCGCTTGGCGGAATATTGCGCAGAGGACAATTTAATGATCACCAACACTTGGTTCAAACATCATGGAAGAGGCCAGAAGACACTGGAAGATACCAGATAGAGTTTATAATGGTGGGGATTAGATTTAGAAACCAGGTTTTAAACTGTAAGATATATCCAGGAGCAGATTAACTTGTTGGTTATGAACTGCAGATTAAAACTTAAGAAACTGCAGAAAGGTAGAAATGTTAGGAGATGGAATCTGGAGAAATTGAAGGAACCAGAGGTGAATGTGAGTTTCAGAGGGAGCATTAGGCAAGGATTGGCTGAAACGGGGGAAAGTAATACAGTAGAAGAAGAATGGATAGCTCTGAGAGATACGGTAGTGAAGGCAGCAGAGAATCATATAGGCAGAAGGACAAGGCCTAATAGAAATCCCTGGATAACACAGGATATACTGAACTTAATTGATGAGAGGAGAAAATATAAAAATTCAGCAAGTGAAACAGGAAAAAGGGAGTTCAAACGTCTGAAAAGTGAGATTGACAGGAAGTGCAGATTGGCTAAGCAGGAATAGCTAGAGGACAAATGCAGAACCGTAGAAGAATGCATAACTAGGGGAAAGATAGATACTGCCTACAGGAAAATAAAAGAGATATTTGGAGACAAGAAAAGCAGCTGTATGAATATCAAGAACTCAGATGGAAAATCAGTACTAAGCAAAGAGGGGAAAGCTGAACTGTGGAAGGAATATATAGAGGGCCTATACAAAGGAAATAAACTTGAAGAAATGGAAGACGAAGTGGAGGAAGATGAGACAGGGGATTTGATACTGTGAGAAGAATTTGACAGAGCGCTGAAGGATTTGACTCGAAACAAGGCCCCTGTAGTAGATGATATTTCATCTGAACTGCTGATGTCGTTAGGAGAGCCAGTCATGAAAATATTGTTCCACCTAGTATGCAAGATGTATGAGACAGGGGAATTACCCTCCGACTTCAAGAAGAATATCGTAATTCCAAAGAAAGCAAGTGTGAAAATTACAGATCTATCAGATTAATAAGTCATGGTTGCAAAATACTAAGACGAATTATTTACAGGCGAATGGAAAAAGTTGTAGAATCCAACCTCGGAGGAGATCAGTTCGGATTTAGGAGAAATGTAGGAGCATGGGAAGCAACACTCACATTACGACTTTTCTTAGGAAATAGGCTAAGGAAAGGCAAACATACATTTTTAGCGTTTGTAGATTTGGGGAAAGCTTTTGACAATGTTGACTGGAATACACTCTTCCAAATTCTGAAGGTAGCAGGGGTAAAATATAGGGAGCAAAGAGTTATATTCAACCTATACAAAAACCAGACAGCGGTTATTAAAGTCGAAGGGCAAGAAAGGGACGCAGAGGTTGTAGCCTTTCTCCAATGTTGTTCAATCTGTACGTTGAGCAAGCAGTGAAGGAATAGTAGGATAAATTTGGAGAGGGAATTAAAGTTCAGGGAGAAGAAATAAAAACATTGCCGTTTGCCGATGACATAGTAACTTTGCCAGAGACTGCAAAGGATATGGAAAAAAGCAATTGAATGGAATGGACAGTGTCTTGGGAGGAAGATATAAGATGAACATTAACAAGAGTAAAACAAATGTAATGGAATGTATTGTCAGAAAAACAGGTGATGCTGAAGGAATTAGATTAGGTAATGAGACAATAAAAGTAGTAGATGAGTTTTGTTATTTGGGTAGCAAGATAACTTCTGATGGCCGAAGTAAAGAAGATATAAAATGCAGAATGGCTATGGGAAGAAAAGCGTTTCTAAAGAAGCGAAACTTGTTAACATGCAATATTAATTTAAATGTTAGGAAGTCCTTTCTGAAAACATTTGTCTGGAATGTAGCTTATAGCAGGTCAAAAGCATTATAGCAATTACGAATTAAATATAAACACAAGCCTTAACATTTTCTGTTGAAGTTGACAGAACAGGCTCAAATGGATTTGAGTGCCGCTTTTTAGTGCTGTGCAACTGTTTTAGTAGTTTATCTTCCTTAGATATCAAATTTAGAATCTCATACAATGGAGGTTAGCAAAAGTGTAATTTTTTTATCATTGTTGGTGCTTTTACTGTTTCTAACTTTAATCTATTTCTTTCCTCTGTCTACATAGCATTTGTTACTGAAAACACTCGGTAACTTCCAAGAAAGCTTACACAACAACACGTACGGCCAAAATCGTTAAATATCGACTGTCAGTTTACGTTAGTATTCGCACGCTACTTATTAAGATTGGAGAACGTATTTCATTAGTGTCTTATAATTAAGAAAGTGCATATGCGACTGGTAGAGTACATCAAGACAAATACTTCGATCATTAATAAAGTAACTCCTTTTTTAACAGTAGATTTCCAGTAATAAAAGATATTTGTATGTTATGATACATCAGTAAATATCTACATTTACTTATCTTGCGAGTGAAGTAAACTTCTTTTTTATCGGTAGATTTCTAGTAATACAAAAGTATTTGTATGTTATGATAGATTAGTAAATATTCCTATTTACACATCTCATGAGTCAAGTAATCTTTTTTTACTATTGGTAGATTTGTAGTAGAAAAATGTATGTAATGATACATTAGCAAATACCCATATTTACACATCCCGCGCGTGAATAGCCACATAATAGACATTCGATTAAAACTAAAATATAATTTACTACTGTCACTGCTAAAAGCACTCAAAATACCAAACTTCAATCGTACGATGAAAAACTCATACTTTGTAAACAATAATGTGACACTGATTCTGAGTGAAGTTCTTTGCCTTGTGTCAGCCGAACATTTTTCTTGCACCTATTGACTCATAAACATTTCTTACAGTTGCGGAAAAAATCGATGATGGTAAAATATATCGGACCTGAAGAGCAATAAAGATACGACTTTTCGTTTGAATGTAACATTGTACCGGCATACCAAAACTAAAGGTCAACAAAACGATGTATTATGACACACTTTTTTTACTAAAATAAAAGACCACACGATATATGACGAAAATCCGGGACATTATACTAAAATCCGGGACTGTCCCGGAAAAATCGGGACGGATGGGAACCCTATACAAAGGTGATATGGAATGAATGAGTAATTTTAGCTTATAACAATTTTATCAGAGGCGCAACACAATGTCAAAGGAATAAATAAGGGTGTGCCGGAATGGTGTGTGTTATAAGGTGCCTTGCCAAAAATTGCACTGCCACTCAACATCGGAGATTCCAGTCCTTCCTAGGGCATGGGGGTGTGAGTTGTTGTAGGCTTAAGTTAAAGTAGTTTGTAAGTGTAGGAACCAATTACCTCAGCAGTTTGGTCCCTTAGGATTACACACATTTTTTTGAACAAATAAAGAACAAATTTTTTATTGCATGATGCTGTAAACGGTAGCACAACTTTCACAACTTTGTTCTTATGACCAAGATAAAAGAAAAGTTTTCAGATTAAATAAACTAGCATAGAATGATGGTAAATACTGTCCTTATCGAGTTGAAAATAAAGACGATTTTAAATACAAAAAGGAACTCTGTTCTGTTACTTAGTGAGTAGACGGTGGACTGATAAAAGCTGTATGTTATGCAGGATTGAAATGTCATTGAAGCATTGTTTCATTATGTTGAATCATATTACATACAATATATCAACCATTAAAAGTATTTTAATGAATGTGACAAATTTTAAAAGTTGAAGAATAAATAGCCTTTCCAAGGAGTCTTCAAGCGTCTCAGAAGCAGTGAGAGAAACATTGACGCTCTCCTGTTCCATAATTCGAGTTATATACTTAAAATTACCAAATATCTTCACTTACATTCTTTTTAAACTAGCCTGTGTTCTTCTTCAGTGTTCAAGCTACCCCCATACCCAATTTCGTAAAAATCGGTTAAATGGTTTAATCATGAAACTGACACAGCTTCTTCTGCATTTATAATATTAATTTGGATTACTTTAGTATAATGTAAATTAAGATTCCAAAGAAAGCCCAAAACACACACACACACACACACACACACACACACACACAAAGAGATTAACAACAGGAAGCTACATGAGAGGAATTTTCCAGTAATATAAAATTGTATTCTTAAAAATATACATTTATTGATTATAAATATCAACAGTATATGATGAAAGTGAATAAAAATGATAGTGTAACCACCATAAATAATTTACAGTTAACTCATTGAAAAAATGGCAATATGTATAAAAATGTACAATAGAATGGACACGGAATAAATCTTCTACAACTTCAATTATACTGATGCTGCTCTTTCTTCTCTCTCACCCAGGCTTCAATTTTAAGTCTGAGGTCCTCATCAGATTTGACTTGATCCATAGTTAATGGAGAGCGGTTGAAAGGGTCTGTCTGGTCACTCAGCAGATGCCTGTATGGCACATAACAAATCTTTAGTTTTATAATAAAATAATCTCTCATAAAATTAAAAATACATAAGGTTCTAGTTCTTAATGCAATGAGTTTCAGTGAAAATGTGAATGACCTTGCAAGGCCAATTACTACTAGACTAAAATTAACAATCTAAGGCTTTCAAAAGTGTTAAAAGTGTATGATGTCATTTATTTCTTCATAGTTATCCTGATATTATAGGTTCAATGTACAACCATAAAGTTTATAAACCAATTGATCAGTATTTTTTTTTAAGTAAATCATGGGTCTCAGTAGGTTGATGCTTGAAATTAAATGGATCAATTGGGAAATACACCATAACGTCACTCACATCCAATCATGTCATCAAATAGCCTGCCATAGTGATATGAAACTTTAACACCCACTATCAAAAAAAAGTGGCATGCGATTGGCTATCATTCTTTTGTGGCAGCAGCTTCCAACCTTGCTCTGCTTTACACATAAGCAGCACTTCTGTCATGTTGCTTGTAATCAAGTGTGCTGCCAATACTTATTCCTACTGCGTGCCCGAACTTAGCCAAATTTTACACAAAATATAATTTAATCAGCATTAAAACTTGGTTTACGACTCATTAAATAAGGTTGTATACAATAGAGAGGCCTGGAACATTGGAAGATTCCAGAATAATTATATAGTTCAGGGTGCGAAATTTCAGTTCTGAAGCCACAAGCCAGTCTAACAACTTCGGTTGCCACAACCCTTGATCTCAATATGAAATAACTTCCCTTCTTCCCCCCCCCCCCCCCCCCCAATCTCTGTTTGATCAATATCTTTACACATAATGACACAGCAAATTGTTTAACAGAAAGCTACATATCAGTACTGTAGCCCAGCACAGTGTTTTTCAAGCTGTGAGTCATGGACCCCCAAAGTCATGCTCAGGGAGTCACCGTCACAGAAGAACTGGCACCATTAAATAACCAGGGGTACAATAATACAAAAAAGTATGCCTAAATGAAATATATTTAATGTCAAAATTACAGAGTTCACTGTGTTACATTCATTAAACATTGTTTAATAATACAGTGTGTTAATGATGAAAAAGCACAAAGCCTGAAAATTTTTCAGGAACCAATCGATAGGCAAAATAACTTTATATATATACTCAGTTCTGAAAAATTCAAAAAAAAAGATCTACTTCTTTACAAATTGTCTATACAGTGGAACCTTTCTTAATGAGCACAGTTTGCTTCTGAGTCCTGCTTGAAATGAGAAAGTCATTGAACAAAATATATTTTTCTGTTGGAAATCATATGAAATAAGATAATGTGTTCCATAAAAAGGAAAAAGAAAAAAAACTGTCCAACAATTTAGAAGAATGCTGAAGCAAAAGAAAGAAAATAAATTTGTTTCCTTTGAGATAACATCAAAGTTTTGTTACGGTTCGTAATGGGGTGGGGGTATCAGAATATTTTTACTTGGAAGAGGATTGCATATTCAAAAAGAGTGTAAAAAATTGGTCTAGCACTTCATTTTTGTGTAGCATTGTCTTCCTGCTGATAATTACCACTTTTCAGTGGCACCTTTGGGTCAAACTCAGACAGAGGAGGCACATTCACAGATATTATCAGCAAATCCTTCAGCCAAGTCCTGTACACTGCGTTTAGTATTTGGTTCTTGCTCGTGCTTTTCCTGGTTAAATTCTTGAGGATGAATCAGCTGACGATATGTTAAGGTGTTTTATAGGATTAAAAATACTTACCTTACACCTGGGGGAACTGCAACAGCTTTCAAGGATTTTAAAAAACTGCTACAAATAAAAATACAAATCACATAAGTCTAACTCCACTCCAACTCAGACAACTCTGCGCATTTGCAGGAATATGCAGCTTATAAGCAGCTCTGCACATGTGCATCAACCTGCTGACAGCTGCTTGAATACACATAAAGTGTACAGAGAAAGTATGCCAGCTGTGATGTCAAACAAAACTAGCGTTAAATGCGATCTGTTATTTGCAGCAATACTGAGAAACGATGTTAAAAAAATTAAAAATACTGATAACAACTACCTCAAAATGGGCCTGCATTATTCATCAATATAATAATCGCTTACCTCTTCAGGCTTGAACAATTCTGAACCTAGCTCCAGCGTTTTCAGAAAAAAAATGTATATGTAATGCCAGTTGCCAATTTTGGTCACTAACGGTGAGCTGGCGACCGTAAATTTCGCACCCTGATATAGTGGTAAGATATAGATTATGCAACAAGATTATTAACAGTACAACATTTCCAGAGGCATTTGGTTTGGAACTGTATATCAGAACAGAAGGAATAGCCAAGAACACACTAAATTGTGGAGACAGAACATGGATAAGTTGAAGACCAGAGATTGTCAAGATATTGAACAGCAGAAAGGACGATGTACGTGAAGCTTTGGGAGACATAATAGTGATGGCAGCATTGAAAAAATAAGTAAAAAGTTAAAGCCTAGTACAAATCTTATGATGTTATGGGAGTTATTTAATTAATGAAATGAGAAAACATAAGATGCAGCAAATGAAGCAGACAAATATGATTAAAGATGTTCGAAAATGAGACTGGCAGAAAGTGCTGAATGGCTTAGCAGGAATGTTTGGAGGAAAAATGCCAGTCTATAGAAACTTGTGAAAAGTCATACTACCATATGAAAACTAAGGAAAAATTTGAGAAATGAAGCAGCCGTATCAACCAGAATACCAGCCTGCACTAAGGCAAGTATTATATTTACAATGTTTTGGACAAAGTTGATTTGTATGAAGCAGATGAGGTACTCATAATTTGTGACATCCCGAGGACAATGCAAGAAATAAATCGTGTTGATGGGCAGGTGGGATATGTTACAGTCTGACAAGGAGTGCAGATAAGGAGGACACAATATAGAATAAAGAGTTTTACCAGTTCTTAATTCTTGTCATACCGGGCATGGCAGTGTTCAAAATTGCGATGTGTGAAATTGTGATTCTTTAGGACCCACATCACAGGTTCTATTCATCACAGAGAAAGGTGTAAAGGTTTCAGATAGCTCTTGGCCTAGTGATGATTTCTATATATATCAAAAGAAATGAAATACTGTAGCTCTCTACAGTATAGGGGAAAAATTTAAATACCCCACTGGAAGATGAAAAAAGAACACCATGTGTTCATCAACCCAGCAGAGGGATCTTGACACATTCTTGAGAAAGTATACAACACATGATCACTTAGACAAAGCCATATGCACGTAAGTACAGTAACCAGAGAGTACACAGTGTCAACGCCAGTACTGTTTATACCACCTTTTTGTAGCAATGCAAACTGTAATTCTCCCACGGAGACGATGTTAGAACGGCCTGTGACGCGATTTCCACGTTCTTCAGTTGAGCCAGATTTTGTGCCGATTGTACAAATTGTGCAACATGACTTTTCATTTGGCCGCATACATGCTCAATGGGGAACACATTTATGGATCGTGCAGGCTAAGGTAGTTGACGTACACCTTGAAGAGCATGTTGGGTGGTGTAGGATTCATGTGGACGCGCAGTGTCTTGTGGGAAAAGCATATCGCCTTGTTGGTGAATGAATGTAGCAAGATGGGTTAAATGGTGGTTTCAGTGTACTGTCCACTATTCAATGTACCCTCGACTATCACCAGAGGAGAATGGCCAGTGTATGATCCGGCTCCTAATACCATGGTGCTTGATCACGAATACCGTTACAATGTATTTCACTCACGCCCACCTCCAGTGGTGTTGCAATAGGTGCTTATGGAAGGATGAATTGAGACATGTCGTCTTAAGTTATGAGAGTCACATCTGCCCCAGAGCCAATGATGGTCGTACGCATGTGTGACAACCTGCAGGGAGCACCAAAATCTGGAATGTATATCAGAGGCACACGGGACTGGCACCAAGCACCATCTTGTGGGGAGCTATATCCTACACTGGCCGTTCTCCTCTAGTGATTGTCGAGGAAGCCTTGAACAGTGCACGGTGCATTGAAATCATCAATCAACCTGTCTTGCTAGCGGCCATGCACCAACAAGGTGATTTGCTTTCCTACAAGACAATGCACGTCTACATGTATGCCGTACAACCAGAAATGCTCTTCTAGGAGGATGTCAACTACCCTGGCCAGGATGATCCCCACATCTGCTCCCATTGTACTTGCTTGGGTCTGGATGAAAAGTCATCTTGCACGGTGTGCAGGACCAGCACGATATCTTACCCAAATGAAGCACCAGGTGGAAAATGCACGGCAGGCCTTTCAGCAAGCCTACATTTGGGATCTCTATGATCATCTCCGTGAGCGAATTGCAGCTTGCATCGCTGCAAAAGCATGGTATACACGGTGCTATCATTGACATAGTGATGACTGACATACTCATGTGCACATTGCTCTGTCTGTGTGATTGTGTGTTGTATACACCCTCTAAAATATGTAAATAAAATTTCCCTTTGCTGGGTCAACAAATTCATGGCGTTATTTTTTCATTTTCTAGGAATGTATTATACAATTTCTGCAGCCCAGCAAAATTGATCAAATCGATTAGTTTTTGCACAGTACATGTATCTCAAGTCATGCCCTGAGATGAGATCATCACTCCAAACTGTTCTTCCCACACCACCACGAGTAGCCTTCTGCCATCCTCCCAACCTCCGCAACATCCTCGTCCAATCTTAAAACATCCCAAAACCACACTCCCTACCTAATGGTTCCTATCCCTGCAACCAATCCCGCTGCAAAACCTGTCCAATGCATCCTACCACTACCACATACTCCAGCCCCACCACAGGAAAAACCTACCCTATTCAAGGCAGGGCTACATGCGAGACAACACACATCATATATCAACTGACATGTGTCCACTGTACAGCCTTTTATGTTGGTATGGCTACCAACAAATTGGCCGAGCGGATGAATGCTCACAGACGGAATGTTCGCCTGGGGGACACTCAATATCCTGTGGCGGAGCATGCCCTCCAGCATGACTCCAGCGACCTTGGCATGTGTTACACCACACAACTAACACCAGTCCCTCAGAGCTATGGAGGTGGGAACTTTCCTCTCCTCCTGCCACCCCCCCCCGACCTAAATCTATGCTAATCCCTCCCCCTCCACCATCCTCCACTCACCAATCCATTATCCCTTCCTTACACCCCCCTTCCCCCCCCCCCCCCCTCTCTCTCTCTCTCTCTCTCTCTCTCTCTCTCTCTCTCTCTCTCTCTCTCTGTGTGTGTGTGTGTGTGTGTGTGTGTGTGTGGTGTGTGTGTGTGTGTGTGTGTGTGTGTGTGTTTCCATTTTCCCTGTTAATCAAAAAGGTTTTAGAACCATCTTTTCTTCTCTTTACTGCTTGATCTTTCATATCCTCTTTAGCATGGCTCAGTACTACTACACAGTATCTCTGACTTCCACAATCCTCTTAACAGCATCCTCGTGACCTAGGCCGTGAATTACCTTTCCCATTCCTTTTTTTCTTCCTCCTCCCCACCCACTACCGTCTCTACCATAGGGGCACAAGTGGCACAGGCCCAGGGGCCCCCAGCCTGATGGGGCCCCCGAGAAACTCATTCCTTTCTCCTAGGCAATGACTTTTTTTAAGTGAATTTTCGCTGCAATTATTCATTATAAAGACCCAAAAATTGTCTTGAATAGTGTCATATATGGTGTGGCAAGTAACTTCGTTTGCTTTCTGCATGCAAAATCGTAGTTGTTACAACACAACACACAACGGCACTGTTGTGGTAGACCTTGTGGCAGTCTGTTTCAGATATAACTTGGCGGAACATTGTAACCAATAGTGGCCTTCACACGATGCCACACAGGGCTGCTGTTGACTGGCCAAGCAGCGGATAGGTGCTTATATCATGGGGCGTCAGCACAGGAATCTATGAAAATTGCGCCTAGTGAAATTTGTGCGCAGCCAGAAATGTGTGAAATTTGCACCCAGTACCTGCTCCCTTTGTGTAAGGCTTTCCCGCGCCCAGGCCGTCCTAATCACCCTAAACTACCTGCTCCTTGGATACGGCCATACAGCGCCCCAGTAGACCTCCTCTGCCACAGCAGCCACAGCTGCCAGCTGTCTGTTAAACAGCCTTAGTGCCTCTCTGGCTGTCGAAGAGTTCACATCCTGCGTTTGGAAGTTTCAACCACTAATTGCGGTAAGCCAAGATGCCACTACAAAGGTTATTCTTACATAGTGAAGAGAACCAAAGATGATGGAACAGTGGCATAGCGCTTTTCAAGACAGAAAGCAAAGCACTGCTGAGGAATGCTGAAAACCAGGAATTCGACAGTGCTTTTTCCATTGGAGCATCAATTTGAACCTCCAGATGTCGCTCAGTTGGAAGTAAGAAAGACTTTGAATCAGGCAAAGAAAGGGGCAAGAGATAAAGAGACATCTATTTCCAAAATATATTCAGAGGAACTGGGTTGCTTGCATAATCAAGGCTATGATTTTGTCACTGAAATGGCATAGCAGCAAGCAACGAAGAGAGCTTTTTACTACTAGCGGGCAAAATGACAGGGTAATGAGAGAGATCCCCTAGCAAGAAAAGAAATTGATCTAAAGTCAAATTTATTAGCTATGAATGATGGCAGCAGTTTTCTTCTGTTAAGTGCCAACAAACTAGGAGAGAGGATAATAGTTTTAGAGGAAGGGCAGGAAGAGAGGCTCTAAGGAGTAAACAAGACTTTTTTTATGGATGGTACGTTCAACTGCTGCAGCAAACAGTTTTCACAATTATACACCTTTCACGCCAACTTTGGGAGCACAAATAATGAGACAAATATCTATCCTGTTGTCTTCGTGCTACTACCAAACAAAAGAAAAGAGATGTACATCCGTCTTTTCCAAATTTGATGGAAAATATTCCAGAGTGGAAACCTGCAAATGTGTCTATAGGTTTCGAATCAGCTGCGATTTCAGCAATTAAAGTTGTATTTCTGACAACCAAAGTGCATGGATGTTATTTCCATATGAAAAAGTGTCACCGGAGGAAAGTGCAAGAGCTATGACGTACTCGTGAATACAAAGGAAACAAGTGAGACAAAAAATTCGCATTTGTGCTGCGCTGGTGTTTCTATGGCCTAAAGACGTGTGTGATGCCTGACTTAAGAGATACATTCACATGCACCGGATATCCCAAAATTTTCTGAATTTTTTTACTACTTTGTAGATGGTTGGAAAATGAAATGTCCACCTTAATGAGAGCAGAGCTGAGTATCGAAGATAATCAGAAAAAATAGTCTTCATGAAATATGATAAAAGGTTGAGGAAAAAAAAAAAAATACGAAGAGGATGGTGAGATAACGGATTGCTTGAAAGCTATATCCTACCTACAGAAACTTGACTGAATTTATCAGAAGATGTATATAGATACAATAGTGCTCAAATCTAAATAGCAACTTACATATAAAAAAATAAAAAAAATAATAAAAGTAGAGAAAATATTGACGATGCCTATAAGCTGATTTTAAACACGCCCAAATGACAATAATTTACGTTTGCTATTTAGCTAGTCCAAAGCCTGGATAAAGTATGAGGGAAATCAGATTCTTTTTCAAATAAAGTATATGTGCTTTACAGTGCACCAAAACAAAAGCGAACCCTTTTCAGAGTCAGCCCTATACAATTATCCCTCTTATTCAAGCATCACCAGGCCCATTCCTCACTAGCTTTTATAAATTAAGAGTTAAAATTAAGTGACTCACAAATCGCCAAGAATAGAGTCACTGGATATTTCTGAATATTCAAGAAGTGTAGTTTGTATAGCAACATATTTTTATCATACTGTGGTGTCGCACAAGTCCAAAGTGCGCGCCACCTACTTTCGCCGCGCACGCATGGCGCGGCGTTCTTACGACGTCAGCCACGAGCGCCCTCTGTTACAACTCGGCTCGTGAACGACCACTGAACGACATCATTCACTTGGGACTGAGATAGGAACCAGATAACACTTCGGAATCAGATAGGCACCAGTAAAGACTTGGCTATCGGATAGGCACTAGGCCGGACTCTAGCTCAACTATGTATCAGCACTCTCCTGTACTGAGCTATGTAAAAGTTAAGTATTGTATAAATTTTGTGCAATATATATCTCGTTCTAATTTACTCTAGTGTTTCTAGTTTCTGCTGTCCCTCCTACCTGCACAAGCGTGCAAAGTTTATTCCTGTGTCGGTACTTTTCTATTCGGCCACCGACACCTACGACGGAAACGAGACACAAAAGCGGCCACGAGGCTGGGACACAAAACATACCAAGCGAGCTTAGCACAGTGAATAGTGCATTATTTCAGTTTGGTACACTTGGGCTCACTTCTCAGACAGGTCAATCTGTATTTTTGGTTTCTCAGCTCATTCCAGATACATGCAAGGATTGTTCCTTACTCCCCTTCCTATTACTAGAAATCTGAGTGAAAGCAGTATCTTTTATATCAAACTTGAAAAGAACTGTACAGAGTTTTCTATTTGGTTACCTCAAGACAACATTTTACCCTAGGTTAGTTTAGACTGACTTTTATGTAGAAGCGTAGTTTGGCGACCACTATAGACTGTTAATCCCCCCCCCCCCCCCTTTTCACTGACTACCTCACAGAAGCATAAAACACAAAAATTTGTGCATAGGAGCTTTTTTATTTGCATGATTATGTAATGGAAGTATAAGGTTAACTACTTCGCAAACAGATTTTTTTGGTTTAAAACAAATAAGGAAAACACATTAAAAACAGATGAACTGATTATCAAGGAAACAGAATAAGTAACTGCTTAGTGACAGATGATTAGCACGTAGGTTGTTGTTCTTTGGATGCAAATATTGAAATTTCCTCACCAATATCTATGTCTTCTGCTACTCCATTTTTATTCAATGACTGATAAATTAAGACAGTTGTACCTGTCTCAGAGTGAACCCTAGATAATCAAAACTTACAAATGTTAAGAAAAATTCTAGGGGCACAATAAAATTTGGAACTATTTCAGAGAAAAATCTTCTTACTACTGAAATTTGTGCAAGGATACCACTTTTAGGAATGTCATGATAATTGTTACCTGATATTTGTTTAATCGTGTGAAGCTTTGTATCTGAAGTTTTAATCAAATGACTATGATCTGAAATAGCGCCTGATATATAAGTTGTCGATGCACTCTGTGTGCTGTCTAATATGATTAAAAACAATTCAATATTTTATATAGTTTAAAATCATTTCTCAACAGTTATGACCAGTAGTAAGATAAATGCTATTTGCATTGTCGGGCATAAACAATGTGTAATTATTTTGGCAGTCTCTCTTATATCTCCCCCCCCCCCCCCCCCCCGCTCCTCACATTTTTTGACTGGGTGCAGAGAATATGATTTTAAATTAAATATCCGCAGTCTCTGCAGACTGCTGCACCACCACCGTGGAATGGAATGAATTGTGAAGATTATTTTGTTCAGATAAAAATATTGTTCAATTTTCTTTTTTGTGTTGCAGATGCTGTCCAGGTAATGTAGTCAATATTTATATTGACAAACATGTTATTAAGGGATTAGGCCTCTCTACAGGCCGGAAAAATAGGCTTGTTGGGGATTTACTGTTTGAAAGGAAGGAGGAGGAAAGAAGCTTGGAGTTTAACGTCCCGTCGACAGTGTGGTCATTAGAGACGGAGCTTACGCTCGGAGTATTTGGGTAAGGATGGGGAAGGAAATCGACCGTGCCCTTTGAAAGGAACCATCCCGGCATATGCCTGGAGCGATTTAGGGAAATCACGGAAAACCTAAATCTGGATGGCCGGAGGTGGATTTGAACCACCATCCTTCCGAGTCCAGTGCGTTACCACTGCGCCACCGCGCTCGGTGTACTGTTTGAAAAACCACAAAATAAAGTGAGGGCACGAAAAGGAAAGGCCTATATGTATCATACTGTATAAAATAATTTTTGTGGGGCGTTTAATTCCAAACTGGCGGCTGTGCAGCGTTTTATGATGATGTCTTCATTTCTTCCAGGGCCCACGGCGAGACGAATAGCTCCCGTATGTTTGGAATTATGATAAGCCAATGAATGTCATTCGATTGCACATAGAGGTTTTTTGATATATTACTTTTAGGCCACATGCCACACTTATAAGAGGAATATGAAAAGATTCCCCACAAATCCGTCACATAATAATTGTTAACAACATGAGGGAGATGCAATAGAAAACAAAAATCCTATGTGCTTCCACGCACAATGTATTGTTCAAGATTTATTCAAATTTCAAGTGATTCAGTTGAGGTATGTGTCCATCGAACTTTAGAAATCCTGTTCCGAGATACACATCTTTAAAGTGGTATGTAGTAGAAACTTAATTCCTTAACTCTCTCTCTCTCTCTCTCTCTCTCTCTCTCTCTCTCCGTCTGATGGAAAATCGCAGCTCGGAAACCTCCAGGTAGCGTCCTTCAACTCTTTTGTCTGCCAGGCAAGGGGGTCACCGGACCCCTCCTCATCCCTTTCTGGGCGCAAATCTCACTGCGCGCAATTTTCAGTTCCCCTCAGTGCAGACAGCCCCAGTAGAGCAGTAGCATTTGACTTTAGAGCCAGTTATTGGAACTAGGAGTCTTTGTGTAACGGGTGATCCCAATATTTTAGAGTACGGTAGTTTCCAATATTTAAACACGCGAAAATGAGCAGTTCATAAAAATGAAAGTGATGTATTTCCTTGCAACGTACTTGAGGAAAAAATCCTACTACCGTAACTACTATCTTTGCCAATGAAACACACATAAGATTCATTGCTTTGAAAACCAGGCCAAACGGTGAGAGAGAAAGGATTTCATATGTGGAATAATGCCTACAGACTTGCTTTCGACAAAAGCATTCAGCTAACAAATCTATTTAGAGTGCAGCATTAATATCACTCGTACATTTATTTTAGCATCCCCCTACAAAAACGTATAAACGAGGTTTCACTGCATATCACTGTGATTTCCTGGTCACATTGAAAATTATGAGCATTTAGCCAATATGGCATTTCATCTTTCCTCGTGTATTATTGCTGCTTTTTCACACCGAACGTCAACAACAACGGAGTCTCTCGGCAAGTTCTGTGTCAGTTTATGTTCTGGGCACCTGATACAAAATATTTATATTTGTTAAATCGATGTGTAACAGTTATACGAGTGAACCTCAATCAGATAGTAAAAGATAAAACAATTGACTTGAAAAATTTGCAGCATTCGTCTCTTCAAGGTAATCTTCCCTTTTAGCTCCGAATTTGAAAATTAAAAATTTATTTAGCACAAGAACTACTACATTTAATGAAAGGCAATAGTTTGGTACAGGAACATTTCCATCAATTTTTATTAACACATTTATAAACTGTTTGTGGCCATTGGAAGTAAATTAGGTTTTGTTACCTGCTCTAATTAGACATTGTACTACACTCACAGGGTGTAGTATGTGAACTGTCCAAATATGTGTCATTGACATATACTATATATTTACCCTTTTCACAGTATATTTTTATTTTATTTAGTCAACACATTTACTACATACATGTAAACATTTCACAAGCACAGTATAGTTTTTTTGTTGCTTTGAGCACATCTGATAAATAATTGAAGTGTTTCTTATACTACGATTTCAACGTGTAAACAATAGATGGGCATTAAAAAATGCCCTTGTGGAGAAGGTATTACACTTAAAAGACACATTTTCTCTTATTCAGGGGGAAGTGACTTTATTGTGGATCACTGCTTGTCATGCGGAAGTTGCGTGTCAGTCTCTCTCCAAAAGTAAGAACTTTTCTTTTTATTCCACTTTTTTCTTGGAGTAAGGAAAAAATGAGCTACCGGCACCTACTTTCTTTTCCACTTTCTTTACTCTTCTTATAGTTCCAAGTGAAACCCCAGTAGTAACTTGAACTTTATCAAGGGAACTCTTTGTAATTTACAAATCAAATCCTCAAAATGAACCATTCCATATAAGAACATTTTTGAAGAATTTGGCTCGTCCAATGATGAAACCGTACCTAATGATTGGAGCCAATATCGTGTCACTGCCATTAGATGTAACGGTGTTTTTGAGGAGGTACAAGCACCAAGATGAAGAACTACAAGGGCCTCCATCAACAAGGAAGAGAGGAAGGTGTGCGATTTGTGGCAGAGCTAAGAACAAATTTACCCATGTCAGATGTTGTTCTTGTCATTCTTTCGTATCTGCAAATCACTCTAACACCACAACTGAATTTCAAAATTGTGTATTTGGCACTGATAATTTCGATTCTGAATAAAAACATTGTAGGTGTGTGACAAAATACATAACACATAAATAACACACTCTGTATAATTTTTCTCAAATATAGGTGTACTGAATATTATAATAATTCTGTTTTATTATTACCAAATATCGTGGCATTTAATTACATTTTATTCGTATTTTCATTTAAAATTTTCTTAAGTACCTCATATTTCAAGATAATTTTACATTTGTTATATTTATACACATTAGGTAATTGAGATACTAATTAATAAATGTGATATTTGTACCTGTACCTTCAACTATTTTTTGTCATTACGATTACTTAGTAGCTATATACTAGGTTTATAACACGGAATACACAATGGTAGCAAATCTACACCTCGCTGCGGATGAAGTTATGATAATTGGCGCTGGGGCCCGAGGGTTAAGGGCCCCAAAACACTGAGTGCCCAGGGCCCCCTGTGTGACACAGCCCTGTTTCCACCTGAAGAAGGAACACAGTTCTGAAAGCTTGTTATTTTCCTCCTTTTTTCTGTGTGTACCTATCAGTGGTACAAAGTTAAAGCAAAACATACATTGTGTCCATTTTAGCCAACAAACAGTAGCAGACTGACTTTATTCATCTATCTTAAAAGATTTGAGAGTAAAATACTCTCTTTTGTTCAATCAGCATTATTTAATGCTAGCTGTGCAGGTAATCTATAATCAATATTTTCTTTATCATGCGCTGTATCAAATATATCACATTTTCTGAATACAATAAAGAAATACTTTGTCTTCAAAACTGAAAGAAAGAAAAAATTAATCTCCCTACTCTCCTTTCTATTTCTTTCTTGTCTCTGACCATATGTCTTGTGACATAGTTCTGCGAGATTATGGAATAGGAAGCAAACTTCTGCAGGCAATTAAAGGTCTTTATGTAAACCGTCAGGCAGCAGTTAGAGTAGAAGGCAAATGAAGTTCATGGTTCAGGGTAGTTTCAGGGGTAAGACAAGACTGTAACCTGTCACCACTGTTATTCATGTATCATATGTTGAAAACAGTAGACTGGCAGGGCAGGATTAAAATAGATGAACCAAAATAAGCTATCTTTCATATGCAGATGACTTAGGCCGTGTTGTACATGGGTGACAACGCGACAGCTTCAAGCGACAAATGTCAACCGTATGTATCGTTACTGGTCTGTCCTACGTGAGTGACATCTACAGTGCTGCACATCAGACGTGACAACGAGTGACATTTGAATCTCAAACCTGCTTGAATCTTGTCGCTGTCATCGCAAGCGTGACAGTGTGTCGAGTTTATTGAGAATTGTCTGCTTGTCGAGGTTATAAAGGATGTCGCGAGAATGCTGGAAGGTAATAATTCCTGAAGTTTATGAAACTACAACTGTTTATGAAATAACAGAATATAAAATTGCAGTTGTACTGTAATTAAGAATTTTGACTGGGATAAGAAGTGTCCAAAAATCTTGTAACTTTCTTTTGGACTGTAAAGACAACTGAAGTTAAATTTTTAAATTGTTTGTAATAAGACAGTATTTTGCTTTTATTCTGGATGATAGTTTGATTTACACAGTCATGAAAGTGTTTCGAACAATTACATTTGTGTGCTTTTCAAGCATTTGTAGTAACAACAAACTTACTCCAGAGAGAGAGTTAACACTAGTATGTCACACGAGATGTGGGTAAAATTACGTTTCTGAATAAAATATCTTAATATAATGTTTCAGTAGGAATTTAATGTGTTTGGTAGGCCTTCTGTGGATACGTGTGTTTGCAATAATGATGAATATATTTGTATTAACTTGGTAAAAATCACAGCTTGAAAGTCCACATCCCTACCCCTATTCAACACCCATTGCTAGCAATTCCATCCAGAATTAAATGATTTACTGTCATCTTACAATAAGACTCATTTTGTGCTTATTCTGTTGTTGAGGGTTTGTAGACACAAAAGAAAACTCAAAAGTATCTGTACCTGTCATCGGATTTCGCAGGTGATCTTCACTGTCTATTTTCGCATATGAAGATATGAATGAAATAGTCCACAAACATTGCTCACTTTATAAATTTAATGCAGCACTGTTTTTACAGCTTATTTCCTAAAGTAAATAAATCTTTACTACCTTACTGTGGATCTATCGTTATTCTGCGGTTAACAGGTGCCAAATTTTAAAAACAGCTGATCGGTTCTAGCTGCCATCTTGTAGCGAGAAGTTGTCACTCACGTAGGACACATGGTCATGTCACTGAATGTTGCTGCTTGTAGCTGCAATGTTGCGTAGCTGTATGTCGTGAGCTGTCACTCGCTTTTGTTGCTCACATAGGATGTGGCCTTAATTGTGTTGGCAGTTCGCTTGAAAGGTTGCAATTGAATATTTCAGAGCTTGATCAGAGGTGTAAGGGTTATGAAAAGTAATGTCTGTGGGAAAGAGATTTAAACACATTGAGAACCAAATAGGAGTAACAAAGTTAGAACAGTTAGACAGTTTCAAATACATAGTGAAAGAACTTGAATCAAGGTGTAGCAAAGCTAATGCAGTGATTGTTCGGCTAAGATCTACTCTCTTCTGCAAGAAGGAAGTCAGTACCAAGACTAAGTTACCGATGCAACACTCTGTCTTTCGAGCAACTTTGTTGTAAGGGAGTGAAAGCTGGGTTGATACAGGTTACCTTATTCATAAGGTTGAGATTACACATATGAAAGTAGCAAGGATGATTGCAGGTACTAATAAATGGGAACAATGGCAGGAGGGTGTCCATAATGAGGAAATCAAAGAAAAACTGGGAATGAACACCATAGATGAAACAGTTAGAGCAAACAGGTTGACAGGAGGGGGCATGTTACACACATAGTAGAAGCAAGGTTACCAAGATACTCATGGGCTCAGCAGTGGAGAGTAAGAGGAGTCAAAGTAGACCCAGATGATGATGATGAGCAAGTATTTATACATAGGAAATAAACAATACCCATAATTACGTCAATACGAGTCGGGAAGGAGAATAGCTACCTAGCCCATAGAAAACAAGTAGTAAAATTGCTTTCAGCTTCGAATGTTTTGTTAAATGAAGGAGGGAGAAAATAGTTGAAGTTAAGCAGTGTGCAAAGTCAGTTTTGTTTTGTAAAATTTCAATGTGATTTTACAGATAGAAGAAAGAATTGTAAAAAGTAATAAATATGCACTAAAGTGAAACTCGAAAAAGTCTAAAACAAAAACTGTTCAAATGATTTAAAACTGCTTGTGAAGAAAAATGCACTGTTACTAATGAAGGACTAAGACTGGACTCTCCGACCTACATCGGACATTAACTTTGCTGTTCTTCGACCTGGTTCACATCTACATCCATACTCTGGAAGCCACCTCATGACGTGTGGCAGAAGGTACGTTCCATACAACTGCCACTTCCTCCTATTCCAATTGTGAATGGTATGCTGAGAAAAATGATTGCCTGTATGCCTCTGTGTGGATCATAATTTCTCCAATCTTATCCTTGTGATCACTTTGTGAGATATACATAAGAAGAAGAAATAAATTGGTTGACTCTTCATGAAATGTACATTCTTGGAATTTTGACTGAAAGCCCATATTCCGATACAGAACATCTCTCTTCCAGAGTCTAGCATAGGAGTTCCCAAATCATCTCTGTGATGCTTTTGCGCTTACTAAATGAGCCCATAACCAAGTGTGCTGTTTTCCATTGAATCTTCTCTATATCTTCTATTAACCCCACTTGGTATGGATCCCACACTGATGTGCAATGCTCATGTGCTGGCAGAATGATAGTTTTGCAGCCTGCTTCCTTTATTGATGGACTACACTTCCTACAGAGTCTTCCAATGAATCTCAGTCTGACATTTGTCTTACCTATGACTGCTTTTATATGGTCATTCCATTTCAAATCACCCCTTACGTCTACTCCCAGACATTTTACGGACATAACTGCTTCCAGTGTTTGTCCTGTTATAGAGTACTTATATAATAAACGATGTTTCTTTCTATGCAAATGCAGCACTTAACACAGGTTTATGTTTAGTCTCAATTGTCATTCCCTGCACCGTGGCAATACACTGTGAATTAGCCTGCATTTCATTACCATTTCCCGGTGTTGCAACTTCTAAAAAAAATTACAGCATCATCTGCAAAAAGACTCATTGAACTTCCTATGTTATATACGAGATCATTTAAATATATTGTGAAAAGCAATGGTCCTATAACACTCCCTTGGAGCATGTCTGAGACCACTTTAACATCTGACTGCTTCTCGCCATTAAGAATGACATGCTGTGTTCTGTTAACTTGAATCACCTCAAGCCAGTCACAGTTGGTCTGATATTCCATATGTTTACACTTCATTTATTAGGCGATGATGTAGAATGGTATTGAATGCCTTGTGGAAATGAAAAAGCAAGGCATCTACATGGGATCGTGTACCTTCTACCCTCTGGATATCATGGATGAAAAGCACAAGTTGTGTTGCACATGATTGCTGCTTTCTGAAACCTTGTTGATTCCTACAAATTTGATTTCCAGTCTCTAGAAATGACACAATACTCAAACATAAAATGTGTTCCAAATTTCTGCAACTCACTTGTTTCAGACATATAGGCATATAGTTTTGTGCATCTGATTGAAGATCCTCCTCCTAAACAGGATTTTGTTCTAATCCGTAGAAACACTTCGCTACTCTAGAGACCTCCACATCATCCATATACAATCGAATTGGTATCCTATCAGGTCTAACAGCCTTTCCTCTGTTGTGTGATTTCAATTGCTTTTCTATCCCTCTGACACTTATTTCAATATCTGTCATTTTGTCATTTGTATGTTGGTTTAGAGGAGAAACTACAGTTCAATCATCCTCTGCGATCCAGCTTTCAAAAAACATTTTTTGTATTTTTGCTTTTTGTATATTATCCTCTGTTTCAACATTATTATGGTCACAGAGTGTGTGGATATCTGGTTTTGACTCTCTTACCGATTTGAAATAGGAGCAAAATTTCTTAAGATTCTCTGCCAAGTTGAAACACAAAATATTGCTCTCAAAGTCATTGAACGCTTCTCACATGGGAGCATTTACACTGATTTTAGCATCATTTAACTTTTGCTTGTCTGAAAGACTTTGGCTACATTTATATTTGTAGTAAAGTTCTCTTTGCTGTCCTAACAGTTTTCTAACTCAGTTGTCAGACCTTAGCGGATCTTTCCAATCTCTAATAATTTTACTTGGCACATACTTGTCTAATTAATGTTGTACAGTGCACTTAAAATTTGTCTACAGTTGCACAACACTTTCAGTTTTATATACGAAACTATCATGTTGAGCAGACAAATACTCTGAAATCTGACCCTTTTCACTTTAAATAAGACCACCTTCCTACCCTTCTTGATATTTCTATTTAGAGCTGTATTCATTGATGCTGAAATGACCTTATGATCGCACATCTTTGCTAACTGTGACAAAAAGTTTGGGTCAGCTTGTCATCAGCTGGTTTAACAAGTTATCTCCATGAGTTGGCTCTCTATTTAACTGTTTGAGGTAATTTTCACATACAGCATTTAGAACAATATCACTCGATTCTCTGGCCCTACCAACCATCTTGAAAATGTTTGTCTCCCAGTCTGTATCTGGTAAGTTAAAATCTCCACTTAAAACTATAATGTGACTAGGAAACACATGGGAAATATTTTCTACGTTTTCCTTCAGATGTTCCACCACTACTGCTGCTGAGCCAGGTGGTCTGTAAAAACTTCCAACAATGATGTTCGAGCCACTTTCCACACACCCAAATTATTTCATATTCCAAATCTGTACTAATTTCCAATGATGATGTTCGAGCCGCTTTTCACACACCCAAATTATTTCATATTCCAAATCTCTACTAATTTCAGTCGATACAACCATATTCTCTCACCTTCAGTGTTCAATCTATCTCTATGTTATATGTACCAGTTTGAGTTTGGATTCCATTTCTGTTGACATCTGGTTTGAGCCAGCTTTCCATCCCTAGTAATATGTGGATATTGTGACTATCTAAAAGTGAGAGTGTTCTTGTATCTTTCCATAAGATGGGATACAATTCCATGACGTTTAAGTTCCCAGGTGTGTGCTTTGCCAGTAGACCACCAGTCCTAACATTAGGAGAGAAAATTCACTTCTCTTCTATTTGTAAATTTACCTATCAATGGTAAGGAGAAGACAGAGGAAAAACAGTAGCCAACATACACACAAAATTCTGGAACACTGCTAAGGAAAAAATGAGCTGCAATTCTAAGTTAGGTGCACCACCTTGACATATTACTTTTCTCAATTTTTTTGTATTTTATGGAATTTTTGTTTCTGCAGGTCATCCAGTCACAAGTAAGGTAAATGACAAGCTTCAACTAACTGACACTAAAGAGACAGCAGAGCAGGAACAGAAGATATGTTGGTATGTAAAATGTAACAATTCCTTATATGTTATAGTTCACACAATAATAACTAATAATTTTCACACTGTACCTGGCAATTGTCGAGCGATCAACAGTTTTCCTTGACGAAGGCAATATCACAGGATCCATCATTAGTGTAGACATAATAGGGTCGAGGAATTCTTCAGGTGCTTCAGCTAATATCTCCTCCTCAGTTTTTTGGCGAGAAGCCATCATAGCCACTTTGTTTGCAACTAACTGTAGATCAGTGATTAGAGCACCACCACCGATGCGAGCTGTATAATACATAAGAGATTAATTTTCTCTCCTACTTATCAAAGACGAGCATACATATTGTTTAATTATGACATAAAGTGAAATTATATCTTACATGACTGATGTGTGGCATATATAAAGCAGTTCTTATACCAGCTTTTCTAGCTCTTGCTCTTCCTCTAGTAGTTCAAACACACACACACACACACACACACACACACACACACACACACACACACAACCAAATTGAGAACGACTGCTCGTTGCTTGGGCAAACAGAGGGTTGAAGGAAGAATTGCGCAAGGTGACTAGAAGATTGTGACATAGTGTGAGGTAAGTTTTTTGATAGATGACTTTGCAGAACAAGATGAAAAGAAGTCAGGTGGTATCATGTATAAAAGCTGGAGATAGGAAAGTGGATAAATGGAAGGGAAGAGAGAAAGGGAGAGGGATGGGGAAGGGTGAGGAGAAGCCAGTACTTGTTCTGGACAGGGAAGGAGTGGTGTGGACTAAAGAGCTAAGAGAAAGGTTAAAGTGAGGCAGGAGAAACAAGTTAGTAGGAGGCTTTTAGGCTAGAGGGATTGCAAAGGTGCAGGATATGCTGAAAAATGAGTTTCCATCTCAGTAGTTCCAAGATATTAGTGCTGGAAGAAGTAACCAAATGGATCACATAGTGAAGCAGCTGTTCAATACAACTAAACGGGTAAGTTTTTTGTCTGCCACTGTGGCGATTCATGCAACTATCCAGTTAGTTACTTGCCATGCCGACATAGACTGCTGTATAGTATTTGCAGCATAGTTGTAGTAAAACATTGTTGCTTTTACATGCAGCTCTATTGTTTATAGGGTAGACAATGCCTATAACTGGACCACAGCAGGTACTAGCAGTGAGTATATATGTTTCATACCTGAGTCAACCATAAGAAAATGACCCAGGGGTGCAGAGTTGGAATATGTATAGACAAGGATATGCTGTAGATTAAATTGGCTACAAAACACAACTTCAGGTTTTGGGTAAGTTGGCCCTCATCATAACTATGAAAATATATAGTCGAAGGCCAAGTGAAGGATGTGGTTGAGCTTTTCAAGAGCAATGTGATACTAGAAGCTCACATGATGCTTGACAGTGACTGGTTAGATTCACTGGTGTCCGAGCTGGAGATGATGCACAAGATCTGTTTATGGATGAACTGGACAGAATACTGTGTGGCAGTAAAGGATCTGGTAAGGTTCCTTTTAGACCAACTCAGATGACACCATTGCAGAAAGATTAAAAGAAAACTTGAATCTAATTTGAAACTTGTACCCATCCCATACAATAATAGTAAGAGGTGATTTCAATTTGCCCTCATCTATCGGCAAAATATATGTTTAAATCTGGAGATACACACAAAACATGAATCGAAATTTTGCTCAATGCATTCTCTGAAAATTTATTTGAGGAATTAGTTCAAGAGCATACTAGAATAGTAAATGGAAGTCAAAACACAATTTACCTCTTAGTAACAAATAACCCTAAGCATAAAATAAGATACAGGGATTAGTAAACACAGGATTGTCATAGCGAATCTAAAGATCAAAAGTCCCAAATTGACCTAAAATAGGGGGAAAATATATGTATTCAGAAAGCAAAGAAAACTTCAATTAATTCTGAAAGACAGTCACTACTCCTTCCAAATTCAAAATGTAAGTGTGGATCAGATGTGTCTTAAAATCAAAGAAATAGTATTGACAGTAACCAATTCATTTGTTGTTGTTATTGTGGTCTTCGGTCTGAAGAGTGGTTTGATGCAGCTCTTCACCCTACTCTACCCTGAGCAAGCCTCATCATCTCCACATAAGAACAGCAATCCACAGATATTTGAACTTGCTTACTGTATTTGTCTTTTGGTCTCATCTGCAATTTTTACCCCACACACTTCAGTAAATTTATGATTCCTTTATATCTAAGAATGTGTCCTACCAATCGACCACTTCTTTAGTCAGTGTATGCCAAAAATTCCTTTTCTCACCTATTCTGCTCAGTTCATTCGTCTGTGGTACCACATTTCAAAAGCTTCTATCCTCTTACTGTCTCAACTGTTTATCATTCATATTTCACTACCGTACAAGGCAACACTCCATACAAATACCTTCAGAAAAGACTTGCTAACACTTAACACTGATATTCGATGTTAACAAAATTCTCTCATTTTTTAATATCATCTATGCAGCAACCATCATATGTTATTTTACTGCCCAAGTAACAAAACTCATTAATTGTTTCATTATCTCATCTAATTCCTTCAGCATTGCTTCAGACTACATTCCATAACTCTTGTTTTGTTCTTATTCATGTTCATCTTACATGCTCCATTAAGTTATTCTTCCGGGTCCTTTAGATTGGCTGTGATTCAAGGGATTGGCAGCAATTCCAACATTGAATCCTGCCTCTCCCAGTTCATACCACCATCTAACTGTGACCCTCCCTCACTCCCCCCTAACCACCCTCTGGTCACATTCCAGGAATTCCTCACATCCAACTTGTCATCACCATCCTTCCCCAAGTCCCTTCCAAAGAACACCAACCTTTCATAACAAGAATGGACAGCCTTACACAACCTCAAAACAGATCCCAACCTAATCATCCTCCCTGCAGACAAGGGTTCCACCACTGTTGTAATGAGTCACAGTGATTACATGACAGAAGCCGGTGTCAATTGTCTGATTCCTCCAACTTCAAGTTGTGCCAGGACGACCCCATCCCAAAAGTCAAAAATTACCTACAATTCCTGCTAAAATCTTACAGCCCTTTCCAGAACCTCTCCCCCGAATCCATCTCCCACCTCATCTTGACAACACCCCGCACACCTACATTTTACAAGCTCCCAAAAATCTATAAACCTAGCAATCCTGGATGCCCAATTCTGGCTGGTTACTGTGCTCCCATGGAAAGAATTACAGCCATTGTTCACCAGCACCTCCAACCAATAGTTTGAAACCTAGCCTCCCTCTTCCACAATACCAACCACTTCCTTCACAGGCTCTCCACCATCCCCAACCCTTTACCTCCTAAATCCTTACTTGTCACTGTTGATGCCACTTTGCTGTACAATATCCCACATGCCCATGGTCTTGCTGCTCTCTAACACTACCTTCCTCGATGTCCTTCAGACTCCAAGCCCAATACCTCATTCCTTATAAACCTTACCAATTAAATCCTAAAAAACAATTACTTTTCCTTTGAAGGAATATCCAATCAAATCTGCAGCATAGCAATGGACCCTGTATGGCACCCTCCTATATCAATCTATTTATGAGCTGTCTAGAGGAAACCTTCCTAGCTTCTCAAAACCCAAAACACCTGGTCTGGTTCAGGTTCACTGATGATATTTTCATGATTTGAACTCAGGGCCAGGACACCCTATCCTCATTCCTTAACACCTCAATTCCTTATCCCATCAGTTTCACTTGGTCCTTCTCAACCTGGCAAATCACCTTCCTGGATGTTAACCTCCACCTCACTGATGTCTCCATACACACCTCCGTCCACATTAAATCTACTAGTTACAAACAGTACCTGCACTTTGATAGCTGCCATCCATTCCACATAAAAAAACACCCTCCCATACAGCCTTGGCACCCATGGCTGGCGAATTTGCAGTGATGAGAAGTCCCTTACCCATTATGCCGAAGGCCTCACAAAGATCTTCACAGACAGACATTACCCTCCTGACCTAGTCCGCAAACATATTTCCTGTGCCACATCCCCAAACACTACCAATCCTTCCCTCAACCCCAGTAACCAGTCACAACGGACTGTCCTTGTCACCCAATACCACTCCCGACTGGAACAACTTAATCACTTCCTTGTCAGGGCTTTGATTATCTGTCATCATGTCCTAAAATGAGAGACATCCTACCCAAGATCCTTCCGACCCCTCCTAAAGTGGTGTTCCGTCGCCCATGCAACCTCCACAACATCCTAGTCCATCCCTATGCCACTCCCAATCCCAACCCCTTACCACAGGGCTCATATCCCTGTGGAAGACCCCAATGCAAAACCTGCCCAATCCATCCACCCAGTACATCCTATTCCAGCCCCGTAACAGGCTTATCTTACCCCATCAGAGGTTAAGCCACCTGTGAAAGCAGCCAAGTGATATACCAACTCTAAATGCAATCATTGCACAGCATTTTATATTGGTATGACGACGAACCAGCTGTCTGTCAGGATGAATGGCCACTGCCAAACTGTGGCAAAAAGCAAGATAGACCACCCTGTGGTGCAGCATGCAGCTTAAGATAACTTAAGATAACTTCACATCTCTGCACCCTATGCCAAATATCCTCCCCCCCCCCCCCTTCTTCCTTCCCCACACACCCACACATTATACAGTATCTCATGTCTTTCTTAGGCCTACAACTGTGTATCACCACTTACAATATCCACTTAATAAATTACTTTTTATTTTTACTTATTTTTTATTTTTTTTCCTGTTTTTCCTAACTTTATTTTCCCCCTATTTTTATTTTTCCTTATTATTCTTATCATTTCAAATCGCCCCCCCCCCCACTCCCTCCCCACACTCCTCTACATCTCCCTATCATCCTTTCCCACCCCTTCCCTTCACTGTATTCATTGGCGCAATTCAAATTCCCACCTATCAGAGCATTTAAAAGCCATCATACAATGCAGAATTTTACATCCCCACCTTTACTCAGCATCCTGCCCCTTGCACTCCCCACCTCACACAGTCTAGATGCTTGTGTTGCTGGAGTGTCCAGACATGATAGTTGTATGTGTAGTGTTTCTTTTCCCGACAAAGGCCATGGCTAAAACTTTAAATTTCTATTTTCGTCTCTCAGCAGCTCTCTTTACAGTGAGTTGTTACCTATCCTCCATTATTGATATTCCTATCAGATTTTCCATTATTTGAATGTATGTAATGTGTGAGACATAAAGTGGTTGGAATTGGATTTTGGTGCTACTTCCAACTCTCTTCATTGTGTGTGTGTGTGGGGTGGGGGGTATTATGACAGTACAGCACTTATACTAACTTTAATTTGGAATATACATGCACATGCATTTGGAGGGGGTGGATATTATGACAGTACAGCACCTATATAAACTTTCATTTTGAATACACACGTGCACGCATTGGGCATGATTGCGTTGCAGTGGCATGGTCCATGAAGGCAGAAATCATGTGACTGGCAAAACCTATAGTGACCAGTGGTCATGAGGTGGCCACGAGATGGTTCGCTATGGCGGCTAGCATGACGTCTTTAATAAAAGCAATATTTGATAGAAAATTAATTACTCGCAAACCACATGAGGTACATGGAAGCTGGTACCATCATTTTAAAGGAAATATTGAGACAGACAACATGGTGTATTTTTGTGTTATGTGTCTGCCATAATTGTTCAACTATTTACTGATAAACAATCAAAACTTCAGAAATTTATAACTAATCAACAAATTAACCAATATATTTGTATGATGTGTCGATGGATAGATCTCGGAGAGCTTTATCAGACTACGATAGCAGGTGTTTTATAAAAACTACCGTTTGGGAAGTATTTAATAAAAAATGTTTCCTATAATTAACTTTTGATATTTGAGTCACAATACTTATGCAAATAATAAAAAGAATGGCAGTGCACACATTAGGTAAGCAGTAGGAATACATGTATAGCAATTACGTTAACTATTTATGTTTATTTTGAAAAGTAAAAATGGTAGTTACAAGCGAACAACTGAAAAACATTTGTAGTTTAAAAACTATTTCATCTATACTAAAACAGTTAACATCACTGGAAATCTTGTTAATTTTACTATTAAACTGATATATTACTTCTATAAGACAAGTCTCATTTAACAAAATTGTCCATTTTGGAAGAAGGCTATAAATATTGGGCTGCCATCTTTATTTTGGCAGTATCCAATCACATTACACTGAGGTCCAATCTGCGCTTCTCGGCTCTGCTATTTCCCTTAGAAGATCGCCAAGTTATTGTGTTAGGAACTTGTTAAATTTTCTCATCCTGAGTCCATAGATTGGGACTTAAGATAATGGTGTGGAAGAAGTTGGAACTTAGAGATTTTTTGGTGTCGGAGTGGACATAAGCCGATACTTAAAAAATTTTGGTATTTGAGAAACCAAGTTTGAGTTTGGGAACACACAGGACTTGTTACTGTCTGTGATTTGGTTCACAGGAGCGAACTTTACTATTTATACCGTGAAATATTTTGGACTTGTTTTTCCATGAATATATGGAACATTAGTTGGAATCTTGGAATTTCAATTTTGCTTTTTTAGCCAAGTGAACTTTAAGGGGTCTTTATTTATCACTTCCATTGAACTGGACAATAAGTGTTTTTTTTGTTTTTTTTTGTTTTTTTTTTTTTTTTTTTTTGGGACTTAAATGTATAACAATTTGAATTAATAAATAATTATATTTATGAACATCAAATACCCATGAGTGACCCAGTTATTTACACACATAAACTTTTTTCTTATGTTAACATTATTTTTTAAATTAACTTTTATGTATGTTTGTTTTAAATTTTAGGCATTGAAGTGAGGAGTGGATAGTTGGTCCTTGGACATAAAACGTAGCCAGCAGACTTGAAAATTCTGACTGTCTCCCTTTGCTCCTGTTGGTGTAGTGCTTACTGAACAGTATTGTTTAAATTGCACATCCAGTTTCTGGGGACTCAAGCTGTGAATATTAAACTAATCTGAAATTACCAACAAGTAATTCAGGTTCAGGCATACACACCCAACGGACAAATACATTAAATAGTATTCTCACAATTCTGTATCTACTGCCCTCTGGATATCATGGATGAAAAGCGCAAGTTGTGTTTCATATGACTGCTGCTTTCAGAAACCATGTTGATTCCTATAGAGGAGATTTTTCAGTCTCCAGAAATGACATAATACTCAAACATAATATGTATGCCACAATTCTGCAAATGACTGATGCCAGAGATATAGGCCTGTAGTTTTGCACATATGATCACTGAGCCTTCTTGTAAACGAGAATGACCTGTACTTTTTTCTAACACTTAGGAATGCATTGCTTCTCTAGAGACTTTTAGTACACTGCTGCTAGAAGGGAAGGGTGGAACCATTCCTTCAAATACTCTGTATAAAATCGAATTGGTACCCCATTATGTCCAGTGGCCTTTCCTCTGTTAAGTGATTTCAATTGATTTTCTATCCCACTGACAGTGTCATCTGTCTTCTTTGTTAGGCTGCTTCAATTTGCACATATAACTGACAGATTGACTAATTTCAATGCTAATTGAATTGGAAATGCTGCAATGTACTGAATTTTTAATAAACAACTATTTTTCAGGACAACAAACCATGCAGTATCCTCACAATCTTTAGACTTTTCCTGCTTACACAGTATATCTTCCCCCTTTCTATCTCTGAACTCCATTCATGCCAAGTCATCTGTCAAAAACTAAGCCACTCCAACCTACTTCCCCTGCCTAACCTCTTGTGTCCTCCTACAGATAATCAGCAGTGTTGCAGATCTCTCAGATTAATGTAATAATTTTGCTTAAACATAGCTACAAGAATGTACACCTTACCTAGAACATCCTCAGCAAGCTGAAACAGTTGTGGACTGTAAGAACGGCCATCAGAGGAGACTGCCGTGCAGAATTCATCGCTGTTGTACAGATGCACATATATCTTGCATATATTCATTACAATAGCAGCAGGGTCAAATTCATATTCTTTCTGATCTTTCACCTATAAGAAACCATGTAATACATTTGTTGCATTAAGATGAACCTCAGATATCAAATCACAAACCCATAGGGTCAGAAATCACAGTAAAAAAAAAGATAACAACCTGTGTTCTTGTTGGATTAAAACAGTGACATAAGAAGGTAACAAAATGCATATCCAGTATTCCAGAAAAAAGACAAGTAAAACATGTTGCATGTCTAAGAATGTAATACAATCAAATGTTTCACTCCTTAAAATAAAGTACTTAAGAGTGCTGTCTAGAGACTTTCAGAAAAATCCTTTAAGAAGATAGACACTGTGGCAGGTGTGCGTATGGGGGGTACTCTTATCTTGCCAAAGGATTGTTCAAAATATTGTCTACTTATTTACTGACTGAATATAATTAAAAACTTCAGCTATTTGGTGCCACTCTGTGAAGTATTAGTTTCTAGATGATAAATACTCCTCTTTTGACAGTCTTTGACACTTTCACAGTCTATAATTCTTTGTGGCCCATTATTTTTCTCTAAAATTGTCACTTTCACTTTCTTTATCACAGACTGCTTTCTGTCTCTTCAATTACCAGTTTCCTCTATACTCACGTTCTTGTGGATGGAATGTAAACCACAGAATGAGACACTTAAACACAGGGATTGGTGGCGGGGGGGGGGGGGGGGGGAGGGGTATAAAATTTTTCTTGTTACAATTTGCAATCTGGATGATCCAGACCCCCAAAAGCTTATGTATCTCATCTCTTTTTCTTATTCTACTGTTTCCTCTCTTTATCTCGCTCCCACTGCTACTATCTCCATCCATGTATCTCTCTTACTGCAACCATCTCTCTCTCACCATGACTGTGTGCTTTCTTTCTGTCTCTCACTAGTACTGTCTCACCTCTCTTCCACTGTCACTTTTTCCTTCTGTAAAAAAAAAAAAGTAAGCACAGCAATTTTTTTAGTTAGGAAGGTAGAATGAGAAGACTGAAGCAAGTGTTTTCTGTCAGAGTCTGTTAAAGAAAAACATATTTTCCTTTTTTGTGCTCTGACTCCTAATTCTTTACTTATAGTTGCTACAGCAGGATGTGCTACTTATCTACGATAAATTTTATAGATTTGTAAATATTTGATGTTTTTAATATGATTTGACACATTTAAATACAGGGTATGACAAATAACAAAAATAAATTTCATTTATCGAGAGAAGATACAAGAATGTTTGATGCACAAAATCAATTTTTTTTTTCACAGAATAGTTTTCTTAAAATGGAATGATACATATTTCCTAACAGTTGTCAAGCCCACTTTACAAAAGTCGACAAACCGTGCGAGATCGCCCACTGGGTATGAAACCAATATCTCAACAATGCAGTGATATGTTGGGCAGTATGAATAAGAAAGAGTACATATTCTAGAGAAGATTCTCACAGCAAAAAAACATTCTCTGAATAAGGTCTCAATTCTGTATGAACAAAAACTTTGAAGGATATGCTCTGAGCAGGAAGTTCATTCTCATTAGCTGCCCTCCTTCTTGAGTAAGTTCTCGGTGCGTTATGTCTAGCACAGAACAGTTGTTTAGTCATATATTTCTTTTGACTACCTCAATCAGGCAAATTATTCAGTGTACAAGCATGGAGCAGGCATCTACGTGTTCTGGAAGAACTGTTCTATGTTTAGATATTTGTTGTGCAATAGCAAATATTTAACCTGTAACTCTATCAGTGTTATCTAACACGAGATACTTTTGGTTAAACTCTGGCCAGGAGACAGCTAGACCATCCTATCACAGAGCATGCAGCGCTGCATAATGTTGCTCGCTTCAATGACTGCTACATAGCTTGTGCCATATGGATCCTCCCCACAAACACCAGCTTTTCTGCATTGTGCAGGTGGCAAGTCTCCCTATAATATATCCTACACTCCCGCAATCCCCCAGGCCTAAATCTTTGCAAGTTCTTGTACCATCCTTCCCTCCCTTTCCCTGCCCACACACTATCCTTACATTCGTCTCCCATCCTACCACACATTTCAGTCCCTTCCCCTCCTTCTACGCTGTCCGTCAGACAGCACTGGTGTATTCCCCCACCCGTGCTGTGCCAACCGGTTTGGGTAGAATGAACAAGAGCAGTAAAAAGAAAACCAATACTTCAGTACTGCAGCAACATTAATTTTGTTGTGCAGACTGTGAAATCCTGGGATGTACTTTGGAATTCATGTCATAAGGCCTTATTAATAGATTCTCTTTCAAAACATGCAATATTACTTTGTTATGTATTTGTATTACTTTGTTATGTAACTGTTTACAACTGTAAATGTGCACTGCAAACAAACAGGTAAAACATGCAGCTGAATCCACTTGTGATTCATTTCTGTATCAGTAACGAAAAAACTCATCTGACATAAAGGAAGTTTTCTTTTACCTTCTGAGCAACACAAATGCTGTCATTTTTATTATAAACCACAGTAAACCGTAACATTGACAGAAATTACCCAGCTCATAGTATTATAGCAAGTTCACTTCAGAAAGATAATGTCCTCCACTTATGAGAAACTTCTCCAGTTTTATTCATACAAAACCTGATGTTCTTTTCATCGAGCAACTTCCACCACCTTTATTCTCAGGTTAAAGTATATTCTCCAACTGACTTTATTCATGTGAATCAGAGAATGTTCGAAATTCCAATTATCAAGTACTTTCCCCATTTTATTCATATGACCCATTACTGTGCTCTCAGTGTTAAATTAAATTTTTATTGAATTCATATACTTATGTATGAGCAAAAATCAACTATATGACAAGTCTATACATTGTGTTTTTACCTCAGCAAACTCTTTAAAATATGTAGCAATATTTTGAATAAATTGATGCTATGCAGTAACTGTGTCAAATAATGACCTGTACAATGTGGAAAAATCATATTGTTTCACCAAGTGGATTTCTTAAGACCTCATGGTAAGTTTCACAGCAGTCAGAAAGGTGTTTCTCACTGCAATCGTCAATTTTTGTACCCAGATATCATGGATTTTTTAGTGTACCTTGCTTTTGTAGATCTGGAGAAAGCTTTTGACAATGTTGATTGGAATACACTCTTTCGAATTCTGAATGTATCATGGGTAAAATAAAGGGAGCAAAGAGTTATATTCAACTTTTACAAAAATGAGACAGCAATTATTTGAGTTAAAGGGCAGGAAAGGGACATGAGAGTTGGAAAGGGAGTAGGACAGTGTTGTAGCCTTTCTCCAATGTTAGTCAACTTGTACACAGAGCAAGCTGTGAAGGAATACAAGGATAAATTTGGAGAGGGAATTAAAGTTCAGGGAGCAGAAATAAAATCTTTGTGGTTTGCCGATGACATAGTAATTCTGTCAGAGGCAGCAAAGGACCAGGAAAACAACTGAACACAATGGAACAGTGTGTCAGAAAATCATGCAATGCTGAAGAAATTAGATTACATAAAGAGGCAATAAAACTAGTAAATGAAAAATCGACTGGAATGTCAATAACGGAGAATAGATAACAATTCACCATAAAGAGGTTCACTGGGCTGCTGACAGGCACGAAAATAAATAATCAAATTTAAGTAACTTAAATTATCAGCCGTGGCCTTCATCATAAAAAGAAACACAATCAATCACTCAACAACTATACAAACACAACTGCCATGTCCGGCCACTCCAGCGTTGGAGCGGCCGAACATGGTGGTTGTGTTTGTATAGTTGTGTGAGTAATTGCATGAATGTATGTGTTTCTTTTTATGATGAAGGCCATGGCCAAAAATTTAAGTTGTGTGAATGTGATTATCTATTTTCATGCCTGTCAGCAGCTCATCAAACCTCTTTACATTATTGACAAAGTAGTAGATGAATTTGTTATTTGGGTAGCAAAATAACTTCTGATGACCAAAATAAAGAAGATATAAAATGCAGAATGGCTATGGGAAGAAAAGTGTTTCTGAAGAAGTAAAATTCGTTGACATTCAATATTATTTTAAATGTAAGGACATCCTTTCTGAAAGCATTTGTCTGGAATGTAGCATTGTATGGGAGTGATATGTGGACAATAAAGAGTTCAGACAAAAAGATGATAGAAGCTTTTCAAATGTTTTACTACAGACAAATGATGAATATTAAATGGGTAGGTCACATAACTAATGAGGAGGTACTGAACAGAATTGGGGAGAAAAGGAGTTTCTGGCATACCTTGACTAAGAGAAGGTATAGATTGGCGCGACACGTTCTGAGACATCAAGAAATTTTCAACTTGGCATTAGAAGGAAGTGTATGGGGCAGAAATCATAGTGAGAGACTAAGGGATGAATACAGTAAGCAGATTCAAAAAGATGTAGGTTGTCGATCTTATTCTCGGATGAAGAGGCTTGCAAGGAACAGGGTACCATGGAGAGCTGCATCAAACCAGTCTGAAGACCACAACATACATCTTGGTGGTTGTTGTTGTTGTTGTTGTTGTCTTCAGTCCGGAGACTGGTTTGATGCAGCTCTCCACAATACCCTATCCTGAGAAAGCCTCTTCATCTCCACATAAGAACGGCAACCTACATCTGTCTGAATCTGCTTACTGTATCCATCTCTTGGTCTTCCTCTGCGGTTTTTACCCCACACACTTCCCTCCAATGCTAAATTCACAATTCCTTGATGTCTAAGAATGTGTCCTACCAATCTATCCCTTCTTTTAGTCAAGGTATGCCAGAAATTTCTTTTCTCCCCAATTCTGTTCAGTACCTCCTCATTAGTTACGCGATCCACCCACCTAATCTTCAGCATTCTTCTGTAGCACCATATTTCAGAAGCCTCAATCCTCTTCCCGCACTGTTTATCATCCATGTCTCACTCCCATACAAAGCAACACTCCATACGAATGCCTTAAGAAAGGACTTCCTTAGGCTTAAATCAATATTCGATGTTAACAAATTTCTCTTTTGCAAGAATGCTTTTCTACTCATTGCCATTCTGCATTTTATATCCTCTGTACTGCAACCATCATTTGTTATTTTACTGCCCAAGTAACAAAACTCATCTACCTCCTTTATTGCTTCGTTACCTAATCTAATTCCTTCAGCATCACATTTCAGCTAGAAATGTAGCTTTGCCTTTTCTTAATCTATCTTCTAGGATAAGCCGTAAAGTGAGTATTGCCTCCCGTGTTCCTACATTTCTCCTGAACCCAAACTGATCTTCCCCGAGGTCGGCTTCTACCAGCTTTTCCATCCTCCTGTATATAATTCGTGTTAATATTTTGCAACCATGGCTTATTAAACTGATGGTTCTGTAGTTTTCACACCTGTCTGCACTTGCTTTCTTTGGAATGGGGATTATAACATTTTTCTTAAAGTCTGAGGGTACTTCGCCTGCCTCGTACATCTTACAAACCAGGTGAAACAGGTTTGTCATGGCTGGTTCTCCCAGAGACTTCAGTAGCTCTGAGGGAATATCATCTACTCCAGGGGCTTTGTTTCGACTTAGGTCTTTCAGGGCTCTGTCAAATTCTTCTCTCAGTACAGTATCTCCTATTTCATCTTCATCTACATCCTCTTCCCTTCCTACAAATATTGTCTCGAAGTTCATTTCCTTTGTAGAGCCCCTCTATATACACTTTCCACCTTTCAGCTTTCCCTTCTTTGCTGAGAACTGGTTTTCCATCAGTGTCCTTGATATTCATAGAGCTGTTTTTATTATCTCCAAATGTTTCTTTTATTTTCATGTAGGCTGTATCTATTTTTCCCCTATTTATACATTCTTCTACATCCATGCATTTGCCTTCTAGCCACTCCTGCTTAGCCATTTTGCACTTCCTGTCAATCTCAGTTCTTAGTCGTCTGTACTCCATTTTGCCTGTTTCATTTACTGAATTTTTATATTTTCTCCTTTCATCGATTAAATTTAGTATCTCCTGTAATATCCAAGGATTTTTTGTAGGTCTTGCCTTCCTACCTATTTTGTCCTCTGCTACCTTCACTATTTCATCTCAATTTTACCCATTCCTCCTCTACTGTTTTATTTTCCCCTGTTTCTGTCCATTGTTGCCTAAAGCTCCCTCTGAAATTCTTAAGAACCTCAGGTTCCTTCAATTTATCCAGGTCCCATCTCCTTATTTTCCTACCTTTTTGTAGTTTCTTCAGTTTCAGCCTACAGTTCATAACCAACAAGTTATGGTCAGAGTCTATATCTGCCCCTGGGTATGTCTAACACTGTAAAACCAGGTTCCGAAATCTATGTCTTACCATTATAAAATCTATCTGGTATCTCCTGGTCTCTTCCATGTATACAACCTTCTTTTGTGATTCTTGAACCAGGTGTTTGTTATAACTAAATTATGTTCTGTGCAAAATTCTACCAGGCGGCTTCCTCTTTCATTCCTTTTGCCCAGACCATATTCACCTACTATCTTCCCTTCCCTTCCTTGTCCTACTACCGAATTCCAGTCTCCCATAACAATTAAGTTTTCCTCTCCCTTAATTGTCTGAATAATTTCCTTTAGCTCCTCATATATTTCTTCGATTTCCTCATCATCGGCAGAGCTAGTTGGCATATAAACCTGTACTACTGTTGTCGGTGTTGGCTTCGTATCTATCTTGACAATGATAATGCGATCACTGTGCTGGTCATAGTAGTTTACCCACATTCCTATTTTCTTATTCATTATCAATCCTACTCCTGTGATACCGCCAATTGATTTTGTATTTATAAGCCTGTACTCACCTGACCAGAAATCCTGTTCATCCTGCCACCGAACTTCACTAATCCCCACTATATCTAACTTCGACCTCTCCATTTCCCTTTTTAAATTTTCTAATTTTCCTACTCGATTAAGGGATCTAACATTCCACGCTCCGACCCGTAGAACGCCAGTATTGTCTTTCCTGATGATCACATCCTCCTGAGTAGTCCCCGCCCGGAGATCCGAATGGGGGGACTATTTTACCTCCGGAAAATTTTACCCAAGAGGATGCCATCATCATATGTTCATACAGTAGAGCTGCATGTCCTCGGGAAAGGTAATGGCTGTAGTTTCCCCCTGCTTTCAGCCGTTCGCAGTAGCTGTGTGGCAAAGCCACATTAGCTGATGTTACAAGGCAAGCTCAGTCAATCATACAGACTGTTGCCCCTGTAACTACTGAAAAGGCTGCTGCCCCTCTTCAGGAGCCACACGTTTTTTCTGGCCTCTCCACAGATACCCCTCCGCTGTGGTTACACCTACGGTACGGCTATCTGTATCGTTGAGGCACGCAAGCCACCCCACCTCGGTAATGTCTGTGGTTCATGGGAGTGGATAATGGATAAAAATTTTCAAAAAAGGAGTATTGTGTTTCCGGGTAAATGTCTCAAGAATATAGTCGAAATTTGAGCCATTTGTTATGGTTATTTATTTATTTATTTGTGGTATATGAAGTTTTGCAGGAACTGGCATGAACAACTCATGCAAAAATCCCAAAGCCTTGTTCATTGTTGGTATTGAATAAAGAAATTTATTTTTGTTGCTAAGAATATTTGAAAGGCTGCTATATTCAAAGATAAGCATTATTTCTCTGTTCTTCATTGCATCATATATTAAAATTCAGAGGTCGAAATTCGGAAAGAAAGTAGTCTCATCTACTACAGTTCTTCCCTCCTGCCCCCTCCTTGGTTTTATTGATAATGCAGAGGTTTGAAGGCCAATACTTATCCTTGAACCTACAAAACATGCTGAGTGCTGCTTATATTCAACAGCAAAAGTTAGTTATGAAGGCTCTGACCTCAATTTTTCAGAGCTGCCAGTTAACTTTGCATCCAATTCTAAGATGCAGGTGGTCTTTTAAAACCCGAAAATGAGAGAAAATATGCAGCTCAGAATCAGAATAAATATAGTATTTTAGGTCTGAAGTTGTTTATTAAATTCTAACTTATTAGGTAGCATTTAAACATCTTTGAATTTCTTTGTACAAGGGTACATGAACTTCCTCACTGGAATTAAGGTGATATAACTAGACATTGAATAATAAATTAATAAAATTAAATGTTTTACCTTAAAATTTTTCTTCTTGGGTCCAACTAGATGACAGAGGAAATAATTTAGCATTGCAGCAATTCGATCAACCATTGTAGGATGTGTGAAAATTGAAGTTATTTCTGATGTTAAAAATTCCAATGTATGTATCGTTTCACGGCCTAAGATATTATCAAATCTGTAATACAGAAATTAATAAATGTCATTATAGTATTCAAATAACAAAAACTATTAGTTCAAATACTGAGAATTTTTTATCTTGAGGGAATATTTGTTAGAATACATACAAAATCTTTAATTCAGACATCACATGTTCTTCAACAATAGTAAGCACAACAAATACCCTGGGTTCAGATACCAAAGGAGACATGTAAAGCCTTCAGTAATCTGAATCATCCAGTGTTTGCATAATGTTGGAAAATAGGACAGTTTTCAGCCATTCTACATAACCCTATTATTAATTGCTGGTAGCCAAGCAAACTATTTCATTATTGAGCTCTTAGGTATGTTGAAATTTTGTAATTGAATCTAGAAGTTGCATATTGTTTCCAGTCTCTTGAAAATAAGGACATGGTCCAGCACATAATCCTCTGCCTGACATTTAGTCTTGCTGAGCTGGCTCAATTGTGAACTAGCATTGTGTGTTGCAAAGCCTCCAAAGACGTCTTCAGCAATGGAAGACAAAGTGTAAAGCAGAAAATTACACCCTGGACTATGGCCTCATTCCCAAGAAACTATCACCAATAATTAAAATTTCTTCAACAGAGAAAATGAATTATTCATTGCAGTTTAACTTTTAGAGATTTTTGTGAGTAGTGAGAAGTCCCTTACCCAATAAGTTGAAGGCCTCACAAGACCACTCACAGACAAACATTATTCTCCAGACCAAGTCCCCAAACATTTCCCATGCCACATCCTCACATACCATCCAGTCCCCCTCCACCTCCAATAATCAGCCAAAAAGGAGTGTCCCTCCTGTCACTCAATACCACCCCAGACTGGAACAACTAAACCAAATCTTACATCAGAGCTTTGATTATCTTTTGTTATGCTCTGAATTTAGGGCTGTTCTACTAAAGATCCTTACAAACCCTCATAAAGTGGTGTTCCATCACCCACCCCATCACCACAACATCCTATTCCATCCCTATGCCACTTCCAAACCCAATCCCTTACCATAGGGATCATATCTGAGTGATTTGCAAAGTCTGCTGCAATCATTGCACAGCCTTTTACTTTGGTATGGCTACAAACCATTTGTCCATCAAAATGAGTGGCCACCATCAAACTGTGGCCAAAAGCAATATAGATCGACCTGAGGTGGAGTGTGCAGTTGAGCACAACAAACCTGATTTTAATGGCTGCTTTATAACCCAGGCCTTCTTGATTCTTTCCACAGTTGCCACCGCCGCCGCCGCTGCTGCTGCCACCACAACCACCACCCCCACCAGCTCTTCTGTACTGGGCAAATGGAATTTCTCCCTACAATACATTTTATGGTCCTGCAACCAACCTGGCCTTAATCCTATTTCACTCACGTCCAATAGGCCCCCTCCTCGCTCTTTTAAATTAATGTCCATCTCCATCGGGACTATGCTTAGTAACGCACTGTGGTGTTCAAACAAATCTTCGGATTGATGACTGATTCACATTTACCAGTTTCTTGTGTAACTCTTATAATTACAATACCATCAATAAAGCAGGTTCACAATTACTACAGGTGTGTGGACTATATTTGGCAGTTGCATTTGGACTGATAATGTGTTGGAAAACAATTGATTTTTACCCAGAAGGTGGAAAGACAGGTATTATGTATCCAAAAAGATAAATAAACAAATAAATAAACAGAATAAGCACCTTTTCTTTCTGTTAGTGGCTCTGACACATACTAGGTACCCATTAATAAAACATAAATTGTTTCATTAACTAAACTGAAACCATTTCACTCACATAGTACAAAATATTCATTTTCACACTGCAGTACAACAGAGTTTCCAGCTATGGTACTGCAGTTGCTAATGCAACAAGATGGTATTTTATTTAAAAGGTTGGTATATATTGATACATTATTGATATATAATGTCAGAAACATAGTGAAGGCCAGGTTTCTACTGGTTCTGACCTTGGGATCCTGTAATGAAACAAGCAAAATTGCTTGTTCCACTGGATACTGGGTCACAAAAGGAAAGAAATCATGAATAATAGTTATTGATATTTAAAAATATTTGAAATCTTAGATTTAGTTGAGTCAGTCATATAGTGTGCGCAAGTCTCTTGATCTTTATGCAGATCGAACAGTGCACAGCGGACGAGTGGTGAAATTGTCAAAGACATTAGAAATGCAGCAACGTGGACAGCGAAAAAATGTCATGGAGAAACAAACTTCCACTGAACATTAAAAACAATACTTGTTGAAATAAGAAATGCATTTTAAGGAGATATGAAAAACGCCTATGGACAAAAAGTTGATATATGTGTTTTTATGAGATGTTTCATGTATAAGGACATGATTATTATGAACATTTTGTGGTTTATGGTGTTGAAAATAGAGTTTATTGTCAAATGCAACAGTCTGTTTCCGTCTCTTTATTTTGAAATATACTATATAATACATGAAATTGATTGTTACAAGAAGATCCCTTATTCTGCAGAAGATTGGATTATATCGAAGTCTGTGATGCCAATAATATTTGTTACACGGTTACAAGATTACTAAAGAAGATTTAAAACGGCAAGCAAATCACAAAGTTACGTTTACTTTTAAAGCTGTGGGCTAAAAGGAAATTGCTTTATACATTCTAGCTCACAAAATTTATTACATCAAATTTGGAGGGTAATCGATTTATGTCTAGCCAAAGCAGTAAATCAAATATTCAAGTAGTTAAAGATAATCTGAAACAGGATGATCAAAAGTTAGAAATTTGAATCATGGAAACAGAAAACCGTGTTTCAATCTTAGAAGAAATTAAAGACTCAGAAACCGATTTAAGGATACCAGGGTTACCTCAGAGTTTAAAAGAACAGGTATTGGAAATAGTGGATGCCAAAATTTCAGAAAAAGGTGATGTTATTAGTGCAAGTACACACTCAAATGGGAAAAGTATTGAACAGCAAAAAGAAATTAAAAGATTGTGGGAAACCTTAGAAAACACAAGAAAGTAAGATGTCTGGAAATGGTGTAAGCAGTTAAGTGGAAGAAATTCAGCTAAGTTGGAGTGGTTTGAATTTGTCTAAACAATTCCCAAAATGTAAGCCAGATGGTTGAAGTTCACCCGATTCACTTGTTGAGGGTTTTTGCTAGGTCATTAACTAAAAACTGGGAAGATCATAGAAAGATAGATTTTGCCTTTGGTTATTTAATAAGAGAAGCGGCAGACTGGGCAAATACTCATTTTGAAGAATTTACCTCATGGGCAGACTTTGCTGAAAAATTTGAACAAAAATATTGGTCCACTAGTGCCCAAGAAAAGCTGGTACTAGAATTACTAGATCCTAAATATTATATCGGATCATGGGTTAGTTACAAGAAATATATTGAATGGCATTTAACAAAATCTAAGTATCTAGATAATCCAAAAATAAAAATAGAAAACAGATGACTTACCAAAAGAACCGGCTCGTCGATAGAAACAAATAAAATAAATAAAATCACACACAAACACACATACAAGCTTTCGCAGCCTAGCTGCTTCGTCAGGCAGAAGGGAAGGAGAGGGAAAAAGGAATGATGAGGGTTTCAAGGGAGTGGATAAGGAGTCATTCCAATCCCGGGACAGGAAAGACTTACCTTGGGGGGAAAAAAAGAGGGTAAACAAAAACACACACACCCACACATTTACACAGACACAGTATTCCTACTGCATGCAGCCCGCGCATGCGCAAACGCAGCAAACAAGCTGTATCAGACTTTGCCCACATTCGTGCACCTGTCGAGCGCCACAACCAAAAACTTTTTGTGACTCTTTCCATAGGAACTAAGACTGTGCAATTTCAGCTTGATACTGGTTCCGCTATCACATTAATTAATAAAGATACTTATGAACTTTTGGGTTTGCCAAAATTGTCGCCGTGTCAACAAGTGCTAACGGCATATACAGGTCAAAATATTCCTGGGAACGCCTCTTTTCAAGGTGTAACAAAAACAGTTGCTTTTGTAGTTGTTCAGGCCAAATCTACACAGAACATTTTTGGACTAGATGCATTCGACTTGTTTGGCTTATCAATTTAAAGAGATGTCCTTCAAATTTCGTCAGTAGTGCCTCAGGACAAAATCAATGCATTGTGTGACAAATATAGTGACTTGTTTTTGCCGGAACTAGGTTGCGCAAAAGACTTCGTGGCATATGTAATTTTAAAAAAATCTGCAGTACCAAAATTTCGTAAAGCTAGACCAGTGCCTACCGCAATTCGTGATAAAGTTGCCAAAGAACTTAAACGTTGGCAAGATAGTGGGGTGATTTCTCCTATTTCTGCGAGTCAGTGGGCCTCGCCTTTAGTCATTATAACCAAGCCATCAGGAAGACTTCGTCTCTGTGCGGACTTCAAATCAACAGTGAACAGTCAAATAATTGTAGACACATACCCTCTGCCCAGACCTGATGAACTGATGGACAAATTAGGACAGTCTCGCTTCTTTTCTAAGATTGATTTAGCAGAGACAGACTTACAGATTCCGCTTGATGACAAATCAAAAAAGTATTTCATCATTAATACTCACATGGGCCTTTTTCAGTTTCAACGCCTACCCATTGGCAGTTCTTCAGCCCCGCTATTTTTCAGCGATTTTTGGAACAACTGACAGTTTCTGTACCGTGTTGCTCGAACTATTTAGATGATATTGTGGTCTCAGTGCGCACAGTAGAAAAACATTTATCAAACCTGGAGTGCATTTTCAAAGTATTGACTGCAGCAGGTCTACATTGCAATAAAGCAAAGTGTTCATTTTTCCAGACTGAAATAGAGTACTTAGGCTATGTGATAAATGCCCAAGGAATCCATCCCTTACAGTCACATCTTCAAGCAATCCCCTTACAGTCACATCTTCGAGCAATCAAAGACTTGCCTCCTCCTAAGAATGTGCATGAATTGCAAGCAGTAATGGGAATGCTTAACTATTATTTCAGGTTTATTCCCAATGCCTCTCAGATTCCAGCTCCACTGCATTGCTTATGTAGGAAAAACATTCCTTTTGTGTGGTCTAAAGAATGCCAGGTTGCCTTTGACAAATTAAAGTCTGCACTATTCAGTGATGCATGTTTAATTCCCTTTGACCCACAGAAGCCTGTAGTGTTAGCAATGGATGCCTTGTCGTACGGTCTGGGTGCAGTAATCTCACATCATATTGGATCTCACGATCGACCTATTGCCTTTGCATCCAAGTTTCTGACACCAACGCAAAACAATTACAGTCAGATAGAAAAGTAGGCCTTAGCAATCATTTTCGGCGTCACAAAGTTTCATCATTATCTCAATGGCAGAAAATTCTCTTTATTGACAGACCACAAGCCTCTCACGTCGTACTTCTCACCCACAAAGCCAATTCCGCCATGAACGGCACAAAACCTTCAGAGATGGTCCTTGATATTATCTACCACTAAACATGCCAATGCGGACACACTTTCCATACTTCCGGGTGGCCACGATGTGTCGTTTGATTCTTCAGAAATGGCATGTTGCCAGATAGAGTATAGAGACACTTCTGCTGTCGCAGACTTCCCTTTGAACTCTCGTCGGGTTGCACAGGAAACAGCTGCGGATGCGGACCTAGGTGTGGTAGCACGTTTTGTTCGCTCTGGGTGGCCTGCCAGAGGCAAAGACATTGATTGGCCTCTGGTTCGACGTTATTTTGCACAACGTCATGCATTGTCTTTAAGTAAGGGTGTTTTGTTGTTGCATACCGACAACGACCAAACAAGAGTGATGGTTCCTCGTTCCCTGCAACGCGAAGTGTTACGCCTCCTGCATCAAGGACATTGGGGTATTGTTAGGACAAATCAACTGGCCAGACGTCATTGTACCTGGGTTGGTATGGACGCCCAGATAGAGAGCATGACATCACAGTGTACAGTTTGTGCGGAACATCAGGTGGCTCCTCCGCAACGTTTCTCAGACAGGCCATCCCCCAAGGGACCATGGCAATGGTTACACTTTGACTTTGCTGGACCTTTCTGGAATACGCGCTGGTTAGTTGTTGTAGATGCTTTCAGCAAGTTTTCTTTCGTGATTGCCATGAACTCAACGACAGCATCTAGTGTGCCTTAACATCTGTGTTTTGCATCGAAGGTTTGCCTGAAACTATCGTTAGTGACAATGGACCTCAGTTTGTTAGTGCGGAATTTGAACAGTTTTGTCGTGTGAATGGCATTCAACATATCACCACCGCACCTTTTCACCCTCAGTCCAATGGTGAAGCAGAACATTTCGTTCGAACATTCAAATTTCACATGGAAAAGATGAAAGGTCAGCACTCCAGGCAGCAAGCTCTTCAAATTTTCCTGTCTACGTATCGGTGCATGCCACGTGACAGCCCGTCTCCCGCTGAGCTGCTACACGGCCGCCGTCACTGCACTCTCCTTCACCTGCTGCAGCCTCCCACACACCGAGTCGGTTCGTATGGCGCTTCGCGTTTTCAGGTTTCTACGCCAGTGCTGTACAGGGTGTTTGCTGGAAAGAAAACATGGATGCTGGGCACCATTCAGCACCATTCAGCACGTGCTCGGTCGCAATATGTATGTTGTACGTTCTTCCACAGGGTCGGAGCTGAGGCGCCACACAAACATAATTGCGCCTCCACAGGCCGCGCGATCCTGTCTCGGGTTTCTTGATTCCAGACCCAGTTCACCGCCAGGGAGCACAGCCACATCGCTCGCCAATGGGTGCAGCCTCCCCGGACTACGAGATAGTCCCCATGGATGTAGATGCACCCCCCGTTGCAGTCTTCTCCGCCGCCGGTGGCACTGCAAATGACAGTGTCACCGAGAGGGACTCTGGGACCGTGCGTGTCCCCGCCGCCTGGGCCAACGCACCTCAGAAGATGACCTGCTCCCTCTGGGCAGAGGTGTTTGTCCTTCCCCTCGTTTTGGTGGGTTTTCTGGGGGATTGCAAGCTGGATACCGGGGCACAGACGGCGTCTCGATCCCAGCCTCTGCTACGACGCCCATCCCACCAGTAACCCCCCTGCCCAGGCCCTCCTCCCAGTGCCGCCGCCGTGGCCCTCAGCCCTACGCCACGATGGCGCGGCGGTTTGGAGGGGGAGGGGTGTGGTGTCGCACAAGTATGAAGTGCGCGCCACGTACTTTCGCCGCGCGCCCCATGCACGCATGGCGCGGCGTTCTTACGACGTCAGCCTCGAGAGCCCTCTGCTGCAACTCCGCTCATGGCCACGACTGCTGCGTCCTTCACTTGGGAATCAAATAGGCAGCAGTTAAGACTTGGCTATCGGATAGGACTAGGAATCATCCGTAGGCAGGCCTCTATATAAACTATGTATCAGCATTCTGAAGTCATGAAATATGTAAAAGTTAAGTATTACCAAGACTCCATGAAATAAATATCTCATTCTAATTTACTCTAGTGTTTCTAGTTTCTGCTGTCCCACTGGCTGGTCACCTCCGTACCTGCACACGCGTGCATCCTACTTCCTGTGTCGGTCTCTCTTTACTCGGCGACCGACACACAAGACAACCAGCGGAAGTGAGACATGAAAGTAACATCTGCCCTATGCACCCTTCGACTACTATTTTCTCCAGTACCGTAACCCGGAAGGTGTACACAATGAAGTGCAGAGACACTTGCGATAGCTTACACTGTGAAGATTTCTATGTGGGAATGACCAGCAACAAACTGTCCATTCGCATGAACGGTCACAGGCAGACAGTGCTTGTTGGTAATGAGGATCACCCTGTGGCTAAGCAAGCCTTGGTGCACAGCCAGCACCTCTTGGCACAGTATTACACCGTCTGGGTTATATGGATACTTCCCACTGACACCAACCTTTCAGAACTCCGGAGATGGGAACTTGCCCTTCAACATATTCTCTCTTCCCATTGCCCATCTGGTCTCAACCTTCATTCGTTTTAAATACCCACCCACCATTCTATAACATCTTTGCCTCCAATCTCTGGATAGAGCTATCCAACTTTTCTTTGCATTTTGCATATGTCTGCCTTTGTGTGTGTGCGTGAGTATGTGTGTGTGTGTGTGTGTGTGTGTGTGTGTGTGTGTGTGTGTGTGTGTGCGCGTGAGTATATATGTGTGTGTGTGTGTGTGTGTGTGTGTGTGTGTGTGTGTGTGTGTGTGTTTGTTTACCTATCCTTTTTCCCCAAAGGTAAGTCTTTCCTCTCCTGGGATTGGAATGACTCCTCACCCGCTCCTTTAAACCCACATTCTTTCCTTTTTCCCTGGTCTTTGCCTGAGGAAGCAACAAATGGCAGCAAAAGCTTGCATTGATGTGTGTTTGTGTTTTATTTGTGTTGCTGTCACATACCTGTGCTTCTTTTCCTGGTGAAGGAGCACAGGTATGTGATAGAAAACATAAATAAAACAAACACAAACACACACAAAAGCAAGCTTTCGCAACCATCTGTTGCTTCCTCACATCTAACCATCTGTTTGATACACAAAAATTCTGTACACCTATTCTGATGTCAATTTCCCAAGCCTTCTGTTGAAGAATATTCTCACTTACAGGAATGTAGCCTCTTCTTAGTCATGGACCCACTTTAAAAGAACATTTTTCCACATCACTGAATGTCGAATTTCGAATGTTCTTCTTTTCAAATCCCATGGAAATGCTGGCTTCAGCATTTAATAGTGCTTCCTTTTTTTTTTTTTTTTTTTTTTTTTTTTTTATCAATATGCTGAACAAAGATGATGGTGCTAAATCATACTTCTTCGCCATGTCCAAAAGTTTTGCATTATGATTGTCTTCCATGTCACGGATGATGGTCAGTTTTTGTTTAATTGTGAGTTTCTTGCGCTTGCAGGCCATAACTTCACAACAATAAAACTTCGTAAAACTGATGATTTGCGTAAAATAACCTATCCAGCACTTTGCGGCTTGCACTTCATATAATCAGATGACATCATATCACATACCTACTAACGTGGAAAACAAGATGTTTAACTTCCTAGGCGCATCTGCTCCAAATGGAAGTGACGTCATCAGCAATAGATGACATCTGCGGCATATAACCATGAATGGAATGCGCAGGAAGCTACGTGAAGTGTTTAGACATGTGTGATTTGTGATTGATGCGTTGTTTAACTGTGCGTTAGTTCTTGTCTTCTGTTGACTGTTGTTTTGTGGGAGAGTTTTTATATTGTTTCAGTGTTCAGAATGTGGACAAAGATACAACTGTAACAGAAATATTGATTTGTGATTGCTGCTAGTGACTACTTTTGGTTTAACTGTGTGGTTCTGTGGTGGTTTCTAGTGAGTGTTCTTTTCCATTGTAGCAGAGTTTTTATTATGTTTCGGTGTACAGAATGTGGAAACAGTTACGGAAACTGCATTCCAATTCATTCAATGCTTTTTCCACTATTGCTACACTGCAATTCGATCTATACACAGCCCATGTCGATCAAAAGAATCAATTGCTTACCATTTAGTGCCAACGAATGGCTTATAAAACAAAGAAAGAAACTGAAACAAATCGGAAACTCGCTTTCACATGTTAGGATTTTCTTAAAAAGGGGATTTTAATTTGAAGAAAGTTTCATCTTTATTCCTTAAAAGCGTGTTTAGTCTTAAAGAGGTATTCGTTAAAAGTGGGGAAAAATGCATTGTTCTTATGGGAGTTCTGCCGGGACCGACGGAAATATTCGTTAAATGGGGTTCGTCAATTCGGGGTTTTGCTGTAGCTGTTTTAGCAGTCCACACATCTCATGCGTCCTGAGCAGATCCTTTCCTGAAAGATAGGCGGGGAGGACAAAACACATGGCGATGAGATGTTAAATTTCAATGGACGCCGAAATCTCTGACACTACGCTGCAACATTATTTCACTTGTCAATTTCTTACGAGTCCCGGAGATTGCAGTATATAATTTTTTTCATTTTTTGCAGTGAATAGCATCAATTTCTATATTTTTCCATTGTTTCTTCTTGTTGATTGTGCAAAATGTCAAACCCCACTAAAACAAGCATCCCTGCCACTGCAGCACAGCCCCGTGTGCTTGATGCACAGCAATTATGCAGATGTTTCAGTTAAAGAGTCAACAAATCACTTCCTTGCTGTCTACTCTACAATAACTTTTGGCCACACCTGTACCACAAAATAAGCAAGTACGACTGCAGCAGCTACCAGCTCCAGTAATTCTGCCATTTCGCCAGTATGACGAAGCACAAGAGAAATGGACAGAATGGCTTCAATAGTTTGAAGCCTACGCAACATGCATAAGACACAAGGTACTGTCAAACTCCATTTCTTCTTATTAAGTGTAGGCCCCCCATCATTCCGTCTTGTCAGAAAACTGTTTCCCACGCGGAGCCTTCTGAACTTTCTTATGATTCAGTTATTGGAGCCCTCATGTCATATTATGAACAACAAATCAATGTAGTGAGCACTAGGTATCAGTTCTTTTGGTGTAGGAAAGATTTGCACCAAACACACCAGCAGTGGATAACAGATCTTCAAGGTCTTACTAGGAAGTGCAAATTTAAGTGTTCATATGGAGCTTTGTATTCAGACGTGATGTTATGTGACGCTATTGTCTACAATATTACTGATTGCAGATTTTGAGAGCAGATTCTAAAAATGTCAGGTCCGTCTTTTCATCAAGTAGAAGAGATTTTGGAACAGTACGATTCAGGTACCGTGGCAGCGGAAAACTTTGATTCAATTCCACTGTGTACTGTAGCAAAGTCACATGCCCGCGAGTGCAAGATTGGACGACATGCATTTCCTCCTCCCTATGCTAAGCGCAAACAAGTTGATAGACACAGAGCCTTGCCCGTTAAGGAATGAAGTCATGCCCAAAATGTTTCTCATGGCACAAATAGCAGAACTGTCTGTCTCAGTCAGTGAAATGCTATGCATGTGACAAGAAACATCATATACAAGCAGTCTGCTTACAGCAAAAGAAACGGATTTGCCTTCCCGGCCCAAACAGTGACAAAACAATACTTATACAATAAATGCAGTATTTTAAAAACCCTTGGCTGACCCTAGTAAAATCATGGACACAGAAGTATCACAAGTTGTTCACCAGGCCAGAAAAATGTATGTCAGTTTGCGTGTGAATGACACTTCTGTAAAATTTCAACTAAACACAGGTGTATCAATCACACTGCTCAATCGCAAAACTTATGAACAGTTAGGATCGCCACACCTTTCTCACGCTAGCACAAAGTCAACAGTGTACAAAAGCAATGAAATTCCTGTACTAGGACAGTGTTCACTACCTGAGGAATACCGTTTGCAAATGCGCACAGTGACATTTCAAGAGCTTCATTCTTACGAAGGAGAGAATCTTTTTGGTTTTACTCTGCAAGACAATATTTTAGTTGTGTACACTTTTGATGCTAAAGACAGTGTAGACAGGTTGCTGAAAGACTTTCCAGATTTATTTTCCGCAGGACTAGGAAAAGCTAAGGATTTTGCTGTGCACATTACTCTAAAGTAAAATACCACACCAAAATTTTGCAAAGCTCGTTTTGTACCGCTTGCTATATGTGACAAAGTAGTTCAAGAACTTCGCACATTGCAAGAAAATGGTGCAGTTGAACTGACAGAAACTAGCCACTGCGAGTCCTCTTGTTATTTTGCTGAAGCCATTAGGTAGCATCCGCATGTGTATTGATTTCAAGGCCACAGTAAATCCACAAACAGTTGTAGACAGTTATCCTTTGCCAAGACAAGAAGATTCAGCGAAAAGATTGGGTGCAGGAAAATATTTCTCAAAAATAGAATTGCGCAATTCCTCCATTCAGCTGCCACTCGATGAAGAATCACAGAAAATTTGTGTTGTCAATACTCATCTGGGCTTGTTTAAATATTTGTGTCTACCGTTTGGCAGTGCATCTGCGCCCACAATTTTTCAAAGATATTTGGAACAGCTTACAGCTTGGGTGCCTTGTTGTTCAAACTACTTGGACGACATAGTTGTGTCAGGCTGTACCCCAGAAGAACACATTGCAAATTTGAGAAAATTATTTCAAGTTTTGACAGATGCAGGTCTCAAGCGTCGCTTAGATAAGTGTGACTTTTTCAAATCAGAACTGAAGAATCTAGGACACGTGATAACAAGTCAAGCTGTGTACCCCATGCAATCACAATTACTTGCCATTTGCGACCTGCCAGCACCAAAAGATGTGAAAGAATTACAGGCCGTCTTGGGAAAGTTAACTTACTATATTAGGTTTAATGCCAACACAGCACAAATTGCATCTGCTACACCGTAAAAATGTTCATTTTGTTTGGACAGAAGAACACCATGCGCATTTCAACAGTTAAAAGATGCATTACTCAGTGATCGATGTTCGGTGCACTTCGATCCGGAAAAGGCAGTTCTTTTGCAAGTGGACACATCATTGTATGGTCTAGGTGTGGTGCTGGCACATAGGCTTGTTGATACGGACCGTCTGATAGTGCTTGTGTCCAAACTTTTGACAGACACACAGTGCCATTATTCTCAAATTGAGAAGGAAGCTTTAGCAATAGTATATGGTGCCACAAAATTCCATCACTATTTGTATGGGAGAAAATTTTATTTAGTAATTGACCACAAGCCTTTGCAGTCATTGTTTCATCTAGCCAGGCTGATTCCTACTCATATGGCACACAAATTGCAACACTGGGCATTGCTCTTATCACAGTATCAGTACAAGATTGTGTACAGACCCACAACTCGCCATGGAAATGTGCCGCACTTTCCTGTCTTCTGATTGGCCCTGTGAAAGACCTTGGCGCTTCTACGATGTCTTGTTGTCAGATAGATGCACAGGAAGATAGTTTGTTGCAATCCTTCCCATTGGACTATAGGAAAATTGCTCTGGCCACGGAAAAAGATCCCTATTTATGAATTTTGCTGCGCTACATTTCACAGAATGGCCTCGCTCACAACGTGACATTCAAAATTCACTGGTGCATTGCTATTTTGCTAGAATAAATAATAGGTGTCATTCTAGTTTCAAATGACAGTGGAGAATCGCATGTGATGATCCTGAGACATTTGCAGAAAGAAGTATTGAACTTACTTCACCAGGAACATTGGAGTTCAGTCTGTGCTACCAACTAGTCCACCCCACCTTAAAAAAAATTTAGCATGGCCCAAAGCAGATTCACCTTGGCAACGAGTGCATATTGACTATGCTGGTCCCTTCTGGAATAATAAGTGGCTTATTGTGGTTGATGCTTTTAGTTGTCACCCATTTGCAGTGCCAATGTTTTCTAAGACTTCTAGTAGCACGATTAGGGTGTTATTTTCAATTTTTTGTCTGGAAGGTCTCCCTGAACTGATAGCCGCTGACAATGGCCCTCAGTCCACATCACACTAATTTCATTCCTTTTGTGCACGCAATGGAATTAAGCATCTCCCCAGTGCACTGTTTCACCTGCAGTCAAATGGCGCTGCGGAACACTTTGTCCGGACATTTAAGCAGCATATGTCCCAACCCCATTCGACACACTCACAGGAGGCAGCTATGCAACTGTTCCTCGCCTCCTACCGCTCACATCCACAAGAAGTCATTGCCGGCCGAGCTTATGCACGGCCACCACCACTGCACACTGCTCCATTTGCTCCACCCACTGCGCTGTCCGGAGCAGCAAATGACACGCAAGTATGGCTTCACATCTCATAACCCAGTCTGTTATAGGGTTTTTAGCAGTCGCAGACGATGGAAGCGGGGTGAAATCATCAAATGTTTCGGTGCTTGGTGCTTCCTTGTTTGAAATTACAGGACCTGACAGAGAAGTATGCAGGCAACGAAACCAAATTCACCCGTGTTGTGTACACTGTGATCCTTCTTCATTTCTCTCGTCAGATTCGCGCAACATGCAGAACGCGCGGCCTCCGCCATCTGCACGACTTTTGCAGCCACCGCTGCAGCAGATCGCCATGGCACCACGGCCCGACTTCATGGAGACGGAGCTCTCGCTGCCTTCCGTCAACACCACATGGACCTGGACCACCACTCCACACAGTATACGGCACCGACATCACAGTCTACGTCATCATCTGTGCCCCTGGTCGTGGACTTGGGCCCTGTGGAGGTTTCTTCAGAGGACATTTCCTCGTAAGCTCAGGCCGGATGGCGCGGGCCCAGCCGGTAGTCTGCCAATCTCTGCAACTAGAGACTCCAGTCCATCACTACATCTACGAGCCTGCCTCTTCCCCCATTGTTGAGCCCCATACACGTCAACGGTCCAGCACTTTGGGGGGGGGGAGGGATGTTGTGGCGTAAAGTCAGCGCCACATGCCAGATGCACAAAAATGATTGTGAAGAAGGCAGCGGACAACCGGCAGCCAATCACACGCCAGCACCGCGCCTTCTGGAGAGAGCAACAGAGAAGCACGCCCTCTACAAGCAGCTATATTTAGGCCAACATATGTCTGAAAAGGCCCCTCTGAACTCAGCCCCGAAATAGGCAACAATTTATATGAGTGAGCACAGCTAGCATCATGCAAGAAGACGCCACCTCAAGAACAGCCAAACTCTCTAGAAGTTGAGTAATTGTATATATTAGTAAATAAAACTTGTATTACTAATCTGTTTTAGCAGGCCATACGTTCTGATCAGATCCTTTCTTGAAAGATAGGCCACGGAGGATAAAATACATGGTGACAAGACTATACATGTGTATAAACCATCTCTCCTGCAGATCCAAAGGGAATAGAACAGGTGCTATTTCTCCATGTCATACGAGATTAGTAAATTCATAGCATCACCCATTCTGGCATGATGTGGCAGATCATCTACACTTTTGTGTTGTGATTTGACCTACTCATCAACGCGCTCAGGTTGAGTGATGATAAGAGCACTGCCATTCATTTTGCAATCACAATACATTGAGAGATAATAATAATAATCCTTAGTAGCAACACACATTCCGTGTGTGGGTGGAGAGGCTTGCGCATCCGTGGGAAGCCGAGGTCTATACCGAAGATAGAGAACCTACTGCCGGAAAGGCCTCAGCTGATGGATCAGACTAAGAGTGTCCCACAACATCCCGCCTTCCTTATCCTCTCCTAGTCCTTTCCCAACCCAAGTTGTGATGTGATCCGTGCCGAGGGGTGCATGGCACATGGGTGGATGTGTCTCGAACGGAGCCTCAGGGATACTGGGTGACCCTGAGTAAGTAGCCTTGCACCGCGCGGGTTTATCGTGGTGTGGACCATGTAAATCCCCAAATCTCGTGGGACTAAGATGCACACAGAGAAAGAAAGTATTTTAAAAGAATCTGAGGGGCAATCTGATACCTCAGATACTCAGACATTGGGATCAGGACCAATGGAGTGCACTCCTACTCCTGAATCAGGGTCTAGACCTGAGCAAGAAGTGGGAACTCTAACAGAGAAGTTGGACCAGATTAGGTTTAAGGCCTTGTCTGGGGCTCAGAGGAGGAAACGTCTCAAGGAACAGAAGCAAAAGGAAGGAAAAGAATGGCCTCCTAAGCATAAGTGGAGGGAATCAAAAGAGCTTGAGCCCAAGACCCCCAAAAGGTAACTGCCTCAGGTCGAAGGGGATACACAGACCCCCTCAACGTCAAAGACAGGTGGCAAGAGGGTTAGGGAGGAATCTAAGACTCCCTCCTCTCTGGACAAGTGTGATCCTAAAAGGCTGAGGCAGGAAATAGGAAAACAGACCTATAGTACTGCAGTCTCGGTCTTTAGAATGGCGGTTGTCCAAGAAGGATACCCACTGGTAAGCATCACCTTGCAGCAGGAGGAGCTCGTGCAGATGGCCCTCTTTGAAGAAATTGGGGGGGGGGGGGGGACGCTGGTCTAAGATCCAAATTCAGGAGGGTCTATCTAGATCACGGTGCCCTCATTTTTGTCTGCGAGGGTGAGCACTGAGCAGAATGGCTTAAGAACAAGGTTCCCATGATATCCCCATGGCAGGATGCGAAGCTGCTGGTCAAGACAATGTGAGAGCAAGGACTGAAACTGTATTTAGGGTTCTCGCAGGTCGCCGTCAGGGTAAACAAAGACCTTAAAGGCAATAATGGCAGCAAGATGGGGACTGTAAGTGCTGCAGATAAACCTGCAACACAGTAAAGGGGCCACTGCTGCCCTGAGCCATTGCCTGGGGAGACAGGAGGTGGACGTGACCCTGATACAAGAACCCTATTTATACAAAGGGGGTGTATCGGGCCTCGGTGGTACTGGAGGTAAGCTGACTTATGCTAGAAATCTAAAAAACTCCAGAACATGCATTTATGTTAGAAATGGAATTCCTTTCATATCAATTATGGATTTTTGTTCCAGGGACCTGGTGACCTTCAGAATGCAGCAGCGTGAGGAAGGTATCATGAGGGAAATTGTTTTAGCCTCAGCATACCTTCCGTACGAAGGTACGCACTGGATATACACCACGGTGATTAGACCCAGGATCACCTATTGGGCGGTCATGTGGTGGAAGAAGGTATAACAGCAGGTTGCTGCTAAGGAGCTTGGTAAGGTGCAAATTAGCCTGCTTAGCCATAACAGGTGGAATTAGCAGCACACCAACTGCTGGGATGGAAACCGTGCTGGATATGCCCCCATTACACCTTTGGGTCAAGATGGAGGCAGTGGCTGGTGCATACAGACTCAAAACTGGCAACAACTGGAACTCTTTTGGATATCCAGAAACACACACTAAAATAGTGAGTGAGGTAAATATATGAAAGGTTGGGGAAATGCCAGCCAACTATATTATAACCCCATACTGCTTCAACAAGCCTTTCAATATAACAACTGGAAGTAGGGAGCAGTGGGAGAAAATAGTTAGACACCGTACTGGGGATATTGTCTGGTTCACTGACGGGTCAAAATCAGACCAAGGCGTTGGGGCCGGGGTATATGGGGTGCAGCCAAGACTGGAGGGCGTCATCTCTCTAGGGAAACTAGCCTCAGTATTCCAGGCCGAAATCACTGCCATTAGGGCGTGTGTGGAGGAGAATTTGCGTAGGTGCTACAAAGAGCGTAGCATCTATATTCAGACAGCCAGGCAGTCCTGAGATCACTGGCAGCTCCTGCAACAAGGTCTAAAATTGGTGCAGAATGTCACAGGGTTCTGGTGGAGCTAGCGGAAAGCAATATAGTAAACCTATTGTGGGTCCCTGGCCACTCGGGGACCAGTGGCAAGGAACATGCCAACAGATTAGCCAGGATGGAGGCAGAGACTCCATTTATTGGACCGGAACCTGTCCTGACAATCACCAAGGCAATGATCAAATTGGAGCTACGTAACTGGCTCAGACGACAGCAGTTTATCAACAAAAAGATGGCAAGGTAAGGATGCCAAAGCCATGTTTTAAAAGAAGCTCTGCAATCCTGGGCCTGAACAGGAGAGAGATTAGACTCATGGTTGGATTGCTGACAGGCCATGGGAATTTCAAATAACACCTACATACAATGGGAATAACAGAAGAGGACCCTAAATGTAGGATCTGTGATGACGGTGATGAAACTGCATCACATCTAATCTTCGAATGCATTGCATTGGAGAGTAAAAGGCACAGAACATTTGGGACAACCAGACCCGAAGAAATTGTGTCTAATAAAGAACTGGTAAAGGGGCTCCTTGCACTGTTCAAAGGCATTGGTTGGCTTTACTAGATATACAGGGAGCAATACCGCACAATAAACTTAGTTTCGATGCGGGCAGTGGCGGGTTGGACCAAGACTGTTTTGGCTTTCCTGAGAAAATCAATCAATCAATCAATATCTCTCCCACATTTTTATCATCTTTTTCCATTAAAATATTATCACCTGTCTTGCTTTGGTAATTTGTTCTATATTTATTTTCCTTGCCTGTACTGGTTAAGAATGACTATAGCCTGAAAGGAATGTAGCGTACATTTGGCGTTCAGAAATCAGACACGTGACATCCCTCGCCCGAAACTCTCTTTGCATATGCCATGTTGTTTTGTGTATTTGATGAGTTTCTTACTATAACTCAAGCTTTGTCATTTCAAAGCAATGGCGCGTTGAAAATAGTCAAAAACACATTTTTCTTAGGACAATGAATAATAATGTCTAAAAATGCCATGTTAGTAGGTAACACCTGCCATTGATGGAACGAGAAATACGGATTACTCTCTCAGCTGTTTGGCCTAGGGTAATGGGTGGCGAATTAGTTTGTGATGCACGAACAAGTTAGACGGTGGTTTGAAACTTGCTGGGCTTGGTGGCTCAACGTGCTAGGTCAGACGGTTGCCGACGTAGTAGCTTAGGGTGCTTGGTCAGAGGGCTTGATGCCCTCTGTAACGTACAAACTGAGTCAATGACAAAACAATCAAAATAAACCAAAAACCAACGTCCACAAAGGACGGATCAAACTGAAGAACCAATGAAAAGAGAGAAAGGGGGCTCAACCCCAACTGTAATAAAATACTGAGCAATATTCTGAACGAATAACCCACAATCATTTTTTTTCCTTTTTCTTTCCATCTTGATTCCTAAAAGGTTTTTGCACACTCTTGTTAATTGAACACTACTACAGTCTGGAAGACTGAGTTGTTCAATGGTAATAGCGCTTTCTCTGAAAAGGGCATTTGACCTATTTTGTGAACATACTAATGAATTGCAAACACAGAATTCTGTTTCACTGGGGAGATACTGTTACAATGACTGTCATAAATCATGTAATGATAGTAATAACTTTGTATACAGAATAAGTACTAAAGTTATGTGGAATTCAGTGTTACCACACTTACTCCATTTGCTACTTTAGCTGTAAAAGAAAACATAGTCACAGTTTGAAACAAAATATTTGCTCTTTATTTTACAGCAGAACAAAGTGTCCATAGCAACCACATCAAAGACGAGCATTTTAGTAGACACATTGATTCTAATTAATGACTTTTGATGTATTCCACGAGTTGTGAATAATAGTTTTGAAAAAAAAGAAGCAAGGCAATTTGTTGCGATGTATACACTTCCCTTCCATTTCATTAAGAAACGACAGACACCACAGATATCTAGGACTTCATTTACATATGAAACTACCAGTATCAGCATGTTTTTTAGAATATTCACTATTACAGTATCCTCCTAGTTTATGTGTACATTCTTCAGAAGACCATTGTTCAATTCATTGTTATGTATTTCATGGCATGTTCATGAAATAAAACAAATGCACAATTTAGAAGGAGCACTCTTACATATACACAACTCTAAACATTAATAAAGGTGCCTGAAACCCTTTTAGGAGCCAATATGGGAAAAAATGTTATAGTGGTTTTGAACTACTGAGCATGTGCATCACAACGTAACGCACTACATACTACACTATGGTGGACAATTCTTTATTTCTTATACTATTGATGGCAGTTGTTAACTGCTAATATGGCACTTCAGATGCTACTTATAATTTATTGTACTAAGAACAATGTGTTTTTGTTGATTCTTCAGTGTGCCATTCCTTTGAAATGACAATGCGTAAATATAATAAGAAAATCATCAAATACACAAATCATGATGGTGTATGCCAGAGAGAATTCTGAGTGAGGAATGTCACGTGACATCTCAGAACGCCAGGTTTACATAAAATCAAGTGACAGTGTCAAAACGCCATTATTTTTGACAATACCTCTGTAACGGAGTGAGTTATGAAAGAAACATAAGAGAGCAATGGTTAGAGAATTTTCTCCTCTAAAAATTCGGTTATTTAATTTGTGTGTCAGATGATCAGCTTTTCTTAGTGTTGCTAACATATTTTTTGACCAAAATATTTGAAAAAGGGAGGTTCAGGTCACTGGCGGCCAACCATTATGTCTGAAAAATTTGGTGCTGATCAGTTGAACAGTTCAACCTAAAAGTGGGAACACTTTACAGACAGGCAGACATCACCAAATTGCAGTTATTTTTATATCTCTGACACTATGCAAGATATGAAAAAATGTAAGAGAGCAAAGCTGTAGAGAATTTTCTCTACTAAAATTCGTTTATTCAGTGTTTGTGTCAGATGAATGTGCTTGAAACTTCAATGCTGTTGCAGGCAAGAGCTGTTTACCTACATCAATAATAACAAAGATTTACGTTTCTTTTTCTGTGGATATTCCACTATCCATATTTTACACACTTACGGAAACTTTTTCCTTAATTCTGCTTTAGTATTAAATACTAACAGTACATATAGTGTAGAAGAAAACTCTGTGCAACTTTACTAGACAACTGATTTCTTCCTTGGGTCAGCTATTCAGTGTAAATTATTTCTTATGTAGAAAGTTTCTATCGCATAACATACCCTATTTTTATATTAAACAAGTCATTGTGTCTCTTTCAATTATTTGACATCTCATTCAACTTTTACTCTTATCAAATTTCTGTCCAGAAAGTAGTACATCACTAAGAGTTGAAATGGATTTGAAAGATATGAAACTTCTTTTACTATTAATCACAAATAACAGAAAAAGATAAGCTACAGTTGTGTTGTAGTGCAACAGGTACTGGTCTAATGCACTTACCGCGCAATCATGCCAGTATTCTGAAACAGAGCTTCATTTTGTTCTTGTTCATGAGATGGAAGTTGTCTCCATTCCCCAGAATCCCTGTGAAATTTAAAAGAATGTATCCAATATTATTTTTGATGCACACCATAAACAAAAACTATTTACAGGTCAGTTATCTGTAACTTGATAATAAGTATAAATATCATCAATTGGTTTCATAAGCTAGGAAGGAGTGTTTGATTTGAACACATCATTCCACAATATGTTTTAACTATCTCTTTTAGAAACGAAGTACAATATCATAAAAACCATTGAAGTGCCTTGCCTTGCTGCTTGCATCTGCCTCAACTGTGCCATATTGCTAAGTGCTTCATCCAAGAGAAATACAGCATCATTCATCAAAAGATTGATAAAACGCAAGAAGATGGGTGGAGATACAGCTTCCATGTTGCTCTCAGCCTCAGCAGCTAATTGCCTGTGAATCATAAAAATGAATCATCACACAACATAAGTATTGCTATTAAGTAAAAACAAATACACAAAGTTTTTGAAGATTTTACTGTTCATCGTCATTAGCCCAATTGCAGAAAAGGGAACAACTGAGTTCTTACAATATTTTTATTTTAAAGAATATCACTTTTCCCTATGCACCAATGTGGAGATTGTTATACTTTATCCTTAGAACTAATTTCTACTTAATACATATTTAGTAGGAAATACAAAATGCAATTTTTTTTACCTATGTTATTAGGTGACCAGAAAAGCTCACAAAATACCATAATCAGTCTAATAGTATTGCAAGAAAATGAACTGTTACACCTTGTACATTTATTCTAATTCCAAAAGTGTATTTCACAGAAACTGAAAATACAAGAGGAGAAGAAGTATTTTGACCTCCATGGTGCCCGTCCTCCATCTAGCCCTCTTTTATGCTAATCTTTTCATATCTATGCAACTAAAATGTTCAAATGTTTGAAAATCTATCGGACCAAACTGTGTGGACATCAGCCCGTAGCTTACAAACTACTGAAACTAAGGTAAACTAACCTAAGGACAACACACACACACCCATGCCCCAGGGAGGACTCGAACCTCCGATGGCGAGCAACCGAGCTCTCCGTAGCGAGGCGCCTTAGACCGCTCGGCTACTCCACCACGGCTCTATGCAACTGATACACCTTATGTTCCAATAATATATGTTCACATACTATATTACAGTTTGTACCTAAAACTATTCTTCTCTTGCCGTTCCTTCAAACTGTAATGCTGTTGCAGGTAGAGCTTCTATTAGACTTCTCCCATCATTCACTATATCTTATTTACATACATGATTTTTATAACAATGTTTTAAGTGTCATTTTCTCTAGATATTCCATTACACACATGTGATTTCTACACAATACTTTGCTCTAGATACACACTTCCACAAAATTTTCCCCAATACTGCATCACTATTAAATATCATCAGTACACTGAAGAAAGCTCTCTACAACTGTACCAGACAACTTTGAACTTTCTTGATTCATCTGTCCAGAGTAATATTACTTATTATGTAGTAAGTTTCTTTCATGTCCTCTATTACATAATATTTGCAATTTTGATGTTAAGCAAGTCATTGTCTCACTTTCTATTGTTCAACATTACATTCTCTTAACTGTGTTTACTATCAATCTAATTCCAGTCAAAGTATGTTGTTCATTCAACTCAAACTCAACTCTGTCAATTCTTCACTGCTTTATACCAAAAGAGGCATACCAGTATCTGTTGCACCTTATGTAATTACATACCAGTGTCTGTTGCACCTTACGTAATTATTCTTATTCTGAAAGTGTCTTCCACTTTCTCCAGACATTATCTATACTAATAATAAATCTGTAAATGTAGGTCTGTAGGCAGACATCCTTTGCTTTCTACAGTATGTCTGCCTAGGTGTACTTGCGTCTTTGTAAATGTGTGGGTGTGTCTGTATTTGTGTACCCTCCTTTTTTTCCCCCAAGGTAAGTCTTTCCTGTCCCGGGATTGGAATGACTCCTTACCCACTCCTTTAAACCCTCATCATTTCCTTTTCCCTCTCCTTTCCTTCTGCCTGACGAAGCAGCTAGGCTGTGAAAGCTAGCGTTTGTGTGTGTGTGTGTGTGTGTGTGTGTGTGTGTGTGTGTGTGTGTGTGTGTGTGTCTGTGTGTGTGTGTGTGTGTGTGTGTGTGTGTCTGTGTGTGTGTGTGTGTGTGTGTGTGTTTTATTTGTTCTACTATCACCACCTGTGCTCCTTCGCCTGGTGAGTAATCTTCATCTATTTTATTACACCAATACACCAATAACCTGATAACAGCTTTCACATCCCCCAGCTATCCTCCTGATCTGGTACAGAAGCAAATTGCCAGAGCCACTTCCTCATCCCCCCAAATTCAGAACCTTCAACAGAACCCAAGAAGTGCCCCTCTCGTCACCGGATACTTTCCGGGACTGGAGCGGACTCTGAATGTGGCTCTCCAGCAAAGATACGACTTCCTTAAATCCTGCCCCGAAATGAGATCCATCCTTGATGACATCAGTCCACCGAGAGTGTCTTTCCGCCGCCCACTTAACCTCCGTAACCTCCTAGTCCATCCCTATGAAATTTTTATTTTTTATTTATTCATTTATATATATTTTATATAGCAGTTCCATTCTACATTCCCTCCTTAGTTTACTGTTCAAAATTCGCTAATACTCACAACTATACGTTCACTTCCTAACCTTCACCTTTGAATACGTTTATTATGATATTTACCTCTTTCATTACTCCTTCTTCCGACTAAAATACGCCGTCCATTCAATTTTCTCCTCATAAAACGTAAACACTATTTCACAACTATAGTTTCTTATATTATTTATAACCATTTTCAGCATTTCTTAGGTACCTCACGATTGTTTCCATTTCCGTTTTTCCACATTTCCATTCGTTTTTCCTACTTTCCCGATCGTATTTCAGCCACTTTACATTGGTTTTGATTCCACTATTCCTTCGTCAGACTATTATTAGCCTCAAAATCGTAATCTGCGGCCACTTAACCAATCATATTTAGATGTTTTCCTTGCATTCTCACGCGGTTTTCTCGTACTTTTTCCAATTTTCACCATCCTTAAACCCCTTTTGCACGCCATACCACTACCTAACCCTTTAATTCTACTTTGTTGACAACTAAAGATGACCACAGTATCAACAACGAATTTTAACGACTTTTTCTAATTCCTTTTTCTATCCTGAATTGCCTTTCACATTCATTTTTTTCTATCCTGAAATGCTGTTCACATTCATTTTTTAATTTATATATTTCTATACATAGTTTTTTATTTGTTCATTGCAACCTGTTATATAGCCCATATTTCTCACTTTCCCTTCATCCAAATATTATGCCTCCCTCACAACACTCCCACAACAACCCCATACAGTTTTATTTACATTCCCTCCGTAAACATGCTTTTTCCCTAGTTAGATTATGCTCCCACATTCATTTCATTCAGGCTTGTCTGACATTTGGCATCATTCCCAAGGGTCTCACACTAAAAGTTCCCTTCTCTGGCTGTAACCCATCCCTTCATCCTACCCTATACCAATTCCAAACTGAACAATCCATAGCCCTCACCCGCCTAATCCTTAACCTACACATCAACTCCGTCAATGAACATACCTGTCAACTCCTATCCCTAATCAAAATCCTCAACCTTTCCTCTCCCACATCTACACCTGCAGTTCAGAACATCCTCCTTCAGGCCAACCGCAAATTAGAACAGCATGCCACCCACCACCTCAAAAAAACTATCCAATCTCCTGGTCACCCACCTCCGGAAAGGTAATACTCTCTCCCTCAATAACCTCTCCAGTAAACCTCAACCTCCTCTTATTGCATACAAACCCAGTCTCTCCCATCTACTCAATCTCCCACTCCCAACTCCTCTCCCCCCCAAACCTCAAAATTCCAATCCACACAATCCGGAACCACAACATCCCAATTCAGTAGTCAACCTCTCCTCTAAACCTCTCTCCCAATCTGAAACCTGTCGTAACCAAAGGGCTCACCTTTAGTCCCACTCCCAAATTCAACCAAACAGCCCTTGTCAAAGACCTACTATCCTATACTCGTAGCCTTGGCTGGAGATATCACTTTGCCATGAAGAAAAATAATCCTACTCCTAATGATCCAGCTCCCCAAGACATCATTCAAATCGAACCCTGCCTGGAACAGTTCCGTCCTCCATCACGGCGAGACCCACCTGCTCTTCCTCAAAATCACCCTCTTCAAACCTTCCAGGAATTCCTTACTTCCAACCTTGCCTCCCAGTCTTTCCTGAGAAACCTTAACCCTACTCCTAACATTACCACAGCTGAATCCCAAGCTATCCGTGATCTGAAGGCTGACCATTCCATCGTCATTCTCCCTGCCGACAAGGGCTCCACAACCGTGGTACTTGATCGGCGGGAGTATGTGGCAGAAGGACTGCATCAGCTTTCAGATAATACCACATATAAAGTTTTTCAAGGTGATCCCATTCCTGATGTCCAGGCAGAGCTTCAAGGAATCCTCAAAACCTTAGGCCCCCTACAAAATCTTTCACCTGACTCCATTAACCTCATGACCCCACCGACACCCCGCACCCCCACCTTCTACAAACTTCCAAAGATTCACAAACCCAATCATCCCAGCCGCACCATTGTGGCCGGTTACCAAGTCCCAACAGAACGAATCTCTGCCTATGTAGACCAACACCTTCAACCCCTCATGTGCAGTCTCCCATCCTTCATCAAAGACACCAATCACTTCCTCGATCATCTGAAATCCTGACCCAGTCTGTTACCTCCTGAAACCATCCTTGTAACCATTGATGCCACTTTCTTATACACTTTCTTATATCCCACATGCCCAGGGCCTCGCTGCGATGGAATATTTCCTTTCACGCCGACCACCCACTTCCCTACCTAAAACCTCTTTCCTTAATACCCTAGCCAGCTTCATCCTAACCCACAACTTCTTCACTTTTGAGGGCCAGACATACCAACAACTAAAGGGAACAGCCATGGGAATCAGGATGGCCCCCTCGTACGCAAACGTATTTATGGGACGCTTAGAGGAAGCCCTCCTAGACACCCAAGCCTGTCAACCCAAAGTTTGGTATAGATTCATTGACGACATCTTCATGATCTGGACTCACAGTGAAGAAGAACTCCAGAATTTCCTCTCCAACCTCAACTCCTTTGGTCCCATCAAATTCACCTGGTCCTCTTCCAAATCCCATGCCACTTTCCTTGATGTCGACCTACATCTATCCATTGGCCAACTACACACATCCGTCCAAATCAAACCTACCAATAAACAACAGTACCTGCATTATGACAGCTGCCATCCATTCCATATCAAACGTTCCCTTCCCTACAGCTTAGGTCTTCGTGGCAAACGAGTCTGCTCCAGTCCTGAATCCCTGAGCCAATACACCAATAACCTGATAACAGCTTTCACATGCCGCAGCTATCCTCCTGACCTGGTACAGAAGCAAATTGCTAGAGCCACTACCTCATCCCCCCAAATTCAGAACCTTCAATAGAAGAATCCCAGAAGTGCCCCTCTTGTGACCAGATACTTTCCGGGACTAGAGCGGACTCTGAATGTGGCTCTCCAGCAAGGATACGACTTCCTTAAATCCTGCGCCGAAATGAGATCCATCCTTCATGACATCCTTCCCACTCCACCAAGAGTGTCAGTCCGCCGCCCACCTAACCTCCGTAACCTCCTAGTCCATCCCTATGAAATCCCCAAACCACCTTCCCTACCTTCTGGCTCCTACCCTTGTAACCGCCCCCATTGTAAAACCTGCCCTATGCACCCTTCCACCAACAGCAGGATGTTGTCAGAGAAAGGAGATTAAAGAGAAAACCAAGACACCGAAACATAAGAACAGAAAAACTGTTTGGGTTTTTTAATTGCTTGACCAGGACTGTAAATTTGTTTTAAGTGTGCTTGACATATCGGACAAGCACTTGAAAACTGTCCAGGAGGAGGTGGTTATTCCAAGAAAACAGTTTTCAGAAAAGAAGTGGGAGACATAAAAATAGGCTCCATGTTGTTTGGGAGTGTGTAAATAAGTGTTTGTTTGCCATTCCTCTCTCATATATACATTACTAGCTGAAAACCTGGCATTGCCCAGGTATTTATTTATTTATTCCTGACTTGAACTAGTTCTCCTATCCTTTCCTCTCAGTCTATCTCCTTGTTTTCTAAAAACATGTTGTATTTATTGGAAAACATATAAGAAATAAGGCTGTCTTGCATAATGTACAAAATACAAATGACACATAAAATTTGTATGATACCATATTTATTGAGTTATATGTTGTACAATTGTATAATTTTTCAGGTATATATCCATTTGTGTAAGTGCTGTATGTCTGTAGAATCTTAACTTGTTGCGTGATGAGGAGGTTTTCCATGAACGTTACTGTTTATGTGCTCGTATCTCATGAACTACGTGTCATACTGTGATAAAATTTTGAAGGTATATTCAGCTATATGTGTGTATACTGTCTGTAAAATTCCCTGCAGCTACAATTTATAGTGTATAAATTATAAATTGTAACATCATACTGAATGCTGTAGTTTTAGTCCATGAACCGTTGAAAAATAGTAATCGAGAAACTTTTTTCCTTTCATCATTTTACTGTGGTTGTCAGCAAGAAAAAATATAATGAATGTTTGAAATTATCTTTAAAGTTTGTAGCAAGTCACTAAGTACTCTCGTTCTCATACAGCTTATGAGTAAAGTCTCATCACATAATGTGGCAGATTTTTGCGATGCCTCTTGTTTAAGACGTCATATTGACTGAACCATGTGTCGTATGTGATCCTTAACCCTGCAGAAACTCTTTCCTCACGGTAAGGAATATGTGTATCAAATTTGGTTGAAATCGGTCCAGTGGTTTAAGGGGGAAATTTGCAACATTGTCGCGTGATGTAGCAGTTTTTCTCACATCTCATTGTTTATGATGTCATATCTCGTGAATTATGTGTTGTACATAATCCTTACATTTATGACGACCATCCTCATAGATTGAAGCTCACAGGTGTGTGAAATTTCATAAACTTTGGAAACAAACTGTAGATTTGTATGCTACACGTACACACTAACAAACACCCTCCAGAGGCCCTACAGCTCTTTTGTGGGTATGTGTGTGGTGTGCATGGGGCCCTGAGCCGAAGTAGCCTTCCTTCTCATGGGCTGCGTCACTCCCCCTCCCCCCCCCCCCCATCTTCCGGTTCATGCCTTTGCCTGGAGATGAGTGGCTGAACAAAATCGGGTCATTTCCTTTCCCGAGCTTTCTTCTTTTACTGGTCCTTTCCTTCTTTAACTCGTTCTTTCAACTCACTCTCCTTGCTCCCTTCTTCTTGCCTTCAACTCATCTTTTTAATCTCTGCTTCAGTGTTTGAGATTCTCCCTTTCTATCCTTCTCTTTCCTTCCTCTATTCCTCTTCTTTCCTTCCTGTTCACGCCTGAAGGTTGACCCACGCGTAGCCGGTGATGGGGTAACACATAATTTCCCAATCTGAGTAGACAAGTAGGGCACATACATATTCCCTGGTAAAGGCCAGGGCCACAGATGGGTGATTACCTGAGCTGATACCCTACTCCATCCGTTTCTCAGGAGGTGTGACCTGAGATGTCAACAATCACCTAAGGCGAGTTGGCCCTCAGTGTGGGCTCCCATTAAGAAGGAGTGCATCAGCGGAGATGCCAGTAATCATGGGGTATACTTCCGCAATGACCTCTCTCTCTTCTATGTTGACTTCGACCCAGAAACAAAACTTAGATGAACCTCAGTCAAAGAAAACATTACTAAATGTTTCTAAGATTTAGTGGTTTCTCGAACTGATGATAAAGATTTTTCTATTGTAAATCCCTTTATCGTTGTTGATACAATCGCAGGTCCTGTGAAAAACTGTTCTTGCAAGTGAAACAGAACCTAATTGCTGGAAACGGACAGGGCCTTCCAGGCACAGAAACTGATTCGATCCATGCCCCTGCACACCTTCTTTGTCAAAGTGGAAGCTCATCGCACCCTTAACTTGTCAAGGGGTTAGTCTACACTAGATCCCTTTATGGGTTATCGGATGAAGAAATCCAAGATGACTTGCCTGATCAGAATGTAACTGCCATCCATAGAGTGATGAAAAATGCTTACAAAAAATTCCTATCAATCTGTATTGTATTTTTGATATTTGACAGAGTTGATCTTCCTTCCAAGGGAAAATCTGGATATGAAAGAATCCATTTCACCCGTATCTAGCAAATCCTATGTGCTATTACTAATGTCTTATAGAGATATTTATAACTCAACAAATAAATGTGAACTCAGACCACTTCTTCATGTTTCTTCAAGAAGCTCAAAGAAAAGAAAATTTAATTAGTTGATACAATGAATAAGATCTGCAGAGAAATCCCTGATAATGAAAGAATACAATGCTGAAATGTTCTCCACCAGAAAGTTGTGCCAGACTGGCAACACAGCCTGGTACAAAAATCACATAGAAATCTGAAAAAGTGTGAATTAGCTATTGCAAATGCAACAAGGCCCAAAAACCTGTTTGGGAAATGTGCTAAGTGTGCTAAGTGTGGCCATCAGATTTCAATGACAGGTAAATAGCACAACAAAATCTTGTGTAGAACACTATGGTAACATGTACCATGTTTACTAAGTGGGCTTACAATCATCTAAAAATAGTTAATTTTTGAAAGTCTACTGCTTCGAAAACTCATTCACAGAATTAACGAAATATGATTAAAATATTTTTTGGTGAAATTTTAACGATTTGAATCCGAATACTGAATCTTAAATAAAACATGTACCGAATTCCGAACCCGAATCCAATCTTCCGAATCTCGAACCCAAGTAACCTGTCAATTCAAGTATATGTATTACTCCTCTATCATCGCCAATGATGAAGATAAAGCCTACATACTATAGTATGTCTGCCTAGGTGTGTTTGCGTCTGTGTAAACGTATGGGTGTGTGTGTGTATTTGTTCACCTCCTTTTCTTCCCCCAAGGTAAGTCTTTCCTCTCCCAGGACTGGAATGGCCCTCTACCCCCTTCCTTAAAATCCTCATAATTTCCTGTTCCCTCTCCTTCCCTTCTGCCTGAAGAAGTAACTGGGTTGCGAAAGCTTGCGTTTGTGTGTGTGTGTGTGTGTGTGTGTGTGTGTGTGTGTGTGTGGAAACTTTCCTACTGGGATAAGCCTACTAGGCTTTTTACAAATGTCTGTGTTTGCGTTTGGATGTATGTATGTGTGTGTGTGTGTGTGTGTGTGTGTGTATTTGTTTACCTTCCTTTTTTTTCCCCTAAGTTAAGTCCTTCCACTCCTGGGATTGGAATGACTCCTTTTCCACTTCCTTAAAACCCATATCCTTCCCTTTCTCCTCCCCTTTTTTCCTCTTATCCTGAAGAAGTGACCAACGGTTGCAAAAGCTTGTATGTGTGTGTGTGATTTTATTTGTGTCTATCGACGAGCCGGTCCTTTAGGTAAATTAAGGCGAAAAATTCCTAGCAGGAAAAATTATAAATAAAAAAATAGACGAAGATTACTCACCAGGCGAAGGAGCACAGGTGTGACAGCATCACAAATAAATAAATGAACACACACACACACACACACACACACACACACACACACACACACAAGCGCAAGCTTTCGCAACCCAGTTGCTTCTTCAGGCAGAAGGGAAGGAGAAGGAAAAGGAAATGATGAGGGTTTTAAGGAAGAGGGTAAGGAGCCATTCCAATCCCAGGAGAGGAAAGACTTACCTTGGGGGAAGAAAAGGGAGGTGAAGAAATACCAGGTGAATTTGATGGGACCAAATGAGTTGAGGTTGAAGAGGAAATTCTGGAGTTCTTCTTCATGTGGTCCTATTCCAAATCCCATGCCACTTTCCTCGATGTCAACCTCCATCTGTTCAACGGCCAACTTCACACATCCGTACACACCGAACCTACCAATAAACAACAGTACCTGCATTATGACAGCTGCCATCCATTCCACATCAAATGTTCCCTTCCTTACAGCTTAGGTCTTCATGGCAAATGAGTCTGCTCCAGTCCCGAAGCACTGAACCAGTACACCAATAACCTAATAACAGCTTTCACATCCTGCAGCTATCCTCCTAATCTATTAGAGAAGCAAACTGCTAGAGCCACTACCTCATCCTCCCAAATTCAGAACCTTCAACAGAAGAATCCCAGAAGTGCCCCTCTTGTGACCAGATACTTTCCGGGACTGGAGCGGACTCTGAATGTGGCTCTCCAGTAAGGATACGACTTCCTTAAATCCTGCCATGAAATGAGATCCGTCCTTCATGACATCCTTCCTACTCCACCGAGAGTGTCTTTCCGCCGCCCACCTAACCTCCGTAACCTCCTTGTCCACCCCTATGAAATCCCCAAACCACCTTCCCTACCTTCTGGCTCCTACCCTTGTAACCGCCCCCGTTGTAAAACCTGCCCTATGCACCCTTCCACCACCACTTACTCCAGTCCCGTAACCCGGAAGGTGTACACGATCAAAGGCAGAGCCACTTGCGATAGTACCCACGTGATCTACCAACTGACATGCCTGCACTGTGAAGCGTTCTATGTGGGAATGACCAGCAACAAACTGTCCATTCACATGAAAGGACACAGGCTGACAGTGTTTGTTGGTAACGAGGATCACCTTGTGGCTAAACACACCTTGGTGCACGGCCAGCACATCTTGGCCCATGTGCTACACCGTCCGAGTCATCTGGATACTTCCCAGTGACACCAATCCTTCAGAACTCCGGAGATGGGAACTAGCCTTTCAGCATATTCTCTCTTCTCGTTGCCCACCTGGTCTTAACCTCCACTAAATTTGAATTCCCGCGTGCCATCTTTAACATCATAACATCTTTGCCTTGGTTCTCTGGACAGAGCCTTCTTTTCCATTTCCTTTCCCCTCTCCTTCCCTTCTGCCTGAAGAAGCAACTGGGATGTGAAAGCTTGTGTTTGTGTGTGTGTGTGTGTGTGTGTGTGTGTGTGTGTGTGTTCATTTATTTATTTGTGATGCTGTCACACCTGTGCTCCTTCGCCTGGTGAGTAATCTTCGTCTATTTTATATATATAGATGAGGTCTACTTACCTGGCGAAGGAGCACAGGCAGTGATAGTAACAAATAAACACACACACACACACACACACACACACACACACACAAACGCTGAGCTGTATCACTTGAACTGTATAGAAGATGAAGCAGTTTTCAGGACATTAAAACACTCTGCCGCACTATACTCCCTTCAAAAGCAATGAACAACATACTGGAAATGTTTTTACTGTTACAATTATCCATTTCTTATTTCTATTACTATTTTCACAATTTCTCTCCTTCTTACTATCTTTGAAAATCATTCTAGGACTGACTTGTTCTATTAGCATGCTCACTGGTGGCAAAAAACTGAAATTTGACTATCATGCACCTTCTTCCAAAAATGATTTCTTAGCCTGCATGAAATTTTCAAGGTGAGTTTCAAACATGGGGAAATCCAGTTGATTTTGATGTATAGAGGTTGTAACAACACTCCATCAAACTCCTCAATTAACTCCCCCCACCCCACCCCCCTTGTCATTTTTATATATTTGGCAGCAGACTGGTATAGTGCCTTACTAAGAAACCAAAGGTCACGGAGTCAATACCTGATGAATCCTGTGATTTTATATGTCACTTTTCACTTTTTTCACCTCTGGAAAAGGCAATGCTGTTGATGTGAAAAATGTCGAATTGCACTGCGGTTTGGAATCCACATTAAACTGTCAGTTCCCCTATTACTGGCTGCATAAGTCAATTCAAAGATCATCTCTATCAGGACCAGACACTTTGGTCTTCAAACCAATCTTTGGATTGGTGACTGCTTTAATTTCTTTTTCATTTCTGTCAAACAGAAGTGTCCTGTTTATCCCTATTTGTTTCATATTTATATTTACTGTTAATTTTATGTTACAAATAAAAAAAATGTATAGTAGGCGATCAGTGAGTTTTCATTCCACTTGGGAAAATCACCACATTGCGACTCTAATGGGAAATTCAGTCTGGGATACAAAATGGAGGAGGTGGAGGGGGGAGGAGCAGGAGGAGGAGGAGGAGGATGAGAGATGAGGGAAAGGAAAAGGCTTACAGGAAATATGTGGTATACAATCACACTGATGTTATTTATCTGTGAGAATTCTTAATAATTTTTGTTACAATTTTGGGGGAAAAAAAAACACGAGTATTAAATAAAAGCAAATAGAGACTATAAAATTTGATCCTTAACTGCGGGGTCATTAGTCCCTAAACTTACAAACTACTTATGAACTAACTAATACTAAGGATGGCACAAATATCCATGCCCAAGGGGGGATTCGAACACCCCGACCGTAGTGGCCGTGCTGACTGTGACTGGAGCGCCTCAATCCCCTAGGCCACTGTGGCCGGCTTAATAATATCATATTGTTATGTATGTCCCATACATTTTTCATAATTTGCTACACTTACTTGAAACATTCCTTGTGTTCTTCAATTTGCCACAAATAGTCCATTACAACATACATAGGACGCCTGTAATTGAATTTCTGTTCAAAAGCAACACTCTGACCTGTCATTTCAATTCCCACAAAAACTTCCAGAAGGCTTCGCACTATCTGAAGATGCAAAAGAAAATGAAATCAACAACAGAGATCAAACTTACCAACTGGCCACACATATAAATATGTAAATCACTCTTTACCTGACTGCGGTGAGGATGTTCTTTAAAAAGGCGTTCACGAAAAAATCCTCCATATGAACTGGTAGTGAAGGCTGGATTTTCTTTATGATGAGGCAGCAGTGACTCTAAACACTCTGCCAATCTTGCTCTTAAATGAGGGTTACGCATCCTTTGCTGGGATCCCATAAACACTAATACCTCTGTTAGTATAGGACTCAAAAAATCAAAACCTTGTTCTTCCAGGGTCCTTGGGTTAAATCGTCGTAAGAAACTTAGAAAGCCAACAGTATTCTCAATCAGAAATTCAGGAACACAGCTGTAATGGAGCACCAACAGATATGAATAACCCAAAAGCCTTGAACAAAGTAAAGATTTCAAGATTTCACACAATTATAGCTATTGCCATCAATGTATTAACAATTATCCCAACAATATAATCAATTTCTCTCTCTCTCTCTCTCTCTCTCTCTCTCTCCCACACACACACACACACACAATCATCCCTCCCCCCCCCCCTCTCCCAACACACGGTGTGAGAGCAAGCTAAAAAGTAATATTTATGTGAAAAGTGTCACAGTTTTATCAATAAAACAAATTTTATTAACATTCTACAACTTTATTCAACAAGTTGACATATTTCTTATTCAGTAGGAGTCACCCAGGTAACATACATGCAGTTTTTTGTGTCCAGTTGTTTGGTACCATCAGTGTAAAATGTTGGAATTTTTGCATGAGCCACAACTTCACATTTGCTTGCACTGCTTCATTACTATCAACGTGAAGTCTGAATGTGTTCTTTAAGTTTAGGATAAAGATCAAAATCAGAACTGTTGAACAATGATCAATGACAGTGAACCTAAGACACTTGATAGGTGCACATGTCACAGCATGTGTGATATAGCACTGTCATGATGAAGGAGAGGATCCATGCTTTAAATTTCATGCAACTTTCTCATGCAATGACATAGATATGTAACACACCACCACGTTACACACAGCAGGTCAGCAACCTCTAGCAGCAGAGATTTGGAACTTGCAGTCAGAAAAGCAGCAAAGTCGAACAGCCAATACATGTAAAATATAACACCTCAACTGATGTTGAAAATAAATATTCATAACATATTCAGCTTTTAACTACTACATTACCATCATGGATCCTTTCCATTCTACATTATGCATCCTATTTTTGGAATCTTCACTCTTGACATATGCAAAAAAACATTATTTATCGTGTTTTGTAAAAAACTTCACTGTTTTGTATGAATATGTTACAATGTTTGAGTATGTGGTTAGGAAGGAACCCAAAAGAACAGTTTCAATTTCATTGTGTGAAATGAGCCAGAATCATATTTACACTGTTGCTTGCTGAAAAACTGTTTTCTCCAAATGTATCATGATTTTTAGGTATGTGGTTATATTGGAAACTAATTAGCTATCTGCACCTGACTCCTCACTTTATATATTCACTTTCCATTAATTAGTTAGAAGGATAATTGATGACACCAGGGGAAAAGGGGGGAATGTCACAAAAACTAGATTTTGAGAGAATAGAGAATTAGTGTTTTCAAACGCTCCCAAAATAAACATTTTACAGTTTCTTTATGCATATCTGTAAAAACTTTTTAAATAACTGTTAATAAATAGTAATCAGGAAATAAAAACCACATATTGCAATAAACATGGAATTTATTTGCACATTTACATGCAGAAACAGATCTCCATGTGTTAAAAAGGGGGAATGTCCATAATCGACTTACTGATTTAAAATAAATAGGAGTTAATGTAACAGAGAGAAATGAGGGTCTTTAAGAAATAAAGCCTATTTAAAAGTCAATGAGTTCTTGAAGATATTAAGACATTTAAGTGAACCATTAACAGTGTAACTATCTTGTGTAAAAAAAAAAAAAAAAAAAAAAAAAAAAAAAAAAAAAAACACTATTATTTATCACATTTAAGACTGTCCATAAATGCTCTCCCTTCTGGTCCGCACAGAGGTTTAAGGTCGTAAAGATCCTTGCACTTGGCTTTGGATATTTTCAATGGTTCCTCCCTTGATTCCTTTGGAAGTAAAAACTCTGCAGGCTGAATGGATTGTAAAGATTTATAGGCAGCAAATTTTTCTTATCTTTCCTTCTTGACGGTTTCTATTGCAGCAGCCTTTTTTGTTTTTGGTTGCTGGAGTTTTCTTCTTTTGTTTGCCTGTCAATTTGTTTTCGCCAGCAACAACTGCAGCCAAAGATCACCCTCCATTGTAAGTAGTTTGGTACTCGATGTCTCTGTTTGAAGTTACTCGAACTTTATCTCCTTTATTGGCTTGACTGGGAAAGGACACTTTTCAGTGTAGAGTGGAGAAAGAAAATCTGTCCAATCTCGAAACATAGGAAGGTCCATATTGATAACCTCATACGCAGTGGCTTACTTCTTGTAGCTGTAATCCCCTCATTCCACTGCCCAGTAATCTCTGCCGTTGTGTTTTGGTTTACCAATGCCATGTCTGTGTCACTTTGCATATATGAGTGCCCTCGAACGGGAAATGTGACTGACTGAATCAAATCGCCTCATTTCGTGAACAGCAAAGTGTAAAAATCTAATCCCTGTACAATGGACATACCTCCTTTTTACCCTGTATGTCTATAACATTGTTATATATCTGTACATTACACTTTCTTTCCTAGATCAGTTTACAGCGCATATGGAGCTTCTCACTCAAAGAACTAAAATAAATACAATAAACTAACCCTAAAGGTTTTCTTTTCTGGCATGTGTTACCCTTTAAGATATATCAAACACAAATGTAGCAGTAAAATTTGTAATAATGGCATGGATAGCTCATCTTCTGGGCCTGAAATGTTTCTAAGTTTTGAGTTAGAGTCAAATGATCCATGATTCATTGCACATTTTACTCTTAGCATAATTAATCTTGCATAAAAGCCCATTTACTTTGAAAGTGATACTTCTTAAAACCCTAATCAAAATATTTTTGCTCTATCTGTTAGAAATTTAAACATATGTGACATCATGCATATTGAAAGCATTTTGTTATAACAAAGTATTGAGTAGTCTTTATCTTGAAGCCTTTCACACATTTTTCTGTCGGCAGATGAATGTGTGTGCAGTGTAGTTTGCTGTTGATGCATTTTCTTCGCAACTTGTTTTATTCTGGTATTATTTCCATCGTTTATGTTTTATTTCTGCATTATTATTCTCAATCAGTGGTCTGAAATAAAATTCTTACCGGTGAAAATTACAAAAAATTAACTTACCGTAAAGACATGATGACGAGCCACAACAGGCATACAAAAAAGACACACACATACAACACTTCAAGCTATCGGTCATAGCCTTCTTCAGAAGTAGGAACATTCACGCAATCACACAGGCACACAAAAGTCACACAACTGTCAAGTCTGGAACTGACGCTTGTGTGACTATGTGATTGCGTATGTTCCTAATTCTGAAGAAGGCCATGGCCAATAGCTGAAAGTGTTGTATGTGTGTGTGTTTTTTGTGTACCTGTTGCGGCTCATTGTCACATCTTTGCGGTGAGTTGTAAACTGTCATATTACTATATCGTTAATTCCGACTTGGAATTATTATAAACAATTATTTATTTATTTAGCATACGGCTACATCACAAAATTTACAGTTATTTGATGTTTTAATAACAAAAATACATATAATATTACATCTGTAACAAACTACAAACTAATATCAAGTCCATGAATATAGTCCAGTGAACCCTCCGTAACCATCAGGAACTCTGTTTGGTCGCCAGCGAAAGCTCTCAGGGAACATTCTTGAACCACATGGTAGACAGCCGCTTTTCAGCGCCACAGTCACAGCTTGGAGAAGCTATTTTCTACTACTTGTACAGAAGGTCTACACCCCTGCCAGTGTTGGTTCTCATTCTGTAAAGTGCTGACCAATCTTTGCGTGGTAAATCAAAGCCAGGTGGCTTGGTTGATATGCACAGCATCTTCAGTTGTTCTGATGTTGCATTAATCTGCCATGTTTGTCTCCAGCAGTCATCGGTATTAAAGCTGTTGGTAACTAAAGTTCTTGCAGTTTCAATGGGTGGATGACGAGAGCAAAGCCTTGCTTTTCTTATGCTTGGTATGTCTTCATGCACAGGAAGGTGGGGATTCTTTTGCAGATCTTTGTACTCAGATACTAGTGTATTTTTCCGCCTTAAAGATGGAGGTTGTATGTGGCTAAGTATGGGTAGCCAGAATGTCGGTGTGGGCCTCATTGTGCCAGTTATAAGATGCATGGTATTACTGAGCTGAGCGTCCACCAGTTTAGTGTGTGAGCTGTTTAACCGATCTGGGGAGCAATATTCCGCAACTGGGTATACAAGACCCAGAGCTGAAGTACGGAGAGTGGATGCAGATGATCCGCAAGAAGTGCCACAGAGTTTTTGGAGAATGTTGTTCCAGGTTTTAATTTTGGCAGCTGATTTTGCTAGGTATTGTAACTGAGCGTTCTATCAGGTGTTACCCCTAGATATTTAGGGTTTCTGTTATGTCTCAGTACCTTTCCTTCAAAATGAACTGTGAGCTCTTTGTTGGCCAGCTTGTTGCTTAGGTGAAACGTTGATACTTCTGTCTTAGTGGCACTTGGCTGCAGCCTCCATTTTCGGAAATATTCACCAATTGTTGATAGATCATTGGTCAGTATGGACTCTGTAGTTTCCAGATCTTTATGCCTCGTTGCAAGGGCCCAGTCATCGGCATACCCAAACTTCCTTGATTTGGTTTCAGGCATATCTGATATGTATAGGCTGAACAGGAGAGGGGCAAGGACAGATCCTTGTGGCAGCCCATTGTTCAGCTTCATTAGCTAGCTGGTGTTGTTGCCCATAATTACTTGGAAGCATTTGTTACTGAGCATTTCACTGATGAGATGGTTAATTTTTATGCTTGGTATGGCTTGAAGAAGTTTCAGTATGACACCTGGCTGCCAAACAGTAACATATGCAGCTGTTAGGTCAATGAATATGACTTATGTCTTCTCTTTATTCTGAAAACCTGCATCTATAAAGGCTGTTAGAGACAGGACTTGGTCTATGCAGTTGCGGTTTGGTCTAAATCCTGCTTGTTCAACTGGTATAATTTCAAAGATCTTGTGACAAATTCTGTTATACACCATTCTCTCCAATAGCTTATACAGCATGTTTAGTAATGCTATGGGGCGATAATTTTCTGGTTTGTCATTTGGTTTGCCTGGTTTAAGTAAAGCTATAATTTTCGTTCTTTTCATTTCATGTGGTACGTTGCCAGTTTGCAGGATGTTTGTGAGGAACTCGGTCAGCCAGTGTTTCACATACTTGCCACAGTGCAACAGAAATTCAGCGTGAATGCCGTCAAATCCTGGTGCTCTACCTGGTTTTATTTCTTTTATGGCAGTTGCTACTTCTTCAGTGGTGAATGGTAGACAATATTCAGTATCAGCTCTGCATTCTGCTTTCAGCGCTTTCAACTTCTTCTTAGCTACAATAGTATGTGCTCGTACTTGAGTGTTCTAGAAGTGGCCACTATGTTTGCTGCAACTTGGTTGGGGGTGACAGCATCATGTGTGCGCTCTCTTGGGCTGCTACCACCTACTTTTCTAATCAAAGACCAAGCTTTCCTACTTGACGTACGAAAGTCCAGAGATTTGATAGTTTCGTTCCACTTTATAAGTCTTACTGCTTCAATGTTATTCCTTGAAATTAAAAACTCCCAGGTATTTACTGGATGGAAAAATTCACAAGTTGCCTCAGGACATATCTTCCTGTATTGGACAGCTCGAAGAGAAGATGGTAAGCTCACTCAACTTCCTAATCAGGTGCAGAAAAGAATACCTATGCCTCTATTTGTCAAAATCAAATATCACATTACAATCTAGCAAGATGTCAGTATAGTCATGTAAGGAAATTGGACATCACCTTTAGGCAGCTACTACGCCCTACACCTGGATGTGTCGAACAACTTGACACCAAAGAATTGGGACAGGATGGACGGTACATCATGTTCATTTGTGGCACACGTCAAACATAATACTACATCCTGACAAATGGCACAGTTTGAGTACATGAATAACAAAGTGCAACAAACACACGATAAGCACAGCATGGTAAATCTCAGTGGTCACACATAAGACGATGCCTGCTTGAAGGTATGTGAAGGGGACTAGACTTTGTAGTCACTCTTAGACACCTAACAGTAAACAGCTTCATCACACCTGTGGAACAAGTGGTCAACACACTACTATCAAATGTGACAGAAGAGATTCAGAGTGAAATGCAGAGCACTTACCAGAGTCAGGCCACCCAAAACAAACATCTTAACCCTTTCATGTGTAGTGTAGCCAATCAGCTCCATACCTTATTTTTCCATTATCTCTCAAAAACGTCAACATTTTACAACAAATTCATTTGCAGCTGATTGTATACATAGTATAAAATAGCAAGAAGCACATCCCAGATATTATAAGTCATAGAGTACTACTGAATCACTTTGATAGTTAGCTGCATTGAGTTACTCGTAACATGTGTTTGTTTAGTATATCTCCAGTGGCATATAAAAATAGTCAATCACATACTACCACTGCATTATGAGTTACTTTATGAAAAGATCAACAGCACAATAGTGACATTTACTGCATCATGTATATAATGGAAGCCCTGTACAGCTAACCAACTATCAGTGATTTGTTGCTAGCAATGCAAAGAATTTTAAGGATTTTTTTTTTTCCTTCAATTTTTTTCTCAGTATATACTCACTATATTATTAACCATGGTAGTTTTTATAGCTTCAAATAAAAACTCATGCATTAAAGGGATAAGAGACGAGAACATGGCCCTTCAGAATTTGGTTGAAACTGAAAATTTAGTGGTGTTACCTATGGACAAGGGGTCATATTCCTGAAGATCAATTATGACCAGAAGATCTGTCAACTTTTAGAGGCTCCTGCTTACATTCCAGTAGAGAATCACCTCAATGGTAGGGTGGATAGGAAACCCATGGCTATTTTTAAGAAAACAGGATGGCCTGAGAAAGGTATCAACTGAAATCTAAGGCACCAGTATCCCAAAGACTAGATGGATTACTCAGTCCATTAAGACTGTGTTCCACTTCTCCCCATCGTAAGCAACAATGGTGCAGCCACCTACCCTACAGCCATCATCCTTAAGAAGAAGTAAGTGTCCACAATATCCACAACTCTTCAGACTTCATGGAACATTTTAAGAAACTACAAATCTCAAACAAAGACATCATTGCTAGATTTGATGTTGTCTTCTCTATTCATGGGGTAACACTTCAGGACACACTTATTTAATCAGTGAGACATTTGATGGATTTCTGCTGGATATTTTCAACCATATTCTTACATCAAATTACTTTCTACACCAAAAACAATTCTATGAGCAGACAGAAAAAGTGTCGATATGTAACCCCTTATCTCCAGTAGTGGCAAATCTATTTACAGATAAACTGAACTGCAGCCTACCAAATTACAAGTTTCTTCAGGTTTGTGGATGTCACATTTGTCATTTGACCTGTTCATAATGAAACTAGAGAATGATAGTCAACTTCCATTCCTGGACATCCTGGTAAAGAGGAATACAAACAGCACATTACACCAAAGGTTGTATAGGAAACAAACGCACACCAATTTACATCTACAGGCAGACAGCTCCCAATAACCTAGTACAGAAGAAAAGGGTGCTGAGAGCATGTGTACAAGCTAAAACACTATCCTATCAAGACAACTTGTCAGCAGAGTTACATCATCTACAGCAACTGTTGACACACAACAGAGACATTTACAAAGTGCCATAACCCACCAGATGACCTGATACAATGCGAAAGACACAAGAAGAAGAGGCCACAAAATTGGCCTTTCTATTATATGGAGGTCCTGTATCTGCCAAGATCAGCAGAAACTCGAAGAAACAAAATCAAAAGTGTATTCTGCCTGCCAGACAAGATCGGAACACCCCTTAGTGTTGTTAAGGATGATCTGGGTTGGGAAACCTACATATCTAATACATACCACATGAATTCAGTGTGTCTTACATCAATCAAACCACCAAAATAGGTAACATAAAATGTAAGGAATACCAAAGACATACCAGGCTATGACAGACCATCAAATCAGCAACAGCACACTATGGATTACGATAAAACCACAATCATGGTTCAAACTCTCAGGTTTTGGACTAATGTCATAACTTAATCAATTAAGATAGTAGAGAACCTGATAAACTGGAAAGTAGGATACTATCTCAGCAGGGTATGGCATCCATCTTTGGAACTGGTACATAAAAAACAGAAAAAAAGTTATTCTCCACAAAATTTGGGAGAGGACACAAGACGAGTTACGACACCACGAGTAATTGCTGCAGTATGCGCCACTGTAACACACAATTTCTACAGATGCCTCATACAGCAGGAAACACACCTTGCAGGTACAAACTGAACTCTGTAGACAAGCACAAGGCCACAACAGCAATCTGCAACAGTGGCCAGCTGCAGTAGAATCGACCAAAGTGTCCTGATAGTACTACAAATGCACCTCACGAGCACAACCTGACTATGGAATGCCATGGAACAACTGCCACCATGGAAGAGAGCTGCAATGAATGCGGACTGATGACAAAAACATGACATCAGATACCACTGCAAGAAAGGATTGCAGCAGGTGTGGACTGCACAGAAAGTACTATACGCCACATAAGCACAAATATGGGAGACAGTTGGCTTGTTAACCAGTCTTAAGAAACACATGAAGAAGATGCTGAATTACAATGTCAAAGTTTAGTGAAGCTTCCTGGTGGATTAAAACTGTGTGCCAGAACAGGATTATGAAACGGAGACCCTTGCCTTTCAAAAGCAAGTGCTCTACTGACTGAGCTCTCCTGGCATGGTTCACGGCCTGTCCTCACAGCTTTACTTCCACCAGTGCCTCGCCTCCTGCTTTCGAAACTTCACATAAGTTCTCCTGCAATAGGACTAATAGTCCTGGAAGAAAGGATATGGTGCAGACATGGCTTAGCCACAACCTAGGGGATGTTTCCAGAATGATATTTTCGCTCTGCAGTGAATGTGCACAAATTCGAAAGTAGGAGGCAAGGAACTGGCAGAAGTAAAGCTGTGTAGACAGACCGTGAAGCATGCCAGGATAGCTCAATCGGTAGATCGATTGCCTGTGTTCCGGCACACAGTTTTAATCTGCCAGGAAGTTTCATATCAGCAAACACTCTGGTGCAGAGTGAAAATATCATTCTCAAAATATTGTGTTGGGAAAATGGGGACAAGGGAAGTCTTTGCACATTACACATCGCCCAAAGAGCCCTGATCCCCCACCAAGTGATTTCCATTTTTGGATCTCAGAAGAAAATTCATAGCGGTTGATTTCCTTCACACGAGAGGTGCGCATGGATATAATCATAGTCCAATAAGCAAATGCAAACATTTTCCCCTGAAGGCACTGTCTTTTCTCTCAGCAGGGTAAATGTATTAATAGTTACTGGCATTACTTTAGAAATATGTTGAAATGTTTATAAACCTATTGGACCAAACTACTGTGATCATCAGTACCTAGACTTACAAACAACTTATACTAATACTAAGGACAAGAAACACACACATGCCTGGGAAAGGACTTGAACCTCCAATGGGAATGGCTGCCCAGTGTGTAGCATGATGCCTTAGGCCACACAGCCATTCCGTGCAGCTCGAATTAATACAAAGTTTACTTGCATTATTCCCCTGTATGTCTCAGTTTCATTTGACTGTCCCTTATACTATTTTTTAAAATTAGTTTTGTAACTCAATTGGTGCTTTCATTAGGGATTTTCTTATTTTATTTTTAAAGATGTTGCCATAGTTCATGTCACTGAAGACCACAGATTACAAACAAACTAATGAATCATCTACACAGAAAGATTTCAGTTATAAATAAATGTAAACATATTATATGTAAACAATGTAAACAATAATAAAAATATCTATATACTTATACAAACCTTAGTGTTGAAGGCACCTGCTCTGGCAAAGGAAATGTGATATCTCGCAACTTGACTGGCATGAATGATACCCGTTCATCCTCATCTATTACATCAGTGGCCACCTGCACTAGCCACACAGCTGTCGCCACATGAAACTGCACCATAAGGGACAGTGAATGAGGTTCCAACAATGCTGCCCTTATGCTGAAACACCTATTGTACAAAAGATACCAGTAATGTGTTTTTTATGTTTGGAGATATTTTAAAGTTATGGTAATTCAGAAAGAAGACAGGAAAAGCTTTTGGGTCCTTTTAGAACTGTCAAATCTTAATCTCAAGTACACTTGGTAATGACATCAGTGGTCTTTTATAACAATAATACTGCATGTAACTGGGTACAGTACGAATTTAAACCTGTGCACATAAAGATGAGCTACATTCACACTATAAAATAACTGCAGTTCATCAACAATAATAATTAACTTTATACAGCCTAGACCAAAAATGTAATTTTTCCCCACATATTTTCAGTCAATAGATCATCATGAGGCTAATTTACATTTAAATGTAATTGAAAATATTCTTTCTTGACAATTCTTGTTAAATATAGGAATTATTAATAAGAAATTTAAAAGTAGAAAAACAGCTTTAATAATTTTATGAGCTAAATTTGCTTTAGCAACCCCTTGTGTCATATATGATACACCCATTTAAATTATTTATCTTAATATTGTGTGCTATTTTTCATAATAGGACTGAATTTATTGTATTCAATACACTCCACTGAATATCTAGTCTACCTGCTTGTAATTCTCACAATGACTGTGCTTAGTGCCAGCAGCAGTCAGGAAGAAGTGCTTTATGACTGGGTAAAACATGGCTTCAAGAAAGAAAGGTTAGTGTTGTTCATTTATCTTCTTTTTCTTTTTTCTCTCTAAAGTTCCACTAAAATTAAGTTGAAAAGTTCCTTGATCATAATTGTATCAAAGAATGTGACATAAAAGAAGATTTTTCTTACAAAAAAAAGATAATTCATTAATTTATCAAGTATGATACATCAAGTCTCTGTGGCTACATTTCATATACATGTGAGGAGGAAAACACAGAAAGAGAAGCGGACCAAATCAGTTCAACCAATACCACCAACGCTAAAAGATGTAAATATGCTTTGCACATGCCAGAAACAGCTTTGGAAGAAAGAACAAAACAAAGTGCAAAAGAAGGGGTTGTCCAAAGTTAACAAATGTGGGGTGTTCATATAAAATGTCTTTCTGCCTTACTTCAGAAATAAATTGTTTCAAAATGTTCAATACTTCATAATAATATTTTGTAATATTTTAATGATTTGAAAAACAAAACAAAAATTATAAATTCTAATTTTTTTCTTTGTTAACACTCTTTCAACAGTAAGCAATGAGAGAATATGAAATTATTTTGTGTGTTTTATATTAAACAGTAAAACTTAAGAAACAATTATTTTCAACATGTATCTTTCTGTCTCATGAACAATCTGAAAGATCACTTATGGTGCACATCCTACAACAATATCTAAAAATAACAATATTCATGAATATTTTTCCATGAGTGATACAAGTCAACACAGTAAAGATTATCTGCTTCATAAATTTGACTTCAGGTCTATAGAGATTATTTAGTTTTAACATACAAGTTGCATCCAGAAAGTATTTCCCTATTTCTTTAACAATTTTAATTATTAGTTTAAAAAATGTAGTTCTCTTTTGTGCCATAATGATACTATAAGCCTCGGTTGGCATTAGAATCCTACATTGGCAATACTTCCTTCCGACAGTGTCTACAATTTCTCTGCCTATGATTGGGTTATCTAGCCAAGCCAGAATGTTAATTATAAAAGGTAACTTGTCTTTTACTAAAGCACCACTTCAAACTTTGTTTTTAGATTAATTTATTATTAATTAATTTATTTATTTAAGAACCATCTAAGAAAATAGACCATCCAGTGAGCTCTGTGCTTTCATGAGGAATTTTATCAATTGACAAAGTTGTAGTGTCTTTTATGGAAAGGGCTGTTCGAAATGCCATTTGACTGGGGCTACAGGAGAGTGAAGTGTGCTGACTATTTTCATATCCATAAAAGAGTGATATATAAGGGGAAAAAAAAAAGACTTGTTCAGGTTAGGAATGTGTGTGCTCTCATTTCAAGACTGTTTCAAAGTGAAAATGTTTCCAATGATGACTTTCTGTGTTTTAAATTTTTTGACAGAATATCAACAATGATAGTAACTGAACAAGGCGAAGTCTCCCATGGTACAAATGAAGCAGATTTTGCATATTTAGAGGAAGAATTATGTTACTTAAATCAGCTGGCTACAAAAGTAGGTGTTAGTTCTGTTAAGAAACAATGTTCAGTGAAGTCACAAGCTCAACACATAAGAAAGTGCAAAGAAATTACTAAAGCTATGGATAAATACACCTAAGCAAAACTGAGAACACTCTTCAATGTAGAAATTCCATGTTCAAAAGAAAGTGAACCAAAGGACTCCTGCACATCTTGCCAGAAATTTTTCACAATTATCAATTCAGCTGTAGAATATTGTGCATCCTATAGTGGAAAGGTGCAAGTTGCAACTATTACTCCAGAGACATTTTCAAAGAAAACTATTTTCAACTTCACTAGGGAAAAAAATCATACCTTCATAGTTTCTGATATTATTGAATTTACCATATGTTACAATTCACGATTAAGTAAGAAACCTGTGGGTGTTTCCCCCCCCCCCCCCCTCTCTAAATTCCAGCCAGAGATACTGCCCTCCAAAGATGACACTGTGATTTGAAGTTGTGAATCGCCGTTATTTTTGCAAATATCTTTGAAACGCTACAAGATATGAAAAAGACATAAGAGAGCAAAATTGTAGAGAATTTTCTGCTCTACAAATTCGGTTATTCAATTTTCGTGTCAGATGAAAAGTTAAGCCGTTATTTTCATTTAAATTTCGAGTTGTCAAAAGATGATTGCAAAGGCCCACTTTTAGTGTTACTACCGTAACCTAAAGTGGGCCAAAAGTGAAATAAAGAATCTTCTGTAGAAAACTCAGTGAGGAATTTCTTCATCTGACACTTGAATGTGTGTGCAAGACACTTGACCTGCCCATTTAACTTTGGATGGAAGGGCGGCGCTGTGACATGACGGACACCGAGGCCGGAACAGAATCTGCAAAAGCCTGTGAGGAAAACTAAGGACCATTGTCTGTGACAAGTGTAGAGGGTAGACCTTCAAGGGCAAAAATCTTTACCAATGCATTTGTGGTTGCTGCAGTGGAAGGGGCGCACAGCGAACCACAAAAGGAAAATTGGAATAAGCATCAATGACAAGAAACCAGTAGGACCATGAAAAGAGCCTGCAAAATCAGCATGGACCCATTCACCCAGGCGCACTGGGGCAGGCCATGGGGAAGGGTCTGCTTGAGGGGGGGGGGGGGGGGGGTTGCTGACTGTTGAGCACATTTGGTACACAGGGCAACCATGCGTGAAATGTCTGAATTACTTCCTGGCTAGTAAACATGTCTGTGAGTCAGATTTTTAGTGCGGGAAACACCCTAATGTCCCTGGTGTAACAACTGAAGAACACGTTCACACAGAGAAGCAGGAACCACCACCCTTGGAAACGCTCCATCTGTAGAGAGGAGAACCACATTGTTACGAACAGACGATCGCAGATGCAAGGTGTTATAGTTACAGAGAGGTTCAAATGCCTTGCTAGAGGGTCTGTCAGGCCACCCTCGTTGAATGAACCTAGTCACCTTACAAAGAACTGGGTCATCAGCTGATGCAGAAGCAACATGGTCCCTTGTAATTGGAAAACCATCAAGCTCACAACGTTCATCCTCATCTACGTGGAATCAGTAACTCATTGCGGTCAAAAACGTGGTCAGGACCCACAGCCAGCCGCGATAAGGCATCAGCATTTGCGTGCTGGACTGTGGGGCGGTAATGGATTTCATAATGAAATCAAGCCAAGTATAAAGCCCAATGTTGCAACCTGTGTGCAGCTTTATCCGGAAGTGCTGCTGAAGGATGAAACAGGGAGACAAGAGGCTTATGGTTGGTAATGAGATGAAACTTGGAACCGTACAAGAAAATGTGAAATTTCTTTAAGGCATACACTATAGCAAGTGCCTCTTTCTCAATCTGAGAACAACACCTTCGAGCTTCATCGAGCGACTTCAAAGCATAAGCAATAGGCCACTCTGATCCATCATGATATCGGTGTGCAAGGACGGCTCCAAGATCATATTGGGACGTGTCCGTGGCTAACACCAGTTGCCGTTCCGGGCAAAATATGACTAGACACGGCACTGACTGAAGTTGACATTTCAGGCGGACAAAGTCCAATGGAAAGGAATGTTCTTACGGAGCAGCTGATTCAATGGATGGGCCACGTCAGCCACAGAAGGAAGGAATTTATGATAGTAGGTAATTCTGCCAAGAAATACCTGAAGGTTTTTAACATTAGACGGCCATGGGAGGGCTGCACTAGCATCAACATGCTGACTTAAGGAGCGGATCTCGTCACAGGACAGTTGAAACCCGACACAACAGAAGACTGAAAAAATTGAGATTTAGTGAGATTACACTTCAACTCCGCCGACAGGATAACTTGAAAAAGCACGCAAAGATTGGCAAGGTGCTCACCTGTGGAAGCCCCTGTAACTACGATATCATCTTGATAGTTTATGCAACCAGACACGGAAGCCGTCAGTTGTTCTAAAAAATGCTTAAATATAGCAGGCGCATTCGCAACGCCGAATGACAACCATTTCTATTGATACAGGCCAAATTGATTGTTTAAGATGAGAATTTTTGTGAAATCCGCATACAAAGCCAGTTGGTGATATGCCTCTGATACATCAATTTTGGAAAACAATTGACCACCCACCAGCTTGGCAAACAACTCATCAGGATGAGGAAGCTGGTAAGTATCAATGAGACATTGGGCGTTAACAGTCTTTTTGAAATTGCCACACAACCCCAATTTGCCGTTGGGTTTGCAAATCAAACAAGGTGGGGGAGGGATGCCCATTCACTAGAAGACACTGGTGGGAGAGCCCCTAAAGACACCAACCTATCTAATTCAGCCTTGACTGGGTCACATACTGCTACTGCAAGGCGGAAGGCATGGAAAAATTTCAGTTTGTGAATTATATGTGCCTCAAAATCGATGGCACGGCCCAGGATGGGAGAGAAAATTGAGAAAAATTTGGTACACAATGCATCTAATTGAGTGTAAGGAATATCATCAGATACCAGATTTACATCGTCTGTAATGGAGAATCCAAAAAGTTGGAAAGCATCACACCCAAACAAGTTTTCCATTCATGCATGATCAACAACATAAAAGGTGAGAGAACGAACAACTGACTAGTAAGAAGTGGACGCTTCAAACTGGCCAATAATTGGAATTTTCTGTTTGTTGTAAGTCTGCAAATTGCACGTGACAGGAGGCAATGGCGGAGAACCCAACTCCAAGTACAGCAGAAACTGTGTCAACCTGCGTGCGAATATTTTTGTCAAGGACCTGAACATCTATATCCAAATTATTAGTATTGGAAAGTACACAATTGACAGTCATAACAGAGTCATCATCTTCAACAACAGCTGGAGTCTTGTTAGACCAGCAGACTGAGGCAATGTGACCTTTCTTATGACAGGTGTGGCATATGGCCCTCTCGTGCTTGATAAAGCAACACGGACAGGATGGAAGCACTGAATGTACCTGATTTTTCTGCCGCGGCTGCTGCATCTGCCACTGATGCTTCTTTTTAGTGCGCAGTAGCCCCGCTCATCATTGTTGACACGCATGTACAGCGCCAACTTCCCCATCATCATATGAAACAGATGCATCGTCTCGCGCGGCATCAGACTGCACAACACTGACGTCCACGTATTCGTCAATTTGGTAGCCGGCGGCACACGAAATTTCATACGACTGGACAATACTCAATACTCCAGATAAAGAGGGATTCAGGAGCTGGAGAGCCAATTGTCTGACTTTCTTATTCAGAGCCAACCTAAGAATAGCATCTCTAACCATGGAATTGGCATGTCTGTAACGAATTGACATTTTCTACTAAGGCCCTGTAATTCTATGGCCCTTGATAGAATGATTGCTGCACCTGCTTGCGGAACTTGTAAAAAGCCACCCAGGAAGCAACAACATGAGTGTTTTTGTGATAATATTTGGAGAGCATGTCACACATTTCAGGAAAAGATAACGAAGCCGAATCCCATAGGGGGGCGAGCTGAGACTATAGTTGATACACTTTTGGAGAAAGTCACAAAAGAAACAGAGATTTGTACAGCTGATCGTTGCCAAAGCCGAAATCCACAAAATGTTGCCGCAGCCACTTTTCGTAGGGAAATACCATCAGACTTCAAGAAGACTATAATAATTCCAATTTCAAAGAAAGCAAGTGCAAAGAAGTGAGGAAATTACAGTTTAATAAGTAATGACTACAAAATACTATTACACATTAGAAATCATTTAGAAAAGATGAAAAATAGAAGTCAACTTCGGTGGAGATCACTTTGGATGGGATGGTAAAATTTTATATCCATGTTGTGAGGCAGTGTCGAGGGTTGAATGTTGAGATGTTGGCAGCGGCCGTAGGGGATCAACAGTAGCACAGACGATAGCCAATCAGATATCACTACTTAAACGCAAAATCATAATCTATTCTCTGGTTGTAAATGAACTAATGTCTTTAATTCAGGTATGAAGTCATTGGTCAAATATGGCAAGTTGTATCCTGGTCTTTCAAAATGTTCAAATGTTTGTAATTCTATCGGGTCAAACTGTGTGGTCATCAGTCCGTAGCTTACAGATTACTTAAACCTAGGTAAACTAACCTAAGGACAAACACACACACCCATGCCCCAGGGAGGACTCGAACCTCCACGGCGAGCAACCGCGCGCTCCGCAGCGAGACGCTTTAGACCACTCGGCTACTCCACCACGGCTCCCGGTCTTTAATTGACCTTATTTACTTGTAATAAAAGATGGCATAACTGAAGACTGGGGTACCTCCCATGACGCCATCAACATGTCGCAAAACATGTATACGGGATATCTTAATACTTCCGTTTTATAGATAAGAAATAAAGGGAAGCTACAGATCACTTTTTTAACACAAAATATTAATCTATAATCTGTTCTGCTTGTAAACAAATTATTGTCTTTAACTTAACCACCACATAATTACTCACACCTTCTAAAAAGATGCACGTCCTCAAAACCACCACACTGCGATGATGTCATGGGTCAAAGCTGACAGGCGGTATCCCTGTCTTCAGGTGAGTCAACATTGGTAGTGTGCTGCTTACCACGGCCATGAAATGCTTAAATATCTCTGAGCAACTTCGCAGATCAGTACGAAATGTAATGAGCATAGGCCTATATGGGCAGTTTTGGGGAAACAGGTGTCAACCTCAGTTTATTACAAGTATTTTGGAGAGATATGATTCACCTGTAAAGGAGACCACAAAGAATGCTTGTGTGACCCATACTTGAGTTTTGCTGCAGTGTTTAAGATCCCAACCAGATCATCTTAAAGGAAGGTGTAGAGCCAATTTGGAGGCAGGCTACTATGCGTGCTAACGGTAGCTATGGTAAATATGAGAGTGTTACAGAGATACTTAGCGAATTCATATTGCTGGAGAAAAGGTGACATTCCTTTCAAGAAACATTATTCACGAAATTTAGAAGAATCTGAAGCTGACTGCACAAAGACTCAACTGGCACCAATTATATTATGCTGAAGACCACAAAGATACAAGAAATTAGGGCTTGTACAGAGGCATAAAAGAATTTATTTCTCCCACATTTTATCTGGAAGTGGAACAGAAAAGTTAATGACTAGTAGTGGTACTTGGTACCCTCCGCCATGCACCTTTCAGAAGGCTGCTGACTGTGTATGTCGATGTAAATAAAAGCATAACGGCAGAGATAAATTGATAGGGATGTAGAGCTTAACAACTGGATTTAAACCAAATAGGTTGGGTGAGAACATTTATGTGCCAGAGTTAACTCACTTTTATTGTATGTGTTGTAGGGTATATACAAGAATTGAATGCAATATTTTGAAGCCAACCTCGGGGAAGATCAGTTTGGGTTCAGGAGAAATGTAGGAACACGGGAGGCAATACTCACTTTACGGCTTATCCTAGAAGATAGACTAAGAAAAGGCAAACCTACAATTCTAGCTTTTGTAGATTTGGAGAAGGCTTTTGACAATGTTGATTGGAATACACTCTTTCAAATTCTGAAGCAAGCAGGAGTAAAATATAGGGAGCGTAAGGTTATTTACAACTTGTACAAAAACCAGACAGCGGTTGTCAGAGTTGAAGGGCATGAAAGGGATGCAGGGGTTGGAAAGGGAGTAAGACAGGGTTGTAGTCTTACTCCATTGTTATTCAATTTGTACATTGAGCAAGCTATAAAGGAAATCAAGGAGAAATTTGGAGAAGGAATTAAAGTTCAGGGTGAAGAATTAAAAACATTGCGTTTTGCCGACGACATAGTAATTCTGTCAGAGACAGCAAAGGACCTGGAAGAGCAGTTAAACGGAATGGACAGTGTGTTGAAAGGTGCATATAAGATGAAGATTAACAAGAGTAAAACTAGGGTAATGGAGTGCAGTGTAAGAAAATCAGGTGATGCTGAAGGAATTAGATTAGGTAACGAAGCAATAAAGGATGTAGATGAATTTTGTTACTTGGGCAGTAAAATAACATGCGAAGGTCGCAGTACAGAGGATGTAAAATGCAGAATGGCAATGGGTAGAAAAGCGTTCTTGAAAAAGAGAAATTTGTTAACATCGAATATTGATTTAAGCCTAAGGAAGTCCTTTCTGAAGGCATTTGTATGGAGTGTGGCCTTGTATGGGAGTGAGACATGGACGATAAACAGTGCGGACAGGAAGAGGATTGAGGCTTTTGAAATATGGTGCTACAGAAGAATGCTGAAGATTAGGTGGGTGGATCGCGTAACTAATGAGGAGGTAATGAACAGAATTGGGGAGAAAAGAAATTTCTGGCATACCTTGACTAAAAGAAGGGATCGATTGGTAGGACACATTCTTAGACATCAAGGAATTGTGAATTTAGCATTGGAGGGAAGTGTGTGGGGTAAAAACCACAGAGGAAGACCAAGAGATGGATACATTAAGCAGATTCAGACAGATGTAGGTTGCCGTTCTTATATGGAGATGAAGAGGCTTGCTCAGGATAGGTTATCGTGGAGAGTTGCATCAAACCAGTCTCCGGACTGAAGACCACAACAACAACATTTTAAACCAACTGCACAAAAAGATGATAATAATAATAATAATAATAATAATAATATTAAAAAAATAATAATGAAACAATATGCAGCACTCTATCACAGATCCTTTGAATGCTTCCTGTAGTATTCAGGATTATTGCAAATTTTTCCTATTCAGTAATGGAGTTAGACATTATTAATTTTGTTTAATGGATGTCCAACTTCAAACACAACGGCTTTCCTAATTAACATATTAAACATTTCAGCACAATTTCATATGATTTCATTGTAGGTTGGGTAAAATCTTACCACCCTGGCAGCCTCACATGATTATGTTGGCAGTAACCAAAACACAGTAGAAAATAATTTCCAAAATGTAACTATTGTTAGAAATCCAAACCAAATAGAATGACTTGATTCATGAAACAATATTTCTACTCTATGGTTGTTAGGTTATTGTACATACCCTAACGACCTCAGTAAAAATGATTGTCATATTATCAACCAAGGCCACCGGATCGGTAAGAAAAATTTATCGTTACATTTTACTTGTGACGTTTGCAACCTTATTTATGTTGGCAATGGATGAAAATAGAGATAGCTGTGTGACATTGTCATGAGACAATTGTGTGATAGAATGTAGTATCTAATAAGATTTTCTGGTTTGTTACGAGGAATAAATAAAATCATTTTATGTTTTGTTCTATCCCAATATGATATGAGACCTAATGTCCATAACAAAATGTTCTCTCTTCGAAGATAATTAACTTTGTGACTGGCCCTATATACAAGAACCTGTCAACCATAGCCCAGGAACATCACTACTCATATACTTCCATGTTAACACAAAGGATTCCCTCTTACATAAAATTTTACGTATGTCATAGAATGAAGGGCATACCGGTACTCCTTTCTGTTGACAATGAAGTAAATAATTAAAGCTGTACTTGCTCTATGGTTGACAGATTCTTGTAGGAACTCTTGTCCAGTCAGTAAATAAATTATCATTGTAAAAGGAACACTTCTTTGTCAACTTGCCACTGCCCTACATAAAACTTAAGCATGTCGCAATTCATAGTAATGTGTGAAAGGGGAGATGTATCAAACAGTCTTTCACGTCCTTTTGTTTCTTGTAATTACTTTTTCAGATAACAATTAAAACCAGCTGGATTCTGATTGGCTGTTTGCATCTGCTCCGTCATTCATCACCTCATTTCCAGCCATTCACATCAGCTGCCAACAACAACATGTTAGGCCACCAACATTGAAAGTAAGTTAAAATTTAAACCTAGACTGACTGACATGAAACATTGGAGTAATTGGTACGGAAATGTAGAATTGTTTTCAATTGTTGATGCATTTGCTTATATCTGTTGAGTAAGAAGTAGCCTAACCTAAAAGCTACAGTGTAAAGAAATAAGATGAATATAGAACTGTACTCTTTATAGGCTCATAAAAACATCAAATCTAAGTTTACTTACCTTGTCATTTCTCTTTCCAGTCGTTGTCTTATTGTCTGTACAACTTCCGACTGGAAGCTTCCTTGTTCTTGTACTTCCATAAAAACTCTTTGTATTTGAGTTACATCCCGATACAATTGCATAAGACGTTCAAGTGAAACCCGGAACCCTAAATCTAAAGCACGATGTGCCATAAAAAAACATTCTGTGACAAAACTATACTTTTCAGCAGTAGGCCTCTGTTCATTCTCAGCAATAGGTATAAGGCAAGTCTCTGAATCAAGACCTTTCATGTGCATGCCCCTAAAGTGAGCCTCCGCATCATCCTCAACTTTTACAGCACAATATGTAGGGTCAATGCGATTCACTTTTAGATCGTTCAGACTCGAACAGATAGGTTGACACAACTGCAATAAAACACATCCAAGATTAAGCATGAATCCATCTGAAACACACGCCGGTGCACCAAGACCTAAATTATGTGCAGTCCACAGTTTTCCTCGAGCCGAATTTGAATGCAGACAGTTTGCCAACCAAGACAAGGTCTCATGTTTCACATGAGTAGATGATTTCAGGAGGTTATAGAACATTTTGTGCATGTTTTCACAAATGAATGATAATGCTGGCCAAATATTTGCTCCTTCTATATCTGGAGACTGTAAAGGATCCTGGAAAAATTCATATGGCCCATTTGGTGATCTTGGTAAACAAGATAATGATAATATACTACCAAATAGAGTATCGGCATATAACCTACCAGGAGTTGTCTCTTTTGGAGTACTGTGCAACAAAAGCATTGCACCTAACTCAGGATTCACAGAAAATGTTTGCAATATATGTAAGTAGCATCGATTGAAGGTAAAAATATTACTTTTTGCCACATCATTTTGCATAAAATCTAGAGTTGTGGTGAAAGCTTCCAGAAGGGCATTTATAGGTTCACTCTCGTCCTTTACAAACTGGTCTGAAATGCCACTAAAAAAGTTAATGAAGTCTTCTGGTGGAGTACTTGTATCCCTGAAGAGGTTAATCATCTGGAGATGTAGTTCTTGTGCTTCAAACAGGGCTGGCTGCCTAAGAGCTGTTGCAGCATTCCTCAAAATCAGGTTTTTAATTTCATGAATTTCATCTCCTTTCACATCTTTTGCAATTAATGGACTGCAAAGTCTTTTATAACATTCAAATAAATATGAAATAACTTCTTTCTCAGTAACATGATTATCATTTCTCTCAAGCCGATTCACAGTTTTATTCAGCATATATGTTTCTGGTTCCTCCAACAATAGCCTCTGGAATAATGCCTGTTCCAACACTTCCATATCAATCGAGCTTTTGGGGGCAATTTCTGACGCTAGGTCTTCGAGAAATATAAGAGTTTTTCCTTCATCTATCACTTTATTTACAGTAAAGCCAAAAATATCCTCTGACAACTTTGCAATGCCAGTTTTCTTGTGTTCTTCCAATATCCGTGAAGGAAAATTGTTAATTGATATGTCTGTTCCTTCAGTCGTGTCACTAGTTCTATTTGATTCATTGACGGCAAATCTTTCTTTTGCAATATCTGCTCCTCGATCATGACTGTTTGTGTTGGCAGCATAGTTCCTCTCACGTGCACCTCTATTTGGTCTCGGCCGGTACTCCAAAATCCTCAACACTCCCCTCTCTCTTAAAGCAATATATCTTTCAGCGGCTTCTACAGAACCGAAGAGAGCAACGAATGGATTGTTTCTTAATCTTTCGGCCATAGTAACAAACTGTCAAATCACAAATGACTTATTTCATCGTCCATTATTTTACAGTACTTAATCAATGCAATTTTAGTGTCCGACAACCGCGTGATACCCTAATTTTGAAACATTTCATCCACCCAAACAATTCATATATATATATATATATATACACACACACACGTCACACACAGATGATCACAGTGACACAAACACAAAACATGTGACAAAGATATCCAGCTGCCAGTAGACGCATAGACATGTTTATTTGCCAACGTGCTAAGTTCTTTGCTGTTTGCACACGGGAGCTGATGCTTTCAAGGATCATAAATTTCAAGAATTTTAGGCGCATTCTTCGCAGAATGAGTACTAAATTTCCTCGTATGATCTTCGATGAAACAATTTTTTTTACTTGGCCCTGGCGTCTTTCTTGGGTCGCAGTCACTACGTTTACATGCAAAACATCTTCCGGAAGACAAAAACCGAATATCGTAAACTCTTTTTCGCTGTCGTGTTTACCGGGATTAGATTAGTCGTTCGTTCCATAGATCCAGGTTGAGAAGATCATCGTGGATATGAATCATGCCTTTTTTTTTTTTTTTTTTACAAATTGATAGTATAATAATACTAATACAGGCAAACACATTTTTTACAAGCTGATCATTATAATAATACTAATAGTATCACTGCAGATACGTGCATCATTTGGTTCTATTTAACAATTCGTCAGTGGAGTAGAAGGAGTTGGCCATTAGAAAGTCTTTTAGGCTTTTCTTAAACTGATCTTTATTTGTAGCTAAATTTTTTATGGTTGGTAAATTATTGCAAATATGCGTTCCTGAGTAGTGTACCCCTTTTTGAACTAAAGTAAGTGCTGTTAAGGCCTTGTGTAGATCTTTTTTTTGTGTCCCAGCCTCGTCGCCGCTTTTGTGTCTCGTTTCCGTCGTAGGTGTCGGTGGCCGAGTAGGAAGACCGACACAGGAATAAAGGTAGCACGCTTGTGCAGGTACGGAGGGGAGCAGCCAGCGGGACAGCAGAAACTAGAAACACTAGAGCATATTAGAACGAGATATATATTGCACAGAATTTATACAGTACTTAACTTTTACATAGTTCAGTACGGCAGAATGATGATACATAGTTGAGCTAGGGGCCTGCCTAGTGCCTATCCGATAGCCAAGTCTTCACTGGTGCCTATCTGATTCCGAAGTGTTAACTGGTCCCTATCTCAGTCCCAAGTGAACGATGTCGTTCAGTGGTGCCCACGAGCAGAGTTGTAGCAGAGGGCGCTCGTGGCTGACAGTGTAAGAACGCTGCGCCGTGCGTGCATGGCGGCGCGCGGTGAAAGTAGGTGGCGCGCACTTTGGACTTGTGCGACACCACAATTTTTGTTCCTAGTATTTTAGGTATGAACTGAGCTGCTTGTTGGGAAAAGGGATATATTATTTTTGACAAATTTCAGTAAGGAATAAATATACCCAGTTCTTTGAAGAGGCTTCTGCAGCATGTCCATGAATTTACACCACAACTAAAACGTATTACCCGCTTTTTGACTTGAAGAGTTACCCCAAAATATTATCCCATAGGACATGTAATTTCTTCCCAATCTGATGATGACTGTTGGATTAATTCATTAATCCCATGCACTGACACCCTTTGTTTCCTGTTAGCGAGGTATGACTTGAACCATTCTGCAGCAATTCCCATTACACCTCAGAATTCTAATTCAATTAAAAGGATGTTATGTTTCACACAATCAAATGCCTTTAATAAATCACAGAAAATACCTGCTGCTTGTAATTTATTATCTAATGAATGAGCAACATTCTCACTGTAGGTGTAAATAGCCTTCTTGATATCGGAACCTTTCAGAAATCCAAACTGAGTATTAGACAATATGTCATTTGAAGTTAGCTGGTTGAGAAGCTGCTTGTAAATAACCTTTTCTAGAATTTTTGTGAGTGAGTATAGGAAGGAAACATGTATGGATATGGCAATATGTGATAATGTCGTGACCAGGAGCTATGTTGTGTTTCATGCTGAGTATCAACTGTAATGGTGCAAGAGACTGGCAAGGATTGTCAAAACTTCTCTCTAACTGTAAACTGTCTCACAGTCATATTTTTAAAATATTCAAGTGGAAACAGCTTACACAGGATATTAAAAGGTCAAAATTAATGAATCAGGAAACTCAAGATCAAATTATCAAGGAATTAAAGAGGCGGAGATCAGTTCTGTTAAGGCTATTTTTCACAGTGTGTTTTCTTGATGAAACAAGTCTTCCACTAAGCAGTTGTAAATTACAACCTTGCCATCAGACGGGCAAAGGAGGCATCCTGGAACATATTCTGTGAGGAAGTGGAGGGCACGGCTGCTCAAGGGAGACTTCATAAAATCCTCACTAGGGTACCAACTAATCCAGGAGGAACATTGACGAAGGAGAATGGGGAGTATACAAAGACAGCGCATGAAACGCTGTAACTACTCCTCAAGACCCACTTTCCTCAATATACTCTTGGGGGATAACTCAGACCAGAATGTGATTCCTGAGAGACAACGGTTCTCAGGTATTCGCAAAGAGGACTGGGATTTGGCCAAGGAGTGTGTCGATTTCAGTAAAGTCCGATGGGTGGTGGGAACATTTCAACCATTCAAGTCACCTGGCCCCGATGGAATCTTTCCAGCTCTCCTGCAACAAGCGGGAGAAAATCTTATTAGATTCCTATGCAGGTTATTCAGGGTTAGCCTAGCAGCAGGAATCATTCCCAATGCCTGGAGGGCAGTGAAGGTTGTCTTCATTCCAAAACCAGGGAGAATTGATCATGCCAAGTATATGAGACCAATCAGCCTGTCCTTCATTCTTAAGACATTGGAAAAGCTGGTTAATGTGCATGTTGGAGAAAGGAGGTTAAGTAGGGCTCCTCTACATTCAAACCAACATGCATATCAGCCAGGTAAATCATGTGAGACAGCTCTCCACCAACTCGTTGCAAAGGTGGAGAAAGCACTATACTTTCAGCAAATAGCCCTCTGTATCTTCCTGGACATCGAGGGGGCTTTTAGCAACATGACCTTCGATTCCATGCTTAGGGCAGCAGAGGTGCGTGGCCTAGGCACCACTATATGTAGGTGGACTAGGGCCATGCTTTATTGTGGAATCTAGTGGTGAATGATCTCATTGGAGAATTAAACTCTAGGCAGTACTTTTGCCAAGGATACGCAGATGATCTTGTCATAGTAATATTTGGCAAATTTGCTGACACAGTGGAGAATATGGCACAAGGTGCATTGGACATTGTGCAAGACTGGTGCAGAAAACAGGATCTGGGGGTTAGTCCTAAGAAGACTGTTGTTGTACCATTCACAAAGAAACATATCCAACACTCAAGTTGGAATCTAAAGCTTTTCAGTGAAGCGCTACCTGTGAAGGGGACAGTGAAATATCTAGGGGTTACCCTAGATGAGAAACTGACATGGACTCCTCACATTAGGAATATTTGATCCAAGGCAAAATGTACTCTGTAAGTACCAGGAGAGCTTGTGGCAAAGATTGGGGCCTGAGCCCCAAGGGTATGCAATGGATATACACCACGGTGATAGACCCAGGATCACCTATGGGGCGGTAGTATGGTGGAAGAAGGTATAACAGCAGGTTGCTGCTAAGGAGCTTGGTAAGGTGCAGATTAGCCTGCTTAGCCATAACAGGCGGAATTAGCAGCACACCAACTGCTGGGATGGAAACCATGCTGGATATGCCCCCATTACACCTTTGGGCCAAGATGGAGGCAGCGGCTGGTGCATACAGACTGAAAACTGGCAACGACTGGAACTTTTTAGGATATCCAGAATCACATACTAAAATAGTGAGTGACGTAAATATAGGAAAGGTTGGGGAAATGCCAGCCGACTATATTATAACCCCATACTGCTTCAACAAGCCTTTCAATATAACAACTGGAAGTAGGGAGCAGTGGGACAAAATAGTTCGACACCATACGGGGGATATTGTCTGGTTCACTAACAGGTCAAAATCAGACCAAGGCGTTGGGGCCGGGGTATACGGGGTGCAGCCAAGACTGGAGGGCGTCATCTCTCTAGGGAAACTGGCCTCAGTATTCCAGGCCGAAATCACTGCCATCAGGGCATGTATGGAGGAGAATTTGCGTAGGCGCTACAAAGAGCGTAGCATCTATATCTATTCAGACACCAAGGCGGCCCTGAGATCACTGGCAGCTCCTGCAACAAGGTCTAAAATTGTAGCAGAATGTCACAGGGTTCTGGTGGAGCTAGGGGAAAGCAATAGAGTAAACCTATTGTGGGTTCCTGGCCACTCGTAGATCAGTGGCAACGAACATGAAGACAGATTAGCCAGGATGGGGGCAGAGACTCCATTTATTGGACCGGAACCTGTCCTGACAATCACCAAGTCAATGATCAAATTGGAGCTACGTAACTGGCTCAGAAGACAGCGCTTAGAATATTGGACCAAAGCCTGTCAACAAAAAGATGGCAAGGTAATGATGCCAAAGCCATGTTTTAAAAGAAGCTCTGCAATCTTGAGCCTGAACAGGAGAGAGATTAGACTCATGGTTGTATAATGTTCCAGCCTGGCTATTAATTTTTGAGATTAACAAATTTACAGAAGGAAGTGGTCTGAAGTTAGAAGCTATGAAAGATCCCAATCAGTAAATTACAGGAAAAATTATTACATGCATTTAAATGAAATGGTAAGCTAATTAACGGTGGAGTGTTGTGCAGGCAGAACATTACAAAAAGAATCTACGAGCAGTTACTTTTAACAATAGATCCATCGGTGGTTGAAATTTGGCTGTAAATGAAATTTTAATAATATGATAACCACTCGCCAAACAGTGGATGGCAGTTCGTCAATATTAAACTACGACTCGTGTAGCAAACAGTAAAGTAATATGACATGATATAAATCGGATAGGAATATTACGTAAGTCAAACACATTGGACTTCTAAAAATTTACTAGAAAATCGACTGCAGGTTCTATTGCCAGTAAATGATAATATTATGGAATAAATTTTTAAACAAGACTGGCAGGCTACACGAAATATCACCATTCAATATTAACTAAAAACTATGCCATCCATTGTTGCAGTGATTCAACAAGGCTGAAAAAGACATTATGGGCGGAGGGAGGATAGGGCAAAATTATTAATAAAAATTCATAAGTGCGAATTTCAATGAGAGGTGGGGGTTTATTTATAAATTTAAGATACGCGCACATCACATATATTTACCTGAATGTACATAATAGTGGCCACATAAAAAAAAATAATAAAGTACAGCTCCAGTCTGCAAGATGCTATCGCTACGAAGTACAAAGCAAGAGTGTCTTCTTTCTTACAAAAAAATTGAAAGTGTTGTTCCTAAATTTTCTTTCTCTGACTTTCATAGATAACTATTTTAACATGCCGAAATAATATAAAAATACAAAACTTTCTCTGATAATATCGGGGACAGGAAAATGTGTTATACGGCCCCCTTTGGCACGGCTGAGGTATGATACAGAATGCGATAGCCGTGACAAACAAGCATTGTGTCAAGGCTAGTTTCATAGAACACAAATACATCGAATATTACATAAGATAATAATGTAAATTACATATAATCCACATCACATAAGTACAACATCGGTCAGTTTTTTTTGCAATATTCGTTTTTCAGAATTGTTTTCTCAAGAACCTATCATGTTTCGTCGTATTACAGTCTATTCACATCGATGGATGTCTATAGTACAGAAAGTTGCAACAAATTTCATTTTATTGATTATGAAGTTGATTTTTTAGTACTGTCTGTAGGTTGAATTTCAGTAACGGCGGCGACGGCTCGAGGTTGTTGCGTTGGTACTGGAGGCGGGAGCGGCGGCAACGCCGGCGGCAGCGAGCAGCTTCCATTATTGCGCACGGAGTATGCGCGTGGACAACAGCGGTCCGTGATGAATCGTCAGTTCAGCACCCCTCGCTCGCACCGTCTCATTGCAATTTTTGCTCATGAAGAGAACAAAAGATTGGAATTAGCAATGTCTACTGCACTAGGATAACTATTAATTTTTTTCCTGCAAAGAATGCACACTTGATTAGTTTCCTTCATTCACACGTTGTCTGGTGCATGAGGCTTTTTTTTTTTTTTTTTTTTTTTTTTTTTTGGCATTGGCAAAAGCTATTACGTGATTGAATTGTGATTATTGAAGGAGATATCTAGGTATATATATATGTGTGTGTGCGCTCTTGTGGGTAAAGGATAAAATGAACAAACTGACATGAACATACGCCAGATATGACACAAAAAAAAATATTTTTAGCATTCAATACGAATGACGTATGTCCATGACTCTGATACTAGCAGGTTATTTGCCTAATATTTATCTTACTTTCCTATCTACATATACATTTTGGTGCTATGTACATGACTATTTACAGAATGCCTATCATGAATACTAGTCATTGGTCAGAATGATTATTTATGTTGATCGTACATGCGATCTTTCAAGGCAAAAATGTTAGATGTTTCGTAATCTACTATCTATCATACATATAAATACATGGAGTCACAAGAAATGGAGAAATTATCTGGAATATCTTACATACTATGGCATCTGATTTAAATTTATGCTAACATTTTAAAGTATCTGATTTGATTCTATATTAATATTTTTGTTATCGCTGAATAGATTCAGTCTCTATTAACGCTAACGCGGCTTGCTGCGAGTCCATACATTTTTTTCATATTTTTTGTTTGATTAATATTGTCCGTTAGACGGTGTTGTAAGAGCTTTGTTTGCATAGCGCTGTCAACAATCAGTAATGACGTCACGTCGCGCCACTTTTTTTTTTTTTTTAAATCTTTATTATTATTATACAAAGCATTTATACATAAAATGTGAAAACAAATTATCTACTATTGCTTCTGAAATTGATTTTATATTTTCATTATGTTGTTCATCTTCTGTTGGTTTGTTGTAGCTTCAGAAATCATTGTTGCACATCTTGTGATACTTCCTTACGTCGTTATTTCAGGGTATGAAAGAGGAAATTTTGAAATTGTTGTTTATATTTTGGTAGCTTCTGTAATTGGTTGTGTTCTTCTTTAATATACATCACAAATTCTTCTAATGTTGTGGTTTTGTTTTTAATGATGTAGTTTATAAATTTTCCAAGTAACCAAAGATAGCTGTTGTGTTTCATACTAGGGTATAAATTCCAGTCTGGATATATTATATCCTCTACCTTTATTGCATTTTCTGACGTCCTGTTGATAATTGCTAGCTTTTTTCGCGTCCATTTCCAGATGGTATTTCGGTCTCTGCAAACAAAGGTATGTGCTAGTGTGTCTACCAATTGGCAATGGTCACAATATGGGTCAGGCTTCATTTTAATTTTATACAGTTTTTCTCCTGTTGGAACTTTTTCATTAACAATGTCATACCACACAGATTGCTCGTCAGTCGTAAGGATCTTATTATTTATGTTTTTCCAGATATTTTCCCACTTTTTATTTGAATATTTTAGCTCTATAGGGTTTCGTGGGTGTCCCCTAATCAGTGAAGTGTACAACTTCGAAGTAGTATATCTGTGAGCAGCTTCCTGTAAATAACTTAATTCTGTATAATATTTACAGACATAGGCCAGTTGAGCATTAATGTGTCCCACATTTACTGGCGCCCTCTGATCTTTCGGGGCCAAGGTAGTAAAAAGGTATTTGGTAATACCGAGTTGGGCACTCTGTAATATTTTTGTTGTTTGCTTAATAAACAATGCAGTGCACTGTGATTGAACATCCTTAACTGCCAAACCTCCATCAATGCGAGGCAAAGTCATTGTTTGAAGGGAGACTTTGAAAATGTTGCCTCTCCATACGATTCAGCTTCAGTCTGTGCTTACGTTGCATCGAGGCAGGATCGCGCGGTATGACTTCAGTAATTTTAATCGTACTGTTTCAAACTGCAACACATTGGGGATTACAGTGTGGTGTGTTTTTTAAGGAAGGAGTGTCCACTTTGCACTCGTCGAGGGTCCACACCGGTGGGTGAGTATCACATTACGTTTATTTGTCTGTTTGTCTGCAGCAGGCGAGGTTCGTACGTGTCGTGGAATTCACATCACCTAGCAGTGTCTCTGTATTATCACACGCCACTGTTCTCTTGTTCATATGCGTACGTTTATTAATTGATTCACAGTATGTAAGCACGTGCGTCAATTAAACGTCTTGCGTGCGCATTATACGTCATCTTTTATTTTTTTATGTTTGATTCTCGTGAGCGTTTATGGTGGCGTTAGAATGCGTCTTTATTCACCATCACGCACTGTTCAAACTAATTTATCACTTTAATTTATTTATCGGTCCTCGTAGGCCTGTCTTTTAGTTTTTTTTAATTGTTCTAAACACTGTTAATTCACTGGACAGCGTCTTTTTGCGGGGTGATAACGTTTGAAATTTGCACTTTCTGTAGCGCGAAGGTCGTTGAACGACTCTTAAGAATAATGAAAGCACTTGTTGGCGTCTTTCACTGCACTTAACACATCTGTGCTTATTGCTGTTTCACACGGTCTCCTAATCCACATGTCCTATTCAAATAACTAGCTTCACTGTTCTCTCCCAAATAGTTTCGATTTAATAAGACATTGACTTAAGGACTGTCTCTCATTAACATCCAAATCACATAAAATCATATCTCTCTTACAAAATTCATTTCATTAGCTATTTAACAGATATAAAAATCTTTACAATTTACGAAATACATAAGCATGCTTTGATATTGAGCATAACATTGACCATATGTGGTTTGCCTATGCTCATGTCAGTTTGTTTTGTGATAATGCTGTTTTCAGCCTTGTTTATCCGATACACTCTGCACGTCTCTTCTATGCAGTATTACCTGTCTAAATGTGATTCATTTCAGACTTAATTGTCGCTATGCAATACTGGTTTTGATTTTTTTTTTTAAGTGTCACCTATCGTAACGTTTTAAAGTCCGTAACCCGTGTTGTGTTACCCTGGTGTTCATCAATATAAGACACACATAAAATATTGGCAATAAACATTCATACACACACAAAAAAAATATACAAGTCAAGGCAAGACAAGATCAGGCCCGGCCGTCGTGTTTGACACAAGGTAGATTCCGCACCATTTGTGCGGCAGAAGTACAGTTAGAGAAGGAAGACTGAGGACAGAGTAGTTAGAGGAATCTCGCTAATTCTACTTGCAAAATATCAATTTTATCAGTCTATAATCGTTACAGCAAAGATCACTCCTAACGTCAATTCGCGAGCAAACAACATAAAGCATAAATTATCGATCCTAGCATCGGAAAGTCCTTATCTTGTCACACCATCCGTATTTCTCGAACATTCGCGACCGTACCTAATCCTGCTCTTACGTGCGCAATTTAAATCTGTGCAAAGATAGGTAATTATAAATAAAATTATGGCACTCAGATATGCGGGTGTATTCCTGTATGTGTGTCCCTGCGTCGTTCTGTGTTCATGTCAAAAGTTAGTAAATCTTTCATTTAAAATGCACCTCCTGAGTTAGTTGTTAAAGTAAATAATTCCAGCGGTGGCTGCCACACATACTCGTCGTTTCTTCTTGCTGAAATAAAAGTTATTATATCTAGGCTTAAGTCTACGGTGTTTGAGTAGTAAACATTCCATACCATGCTATGTTGTGAAATTTCATGTGTTTCTCGCAATGTGTGGTTTGTCAAACAAAACAATTGCATAACCTAAGCAAATGATAAGTTTTCCTGCCAGCTGCATTACTCAAGTAAATCTTAAAAATTTTACATCAATGAAGTGTGATAAAGGAAAGAAAATATCTTTAAGTTGACGATGTGATAAAGAATTATCTCTTTAAGTGCCAACAGCGCTTTATATAGCAATTAAATAGTTTGTACCCTGCATCTTAAATTCTTTGCATAGTCTGCAGTTGTTGCTTACAACATCGATTAAGCGGAGAAATTTTAGGTTCGTTCTTACTTTATGCAGATTGTATGCGTGCAAGCTTGTATTGTCATGCAACATGATTCTACGTGTTTTGTTTATTTGTCAGCTGATCATTCGCATAAAAGTTAGCAAAATCTCTATAGCTTGGTGTATCCTTCCCTGGTAGCATAAATAGTTATAGCAAAAATTATTTTTTTAGTGGGCAAACTAGATTTCATATTCTCCTCTCTCCTATCACAACAAACTACATTACTTGTCCCCGTAAGTGACTATCCAAAATTTGGTCGGGCAATAATGCATATAAGTGGTACGTGTGCTTGTACACTCCACGTCCAATGAATAAATAAAGATTCCCGATCACAAACCGGAATAAATCACCTACTTCTTCCAAGCAACACATATATAAATATACCCGTAAATATAAAATATTACTCCTACACAAAATATTACCCACGTCACAATATATGGCTATTAAGTCTTTACTGCCCATAACTGTGTAAGTGTGGTAACTTACATCTGTTTACTTATTATCCATTGAATGATTGTGCCAGCTGACAATAAATATTAGGCACTTACCTGCGATTTTGCTCGTCGCTCGGAGAAGTTCTGACGCATGACATACTTGATGCTTACACAAATAAATATAAATAATGCCACTTAATGCACACAGACGTTCATATTAAGCGTGAAATCTTTTTAAATCTTTGTGTGGGTACAAACCTTTAATCTTTCCAGTGTTTATGTGTGCTAAAAGATAACTTCCTCGGTGTGGAATCTGTACAATTCTGTACGGTCCGCTATACATGTGCTGCCCTTCGTATTCTGCTTATGTATAACTGATGCTTTAGGATGTGTGCGAATTAAAACAAGGTCGTTTACCTGGAATCTTTGTATACGTTTGAGTTGTTTATCATAGTATGTTTTCCTTTTAAAAGCCGCATCTGTAAGATCAATCAAAACATCACGTACTTTCTCCTCCAGTGTGGTATTGTTTTTAGGTATCTGCGGTATGGGATTCAGCCATTCATTTGATTCCTTCGTTGCCAGAACCAGATCAGATGGGGTATACGGTGTAGAATAGAGCGGAAGATTGTTCACAACCTGTTCAAAAGAATCTAGATAGTTTATCCACTGAGTTTGTCTATTTGAGGCGTAGGTTCTGATAAATCTGTTAAGTTCACGGAACATGCGTTCCATAGGGTTAGCAGAAGGGTGAAATTTGGAGATCAGAATGTACCGAATGTTGTGCTCGTGGATGAAATTTTTCCACGCACGACACGTGAAAGTGGTAGCATTGTCGGAAAGAATATTTGTCGGCTTGCCGACAAAGGGAATGTAGTCCTGTGTTATGCGACGAATTACTGCTTTCGCAGTGGCGGTTTTTAGTGCATAAAATTTAACGAACTTTGAAAATACGTCATACAGGCCAAAAATATAACGAACACCTCCACGACCTAACGGAAGGGAACCGGCGAGGTCGATCGCAACGAGATGTAGGGGTTTGACAGGTAGAATGGATTGCTGTTCCATTTTGCTGGATAAATTGTTGGGTTTACATTTTTGACAAATTAAACAAGATTTTAGAGTATGATGAATTTTTCGTGCCATGTTAGGAAAGAAACAATACAGTTTCAACTTACGGAGACGTTTCAATAGGCCGAAATGTCCCCATAATCTGTGGGTATGCCAGATTAGAGCCTTTTCATGAGATGACGGTATGCAAACGCACCACAAGTTTGATTGTGCGTGGCGACGGAAAAACAATACACCTCGGTGTATTCGATAGTGCTCTTTCAGAACAGAGGCGGGGTTTCTTGATAATTTAGTGATTACTTTCTTCCACCGGTCATCGGTGTACTGAAGATCGCGGATGTTGCGAAACAATTCATGGTAGTACGGGCGGTATCCTGCGTCTTTCATCAACATGATTCGAAATTCGGTGTCGGCCTCTGTGTAATCATCAGAATTAGGTAAGCCTTGCGGAAGACGAGAAAGCGTGTCGGCAATTATGTTATCTGAGCCTTTAATGTGTATTATTTCAAAGTCATATTCTTGAAGAATCATTGCCCAACGTGCCAGTCTATTGTGTAAAAGTCTGCATGACAAGAGGAAACTTAAGGCTTGATGATCGCAAAATACCTTGGTATGTTTACCAAAGATATACTGATGAAATTTTTTGAAACTCCAGAGGATGGCAAGTAATTCAAGCTCGGTAGTAGTGTATCGCCTTTCGCACTCGGTGGATGTACTGCTAGCAAAACTGATAATTTTGATGGATTGTGGGTCAAAATCGTTAGATATCTGAAACAAACAAGCTCCGGCTCCATAGCTCGACGAATCTGTGGATATACAGAAATCCTTTGTCATATCTGGATGACTGAGAATTTCAGAATTTACCAAGGCTTCTTTAATTCGTGCAAAATCATTACGACAAGCATCGGACCAGTACCACGCAACATTTTTTCGTAGCAGTGATAGCAAAGAGGGACTATTTAACAATTGATTAGGTAGAAATTTTCGAAAAAAGGAACATAGCCCGACGAAGGCTTTTAATTGCCGCTTGTTACATGGTTCAGGGAAATATTTTATGGCCTTGATTTTGTCAGGATCGGGTGTGATGCCTACGGACGAGATAATGTGTCCGAGAAATTTTATCTCTGTTTTAACAAATTTTGATTTCTGAAGGTTTGCTGTCACACCTGATGACGAAAAATTTTTCAACACCTTTTCCAGCAAAACCAGATGTTCATCCCATCAACATAAAAGGTGAGCTGATGTATTAATTCCGGTCCGAGCACTGTGTCTACTGCGGTAATAAAAACTCCAGAGCTGACATTCAATCCAAACGGCAAAACTTTGAATTGATAAGATCTCCCTGCAAAAATGAAGGCAGTATACTTTCGCGAGTCTTTCGAAATGGGCACTTGCCAATATGATGATCTAAGATCTAAACTGGATAGATACTGCACTCCGAAAAATTTCTGAAGATGTTCTTCAAGACTTTCTGGGCGCGTCCTGACTGGAATGATAATCTTATTTATTTCTCGTGCGTCTAGCACTAGACGCACACTATTATCAGATTTGGACACGGCCAACAGAGGACTGGCGTAAGGTGACAAGGAAGTTTCAATTATGCCCCATTTGAGCATTCGGTTGATTTCTGCTTTAACAGCATCACGTTTGGCCCATGGTATGGCGTAAGTTTGCTTGCAAAAGGTTTCATGTGGTTTAACTTGCATATGATATTCATAGGTTTTGATGAGACCGGGTCTTTTGTCAAAAACATGAAGATATTTGTAAAGAAGTTCAACCAGTTGTTGCTTTTGTGTTTGTGATGCATTAGAAGACTCTGAAATTGTTTTAACAATTGATTCGTAAGTCTCACTTTCTGTGTTTACAATCGGTGTTTCTGTTTCTAAGTATGCCTGGTTGATGGGTGCAATCACAATTTTTACTGAACCACAAAATTTGCCGTGTGAAGCTCTCCTTTTCACTAAGTTCAATGTACAGCAGTGGCGGCTACTCCTTAAGGACTCTAGGGCGGCGCCCTCCCAAAAATATCCAACACGGAATACGTACCAATCGTTAATCACAAATCGACTTGAATAATTTTCGTGTAGCAGCAGCCCGTGTATGTGAATGACCAATGTTTTTAGTCTAGGTAGTCTGCCAGCCAGGCTCACCGAATGTTTTCAGAATGGACTGACTGTCGGACTCTACGCGATCCGTCCGCGCCGTGTAAAGTCTGGCTACGGGCGCTTGGGGTGAGTGGGGGTACTGGGGGTTGGGTGGGGGTAGTGTGCTGAACCGGGCCGCTTAGGACGGCGTCCGAGCCAAGGGCGCCAAATATACAAAGGCGCACCGCCACCGGTCAGGCAGTTTCTAACAGGTGCCCTGCGTGTGATACTAGTATCGTTGTTGTGAAGGTGCGTGTTGTTGCCTGTTTTTCTAGTTCCCTATTTAGAATGAATAATATAAATAGCGTTAACTACATTTTAACATTTGGTAGTAAACAATTGACTTTTGAAGAAAAGTTGGAATTAAAAAGGTTAGCACCACCGAGACATGATTTGAACATTGTACAGACACAAAATGTGTGCAAAAGCAAAAGTAGTTTCACTAGGAAATTTAATCCTGCTTCATATAAACACACCAATATATAAGCATACCAATGGTATTACTACATTTGTTGGTGACAGTCTTCTAATTTCAGTAACATATGTTTGTCGTGACGAAGCATTTGTGTTCTCTCAAAACTTATATAGTTACACACACAACGAATTTACTTCTTACTTTATATTATTTTAAGGTACAGTTTTGGGTCTCTTGTGAAAGCTAATAAAATGGAGTTACAAGGTTTCCATTGCCTGCAGAAAATATTAAAAACGACATATTTGTGCGTAAATTTGTTCGTATTTTGGTATAGGAGGAAAAAGTCGTGTTAGATGAAGGGTTAACTTACGTAACTAGCTAATAAAATTAATGCTATATTCTCCCCGTTCAAGAAATGTTCTGAAGGGACAAAATGTCGTGTCCAATTGAAGAGGCATGCCACCCCTCCTAATAAACAGCCCACCAGCCGCCACTGATGTACAGATACTGTTACCTATTGTCAAATGACACTTTCCCTGTCTTAGATCAATTATAGCCTCTCTATCTCTAAGATAGTCTAATCCCACAATGCAATCCTCTATTAAGGAGTCAACGACAAGAAATGTGCAGAAATCTGTGATTGAATCAAAAGTAAGTAGAACTTGAGTCTGGATTTTCACTGGTTTAGACCTGACACCTGTTGCTCCTATGATCTTGCAATTTTGAACAGGAAAGGTCAGAAGCTTTTGTTGTTGACATATTCTGTGAAATAACGTCTGTGATAGAACGTTAACTGCTGCTCCGGTATCAAGTAATACATTGGTACAAATACCACCAACCACTATGACAACGTTTGCTTGTAAGACTTCAGATAGATTCCTTCTACAAGTTGTGTGTTCTTGCATCAATTCATCTTTAATGTCTACACCATCATTAAACATCAGCATTTGAACTCTCGAGTATCGTGTGCCCCCACTGGATTCACCGCTCAAACTCGGAGGGCGTGAGAAGAGCGATTTCAGTTTGTTTGGGTACCTGATGCGGTTTGGGCAGGCTCCGTAACTTCAGTTATTGTCACGGTAGGTTGTGGTCCACAAGTCGTTTGTTGTCCGCAGTCAGTCATTATCCGTGCCACCGGCACGTAGTCTGTCTGTCGATTGTCACTGGCTGGGGAATGGTTCGTATATTGTCTACCTGTGTACGTGTTTTGTTGTGTATTCCCCATGTTAAAATTCCTGCCCCCGTTTCGATTATTGTTCCAGTTGTTTCCTCTATTACTATACCCTGGATGGTACCTATTGTCTGTTCTTTGCCTTGTTACATTGCCCCCGCTGTATGTTTGTCTGTTAGAATTTCTACCGCTCCCGTTTTATGTTTGTCTTTGAGCCTGTGAGTTTGTGTCATAGCGGTTAACGTGTGGTGCCAGAGTATTTGTACGCGACTGTTGGCTGGCCTGCGTCGGCGGTGGCGGCATCAGCTGATTTATTCCATTATTGTTGGCGTACCGACTGGCGTTGCCATAAGTATTGTTGTGGCTACCACGTCCGTTCCTAGCTCGGTCATCTTCGTAAATTAAGTCAATCGAATCGACTGTCGACAAGAAGTCTTCCAGATTATATATAGGAATATGTACCAGTTGCAATCTGAGGTATGTCGGCAGTCGTCCTATCAGTACTCTAAGTACTTCTCGATGCGACATTGGTTCGTCGAAGAAGCGTACTTTGTTTAGATATTTTTCAAAGTATTTTCTTAAACTGCCATTCCGCTCATTAAAGGGTGTAGGGTTGTATATTTCATTTTTTACACGCTCCTGAATTCCCACCGACCAGTACTTGCTAAGAAATGCATTTTCGAACTCTTTGAGAGTGGCACAGTAGCGGTATACGCCTGAAGCCCAGATATTCCCTTCACCTTGAATATATCCCATTACAAACCTTATCTTCCTACGCTCACTCCAGGTGTCAGGAAGCAATTCTCGAAAGGATTGTATAAAAATAACAGGATGCACGGATTTATTTTCGGGTATAAAAGTGGGAAACTGGTGGTGTTTGAGGAGACTTTCTTCCAACAGGATTGAGGTAACACTAGGACGGGGAGATTGTGAGCGTTGCATAACTGTGCGTCTGTCACTGTCAAACCACTCGTCGTCTACGTCAGTCTGTTTTGCGTCACGGTCTTGGTTATGGTACCTATCTGGAGATGACGTCACCGGTGATGCGTGTCTCCTACGTGTGTCAGAAGTTGCATTCTGTGTCCGGGATTCCTTTCGTACACTAGCCTTTACATTCGACAATTCCTCCTGCAATGACTTTACAGCGATGCTGTGCTCCTCATATACTTTCGCAGCAACGTTTTGAATGATAGAGTTTAAATCACGTACTAGTTTATCATTAATTTGTACTTCGGTCTGCTCCAAAAAGGTTTGAACTCTTGCCTGATTCTCACTGACTATGGTTTCTGCCTGAGAGGTTATGTGCGTTACGGTAGTTTTCAAATTTTCATGTTCAATTCTGAGTGCTGACAAGTCCTGTGTAATACTTTCAATGGCTGTCGGAAGGGCTTTGGTTGTTTGCGAAACGTTGTCAAGCTGTGAAGCAATGTTGGAGACCTTTTCATCAACTACGTTCAAAATATTACAGTTAACTTTGCCTTCTACATCTGCTACCTGTTGTTCAAGATTGCCTATCTGTGAATTTAATTGTCTGCTCACCTCATCAGAAATGAGAGCTGGTAGGTTTTTCTGTGCTTCCTCGAGTTGCTTAAATCTGTTCTCGACTTCTTCCCTCGTTACCATTTGATCCGCGATTTCCTTTTGTTGCTGTTCTAGGCGTGTTAAGACATTCTGTTGAGCTTGGAATTTACTATGTAAGTCCTGTTTTGTGGATTGATAGTGTTCATCAAGTTTGTCGTTAAATTCCTGCTTTTGTGTCAATTGGAGATTTACTAACTCTTGCTTTGTGCATTGGTAATGTTTATCAAGTTCCTGCTTTTGTGTCAATTGGAGATTTACTAACTCTTGTTTTGTGCATTGGTAATGTTTATCAAGCTTGTCGTTAAGTTCCTGCTTTGTCGTCATTTGTTGGCTAATCATGGAGACTTGCTGCGTTAAATTTTGAAATATTGACTCGAATTTTGAAAACCATGAGGTCGGTAGATCACTATCTGAGTGCACAGCTACAGTAGACGTACCTCCGTCTGCTACGGACGTGTCACTTACGTCCGTAGCAGGCGAAATATTTTCATTCCGCCTGTCTTTCATAACGTTTTCTAATTCCTGCTCAGATTGTACTACAATGTTACTCGGTTGCATACTATCCATATCGGTAGCTTGTCTTCGCGTCCTAACCATGTCAAAACATGCGTACAGTGAATGTAAATACGGATGTCGTCAGCTAACACTGTTTGTTTACCTATAGCCAAAGATGCTAGTAACACGACACTGCAGCTCGCAAAACACAGATAATGCGAAAAAGATGAGGATCGCGGGTACAAGATGGGTTCGGCAGCCATCTTGTGTAATTCTAGAAAGCTCTATTGTTGACGCGGTAACAGATAATGAAACACTTAGGAAAAATGTGCAAAATACGGAAAAGCTGAAATTGATATTCTGCAAGCAAATAATAGTAAAAGAAGGTCAAAAGCGTCTACAGAAACGGTGCAGGCCTGGTTTTACCTTGTCTTTTGTCCGGATGCTGTGGTCCGTCAGTGCTTTTAATTTTTTCGTCACAATTATTTCCTTGAAAATCTTCGTCCACACTAGTAGTCAATTCTTCTCCAACAATTATTTCCAAAAATAGTAACAGCCAAAATTTCGTTGATGTAGAACATGAAATGAGAAAGACAACTGTTAATACGTTGACAATGGAGTAACACAATGATATAGTTTTAAGATCTATTTTAATAAACTAAGAGCAAATTGTACAACAATGAAAGTCATGTGAACGGTCGCCAAATCTTTTATAATGTTCCAGCCTGGCTATTAATTTTTGAGATTAACAAATGTACAGAAGGAAGTGGTTTGAAGTTAGAAGCTATGAAAGATCCCAATCAGTAAATTACAGGGAAAATTATTACATGCATTTAAATGAAATGGTAAGCTAATTAACGGTGGAGTGTTGTGCAGGCAGAACATTACAAAAAGAATCTACGAGCAGTTACCTTTAACAATAGATCCATCGGTGGTTGAAATTTGGCTGTAAATGAAATTTTAATAATATGATAACCACTCGCCGAACAGTGGGTGGCAGTTCGTCAATATTAAACTACGACTCGTGTAGCAAACAGTAAAGTAAGATAAGTGACATGATATAAATCGGATAGGAATATTACGTAAGTCAAACACATCGGACTTCTAAAAATTTACTAGAAAATCGACTGCAGGTTCTATTGCCAGTAAATGATAATATTATGGAATAAATTTTTAAACAAGACTGGCAGGCTACACGAAATATCACCATTCAATATTAACTAAAAACTATGTCATCCATTGTTGCAGTGATTCAACAAAGCTGAAAAAGACATTATGGGCGGAGGGAGGATAGGGCAAAATTATTAATAAAAATTCATAAGTGCAAATTTAAATGAGAGGTGGGGGTTTATTTATAAATTTAAGATACGCGCACATCACATATATTTACCTGAATGTACATAATAGCGGCCACATAAAAAAAATAATAAAGTACAGCTCCAGTCTGCAAGATGCTATCGCTACGAAGTACAAAGCAAGAGTGTCTTCTTTCTTACAAAAAAATTGAAAGTGTTGTTCCTAAATTTTCTTTCTCTGACTTTCATAGATAACTATTTTAACATGCCGAAATAATATAAAAATACAAAACTTTCTCTGATAATATCGGGGACAGGAAAATGTGTCATTATAGTTGGATCTCTGACAAGACATGGGAATTTCAAAAAACACCTACATACAATGGGAATAACAGAAGAGGACCCTAAATGTAGGATCTGTGATGATGGTGATGAAACTGCATCACATCTAATCTTCGAATGCATTGCACTGGAGAGTAAAAGGCACAGAACATTTGGGACAACCAGACCCGAAGAAATTGTGTCTAATAAAGAACTGGTAAAGGGACTCTTTGCACTGTTCAAGTGCATTGGTTGGCTTTACTAGATATACAGGGAGCGATACCGCACAATAAACTTAGTTTCTGTGCGGGCAGTGGCGGGTTGGACCATGACTGTTTTGGCTTCCCTGAAAAAATCAAATCAAATCAAGCAGTGACCATGAAAACACGGGATTTCCAGCTAATGGAATCTTTCTAGGGCAAACAGAATAAATGGTTAAGTTCGATCGCATATAAAACGAACATTTTCATTGTGAGGCTAGAACTGGAAGACAGGTTATTGACTTAAGTATGGGCATACAAAATGAAATAATTACCATAATTGCTGCAAAAATTGTATCTATCATGCAGAATATTATACTAAAAAATAAATATTGTCGGGTTGAAATGGAAGCAGGCTTGACTTCGGAGGTAAGGTTGTCGAGTGAACACAGCTCTTATACTGAAAGCAGGTTTACTACGAATTGAAACGTACATGCATCACTGACTGCCTCTTGCGCAGAGTGCTCTGCTATTTATGCACAGAGCGCTCTGCTATTTATGCACAGACAGAATGTACCAGAAATTAGAAAAATAGTTAACATAAGAAAGAAGTGAATATAGGAAACATGTAGAACATTCTGGAAATGTTAATTTCAAATAAGCACGTTTTTGGCGGTGGACATGATTGAACAGGCGACCTACAGCACCATAGCTGGCGATGCTATCCCTTGCGCCACACCAACAGTTGGTTAACGTAGGCTGTCGCAGCATTGCTCCCTCTCCTGAAAAAACAACGACCTGCTGTTAGGTTCCCTTAGGAGCCAGCTGCAATGTCCTGGATCTTCATGTTGTCATGGGTCCTCTGTGTGGCAGTTCTGGAGCATCCTTCCCTTCTACACGATTATCGACGACAGACGTTCCTCTCGTGGCTTCATCAGTATCATTACCCTCCTTAGGATCCTTGAACAAGAAGCCATTTTCGCCTATCTGCTATTCAGGATCGCCAAATAAATACGGCCGGAACTTGTTGATAGCCCAGATAACTGCGAGACATTCTTTCTCAGTTTATCTCGGACTTTGAGAATACTCTTGACGCATAGGCTATCACCTTTTCAGCACCTACCTGAACTTGTACAAGCACTGCACCAATCCCATAACTACTGGTGTCTGTGTGAAGTTCAGTTTCCACATTCTCGCCGTACAAGGCTAGAACTGATCCTGAAGTGAGAGCCTCCTTAAGTGCCCAGAAAGCTCTTTTTTTTGTCTCATCCCAGTAAAACTTGGCGTCTCCCTGCAGAAGTTCTTGCAATGTACGTGACTTGTTACAAAATCCTTTTATGAAACGTCGGTAGCATGAGCACAGCCCGAGAAAACTTCTCACATCACGAATTTGCCGAGGAGTTGGAAATTCTGTGACTGCCCTTACTCTATCTGGATCAGGACGAACACCATCTCCGTTGATTAGGTGCCCCAGGATTTTTATCTCTCTGGCGACGAAGAGGCACTTCTTTGGATTGAGGCGGAGTCCCGCAGTCTGAACACACTTCAATACAGTTGACAGGTGACGCAGATGTTCTTCAAATGCTTTCGATAAAACGACAATCTCATCTAAATAGCAAAGGCACGTCGTCTACTTAAGTAGTTCATCATGCGTACGAATGTGGTCGGAGCATTACATAATCCAAATGGCATTACTTTGAATTCATAGAGGCTGTCATGTGTAATAAAAGCCGTCTGCACCCTGTCACCTTCGTCAACTTCGATTTGCCAGAAATCTGTCTGCTTATCCATAGTTGAGAAGTATGTTGCTCTTTTCAAGCAGTCTAAGGTGACGTCAATGCGCAGCAAAATGGGTAGTCATGTTTCTTTGTGATTTTGTTCAGCCTCCAATAGTGGACACAGAATCGCCACCTGCCATCCTTCTTCTTTATGAGGAGCATCGGAGATGACCAAGGACTCTCCAAAGGTTGAATAATGTCATTGTGTAACATCTTCTCCACATCCTCCCGAATTATCCGTCTTTCAGCTGGCGACACTCTATACGAACGCTGGCTAATTGGTGGATGATCCCCAGTATTGATACGGTGCCTTATAATGGGCCAATTCGACTGACTTTTGCCCTGCTGAGGTGTGAATGCACCCAAAAGGTGACGTAGTATAGCTAACACCCGCTGGCATTGTTCCTTGGCCAGTCCGGGCCCTATTGGCAGTTCCACAGTTGTTTCCTCCAGAGTGGTGTCTGTACTAACAGCAGAACATGGGTTTTCATTGATGATGTTGAACTCCCCATCCTGGATTGGTTCAGCTGTTTCGATACACATTCCTTTGGGGATAAGTTGTGACTGCTTGTGACAATTGGTGATCCAAATCTCTCCTCGACCACCACTATTGCTTATGATAGCCGCTGGTAAGCAATACTGGTGGTCGAGGAGAGATTTGGATCATTGCTTATGATAGCCGCTGGTCCACTCCCATGAACCACAGACATTGCCGAGGTGGGGTGGCTTGCGTGCCTCAACGATACAGATAGCCGTACCGTAGGTGCAACCACAGCGGAGGCATATCTGTGGAGAGGCCAGACAAACGTGTGGTTCCTGAATAGGGGCAGCAGCCTTTTCAGTAGTTACAGGGGCAACAGTCTGGATGATTGACTGAGCTGGCCTTGTAACATCAGCTACTGTGGCATTGCCACACAGCTACTGCGAACGGCTGAAAGCAAGGGGAAACTACAGCCGTTACCTTTCCCGAGAACATGCAGCTCTACTGTATGAACATATGATGATGGCATCCTCTCGGGTAAAATATTCCGGAGGTAAAATAGTCCCCCATTCGGATCTCCGGGCGGGGACTACTCAGGAGGATGTGATCATCAGGAAAGACAATACTGGCATTCTACGGGTCGGAGCGTGGAATGTTAGATCCCTTAATCGAGTAGGAAAATTAGAAAATTTATAAAGGGAAATGGATAGGTTGAAGTTAGATATAGTGGGGATTAGTGAAGTTCGGTGGCAGGATGAACAGGATTTCTGGTCAGGTGAGTACAGGATTATAAATACAAAATCAATTGGTGGTATCACAGGAGTAGGATTGATAATGAATAAGAAAATAGGAATGCTGGTAAACTACTATGACCAGCACAGTGATCGCATTATCATTGTCAAGATAGATACGAAGCCAACACCGACAACAGTAGTACAGGTTTATATGCCAACTAGGTCTGCCGATGATGAGGAGATCAAAGAAATATATGAGGAGCTAAAGGAAATTATTCAGACAATTAAGGGAGGGGAAAACTTAATTGTTATGGGAGACTGGAATTCGGTAGTAGGACAAGGAAGGGAAGGGAAGATAGTAGGTGAATATGGTCTGGGCAAAAGGAATGAAAGAGGAAGCCGCCTAGTAGAATTTTGTACCGAACAAAATTTAGTTATAACAAACACCTGGTTCAAGAATCACAAAAGAAGGTTGTATACGTGGAAGAGCCCAGGAGACACCGGGAGATACCAGATAGATTTTATAACGGTAAGACATAGATTTCGGAACCAGGTTTTACAGTGTAAGACATACCCAGGGGCAGATATAGACTCTGACCATAACTTGTTGGTTATGAACTGTGGGCTGAAACTGAAGAAACTACAAAAAGGTAGGAAAATAAGGAGATGGGACCTGGATAAATTGAAGGAACCTGAGGTTCTAGAGAATTTCAGAGGGAGCTTTAGGCAACAATTGACAGAAACAGGGGAAAATGAAACAGTAGAGGAGGAATGGGTAAAATTGAGAGATGAAATAGTGAAGCTAGCAGAGGACAAAATAGGTAGGAAGGCAAGACCTACAAAAAATCCTTGGATATCACAGGAGATACTAAATTTAATTGATGAAAGGAGAAAATATAAAAATGCAGTAAATGAAACAGACAAAATGGAATACAGACGACTAAGAAATGAGATTGACAGAAAGTGCAAAATGGCTAAGCAGGATTGGCTAGAAGGCAAATGCAAGGATGTAGAAGAATGTATAAATAGGGGAAAAATAGACACAGCCTACAGGAAAATAAAAGAAACATTTGGAGATAAGAAAAACAGCTCTATGAATATCAAGGACACTGATGGAAAACCAGTTCTCAGCAAAGAAGGGAAAGCTGAAAGGTGGAAAGAGTATATAGAGGGGCTCTACTATTTGAACTGGTGTGTAGGATGTATGAGACAGGCGAAGTACCCTCAGACTTTAAGAAAAATGTTATAATCCCCATTCCAAAGAAAGCAGGTGCAGACAGGTGTGAAAACTACAGAACCATCAGTTTAATAACTCATGGTTGCAAAATATTAACACGAATTATATACAGAAGGATGGAAAAGCTGGTAGAAGCCGACCTCGGGGAAGATCAGTTTGGGTTCAGGAGAAATGTAGGAACACGGGAGGTAATACTCACTTTACGGCTTATCCTAGAAGATAGACTAAGAAAAGGCAAACCTACATTTCTAGCTTTTGTAGATTTGGAGAAGGCTTTTGACAATGTTGATTGGAATACACTCTTTCAAATTCTGAAGCAAGCAGGAGTAAAATATAGGGAACGTAAGGTTATTTACAACTTGTACAAAAACCAGACAGCGGTTGTCAGAGTTGAAGGGCATGAAAGGGATGCAGGGGTTGGAAAGGGAGTAAGACAGGGTTGTAGTCTTACTCCATTGTTATTCAATTTGTACATTGAGCAAGCTATAAAGGAAAGCAAGGAGAAATTTGGAGAAGGAATTAAAGTTCAGGGTGAAGAATTAAAAACATTGCGTTTTGCCGACGACATAGTAATTCTGTCAGATACAGCAAAGGACCTGGAAGAGCAGTTGAACGGAATGGACAGTGTGCTGAAAGGTGCATATAAGATGAACATTAACAAGAGCAAAACTAGGGTAATGGAGTGCAGTGTAAGAAAATCAGGTGATGCTGAAGGAATTAGATTGGGAAACGAAGCAATAAAGGAGGTAGATGAGTTTTGTTACTTGGGCAGTAAAATAACAAATGATGGTCGCAGTACAGAGGATATAAAATGCAGAATGGCAATGGGTAGAAAAGCATTCTTGAAAAAGAGAAATTTGTTAACATCGAATATTGATTTAAGCCTATGGAAGTCCTTTCTGAAGGCATTTGTATGGGGTGTTGCCTTGTATGGGAGTGAGACATGGACGATAAGCTGTGCGGACAGGAAGAGGATTGAGGCTTTTGAAATATGGTGCTACAGAAGAATGCTGAAGATTAGGTGGGTGGATCGCATAACTAATGAGGAGGTACTGAACATAATTGGGGAGAAAAGAAATTTCTGGCATACCTTGACTAAAAGAAGGGATCGCTTGGTAGGACACATTCTTAGACATCGGGGAATCGTAAATTTAGCATTGGAGGGAAGTGTGTGGGGTAAAAATCAAAGAGGAAGACCAAGAGATGGATACAGTAAGCAGATTCAGACAGATGTAGGTTGCCGTTTTTATGTTGAGATGAAGAGGCTTGCTCAGGATAGGGTATTGTGGAGAGCTGCATCAAACGTGTCTCCGGACTGAAGACAACAACTACAACAAGCCGCTGGTATGTAAATTTCTTTGGTGAGCATGATAAACTTTTAACTATCAACAAGCCCTTCACTGTTTAACTGGTCATCTGTGTTTGTGATTGCTACCTTTCTCACTGTCAGCGGGATCGTCACATGGTCAATGGCAAATAACTTCCCAGAAAATACTGTACTCCATGTATCCATCCGAACGACTTCCTCAATTTGCAGCTCAGATCTTCCACAGTCAATAATAGCTTGCGATGCTTGAAGGAAGTTCCATCCAAGGATTACATTTCCACTACATTCTGTTAAAACGGCAAATTCAAACGGTTGGATCCTGTTGTTGATGGTTATTCTTGCGGCACAAGTTCCTGCTGGATGGACGTACTTTCCATTTGCGACCTACAGCACAGTTGCCCCCGTATCACAGACCATTGTCTTCTTTAGTGTGCAGCGGTAATTATCCGACAATACAGAGAAAGAAGCTCCTGAATCAACAAGTGCCCGAAAAGGTTGGCCGTCGATTATGACGTCGATGAGATTTCCCGACATCTTAGCGACTGTCGTCCATGGATGATTTTCATCTGTGGCGGCTTCACTTTCGTAGATGGTCGCCTCGCTTAGTTTTCCTGGGCGCGGCGGCTAGGGGAGCGGCTGGTACCTCTGTACGGCGACGGTGAACGGCTACGGCGCGTCGGGGAGCGACCTCGTCTAGGGTACGGCGATGGGGTATTTCCTATAGATCGACTGAACTCATCAGCAGGTGACTGCCTGGGATAGAATTGCTCTGATGGCTGACGTCATGCGGCAATATAATCGTCGGATACTCGCCTCTCCAGGGCGCCCACAGTGGAAACACAATGGCTTGTTCCCTTCTGTCCTCCAGACGTCTGTTCTTCAGTGGGGCGTCATAGTTGCTGAGGGAATTGGTTGTGGCCGCGTCGGTCGGTTCATAGGCTGCCGTTTGGTGGCTGCAGCGTAAGTCATAGCAGAGCGACGCCATTCTTCACGTTGGGTGCGACTGGCGTGGCAGACAGGAGCTAATGTCTTCCTCAGCGGCGTCGGCTCCCTCGTGACTTACAGGGCTTACATCCAGGGCCATAATCTGATGTTCTCTCGGTCTAATAGTCCCAGCTGTCATAAATTGTTGTAATTCTTCTCTCTCAATTTGTCGTATGAGAGTAGCGAAGTCATGCTGGTCTTCCACAACAGCCATAGGGACTGCATTCAGGAGTCTGTCATACTTATTTCGTCCAACCCTCCTTTGTTGCATCTCTTCAATACGCTGGTACCACTTGATGAACTCTTCCATCGTAGTGACGTCTTTTATCAGAAGAACTTGGTACATGTCTTCTGCAATACCTTTCATCAGGGCGTGATTTTGTCGGCCTCGATCATATTTGGATTGACTATGTTACACAGGGTCAAAACATTCTGTATGTACGACTGTTTCGGCTCACCGTGTCGTTGGGGCCGGTTCTCCAGTTGTTCTTCCGCTGAGCGGAATTGTCGCTGGCGGTCTCCAAACGTTTTCTTAAGTTCTGTCTGGAATGTTTCCCAGTCATTCAGCTTGTCTTCGTTGTTTTCAAACCATTGCTGGGCTGTTCCGTCCAGGTAGAAATAAACGTTGGCCAAGCACATTGTATTATCCCACCTGTTGTACTAGGTGACTCAGTCGAACCCTTTTAGCTCTAGAGAACACCGACGGGTGTCTGATGTGCAGCTGGCGTACCGCTGGTTTCGTGTCCATGGTCCTTCTGATGACACGGACTTTCAGAAGGATGTACTCGGTATATCCCTTGTATTCCAGCTCTAGTCGGTGTAAGCGACGGCTTCTACGTTGCCTAATCGGAGCCACGGTTATGCAGCTGTTGCACAGGATACCTGGCGCCTCCACCAAACAATATTGCCTTCGAAAGCAAGGATGTCGAGTGAACACAGCACTTATATTGAAAGCAGGTTTCTTACAAACTGAAATGTACACGCACCACTGACTGCCTCTCGGGCAGAGTGCTCTGCTATTTATACACAGACAGAATATACCAAAAATTAGAAGAATAGTTAACATAAGAAACAAGACGAAATTACAAGTGAACATAAGAAACATTCTGGAAATGTTAATTTCAAAGAAATAAATTTTTACGGGTGGACGGGATTGAACCAGTGACCTTAAGCACCACTGTTGGCGATGCTATATTGGACTGTACACGAAATTTAAGCGACAAAGTCCAGTTAAGTGTGGTTTTAAGAATGATAGATGTGTTTTCCAAGCTAGATACAGTTGCCAAATCAAATCAAATGTTCAAATGTTTGTAAACAGTCCAAACTACGTTGGTCACCAGTCCCTAGACTTACAAACTACTTAAGGACTAAACACACATCCATGCCCGAGGGAGGATTCGAACCTCCGACACAGAAGGCGCTCCAGACTGCTGGGCTACTGTGTCGCTACAATTGACAAAGAAGATATTACAGGCATTAAAGAACCTTGGTATACCACTAGCAGATTGTTGGAGCAATCTTATGACAATGGAACTAACATGAAGGACATGAAAAGTGATACTCAAGCTCGTATCCTCGATACTTGCTTCAGCTACTACATAACTTTAATATTCTTCTAGCACATTGTCGGGGACAATCACACAACATGAAGGGCAAGAAGAGTAGTACTCAAGCTCGTATCTCTGAAGAAAATCCAAGAGCTCATTAGCTATAGCCCTTGCTGTGCTCATAGCTTAAAATTGGGTTAGTGATGCAGTTAAATTATCTGTAATTGCGGTACATTTTTGCGGAAGTTCGTAGACTATGAAAGTCAAAGTCACACCACATTTATAGTTCCCTTGCCAGTTGGCTTTGTAGATTTTGTCATTTTAGTGCTTGTGATTCTGTGTTCCAATTAAAGCATACCTTTGGCGCCCAAAATGTAATGTGTTTGTGAGAGTGGGGCGGGGGGAAAGGAGGAGTTTAAGGTTTCCCTCACTTCTCACCTTCATGTCATACTCTGGTTACACTCGTAACGCATACTGCTGTATATACTTCTTCCTTTCTAATTTACTGTGCACAAAAACGTCTTTAAATAAACACTAAAACATGACTATAAGTTGACCAACTTCCTAATGCCTCCTGTCTACTGAGCAACTGCATCAGTGTTGTGTTCTCCGTTGGCTTACTGCATGCAGGCGCAATGAAAACAATGTCACTGTACCAGCTGTGCACTAGGGTTTCCATATGATATTCTCTGGGGGATGGGGGGGTGCAAGACCCAGAGGAGAATTTTTAATATTTCGGAGGATGAATGCTGGCTTTTATGTAGGTATAAAAACGTTTCAATTCTGACACTGCTCAAAACTTAATCCAATTACAAAAACGACTGCAATATCATATAATTAAAAAAAGAAGAAAAAATGGAACAACCTGTGTGAACTGCATTTTGCAGTTTATCTGACAGAGGAAAGTCACAACATTTGGATCATGTGTTTTCTTTGAAATTGGTAGGCCTACCCTTTTAGTGGACCATTAGGACAATGTAATGTGCAAGCACTGAGGTGCTATACTTAAACGATTTAGAGAAAATCGCTGTGGTAGTTTCACGCATCGAACATGTAACCAAGTGTTGCAGCTATAACTACGCCATAAGTAAGATAAAGCGGTGGTCTAGTGGTTCGCAATAATGGAATAGCTGTGCCGAATAAGGCACCTTGCTACAGAGTGCGTGGCCATTCAAACTAGGCGGTTTGAGTCCTTAGGAGAAGTGCAATGACAGGTTTCAATTATAGTTATCAGTGATATCTATAAAACCTGGATGTAAAAGTTAGGTGTGGGACCTTGAACACCTTCAGAAGGATACCGCTTTTTGCTGACCACAGTAGATCGCTAAACAAGATCAGCAGAGGCAGTACCACTGACTGACATTTCGGTGGACACAGTCGCTCGAAAGTTTCTGTCTATGTGGATTACACGTTTTGGCTGTCCTGCACATGTAATCACAGATCAAGGACGCCAATTTGAGTCTGCATTGTTTTTATAGCTGGCTAAACTATGGGGTTTTCGCCATCATCATACAACAGCATACCATCGGGCTAGTAATGGCATGGTCGAGAGATGGCACAGGACTTTTAAAACCGCCTTGATGTGTCATAATGAGAACTGGACTTCAGCCTTCCACTAGTTTTTCTGGGTCTAAGGACTGCTTGCAAACCAGAATCACAAGCTTCTACTGCAGATCTGGTTTATGGGGCAACCTTAGGTCTCTGACAGAATTTTTTGTTGCACCACCACAGACAGCAACAGAAGATATACCTTATGTCCTACGTCTGGTAAGACAACATATAACGAAACACCGTCCAATTCAGGGTACTTGTCATGGTGCAGAAAAAACATTTATGCACAAAGGACTTATCTCTTGCTGTCATGTATGGTTACGGTCAGATGCTGTACGACCACTATTGCACCCTCCATACTCTGGGCCACATAAGGTGCTCTCAAGAGGCGAACATACAATGAAAATAATATATAATGGTAAGCCCCAAACAGTTTCCCTAGACAGAGTCAAGCCAGCACACATGATTTGGTACAATGATGATGCAGGGGAAGCACAGTCAGAAAAAGAGACTATTTACACAGCTGAATAAAGAAGAAAAACAAGTCACTCAGGAAGACTACAGTCCACCATTAGCAGATCAAGAACCTACGAATGAGAAGTCCACGGACCTTGTCAGAACCTCAACAGCAGGACGGCACATAAAATACAAATTCCCACGCAGCCCAGGAGCTCCGATCTTCCGCGGGGGGACTGTGTGGGATGCACAGTGAATAGTGTTTATTCTAGTGGACAAGTGATTGACAGTTCTTTTGCCCTTTGTTTTTTATTTTGTATTCTGATGTTGAGCTTTTGCTTTATTAGTTCTTTGTCTGTGATGACGAATATTTATATAAATGCCTTTTAAAGATGAGTTTTTCGTTAGAAAGTGATTTAAGGGATACGTGTTATCGTAATAACAAATCCTACATTTGTTACTGTACTCACAATACCAGGAGGGAGGTGGATCACCATTATGAATTACAAAAAACCTAATTACTGTACAAAAAGGAGTCCACTATATGAGCTGCAAGGTGTTAAATGTTCTCTCACTACTTCTGAAGTCACTTGTTCATGAGCCTTCTAAATTTGAACAACTGCTCAAGCAATATTTAAAAGATAAGTCCTTTTACTGAGTTGAAGAATGTTACAATTGTGTTAATTGATATTATTTTTAATTAAATAAGATATCACTTCATGGCATCATGATACTTGTAAGCTGCATCAACATCAATATTTCTTGCTGCAAAGATCAATCTTTATCTTAACATTTTTAATGTGTCTTTTTTGTCTATACCTTTGGTGTGTAATTTACCTTATAACTCCTTTTCTAAGAGGGATTTCTGTTTGTTCCTTTTTGTAATAATTTTACACAATCTACATCCAAGTGAGCATTTCACTGTTATAGATCCATGGGATCCAAATAAATAAAAAATTAGGTATCCTGGCACTTATATCATTTCTCACAAACACTCCACATTTCATCATACTAAGATAGTTTAACCAGATGTCCCTCATTTTATGGAATCAACCCTTATTTGGCCTAAGTGTCCTGGAGTCCCAACAAAATAACTACGGGATGTATATTGTCCCATTTTTTACTAAACGTCCTGTATATTTTGAAATAATGTGATTTTAAGTAATATTCAGAATAACCAAATGGAGAACAAGTGGGGCCATATTCAATCAATAAAGAAAATAGGGTTTTACTCAGATTGAATGAGACTCTATTTTGTAATTTCTTTGTTTGACACTACATAATGCCTTCATATCAAATATGCAGCTTTTCCAACATAAAACAATTCAGTCATAAATAAGGTCATCACTTAGAAGTAGACGTGCTGCGAGAGTGTGATTCCTTGGATATTTAAGGTTCATTTCACAAATCATTGATAAAATCGTAAAATGGACTTGCCTGTTTCATGTGCTGAAACCATGTAACTAGTTTCAGGTCAAATATCTTCTTCTTTGTAAGTTGGTCTAGTAAAGGTTTAAAACATTACCGGAGTTTGGTGAAAATATTTTGAAAGAAAGATGGGCAAATCAGTTTTTTGAGGAATTGAACCATTTTAAAAGTATATGTGAACAAGAAATTTATTAATTCAGAAATGTGAAGAGAGTTGGTAAAAACAGGGGTATAATTTTGAACGTGGTATCTGAAGATATCTAATGAAAAAAATCGCACTGGCGTGTTTTACGGCCCACTTTAGATTTGTAGTTTCATAAGTTTTTGCAAACATTTTGGACCAAAATAATAATGTGAATAATAAAAATTATGGTTATAAGATTACGACGCTACTAATGTGGTAATATCTGTTGTTGTTGTTGTGGTCTTCAGTCCAGAGACTGGTTTGATGCAGCTCTCCACAATACCCTATCCTGAGCAAGCCTCTTCATCTCAACATAAGAGCGACAACCTACATCTGCCTGAATCTGCTTACTATATCCATCTCTTGGTCTTCCTCTGCGGTTTTTACCCCACACACTTCCCTCCAACGCTAAATTCATAATTCCTTGATGTCTAAGAATGTGCCCTACCAATCTATCCCTTCTTTTAGTCAAGGTATGCCAGAAATTCCTTTTCTCCCCAATTCTGTTCAGTACCTCCTCATTAGTTACGCGATCCACCCACCTAATCTTCAGCATTCTTCTGTAACACCATATTTCAAAAGCCTCAATCCTCTTCCTGTCCGCACTGTTTATCGTCCATGTCTCACTCCCATACAAGACAACACTCCATACAAATGCCTTCAGAAAGGACTTCCTTAGGTTTAAATCAATATTCGATGTTAACAAATTTCTCTTTTTCAAGAACGCTTTTCTACCCATTGCCATTCTGCATTTTATATCCTCTGTATTCCGACCATCATTTGTTATTTTACTTCCCAAGTAACAAAACTCATCTACCTTCTTTATTGCTTCGTTTCCCAATCTAATTCCTTCAGCATCACCTGATTTTCTTACACTGCACTCCATTGCCCTAGTTTTGCTCTTGTTAATCTTCATCTTATATGCACCTTTCAGTACACTGTCCATTCTGTTCAATTGCTCTTCCAGGTCCTTTGCTGTATCTGACAGAATTACTATGTCGTCGGCAAAATGCAATGTTTTTAATTCTTCACCCTGAACTTTAATTCCTTCACCAAATTTTTCCTTGCTTTCCTTTATAGCTTTCTCAATGTACAAATTGAATAACAATGGAGAAAGACTACAACCCTGTCTTACTCCCTTCCCAACCACTGCATCCCTTTCATGCCCTTCAACTCTGACAACCACTGTCTGGTTTTTGTACAAGTTCTAAATAACCTTACGTTCCCTATATTTTACTCCTGCTTGCTTCAGAACTTGAAAGAGTTTATTCCAATCAACATTGTCAAAAGCCTTCTCCAAATCTACAAAAGCTAGAAATGTAGGTTTGCCTTTTCTTAATCTATCTTCTAGGATAAGCCGTAAAGTGAGTATTGCCTCCCGTGTTCCTACATTTCTCCTGAACCCAAACTGATCTTCCCCGAGGTCGGCTTCTACCAGCTTTTCCATCCTTCTGTATATAATTCGTGTTAATATTTTGCAACCATGAGTTATTAAACTGATGGTTCTGTAGTTTTCACACCTGTCTGCACCTGCTTTCTTAGGAATGGGGATTATAACATTTTTCTTAAAGTCTGAGGGTATTTCACCTATCTCATACATTTTACACACCAGGTGAAACAATTTTGTCATGGCTGGTTCTCCCAGAGACTTCAGTAGCTCTGAGGGAATATCATCTACTCCTGGGGCCTTGTTTCGACTTAGGTCTTTCAGGGCTTTGTCAAATTCTTCTCTCAGAACAGTATCTCCTATTTCATCCTCATCTACATTCTCTTCCCTTCCTATAATATCGTCTCGAAGTTCATTTCCTTCGTAGAGCCCCTCTATATTCTCTTTCCACCTTTCAGCTTTCCCTTCTTTGCTGAGAACTGGTTTTCCATTAGTGTCCTTGATATTCATAGAGCTGTTTTTCTTATCTCCAAATGTTTGTTTTATTTTTCTGTAAGCTATATCTCTTTTTCCCCTATTTATACATTCTTCTACATCTTGCATTTGCCTAGCCACTCCTGCTTAGCCATTTTGCACTTCCTGTCAGTCTCATTTCTTAGTCGTCTGTACTTCATTTTGCCTGTTTCATTTACTGCATTTTTATATTTTCTCCTTTCATCGATTAAATTTAGTATGTCCTGTGATATACAAGGAGTTTTTGGTCTTGCCTTCCTACCTATTTTGTCCTCTGCTACCTTCACTATTTGATCTCTCAATTTTACCCATTCCTCCTCTACTGTTTTATTTTGCCCTGTTTCTGTCAATTGTTGCCTAAAGCTCCCTCTGAAATTCTTAAGAACTTCAGGTTCCTTCAATTTATCCAGGTCCCATCTCCTTATTTTCCTACCTTTTTGTAGTTTCTTTAGTTTCAGCCTACAGTTCATAACCAACAAGTTATGGTCAGAGTCTATATCTGCCCCTGGGTATGTCTTACACTGTAGAACTTGGTTCCGAAATCTATGTCTTACCATTATAAAATCTATCTGGTATCTTCCGGTGTCTCCTGGTCTCTTCCACGTATACAACCTTCTTTTGTGATTCTTAAACCAGGTGTTTGTTATAACCAAATTATGTTCCGCACAAAATTCTACCAGGCGGCTTCCTCTTTCATTCCTTTTGCCCAGACCATATTCACCTACTATCTTCCCTTCCCTTTCTTGTCCTACTACCGAATTCCAGTCTCCCATAACAATTAAGTTTTCCTCTCCCTTAATTGTCTGAATAATTTCCTTTAGCTCCTCATATATTTCTTCGATTTCCTCATCATCGGCAGAGCTAGTTGGCATACAAACCTGTACTACTGTTGTCGGTGTTGGCTTCGTATCTATCTTGACAATGATAATGCGTTCACTGTGCTGGTCATAGTAGTTTACCCGCATTCCTATTTTATTATTCATTATCAATCCTACTCCTGTGATACCCCCAATTGATTTTGTATTTATAATCCTGTACTCACCTGACCAGAAATCCTGTTCATCCTGCCACCGAACTTCACTAATCCCCACTATATCTAACTTCAACCTATCCATTTCCCTTTTTAAAATCTATGCACCCAAAACGTAATATTCTTTATGACCGTATTATAACAAACAGCCAAAATTATATGATGTATGAGTTTAGCTTTGACAAACATACTCTTTTTTTGAGCTTTTATCTCTTTGAACTATCACTGTAATCTCTCTCCCACATTTTCATTATATTTTTCCGTTAAAATATTATCACCTGTCTTGCCTTGTTAGTTCAAAGTTTATTTTCGTTGCCTGTACTGGTTACGAATGACTATAGGCTGGAATGAAGGTAGTGTACATTTGGCGTCCGGACGAGTGACTAGCCTGGATGGAACACAGCGTACATTGGACGTTCGTAAATCAGTTATGTGGCATCCCTAGCCCCAAAATCTCTTTTGTCTATGCCATCTTTCTCTCTATACTTGATGATTTTGTTATTATAAGTCAAGCGTTGTCATTTCAAAGCAATGGCACACTGAAAATTATCAAAAACACGTCCTTCTTAGAATAATGAATTATAATCTAATGTTGGGTAGTTAGTTAACACCTGCCATCGATAGTTCGGGAATCACAGATTACTCTCGCAGCTGTTCGCCATAGCGTAATAAGGCGAGGAATTAGTTTGTGATGTATGAACATGTTACTCGGTGGTTCGGAACTTGCTAGGGTGCGGTTGCTCAGAGCACTCGGTCAGAGGGTTGCCGGCATGGTAGCTTGATGCCCTCTGTAACGAGAGAACTGAGTTATCCGAAACGATCAAAACAGGACAAAACAAACCAACGTTCACAAAGTACCCGTTCAAACCAACGAACCAATCAAAAGAAATAATACGGAAGACAGGTCAACTAACATCATTTGAAGAGAAGGCCTGTGTACTGCCGTACCATGTCACATCACACAGAGTAGGTCGCGATCGCGTAGCACACTGGCTGGCAGCAGTGAGGCGGTGCTGTGCCCCATCAGCCAGCCAGTAAGTACGCGATCGCAAGCCTCTGTGTGACAAGAGTTACAACGGTAGTACACAGGCCTTCTCTTCAGATGGTGTTGGTTCAAGGCCATCTGTGATTAAAAAAAACGAGTAAAATTCTCAGCGAATAATCCAATAAAAATATGAACAAACGACCGCAAAGCATCGATTTCACTGAAGAAAAAAAAACTATATATATATAACCACCACTGTCAATTTTGTCAATTTTTTGTCCCATTTTATTTTTGCTCTTGCCTCCTAAAAGGTTTTTGCACACTCTTGTTAAATGAACGCAACTGTATTCTGCAAGATTCTGAGTTGTTCAAAGGTAACAGCACTTTCTCTGAAAAGCGCATTTCTTCTCTTTCGAGAACATGCCATAGCAACGATTTGTAAACATAGACTTCTTTAACAGAAGTACATAAACTGGAGAGATACTGTTACAATGAATGTTGCAAATGGCATATTGATAGTACTAACTATGTATATATATTGAGTATCAGAGGTATGTAGAATTCGGTATTACCACACTTATTCAGTTTGTGATTTTAGCTGTAATAGAAAAAGCAATCACGCTTTGAAACAGAATATTTGCTCTTTATTTTAGCGCAGAACAGTGTAACATGAATGAAGTCATATCTGAACTACAGGAATGGTAACATCATCTACGTTAAAAGCGTCCATAGCAACCATGTCAGAGACAAATATTTTCGTAGATGCATTGATTCTAATTAAAGACTTTCAATATATTCCACAAATAGTGAATAAACGCATAGAAAGAAAAGGTAATTTGTTGCAATGTATACACTTCCGTTCTGTTTGATTAAGGAACTACACTTTCCACAGAAATCTGGGGCTTCCTTTATATAGGAAACTACCTGTATCACCACTTTGTGCAGAATGTTCATTATTACAGTATCCTCCCAGTTTACGTGCATATGCTTCAGAAGACAACTGTTCAATTCCTTGTTACGTATTTCACGGCACGTTCACGAAATAGAACAAACACGCATTGTTACATATGTACAATTTTAAACATTGAAGAACATAGCTCTGTTTAATTAATAAGAGTGTCTGAAACCCTTTTAGGGAAAAAATATTTAGGTTGTGGCAGGTTCCGAACCACTCACCTTCAGCATTACAGTCCAGCACACAACTAACTATGCTGTTGTTGTTGTTGTTGTTGTGGTCTTCAGTCCGGAGACTGGTTTGATGCAGCTCTCCACAATAAATGTTCAAATGTTTGTTAAGCTTATGGGACTTAACTACGGGGTCATCAGTCCCTAAACTTACAAACTACTTATGAACTACTTACGAACTAGGACGGCACAAATATCCATGCCCGAGGGTGATTCCAACCCCCGCCCGTAGTGGCCGTGCAGACCGTGACTGGAGCGCCTCAGTCTCCTCGGCCACCGCGGCCAGCTCTCCACAATACCCTATCCTGAGCAAGCCTCTTGATCTCCACATAAGAACGGCAACCTCATCTGTCTGAATCCGCTTACTGTATCCATCTCTTGGACTTCCTCTGCGATTTTTACCCCACACACTTCCCTCCAACGCTAAATTCACAATTCCTTGATGTCTAACAATGTGTCCTACCAATCTATCCCATCTTTTAGTCAAGGTATCCCAGAAATTTCTTTTCTCCCCAATTCTGTTCAGTACCTCCTCATTAGTTACGTGATCCACCCGCCTAATCTTCAGCATTCTTCTGTAGCACCATATTTCAAAAGCCTCAATCTAATTCCTTCAGCATCACCTGATTTTCTTACACTGCACTCCATTACCCTAGTTTTGGTCTTGTTGATGTTCATCTTATATGCACCTTTCAGCACACTGTCCATTCCGTTCAATTGCTCTCCCAGGTCCTTTGCTGTATCTGACAGAATTACTATGTCGTCGGCAAAACACAATGTTTTTAATTCCTTCTCCAAAATTCTCCTTGCTTTCCTTTATAGCTTGCTCAATGTACAAATTGAATAACAATGGAGAATGACTACTCCCCTGTCTTACCCCCTTTCCAACCACTGCATCCCTTTCATGCCCTTCAACTCTGACAACCACTGTCTGGTTTTTGTACAAGTTCTAAATAACCTTACGTTCCCTATATTTTACTCCTGCTTGCTTCAGAACTTGAAAGAGTTTATTCCAATCAACACTGTCAAAAGTCTTCTCCAGATCTACAAAAGCTAGAAATGTAGGTTTGCCTTTTCTTAATCTATCATCTAGGATAAGCCGTAAAGTGAGTATTGCCTCCTGTGTTCCTACATTTCTCCTGAACCCAAACTGATCTTCCCCGAGGTCGGCTTCTACCAGCTTTTCTATCCTTCTGTATATAATTCGTCTTAATATTTTGCAACCATGACTTATTAAACTGATGGTTCTGTAGTTTTCACACCTGTCTGCAGCTGCTTACTTTGGAATGGGGATTATAACATTTTTCTTAAAGTCTGAGGGTACTTCGCCTATCTCATACATCTTACACAGCAAGTGAAACAGGTTTGTCATGGATGGTTCTCCCAGAGACTTCAGTAGCTCAGAGGGTATATCATCTACTCCACGGGCCTTGTTTCGACTTAGGTCTTTCAGGTCTCTGTCAAATTCTTCTCTCAGTACAGTACCTCCTATTTCATCTTCATCTACATCCTCTTCCCTTCCTACAATATTGTCTCGAAGTTCATTTCCTTTGTAGAGCCCCCCTATACACTCTTTCCGCCTTTCAGCTTTCCCTTCTTTGCTGAGAACTGGTTTTCCATCTGTGTTCCTGATATTCATAGAGCTGTTTTCCTTATCTCCAAATATATATATTATTTCCCTGTAAGCTATATCTCTTTTTCCCCTATTTATACATTCTTCTACATCCTTGCATTTGCCTAGCCACTCCTGCTTAGCCATTTTGCACTTCCTGTCAGTCTCATTTCTTAGTCATCTGTACTCTATTTTGCCTGTTTCATTTACTGCATTTTTATATTTTCTCCTTTTATCGATTAAATTTAGTATGTACTGTGATTTCCAAGGATTTTTTGGTCTTGCCTTCCTACCTATTTTGTCCTCTGCTAACTTCACTATTTGATATCTCAATTTTACCCATTCCTCCTCTACTGTTTTATTTTGCCCTGTTTCTGTCAATTGTTGCCTAAAGCTCCCTCTGAAATTCTTAAGAACTTCAGGTTCCTTCTTTTCCAACCTTTTTGTAGTTTCTTCAGTTTCAGCCTACAGTTCATAACCAACAAGTTATGGTCAGAGTCTATATCTGCCCCTGGGTATGTCTTACACTGTAAAACCTGGTTCCGAAATCTGTCTTACCGTTATAAAATCTATCTGGTATCTCCCGGTGTCTCCTGGGCTCTTCCACGTATACAAGCTTCTTTTGTGATTCTTAAACCAGGTGTTTGTTATAACTAAATTATGTTCTGTGCAAAATTCTACCAGGCGGCTTCCTCTTTCATTCCTTTTGCCCAGACCATATTCACCTACTATCTTCCCTTCCCTTCCTTGTCCTACTACCGAATTCCAGTCTCCCTCTCCCTTAATTGTCTGAATAATTTCCTTTAGCCCCTCATATATTACTTCGATTTCCTCATCATCAGCAGAGCTAGATGGCATATAAACCTGTACTACTGTTGTCGGTGTTGGCTTCGTATCTATCTTGACAATGATAACGCGATCACTGTGCTGGTCATAGTAGTTTACCCGCATTCCTATTTTCTTATTCATTATCAATCCTACTCCTGTGATACCCTTAATTGATTTTGTATTTATAATCCTGTACTCACCTGACCAGAAATCCTGTTCATCCTGCCACTGAACTTCACTAATCCCCACTATATCTAACTTCAACCTATCCATTTCCCTTTTTAAATTTTCTAGCTTCCCTACCCGATTAAGGGATCTAACATTCCACGCTCCGACCCCTAGAATGCCAGTATTGTCTTTTCTGATGATCACACCCTCCTGAGTAGTTCCCGCCCGGAGATCCGAGTGGGAGACTATTTTACCTCCGGAATATTTTACACGAGAGGATGCCATCATCATATGTTCATACAGTAGAGCTGCATGTCCTCGGAAAAAATAACAGCTGTAGTTTCCCCTTGCTTTCAGCCGTTCGCAGTAACTGTGTGGCAAAGCCACATTAGCTGATGTTACAAGGCTAACTCAGTCAATCATCCAGACTGTTTCCCTTGTAACTACTGAAAAGGCTGCTGCCCCTCTTCAGGAACCACATGTTTGTCTGGCCTCTCCACAGATACCCCTCCGCTGTGGTTGCACCTACGGTACGATTATCTGTATCGTTGAGGCACGCAAGCCACCCCACCTCGGCAATGTCTGTGGTTCATGGGAGTGGACTAACTATGCTACGACTAACAATTAGAAGTCGAGCTCTTTAATCTCATACTATTCATGGCAGTTGTTAACTGATGGTAATATGGCATTTTAGACACTAGATTATCATTTATCGTACGAAGAACGACGTATTTTTGTTAATTCTTCAGTGCGTCATTACTTTGAAATGACAAGTAAGTTACAATAAGAAAATCAACAAATACGCAACGCAAGATGGTGTATGCCAGAGAGAGTTCGGGGCGAGGAATGTCACATGACATCTCCGAACGGCTGGGTGTAGAGAATTTTCTCCTCTACAAATTCGGTTATTCAAGTTTCGCGTCAGATTAACGGTTTATTTGCAATTAAAATTACATTACTAACACCTGTTTTTTGGCATTACTAACGTATTTCATGTCCGAAATATTTGAAAAAGGGAGGTTCTGGTCCCTGGTAGCCAACGATTATGTCTGTAAAATTTGGTGCCGATCGGTTGCACGGTTCGACCTAAAAACTGGGAACACGTTACAGACAGACAGACATCGTCATATCGCCATTATTTTTGCAAATGTCTCTGAAATGATGCAAGATGTGGGAAAAAAAAAAAAAAAAAAAAAAAAAAAAAAAAAAAAAAAAAGCCATACGGGAGCGACGTTGTAGAGAATTTTTGCCTCTACAATTTAGGTTATTCAATTTTCTTGTCAGATGAACGGTTAAACAGTTATTTTCATTTCAGTTTAGAGCTGTCAAAAGACGATCGCAAAGGCCCACTTTTATAGTATTACTACCAGGGCTGACGCAAGCCCAAGTGCCGCCCCGAGCGAGCTACTAATTTGCCGCCCCCGCTCCCGTTTTTTTGTTTTGTTTTTACTCTTCAGATTTATCTCGGTTTTGGCCACCGTGTGGCCAGTCTCGAAGCTTTTAATGTGTGCTTCCATCTAAACCGTCATGTTGAGAGTTACGTTCAGCATGACGGTATAGATGTAAACATTACTCAGAGCATTGAGAATAGTCACATTTTGCCTAAAATCTTTGTAGATCTGGAAAATAAAAACAAAAATTGCGAGTGATTGGTGACATTCTTTACAGATTTGTACAAAACAGTCACTGGGCACCAGCTCAAAAATGGAGTCAACCGCATTGAAGAAATGTAGCTAATTTTAATAAGCCTTGTGAATTTACAAAAATGTTCAAATGTGTGTGAAATCTTATGGGACTTCACTAGTAAGATCATCAGTGCCTACACGCAACGCGTAACAGGCTGGCAGTGCTCCACTCATAAGAATACTGAAGTGTACGCCAGACTGCTCCCCCCCCCCCCCCCCCCATCTGTTCTTCTGATGTAAACACGAAGGTGCTGCCACTGTGGCGAGGAAGAAATTAGTCCTCCCCTTGTTCAACAGGGGCAGCCGGCATGTAATCGAGGCGCCGTGCCACAGTTCCCGAGACTGCTCCCTCTGAGGTTTGGTTTCGAATCCCCTCTTGGGCATGAATGTTGAGTTTGTCCTAAGAAAAATATAGGAAAAGGGGGGGGGGGGTAGATTAAAAAAAATGTTCAAATGCTTGTAGAGTTTTTGGGACTTAACTACGGGGTCATCAGTCCCTAAACTTACAAACAACTTATTAACTGTTCAAATGTTTCTTAAGCTTATGAGACTTAACTACGGGGTCATCAGTCCCTAAAACTACTTATCTACTACCTTATACTAAGGACAGCACAAATATCCATGCCCGAGGGGGGATTCGAACCCCCGACCGTAGTGGCCGTGCAGACCGTGACTGAAGCGCCTCAGTCCCCTCGGCCACCGCGGCCGGCACTTATTAACTAGCTAATACAAAGGACGGCACAAATATCCATGCCTGTTGGGGGATTCGAACCCCCAACCGTAGTGGCAGTGCGGACTGTGACTGACGCGCTGCAGAACACTTGACCACCGCGGCCGGCGGGGGGGGGGGGGGGGGGAGCGGTAGCTTTGCCGTCCCGTGCGCCGTGCGGCGACACGTTTCACACGTGTCTTGTGCCGGCCCTGGTTACTGCCGTAACCTAAAGTGGGCCAAAAGCTGGGTGTTCAACACGAAAGAGGAGAATGGACTACAGGCATGAGCTGCCACCAGTAACTGAATTCAACTGTCAATAGGTTACCAAAATGTTGCTGCATTAACAAGCTCATATACCGGTATTTAATTGCTATTTTAAGAAAGCTAACAAAATTCCCTTGCAAATGAATTCCTTTTTATTGTTGTTGGTTTTTTAGGAGACTAAACAGTTGGGTCATCAGTCCCTCCTTTTTATTACCTTAGAAAGTTCAAATATCACATAACGAGGGAAGTACCAGTTGTACCAAACGACACTTATATCAGCAGCATTCTTATGAATGATCCTCGACTTTCAGGTAGTTTGTCAAATAACCTACCATAACTGGAAAAATATTGCATATACTTGTTTATAGTCTAAGTTCTTCATGTAGTATATACATCGCCAGTAATTTGTGTACCGGTAAGGCCGGTATTACACTATCAAATTATTGGACAAAGAATTGGACGAAAAAATTGCATGAAATATTGGTCATATTTTTTGGCAAAGAAATTGGATGAAACGCAAAAGGGGGTATTAAACTATCATCCAATATTTTGTCAAATTTGCTTCAAAATGGCGGTGTAATGCTCAGCTATTGTTTATACTACAGTTGCGTTGTGTCTGCATTTAGAAGAGAAGAAGGGAAAAAAGAAAAGGAAACACACTTGGATGAAACCGTAGGTGTCAGAGCGAGATAAATAAAATTTGTTACGGGACCGGGAGGATTTTCCTTTTTTATGCCGTCAGCAGAACAGCCAGGCCGTTCACTGCTAATTATTTTGTCGCTCTTCATCCTTCACAATTTGCAATAGAGTAACAAAAAGACTGACTCAAACAGTGTATACGAATAAGATTGTTAAGTTGATAAAGTAAGTTTCATTAAATAACGTTTTAAATGGAAAATGTGAGCACTGACAAAGAGGATAATCTAAATTGTTTATGACGTTATTAACAATGTAAGGGGGGAAACATTGCTGATAAAGTAAATAGACTCTATTTATTTCCTTACAAAAATTGGCTGACGTATTTATAAGTACATAGATTCGCTTGCAAACAGATGTCGATGTTTTGAAAGTTGTTTCATTTCCCAGAATTTAGCACACCATGTTACCAAAATCATACATTCTAAAATCTGCTTCAGCCGTATTAAGATTTAGGGTTATTACTTCTTCAATTCCGATAGTATATAATGACTTTTTTACATCACGGATTGTAATTCAACCTCACTTTTGTCGCAGGGTATTGGGCTACGCGAATTGACGTGACGGACAGTGTGAATTGGCCTTGTCACCTGTTATACAACGCCCCATCTGATTTATAAAATTTTGTTGTTGCTAGAAAACACGACACAAACATTCCACTAATAGCCATGTTTACGAATACGAACGTTATGTCCAAGTAATGTCAGATATTTAATCTCCAAATAAAACAGCTGTAGTGGCAAGGAAGCTGTATACTACTAGCGCTCCAAGCGGTCACATTTCTCACTGCAGGAAACAGAAGACGAGCGATTTCTTTGATCAAATCTAGGCCGAGACCTAGATTGGATGAAATATTGGACGATGTTCCCATTGCACTACGTCCAATTTTTCTTTGTCCAATTCTTTGACAAATAATTTGATAGTGTAATACCGGCCTAAGCTGTATTATAAATTACATATGATATTCATATTCTAGCGGAATTTGAGTGTGCCTGTAGCGGAATGTTGTGGAATTTGAGCGTTGCCGTAGCTGAATTTGCTTATTTTTGGCAGGCAAAACAGCAGGTGGAACTACGAGAGGGGCTTGCCATAGGTGCAAGGGCGGATTCAAGGGGGGGGGGGGGCACGGGGTAAGTGCACACCCCCCAGATGGCCCGAGATAAATTGAGAGAAGGGAGGAGAGAGAGACAGAGAAGGGAGGAGAGAAAAGAGAGAGACAATGGAGGAGAGAGACAGAGAGATGGTGAGGAAGGAAGGGAGGGAAAGAATCTTAGCATTAGAACAAATAACTCTTACTTAAGGGCAGCATGTCATTGTGAATTTTCAAAGAAGAAGAAATTGACTCAGTACACCATAAACACATGAATTATGTAATTGGGGGACCTTTTATGATACACTGTTTTTACAATTTCTACATTGTTTGGTAATGACACAGCTACTCCAGTTACTGAACTGATCGTCCACAGTAAGTTGACTAGGGTTACCAGATGTCCGTCTTCAGAAAAGAGGACATTTCTAGAGTCATAAAAGAAACTTCTGTCTTTCTGTCTCGTATTGACAACTCAAGTATTAGTGATGTCTCTACTGTATTATCAGAGTCTTGTTTGTAATACATCTTACCAAATTTGTTCATCTTCTTGCAATTAAAGAAACATGAAATGTTGAGACCTGTGGAACGAATTACATGACTACATAGCAGTGAAGCCATAATATTTCATCACGTCACCACTTGTAATTATCGTCTTAAGTGCTGAACATTTTTTCCATACTTATACCTCGCCTTCCCACCCACCCACCCCATTTTTACCTGATAACGAATAAAGTTACTGTAAAAATTATTTAAGCGTTCCTTGATATAGCTATGCTCCCATTTCGGATCAGACCGACGTGACTATATATATGATTTACATCTAGATTCTAGTGAGTAAATGTAATATGTAAGGCCTAGGTGAAGAAAACAATGAATAAAATAAACTTTGTATTTGCCGTACAAAGGCTCGCAATTAATTACTTAAAGCTACTCAGTTTTTTGTACAAAAGCTTTAACTCGATTTTTTCAAAACACTGTTTATGTAGTTACGTCACTTTCGTCCTAAACAGACGAATGGTGACTGTGGCATGTGACCTTATTTGTATGAAGTTTCGAACAAGGTTTCAACTTTCGCATAACTAACATTGCACTGGCTTGACGGAAAACACACAGAACTGCCGAGTCCCAGCTCGACGGACTGAACGTCTTATTTTTGTGTGCAGCACAACACTTCAACCAGAGAAAGGGGGGGGGGGTGAGTTTCATATTGTACTGTGTGTATTGCACTGTATTGCATTGTTGCAGACGTATGGTTTTAATTCGCCGCCTCGAAACTCGTATTCCGCAACAATTGCGACGCCAATTATTTCAATTGTTACGAAGTAGCTTGACCTCAGAGCAACGACGGCACAGAAACGAGAAAATTAAAAATATCACATTGTTTCAAAAAAGGTTAAATTCTCTAGAGTTATTGTGACAGTTCAGAGAGTTGTATTTACGCACTTTCAAGATGAATCAGTTGCACAGCGGAAAAAAGAGGACATTTCCCCATTTTGTTAAAAACCCGGCCGGACCACTTTTAGGGTCCAAAAAAGAGGACATGTCCGGGTAAAAGAGGACGTCTGGTAACCCTAAAGTTGACGATTCGTGTGCTGGCTGTTGGCAGCGGCTGAAGGCGTGTACCATGGGTGCCAGGAGGGGGGGGGGGGGCGAGCATAAACAAGCAGAAGGCAGCGTCACAGTGTTGGAAACGTTACCCATAACAATGTGTGCAGTAATATTTCGCGTCTAGGGGCAGCGTAACGTTGACAGCAATCCAAAATAAATAATAATAATAATACTTTATTCAACATCGAATGGTACATTGCACTGGACAAAAAACAGTAATGATTACAGTTATTTGTACAATAAACAATGACCCATTCTTCTGAATATGTCATTTATTTACAAACAATACATTACAATAAGATGTTAGCCGATTACTATCTACACGATTTTACAAAACATTTGTTGTTCTTCACGTAAGAATGGTTCTCTTCTAATGTGTAGAAAGGGTGTATTAATAAATATTTCTTAAGCTGAAACTTCAGTTTAACTATAGGAAGAGCCATAAGTGCACTGGTCAGTGCATTAGCTACTTTTATTCCTGCATACTGTGGCCCCTTTTCATAGAGTGCTGTTCTGTGGCTGGTGATATAAAATTTTCTTTATTTCTAGTATTGTATTTGTCGAAATCCACATAAGTGTTTGGGTGCAATCTTTTCACTAGCATGTACATGTTTACAACAGTTAACACCCCTGATTCTGCAAACAAGATGCGACATGATTCCCTATATTTTGCTCCACAGATTATTCGCACAGCCCTTTTTAGAATATTGATAGCTTTTCTAGATTAGCTTTGGTTGTTGACCCCTCAAATTTCAATACCATAGTTCAAGTGAGATGAAAAAAGAGCATGGTAAGCAGACTTTAGGACTGTAGTGTCTTTACAGAGTTTGCTAATAGTATTGACTGCAAATATATTTTTAGACAATTTAGTTGCAATCACTACTATTAGCAAATTCTGTAAAGACACTACAGTCCTAAAGTCTGCCTACCATGCTCTTTTTTTTTTACCAGATCGTTGCCAATGTACAATTTAATTTCATTATTCAAACTGCTTTTGTTAAACTCCATAAAACGTGTTTTACTGGTGCTTACATTTAGGTGGATTTCATTAAAAACTGAACAATTTTTTGTCACATTATTACACTCGGCCTCTATTTCTTGTGTGATTCCTTCTTACACACGATCGATGTATCATCAACAAATTCACAGTACAGTATTGAATATCATTTACATAAATCAAAACAGAAGGGGCCCAACACTGAGCCCTGGGGCACGCCATATGCTATGTAAGTGATCTCCGATTTGTAGGCACCACTTTCTGTTTTGAGCAGAACAAACTTTTTTCTATTATTACTTTATTAGGTCATAAGCAGTGCCTCTGATGATCCACAGCTTATCTAATAGGATGTCAACATTCACAAAATCAAAGGCTTTTTCAAGGTCTAGGTATAAACCAGCAACATGTTCCTTGCTCTCAATGCCCCTTCTTGTTTCTAATTATGATAAATAACTTACCAGCATTCATGAAATCCAGTACTATGCTCTACGCAGATGATACAACTTTTCTACACTGTAGTAATGATGTAGTCTTAAAACTTGTGCTGAAAAGACAATTGCTCAAACATCCAGTTGGTTAAGAGCTAATGGATGTTTATTAATGAACAGAAAACTCAGCAGATGGTCTTCAGTCTGAAAGGGAAGCCTCTGTCAGATGAAACACATGATGTTAAGTTTTTTGGGGTATATTTAGATGACAAGCTGTCTTGGGGTCAACACATACAATATATTAGTGGCAGAATATCAAGAGTAATTTATTTGTTAAGGCGCATCATTGATTGTGTACCCAATAGTTATGTTAGAACTTGCTATTTTTCATTTTTCCAGAGCATTTATCTTTTGTAGAAACTCTAATGGTGTGCATGAAATCTTAATCTTGCAGAAGAAAGCAATTAGGATAATTACAGGCTCCTCACATAAAGCTCAATGCAAACCTCTTCCTCTGTACTCTAAACAGAAAATCCCAACTGTAATTAACTAATGTCTGTCTAGGTGTGTTTGCGTTTCGATATGTCTGAGTGTGTGTGTATTTGTTTACCTTCCTTGTTTTCCCCTAAGGTAAGTCCTTCCACTCCTGGGATTGGAATGACTCCTTTTCCACTTCCTTAAAACCCATATCCTTCCCTTTTCCTCCCCTTTTTTCCTCTTTTTCCTGAAGAAGCTGCCAGTGGTGGCGAAAGCTTGTATGTGTGTTTGTTTGTGATTTTATTTGTTTCTCTCGACGAGCCGGTCCTTTTGGTAAGTCATCTCTTTTCTATTTATATATATATATATACCTAAATCAGAGCATAGAGAAAATGTACACGGCTAGAGCAGAAGAAACAATAAGTGTATCTACATCCCATACCATATACTGCCTAAATCTCTAAACAGTTACGAACTTGTAGGGCATAAATTACTTAATAAGCTCCCACTGAACATACAAGATCTACCAGAAGCCACATTCAAGCAAACGCTATAAGACTGGCTAATTGACCATTCTATGATATAACAGTATTTAGCAATTGTAACGTAGAAATTTAATGCTGTGTTTTATTATCAAATGTATTATATTACGTATTTGGCAGTATCTACTGCCACAACTGTATTGTATTTCGTATTTGACGTTGTCTATTGCCATAATGGCCTAACGACAGTAAAATTTTTATTATTTTAAGAATCCATTTTGATTTTCAAACATCAGGTTGTGTTTCTTAACAAAGTTTAAAATCCTATTATATATAACTTTCTCAACTAGTTTGGAAAAGACAGGAAGGATCGAGATTATTTTTGTTGCCTTTTTTAAAGATGGGTGTTACCTGGGCTATTTTTAGTCTGTCTGGAAAGGTGCCGGATTCTATTATAGTATTGACTGCTGCAGACAGAGGTACAGAGACATTTTGACTACAAGCTTTTAAAACATTAACATTTATGCCATCATGCCCTGCTGAACTGGAGGGTTTTAGGGAGCTAATGGTGTTCATTATTTCTTCACAGTTTGTGGGGGCTAGATACATACTATGGTCACTTGCATTACATTTTAAGATTATACTGCATGTTTTTATGTTTGTCATTTATGGCATCCCCTACTGAAGAAAAATATTCATTGAAAATGTTTGCAATTTCCAGTTGGTCTTTTATGAGCTTGCCATTGTAGTTAATAATAAAGTCCATATAGGATTTGTCACTGCATGTTCTAAAATTGTTTATGACTGCCCAGATGCCAGCATTGACATGGTGAGAGTTTTGAATCTTATTTGCAACATAGTTGCTCCTGGTCTGAGTAAGTAGGGCCTAAGTCCTTATAGTGTGTATGATATATTCTGAAGGCTTCTTTTATCTTGGGATTCTATCATTCAGCATTGCACTGTGGTGTAGTTTTGATTTTTCCCTAGCTTCAATGACATTACTATTTACCCAAGTGTTTTTGTTTACATTTTTTGTTTGTTACATTTTTGTGCTTACAGCTGGGCATGTGGTATAAAACAGTAACAGAAGTCAGCAGCAAAGCTATAATATGAAAAACTATTACTGTCAAACCATTTTATATGTGCTAACATGCAGTTTAGCCTGTTTATGTTGTCATTAAACATTATTCTATCAGTTATATATTGTTGCTTTTTGGTGACAGTGGGAACCTCACAGAGCTCCAATTTAAAATTTAAGCAGTACTGCATGGTGATCCGAGATGGCTAATCTTAAAACAGATGCACTGTGGGATAGGTGGGTAATGTTTGTTATTATATTATCAAGACATGTTTTACTGTTGCCAATTTCTCTAGTGCACTCCCGAATGAGTGGGGTCAGGTTGAATTCATAATACAAGTGATGTAACTTTTTGGTGCTGACATCATTTGTTAATAAATCTATATTCATGAGGGGATAGGTGCAGTTCAGTTATGAATGCAGTACCCACTCTTAATACATTTATTACTCTACTAGCTCATATACCCATGCTTTGCAACAGTTGTTAAAGAGGGACCTGTGTATATCAAAGTTTTTTAGGGTTCCAGACCTAGGTAGCAAAAACAGAATCCTTGTTGGATCTCTCTGTCAATAAACCCAGTTCTCCTAGCCAAGATGTCAAATTTAAGTAGAAGTCATTGTTGAAATTGATGAATGTTCATAAAGTTTTTTGTAACAAAAAGATAAATTAATTTATGTCCGTACTCCAGAATGATGTAAACTAATTGTTAGTTTGTGTTCATAAAGTTAAGGATGAGGTGTGTAATTCTCTGTCTGGCATAAACTTCTGAAACACTTCTATCGTTGAGATGAGAAATAGTAATAATAATAACAGCGCCATGTATTGGTTCTAGTACTAAACTATTTATCTCTCACAGTAAGTGTATGCTGAAGTATTAGAATGTTGCAGTGTTGCACTGCGGACTATGTAGTTATTCTGTATGCAGTCCTCCATATTATCGGAAAGTCGACCGATACCAAAAGTCTGGCAATTCAAGAAACAGAGCAGTCATGTCTTTTTAAATAAGACGTCATGGTGGTGTCAATGTGCGATAAAGTAAGTCTGGGTAATCGTTCAAGGAATGGCGTCAGCTGATCGTCTTTATAGAACTTTCCGTTAAATATAGTACAGTAGTATTTCCAGTGACTGTCTTGACTGTGTTAGCAGCATCGGCCACTCTTTCAGCCAATACATGTGCACACGTTCTGCAATGATTACTTCATAAAGCACATATTGAAATCGATCTTATGTATTAAAACTATATATTCAGAAGTCGAATTATAACTCTAAGTGCGATTGTCTGTGCAAAATAAGATGTCTTTCTCTATCTTAATGTAGTTCGCACCAAAAGTAAGTAATTACGAATTTTAATCACAATATTGTACTGAACAATTATGAAAGCAGGGAGGTTTCTGATGAGTATGTCGCTCAGGTCTGTATATTATCTCTAGTGGCAGGCAGAGAGCAGAAATATATCTGGAGTGAGCATTCAGATGCGCAGAACAGATTTTCTGTCCTCAACAGTAAGGCAGAAAAATCACTTGATATTGGGAAAAACTACTAATCGATGACTTCATCTTGGTCCTTTCTTTTCGGTTAAAATGGATGACTATGTAAAATGGCTCTTTTAGCGACGCTTCCTCAAATTTCTTGTTGCTTTTTTGACACATTTATTTACATATTATTTCATGTTACGTGGTGGCTCTGTGAAAAGGAGGTGGGGCTTCTTCGCAGCCAATGGGAGTAAATCAAAATGTTCAAATGTTTGTAAAAATATCGTACCGAACTGCATGGTCATCAGTCCGTAGCTTAAAAACTATTTAAACTAAGGTAAACTAACCTAAGGACAAACACACACACCCATGCCCCAGGGAGGACTCGAAACTATTGTTGGCTTGTAATTTTGTTTATCAGTTAATTTTTTATTGTAGTAGAATCTAGTAATTGTATAATGTAAGAAGAAAAGATTTTGTTTGATTTATATGTTGTCATAAACTGTATCAAAACAAACTGTAAAATTGACACGTTCCATATCCTGTGATTTAGTCACAACATGGATCACCGGAACAAGAAATAAATAAATAAATAAGAATCTTCGACGGTGAGCAACCATGCACTCTGCAATGAGGCGCCTTAGACTGCTCGGCTACTCCACAGCAGCGCGAGTAAATAAATGTGAGGAAAGAGTGGATTTGTCTCAGTATCACTTGGTAATTCCAGCTTAATGTTGAGAAGATGCACAGAAGCCAATGCTCACTCCATAGACATTTCTACTCTATGTATAATTTAGTGGTTATACCCGTCGAAAGATGCACTTCTTTTCTTTCCATGACATTGCAAAGCATATGGGATACAGGTAGGAAGATTTTGTGTGTGGGCAACGAACTATTTGCTTTAGGAGGATGATTAATTTACTGGCCAGAACAGCATAAATTATTTATTTCATTGTGAACATAAAGAATTATTCTACATGACTGATTTTTGAAAAAGCATTATACCATACACCGCTGGTGTAAGTAAAATTGTACCCCTTCTTGGAGTCTATTACACCATAGTTATGAGAATGAAAAAACGCAGCAACGCCATAATTAATTATTTGGTATACTATATAACTAATGTCGCCTCACTTTGTCCTTTCCTGTACTATGGCGTTTTCGAGGCATTCCTAAACAGAACGCACTAAAAATGTAATGAGGATACACCGAAATCAGATAGGGAACTACATAAATTCCATTTTCCTTGCAAAGAAATCTTACGTAAGTTAGAGCAACGATAGATGCGGAAGGCATGCGGGATACAACTAATAAAAAATTATTTTTTGTGTCATACCTGGGTTAAATTTTACATGCAGTGGCAGAGGTTTAGTATGTTAACGTTGGCAACAAAATATTCGCTTTAGAGGGGGATAATTATTTTACTGATCGGAGCAACATTAATTATTTACTTCATTATCAAGACCAAGACTTATTCCCCTCATTGTACATGACTGATTTTTCAAAAAGAATTCAACAGCCATTACCAACATCAATACACTTCACCGCTGCCGTAAGGAAAATCATACCCCTTGTTTCAGTGTACTACACTTTTGTTATGAGAATAAACAATGCAGTATAGCCATCTATTAGTTATTTGGTGTACTATGTCAGTAACAGCACCTCTATTGGATCTTTGCTATACTACGCTGCAGTTCAAGCATAGCATACACCAGAAACTACAAATTACGATATATTTTCTTCCCCTGATCCGATTTTGATTAAATGAAGCTCTTATATGTTGCGCCAAGGTACTCTCAGTTGACCTACGAAACTCCATGAAAGTTCGTGGCACTACTCCTCGAGATTTGCTGTACTACACATTGATCTCTATACACTCTGGATGTTGAACTGCAGCTGTATTAGCGTGCCAGCCATAGATGTTCATATTTAGTTTCTTGCCAAATTCAAACATGGCTGCTTAGAAGCATTTCAAGAAAAAGAGAAGAAAATATGTTTCGATTCCGCTTCCATATCAGCCTACAACATCGAATATTGAATTAAATTCCAAATCAAGAGGTAAGCAAGCAATTCTTTGTCACATAATAACTGATGAAAACTCATTTGCCCAATTTAAACATGGCGGACAATGCGAAATCGCGTGCAAAACATATGAATGTACAGGCACGCTGAGTTCTATGCTCAGACACCAGAGTTATACATCCAGTTTGTATAGAGATTACTGGTACTACACCATACTTATAAGCATAGTATACACAAAACTTCAAATTACGATATCGTTCCTTCCTCTGATCCGATTTTCATGAAATGACGCCTATGTTACTCTCCAAACTATTCTCAATTTACCCGTGGAAACCCATTATATTTCGTGCAGTACTTTCGAAGATTACCCTCAACAAATACACATACACGATGGCTTTTAAGCAAATGATCAAATTATATATTTATTTTCTGTGATCCGATTTTAATTATTGAAGACTTTATGTAACCGCACAATGTACTAAAGTTACGTGTGAAAACCCCATGCAAATTCGTGAAGTAGTTTTGGAGATAAGAGGCTTTTAATAATTGAAAAAACAGACACAACGGTTACTGAAAATACTTAAAATTACGATATCTTTTTTTTTCCGTAATGCGATTTTGATAAAATTATGCCTATATGTTGACCGAAACTTTTCTCGTGTTTCCTGTGAGAACCACATGAAGATTCGTCCCGTAGTTTTGAAGATTGTAGTGAACAGCGACAGGCATACATTTACAGATTTATTGTTGGTATAGATATCGGTACAGATGATGTTAACACTTCAGATACAAGAGACAGACTGCCAGAAGTCCCGGTCAGTCCCAAAGAACATCCACGAAAGATAACATAACGGGGCTATCGATCACGGGATCGACGCCACATAGCCCCCCCCCCCCCACAGTATGGAGTACGTCACTGAGGGGGGCAGGGGGTGAGAATTTCCCAAAAACCCCACACTAAGTTCTTCAGGGTCGTCAGGCACAGGCTGACACGAAAGTGACTGGGAGGTAAATCCCGGTACGTCGATAACAAAGTTGGTGAGGTGTGCCGGCTGATGAAGATGGCGACCGGTAGCAGACTGCCGGCTGACGTCGACGGGAACAGGCAGGAACACTTTGCCATTCGGACGCACAAAGGCATGAACGTTACCACTCGCACCACGTTTTGACAGGCGAAACCTTTGCACCACAAGCGGAGAAGCACTACCTCTCTGCTCATTGTCACACGCAATGCACACGAAAGCAGTTGAGCCATTGACTAACACCAAGATCTTATGGATGTCGTCAGGGTGGACAAAGGTATATAGCTCGATGGTGGGCCCTGCGGGTGAATGTGTGTGTTGGTGAGGGGGGATAGGAAACCCATAACAGTGCTGAGAGCCAGGCGAGGAGGGGGTGGCCGACGAAGCGGGTGCTGCGGGCGACGCCCTGGGCGATCAGCTGATGGCCGAGGGGGCGTGACCCGATGCTGGGTGGAGCCGTGAGGGCTCAAAGCGTGGGACGGATTACTGTCGCAGCACAAAGGGATGCCTACAGTAGACCTTAGAGAGTGATCAGCTCGACTTTGGGGCCTGCAAAGGAAAAAACCTCTAAATGATTGACCGCTCGAATTGGAGCTGAGGGACGAAAGGACTCGGCGCCCGAATATTTGACACGAGCAGGTGACTGGCTACTCAAAGCCGGAGTGTCCAGAGAAGCAGAACTCGAATGGTGGGTACGCTGAGAATAGTCTGTGTCCGATTGTGTGGCACGATATGGGGACTGGCCACTCGACGGAGTAGAGGCATAAGAGGAAACTGTGTCAGAGGAAGTCTCTGAAGGCTCGATGATGGCTGGCTTGACACGATTGAGAGAAACGGTAATGACAGAGTCATTCATCTGAATGTCCATGGTGTTTTTGGAGCAGCTAACGACGATGTAAGGGCTGGTATAAGGAGGCATGAGAGGGGTCTTAATGGTGTCATCGTGGACAAAAACATGCTCACATTTGTGTAGCTCACGGGGCATGTACACGCGTGGATGAGTGTGCACTGCTGGAGGGGGTGGTCGAATGTTTTTGCAATGTGTGCACACCTGATCTACCAGAGAAGGGAGCTCAGGTCGGTGGGGAGGGAGGAAAACTAGCTTGCCAAGGAGCACAAGAGGTTGCCCATGAACAAACTCTGCCACTGAGCCCTTAAGATCTTCTTTATAAGCTGAGTGTGGGCCGAAAAGCGGCCGAGGTAATGCCTCAGTCCACAAGGGGCCATGACATCAAAGAGTGGTTTTTAAGGTGTGATGCCTGCGCTCGACTAGCCCATTACTATTTTTGTGATACTGCAAAGGGTGCATAATTCAGAAAACGTGGCCGATTCAAATTGCCGATCTGGTCGGTTGTGAGGAACACAGGGGAGCCAAAGCGGGAGACCCAAGTGTCCATAAAGGTGCGTGAAACGGTGTCTGAAGTAATGTTCAGTATGGGGAAAATATCTGCCCAGCGAGTAGTCCTGTCGATAGCTGTGAGCAGATAGCGGAACGCTTCAAACTGTTGGAGGGGACCAACCAAATCGACATGGATATGTTAGAATCGGCCCGACGGTTGCGAAAATCTACCCAGAGGTGGGGAAGTATGGCGAGAGACTTTGTTCTGCTGGCAAGTAACACACGCGTGGGCCCATGACTGTCAATCACGGCGCATGTCTCTCCAAAAAGACGTTCAGACACAAGGCGTGTCGATGCCTTAACACCTGGGTGAGCCAAACCATGAAATTTCTCAAGCACAAGACGTTGTAACCCTTTAGGGATGAAGGCGCGAAGTGTGCCTGTAGAACTGTCACACCAGATTTCACCAGAAACTCCTGGAAAGGTTGTCTTCACGAGTCGAAGAGAAGGAGATTGATGTGGTAACAGCTGTAAAGTGTCTGAGTCGGCCGATTGTAGCCTGGCCAAGTCCAACAAGTCTATCAGGCTAGATAGTGCACCGACACAGGATAGGAAATCGGCCACAACATTATCTGCCCCTTTTATGTACTGAATGTCGTTCGTAAACTGCAGTATGTAATCAATGTGACGAAAACGACAAGGCGAGGGTCAGACGGAGGGTTTTTAATAGCCTACACCAAGGGTTTATGGTCCGTCAGAACGTAGAAGTCCCTACCCTCCAAATCAGTTCTGAAATGCTTGATGGCCTCATAGACGGCAAGCAACTCCCTATCGAAGGCCGAGTATTTTTTCTGGGCCGAGTTGAGTTTCTTAGAAAAGAAATGAAGCGGAATGGTGACGTCATTATAGGTCTAACTGAGCACGCCACCGACAGTATTGTCACTTGCATCAGTCGTAATAAACAGTGTGGCAACAGAACCCGGGTGAGCTATGGTAACAGCCCAGGCGAGTAGCTGTTTCAATTCGTTGAAGGCCTTCTCCATAATAGGCGTCCAAGGAATAGCACGATTTCCTGATGTATTAGGGCTGGCAAGAGCGTCAGTGAGCAAGCCCTGAACGTCCGAAGCAGAAGGCAGATGCTTGCAGTAATAATTAATGGTCCCCAAAAAGCGACGTAGCTCTTTAAATGTCTTAGGCCTAGGCATATCAAGGACTGTCTTAATTTTGTCTGTAGGTGGAATGAGGCCATTTGCTGACACCACATAACTGAGGAACACAACCAACGGCTGATGAAGTTGAGTCTTTTTGTTATTAAGTTAGATGCTGGCAGACTGTAAGGTGTCAGTCACCAATCTAACACGCTCTACACTCGATTCCTTAGTGGGAGCAAACACAAGGATGTCGTCCATGTAGACGAAGCAAAAATCGTACTTCAACAGAGTATTATTTATCCATCTTTGTCACGTCTGGGGTGCATTTTTCAACCTGAAAGGCATAAACTTACACTGAAAGAGCCCAAAAGGCGTAGTGATGGCGGTTTTCTCCATGTCTTCAGGGGCCACCGAGAGCTGGTAAAATGCTGTTTGCAGTCTAACACCGAAAAATATTTTGCACCTGCTAACACTTGATTGAAGTCAGCAATGTGTGGTACAGGGTATTTGTCAATTATTATACAAGCATTAAGTTTCGTATAGTCCCCAACCATACGGTACGTACCATCTTTCTTAAGAACGAAATGAATAGGGCTCGCCCAACAGATGGAAGAAGGCTCGATAATTCCCTTATTTTGGAGATCGGCAAATTGTTCTTTTTGCGATCTGCATAAAATCTGGTTTCAACCTACGAGAGCGGAACGAAATCGGCGGGCCATCTGTTAAGTGGAGTTATGTTCGGTCTGTAACTATCGCAATGCGACGCGGAGTACAGCAGTCTAATGTCTATGCTGTGACGTGTCGCAGGCGGTGGCTGCCTAGCAAAACATGGGCGCTTCGGTCGCGCGGGTACTGGCATGCCAACTGGCGGTCGCCAAAGTGTCAACATGCAGGCAGGGCAGAGTCAGGTTGGTACACTTGCATTTAGTTCTAGGCATGAGCACAGGTGCCGCTGGCGAGAAATAACAACTGATGTGAAAGTGTCAAAAACACCAACAGGCTTAGGCAATAGCTCCAAAGGCGAACACGAAATATGAGCACTCGGATGTTTACGGTCACTGTTCAGAGGAGTGCGAGAGCAAGAAGCACAGTTCAAAACATGAGTAATGTCTGGTGCAGGGGCCGGTTTGCTGGAAACACACTTACTAAATTTGTGAGTGTGGGCGGGGATGCCATCTCGAACAGTAGGAAGGCGTTGATGAGCTTCAGCGAACTCGGCATATACCTTCTTCATGTTGAGCAGATTCTCCAAACGTTAAATACGTTGAAGCGAGAAGAGCACTTTTCCAATTGTCACACTCTGCATAAAGCTCCGATTGTTTGGTAACTAAACGAACGCGAGTAGTATGCTGAGTAACACTGGCCGTAGCACACGAAATGTACAATTGTTTCTTACGGTAGTACATGGCGTTGTACACAATGTTAATAGATAATTGAAAATGCCTGATGAAGTCAATGCTAAGTATATGTTTGTCGACTGGTGCAACGAGAAATGTCCACTTTAAGGCACAGTCAGAGGAAAATTGCAAGGTATAATTATAATAGCCCAAACACTTCAGGTCCGTCGAATTAATGGCTTTTTCAATTGTTTCATGTTGATGAATCTTCCCAAAGACAAGCGAAGGCGGTAACAAAGATACGTCAGCACCAGTGTCAACTAGAAAATGAGTGCACGAAGGAAGGTCCTGTAGGTAAATACAGCCTGAATGTTCACTGCCCGATGACACAGAATGTAAAGTCACAATGTCCTGGTGCCTATTTTTATTGCAGGGGGCGGCGCCGGAGCCTACCTGCGAGATGCGTTTGGGTGCTAGCAAGGAGGTCTACAGCATCTTGCTTCAGCCCCAAATCGATAGTGAAAGTAGCACCGCCAATGACACAAGGGTAAACCAGTAGCAGTTTGCTCGGAGAGAGGAGGTGGATCGCTGCTTGACGGACTAGCAAAGGAGCCCATTGGCGAAGGCAGTGGGCGAGGAGCAGGCAAGGCAGCAAAGCTGACATTATTCTTCTTACCTGGATCAGATGTGGTAGTACGTTGCTTGCGGCCATAGCCGCGGCCACGCCCAGCAGGTGTTTCCTTCTTGGAGGAGCCGGGTCGAACGTTAGGAGACCTCTGATGCCACCATATGACTGGTAAGCAGCGTAAACTTTGTCTGCAGATTCCGGTGTTTGGTCGAGCGGTGCAAAAGGGGCCGGCAACGAGGTCAAACCGACGTGGCTCGGTAATTTGTCCATCCAGATGGGCAGCAGTGCATCATCGGGGAACAAGGATGGAGGAACGATTGATCGTAAACGTCTCCACAGCTGTGAAGGCGTCTTCTTGCCCATCAATCCTCCATGTAGGATCTTCCTGACAGTGCCGGTGTTTGTGCGACCCAAGCGGTGTAGAATAGTAGTCTTAGTGTGATCCTATTAGTGTGGGCGAGAAGATTGGCCAACAAGGTTGCAGATCAGATCATCGAATTCGAACAGATGTGACATAACACATAGGAACTTGGTCGCATCATCGAACCCACAATGCTCAAAACTGTCTTCAGCCACTTAAAACCACATAACAGCTTGTTGAAGTTTAAATGGTGGCAGCTTGGGCAGGTGGGCAAGCATGTGTAAGTTACTTGCTGCATCTACCGGGTTGATATCTTGTGGATGCAGCTGAAAATTCACTCGGTGAGAAGGAAGAGAGGAGTACGCCAACAGAGCAACAGGTTGTGGCTTAGTGAGAGTATGTGAAGTGCATGGCATCGCGGGGCATGGAACCTGTTGTTGTGGCGGGAGCACATGTTGGACACCCGGTATTCGGCAACAGGCTGAGGTGAGCCATAGGAAACGTCCAAAACAACACAGTCCTGAGGCACCGAATATGGGCGTGAGCATAGTTCGTGGAATTATTGAAGGCATTATGCAAAGGAGCACTCGACAATACATATAAGCCATGTGCATAGCCATCACTGGGCACAGATGGGTACATCCGCAGTGTATTTGAAATTAAACCGCCGACTAGGGCACGTAAAAACTGATTATAAAGGTTAATGTTCACATGCTCTTGATTAACAGAATGCAGGGCTCGATTCGATGCACTTCTGGCAGGCACTGAATTTGACAATTTGGACAATTCAGGGCTCGCAAATCCCGAATCAGTGTGCAGGCCTTCCTGTGGCGGTAGGGCTGAAGCAGAGCCAAATTGAGGCTGAATCGAGTACATCTGACGATTCTCAGCCGAGCTAAAGTTGTGCTGGTCCATTGCAGGAACTTTGGGTGGCGGTTGGAGCGATGAAACAGCTGATGGCAGCAGATAGCGTAGATCCATGGCTGAGGTGTGGCCGGCCTCGTGGCAACTAAACTATCGAAATGAACTTGTTCACGACGAAATTGAAACGAAATCGGGGTCACCAATGAGGGGATAGGTGCAGTTCAGTTATGAATGCGGTATCCACTCTTAATGCATTTATTACTGTATATCGGTACAGATGAAGTTAACACTTCAGATACAAGAGACCGACTGCCGGAAGATACAGTCAGTCCCAAAGAACATCCACCAAAGATAAAATAATGCAGCTATTGATCATGGGATCAATGCCACATTTATATCCCCTGTAACTATAATAACTACATGACCATTTGACCCCGAAAACGTTGCGTCTATATAAACAAGCAAGTCAGTCAGAGTTTCGAGGAAGGTATCTGTTTTAGCTGCAGGTGGCCTGTAAACACCAATAAATGCTATGTTGTCTCTACCCCATTTTAGATTTATTGCAGCAAATTCTGAGACTTCTTCCAAGCAGAAAGCACTCACATCAATAACATTAAAATTACTTTCATTTACAGTGAAATTTGCTACACCTCCCACAGACGTGTCTTTCCTACTGAAGGCTGTGCAAAGTTTCATACATTGTGGTTGACTAATGCTAATCAGAGCTTCATTGTACCAATGTTCAGTTACAACTAATATACCATGTTTAGCAATATATGAAATTACATCTAGATTATTATGCTTGTTTTTAAGGCTACCAATATTCTGGTGTATGATTTTTAGGCTGAGTTTTACCTGCTGGACCATAGAGGGTGATTTAGGCCCAGTAATGTGGCCAGCAGGCCTTACACGTTTCCCTGGCCTGCCAGCAGTGGCTGTTGGTGTGGCAGATTTTGTTGAGGTGGACTGTGCCACCCCATGGCAATACACTTCCTCTTATCACTTTGTGGAAAGAGCTGCCTGATATCCTCAATAATTAATTTACTGACAATCTTTTTACCTCTTTTGATCATGTGCAGACCATGAGATGTGTGTAGGTCCCCTCCTAGATTGCTGACATTTACTAGAGACACATTCTGGAATTTACTACATAAAGTTTTAATCCTGTCATTTGTTTTATGAAGTTCCCAGTTCACAACAGACCGTTCCATAAGATTGTGGTGTACTGGATACGGTATGATAAATAAATACCCAGTACACGCCACATTAACTGAATAATACGCATTTATTACAGAGCACTTGATACATTCGATGTACACAGTAGTCGAGTCCAAACAATACTCATAGGCCCGCGTGGGCTACCTAAAACTTAGCTCAAAGATATTTCACTCCAGGTAGAGTCGATCTCGCGTCGCCAGAGAGCCCCTCCCTCCCCTGCAGTGCGGAGCACATCTGAGACTGGATCATGAGTGCCGGGCCGAAGGCCGATCAAGCGGGAGAGGGGAAACATAGTCTCTATGCCAAGCAGGCGCAATGACTCTGCGGCCGTCACGAGTGTAAGTGGTAGGTGAGTATGTGGCAGGTGGAATAGGAAAGAAGAGGATGAAAAGGGTGCCAGTAGCATCAATGAAACACTCGACGTTAGATGGATCAGAGGTCGACGGAAGGCTTTCGGAAAAGAGGAGGGAAAGGTTTTGCTCATGAGGTTTGTTGGAAGAGTCAGGAGAGATGTACATAACGAAGATTTGATTATCATTCAAAACGACAGAGATGTTGGTAGGGGGTAGGCAGTAACGTCCACTGAGAAGAAGTGAGGGGAAAGGTGTGCTGGAGAGAAATGAGTAAAGGGGGAGGAAGGTGACACGGCCCCCAGACTCGGCAGGGGGTCGCCCTCCTGCAGAGGCGTGTCGTCCCGTGGCGTGCAAGGGGTAGAACCAGAGTCGAAGGTAACATCAGGCTTGGTGCAGTGTCAACTGTGGCATCTGGGAGCTGAGAGGAGACGGTCTAATCAGGCTTCAGGCAGCTCTTAGACACTGTCGTCGTCTTTCTGTCAACGATGATGTCGAAGTGTGACGAACCTCAGGGTACGACCATGAAGGGACCACGATACGGCAGTTGTAGTGGAGGGCAAACCGAATCCTGCCGTAGCATCACTGCAGCACACATTTCTAAATCCCTATGCACGAAGACACCTGGGCAGGCATGAAGGAAGATTTGAGAGGTGCAGAGTGCCTTCACTGTAGTCCTGATTTGCTCAATTAATTCTAGGTATGAGCTAATGGTGGGGGCCATGTCCTCAGAGACGAATTCTGCTGGTAACTTAAGGCATTCACCGTACAAGAGCTCAGCGGTGGAGCATCCTAAGTCCTCTTTGAAGGAAGTTCAGAGACCTAGGAGCACCCAAGGAAGGGCGGTAGTCCACGATTCTGAATGGCACATGAGTGCAGCTTTCTGGGTACGATACCACCACTTTACCAACCCGTTGGATTGTGGGTGGTAGGCGGTGGTATGTATCCGTGATGTGCCACATCGATCGCACAACTTATCAAAAAGCACCACTTCGAACTGCCGACCCTGATCGGTAGTAATCGTGGTAGGGCAGCCGAAGCGGACAATCCAAGACGATACAAATGTGGAAGAAACCATAGCGGCAGAAATATCCGACAAGGGTGTGGCCTCCACCCAGCGTGCTGCCTGGTCAATGCATGTGAGCAAGTATCGGAAGCCTTCAACACTGGGAAGAGGGCCCACCAGGTCCAGGAATGAAACGGTCAGAGTGAATGCTGAAGGAGCCAAGGGGCGGGCGGCAATGTTGGCCAAACTTGGCACATTGGCACGGGATGCAAGAGGGGCACCACTCGCGACAGTCTTTTTTCACGGACGGCCAAACAAAGCGTTCCGTGAATAAGCGAGTGGTGGCTCATGCACCCGGATGGGCGAGACCATGAAGCACATCGAAGATCACGCGGCGGAAATTTGTGGGGACTAGTGGGCGTGGCACGCCCGAAGATGTGTCACACCGCAATGCAGTAGACGCACCTGCTATATTTTTGCGCTCCAAATCCAATGAATAGTCGCTGGATTTGAGTAAGGTCGAAATTGAATCATCACTCGACTGAGCCTTGGCGAGGCCGCGGAAGTCGATGACAGAAGAGATACCAGCAAGCCGCGAGAAATAATCAGTGACAAAATTGTCAGAGCCGCGGACGTACTGTACGTCGCTCGTGTACTGAGAGATCAGGTCAAAATGCCTGTAGCAATGTGGAGGTGGGTCAGATGGAGGATTTTTGAGGGCATGTGCCAGAGGTTTATGGTCTGAGTATATAGTTAGTGGACGACCCTCAATATCTTCTCGGAAATACCTGACAGCATCATATAAAGCAAGAAGTTCACGGTCGAAAGCAGACCACTTGGATTGGCTGGGTGCCAACTTTTTAGAAAAAAACTTCAATGGCTGCGACTCCTCCCCACAATGCTGTTGTATCACCGCGCCAATCGACACCTCACTGGCGTCAGTGGTAATGGAAAGGATGGCATCGGGAGAGGGATGAGCCAAGGTGATTGCTTTTGCTAACGCCGTTTTCAAAGTGTCAAATGCAGTTTGCATCTCCTCCGATCAAAGGACGGGACGATCCCCTATAGTGTTAGGGTCGCACAAGAAATCTGTGAGGAGTGTCTGTAGTTCAGCAGCCTTTGGGATATGATGACGAAAAAAATTTATCATCCTCAAGAAGCTTCGTATGTCATGATAAGTCACAGGCGGGGGAAGTTTCTGCACAGTGTCAACCTTTGCATCAGTGTGGCGAATGCCATCTGCCGACACAACATGTCCCATGAAAGTAATAGAGGACTGTCTGAAAACACATTTGTCTTTGTTGGTCACAACACCGTGCGCGAATTGAGGACACTGAACAGTTTGGACGGGTGTTTTTCATGCTCCTCTGGAGATTTCGAGAAAATCAAAATATCGTCCAGGTATGCGTAACACTGTGGCAGAGGGCGAAGAAGGGAGTCTAGGAACCTCTGCCATGTCTGTGCGGCGTTTTTTTAAGCCATAAGGCATATATACATATTCAAATAAGACATAGGGAATAATGATGGCCGTTTTTGGAATGTCCGGTTCGTGCATTGAAATTTGGTGATAAGCCTTCTTGTAGTTGATGAAACTGAAAGTGGTCGCGCCTCCAAGTTGGCTAGCAAAGTCTTGGATATTCGGCACAGGATAGCTATCAGTGATTGTCCTATCGTTCAACTTCCTGTAATCCCCACATAAACGATAGGTACCGTCCTTTTTCGACATAAGGTGAGGAAGGTCGCACAGTGCCGGCCTCGAGCAGTTCGCCAATAATGTTTTTTGCGAATTTGAGTTTATGCGGATTGAGGCGGCGTGGTCTGGTACGCACTGGAGGTCCCTCTGTTGTGTTGAGCCTGTGGCAAGCATCAGTACTAATAGCATGAACGCCATGCGGGCGCGTGGAACTATGTGAAACTGTCGTGTTATTGTTATGCACATCAGAGTTCGGGACGTGCGACTGGGAGGGACCGCGCGACACTTGTTGCGTGGATCGTAAACTTCATAAGGAAGTGATTACTTCTCTCGCACGAGCCAGCTGGCGTGACGTAATGTCAATCTGTTCTTTAAGCCTACTCTAAGTTTCTTTCAGTTCAACAATTTCAAGTCTCTGTACAGTTAAGTCACACTTTACACTAGTAAGTTTTGCAGCTAACAGCGCACACTCTGTTTGCAAAAGAGAAATGTCAATATTACTGTGCGGCGACGGCCATGTACTGGAGGAGGCAGATAGAGGGATGCACGTGTTAGTGGTTTGATGTAACAAGATTCCTGCCGGAATGTCCATGGAAAATTTATTGTTCCTTAAAAAGTCTATGCCAAGCACTGGACAGGACACTTGCGTGACCAGAAAGTCCCACTTAATAGTCAAGTCTTTAGATAAATGAACTGACATGTGAACCATTCCAAACACTTTGATAGTGGAGTCGTTTGCTGTGCGAAGCAGTGTGGGAGAAGGCGCAAGAGTGTCCAGTGCAAGAGACGGGGGTAAAACACTCGTATCTGCCCCACTGTCAATCAGAAAGTCAATGTTCGAAACACAGTCAGTCACAAACAAACAGCTATTGCAGCTTACCGTACCAGAGGTGCGAGTTGTGGAGTGGAGACGTCTTCGTTTCGAGCGGGGCACCGCGCGTGCTACTACACCCCGCCGCCTGTGTTTCCCGCTGCGCATGGCAATGTTTAGCGTCATCTCCGAAGTTGCTATGATACCATCATAGCGGCCGGTTGTTGTTGAGCGTGGTCGGTATGCTGCAGGTAGTTCCATCAGCGTCCGAGAGAGCGCGTTGGTGGGCTAGCATTTCCATCATGGCAACTGGTGAGTCTGGAGAGTGTTGTGAGGGACGGCTACCAGGTGATGACACCGTATGGTTGCGTGACGAAAACACACGGGCGCAATTGTCACCTACGCGTGTGGTAGGAGGGGAAATATTTGGAACAACACTCGCGCCACTGTTAACACTGGGAGCGCGACAGATAATGATCTTAAATGCACGATCTGCTGTTGACAGTTTTTCATCAAGAGTGACATAAGTGGCAGCAACTGCAGTTGCAAGGGTTCAGACAATTTCACTAGCCAGATTTACCACAAAGTAATGTCCGGGAGAAAATCAGTTGATACAAGGGCGCGCAGCCTACACCACAGTTCAGATGGTGTAGCCGGCCGCGGTGGCCGAGGGGCCTAAGGCGCTCCAGTCACGGTCTGCACGGCCACTGCGGTCGGGGGTTCGAATCCCCCCTCGGGCATGGATATTTGTGCCGTCCTAGTTCGTAAGTAGTTCATAAGTAGTTTGTAAGTTTATGGACTGATGACCCCGTAGTTAAGTCCCACAGACTATACAAACAAACAAACAAACAGATGGTGTAAGGTCTCCTAAGTGCACTTCGTGAATTATGTGATGCAACACTTCATTAGGCGAGCGAGAAAGTCTCTCACAGATGATACGTTTCGTATTAGTGTACTTAGGTGGCGGAGGTGGGTTAAGCATCAAATCGCTAATCAAGCCAAGATGGTCGTGTAGATGACCGACAAGGGACACGAACTTAGATTCTTCTGAAAGAATGCCCGAAACCCTGAAAATAGATTATATTAATGTGAACCAAGTGTTTGGGTGTTGCTTTGCAAAAGGCGGCAGCTTTGGCAATTTAGTGGGCTGTTGTTCGAAATTAACTGGACGAACAAGCGAAGGAGGCGCATTGTCTGTCGGGAGTGTTGGCCTGGAAACTGCTACGTTCGTGATGGCATAGTTCTGTGAAACATTTTGTCCAAAACTAACCGGTAGTCCGGCGGTACTATTCAACACATTTCTAACACATGGTAGATGGTCAGAAGGCACAGTTACTGAAGGTATAGCACACTGCACTTGTGGAAAATCGAGCGATAAGTTCGAGATCCAAGGCGGTACCGAAACTCGATGTTGAGTGCACGAAGAGTCAAAATTCGAATGTTCAGTTGGAGCACACCACTGTTCGTGAGGCCCTGTAGACATGAGAATTGGTTCTACTTTAACTAAGTTGGCGGTTTGAACCATAGAAAGTTCGGGAGCCAGCATGTCGGCGTGGCTGCGCGGATTGTTGACCTGTACAACATGGCTCAGTTTTTTAGGCTGCATAATGTCTAGTCCCACCTGTGAATTGATGCACTGTCCTTTCTCAGCGGTTGAAAGCGGAGAAGCAGATAATCATTGTCATTGCGGTCGTAGCACTGAAGAACACGGAGATTGATTCCACATGGCGTAATTGTTCACTGCACTTGCATAATAACAGTTTCGAAAAAAAAAGGCACGAAAAGCGTGATTGTGCGTGAATTGAAACGTGGGGTCACCACTTTGGTGTACTGGATACGGTATGATAAATAAATACCTGGTACACGCCACATTAACTGAATAATACGTATTTATTACAGAGCACTTGATACATTCGATGTACACAATAGTCGAGTCCAAACAATACTCAAAAGCCCACGTGGGCTACCTAAAACTTAGCTCAAAGATCTCGACGTCGCTACAAGATCATGCCTCTTTTTTGTGCCATTTAACTTGCCCTGTGTCATTTTCATATGTCTGATTGCGTCATTTGCTTGATTTCTTGCCACATCATTTGTACAACCCATGATAACGACACAGTCATTGGATGAGAATGACTCACAATCTTTCACGTACGGCTTCACCACAGCAGAAAGCGGGGCTCCAGACTGGATGTGACCCACAGCTGCAAAGTTGTCTTGCATATTTGCGATGTTTAGCGCTACCTATTTCACGTCCACGGCTGTCTACATATAGTAGAATCTGGCGCTTCTTGGGTTTCTGATTCTCATCGTTTCTTCTGTTGTTCTCTAGGGATGAATTCATGCATATATTTTCAGAGATTCCATTGACTAGTACGGTTTGTTTACGTTCACTTACAAGATTTGCACACGACTTTGGGGCTTGGTGTTTTCTAAACTAGTCGCTGGCAGGATTTTTTGCTGCTTGAAGGATTACATTTAGTTTGCACAAAGTGAAAGTCTTCTTGCTCCACTATTTCATCGAGAATGTGAAACGTGTTTTGAGTAATGACGGCAGGAAAGTCATTCAACAAATTCGCTCACCTTTTTATTCAGGAGAGTAACTTCGGCCTTTAGACGCTGAATTTTACTTACCAGATCGTTAAGCAGTCCAGATAATTTGCATCCACAGTCACAAATTTTTGGTTCTTGTTTATTACGTGAGTTCTTAAAGCAGCACTGACTACAGTTCCAGCATGTTACAAATTCGTTATTTTCTTTTACAGACGAGGCAATTTTTGCACATCGAAAATGATACGAATTATTAATTCCTTGCATGTGATTCCGGTTTTTAGTACTTTTTCACATTTTTTACACTTTTCCTGGTCTAAATATGAATTTTTACGTAAGCAGCGACCTGTTGCACTACTATTTGATGCCATCTTGTCTTCATGTCAAGTAGCGCAGATGTTTTCTGCTGCTGGCATCGCCAGGTAAAGTCGTCTTCACGTGTGTTTTAAATTAATGTACTTCCATCTAATTACCAATGCCCTACTAGTTTTGGTGCATTATAGCTTCATTCTCAAGTTCCCATTATTAAAAAAAATATTACAATGGTTCAACCACATTAAACAGTGAAAAGTTTAATAATTTATCAAACCATGTGTGTCACAAGGGAATGGCTGTGTGATCTGGGTCGCAACATCGCAGAGTACGGCCACTCCCACCAGAGTTTCGAGTCATCACTCAGGCATGGGTGCGTGTGTTGTCCTTAGAATAAGTTAAAGTAGATTGTAAGACTAGGGACCCATGACCTTAACAGTTTGGTCCCTTCGTATTCAAACATTTGAACTTTTTTTGAAACAATATCTGCTAAACTTTTGTACAGTCATCATTAACTCATTTGTCTCATTTAATATACAGAAAACATTTTACTATCATATTGTACAATTATTTGTATTTTCAATTGGTCAGTCTTATAGTCCAATTATTCCCAATTTAGAGAAACCTATGCCAATTTTGCATGGCTTCCTCTGTATAGGGATTCGCATATACCCACCTGGCGAAGCTCACAACCAGTTACATATTGAATTAAATTCAGAGCCTGAATGCCCAGTGTTTAGCTGTTGGCAAGTGTTTCAACCTTTATGATGATGAAGGATGAAAGAAGTGTGCCCAAAACTGAACACAGGGCATTCACGATCTAAATTCTTTGTAGCTGTTTTTTATTTTATTTTGTGGTAAATTTAGAAAATTTACACTGTTTAATGTGATTGAATCATTGTATAATTTTCGTGATCATAGGCATTTGAAAATGACGCCATAGTGTGCAGAAACTAATTGTGCATTGCTGGTTAGATGGAAGTGTTGCAACTCATAATAAATTAATTTAACAGCAACATTTCTTGAGTAACATAAACGTATATTTCCATCACAGAATACAGAAACAAAAATTAAACGAAAACAGAATAAACAAATATAGAAAATGAATGAGCAATAGCAAAGATATTAAGTGAATGTAATCTCTGTTCGACTCGCGCACGTCGATATCTCGATGTATGCCACTGCACAAACTTGATTCCACCACTACATCACTCCCCCCTTAAGAGCTAACGATATTTACGATTAAACTTGACGTGCCATCCTGATCTAGTGACCACTGGATTTGTTGTTGTAGAGCTGTCAGTTGAAGTACTCGGTGTGGTGGTTTGCTAGTGGCAGGTGGTGGGGAAGCAGTTGGTTCTGTCATGTCTTCTGACGTTGTGGTTGGTGGATCATTTACATCAGTGTTGAAGGCAGGTTTGAGGCAGTCGATGGAAACTGTTGTTGGTGTCCCCTTAACATCAACTTTAAAAGTTTTCTCCCCTCTGCTCAGTACTGTATATGGGCCGTCATATGGCGGTTGTAGAGGCTTACGCACCGCATCATGTCGAATGAACACTTGTTTGCAGTTCGACAAATCTGCAAAGATGAATGGGCAGCGAGTACCTTGTTCTCTTGCTGTAACAGGCCGAAGTTGTCGTATGTGTCAGCGTAGTTTCCTGACTAAGTCTGACGCATCGACAATAGTGTCTGGCATGTTACAGAGGAACTAGCCAGGTAGTCGAATAGGTTGCCCATAGACCATGTCAACTGCAGTTGTTTTCAGATCGTCTTTGATGGCTGTGCGTAGGCCCAGTAATACTATCGGTAGCATCTCAGTCCAGCGCTGTGACTCGTGACACCGAAGAGATGATTTGAGTTGATGGTGGAAGTGTTCCACTAAACCATTCTCTGCCTGATGATAATCAGTAGTCCAGATGCGCTTCATGCCTAACAGGACAGCAAGTGCTTGGAACAGGTAGGATTCAAACTGCCTGCCCTGGTCGGTGGTAATTCGCAATGGTACGCCAAAACGGGCAATCCATCCCTGGAAGAACGTAGTTGCGATGGTCTTGGCGGTGATGTCGGACATTGGGAATAACTCTGGCCAGTGAGTGAATCTGTCTATGGCAGTGAGACAATAAGTGTACCCGTTCGATGGTGGCAATGGTCCTATGATGTCAATATGGACATGTTCGAAACGTTGGTTAGGTGGAATGAACGTACCAAGCGGTGCATTAACATGGCGAGTGATTTTGTTACGTTGAGAAGCCATGTATTGGTGGACAAAGGCCTTACAATCCTTGTCAATGTTAGGCCACACAAAAGACCTTTTCACCAGTAGTGTTGTAGCACGAACACCAGGATGTGACAGATTGTGCAGCGACGTGATTGCTTGCTGTCGAAAGCTGCTAGTCACAAAGGGTCGTGGCATTGATGTAGAGACGTCAAAGTATAGTAGCACACTCGTTGATGGCACTTGAATGCGTCGGAGCTGAAGACTAGATGGCTGTGACAACAGTTTTTGCAGTTCGTTGTCAGACTGTTGTGCATTGGCCAGTGTCTCATAATCGATTGAATTAGAAATCATCTCAATGCGAGAGAGAGCATCTGGTGGGACATTAAGCTCTCTCTCAACATGGACAATGTTGGTAGTAAATTGACCTATGAAGTCCAACTGACGAAGCTGTCGTGGCGACGCTTTGTCTGGGCGTTGACGAAAAGCATATGTTAGCGATTTATGGTCAGTGACAAAGAGTGAAGTGTCTTCCTTCGAGCATGTGTCAAAATTTCTTGATTGATGCATACGCCGCATACAATTCGCGGTCGTAAGTTGACCAGTTCTGCTGTGAAGGAGATAACTTCTTGCTATAGAATGCCAGAGGTTGCCACTGGTGGTCCACTTGCTGTTGCAGTGCAGCACCTATTGCTGTTGCTGATGCATCAACCATTAAGACAAGTGGTGCATGAGGAACCGGGTGAGTCAGCAGAGCGGCCTCAGCGATGGCAGTCTTTACATTGTTGAAAGCAGTGTCAGTTTCACTGGCCCACAACAGTCTATCACTTGGTTTGTGTGAACCACATAGAAGATTGTTCAAAGGTGCAGTTAACAATGCAAAGTTCCAAACACAGCGACGGTAGTAGTTCGTGACACCCATAAATCACCGCAGTTCACGAACTGTCACTGGCCGTGGATAGTTAACTATTGCATCTACCTTGTCTTGTGGTGGTCGAATTACATGTGCATTGATTGTGTAGCCCAGGAAGCGAACTTCTGAAGCTCCAAGAACACATTTAGAAGGGTTAATAAGAAGTCCATGTGAGCAAAGGCGTATGAATATCTGGCGTACATGTTCCAAATGTTCAGCTTCAGAACTGGACATAAATAATACGTCGTCAATGTACATGTAGCAGAAGTCGAGATCTCTTGTCACTTCATCCATGAAACGCTGGAAAGTTTGCGCTGCATTGCATAACCCGAATGGCATTCGTGTGAACTCGAAGAGGCCAAAGGGAGTGGTGACAGCAGTTTTAGCAACATCTTCTGGCGCCACTGGTATCTGATAATAAGCATGCACCAGGTCTAAGGTGAAAAATAATTGCTTGCCATAAACATTACATGTAAAGTCTTCAATGGGTGGCACAGGGGATCTGTCTGGGATTGTTCTCGCATTTAGTTGTCGACAATCGCCGCAAGGACACCATCCGTTGTTCTTCTTGGGTATCACATGTAGTGGTGAGGCCCAGCTGCTGCTTGATGGACGGCAGATACCCTGTGTAAGCATGAAAGAGAATTCTTGCTTAGCCACTTTTATTTTTCAGGTGTTAATCGGCGTGGTTGAGCATGGATTGGTGGTCCGGGTTTTGTGAGGATGTAATGAACTGTCGAATGTTGTACTGGTGCTAATGTCGGCAACTGTCTGGTGATCTCGGGGAACTGCTTAAGAAGTTCAATGTAGGGCGAGCCTCCAGCGATCATCCGAACTCCTGTACTATCTACACAACGAACACTTCCTTGACTGGCCAGCTTGGTGATGGTGTCGAGTAGTCGACGATGTCTGAGGTCAGGTAGCAGTCCATAAAATGACAAAAAATCTGCTCCTATTATAGGATGTGTCACATTCGCTACAACAAATTGCCACTCGAATTTCCGACGGAATCCCAGGTTTAGCAAACGTGTCACACGACCATAAGTCTTTATGATAGATCCATTAGCAGCAAAGAGGTGACAACCATCAAAGTTACGCCGAGGTAGACGAGTGGATGGATAAACAGACACATCTGCACCAGTGTCCACCAAAAACTGGAATTTAGAGTAGAGATCTGTGACAAATAATCTACAGCTGCCGTCTGGAAAGCCATTTGCCGTCATTACTGACCTCCCATCTCGTTTTCCATCTCACATGGCGGCGTACAGTTCTTTGCTTGAGATCCAAACCTTCTATGATACCAGCAGATTTTTTTTTATGAAGGTGATAGGTTGCGTTTTCGTGGTGAGCGATGTCGATGAGGTCGACGACTGGACAGTTGAGTTTTGAGTGCAGAGACTTGTGCAGTAAGCTCCACAATCTGTGTTTGCAATGACGCTGCAGCAGAATCTGGCGGTGAACTAACAGTCACTACTGTTGATGGCGGGTACATCTCTACAATACTGTCTGAAGTCTGCGCAAGTGCATCCCGATCTCCAGCACACACTGTAAGAATCTTCTGTACGTCTGAGGGAATATGTGAGAGCCAGATGTTCCTTAGAATATCTTCACTGACAGCATTACCACCTAGTGTGCGTAGTCGTCGCAGCAACTGCGAGGGAGTGTGGTCTCCTAACTCCTCTGTTCGCAGTAGCTTCTCCAGTCGTTTTGCTTCTGATTGTGATAGACGCGTGATTAGAGCGTCCTTCGCTTGGTGGTAGGACCAAAATATCTTGCACTTCGAGAGCCATGTCTTCACTAAGGGCGGCGGCAACGTAACTGTACTTAGTTTGGTCAGCTGTGATATTTGCGAGGACGAATTGACTCTCGAGTTGCGCGAACCATAGCACTGGGTTCTGCTGCCAGAAAGGTGGTGGTTTGACAGCTACTCGATTAACTGAAGCGCTCGGAGTTGCGTCGACGTTTGTTGGCGGGTGCGACATTGCTGTATTTCAATGCACGGAATAATCGCGGCGCGGATGACGCAGTAGATAGTACTTGAGGTTCGAAATAAGTCGGCGACGTGATATGCGAATGATGCGCGGCGCGGATGGTTTGTACTTAATGTTTAGAACGATATGGCACAGACACAACGTTCGTTAATGTCGGCTGTCGTATTTAATCACGCCGCGCGACGCACTTATTTTGTATTTATCACGTCCGCGGCCGACTGAAATCACTTCGGGGTCACCAAAAATATTGCGACTCATAATAAATTAATTTAACAGCAACATTTTCTTGAGTAACATAAACGTATATTTCCATCACAGAATACAGAAACAAAAACTAAACGAAAACAGAATAAACACATATAGAAAAATGAATGAGCAATAGCAAAGATATTAAGTGAATGTAATCTCTGTTCGATATCTCGATGTATACCACTGCACAAACTTGATGCCACCACTACAGTAGTAAATTAAACAGTTTTTTCTAAAAAGAAGCGACTGTGGCTTTGGAGCATATTTTGTTTGTTCCATATAGCAGTTATATGTGACAATAATTATAATAAAGAAATATATATAAAGGTGTGTGTGTGTCTTAAAATTAATCTCACAAAGCCCTTAAGTATATGTTCACCCTCCTCTGGCTCGTGCAACCCCCCCCCTCCCCCCGAAAAAATTCTGTATCCGCCACTGCATAGATACAAAACAAAAATTATGTGTGTACAGAGCTGTTAAGAGTGGTTACAGAAAATGGATTTTTTTTTAATATCTAAAAGGGATTTTATTATAGATGACAATATGCTGGAATGGGTATAGGCAACACCACCTAGAAGACAAGGCCTTACAACTGGCCGTGCCTATGTCACACCAAGAGGCAGCAAACGCAATCTGGCTCGCCGGCCACTACGTGGCAGTGGGCGTTCCCCAGCGGTCAGCTAGTCGACTGGCAGCTGCCGCCTCTTGGTTTGACGTAGGCACAGCCAGTTATGAGGCCTGTATAGGTCCTGCATGACAGTCATCTAGCAATCGAATAGGTGGAACTAAGAGGTCGATCTTGTTGTCAGCAGAGGAAATAGATATTTCCCAGAAATGGAGTAATGTAATTTCTTGGCATCACTATTTCGCATATTAACCTGAAACAATAACTTTGTGGGTATCTGCTGCCGCAACTAGAGAATCCCATTAAGTTTCTAATTTTTAATTACTTCATTTTGAGTTGCTATGACTTTCTCATTCTCTCACATTTGGGTCATTCCATGCCAAATGGTCTAGAGGCTCCCACATGACCCTCATGGATTTTGATGAAATTTTGTATGAACATTCACACATGTTTGCAATGAACACTGGTAAAGTTACAGTTTCAGAAATTCAATACTTCCAGAGATACAGTCACTTGTTTAAGACCATAGCACAGCTTCCAATAGTGCGTCCTTGAATTTTCAGCAACTTTGAGATGATATATCTCTGGAAGTATTTACATGAAAGAAACAAAACTTGGCCAACTTATACAACTTTTAGAGCTCTTTAAAGTAAAATATTAAGAACAGGATTTCAGAGCAATTTTCATATAGATAATTTGTGGCAAAGTTGGGCAAAAAAAAATTGTTGATTAAAAAAAGTGCGAACTTTAGTTTTTTATATCTCCAGAAGTAATTGTGAGATGTACATGAAACTTTGCACACCATAACTCACCAACACAAGGTCTTAGAATATAAAGTTTCATCCTCCTATTGCTTCCCATTATTTCACAAATCTAGGGTAAATTTGAAGATTTTTCGAAAAGTGCTAAAAATGGGTATTTTTAGTCAAATTTTTCCAAAAAGTGTTTTCTCCAAACTCCTTTAAACTATGCTCATTAGAAAGAGCGTATTCTAAACTATCTAGAAATGTGGATTTGGTTTTGCAATGCAAGCATATAAGGCCCTAAAAAGTAGCATAATCACAGAGGCGCACTGGAAGTTTGAACCCATTTTTCTGGAGTTCAAATTATACTTGAAAGCTTATTATGCCTAATAAATGTTTGTTAATGCCTGGGATAAGTGAAATAAGAAGTCCTGATGAATAGGACATAGCTTAAGTCTGAATAGAAAAAGAATAAAAATAGAAACAATGTTATTTATTTATTGTCCCCCCCCTCCACCAACTCTCTCTCTCTCTCTCTCTCTCTCTCTCCACACACAAAAACACACACACACACACGCACACACACACAAAAACACACACACACACAATTATAATTTAGATTGAATGTAAATTGTAAAGTTTATTTGCACAATCATTATCTAATTATTAGTAGCATTCTTAATGAACACCACCAGCATACTGAAGGAAAATAAGTATATAAATGAGTTGTTTTGGTTTAACCACTCACCTGAGAAAACCAGCATCTCCATCACCATAGGGGCCACACTTGAGCAACAACAGCTATGGGTGAGTTTCTTTACACAGGTTTCCTAGCCTGATAGTAAAATTATTTAAGTGCCTTGGGTAAAATTAGAAGCCGCTCTTAGGTTCCTTAGGTTGTTTACTCTAACCTATTTCAATTTTTGATACGCTACATTAATTTTCTGATGAATATCAACAGGAATGGTGTATTGCCGGCCAGACGAATTTACTGATGGAGCTGGAATAACTGCAATAATGTGGTGTTATGGAACCCAGCACTTGTCACTTATTGGTGGTCAATAAAATGAATCTGCTGGACCATGAGGATGCATAAAGTTTATTAATGCATCCCTTTGCTCAGTGTAAGTCTCGCCGATATTGCCAATCCACCAAAAATTTTCTTAGATGCATGCAACATATTGTCCTGGTTGGAGAGCAGACATTAATATGCCTTCTTCAGTTCTCTGACCCATTCTAACTAGAAAAGATATCAATCATTTGAAACTTTGCTGACCTGAATTGTTGTTTCATCAATAGGTAAAAAGTGACGATTTTCTCTAGTGCCTGCTACAGTTTGTACAAGTTTAAACCTCTCTTCTTGTGACAATCCCCCCCCCCCCCCAATTCAATCTTTACTGACGAAAAGAAATTTAATTCCATTAACGTTTTCAGAGCAGAAATGAAACAGATCTAGGGGAGTAAGATTGAGCACTGGAGCCATCACTGAAATTATGAATGTGAGATATCTGTGCAAACTGTACTTTTATATATTTGATGAACTCCTTGATAAAAATGTTAACTGTACCAGTCACATGCCGCAAACAAGAACTCATAATGCAGGAACTTAAAGATTCCACTTTCTCATTTTGCTGAAAGTAGATAACAAATGGATGAATTGTTGCTTTCCAGTGGAAGCCTTGCACAGTATCCTGAATAATAAAAGAATAATTTGCCAAAAAATCCGTTAGGACAACAAGCTCTTTGTCTTTCAGATGACATTTAAGGCCTTAAGATGCAGTTATTCCAGCTCCATCAGTAAATTTTTCTGTCTGACAATACACCATTCCTCTTGAGATTTATCAGAAAATTAATGTAGCATATCAAAAATTCAAATAGGTTAGAGGAAACTAAGCAACCTATGAGTGACTTCTAATTTTACCCAGGGCACTTCAATAATTTTATTATCAGGCTTGGGAACCTGTGTAAAGAAATGCTATTCATGCTTGGGATATCCTGTGTTAAAGGAACTCACACGTGACTGTTGTTGCCCCTATGGCGATGAGGATGCTGGTTTTCATAGGTGAAATGAAACTAGCAGTGGCTAAACAATAACAACTCATTCATATACTTCTTTTCCATCAGTAAGCTAGTGTTGTTCATTAAACAGGCTTCTAATAATTAGATAATGATTATGGAAATAAATTTTATGAATTAAATTCAGTTTGTGTGTGTATGTGAGGGGAGAGAGAGAGAGAGAGAGAGAGTTGGTGGAGGGGGGGGGGACGATAAATAAATAACATTGTTTCTATTTTTATTCTTTTTCTATTCAGACTTAAGCTATGTCCTATTCATCGGGACTTCTTATTTCACTTATCCCAGGCATTAACAAACATTTATTAGGCATAATAAGCTTTCAAGTATAATTTGAGCGCCAGAAAAATGGGTTCAAACTTCCAGTGCGCCTCTATGATAATGCTACTCTTTAGGGCCTTATATGCTTGCTTTGCAAAACCAAATCCACTTTTCTAAATAGTTTAGAATACTCTCTTTCTAATGAGCATAGTTTAAAGGAGTTTGGAGAAAAAACTTTTTTGAAAAATTTGACTAAAAATACCCATTTTTAGCACTTTTTGAAAAATCTTCAACTTTACCCTAGATTTGTGAAATAATGGGAAGCAATAGGAGAATAAAACTTTATATTCTAAGACCTTATGTTGGTGAGTTATGGTGTGCAAAGTTTCATGTACATCTCACAATTACTTCCGGAGATATAAAAAACTAAAGTTCGCCCTTTTTTTAATCAACAATTTTTTCGCCCAACTTTTCCCCAAATTATCTATGTGGAAATTCTTCAGAAATCCTGTTCTTAATATTGTACTTTAAAGAGCTCTAAAAGTTGTATAAGATGACCAAGTTTTGTTTCTTTCATGCATATACTCCCAGAGATATATAATCTCAAAGGTGCTGAAAATTCAAGGACGCACTATTGGAAGCTGTGCTATGGTCTTAAACAACTCTGGAAGTATTGAGTTTCTGAATCTGAAACTTTACCAGTGTTCATTGAGAACATGTGTGATTGTCCATACAAAATTTCATCAAAATCCATGAGGGTCATGTGGGAACTTTTCTCGATATTAGACCACTTGGCACGGAATGGCCCATTTCTGCTTTGCTGTTCATTACTTCTTTTCTGAGAGCGTTAAGATAAAAACTATAACTTTGCAGGATTCAGGCAGAAATTAAGATTGTGCATACCAATAACTTATAATTACATTAAAATATCGGAAGAACGGTGGTTCAAATCCAGTTCCTTTGAAAGGGCACGGCCGATTTCCTTCCACATCTTTAACCAAACACACTGAGCGTAAGTTCCATATCTAATGACCACGCTGTCAGCAGGATGTCAAACTCCAAGTTCCCTTCCTTCCTTCCATTAAAATATTTTGAATTCCATTACCTTGTAGACACAGTTTGTTGAATTTCCACCACAAGCAACAGTTTACATAAATACCGACAACCCAGCTCGTTTTGTGTTCCCGCAGCTAAAACTTAAGTCATTGCAACATATGGAAGTCAGCCCACCAAGTTGGCCCTGAGACAGAGAATTTTGCTGTGGCAGATAATACCAAGGTGATAATAGGAGCCAATTCTTTATCACTTTATTGTCTACTGCTGGATGTCACCAACACTTGTTCAATAGAAGTAACCAAACCAAAGCTATAATAGGAACAAATTCTTTAGCATATTATTTCCTACTGCTGGACGTCACCAACACTTGTTCAATAGAAGTAACCAAACTGTCTGCCAATGGATTCCGTTACTATGCAGCAAAATATGATGACAAATTGATCTACACTGGTAAAAAAATTAGGGGATCAGTTGAGATATCTAGACTGTGACATATTGTCACCGGCAGAATGAATTAAAATTGTTTGACGGTTTCTGTCAGTTCTACAGTATGGAGAGAACAACATTACAACAACCAAGATAGTGATAATAACAGAAAGAAGCTGCAGAGGGGGTTGGCGTTGTCTTGTATTTACTCTAGCAAACAAATTACACAACCAGTTGGGTTCAGAAAGGATAGTGAGCAGGTAGTGCAATGCAGCAACAATGTGACTTACTCAAAGCTATGGTATTGAGAGCCGTAGTGAGGTTGGAAGTGGTACAGAAACAGAGAGAGGTGGCTGCAGCTATTTGAGGTCCCAAAGTGTAATTTCCAGGAACTGGATGCGATTTCAAACAGCAGGAACCGTTAAAAAAAAAAAAAAGGCAAGACCAAGGTCAACCTCAGCTAACATCAGCAAGATATGACAATTATCTCTGGTTGACAGCCTGTTGAGACAGAAGGCTGAATGCAACTCAGCAGCTATCCACCCTCCAGGCAGCGACAGGACATGCAATATCAACACAAACAATTCGAAATCGCCTTCCAGAATGTGGCCTCTATGTACAGAAACCTATGGTTTTTAATTCCACTGTTACCATCTATCTTGCAGAACTCCTAGAAACATTTATTGCAGCTTTTGCTGGACATAATGTTAAAGGAAAATTGGTGATATTACAGAGAGAGTAAAAGGAAAAAACATTTCAAGAAACTAAGAAAAGTACTGCAGACACAGCCCTTCTTGCACAGGTAGTTTGGAAGCATTTCTTGTTATAGTAGATACTATCCAGATAGCAATTAGCTCTGCAATGCAACAATATTTGACATTGCCTGACAGTTTCTCCAGATCAGTAATGATAGAATGTGCGTGATCACTAATTGTTTGCAGTTTATGAACCCATTAAATTTCTTGTTCACAGTTGGAAGCTCGAGTTTTCATCATTTATATGGCCATAAACACTTTATCTATGTCTGTCATCAATTCTGCATACTTCTGTTTGTAGGTCATGTTGAAGGTGTGTCAGTTAGATAAAACGCACATACTTTTAAATATCAGTATACTTTCTAAAATATTTCATTTCTTTCCTTTGGGAGCATTATGAGAGATCGTCATGCTCTGATGACTGTCTTGGATTTTGTGGTTTCTCGTCCATGTGTGTTCTCCAAAGGTAGTGGTTTCTCATCGATATGTGTTCTCCAAAGGTAGTTTTATTATGGTTGCCAGTATGCTCACGAAACCTAGGAAAAAATAACCTACCCATCTGTCCAACATAAAAGCCTTCACAAAATGTCTCGGCCCATGTGAGCAATCTAGTGATCAGTTAGGTAACTGTCTGCGCGTGAACACATTGTGAGCTCATGCAGTTGAATATGATGAGGCTTGACAATAACATGCCAGGAAGATGCATGTCTATAGTGAGAGATGTTGTGGGGGCAATACTGTGTACATTTTATCATCTGATAAATAATTTTTTATCTGACAAACCCCCATCACAACCTACAGACAGAAGTATGCAGAATAGTTGGGCAATCACATTTTGACAGGTATGTAAGCAGTATTGTAGAATGTATTTTCACATTAAGTTTGTTGACGGTTGCTGTACGTTAGCAACACAGGTGCATCTATTGATCCTCTACTTTGTGATTGTTTTAGTTATGATGATGGCGGCAAGATCCACCGAAACCAGTCAAACAAGTAAAGATCTGAATAAGCGATCTTCTACATCTACATGGGATCTTGGCAGTAACATAAATTTTACATAAAGGAATAGTGTCCCAGTGAGGTGACATTCCTCCTCATTCCACCCTGGTTTTTCACGAACTCTGTCTATGATTCTTCAAAATATATCTCTGATTAGTATTCTTGGTATACCATCACAGGGCTGTTCAAATTCTGTTATGAATCACGTCATTGGTGGACTCAACGGTTGTTTCTAAAACTTTATAATCTTGAGCAGTGATAATAGACTTAATTTGTGGTGCCCCTCTGACAAAAGTGTGGAGAAAGTTTAGTCTTCTTGCAAGAGGAAATGAGCTGGTGAGAGAAATCATTTCACTCTTAGCTTTGATAATCTTCACTCTTGGTACTGCAAGGCAGCTACTAATGAATTTATTCTTTGAAGTGTCTTTTGATGTGTATTTAATGAAGACAGTTTTCTCGCAAATATGACACTTTACAAATTGGTTTGTTTCGTGTGCAGTCGGACTTTATGATGTAAAATGTTCTCTTTTCTTCTCTGTCAGAAATATCTTCAAGAATGAAGCAGATATTAGGATGAATGGGGGTTTTGGGTGCACAACACCTAGGTCTTCAGCACCCTAGCAATTGTAAAATGGGAGGAGGGTGAACAAATTCAGAGAGAAAACCAGCTACAAAAAAGAGAGAGAGAAAAGAAATCCAGCAAATATAAGTCTAGCTGAAACAAAATGCAAAAAAGGAATGTAGCGGTGAAATTGAGATAATATTCCCCTATGAGAAATGTTTCAGTGGTAATAAAAACAACTAAGTAGATGACCATGACTGGCTGAACACAGGGATAAAAATCACAAAATCTTAACAAGTTGCTCACACTTGCCTTGTCATCATGTAGAGGGCAGATCACCGCAAAGGGTTGCATCCATCCTCCGTGCATGATGTAAGCTACACTCAATTAAAATGTGGCCTACAGTAATCTGCACGCCACAGGCATCACAAATTGGGGGTTCCTCTCATCGGAATAAGAAGCCAAGTGTAAATGGACAATGCCCGATTTGGAGGTGGGTATGGGCCACTTCACCCCTCCTGAGAGGTCAGAGGAGGATCCCCATGGACAGATGGTGAGCTTCAGCAACCTCAGTTTGGTATTTTCCATTGAAGGCTATTCTTCCTCCCACAATTGCAGAGACTGCTGCTGTAACAAAGAAGTAATATCCTGCAAAGTAATTGGGCACATTATCACTTCAGATGTTCTGCAAGCCTCTTTGTCAGCCCGATGAGCTTCTACTTTCCCCTGAATACCCACATGTCCTGGCACCCAGCAAAACAACACATTGGAGGAAGGACAGTTCACCATGTATTTGCTGCAGCAAAATCACAGATGGATAGAGCTCTTGTAATGACTGCAGAGAATCAGAGAAAATCAGAAATCGTTTTCCCTGTATGCAACATATCAGCTGTAGCACCTTGAAGATCACATGTAGCTCTGTGGAAAAAAAACAGAATAATTTCAGGGAGATGAACCTTAACAACACAGTTGTAGAACACAATGGAGTCCCTTTACTTGGAACCATCAGTATATATCACTATAAAACTGTGATGTTGTCCTAAAACATTAAAAACATGTACTGAAAAGTAAAATCAAAAGTTTCATCTTTCCTGAAACTCATCAGGTCTAAAACAAGGCTTGGTCTCTGAAAAAGCTAAGGGGGAATTCTGTGCTGACCACATTGTAGAATAGTAAAACCAGCCACTCCCATTTCAAGAAGGCAATCCCTCGTATTAGTCCTGTACCGCCTTGTCGCCCATTGCCGATTACCAAAGAGCCTTTCCACCGGAGGTCGAGCAATGGTGTGGTATGCTGGTGTAAAAGATGTGGACAGTGTTTTATATGCTTGGCACACTGTGAGTAGCCATCACCTGATGCGCAGTGGTGGTTCTGCAGCCTCAGCACAAAGACTTGGTATGGGGCTAGTTCTAAATGCTCCAGTTACCAGCCAAATCCCTGCATGGGTGTACCATGTCCAATATGTTTAAATATTATGGTCATGCTGAATTGTACACCATGCACCTGTAATCAAGATGAGATCATATGAAAGCTCTGTAAAACCAGAGCAAACAAGGTTTGTCTGCTCCCCAATATGTGTGGCTACGACATTTTAAAATTCCTAGTGTTTTGAGGCAATGTGTCTTCAGGTCATTAAGCTATGGTAACCATGAAAGTTTGGAATCGAAAGTGAGGCCCAGAACTTCACAGTGTCTTTAACCGTTTTATTCCCACATTATGAATTCAGCTTTTTAAAAATTAAAATTCAGTGTTTTCTGTATTAATACAGTGCACTAAATATCAAAATAAGTGTTTTAAAATTTTTGATCAAACTATTGCTTTTTATGTCATGTTTTTAATGCATAACAAAGACATTTATATCGCGTATATTTTTGCTTGGGACAGTATTTTTTTATACTTACAGATCAATAATGCTACCCCAATCTTTGCCATAGCACCAAAGACAAGACAATTCACTGCTGAAATAAAATAACATGAACCACACTCACAGCCAAGTACAGACGGCGACATAACACAACCTTCAAGTCAGATAGATTAATGCCTCTGAAGTTGCTACACGCCATACAAAGGGGCAAAATGTTGCACAAGAAGCATTTTTTCATCAACAACAATGCAACTTTAAGGATTGATACACATAATATGGTATAAATCAGCTGCTGATATGTTGAGAAGCAACTCTGGGAATGAAAGGGTTAAAAGTCAGAACAGAGCACTTCATCAGTAGTTCAGGTAAATTAAAAACAGTATGTGAATAGTTAAAAAGAACACACACAGATTTCTTGGTTGAAAACTTAAAACCAGTCTTCCCTGCCCATTCATCCAACCATTGAAGAGTTTACTGCAACTGACATGTAGTCGTCACTAGGTTGGAAGAAGAACAAAAGACAGAGAAGTCTTCCAGAAATAGAGAACACTGAACAGGATGCTTCATGACAGAAGTAATACTGTTAATTGCTGTGACAAACGAGGTCACACTTACAATGCTACCCTACAAGTCTCTTGCTCAAAGTAATCAGAGAGGGCATCACTGATTTGGTATCTAAGTTAACGTGGAGAAAGGAATGATTGAATAAAATGGGGGAGACAACCATGAAAACCCCAGTCATATAGTTGCTTGAGGACAAGATGCCACCAAGTAGTATCACACGCCTTCTTAAGATAAAAAACTATACCCAAAAGGTGTTGCCAACTCAGGAAAGCCTATTGTATAACCGCCTCCAGGAAGTTCATATTATCAAAGGTGGAGCGATATCCTGAACCCACACTGAAAGTAGCTGAGAAACTGCCAGCATCCAGACAAGGTGGCAGTTAATCATCCACTCTAAGGTCTTTCCCAAGCAGCTAGTAAGAACAATACTGTGATAACTACTTGGGCAGGTGTATCTTTCCCAGGTTTTAAAAGAGGAATTAAAATGGCCACTCTCTAAGAGTCAAGGAACTGGCCTAACGCCCAGATGAAATTAAAAAGGTTGAAGAGGATTTCCTTGTTATGCCTTGTGAGATGTCATAACATACTATAGTGGATACTATCATGACCTGGGGATGCGTCATGAGTCACAGACAGTGCAGAATCTGTCTCCCATGTATGGAAAAGGAGCAGTTATACTGTTCATCATTACTGGACTGGAAGTCAAAAATTCCCCTCTCAGCAGCCACCCAGTGGTGCTGGTAAGCTGGATGGTAACTGGCAGTGGCAGTTACTGCAGCAAAATAGACCGCCATGGTCTGGGCAATGTCTCACAGGCTGATCTGGAGACTGCCATTACCAATTACAGTTGCTACTGGACACCTGCTACCTCTCCCTGAAGGCTTCCCATACAATAGAACTCTTAGTCAAAAGGTTAGTGGAATTTAAGAACTGTTGCCATGACCTCTTGTTGCTCTCTTGAATAATCAGGTGACTCTTGGTGCTTGCCACCTGAAAGGCTGTGAAGTTTTCTGCAGTTGGTCTACAGTTGAACCGATGCAAAGCCGCCCAAGTGGTAGAATGGCATTCATCATTCCAGCAAGGGACTGGATGCTGTTTTGGTTGCTCTGATGATCACAATGGATACAGTGGTAGCATAGTGGACCTTAGCAGTAATATTATCAACCCAGTCCTGGATGCTGTCATGCAGCTCAAAAGCGGCAAGTTGGCCTTCAAGTGTCCAGTCTGCCCTGCTAAGAACCCAATGAGGTGGCTGAATTTCAGAATCTACTCTGTCTGGAAGGTGAATCCAAATAGGGAAGTGATCACTACCGTGCAGGTTGTCATCCACTTTCCATTGAGTAGAATGGGGAAGGGATGGAGAGCAAAGTGATTATGGTTGTTCAAAACATTATGAAAAGGGTGGATGACAAGTTAGTAAAGGATGAATCCTTTATCTTGACCTTCAACACTCCAAAGCCACCAAAAACATGTTAAGGCAGATGTCAGAGAACGAGCCTGTTGTAGTGCAGAAATGTGTGATCTGACCTGTATTTAGGAAATTGGCACTTGAGGACAAGAGAAGCCTCTCAACTGCTCTACCCTGGGCAGGTAGTGGCAGAACCCCAAAGCACATTACATGCATTAAAATCGCCATAGAGGATGAATGTGTGGGAGAGCTGTGTAAGAAGGTGTTCCAGAGCCTCTTCATTGAGCACATCACGTGGTGGTAGATACAGGGAGCATATAGTCAGTTGGTGGCGTACATGCACCAATACTGCAACTGCTTTTATGTTAGTGTTAAGAGAGATTGGTCCAGATTGATTGGTTGTGTTGCTGATAACAGCCACCCCCCCTCCCTTTAGCTCTCTCTCCAATAATTCCATCCTTTCTGTGGAGGCCGTATCCATGTATCTCATGGTTATCAGAGAGCTTGAAATCTGTCTCCTGGAGACAGATACACAGATGTCATCCCTGAGATAACAAACGTAGTTCCTCCACGTGTCTTAAATGCCTGCAAGTTCCATTGAGCCATCTATCAAGGTGGTTTAACCTTCACTCTCTCTTTCTGACGGGACTGAAATCCCATAACCGGTGGAGGGTCACCATTGGAGTGAGGCGTTTGCCCCAGCAGAAAGTCAATCTTTGAGTGAGTTAATTATCCCAGAGAAACTTCAAACTCTATGAGCTCCAGAGCTGATTGGCATGGCATTCAAGCATAATGACGTCACCCTGGTCTGACTCTTTCCTTACAATCTTCAATTCAGCTTTTTATTTGTCTTTCTTGACCTTGGTTTGTTTTTTTGGCCACTTCAATGGCTATAGTGGTAGCGAGCCTTATCTTTGTTATGGATTCCAGCATTGAAGGTGGCAAGAGCTCTCCAATGTCAGTATCAGTACCTTGATCTGCCATTTTTGGGAGGACTACAAGTGCTGAAACTTCTGATGCATTGTATGTGCACTGGCAGGAGCAGGTATAGCAGGTATTAGTGCTGTTTGCATAGATGCATCAGTTTTTCGAACTGTCTTTTGAAGAACCACTGCAAAAGAGGTGGTAAATGATGGCAGTTGCATGGCCTTGCAGATCTTTTTTGCTCCACCATACAAAACACACTTTGAGATCTTGATCTCCTGAAACTTAGATTCTTCAAGGTATACTGTACATGATCTACACCAAATGGAGTGGTCTTGAGAACAGTTGACACACTTAAAGAGCAGTGAGAAATCGTCCCCATCATGAGTGGCCTGACCACATTTACCACAGGTTTGCTGTCCATTACAACCCAAGGTGGTGTGTCAAAAGTGCTGGCATTTGAAGCAGCAAATTGGGTTTGGGACATAAGGCCATAGTTTAATCTAAGAAAACCTGCCTTAACATGTCCTGGTGGCTTTGGAGTGTTGAAGGTCAAGATAAAGGATTCAGACTTTACTAACTCGTCATCCACCCTCTTCATAATGTTTTGAACAACCATAATACTTTTTGAAGGCCATTCGTCCTTCAATTTCTCTTTGTGAATTTCAACGAGGTCACGACATGTAACCACACCCTTACTGTAATTTAAGATGTTGTGGAGGTCAGTTTTGATGGCATATTCTCCAAGTTGCTTGGCTTTAGTAAGATTTGTGGCCTGTTGGGAGTTAGCTGTCTCCATCAACAATGTTCCATTATGCATCCTTTTCACTGATTTGAGATTACTGGACTGGATGTGGACATAACATAACCGGTATCCCGTTCTGCAGTTGCCCGCCGGTGGTATCATGTTCTTTCGTTGCCTGCCAACCAGTATCATGTTGTTGAGTTAATGCTAGGAGGACCGATATTATTATACCATCTTTAGAAGGCTACAGTAAAGATTGTTGTTTTGTAATTTCTTTAGGTCATTAAAAGTCCTGAGAGAACTGTATAGCATCATTTATGTTCTACAGGAAGTTTTTATCCCTTCAGTAATCCAAGCATTCTTGGCAGTGTCTACATGAGTATTTCTAACTATTATTTATTTATTTTTTTATTTATTTATTTTTTTGAAAGGTTGGCTTAAAACATGAATTCATTTAAAAATGTATTGTACTTTTTGTTTACATCTGTTTCACTTTAAACTGGGGTATAATCTGTCTCTCACAGGCTCTCATTGAAATTTTTGAGGGGTCTCATCATTTATTATCCTACAAGATTTCCAATAATGCTCTGTCTGAGCTTCTGCACAGATTGATGTCAATGAGTGCAATCAGTTCACCACCATCGTCAGAAAGGCCAAGAATTGGATGTTCATCGATATTATTGCATTTAGACTTAGGCCCTATATTTATAAATATATTATCTATCAGACTTTGACAGTTAACTGTAACTCTTGTAGGAAATCTACTACTGACATCAGATTATAGGACTCCATTGTACTTCCTGATTTTTGGACCTGCAGAGTAGTAAATGTTGTTTAAAGGTATTGCAATAAAAGGTCCAATATCACTGCTCAAAGTTTAATATATATATAAAGCTGTTTCAGCAATTTGCCATCTTTAAGCATGTCTATGATGTTTTGACATTTGCAATTAACATTTGGTGTTACTGTTATATGAAATGTCATGAATTACTTATGAATTTTGGAGTTATATACGTGTTTGATGCTAGGTTCTCTTGATGTGCTGTGATGTTAATCTTCATATTATTTTATATATAAAATGGATGACTTACCCAAAGCACAGGCCCGTCGACAGACACAAATAAAATCACACACAAACGCACATACAAGATTTTGCCACCGCTGGTAGCTTCTTCAGGAAAAGAGGAAGGAACGAGGGGAGAAAGAGAAGGAAACGGGTTTTAAGGAAGTGGAAAAGGAGTCATTTCAATCCCAGGAGTGGAAGGATTTACCTTAAGGGGATAAAAGAAAAGGCAAACAAGTGCGGGCACACACACACGCACACACATACACATGCTAACACAACAAGGTATGTCTACATTAATTTTCGAAAGATCTGCTAAAGATGTTTTATATTTACAGGGAAATTTATTAAATTTTGAGCAGTGATACTGGTTGTTTTATTAGAATGTCATTTGATTCCATTTTATTTTCTAAATCTGCTTTACTTTTGCTCTCACGTAGGAAATAACATTAAAATCACCCTATAATTATTTTGATTATAATTGGGATAATAAAGAATCTAACTGTCTTAGAAACACACTCATGTTTCCTGAGGGAGATCTAAACAGTACCAACACTACAACTGTAAGATTATTTACATAAAGTTCAACACCACATATTTCAATTTGTTGCTATACAGTATACAGTGGCTTTTTAATGCCTTCTAAGATATGTTACTTTTATATGTATATATTACCACTCCGCCTTATTCCTTTACAGTTCTATAGTAATGTATTGCCACACAGTAACTTTTCAGCTGTAACCTTTAAATATTTATCATACAATGTGCAATAAAACATAATACATCTGCATCTTTTATCCCTTGTGGTTCCTCTAAGAGAGCAGCAATTTCATTTACTTTACTAGCAAGTCCTCCTACATTTTGGAGAAAAATTGTCATTGCTTTGGAATTTGATGCAGATGTATACTTTTGCTTTAAAAAGTATCTGAGTGTACAGAAGGAGTACTTTCATTAATATCTGTTTCCTGTAAATTTAGAGTTTGGAACATAGTCTTCTGGTATTGCTGAAGCAATTTAAGGGGAATAGGTTTCAAATTTGTGGTACTTTTGTCCAAACATTTGCATTTAAGGGGTACTTAATGAATTTGATCATTTTATAATGAAGGCCATGGACAACAATTTACGTCGTGTGAATGTTATTGTCTATTTTATGTGCCTGTCTGCATCTCAGTGATCCTCTTTGTGGTGAGTCACTGTCTATCCTCTATTATTGACATTCCTCTATTATTGACATTCCTCTATTATTGACATTCCAATCTTGATTGACGTTCCAATCTTGATTTTACATTGTAGGTTTTGTTAAAGATAAGGTACCTTAAAACTGCATGCTTCTTTGTTTTAACTATCTTCATTTTTAATATGAGAGGGGGAGAGAGAGAAAACTGGCAGATTCAAGCACAAGAGAAGAATTATATTTTATTCATAGCAGCAAATCATTAAAACTGAAAAGCAATTAAGACATCAGTACTAACTCTTGAACAGATTTGCAATTGTTAATCTTGTAGCATATTCTTTATGCCAGAAGGCAAATAACAAATTTAGAAATTTTTAACAATTATATTTGAAATAGTTGTATATTAATGTGAGCTGTTCCCAATGAATTCAAAGAAGTTGTACAAGTGCTAAATTTGGTGTCATGATTTTTTGAAGTTTACTGATGTACCAATTTTGTCATTGCATGACATTGGTAATTAGCATTTTTAATGAAGTGAGCCACTATTGTAAGTAGTTTATTTATTTAGAGTTGTATTTTCAGAAGATTCTGTTTTTATTTTATTTTTATTTATTTTGCCAGTATTTGTGAACATATATACTGCACACAGTTACATTAATACTTTAGTGGTCTTATTAGGATATTAAGTTTAATTACATTCTCAAATGAAGTCACTGAAGAACAAGTTACATCTTGAAGGAGTTCTGTTTTAAGCCTGTAGTATTTTTGTATGCTTCACTATCTTATCTTATTTTCTGCTTATCAGTTGCCTAGTGTTAACCCCTGTGACCTCTGTGAACAACTGTCTGGAGTGCTGATGTTATAAGTACTCAGTCACAAAGGGGACACAGCCTGTGGCAGTGTGATGACTTTTAAGAAGATATTTATCAATCTCATTCAAGTTCGACATATCATGTCAAAACCAAAATTTCTAATTGAAGAATCTTCATATTCATTTCTTCAGGAACTAGGTTTACAGAAAGTAAACCCAGGAGTTTACAATGGAAAATGGACTGCTAGTGGGGAGGTATGACTTCTTGGGCATGCCATTGTAATAAAAATGTGATTTAAAGCATCATCTTCAAAGACTACTTCTATACTACCCATTATTATTTTTCTATAAGTCATCAGAAACACAAAGCTTTGTTTTTAAAGAAAAATTTAAAACTTGTCACCACAAGAAACATATGTTTCATATTTTAAAATTATATAAACAAACTGAATATCTGACAATATTGCAGTACTTCCACTGCTGCAGACTTCAAAATATTATTCTGTGCTAGATTTTCCATCACCTTTTAGTCTGAAAACCATAACTAGTTTCTTGCCCAGGTGTAACATATAGAAATAAAACTCTGTTCATGTAAGCTGAATTTGGCTGTAACACGTATTTTCTTTTTATGATTTGACCATTATAAAATTTCAATTACTTTATGTTAGATTATCAAGAAAACTGATATATATTTTCTAACTTAACAGTCCTACCCAATGATCATGTTTTCTAAGTTATCATATGTATTTGATTATTAATGTTATTTAATAATTAATCACAGCCACCCACTCACACCAAAATAAAATAATTATATTGTTTATGTTAGAAAAATCTTGAGCTACAATTGTTTTGTCATTTTTAACTTTCATTTCTGCTAAGACTATGACCTAAATAGTGAGTGCTCTGGGCAGATGTAAATCTTCTGTTAATATTTGTTCCTTCAGTTATAGTTAAAACTGTGAACCGGCTCTTCCATCCTGTTTGATTTTATAGGTGAACAAAGAACTGTAGAATCAAATAAAAGACAGATACCATATGTTTCCAATGTCCCAGACTTACCCTAAATAAAAATATATATTTAAACTCAAATGATGGCACAATTAAACACCACTAATCATGACTATCAAAGAGAGTTGCAAGCACAAGGGAAAGAAGAAAACTTATTATCATGGATATCAATCAAGTGTTGTTTAACAATCTGGATAAAGAAAATGAAAGTGCTATTCAGAGATTAATACAGAAGTGAAATTCATGGTAGCTATTTCTAGATTTTTCTCAGACCTCTGGTTCTGTGATCATTCACAACTCCTATCTAGTTTAGAACCTTAAGGTATGAGAGGAGTTGCACTAGATTTCTTAAATTCTGATCTGCACAACAAAAGACAGTGTCTTCACTTAAAACTTATGGGCTAACAGGCTGCAGTTGATGTATAAAACTTTTCCCTAATGTTTGATGTCTTACTGTGGTAACATCCTAGGAGGTAAAGTGGCGAACTCCAAGGATATCTCCCACAGCCAGCAATGCAATGTTAGGAGGACGTTTTATATATGTCAGCCTGTAAGATTCAGGTGAAGTTAAAATCCAGCCATGGATGCCTTCATTGTATTTACAATATTGAAGGAAAACCATTAGTTATGTGTTCTATGGATCGTAATTGTTACCTCCAATTGAGATGTGGAATCATTCCAATCACAGTTTTAGTATGTTTTTCACCCAAAATATGGCAACAAGCTGACCATTCATGTAATTTTTATGATAAATTATTATTATTAGTGCTTAACTCTCTGTAATCTTTACCCACAACAAAAACACAACTTCACTGAAGGCACTCTCAAAAACTGTGTTGGCAGTATCGAGCTGAAACTCTGACAACAACTGGAAGGGATGAACACACCTGCCTATCCAAGTAGAAAAAATTTGTAGTATGTCAGTCTCACTGTGTTTCTCATCCATCTTGAATATGAACAGTGCTTTGAAACAGAAAATGATAGCAGCTTACACTTGTTCTTTGGTTGTGTTATTTCAGAAGGAAAAGGAAGAGAGGACAATTAGGATGTAATGTCCCACTGACATCATGGTCATTAGAGATGGAAGCAATTGTTCAGTGGTAATGTCTATTCATACAAATTAAACATCTGCCTAGCATATTTCCAAAAAAGAGTTTGCTTTTTCAGATCATAACTTCTATCTGTCCAGCAAATGGGAGACCAATAGCTGAAGTTCAACAAGGAAACATAAAGGACTACAATGAGTGTGTACAAGAAGCTGAGAAAGCCTGGCAAATATGGGCTGATATACCAGCACCAAAGCGTGGAGAAATTGTTCGACAGATTGGAAATGCCTTGAGGGAAAAGTTGATACCACTGGGAAAATTAGTATCACTTGAAATGGGTAAATATAATTAAAGATGTATGCCTGAATTCAAATTACATTCTTCATATATGTATACCCCATTATAGTGGTTTCATATAAGGATTCCCTGTGTGTTAGAATCACAATAAAATTACACAGAACTGAATATCTTTTCTGAAAATCATTAATGTAAGAAAACAGCAAGTTGGGTATCAGAAACCTTGAAAAATAAAGATAATACATCACTGATTGCCTGACACAATATACTGCACATTAGATATGCATTAATTATGTTTTATAGATGCCATGACAAAAGAGAAGGAAATTCATTAACAGAAGGAAGTAGCTGACAAAAACTACTTATATTTTATTACAAACAATAACATTTTAATGTATTTAAATAGCACTTCTGGAAATGTAGGACACAAAATCGATTATTGAAGTTCTTTAATGCATGTAGCATCAGTAGTGCTTTTCTTTCACAATAATGAAGTATAATTATGAAACTGAGATCCTAGCAAAGTATGAAAGTGAAGTTACACTTTGCTATGTTCTTTTGTGAACCAATGAAGCTGAGGGAACGGAATCTGTTTAGCCAATCAGAAAGCAAAGTTTGAGTGCAGTATAACAGCTGTACTTCGTTAATCACAACACAGCAGAACACATTTTACTGAGGATCAGAAATCAAGTACATACAAAGAAATGTGAGAATGGTACAGTTATAGACAAAGGGATGCTATCACATACCTGTTCATGCTGGACTTGGATTTTGCTGAATGGCACATAATTGTAGTTGCTTGTCCTGCTTGCAACATTCTTCCTGAAGGGTAAAGTTTACCCGCCTAAACAAAAAAGTGATGCAATATTTCTTTTGAGGAATGTGCTCAGTGGAACATTTGTTCAACCCTTTAACCCGTGAAATGGTTGGCCTATCTGTCACATCGTCGGATGGCACCTCTGACATCCCATCAAATTCTCTCCACTTTCTGGGTGGGTATGGAAACATCTTTGGTGATCTACAAAGTTGAAACTATGGTTCACTCTAAGGTGCTAAAACCTTGAGAACCTAGAGTGTTGTATTAACTGAAGCAGTTGCTGGTGGTTGTTGGCTCTGGAAGAATCTTTTCTTTGATGATTCTAAACAATGTTTCCCTGGTCCAATCTTCAATGTGCTCAAGGAAATACTTTTTTGACCCTTGCTGAATTCCACCGAACACCCAATTTCTTATCATTTTCCAACATTTGTTATATTTCCTTTTCCCAAATTAAGTCTTGCCTATTTCAATGATGACTCCTGGTCCCCCTAACATTTGGGAATTGTTTATCATCCACTCAATCCACAATTTGCAATAGAAGGAAGACCAGTCAACCACCATATGTGTAGACAAGCCATCATTTGAGATAAATTTTTCAGTCTTTGGGTAGGACAAGGAGATCTGCATGACATAGAAATCAGAGACTTTTCGAACCATCAATCAGGAATTAGTGAACCAAGTACCATTCCAGGCACTGCGCCTGAATGTGCACTTAACATTGACCATGCGACTACCCTTACAAACCCTTCATCTCCTCCAACATTGGAATGCCTCCAGCTCTGGGTGGAACCTGCACAGGGAATGACATCATGGGCGCTCTATGAATGAGAGGAGCACCCACACTCCACAAGCCATACCGCCAGGTATTCTTTTTTCACCCTGTAAATTAGCCCAAATTTAATGACACCCTATGGAATTTGTGACATATTCACAAAAAAAAAAAAAAAAAAAGTTGGTGAACATTCGTTAGAAGAAAACCTTGAAATCTCACTGCCTAGTGCAATTTCTGTCCCAACATCACAGTGTCATCAGAATTCACAACAAATTTGGGAAAATTAATTAATGCTGTTCCTACTGAATGGTTGGTAGGTTCTTGTATGTACCCTTGCCCTCTTAATAAATCAGCTATCCTTGTGAAACACTGCCCTCAGAATTTGTGACAAATTTGCAGAAATTAATTAATGCTATTTCTGTTCTATGGTTGACAGGTTTTCGATGTACTCTTGTCTGGTCAATAAATCAGTTATACTGTGTAACACTGCCCTCAGAATTCACAACAAATTTGGGGAAATTAATTAATGCTGTTCCTGCACTATGATTGACAGAATCATTATGTACCCTTGTGTGGTCAATAAATCAGCTATCTTCATAAAACACATCCTTTAAAATGATGCCAAATCAGTAAAAAACAAATACACTTTTGACAAACACCCAAATATATGTGCTGCCATAGCATGTGAAGGCATAACTTTGTTTCTTACTATAAGATATCCACATTTAAATTTGAACAATTTACATGTTGCCCTGGTGAGGAAGTGTACTATTTGATGAATACTATTGGTTGACTACTATTGACTGTGGTATGGTTGACTGACTACATCAAAAGGTAGTGTAGCAGAGGAACATCACACAGCATAAGCTTGAGTTCATGGTAAAGTGCCATATTTGACGGATTTCGTATTTACTCTTCCTTACAACAAATGTTTGGATGCAAAATGAAACATCACTTTAAAGATATTTCCAAAACACAAATTTTAAAATAAGATATGTTGATATAAATTACCTAGAAGTGCTATTTACATACAGTAAAATTACTTGTTCTACACAACTATCATTTCTACTTTGCCTGTCTCATCATCAACCCTATCATCATGGTGGAGACTGGATAAAAGTCCAGCATTTTTGTCTTACTTAGGAATATATGATACAAAAATACAATTTTCCCTGACTGCAAATATATTTGAATCTTCTGGACACTTACTTTGCTTTGTGAATTCAAATGGCAATTCCTTCTTGTTTTTCATATGGTTCCTAGTAATGTGAGCTGAAAACCATTTTTCTGTGTTTCAACCAACTGAAGACTGGTAAAACAGTTATCCACTGTGATATTTCTGCCAGTTCCTTTGTTGGTGGTACACAGTCTTTGAACTACAGCAGCTGGAGTATTACGTACATTATACTGACCCTCTGGCTGTGTTCCATCATACACTTCCATGTCCATAGTATAGTAAGTTTGGTGTCACATAGGGGAAATATTATTATTCTGTATTTGTTCGGCTTGCTGGGTACGTACTGCATAAACTGACAGTTGCTTCAAAATGCCCCTAACTTCTCATCAGTTGTGTGGTATTCAGAGGGAATATATGCTGTTTTGCAATTTTGGACAAACCTGTCAAAAAATGTTTCTTATTGGAGCTAACTTGTCATATTTCAGTCTTTCATCTCTTGTTAACTTGTCATCAAATTGTAGATATCTGAGAAGGAAGCCTGAATATTTCTTCCATAGATCATTTGCATTTAGATGGTTAGCCTTCATCATTCCAGCCAAATACAGTAAACCAAATAAAGCTTAAATTTCACTTGAAGTTGTTATGATACAGTCCCTGTCTCTAGAAAATTTACTTCTCTAGTAAGCCTACATGATAAACGAATTCATGTTTTCTACTACTGTACTGATAGTCATCAGTAAAAAAGTGCTTTGAAATTTCAGTTGGCATTTTCAGTTGCTTTAGAGCAGGCTTTACACCAGGAAGATGTATTACAATATTTTTGGACATGGTTCTGATATTTTTGGAGGTACATTTTTATACATTTCATAACCTGATCTCTTCCAACATATGCTGGAGTTTCTGTGAAATTACGAATAGCGTCTTCACTACCAGACATCTTTTGTTCTGTCCCAAGTCAAATTTTGAAGTATTTTGATGGTAGAATTAATGCTGATCTTGAATAACTGTGAGTTTTATCCAGCAACATCAGTTTCTGTTGAGGAAATCTTGCTCATGTAATATGGAGAGGTATTTGTGGTGGCAACTTTACAATTCACAAAGTACAGCCTAGCATAAGGTTTATGTCCACCATTATCGGCAAGTGAAGCCACTTCCAAGAGGGTATCTATCCACCATGTCAGTGATACATATAAGGGGGGGGGGGGGGAGGGGGGGGAAGTGGGCCTGCCTCCCGACCCCCAAAAATGATGAATATAAAAGAAAAAAATTATAAGTGTCATATCTGGATTATTTTAATGAATGATGTATGATGACATCATCATGGTAGACACATTATATTCACCACTGCACCAGGTTTTCATCCTAGAGGAAATTCTGAAATAGATAGGATAGAGAGGCAGAAACTTTTAGGTAGAGGGTGCGGGGACAGTAGCTTACTGTGGTATGAGGCTGTAATGATTTTTGGGCCAGATAATGAGTTTTAAAGATAAATTTCATCTGTGCAGTTCAGAAAGGTTGGTGATGGAGGGTAGGATCCCAATGGCTCAGATATGAATCAAACATTCAGTCATTTAAATAAAGCACATTATATTTAGCTGCATGTTGTGCCATTGGGTGGTCCACTTTGCTCTTGTTCACAGTTAAATGGTTGGCATTTGTTATGGTAGACACCTGTGGTAGTAAAAACCAATATAAACAGCTGTGCAACAATTTAATAAAAACTACTAAATGACCTAGCAGCTTTCACAGATGCACAGCCTGTATTGCAGAGAATAATCCTGTGACAGGACTAGAATAGGAAGTGCTGGGTGGGTGGATTTGAGAGACTTTTAAACATTTAAACAGTTGTATTTAGTGTCACCATTTCTACACACTGAGTGTATATATCTGTGCAGTAGGAGACTTTCCTGGTGGGAAAAATATGTATAAAAAAAAAGATTTTTGACTTACCTAAAGGACAGGCTCGTTGACAGAAACATAAAACACACACAAAACCACACAAACATTCGAGCTTTCACCACCACTGGCAGCTTCTTTGGGAAAAAGAGCAAGGAAGGAGAGGAGAAAGGGAAGGATACGGGTTTTAAGGAAGTGGAAAAGGAGCCATTCCAATCCCAGGAGTGGAAGGACTTACCTTAGGGGACAAAAAGAATGTAAACAAATACACATACACTCACACATATCCACATGCAAACACACCTAGGGAGACATTTGTAGAAACCAAAGACGTTGGACAGAGATACCACTTCAGGCAAAGGCTCTGTGCACAGAACCGAGGCAAAGATGTTAAAGATGGTGGGCGGGAATTAGAATTTAGCGGAGATTGAGACCAGGTGAAGAGAGAATGTGTTGAAGAGCAAGTTCCCATCTCCGGAGTTCTGAAAGATTGGTGTTGGTGGGAAGTATCCAGATAACCCAGACGGTGTAACACTGTGCCAAGAAGTGCTGGCCGCGCACCAAGGCATGTTTAGCCACAGGGTGATCCTCATTACCAACAAACACTGTCTGCCTGTGACCATTCACGCGAATGGACAGTTTGTTGCTGGTCATTCCCACATAGAACACTTCACAGTGCAGGCATGTCAGTTGATAAATAACGTGGGTGCTATCGCAAGTGGCTCTGCCCTTGATCGTGTACACCTTCCGGGTTACGGGACTGGAGTAAGTGGTGGTGGAGGGGTGCATAGGGCAGGTTTTACAGCGGGGGTGGTTACAAGGGTAGGAGCCAGAGGGTAGGGAAGGTGGTTTGGGGATTTCATATGGATGGACTAGGAGGTTACTGAGGTTAGGTGGTCAGCGGAAAGACACTCTCGGTGTAGTGGGTAGGATGTCATTAAGGATGGGTCTCATTTTGGGACAGGATTTAAGGAAGTCGTATCATTGCTGGAGAGCCACATTCAGAGTCTGCTCCAGTCCCGGAAAGTATCCGGTGACAAGAGGGGCACTTCTGGGATCCTTCTGTTGAAGGTTCTGAATTTGGGGGGATGAGGAAGTGGCTCTGGAAATTTGCTTCTGTACCAGATCAGGAGGATAGCCGCGGGATGTGGAAGCTGTTATTAGGTTATTGGTGTACTGGTTCAGGGATTTGGGACTGGAGCAGACTCGTTTGCCACAAAGACCTAAGCTGTAGGGAAGGGAACGTTTGATGTGGAATGGATGGCAGCTGTCATAGTGGAGGTACTGTTGTTTGTTGGTTGGTTGGTTTGATGTGGACAGATGTGAGAAGTTGGCCGTTGGACAGATGGATGTCGACATCAAGGAAAGTGGCATGGGATTTGGAATAGGACCAGGTGAATTTGATGGGACCAAAGAGGTTGAGGTTGAAGAGGAAATTCTGGAGTTCTTCTTCACTGTGAGTCCAGATCATAAAGATGTCGTCAATGAATCTATACCAAACTTTGGGTTGACAGGCTTGGGTATCCAGGAAGGCTTCCTCTAAGCATCCCATAAATAAGTTTGCGTACGAGGGGGCCATTCTAGTTCCCATGGCTGTTCCCTTTAGTTGTTGGTATGTTTGGCCCTCAAAAGTGAAGAAGTTGTGGGTTAGGATGAAGTTGGCTAGGGTATTAAGGAAAGAGGTTTTAGGTAGGGAAGTGGGTGGTCGGCGTGAAAGGAAATACTCCATCGCAGCGAGGCCCTGGGCATGTGGGATGTTTGTGTATAAGGAAGTGGCATCAATGGTTACAAGGATGGTTTCTGGAGGTAACTGGCTAGGCAAGGATTTCAGGCGATCAAGGAAGTGGTTGGTGTCTTTGATGAAGGATGGGAGACTGCACATGATGGGTTGAAGGTGTTGGTCTATGTAGGCAGAGATTCGTTCAGTAGGGGCTTGGTAACCGGCCACAATGGGGCGGCCGGGATGATTGGGTTTGTGGATCTTGGGGAGTAGGTAGAAGGTGGGGGTGCGAGGTGTCGGTGGGGTCATGAGGTTAATAGAGTCAGGTGAAGGGTTTTGTAGGGGGCCTAAGGTTTTGAGGATTCCTTGAAGCTCTGCCTGGACATCAGGGATAGGATTGTCTTGACAAACTTTGTAGGTAGTAGTGTCTGAAAGCTGGCGCAGTCCCTCAGGCACATACTCCCGCCGATCAAGTACCACGGTTGTGGAACCCTTGTTGTCTGGGAGAATGGTGATGGAACGGTCAGCTTTCAGATCACAGATGGCTCGGGATCCCAACAGGCTTAACTTCTTTGCTTTCTACAGTATGTCTGCCTAAGTGTACTTGCGTCTGTGTAAATGTGTGGGTGTGTGTGTATTTGTTTACCCTCCTTTTTTCCCCCAAGGTAAGTCTTTCCTGTCCCGGGATTGGAATGACTCCTTACCCACTCCCTTAAAACCCTCATCATTTCCTTTTCCCTCTCCTTCCCTTCTGCCTGACGAAGCAGCTAGGCTGCGAAAGCTAGCATTTGTGTGTGTGTGTGTGTGTGTGTGTGTGTGTGTGTGTGTGTGTGTGTTTATTTGCTACTATCACTGCCTGTGCTCCTTCGCCTGGTAAGTAGACTTCATCTATATATATATATAAAGATTTTTGACTTACCTAAAGGACAGGCTCGTCGACAGAAACATAAAACACACACAAAAACACACAAACATTCGAGTTTTCGCCACCACTGGCAGCTTCTTCAGGAAAAAGAGGAAGGAAGGAGAGGAGAAAGTGAAGGACACGGGTTTTAAGGAAGTGGAAAAGGAGCCATTCCAATCCCAGGAGTGGAAGGACTTACCTTAGGGGACCAAAAAAAAGGTAAACAAATACACAAACACTCACACATATCCACATGTAAACACATCTAGGCAGACATTTGTAGAAACCCTATCGACAGTATGTCTGCATAAGTGTACTTGCGTCTGTGTAAATGTGTAGGTGTGTGTGTATTTGTTTACCCTCCGTTTTTTCCCCTAAGGTAAGTCTTTCCTGTCCCGGGATTGGAATGACTCCTTACCCACTCCCTTTAAACCCTCATCATTTCCTTTTCCCTCTTCTTCCCTTCTGCCTGACGAAGCAGCTAGGCTGCGAAAGCTAGTGTTTATGTGTGTGTCTGTGTGTGTGTGTGTATGTTACTATCACTGCCTGTGCTCCTTCGCCTGGTAAGTAGACTTAATCTATTTTTTACATAATTTTTCCTGTTAGGTTTAACAATGGTAAGCCTAGGTTCGAATTCAACAGTACAATAAGGATCGTTTGAAGTCACTGCAAAGATGTTTGTTGAGCCCCGACAGGCACATAAAATAGACATTCATACAGAAACAACTTAGATATTGGCCACAGCCTTCATCAGAATGAGAGTATGTGTCCTTTTTCCAATGTGCACGAGTGTCCTTTTTTTTTTTTTTTTTTTTTTTTTTTTTTTTTATGTGCCTGTCACACACAGCCGTAGCTAAGGAGGGGATGAAGGTGATCAATCTATTTCCCCCCTCTTCCCTCCCCGCCCTGCCCCCCCAAAAATGTTGTAATGCTTTACAAGTTAGAAACAAAGTCAAAATTTACTGTTTTTATTGTCCGATCCTCCACCCCCACCCCTTCAAAAAGTGTGTTTACTAAATCCCTACTTTCTTTGCAGTGAGCTGTAAATTATCCTGACTACTCTTACTATAATGCACAATGTCACCCTCTTATTTTCTATATATATGTACTAGTATCTATATAATATTTAGGTCTTGGAAGCATATTCAATGCTATTTTATTTATGCATTAAAACAATCACAAATTGTCCAATATTTGTTCACAACATGTTATCATGGATAAAAGGGTTAATACATACGTAAATTGTATGACACCCAGATTTAAGAAAAGATATAATATTTATGTTTAAAAAAAGGTAAAGCAGTCAACAATCCGAAGATTGGTTTGAACACCACAGTGCTTTACTAGGCATGGTCCTGTTTGGAGGTGGTATGCCGTTGCCTTCCTCCAACCTTCGAACTGACTTACCCAGCCAGTTATAGGGGGACCTACAGTTTAACGTGGGTTCCGAACGACGGTGCTACTCGGTATTTTTCACATAAACATTACTGCCAGAGGTGAAAGAAGTGGAAAGTGACAGATAAAAATCCCAGGACCTGGCGGGGATCGAACCCGCGACCCTTGGACGGATGACTTACCCAAAGGACAGGCTCATCAACAGACACAAATAAAATCACACACAAACACACATGTCTGTCTATGTGTGTTTGCGTTTGGATATATTTGAGTGTGTGTGTATTTGTTCACCTACCTGTTTTTCCCCTAAAGTAAGTCCTTCTACTCCTGGGATTGGAATGACTCCTTTTCCACTTCCTTAAAACCCATATCCTTCCCTTTCTCCTGTCCTTACTTCCTCTTCCCTGAAGAAGTGACCAACAGTTGCGAAAGCTTGTATGTGTGTTTGTGTGTGATTTTATTTGTGTCTGTCGACGAGCCTGTCCTTTGGGTAAGTCATCCGTTTTCTATTTTTTATATTTCTCAAATCATTATTTACTGTTTATACAGGGTGTCCAGTGAAGGAGTCCCTAATTTCAAAATTAAATATCTGGAAAATGAAGCTGGATAGACAAGTACATCAAAAAGCCTTTTTATTGTAAACGCTATAACAGTGTTATACAGAAGTTCACATAAAGTTTGAAATAGTTCAAAAATCTGATAACATCAAAAATATGTCCTATGAAATGATCAATGCAGAAACCTCTCCCTCTCTCCCATTAATTTATTCCATGGGCTAGATACATACCAATGTAGACAGAAGGGCAAGGACTAGATGATCAGAGAGAGGAGGAGGAGGAGATAAGGACGGTGAAAGGGAAAGAAGAAGGGAAGGAGTAGGAGGCAGTTGGAAGGTGTAGAGGAGTAACAGACAAGTAGGAATGAAAGAGGAAGTGGACTGGGAGAGGGATAAGGGACTATGGACAAATGGAAAGGGGAGAAAGTTGTTATAAGAGAAAGTGGGGCTGAAGAGATGGGTAAGGAGTGGGGGGCAGGTAGGGAGGGAGACATGATAGACAGAGGCAGAGGGAGAAAGAGAGAGTTGCACACGGGGGGAGGGGGGGGGGAGAAAATGTCTGCAATGTATGTGTCAAACAAATATGCGGGTGAAACTGCTGCGGAAGGCTAGTCGTTTATATAATCATACCAGAGATTTAAATCATATTTTTTCCAGGCATTAAACATTGTTAATGAGTTGTGCATATCAGACCAGTCACTGAAATTAGTTTCGTTTCCTTATTTAAATCTCCAGGAAAGATACTGCCAGAAGGAATTGGTGAAGTACAGGAATACGTAGATATATGTGATTATGCTGTTGGCCTGTCACGTATGTTTGCTGGAAAACTCTTTCCGTCTGAGCGTGAGGGACATCTTCTGATTGAAAAGTGGAATCCACTGGGAGTTGTTGGAGTAATTAGTGCATTCAATTTTCCTATAGCAGTGTATGGTTGGAACAGTGCTATTGCCATGGTAAGTTTCACTTTTAAGAATATTATATCTACTTGTCTATGAGTTATGGAGAATTCAAATGTGTTTGGCATTTAACTTGGCAAAATATTTGTAATGCAGGATTTAGGCCAAAATTCATAGTTAAAGATTAAAAGTTATGTTTTCATAAATAAATGAAAATGGTATCCCCAGATTTGTATGCTCTAAATGGAACACTGAAATGACTTTGTGTGAAATGCGTTTTATTCATCTCAATACATGCAATTTTCAAATCATTTGATTTGTATACAGGAGTTATACAACCCAAGCATTTTATAATACTCATTTTTATATACACTTAGCAGTTGCAGTTTCAAAATGTGTATCATGATTGTTATTGCAAAGACTGAAAATATCTAATTCCCATATTCAAACAATGAAAATGTCTTCAAAAACTTCATTGACAAAATAGTAGCACTTTTCAACCAGGAGAGTGATGAGCTGTCATTTCAATGAACCTAACTACATGTTAAATATATTACTCCCTCTGTTTTATTGTAAATTTTTAATCCCATATACTCTGGTTCTTGGGCATAGAATTTTAGGTGGTGTGTTGGAAATTTAAAATTATCTCTGTGGTAAGTGCTGTAATTGTCGTGGCAACGGAAAGTGTCAGATTTGTGTTGGTTTTTGTATAAGAAAATCATCATCTCATAAATATAGAGGGAGGGAATAGTTCGTGGTGTTAAATTTTTTAACAGTGGTTGACAAGACACCCGTTGTTTGACAACACAAATATTCCTAATTATTTTCCTTTACAATAGTAGACCATACACATGTTAGCATTTTGTGAGATTTTTAATTATTGTGAAAAAGCTTAATACACACCTTATCAGTCCTTTAGTAATCTTTGAACTCAAGAGTAAATCAAGTCTTTTACAATTCCTTAACTTAAGAGCAACGTCTACTAAATCAGCAACCTAACACTTGAAATTATGATTGATTATTATTACAATGTAATACTGCATGACACAAGAGAATACTCATTAATTATAAACAACTAATTTGGAGTCCAAACTAACTATGAAAAATCTATTTACCAAAAAATTAAACAATTTTTGATTTATTATATTTTCATGTTTGGGTTGTTGGTATTCCATAGGACTGCATACAGTACTGCACTGGAACTTCCTTGTTGCACATGTTATGACTTTAGGCTCCGCACTTCAGCTTATGTCATTGAACAAAGCCCAGAAGGAATATCTTGGACACATGACTAGAACAACTACAACATAATGTGTATTGCAATAAATCTTCCTACAAAATAAAGATAGTGCCAACCATAACAGAATTCAGAGTGCAGCAGCCAGAGATGACGGTTGTGTGGCTTTGTTGAGTGCCTGTGTGATTGTGTGAATATTCTATTTTTTGAAGAAGGCCATGGCCAATAGCTGAAGTGTTGTATGTGTGTGTCTTTTTTATGTGCTTATGTGCTTGGCGCAGCTTGCCATCATTTCTTTGCAGTGAGTTGTAAACTGTCCTTATTAATATATTAATTCCAACCTGGACTTTCCATTATTAAATTTTCTAATAATGGAACATATTTTACCACACCCATAAAATGTTTTAGGTATGTGGGAATGCTTTATTGTGGAAAGGGGCTCCAACAACCCCTCTTGTATCTGTTGCTACCACAAAGATCTTAGCATCAGTATTAGAAAAAAATAATCTTCCTGGTGCCATCTGTTCTTTGTGTTCTGGTGGAAGTGATATTGGAGAAGCTATTGCAAGAGATACTAGACTGCCACTCGTGTCATTTACTGGCAGCACCCATGTTGGTCATAAGGTAAGAGCATATAGTTCTAAGTGAAATTTACTGTATGGTAACAAGAGAAATTGATATAGTCAGTATTGATAACATTTTAAACAAAGTATGTGATGGATTTAGATTTTCTGTGCACCAGATCTTGTTCCTTAAATTTAATGTAAAGAAGAAGTATTGAGTATAAACTTACAATGGCATGTGATTGAATTGTGATTGTTCCATGTTAAACAGTACAACTCTAATGCAGATACTCATGTGATAACAGACTGGTTAAAAATATAAGATTATTGTTTAAAGTCTCCATGGGAGCACAAGATAACTTTATTGAAGAATGAGGGAGGATGACAGTGGTGTTTTTTCCAGAGGAAGTGTCACTACATTTACCTTACACAATTTTAGAAACCATACCTGGCAAAATGACTGTACAGGGATATAAACTATTGCACCCTTAAACAAGAGTCCAATGTCTTACTACTGTACTACCACTTTTATACATTTGATGTTTCACCTTGCAATAGATTTATTGGGTAACTGATACATATTTGATGCATGTGAGAGAGTAGTCTTGAATTATTTTAATGGAACAAACCCAAACAATCTCAAATTTACTAGATTCACTGCCCTTTGTTACACTGTCAACCTGACACATGGATGGATGTACGAAAAATGACAGATCAAACAATGGAAATTCCAGGAAGGATTCAATAATATTTTTGAGAAGGATAGGTTGCTTACTCACCTCGGAGATGTCCGATGAGCCACAGAAAGGCACAAATAACAGACAACTTTATAGCTTTCGGCCTTTTAGGCCTTCATCAGTAGAGACACAAACAAACACATACACTCACACAGAGACGACCGCCGTCTCCAGCTGGCCGATGACATGCATTGAGATGACCACAGCAGCCAGAGACGGCGGTTGTGTGTGTGTTTGTGTGTGTGTTTTTAACTGACGAAGGCCTAAAAGGCCAAAAGTTATAAAGTTGTTATCTGTTATTTGTGCCTTTCTACGCCTCATCGGACATCTCTGTGGCGAGTAAGTAATCTATCCTTCTCGAAAAGAATGGCAGATCATTAATAAATGATCTGCCATTGTTTGTACATCCTTCCATGTGTCAGGTTGACAGCGGTGGTCTTACTTATAGCGTAATTTGTGATAAGCCTCTTGCTGTAGTAACATCACTACTAACAACATGGATTGTATGAATATCTGTGAGAAAATACAGCATTAATTAATGGAATAACAAACAAATATGGTATACATAATTTGCAAGAAATGGACATGGATGCTACTAGACTTAATGCTACAAGAATATCTGTACTGCAAATAATACTATGAACTGCATGGCACAGGGTAATTCCCATTGTATCACATATGAGCCTTTCTTCTTGTTCCATTTGCATTTGAACTGTGGGAAGAATGATAGCTTAAATGCTTTTGTGGTTGTTGTTATTAGTATATTAGGCTATTCTTAACCTCATGGTCTCTATGAGAGCAGTTTGTAAGAGAATGTAACGTATTTTAGATTCCTCTGGTAAAACTTCTACTTGGATATTTATAAGCAGGCTTTCATGAGATATTAGTGTCTATCTTCAATCATCTGGTAGTTCAGGGCTTTCAGTATTTTGATGACACTCTCATGTGGGTCAAACAATCTTGCAAGACTTCATGCAGCCCTTTCGTGTGCTTTTTCAATTACCAATTTTAGTCATTTGAGATATGTGACCCCCACACTTGAGCAATATTTATGGTAAAGTGTCATATAAGTGTTCTGTAAGCAGAATTCTATGTAGATAGAATTTTCCCAATATTCTACCATGGAAATGCAGCCTGCGACCTTATTTACTTACAACAGAGTCTATGTGATAAGTCCATTTCATATCCACATAAACTGTATGAAATGACAGATTTGGGTAGTGCCACTGTGAGACACTTAAATGTAGATGTAGAACCCTCATTGACATTTTAGTCATGGGGTACTAGCTTTGTTAACTCAATAAGTTTAAATTTCTGTAGATTTACAACTAAAACAATATGATTCAAAAGACGTTTCAAGTTTCAGACATGTGTGACATATACAGGGTGTCTCAGTTCTCTTGCTCACCCAAAATATCTCTGGAACAACAATACCTATTGTAAAATGACTTTTACAGGTATCAATGAAAGGAAGGGGCTCATAAATGAAAATATTTTGAAACATTCTAAAATGAAAGCATGTGTGTGTTTTTTAACACAAAAGTATGTGTTTTGAAATGGGCACCCTATATTATTTCATCAGAAATCTGCAGCATGACAAATAACATAAACAATGGCATTGATTGCATTGCAATATGCGAATTACATCCTGAGATATTGTGAAGTGAAGTTGGCACTTGAAATTATTCTGATTACACACTTTTGTGCAATTAATACTTTTTTACTTAATGATGAGTTACCCCAGAAAATGATGCCATATGAAAGCACAGAATGAAAATAGGCGTAGTAAGCTAATTTACTGAGATGTATATCACTAAAATTTGCAATTATCCTAATAGCATAAGTAGCTGAACTCGAACGTTTCAGCAGATCTTCAGTGAGTTTTTTCCAGTTAAACCTCTCATCAATGCATACATATAAAATTTTTGAATATTCTATCTTTGCTACAGATTTCTGATCAACGTCTATATTTATTAATGGTGTCATTCCATTTACTGTATGGAACTGTATGTACTGTGTTTTATCAAAATGTAATGATAGTCCTTTTTCTGAGAACCACTTAATGATCATCTGAAAGACGTTGTATACAATTTCTTCAGTTAGTTCTTGTCTGTCAGGTGTGACAACTACACCTGTATCATCAGCAAAAAGAATCAGCTCTGCATCTTCATGAATATAAATCACGGAATAATGTAGATAGAGAGGTAAAAATTGAAAAACATGCTTGAAATAACATGGAGTTTTATTAGAACAAAAAAAAAGTTCAAAAAACGTCCATCATATGGTGCTGGACAGCAAAATGTCAGTAACTGCTCATGAAAATCATGTATAAAAGGACCTGTGATGAGAGAGAGAATAAGATGCACCAGCAGTCACAGCATGTTGACATTACCTTAAGAGGCGCTTTTAGTGAAGCTGTATTATCCGAATGGTAAATGTGCTAGTTCATTCAGTGTTACAATCCTATCGCCATAGGAAGGGGATTCAAACGGGCAAGGTCCATTGACAAATGGAGATGTGGCGAGAATGATTTTGAAGTTCAAATCCATAGGTTGTTTAGAAGACAGACCCTGTAGTGGCCAACCGAGCACAAGGTGTAATGCAGCTGAGACAGTTCAGGAAGAAAAGGAAACTCTAGCAGGTTTGTCTATGCTCAGGGAAATCAGCGCTCATGCAGTCTCATGTCGCCCCGGCATTTCATACACAACTGTTTGGTTGGCACTTGGGCATACCCTCCGATGCTATCCTTACAAAATCATTGGCATCATGAACTGTTACCTGGCGATTTAGTGAAATAGAGGGCATTTGTAGTGTGGGTGTTTCAAAAGATGGGGGAAGATGATGATTGGTTGAGTTAAGTGTTGTGGACCAACAAAGCTCATTTCACACTCCGAGGGTCTGTCAACGCCCACAACTGCAGAATTTGGGCTACCGAAAATCCTAGAACTATCGTGGAAACTCCATTCCATGATGAGAAAGTCATGGTATGGGTTAAATTTACCACATTTACCATTATCGGGCCTTTTTTCTTTGAGGAACTGCGTGATTCTGGTTTTGTAACTGCTACCATGACGGGTGAGAGGTATGCCGATATGTTACAGAATCGCATCATCCCCAGCCTGGCTGATAAACACATGCTGGAACATACGATTTTTATGCAGGATGGCACTCCACCCCATATTGCTAGATACATGAGGATCTCTTGCACACACACACACACACACACACACACACACACATATATATATATATATATATATATATATATATATATATATATATATATATATATAGTAAAAAATAGATGAAGTCCACTTACCAGGCGAAGGAGCACAGGCAGTGATAGCAACAAATAAACAAATAAACACACAGACACACACACAAACGCAAGCCTTCGCAGCCTAGCTGCTTTGTCAGGCAGAAGGGAAGGAGAGGGAAAAGGAAATGATGAGGGTTTTAAGGGAGTGGGTAAGGAGTCATTCCAATCCCGGGACAGGAAAGACTTACCTTCGGGGGAAAAAAGGAGGGTAAACAAATACACACACACCTACACATTTACACAGACGCAAGTACACTTAGGCAGACATGCTGTAGAACTGTAGACAGCAAAGAAGTTAGAAGTTAGACAGAGATGCCACATGAGGCATATATAACCCCATGTCATTCCAAGCATGTATGTCAATTTTTACCTTTCTATGTACATTATTCCATGATTTATTAAGTTTTCAAATTTATACTGACTTTTTTATCACCTGGTATATTAAGAACATTAAAGAGCCCAAGGCCGAACCTTGTGGCACCCAATTTTTGATTGTTCCCCAGTTTGAGGAATCAGCTGTTTTTGCATATTATGTGAACTACTTATGTCAACTTTCTGCACTCTTTCTGTTAGGTATGATTTAAACCATTTGTACACTGTTCCATTCATACCACAATACTTTATTTTATATAAAAGAATTCCATGATTTACACAATCAAAAGCCTTGGAGAGATCACAAAAGATCCCAACGGATGATGTTTGGTTATTCAGAGCATTTAATATTTCACTGGTGAAAGTATTATATAGAATTTTCTGTTGAAAAGCCTTTCTGAAAACCAAACTGACCTTTTGTTTGAACTCTATTTTAACCTATGTGTGAAGCTCCTCTAGAATACATTACTTTTTCAAGAATTTTGGATAAGGCTGTCAGAAGTGAGACTGGATGTTAGTTGCTGACATCAGACGTATCCCTTTTTTTGTGCAGTGGCTAAACAATAGCGTATTTCAGTCTATCAGGAAAAACACCCTGCTTCAGAGAACTATTACACATGTGGGTAAGAACCCTACTTATTTCTTGAGAACAAGCTTTTATTACCCTGCTGGAAATACCACCAATTCCATGTGAGCTATTGCTTTTGAGAGAGTTTATTATTTTCTTAATTTCAGAAGGAGAGGTGGGTGGAATTTCTATTGTATCAAATTGTGTAGGTATGGCCTGTTCCATTAACTGCCTAGCTTCTTCTAATGAAGATTTACATCATATTTTCTCCACAACATTTAAAAAATAATTATTAAACATGTTTAAACTTCTGGCTTGTTAGTTGTAAAGTTTTCATTCACTTTGATGGTAATGCTGTCTTCCCATGCTCTTGGTGCCCTGTCTTCCTGGTAATAATATTCAAAATTGTTTTAATTTTGTTATCAGGTACTAATCTCAGACATGATGCACATGCTTCTGGACTTATTAATACATTTTCTTACTGTAGCACAATGGCATACTGGTTGGCAAATCTGCCCGCTGAACAAAAGATTCAGTTTTAAATCCCAACTTTGGAACAAATTTTCACATGTCACTCCACTCAGCATGTACAGGGTATTTCAGAAGGCGACTGGATACTGTTGATCCTAAGTAATTAAACCTATCGACTTTCTTCAAGTCCTGCACATCCAACTGGACTGTTTCTTCTCCTTGTGCTCCTAGACACATGTACTCTGTTTTCTTCCTATTGATTTTCATCCTTCTGTCTTCCAAAGTTTTTCTCCAGATCTCCAGTTTCATTTCCAGATGCATAACACTATAGCATCAGTGAACATAATACGCAAGAAGCATGTTCTATAAACTCTTCTGATAATAACAATGATGATTAGAATGAAGATATATGGGTTCAACGCAGAACCTTAATGCAACCCAACTTGCGCTGGTATGCATTCTGTTAGTCCTACACTGCTTCTCATATGCATACTGACACTATTACACATGTACTGAATAAGATGTACATATTTCTCAGGCACCTCCCTCTCTCTCATGCCACTCCAGATTTCTTGCCGTGGCACTCTGTCATAAGCCTTTTCTAGGTCTATAAAGACAACAGTTAATTCCCTCCTCTTCTCCCTATGTTTCTCCTTAAGTTGCTGGAGTGACAAATAGTGACCATTGTTCCTCTACCCGGCATGAATCTAACCTATTCATATCTCCTATTCTTTTTTACTCTTGGAGCTATCTTTCTATTATCTTCTCCCAGATTTTCATAGTATGTGCCATCAGCTTTATTCCCCTATCGTTTCCTCAATCCTTCAAGCTAGTCAGCCAACACAAAGAATGGTGGTCTGTCACAATGGTGAATGGTTTGCCGAATAAATACAGCCACAACTTGTTGATCGCCCAGATAACTGCGGGACATTCTTTCTCAGTTGTAGAGTAGTTTATCTCTAACTTTCAGTGTACTCTTGATGCATAGGCTATGACTTTTTCAGCATCTTCCTGAACTTGTACAAGCAGTGCACCAATCCCATAACCACTGGTTCCCGCATTCTCGTCGTACAAGGCTCTGGTGTGGAAGTTAGAGCCTCCTTAAGTGTCTGGAAAGCACTTTCTTTTGTCTCATCCCAGTAAAACGTGGCAGCTCCCTGCAGAAGTTCTTGCAATGGATGTGCCTTGTTACAAAATCCTTTTGTAAAACGTCAGTAGTATGAGCACAGCCTGAGAAAACTTCCCACATCATGAATGTGTTAAGGAGTTGGAAATTCTGTGACTGCCCTTACTTTATCTGGATCAGGATGGACACCATCTCCGTTGATTAGGTGCCCCAGGATTTTTATCTCTTTGGCAATGAAGAGGCACTTCTTTGGATTGAGGTGGAGTCCTGCAGTCTGAACACACTTCAACACAGTTGACAGATGACTCAGATGTTCTTCAAATGTCTTCGAGAAAATGACAATGTCATCTACAAAGCAAAGACACATCGTCCACTTAAGGTGTCACAGCAAGTTGTCCATCATGCATTCGAATGTGGCCAGAGCATTACATGATCCAAATTGCATTACTTTGAATTCATAGAGGCCATCAGGAGTAATAAAAGTCGTCTTCTCCCTGTCAGCTTCGTCAACCTGGATTTGCTTGTAACCTGTCTGCATGTCCATAATTGAAAAGTTTGTAGCTCCTTTCAAGCAGTCTGAGGTGTCATCAATGCACAGCAAAATGGGTAGTCATCTTTGTGATTTTGTTCAGCCTCCAATAGTGCACACAGAATCGCCATCCTTCTTCTTTATGAGGACCTCCGGAGATGACCAAGGACTCTCTGAAGGTTGAATAATGTCATTGTGTAACATCTTCTCTTCTTCCTCCAAAATTATCCGTCTTTCAGCTGGCGACACTCTATACGAATGCTGGCTCCAAAGGTTGAATAATGTCATCGTGCAACATGTTCTCCACGTCCTCCCAAATTATCTGTCTTTCAGCTGATGACCCTATATGAACCCTGGCTAATTGGTGGATGATCCCCAGTATTGATATGGTGCGTTATCCAGTCCACTTCATCTGACTTTTCCCTTGCTGAGGTGTGAATGCACCTGAAAATTGACGTAGTGTAGCTATACACCCGCTGGCGTTGTTCCTTGGTCAGTCTGGGCCCTATTGGCAATTCCACATTTGTTTCCTCCAGCGTGTTGTCTGTACCAACAGAAGAGCATGGGTCTTCATTGACAACATTGAACTCCCCATCCTGAATTGGTTCAGCTGTCCCAATACACATTCCTTTGGGGATAAGTTGTGACTGCTCATGACAATTAGTGATCCAAATCTCTCCTCAACCACCAGTGATGCTTCTGATACCTGCTGGTATAATTTCTTTGGTGAGCCTGATAAATTTTTTACTATCAACAAGCACTTCGCAGTTTAACCAGTCATCTGTGCTTGTGACTGCAACTCTTCTCACTGTCAACGGCAGGATCGTCACATTGTCAACAGCAAATAACTTCCCACAAAATTCTGTATTATGTGTACCCGTCTGAACGACTTCCTCAATTTGCAGCTCAGATCTTCCACAGTCAATGATAGCTTGGGAGGCCTGAAAGAAGTCCCATCCGAGGATGACATTATGACTACATTCTGTTAAAACGACAAGTTCAAATGGTTGGGTCCTGTTGTTGATGGTTATTCTTGCGACACAAGTTCCTGCTGGTTGGACGTACTTTCCATTTGCGACCTTCAGCACAGTTGCCGCCATATCACAGAACATTGTCTTCTTTAGTGTGCAGCGGTAATTATCTGACAGTACAGAGAAAGAAGCTCCTGAATCAACCAGTGCCTGGACAGCCTGGCCGTCGATTATAACGTCGATGAGATTTCCCGACATCTTAGTGACTGTCGTCCATGGAGTATTTTCATATGTGGTGGCCTCACCTCCGTAGATGGTTGCCTCGCTTAGTTTTCCTGGGCGCAGCGACTAGAGGAGTGGTTGGTACATCTGTATGGTGACGGTGGACGGCAGCGTCGCATCGGGGAGCGACCTAGTCCAGGGTAGGGCGATGGGCTTCTTCCCATAGGTCGACTGAACTCATCAGCAGGTGACTGCCTGGTATAGAACTGCTCTGATGGCTGACGCCTTGCAGCAAAATAATCGTTGAATATTCGCCTTCTCTCTCTGCAGTAGTGTACAATATGTCCAGGGCACCCACAGTGGAAACAAAATGGTGTGTTATCTTCTGTCCTCCAGACATCTGTTCTTCTGCGGGGCGTCATAGTTGCCAGGGGAATTGGTTGTGGCTGCGTCTGTGAGTTTGTAGGCTGCCGTTTGGCAGCTGCAGCGTAAGTCATAGCAGGGCGACGCCATTCTTCATGTTGAGTGCGACTGGTGGGGCAGACAGGAGCTAATGTCTGAAATTCCTCTTTCTCAGCGGCGTTGGCCCCCTTGTGACTTACAGGGCTTACGTCCATGGCCATAGTTTGATGCTCGCTCCTGTCTAATAGTCCCGGCTGCCATAAATTGTTGTAATTCTTCTCTCACAATTTGTCGTATGAGAGAAGGGAAGTCATGCTGGTCTTCCACAATGGTCATAGGGACTACATTCATGAGTCTGTCAAACTTCTTTTGTCCAACCTTCCTTTGTTGCATCTCTTCAATATGCTGGCACCACTTGATGAACTGTTCCGTCATAGCGATGTCTTTTATCAGAAGAGCTTGGTACATGTCTTCTGCAACACCCTTCATCAGGTGTGTGATTTTTGTCAGCCTCAGACATATTTGGATTGACTATGTTACACAGGGCCAAAACATTCTGTATGTACAACTGTGTTGGCTCACGATGTCGTTGGGCCCAGTTCTTCAGTAGTTTTTCTGCTGAGCGGATTTGTCGCTGGCAGTCTCCAAATGTCTCCTTAAGTTCCATGTGGAACATTTCCCAGTCATTCAACTTCTCTTTATTGTTTTCAAACCACTGCTGGGCTGTTCCATCCAGTTAGAAATAAACATTGGCCAAGCACATTGTATGATCCCACCTGTTATATTTGGCGACTCATTCGAACCGTTTTAGCCATTTGTTGGGGTCCTGTCCAGCTTCTCCTGAGAATACCGATGGGTGTCTGATGTGCAGCTGGCTTACCGCTGGTTTCGTGTTCATGGTTCTTCTGATGATATGGACTTTTGGAAGGATGTACTCGGTATCTCCCTTGTATTCCAGTTCTACTCCGTGTAAGCAACAGCTTTTATGTTGCCTAATCTGACCCATGGTGATACAGCTGTTGCACAGGATACCCGGCACCTCCACCAAACAATGTCACGACGAAATGGAAGCAGGCTTGACTTCAAAGGCAAGCTTGTCAACTGAACACAGCACTTATACTGAAAGCAGGTTTATTGCAAACTGAAATGTACACACAGCACTGGCTGCCTCTCAGGCAGAGTGCTCTGTTATTTATACACAGACAGTATGTACCAGAAATTAGAAGAATAGTTAACATAAGAAACAAGTAGAAATTACAAGTGAACATAAGAGACATGTAGAACATTTTGGAAATGATAATTACAGAGATATAAATTTTTACCAGTGGACGGGATTGAACTGGCGACCTTTAGCACCGCAATCGGTGACACTATCCCTTGCGCCACGCTGACAATCGGTTAATGTGGGGTCTCGCGGCAATATAACTATAGGTTTTGTCTGTTAGATCCCAAAGGACATGCATCAACTTTTGTATGTGTGTTGGGGGGGGGGGGTGATAGATATCAAAACTTTTACTAATTTTCTAAGAAATAATAGTAGGAAAAAAAGAAGTAGGAAGAAAGAATGTAAGCTGACTAATATGGACATTAATATGTGGTTTGATTAGAGAATTACAGCCCAAGCACTGTCAGGAAAGTCAGTATATCTACAAAAGAGTAAGCAGTAGATTGAAGTTAAGCACTGCACCCAGAATCATTCATGAATAACTTTGTGTGTAGAACAGTGGATACCAGAGACAAGGGGCCATAATGTAGTATTATTCTTGAGGATAATTTTACCTATTACACTTTATATGCCTGTTTTAGTTTTATGCATGAATCATATTTGTTACCATCCTAAAAACTGATTATTGATTGATTTGATTTTTAGGTTGGATTGCAAGTGCAAGAAAGGTTTGGTAAGCATTTACTAGAACTTGGAGGAAACAATGCTATTATTGTAGATGCAGATGCTGATATTGAAATGGTTGTACGTTCTGTGGTATTTGCATGTGTGGGTACTGCTGGACAGCGGTGTACCTCCACCAGGAGATTGATTCTCCATGAGAAGGTGAATATATTAATAATATAAGGAATACTACGCAAAACTTTGATAATAAAATGCCTAATAAAATTCTTCTTATATTTAGGATAGTTACATAGATCAGAATGAGCTATAATATAGTATCTTCTTACCAATGGCAACTACCAGTAATTAGTAAACACTCACTCACAAAAAATAAAACAACTCTTAAAATTTCACTTTCTTACATGTGATAGAAGGAGAGTATACTTAGTAACCATGAGTGATAGAAGTACAATAAGAAAGGACATCATGGAAAATAATATTGAAATATAAACAATGCAAAGATTCTTCCTATATGCTGAGATTTTATAGGTACCTAATGACCCACCCCAGCTTTGCACAGGTGGAATTTATATTCTATTTCTATAAATATCAATGTGTGTATGTATTTTATTGGTTGCTATATTCTATGTAATATGACTCAAAACAATGAATACTGTGATTGCTGTGTTTAATTCATATTTACATACTAATACCACAGTCTCTCATATTTGTAAAACCTTATATCAGGCACCTGGAATGACATAACACCCCTAGCAGACAAAGAGACAACTGTAGCGACACTGTCAATGTGCTGTCTAACATGAATAGTCAGGGAAGCAACATTTTTTTCTTGGAGTCCTAAAAGCTATATCTGTTTAATCTTCTAAAAAGAAAAAAGAAAAAAATCCAATTTGTTTCATATAATTCCAATTTACTTCAAAGTTGAGGAGGCTGATTCAGCTTTGTTCCTTATGAACTCCTAAGACGGGTTTCTATATTCACTAAGAAAGAAGAAAAAACCAATTATCTCATACTCTTCCTCTTCACTTCCAAAATAATGAAACTAGAATTTTCAAAATACTGTCTGATCTTCACTTTTTGTATATGTTGGTGAGGGAAGGGATATGTCATATCAATCTGTTAATCTTCAGCAGATCAGTGACTACTGCTTAGTTGTTGTTTTTTGTTTTACTTACGATATGCTACTTTGCTTACCTACTTACTTAAAAGCACTTTAATAAGTTGTTATGATTAAATGCATTATACAAACATAGAATTATAACATTAATCTGTGATAAATAGAACGATAATTTGTTTAATGTGACTGATGATTCAGAATAAGAAACACATCAAAAGTTGGTAAATCTGTACATTCCTTTACACTTTAAAACACATTGAACTGAAAATACATATAATGTGCCACTCTGTTTTTCAGGACTGACAGTTGCTTTATCAGAAAGGAGATAGGTTAGAAAATGTTAAAAAGAAAGTGTAGGGCAGTCAAATCACAGGCTGAAAAATATTTCTGTCTCCTCATTCATTAGTCCTCCTTTATTTAACCATCCTTAGTCTTATCCTACCCCACTACCCAAGGGAGGTACTAATAGTTCTGAAAGCTTGTGTAGTGCACATATTTCGTTTGTGTTTTTTCGCAATACTGAAATGTTACTTCGTGGAAGTAAATACTGGCCATCTATTTCATCTTATAGTTTTATATTTTCTTGTGTGGATTTCTTTTTCATAGTCTCAAGGTACTAAGTCTTAGATTACAGACATGTAAGCCACCAGCCACTGTATTTAAGTTACTAAATAGACTCTGTTATTGTCTACTTCCCATTGGCTCTAATGTGTCAATGAGGTCATTATCCTAAGATATTTTACCCCTTTTACTTGAAATAAGCATGCAGGTCTGGAATCACCACTGTTTGTGCATTGTCTAAGGCAGTTGAAAAGTTGTGGAAGGGGGCAGGAGAGGAGGGGTAGACTAATGCCTCATCTGGGGACTCCTATTTGAAGTATCAGCAAGGTGCCTATTCTGGAAGGACAGTGACACTGTCCAGTGTAATTTTCCAACCTACCTACTTGGTATTGTAAAATTACATATGAGAATTGGTACAAACCAACCTTTTTCAGTCAGAAATAGCTAATTACTTGAAAAGGAAAGTTAGAAATAACATCACATTTTTAAGCCATTGTTAAGTACAGAGCATAGGCTGTGGCCTAACAAGGATGTGCCAGGTAATTGGCTTTGTCTCCTCCCTGGATGTGTCTTAAACATTTTATTGCAACAATTGAGAACATAAATCTAAATAGCCTGTCCAAATAGCTTCGATGAGCATGAGGGCTCAGGCCTCACTCCTCCCTAGTGCTCGGAGTGCAACAGCACGTGACGCTGACAGAGAGGGGGTGAGTAGGGGAGGAAAGAAATGGCTGCAGTCAGATGCCTATAGAGCTAGGCAACCTCAAATGGAAAACATTCTTGATTACAGTGGTCTTAAATTAGATTGGTCCCCAAAACCATTGCTGAGCTGAAAATAGCCATTCAGGAGGTCATGAAAGTATCAATGTTCCAGCAAATCAGTGGGCTATGCATAAATGCAGAATTTCACTATTCATCTGCACATCATCACCACCATGGAAGGCATGCATATCAAACATGTCATATCCTAAATGTGAATATCTGTAGTGACATTTACATGTTGAATAAAGTGTGTGCACAAGTAGATTATAACTAATGTATGTATTGTTTCATATAGTTCAATAATTGTCACCCTGTAAATTCAACGAAATAGGTGTGCTTTTGATATATTGGGCTATAAGCAAATTTCTTTACATTTTATGATAGTTCAACGGACTAGGACTTTTTAATCATATCAATGTAGGTCCAGCAGAAATATGTTTAAAGCATACACAGGTCATGCAAAACTATTTTTAAGTGTGTTCTATTACTGATGATAATCCATGGAATGTACGACCTTTCTTTCTCTTGAAGAATAATATGGTTTCAAATTAGTTCTTCTATGCCACAGCACTGTTACAGTCACAGCAAATGCCACCAATAATAAACTTTTATAGATCACCTAAGGAGTGGTGCTCCAAGTTGTCTGGCTGCCAATGTTCAAAATATGGCAGCCTGATTTTCTACAAATGTCTATCTTGTTGTGTTTGCGTATGTATGTGTGTGGGTGTGTACGCTTATTTACCTTTCCTTTTTTCCCCTTAAGGTAAGTCCTTCCACTCCTGCGATTGGAATGACTCGTATTCCACTTCCTTAAAACCCATATCCTTCCCTTTCTCCCCTCCTTCCTTCCTCTTTTCCTGAAGAAGCTACCAACCATTGCGAAATCTTGTATGTGTGTTTGTGTGTTTTTATTTGTTTCTGTCGACGAACCTGTGCTTTGGGTAAGTTGTCCGATTTCTATTTTTATATAACACAAAGAAAGTTGGACATACCAGGCAAAAAGGGACTGGTTCGTTGATACACAAATAAAAACATACACATACACACACATACACAAAACTGAGCTTTCGCAACCTAAGGTTGCTTCATCAGAAAGAGCAGGGAAGGAGAGGGAAAAGGAAAGGATGAGTGTTTTAATGGAGTGGGTAAGGAGTCATTCCAATCCTGGGAGAGGAAAGACTTACCTTGGGGGGAAAAAGGATAGATAAACAAACGCATATATACAGGTTTCTCAATGTTGGCCATCACTCCTCCACTAGACAGTACTAAAACATGAATGTCCCAGCATTGCTAGTCAAACTGCTGGCTCACAAATAGTTCTGGGCAACCTACAGTAGGCTGTTCCCAGAATTAACAGCTATGGAGCTGCCTTACTTCAGCAAGAGATACATTACAAAACAAAAACACACTCACACTATATATATTCTTTGTAGACAATATGCTTAAGTCTTTTGAAAGCTCATGATTAGTTAATAATTTTGATGTCTTCTTACAGATAAAATTTGTTGGTGTATTTTGACTTAAAATAACTTATTTAAATTATTAGCCTACAATGTTGTGCTTTGATTTCAGATTTATGAAAAGGTATTGCAACCACTGAAAAAAGCTTATGCTCAGATTATTAAAAAGATGGGTGACCCTCTGCAGGAAGGTGTTTTGTATGGACCATTACATAGCTCCCAGTCTGTAACTGCATTCCAAAATACTATTAAAGAAGCACTGGCTGCTGGTGGAACTATTGAATTTGGTGGAAATGTAAGTGTGACGCAGCAGATAATAACATCATAATTAACCCCAGAAGCTATAGGTAAGACAATAATTCCTGTGGAATATTTCCAAAGGCAATTTATGTGTGTTATTTATAACTGACCACAGGTCACTAACGAAAAATACAGGAACTGTCTGGCAAGAACAGAACTTGAGAATGTTTAGATTAGAACTGGGGTTAATGAAAAAAGACACAGCTGCGATAATAATGGTCACTCTAGTGCAAATGCCATTAAAAGGTGAAAGAACTTTTTCAGATAAACTTTACAAGCAAGGTGTTGATAGTGTCTCAAATAACAAATACTAAAAGAAGCTTTAGCAGATTATGTACAACACAGCCATAATGTACTTACTTTCATGAGGTACAGCTTTCACTACATCCAAATATACTTTTCAGAAAAGGAAAATGTAAGGTTTTGATCCAGTTTAACTGTCAACTATTAAGATTAATACTGTAGACATTATAACATACAAAACAAAGTATTCGAATACTGATGGGAATTCTCCATAGAGATGATAAATTATGCTTCAAAAGAGAGACTGGACAAGCTTTCAGAACAGGGTTCCTTCATCAGATAAGAGAGAAGGGAAGGAAAAAGAAATGGGAGCAGAAGGCGAAGGTAATTCATGACCTAGGTCATGAGGATGATGATTGTGGAAGTCAGAGATACTGTATACTATATAGTATATACAGTATCTCCGACTTCCGCAATCCTCAAACAACATCCTCATGGCCTACATAGGCTATATAATATACAGTATCTCTGACTTTCACAATCCTCAATCATCATCCTCATGACTTAGGTCATAAATTACGTTCCCTTTCTGCTCTCATTTGTTTTTCCTTCCACTCTCTCTTACCTGACAAAGGAATCCTGTTCCAAAAGCTTGTCCTATATGTTCATCTGTTTTCTTTCTTTGTGTGACTATCAGCTATCTATCTCTTTTGAAGGAATACTGAAAGTATTTTATGTATAAAGCCGCTGGGTGTCTTTCCATTCTTTTCTTCACTCCCTTTTAGTTTTATATACATTCATATTTGGATATGTCTGTATGTCCATTTCTCAACTACCCTTCATCAGATATAATACACTTAGAATTCTGCTCATATTAACTCATACACAATATGTTTTCAATAATTTCTGTCCTGTTTATTGCCACATGTTTCGCCTTTATGTTCACAGGTTTTCAGATATCTTCTTATGCAGTCCATGACAATAAGTCTTTTCTTCTTATCCTATCAGATAAGCCACCCCTGATCCCAGATTCTAGGTGATGTAGCTGTAACTATTTCCTAAACCTTTCCAATCCTTCCCTGCATCTTTCTTACCTTCCCTTAAACTCTTCTGCCAAATGGAGGAACCAAAGGCTGCAAAATCTGGCTGATTTTTTGTGGGTGTTTTCTCCCTGTTGCGAGTGGATATTTTATGTATCAAATTATATTAGTAAAATTATTTCTCCTAATCATTTCCTGTTCCATTGGTGAATTTTTACTTTAAAACCATAAAACTACAAGAGAAACCTAGTTTCAAATTTTAGTTGCATGACTAAGCTAGAAAAATATTTCATTAACCTTCCTATTGTGTTCGAAACAGAGACACACATATTGTGAATGGGTCAGTTAGACCCGCAATTAAAAAAATATATGTGTTCTTCGATGTTACTTCAATATACATTTTATATATAGTTTTTTCGTGTGGAAAAACATACATTGAAGCTTTCCAGCATTTATTGAAGGTAATTAGTGTAAAAAATATTACATTTTAGATTGTGATACAATGTTCATACAAGTTCTTATAAGTGAATTGTTGCATAAAAGTGCCAGCTAAAGCTTCAATTTTGTCACTTATTGCAAACACTAATTAACCTAAAATTACAATGAAATATGATAATTCTGAAGAACAATATTTAGCTTCAATATATGCGTGTTGTAGTAGCTCACACAATTATTGCAGTCAATATTTGCATGATCTTGGCATAGGAATGATTGACAAATGTTACATTTCTTATTAGTCTTTCGATCTTTCTTCAGTCCACACTATTTGTACTGGCCCCTTTTCTGTTCCTTTGCTCCAGAACTCGTTCCTGCAATATTTTCCAAATTTACTTTTATCTTTTTAGGAATAGTTTTCGACATTCTGTTTTCTTGCATTGTTCTTGTTAGCTCTCTTAGAAAAAGGCGTCTTTTGTACAATTTGTTTGAATAGTAACCTGGGTTAGTGTGTACATGCAACACATAAGCATTTATTGCAGTAATGTCTAGCATGTTATAAAATAAACAGGGCATCGCTTAGTACACCTTTTACAGGAATACGGGCAAGTGTATCTGTCATGTCAACTCCTCCTTTCGTTTTGTTGTAATGCAGTATTACCTCCGGCTTCTTATGCTCTTCTGCAGACACGGTAGAATCCAGTGGTACATACTTCTGAAATCGAAAGATGGTTGAAAACACGTGTCTACTGTTGTTTGTCAGCATTTCTTTCGGAATCTCAGCTTTGTTCTTTCTGAGGATTCAACTAATGTTAGAATTTTCTGCAGACGTTGTTTGGCCAGAGCGTAGTCCGTAAAGAAATTATCAGTGGTAATGTTTCACTCAGTTTTCTCAATTCTTTCCACAAGCCTCAATACAACATTTCTACCTTGATTTACTTCTCGTGGTCCATTTTCTGGCTTTCCTGTATAGACCTCTGCTGCACAAACATATGCTGTTTACACATCAGATGACAACCATAATTTCATGCCATATTCTACTCTTGGTTTTGAAGTCATGTACTGACGGAAGGGACACCTTCCTCTGATTGGAACCTGTAACTCGTCCACTGCGACATTTGATCTTTTTAGGAAACTGTTCCACAAACATTTCAAAGACAGCCAGTTTAACATGGCGTCGCCTAGCTGGTTGATCTTCTTTGTTGTCAAATCTGAGAATTCTGATTGTAAAGAAACGCTAAAGTGACACTGTTACGCGAAAATCTGGCCGACCAATTATATTGTTCCACAGCTATTGGAGAGATTCTCCAGCAGATATCTATACAACCAGCTAATATAAGAAGTCCCAAATAAGCCATCATTTCCTGATTTGTAATAGAAATTTATTGTGCTCACCTTGGTTTTGACACAGCTGGAGGATTTGTAGACCACTATGTACCATTGCGAGACGTATATACATTTCCAGTTACGCTGATTTCTTTAGACAACAAAACCACGCTTTCGTCTCCTTTAATCACATCACTCTCCTCACTTCTAATCGATACGTAACAACATCACTTGAACTGTGAACAAAATCTTGATCATTGACAGTATTTCTGTTTCATGTTATGACTCATTTACAAGTCTTTCTAACTGTTCATCAATTAGAAACCGACAAACAAAATCAGACTGTACGCCTATATGCAATCGTTATACAGAATCCCACAACAATGTAAAATGCCTCTGAGACATTTTAGACCAATCACAAGTATTTCTAACAATTTATTCGTAGAAACTAAATAAAAATTCCCTCATGGGTCTAAAAGACCCATTCACAATAAGTGTGTCAAAGCTACGTATCCCCGAAAATATTTTAGTTTTTGAAAAGAAAATTGAGGATAACATAAATAATGACGTATTTGAGGAATACATAATGCCATGTTGCAAAATAAATACAATTTAGGGGCTAACGTTAATTTTAGTAAACGAACTGGGTCAGTTAGACCCATTCACAATAGGAAGGTTAATGTTAAGCCTAATCATATGTAATCACCAGTAATTTCTGCATTCCACAGCATTTCAATAAAAATAATAATGAAATATTAACAAACTAAGGTTACAAATTCAACTTCCAATACTAGGGCAGTATATTTAATTGGTATGGATTTCAGTTAACAACTAGGCAGTATTTTTACAAATTTATATCTCAGTGACTGGAGTTATTTCACAGGTTTTGGATGGGCCAGGATTTTATGTTGAACCAACAATCATAACAGGATTGCCACACAATGCCAGTGTAGTGCACAAGGAAACATTTGCACCAATTGTCTATGTCCTGAAAACTGCAAATGTTGATGAGGCAGTAAAATGGAATAATGAAGTTAAACAAGGTTTATCGTCCAGCATTTTCACATCAAGCCTGGAAACCGTGTTTTCGAAGGTAAGTAAAGTAATTCTAATGAAATATGCCATGTAACTTCTTTTAAAACATCCTTACCTTTATTACCATAGCTACGTCATTCACCAGTCCAGACTGGACAGACTGCATCAGTGTTATAAGGTTAAGTTTATATAAACATACAATAATAAATCAAAGACATGATTAGGACAGAGAAAAGTTCATAGGCACAGATAATACATAATGTTTTATAAGTAGTAATTTTCAGCAAGATTATGTTCTCTGGATTCACTTAAAAGTGCATTGTTCAGACTGTCCAGTTTGCTGTTTCAATGTCGAAGAATTCACTCACACTGTATAGTGGTTTCTGGCGTAGATATTGTGACATATTCCTTTTAAATTTCCCCAACTCCAAGGACCGTAGCTCATTGTTTAGGTGGTTGAACATTTTAATAGCCACTGCTGGAAAACTGTCTCGAGTTTTGGAGAGTTGACAGCTTGGAATGTCTATCTTACCTTTATTTCGTGTATCGTAATTGTGGAAATCACTCCTGTTTGAGAATGTTTCCTGATTTTCCTTTACGTACATCGAGCATGAGAATATGTACTGACTGAAGATAGTCATCAGTCCTAGTTGTCTGAAGATTGGCTTGCAGTGTTCATGTCTTCTGCTGAATGATATTACTCTTATTGCTTTCTTTTGGAGTAAAAGTATTTTCACACAACCTGCAGAGTGACCCCATAGTGAGAGGCCATAGTTGATATGGCTATGGAAAAGTGAATAATACACCATTAACATATACTACTTGATGATCACATGTTTCAGTTTCCTCAGGAGGTATATGACTCTTGACAGTTTGTCACATACATGTGAGGTGTGTTCTTGCCAAGACAATCTGTCATCAATCATAAACCCCAGTAGTTTCACAGCCCCTTTCCCATTTGGGTCTTCTTTGTCACTGAGGCTACACATTAATTATTGATTTTCATTTTGTTTATAGTAAACCATTGCTTTGCGGTTTCAAACAGAACATATGCTTCTTCTAAAGCCTTGCTTGCATTGACATCTTTTGACAGTAGGGTTGTGTCATTAGCAAATTGCAAGTACTGTCCAAGTGAGCTTATATCCTTTACAAATGCAATGAACACGAGGGGGGACCATTACCGAGCCCTGGGGCACGCCATGCTTCAACTTCCGTTCTTGTGATAGAGCTCCTTGAACTGAGACAATCTGCCTTTTGTTTTCAAAGTAAATTTTAGGGTTGACAGAACAGTGCCTCCAATTCCATCTTATCTGCTGAGTTTGTTTAAAAGTACTGTATGAGGAATACAATCGAAGGCCTTACTGAGGTCACACAGTGTCAGTACCACACATTCTCTTTCTTCGAAGCTGTGCTTAATTCTATTAACCAGATCCATTGCTGTTGTCATCGAGCTGCCTTTCTGGAAGCCATGCTGTGCCTCTGAAAACAGTTCATTTGTTTCAAAATATTCTAGGATTTGATCTTTGATTGCAGTCTCAATTACCTTGGCAAAGACTGGAATTATTGAGAATGGTCTAAAGTTTTCAACCTTGCCAGGGTCACCTTTTTTGTAAACTGGCACTGTCCTTGCAAGTTTCAGAAAGTCAGGAAATACACCTGCATAGAGACTCTTATTAATTACCACTGTTAATGGTCTTGCAATTTCATACACAATTTTCTTGTGGATATTAATGGACGTCCTGTATATATCCTGACTATCTGATGGCTTAAAGGATTTTATAATCTTTATGATTTCATTTTGTTGTAATTCCTTCCAGTTTATCATAGTGCACCTGTTCTCATTTCTTATAGCAGCTGCAGTGTCAATGTTTAAATCTGGGATTGCACTTAGTGTTTTCCAAAATTTCAATAATTTAATTACTAAAGTCATCCGAACTGTACAAGTGTAGGGGGGAGGTGATTTTCTCCCTGTTTTCATTGATCGGATCCCAGGCTGCTTTGCACAGATTGTGGGCTCGTGCTGTGAACCTATCATTGCTTTTCCTCTTGGCTTCTTCTACATCCTTTCATATAGCCTTTTTGCTTGTAAATACTTCTTGTAGAAAAATTCCTTTTCCTTGGGATTAGTTTCTGTCTTGTAGCGATCATTAAATAGCAGTCCAATGCATTTTATTTTTTTCAGTTCACTAGTACAACATGTTTTTGCTTTGACTGTTATGTGACTTGCTTACAGGATATTTTTTGATCTCCGGATAGGTGTAGTCAAATTTGGCTTTGATTGTCTGAAAGAACTCTTTGATTGCATCAGATGCTGCCATTTCTTGTCGTTTAGGCTGCCAATCTATATCAGATACTGCTGTTTGAAAGTTACATAGTGTTTCTTTGCTTATGAGCCTTTTTATGAAAACATAGTTAGCATGTCAGGTAGCAGCTTGTTGATTGCTACCTTGTTCTGTACAGAGATCCATAACTAATGCTCTGTGATCAGAGATCATTGGATCCAACACATTCATTTTATAGTCCCAAGTATTTAGGTTTGTGATCACAGTATCTAAACAGCCACCACCTCTGGTTGGCAGGTTATTTCCTACAAATAGTCCATAACTGGTTCTTATGTTCATAAATTCTCTCTCTCCTTAGTGCTATTTTCACCAAAGTGCATATTGAAATCTCCACAGAGAGCTATTTTTGAATTCAAGTGCATTAAGTAGTGTAGACTTGATTCCATTCTATTGAGAAAATTTTCAAAGTTGCCCTATGGTGAGTGGTATACTGAGACAACAATTATGTTTAAGTCCAGAAGCCACAGGGCAATCAACTCTACATCTATGAGAAGCATTTTAAGTCAATTTCCTTAATACTTAATCTCCTGTTGGCACATATAGACACACTACCACCAGCAACAGTTGTTCTGTATCAGCCATTAACCAGACTGAGGTATTCAATAAAGTTGTAGTACTCAGCTTCTTGTGCTGTTAACCAGTGTTCACATGGACACAGTATGTTTGGCTTCACTTCTATGAAGAATGACAATACATCAAGTTTAGTCCTAAGACATTGAACATTGATACTGCATAAAACTATGGGTGTGGCATTCACAACAGTGAGTAAATCCTTCTCTGTTGGTTTCTGTTGACAGTTTATCACAGACAAGCCTATTTCACAGGGATGCTGTCTATTCTCTGGAATAAAAAACACTTTACCATGTCATTTTTTGGCCATACATTACTATCCATTACTTTGTCTCTTAACTCGAAGTCAACACTAACTTTGAAGCTGTTATTGAGTCCCTTGGTTTCCAGCTTTTCAGCTGTGAAGTTGTTATGATTGGGGAGCTTCTTATGCAAGAATGTGATGACATCATCTGGAGTTGTTCCACTTCTGACTCTGCTCAGATGGATCCACGGCCTTCTTTCACCATAGAGCAGTCCTTGTTCTCCTGTTCCAACTATTATTTTGAACCTGCTTTTGAATTTGGTATTTCCAGATATAATCAAGTTCTTTGATAGGGAACTTACATTCCGTGTAGAAATTTGTAGTCCCCTTATGTAAGACTTTTTGATAGGGTTCCTCTACACTTTCTGACGAATTTTCGTCCATGGGGCATGTAAGATTGAAGCACTGTTTTGATTTTGCCTCCTTAGAAGGTTTGATATTGACATTTGTTTGTTTTGTACTTACATTTGCATTGCAATTTTCTACTGCATTATCTTGCTGGCTGTAAGTCGAATGTTTATGAAGTGTACTTGTGGTATGTGATGTCCTGTTATCTTCAGTTTGTTGTGTTGCGATTACCATTGCATAGGACTTCATTTGTTTACTGTTTACACTTTTGTAGTTCGAGTTCCTGTTGTTTTCATCACGAATTACCGGTACCGTTTTCTGCTTCATAAGATTACTTTTCCTATAATCTGCAATGTTGTCTGGGATTCTTCAATTCTGTTTTCATTACACTTTGATGACAGATAGATATTTTTCCATTCTTGCAGTAAAGCTGAGAATTGTATCTAGCTTTACCTTTATCACTGAGTTATCATTTGATAGTTCTTGAGTTAGCTTTGTAAGATTTTGCACTAACTCTAATAAGCTGGCACAGTTGTAGGCACAATTTGGCGATTTTGTAGGGTATTGGGCTGCCTTTTATTCGAAAAGTTCGTTACCGATAGCCAGTTTCTTCTCAAAGACTTCACAATGAAATTAATTCGTTCTTTAGAACAAGTCACTGTATGCGCTTCACTGTTACTCGGGCCTACGTAATCATCCACACACAAACTATATCCGTGTTTTGAACTTTTGACGATTTATCGTCACTCGCCACCATCTTTTCTTAGTTATTACATATTGCGTGTGATTCTTCAGTGAAAGACAACCCAATTGACTAGCTTTGTTAGAAAGCAGAGGATAACATGACTCTCTTGAAATACATCACCATGAATATGATTGTGCTCTCTCTCTCTCTCTCTCTCTCTCTCTCTCTCTCTCTCTCTCTCTCTATTGAACAGAAAGGGGGAAAATATGGTATCTTAATTATTTTAATGCATACTGCATGAAAGCATCACCATGGTAGACAGTCATACTGTTGGGTGTTTGTGGTGTGAAGTCCATGCTAGTGTGGGTGGGGTGTTTTTTTTTTTTACATAATAGCTACATTTTTAAGATTTAATGTCAACAATACAAAATGCGAAAATGCTTGACCTGTTTTTATAATCACTGCTTAAGTTTTAAATAAGTCCATTTTAGAATACCGTAATGTAATGACGAGAGGTTGCAATACTCCTTAAAGACAATCACTGAACTGCATACAGGCACACAATAAATGGCAGACAGGCTTGCCACAGCCTTTGGCAGAAAAGTCAGCAGGCAGAGACAGCAATCATGTGTGTGAATTTGGCCTGTTTGTGTGAATGTGTGTGTGTGTACATAATTTATGATTAAGGCTTATTATTCGTCAATATAATGACAAAAATTTACAGTCACAACAAAGACTTAAGTCTAGCTGTGACAGGAACATAAAAAAGACTCTCATACACACAAAATTCAATTTTTCAGCCATTAGCCATCATTGGAAAAGATGCCACACTCACACTCACACTTTACTGACACAATCATCATCTTTGACATCAGACTTCCAAATCATGCTCTTTGGTGAGAGGACAGGAGAGGAAAGGAGTAGGGAGGCAGGACAGTTGCAAGGTGGTGGTGGGGCAGATACAGCATGGCCTTATGGAGCATGTAAGTACTAAATGAAAACACACACACACACACACACACACACACACACACACACACACACACACAATGCACAAAGAATGGTAGATGTGTAGGAGTTGGACAGAAGGGGCAGGAACTGCTGTTGGGTGTGTTGTATCAGAGAATGTAGTGTAGGAATAACTCATCTGTGTAGGTCAGAAAAGCCAGTAGTGGGGAGGGGGTAGGGGGGGGGGGGAGACCAAGATGGCCCGGGTTGTGACACACATTGAAATCAAGTACATAATACTGAGCTGCATGTTGTGCCACAGGTGGATTACCGTGTTTCTGACCACAGTCTGGAGGTGGCTACTCCGCAAATGGACAGCTGGTTAGTGGTCATGCCAATATAAAAAGCTGTGTAGTGATTGCAGCACAGTTGGTAAATTACATGGCCACTCTCACAGGGGACCTTGCCTCTGATAAAATAAGCCTTTGACAGGACTGGAACAAAAAGTGCTGGCTGGATGGATTGGACAGGTCTTGCAGTGGAGTCTTCCACAGGGATATGATCCTTATGACAGGGGGTTGGGGTGTCATAAGGATGGACTATGATGTCAGGGAGCTTAGGTGGGTGATGGAACACCACTTTAGGACAGATGTGGAGGATCTTGGGCAGGAATCTCTCATTTCTGGGCATTGTGACAGAAAACCAAAATATTGGCAAAGGATGTGGTTCAGTTCTTCCAGTCCTGTGTAGTATTGGGTAAGGAGGAGGAGCACTCTTTTCTGGCTGATGACTGGTGTGGGAGGGAGGATTTGGTGTGTGTGTGTGTGTGTGTGTGTGTGTGTGTGTGTGTGTGTGTGTTACAGAAAATTAGGGTGGAAGGTAGTTGCTGTCTGTGAATGCCTTTGTGAGATCATACATTGAGGGAAGACATTCTCTTCACTGCAGATATGCCATCCACAGGTGCCTAGGCTGCAAGGGAGGGATGTTTTTATTTGGAAGGGATGGCAACTGTCAAAGAGTACTGGTTCATTTGGTGTTTGGTAATATCCAGAAATGTGGCATGGTGGACTAAGGAACACCAAGTGAAGCGGATGTGAGATGAGTTGAGGTTTTGAAGGAAGGAGGTTAAGGTGTCCTGGCCCTAATTCAAAATCATGAAAATATTGTCAATCAATCTGAACCAGAAGTCATCATATTATTGATATTCCTACAGTAATTTTTGTATGATATTCATTATAATACTTTGCATGTGACCTGACTTGCATTACTTTAATAAGGAAGAGTTGTTTGCTTTCAATAGGAGAGTACCTTTGGACATGATATGTTAAAAAAACAGACACAAACCATTGTCGAAGCCTACAGCAATGACAGTGTACATGCTATACACATGTATGTACAATACTATTTTCTTTTTTCTCATTATTCTACTTACCACTATTTTCACAACTCAGATTTGATTACATATAGCACTTCTAGTGCTCAGTAACAGTTTTAACATATGTAAAGGTTAACAGCAATCATTTGCAAACATTTTCTTTATTTCAGATCAACATTTTAGTTAATGTGGGACCATTGTCAATGCTTAAAACATATGTTAAAACATAATAGAAGTTTTACACATCGTGTTGAAGGTTGAGTGTGAACTGTAAATGATCAGACAGTAACTCAAATCTAAAACTGCTGCAGTAATTAAAATATTCATGATTAGTCACTGTTAACCTTTCACATTTAAGATTAGGCTCAGGAAGAAAATAGCCTAATTCTACCACCATTTTTGTACATTTTTCTGCACAATCATTGAGTCTCTCCTTTGGTCTTTTACTACTTTCCTTGATTCTATTGGTACCTAATGCTTCCAATACTGTTAAAAGTTCTGAGGATTCGTTTCTCTCATGTTTATTGTATAAAATACTTCAAAGTACTATTTTCTCCCTTTCTTTTCAACATGCTGGATCTCTAATCACAAAAAATAAACTACTAGATCCTGCTATTCAAAAAACTTTCTTTTGGATTCACTGTGTCTATTATCAAATTAAGTTCCCTAAATGCCGATTGTTCACTACACAACCTTCCACTTAATATCTATTCAAACCTGATTGCAATACACACAAAACAAACTCCACCATAACCATATTAGTACAAAGGCCCCCTTCATTCAAACTATCCAGATGGCCTGAGTTTTGAAACAGTCATAGAAATCTAGCATATGCTCTGCTGTATGTTGTACTACAGGGTGGTCTACCTTACTTTGATCACAGTTTGGGAGTGACCATTCAAGCTAATGCAATGAGCTGGAATAGTAGGAACATCAATAAGAATAATTATTTGAGCAGAAGTAAGTCAACCAGGAACAATAATTGGAGATGATCAAATCTATAATGTAATTATCACAGCTCAGGCATTTATTATAATTTTCTTCATAGTTATACCAATTATAATTGGAGGATTTGGAAATCTAGTTAGCGGTCATTCCAATAAAAAAGAGCTGTGCAGTGATTGCAGCACAGTTGGTAAATTATATGACTATTTTCACATGTGGCTCAGTCTCTGGTTGGGTAGGATAAGCCTGTGACAGGACTGGAATAGGAAGTGCTGGGAGGGTGGATTGGACAGGTCTTGAAGTGAGGTATTCCATAGAAATATGATCTCTACAGCAGGGGGATGGGGGCTGGAGTTCAGGGTGGCTATGGAGGTTGGGAGAGTGATGGAGCACCACTTTAGGAAGGATGGGGAGGATCTTGGACAGGATGTCTCATTTCTGGGCACGAGGACAGAAAATCAAAACCTTGCGAAGGATGTAATTTAGTTGTTTGAGTCCAGGATTGTACTGTGTGACAAGGGGAATGCTCTTTTGTTGCTGGTTACTGCTGCTGAAGGGAGTATTTTGGTTGTATGGGGATATGCATGGGAGATCTGTTTGCAAACTAGGTTGTGGTGTAGTTTATGTTTGTAAAGGCCTTTGTGAGACATTCAGAATATTGAGAAATGGAGTGAGTTTTTAATGTAGAAGGAATAGCAACTGTCAAATAGTAAATACTGTTGGTAGGTTTAATGTGAGTGAAAATGTGGATGGCGCCATCAGTGAGGTGGAGGTTAAAATTCAGGAATGTAGCATGGTGGGTTGAGGAAGACCAAGTGTAGCAGATGTGGGAGGCGGAGTTGAGGTTTTGAAGGAAGATAAGGTGTTCTGGCCCTGAGACCAGATCATGAAAATATCATCAATAAACCTGAATCATACCAGAGGTTTGGGATTTTGGGACACAAGAAGCGACAATCTAAGATGTTGTGTATGTAGTTTTCTGGTCTCACAACCACAGAGTTGGTGGTTTGAATCCCACTGTGACATCTTTTTCGAATTCAGTAATATAAAACATTTCATGATCTCTAATTCCATGTGTTGTGTCACGTATTGTTTATGAGTATGTAGACGAGTTGAAAATCTTGTCGTCATGTAAAACGGTGACTGAGCAGGTTAGCTGCTTGCAAAGCCATTAGTAGCTATGGAGATTGTTTTTGGAAAGTAGTGTCATAGCTGTCAAAGACTACCATCATCAAGTAAGAGTGAAAAATATAACTTATGTTTTTGTGATTGAAACCATCATTATTAACAACCCTCTATGAAATATAGAAAATTATGAACAAACAAAATTACGGAAAAAAAGAAAGAAATCCATCTTGACAGAATTCGAAACACCGACCCTAGGGTTGTAAAGTCAGGTCGCTACCACCTGAGTTACACCAACAGATGCTGCAATTCATTTAATGACAGGTACTTACATTCATTTGCAAAACTTCAAAGTCGATTTTCTCAAGAATGTTTGAGAGTTGCAGCGAATGGCTTTGGCTGATTGTTATTTGAGTTCTGAACTTCATGTACCAAAAATATCAAAAAATTCTAAAATCTGATGCCCTCCTTGTCAGTGTCATATTTACACACTGTCTACAATTAAGACTTAGTAGTAAAGATATAAAAATCAAAACCTTGTAAGTGAGGGGACGGTTTTTGCTGAACCTTATTGTTTATAACCTCATATCTCATGAAGTGTGTGTCTTATTACTACATAATTTCAAAGGTACATTCATTGGTAAATGTGCATACTGACTGAAAAATGTCATGAAAGTAAGTAATAATGTCATGACAGATGTCATACTTTTATTGCATCAACAGCTGTAGAGTACGAGTTTTAAGTGAAATTTGTTTTCCTTTATCAAATAGTTTGACATTTCCTGTAAATGTTTGTTGCAAATCACTAAGTGCTGTCATTCTCAAATGTGGATGAATAAAGTTGTGTTGCATGATGAAGGCAGTTTTATGTGAATGTCATCTTTTGTGACATCACATCTCCTGACACATGAGCCATATGCGTTTTTTATCCTCACAGTGTTTGATTAAAATCAGTGCAGTAGTTTAGGAGGTGCTGAGAAACTTAAACACATGGATCCATTTTATAATATGTATAGATTCCTCAATAATATACACAAATCATCTCCATTAAGTAGTAAACATATTAATGAAAGTAAAAAAAAATCTTTCTCCTTTTCAGTGGCTCGGCCCAAAAGGCTCAGACTGTGGCATTGTGAATGTGAATATACCAACAAGTGGAGCTGAAATTGGAGGAGCATTTGGAGGGGAGAAGCACACTGGTGGTGGCCGTGAATCTGGTTCCGATTCCTGGAAACAGTACATGAGACGTGCAACTGTGACCATTAATCATAGCAAGCAGTTGCCTCTTGCTCAGGGCATAAAGTTTGATATCTGATATGCAAAAAAATGTGAAATATAATGCTATGCAATAGCACTAATGATCTGACAATACTAAATAAAATCTTTAATCAAATACAAATGGAGGTAGATGACCTGCCATTGATAATTGTGTGAAAATCTCAAGTTGTAAAACATCCAAAAGTGATGGAAGTAGGTTTCATTTGGTAACTATTTTCTATATAGGTACTGGGTGAGATAAACAGTCCTATCAAATGTTTCACGTGCCTTATGACAGACAATCCAGCTTATGTAATGTACAACTGGGGCAGAGGCTAGAAGTTTGGTTGCCTATATTAAGGTGCATGAAATATTTGACAGGGCCATTTTATGTAGCCAACACTGTACTTCAAAATTGACATCAGGAAATATTAAACTTTATGTACAGTACAGTAGACTGATAAAAGGCAGCTCTGTTAGACTGGAATAATCTCCTATGGAAATCTTTCAGCAAATAAACATTAAGCAGTTGTTTAAAAGAAAATTGTATTATTTCATAAAAGTTATTACCTGACATACAAGTTTTATGTATAAATTTTACTTATAGTTTTAGTTTCTGACGACTAGAAAATGTTTGATACATTTAAGGACAGGAAGTAACACTCATAATAATAAATACTGAAAAAATATAAAAACAATAAATACAAAAATGTACAAATTTACAATCACCTGTAATTTATGGAGATACAGCTGTTTGCAAATTTTCATAGAAATTTAATTATCTTAACTTGTTTACAGTTTTAATGTTCATACATTTCCTACACATTATGAAAGATCTCTCACTGGATAAGCAGTTTATAAGAGACTCCCAAAGTCTGTATTTCCATCTCATTAGCATTTCCTCACAAAACACACTGCAAAAAAACTGCAGTAACACCACCACTGCTTCACTGGCATCTGGTCCCCATAATTCAGTCTTTACACTGGCACTTGAGTTACTGTCCACCTATTCAGGATTTCAATTGAACTGAGGTAGTAGGAATGATGGGATTTTTAAAATCTGGATGTTGTTTCAGATCTACTTCTTCCATTACCTGCAGAAAGATTACAAATAATGTAAACAAATACATTTAGTCAACAGCACAAATGTATTGTGTCAAAATTAACTGGTTTACAATGGCTTCTCCATGGAGAATGAATTTACAGTATATTATACAGTAAAAGAACACAGTATTTCATTGTTGATGTAACTCCTATTACAATCTTATAATTTAAAATGAGGTATTTCCAGTGTTATACATACACGAATGAGTGAGTCAAGACCAAACAGGAAACCTTCTTCATGATTTCCTTGAACCCAAGGCTTCCTATGATTGACTTCCACTCCTTGGGGCACAGGATGGGTCTTGGCAAAGTCAATTATCCATGCTCCAACTTTTGTATCATCATATATCATGAATATGCTACTACCAACAACCTGTGGAAAAAAACAATACTTACTATATGCAACATACTTAAAAGTTTGCTGAGCATAGACAAATCATAATTGAAAACATGCTCAATGTCAGCTTCAAACATTTAACATACATCAGGCTGAATCTTCATATTATGTAAGCACACACTGATGTGGAAACTATTACTTTCAAATCAGTCAAATATCAATATATAAAAAATTTAAGTGTTACAAATAATTTAATCAGACTCTCTCTCTCTCTCTCTCTCTCTCTCTCTCTCTCTCTCTCTCTCTATGCCAACATCCTTGGAGCCATGCTGTAGAGCATGATCTGCCACAGGACACTGACTGTCCCCCCAAGCGAACAGTCCATCTGTGACCATTTACGGGTTCAGCCAATTTGTCGGTGGTCATACAAACATAAAAGGTGTACAGTGAACACACGGTCAGTTGGTAGATAACGTGTGTGGTTTCGAATGTTGCCCTGCTTGTATGGTGTAGGTTTTTCCTGTGGTGGGACTGGAGCATGTTGTTGTGGGAGGATGCAAGGGACAATTTTTGCAGTGGGATCTGTTGCAGGGTAGGAACCATTAGGTAGGGAGGGTAGTTTTGGGATGTTGTAAGGTTTGATGGAGGTTGGGAGGATGGGGAAAGGCTGCTCTACGTGGTATGGGGAGGATACTTTGGAGGGATGATCTCATTTCAAGACATGACCTGAGAAGTCATAGCCCCAATGGAACAATTTGTTAAGGCATTCCAGGCTGGGATAGTACTGGGTGACTAAGGCGATTCTTCTGATGGTCTCAGGTAAGGAACATTGTTACTGGAAAGGAAGGAATGGACTGTTTGGGAGATATGCTAGCGAACAAGGTCTGCACAGCAATTGTGAGAAAGTATAGACAGCCTAGTCTGTAGGGAAGGGACTGCGTGATATGGTAGGGATGTCAGCTATCAAAGTGGAGATACTGTTGTTTATTTGTGGGTTTAATATGGACCAAAGTGTGGATTTGGGCATCTAGGAAGGTGGCTTGGGCCCTGGAGAAGGACCAGGTGAATTTCAGTTTAGAGAAGGAGATGAGGTCTTGAAGGAAGTTTAGAAGAGTTTTCTTTCTGGTCTCATGGTGAAGAAACTCTTTAATAAGTTTTGTTTTGAACCCCAATCAACTTATATGATGAATTAATTATTCCAGTGTTCTCCAGTGAAATTCTAAAATTCCTCTATGTTGTGCATTAAGCTTATGAGACAAGTATTTACACTGTAGATTGCAGTTTCTCCTTGGAAACCAAAAACTGTGCAAAACGTAGTGATGTATGAGCCACACACTGTTATTTTGTGTGTTCAAGGAGATATGATCTTGCACTAATTGTAAATAATTCTTGTTTGCCATTAAAGGCAATTGGGTTTAATTCTAATATTGTAAGATTTATTATTTATTGTGAAGTATCGAAGGGTAGAGACAGAAGTTTTCTCAAGATAATTTATCACAGCACTTAAAGATATTTAAACATGTTTTCATGTCATAGACTGGGCAATTTCAAGTGTGAACATATGTACACAGCTTATGTAGGTCCTTCAGACATTTGGCTGGAGATCAGCTGTTACTATCTAATAACTTTCACCATGGGCTGATGAATTTAAGCTATCTACAAAAGGAGTCTGATCCATCACTGGAAGAATTTTAAATTTATTTATCAGTAGATAAGTATCAACTTTACAGCATTTTAATCAGACTCTGATTAGAATTTTCAATTTAGAATTGCCAAAGAGTTTCCAGCTTAAATAACTAAATAATTTCTTACTTCAAGTAAACCCAAGTCCTGACAAAAAATCAGTTACTATAATGCATCTAACTGAATAGTTCAATGCTTATTTGTATAGTTAATCAGTTTTATTCAGCATTAGAAGCAATGATACATTTTAATACTACATCCTTGTGAGCTTATTACAGATGGATGAACGAAATAAGAAACAAACAAGTTAGTATTTGAATCAGAGTGGGAGGTGAAAGAGGGATGGGTTTCATTAATGAAGCAGTTGATCTCCAAGCAGCCTGAGGCAGATGTGTGGGAAATTGTGTATTGTATCCTGTGAACATAGTTTGTGACTATCTTTAACTATAGTCTATGCCATCTCAAAAACTGTGTGCCATGTTGTCCACAGAAAATCATCTTCACACACAAAACATGTATAACACACAGTATCTCCAGTTGTAAGGCTCCTTAATAATGTATGAAATAACATTTTCGTTATTACTATCATCAACCATGAAGAGCAGTAAAATCTAATTATGCTGACACAGAAGGTCCCTTAGAGTAAGTAGCATGTTTTAGTGGAGTTTCAACAGCCACAAGTCAAAGGAAATACAGTAACTATAGAGAACATAATGTCACAGTCAAGTTTTTAAGAAAACCTGAACATTTCTAGTCTCAAAGACCCCAAATATCTGTCAAAATTATTACTATTACAATAGAAGTGGGGGCTGGGGGTAAAGAGAGAGTCCAATGATACTTAACACACATAAACATAGTAACAAGCAACCACACTATCCTGGATGGAATTAAACAGTATTGCTGTAAAAATGATATTTTTACCTCATGTCTTCTGAAGTACTCTGACTGCTCGAATTTCGTTCTTATTTCTCGTAGTCTTGCAACCAACCTCTGCCTCACATCTTCGCGACCACCCAAGAAAAGTGCCACTGTTGCGAGTAGCTCTGATCGAGATTTTACTTTCTTAAGGTCGGTGACTGGAGGTGATCCACGAAACTGAAAGAAACAAACAATACTCATTTAGCTTCAAGATGTTCATGATTAAGTTAAAAAAAAGGTACCTACAATAATAGAACAAAAATTAACACTCACTTTCATTGCTTCTATGCGAAATCCATGACTGCAAGTAGAGCTCTGCTGTTCACGAAACTGCATGTAACGCAGTTTCGTAACAGCCTTGGCTTCATGTTCTTCTGGTGTTGGAGCATTTGGATCAACTTGCACCATCTAATCCAAAAAGAAAGAAAAAAAACTCACTCTCAGGATATGCCATGGAAGAAATAACATTTCTGTAACCAAACACAACCACAAAATAACAGTTTGACACACCATGCACACAATCACATTTGTATGGCATTTCCTATTTTTCATGCAGTTATAAGAACACTAGTCAGACTAAGGGCACAAAATTCATTAAGTGACATTTCTGTGTTCTGTAATTTATCTCAGCATTAACCATTATTAATTCCAAGAGACCAGTTTTGGTCTCCTCACAATAAGTAACTTAAAAAACCTCTGGGAATATAATTTAATTTTGTTTGTTTTCATATTAAATAGTTTGGGATGTATGGATGTGTCAACATCTGATAAAATGTGCATAAAAGCCAGACAAACTGAGAATTATTAGATTAGATAATCCAAATTGCTGGTGATTGAAATATTTCCAGTCCTTCTTGGTGGAGCAATCACAACAAAAATTATGTGGTTGATAACATGTTCTACAAAGGGAACATGATTGTAAATACAGCCCCATGTGAAGTGAAGATGAGATATCAATAGTGATTATTACCACCATTGCTGGCTATAACTACTGCTACATGCCAGCACTGAATCAATGAGGCTGCAGATGAGTTGCTGTGATATAGCAGTCCATGCTGCTTCCACATATTGTGTAAGTTTATCCAGTGTATTATTTGGTGGTGTATTCATGAACTAGATGTTTTCTATCTAGGCATAATAGGTCAAGGCATCGATGAAATCCGGTGTGTGATGACGTAGTCTTGAACATAACATACCAAGTCACTTACTATTCTGTTGCAATGTGGTTGTTAGCAAGCTCAAAAGATATGACAGGAAAAGAGGATTTAACACTTTGGAGACATAATACTGGCTGGTGATTGTACCCGTCATGGGTGCTATGGGGGTGCAGGAATGTTATCCAGTACCACTTCAGACCACAGAACTGTGTGGGGCCAAAGCAGCAATGCTTATGGCAACAGCTCAACAGTTTTTAACCATGACATATCCACACTATAATTGCACCATTGTGGTGGTGCAACCAGAATTTGTACTAGAACAACATTTTTTTTTTTTGTTTTTGCCTATTAATTAAAATCCTGGCTATGTCACCACAATAACAGCATTAATCTGAAGACAGCAGGGTGAGAGACTGTTAAACTGTTGCCTTATGCACCACCTCATGTTATGGTTTGGGATGTTACTGGATTCCAGTCACGCACCAGTATAGTTAACACTGACGGTACACTAAACATCCAATATAACATCTCTGAAGTGTTGGAGCCTGCCATACTTACACATCTTTGTAACTTTCTGACAGCCACATTGTAACAAGATAAGGCACAACCACACATGGCAAGCAATGTTGAAGCTTCGTTTGTCGACCATTGGATTTGTTTCCCTGTTCTGAATGACTGCGGAACAACCATCCTGGGATACACAACCCACCAGGTCAGTTTTGGATTCCTATACACATTCAGGGCCTCTTTGATGCAATGCCAAGGGGTGTAGCAGCGGTGATAGCCAGCAATGGCGGTAACACTCAATACCGATTGCATTATTTTGCTCGCTTATGATCTGTCTGTATTCTTGTGATCTTTGTAAAATGTGATACAACCTGCATAAATTTGGGCTTTGGTGTCTCCGGTGTTCCTTGGTATTGTAATTTGGAGGGAAAACAGTTTATATACCGCCCACATTTCTAATATAATTGGCCCTCATCTGAGAGTTGAACTGGTGGTTCAAAAACAATAATTACTTCATTACCCATTACAGCCTCGGCCTCTCCATTCTTTCCACCTCTCACCTATCAAAAATACCAGGTTGTTGATTGCCCATCAACTGGTGCAGGGTACCGCACCCGCAGCTAGACCGAATTACGTTTGGCAAGATATGGAAACAGTTGGACTACTACATCTCAAGAATACATCTAAGGTCTATTTGATTAAATGGTGAGGCATATGGCACAGCATTACAGCTAGGTGGCAACACTCAATACTAATTTCATATTCTTGCTCACTCTACAAGGGGCTATATTCAATCATATGTACCATTCATTATTTCCCAAAGAAATTGGGCAGTGATAGCTCTCATCATTCTCAGAGTTTTAACTCGTATAGCCAGCAGTGTACTTATGCCGATATCCTTTAAGAGACATTTTCCATTCCTTTTCAACTGACCTTACAGCTGCATTTGGAAATCCCATTGCAGCATTTAGATAAAACTGTTCTGATACCAGGTAATCTACATATTTACTCTGTAAATTACATTCAAGTGCCGCAAAAGAGGGTTTTGTTGAACCACTTTCATAATATTTCTCTACCGTTCCATTCTCTAATAGAACACAGGGAAAAAGGAACACTTAATTTTTTTCTGTTTTTGATCTGATTTCTCTTAGTTTATTCTGATAATGTCTCCCTATGTAGGTGTGCACTAAAAATATGTTTGCATTTGGAAAAGAAAGTTGGCGAAAGAAATTTTGAAAAAGTTTAAGGGAGATTCAAAAAATTGTTCAAATGTTTTAAAGCTTATGGGACTTAACAGCGGGATCATCAGTCCCTAAACTTACAAACTACTTATACACTAAAGACAATACAAACATCCATGACCAAGGGAGGATTCGAACCTCCATAGCACCTCAATGCACTCGCCCACAGCTATGGGAGATTTTATTATCGATCCTGCCAAAAGATGAGAAACGATTTCGGTGTTTTAGCTCTCAGGGACACCCTGGGAGTTTCTCAGTCACCCCGTTTACATGGGCTCCCAAAACCGGATTTCGTAAACCGATTTCCCAATTCCGGTTTTGGTTGGTCATGTAAACACTCCAAAATCGATTCTGGAAATCCACTTCTCTAAAGCGGTTTTCCAGTTCCACAATCGATTTTCGTGCCCATGTAAACGCAACCGTTTTTGAAGCGTTCTTGGCTTGTCAGATTGTGTTTTTTGCTAAGAATTTTCGCCACATATGGAAAGAGAGATATTTTGTAATGTGAAATAAAAGTATTAATATTAGAGTGATCATGAATGTGTATTTAAGTAAAGAAAAATAGTGATTATGCTGACTAAATCGTGGACTGAATCAGCTGTTTTTCAGCCGCCATCTTTAGTGGATTTGGAAATCCGATTCAGGCTGTGCCATGTAAACACGACAGCCAAAAACGGTTTACAAAAATCGGTTTTCGTCTTCCGGAAGATGTGTTACATGTAAACGTAGTGAGTGAAGTACCTACGGACATCTCTATGCTCTGCGGTGCCAAATTTGCGCACATTCAAAAATGTGTCATACGGACTCTAAACGGCAGTATTGCGTGTACAAAAAATTGGACTGACCTTCTGGTAGAGGTCGTGGCGTGCCGCAGTCTTGGACACCTCGGACTCGAGAAAGGTGCGCGTGCCCATCTTGACGTCCATTACGTTGGGGTCTCGGAAGCCGGCAAGCAGGTCCTGCAGCTCGATGAAGCGCTGGCCACGGAAGGTGACCTCTCGGAAGTACCGCGGCGCCAGGTCCCTGAGCAGCGGGTCGGCGGCTAGCGCCTCGTAGACGCGCCTCTCGGCGTCGTCCTCGCCGCCGGCGCGCTTCTTCCAGATGGTGCCCGGGCCGGCGGGCGCGAAGCAGTCGGGGTGTCCGGACAGCTGGAACCAGCGCGCGCGGCTCTGCAGCAGCACGTCCGTTGCCGGCGCGCTCAGCTCCAGCGCATTCTGTGGCACACGCACCAAACACTCGTCACGTTCTGTGGTAGCCTCATTAAACAATAATTTGGTAATTCAAAAAAAATGTTCAAATGTTTGTATAGTCTATGGGACTTAACTGCGGGGTTATCAGTCCCTAAACTTACAAACTACTTATCAACTACCTACAACTAAGGACGGCACAAATATCCATGCCCGAGGGGGGATTTGAACCCCCGACCGTAGTGGCCGTGCAGACCGTGACAAACGCCTCAGTCCCCGCGGCCACCGCGGCCGGCAATTTGGTAATTAACACTGGCTTTGCGTTTGATGCATATGACATGCTAGTCCATCCTAAGCAAACATATTCAACTTAGGCACAGAAAAATTAACATAAAAAAATCTATTTTTTTTTTCAAATCTTTAGGATTATTGCGTTTTGCTGAAGACAAACGTACAAGTACTGCATAGACCTACAAAAGAGTCGTAAGCTGCAAACTACAGTGCTGTCACGGGTGTACCTTTAACTGTACCACAAAGCAGAGCTACCGTTACGGCTGTACGCGTCAATATAGGCGAATATTTCTTCACGTTTTGTAAAGAAAGACTGTATTGGCTGCGGTTGAAGGGAAGGAAGGAAGGAAGCTTAGGGTTTAACGTCCCATCGACAGCTTGGTCATTAGAGACGGAGCTAACGCTCGGAGTTTTGGGCAAGGATGTGGAAGGAAATCGGCCGTACCCTTTTGAATGGAGCCATCCCGGCATTTGCCTGGAGCGATTTAGGGAAATCACGGAAAACCTAAATCAGGATGGCCGGAGGTGGATTTGAACCACCGTCATTCCGAATTAAAGAGAGAGAGAGAGAGAGAGAGAGAGAGAGAGAGAGAGAGAGAGAGAGAGAGAGAGAGAGAGAGAGAGAGAGACTGTGTGAAAGAAATAAAAAATATACGGCAAAAATTAATCGTATTCGATTGAAAAATCCGTTCTAAAAATCGCAGGCGAATGGGTTAATAAGTCAGTCAATTGTTAAATCTTTTTAATCATGTGAACCTGTAATTAAAATTTGCGATATTGTTACCACTCAGTTTCGTCTTGACAAGCCTAACTCTTTAAATATGTGTGAAGGTACATAGAGACCTGAAAATGAGCCCTCAGGGTTCGAAATGCATTGTGCACAAATAAAACTATTTTTGTGACTGAAGAAGAGTTCGTTTTAATGGAAAACAGTATCTCGGCTAAAAGCCATTAATCCGTTATTAATTACGCTAGCTTTTCGAGTAATGCTTAAACTTTTAAGAACGAACGAAGTTTAGGGTCTAACGTCCCATCGACAACGTGGTCATTAGAGACGGAGCTTACGTTCGGATTTTGGTGGTAAGGATGGAGAACGAAATCGGCCGTGCTCTTTCAAAGGAACCATCACCCGCATTTGCCTGGGGTGATCTAGGAAATTCACGGAAAACCTAAATCTGGATGGCCGGAGGTGGATTTGAACCACCGCTCTGCTGAATGCGACTCCAGTGTGTTACCACTTGGTAAACATATAATTTTAGTTAACGTACTCGCGCTGACTTTTACGATTTCGTTAATCAGTAATTAGGAACCTATTATTTAGGTCAAAAATGACGTCGCACAGCCCAAGAAAATCATGCCATGCCAAGTTGGCGTCATGTAGGCGTGTAGCGTCAGCCGGGGCCCGCGCGATTGATGTCAACAATGGGGTGTGAACGAGAATAACTACTGTTATGTATTTACTATTGAGTACTGAGTGCGAGTTCAGGTTGGGTAAATTTTTTTGTGCGAGGAACGTAGATACACCGGTTCCCGGTGTATCACTTAAACTCCGTCGGCATTGGCTAGTGCTTGGATAGCGTCTGGCAAGCGCTGTGTGCAAGCGGGGTGCACTCAGCCCTTGTGAGGTCAACTGAATCAGTAATTTCGAAAAGGCCATACGTCCATCCCCAATTTTTGTTCAAAATCTGGAAGTACTCGAATAAACACGCTTTCTCTAGAATCATATCCTACACAATTAGCCAAAATATAAAAAAACTTTACACATCGGTATCTGTTATATACTTTGGTGGATACGTGCTTTTCGAACTGACTGATTCAACTGAGCTGCTGGACTGAACTTAGGGCTCCAGACAAGCAACTGACAAGACAGTCGGAAGAGCGTTGTGTTGACCACATGACCCTTGACACCGCTTCCAACGACGCCTCCGGGCTGAGGATGAGAAGGCGAATCAGGGGTGTTGAGCCTTCAGAGGCGTATACGACGGGAGTCTGACAATAGTACTCCTCGGTGTCTTTTGTTCTAATGAATAAATTGTAATATTAAGCCACCATAAAATTATTTATTTTTGTCTGCTTATCGTCAAGACAGATTCAAAACTAGTGAAGGCTACATAACAAAGAATTCGATTCTTCATTCTCATCTCTTAAGAAATGGGTGGCTGAATTTCAATATACGTGTACTTCTCTCTCCGATGATCACAGCGAAGGCTAAACAAAAAACATTGGCCACATATGAAAACAATGAGAAACTGCACAGTATACATATGAGGACTTCGATTACATTTGCCTGAAATAGTTGACGCCATAACGCTGGATTGTAGTGAGCGAGTTTTCCTTGACGGCACTAGCTATTGCTTCTGCCAGTGGAAGAATAAACCATAGTCGTGAACACAATTCAAATATCATTTCCGAAAAAAGTTTTGCAAACAATTCTGCTCTTTCATACATAAGTCATACAAAATCCTAAATATTTCAGTGTTGACAGTGGCGACATACTAACCGTTATCAAACCTACAATCTACAGCCTTCATTCTGTAGGCCTACTGTCTTTTTTAATACCCTTTGAAAAATTAACGTGCATTGTGAGACTAATCTAAAGAATATACTGGAGAGAAAGAACTGACTCGAAATTTCAATATGCTGAAATGTTTACATTGAATTCAAATTAGTGAACGCCAACGCCATCACATACCAATTACGTAAATTCGAAAAGCTTGCTGTTAGTTAAGTTACACACATACACAACAGAATAATTCTCTTCATAAAATCCAATCACACTTTTTACTTACAACAGCTTAAATACTACAGCGAGACAGACACGACGGAAGTCAACGCCAAGCCATAGCAAACAACAAACAAATAATCTATTGTCATGCAAAACACGTTTACAGCGAAATGAACGACAGGTAATACCGATGAATAAACAACACAGTACTGGGACAAGGTAAATATTCCTCAACTGATACCAAAAATACTATCTAAAAAGAACTTGTTTTCGACAAACCTGTTTTAAGCCAATGCCACGCATTCCTAATAAGTAGATACCAACTGAGAAATCTGATCCGTAATTTCTGGAAAAAACGTATTTCTGGCAAGCTCTTCACTGGACTGAAAACTTTAAACACGGGCTTAAATTTGCTATTGTAATGCAGCACAAATTTGTTCTTCAATCCCTGTTGTCGTTAGTGATAGATGAGAACGCTTTTTCCTTATCTAGACCGTTTTGGACGTGATTTTTCAATCAAATTAGTTACGAGCGTGCCTAATATTCGTCTATTATTGTTCTATGTACTGTCCAATAAATTCCTTCAGGTTGATTTCTGGGCGTGAGTGACAAAATTATTAGACACTTGAAGAGTTGAAGTTCCAATACACCACTTTTGTTTTCAGTTTTATTTTCTTCAACCTTCAATTTGTTTAGTGGGAGAGATTGCCTGCTGTTAACAGTACTGTACAGTTCGTTCAGGTGCGAAGTTGTGATGTTTCTCTAGACCCAATTCTGGCATTAAACAAATGTCACGCTCTACTTCAGATGGAGCAATAGCCATTGTCACAATATTAAGTCCGTCATTACCTGTACATTCAAATTGATCATATTTTTAAACACTTAATGAGTGACAGGACATTCTCTTTATAACATTTTGCTGATGTTCGTGATACTTCGTGGTGAACTGAAACTTTCACTGATCCTTTACTACCTCAACAAATCGACAGATCAGAAATAGCCAACAAAAATTTATTTGAAAGTTGTGCATTTCGTGTGATTCCTATGATACCCTCGCAAAGTTTCTATTTTTCTGCTGAAGTGCTTTTTCTCCCGAAGAACACTTTCTTGTAGCACTCAGCCATTTTACAATTGTAAACACGTTTCATACTCAGTTTCCCGCAACCTTTCAATTTAGCTTCAGCTTTCAACTCTGACATGCACACAGTGCTCTGTAGTTACGCGTAAAATGAGTATTTATAATTTAGAAACTAAAGCTACGTATGTACTGATAGAAACACAGACCGAAAGGCATTTTTGAAATTATCTACAAAATGGCTACATTTAAGTAAGAGGTACAAATAAGAATGTGTAGCTGTAGAACGCATTTGGACCTTTCTTTTGGAGAAAAAAACTGAATAATTAGAAGGGAAGTTATGAAGAGGGGTTAAGCGGGCGATGACTCAAATTTTCCCACCACCTCCTCCTCCCTCCCAGTCAGGGGTCTGACATGTCCATCTCTTTTTTCATACCCTATCTTATGTTGTTGTTGTTGTCTTCAGTCCGGAGACTGGTTTGATGCAGGTCTCCACCCTACTCTATCCTGAGCAAGCCTCTTCATCTCATAAGAACGGCAACCTACATCCATTTGAATCTGCTTAATGTATTCATCTCTCGGTCTCCCTCTGCGGTTTTTACCCCACACACTTCCCTCCAACGCTAAATTCACAATTCCTTGATGTCTAAGAGTGTGTCCTACCAATCGATCCCTTCTTTTAGACAAGGTATGCCAGAAATTCCTTTTCTCCTCAATTCTGTTCAGTACCTCATTAGTTACGCGATATACCTACCAAATCTTTAGCATTCTTCTGTACCACCACATTTCAAAAGCCTATCTTATAAGGAACAAAATTATACCATCCACAGTACTGTACCATTAAATTGCACATGGGATGAAAAAGGTGACCACTAGAAAATAGACTTCGATAGGGGCTTTTCACAGGTGTGCACAAAACAAAACCCGAGTATGTACGCAGCTGTTAAGAGCGGTAAAAACAAGAATATGTTTTCATATGTAAAGCGGGTATTGGACGACGATAGGCCGCGAAAGACAAAGCTTTAGAACAGGTTAAAGCTCTGGTATAGGGTCTAGCACGAGAGCCATCTAGCGGTAGAATACGTGGAACTACGAGGCCGACCTTCAGCACTGGGAATCAAAATTTCGAGGTAACGGAATGACGTTATGTTTGGCGTAGTTATTTTCCGTCTTATCTTAAAAGAATAACTTTGTATTCATATGCATCTATTATCAGAGAAATCGAATAAGTTCCTAATTTTTACTTACTTCATTCTGAATAAGTTAGTCTACGGCCGTGTACGTGTAGGTACGCCGGTTCCCGTTAGATAATCGGAGTTAAGCGCTATCTGGCTTGGCTAGCACTTGGATAGGTAACCGTCCGGGTCTGACGAGCGCTGTTGGCAAGTGAGGAGCTAATTGACTGAGAAGCAGCGGCTCCGATCTGGAAAACCGACGACAACGGCCGGGAGTGCGGAGCGCTGGCCACGTCCTCTTCCATACCGCATCCACTGACGCCCTCTGGGCGGAGGATGACACGGCGGCCGGTCGGTACCCGTTGGGCCCTCGAGGCCTGTGTGGGAAAGAGATAGAGTACGAGCTACGACTTCCTGCTTCCATTATTATATGGAAATGCAGGTTCATGGAGGAACTAAGAATCTGAGTTTCGTTACTTTGAGTATTTTATTTCGTTACTTTGTAAACACAATTAGTCGAATTTCAACAACAAACTATACAAGTTCGTGCAGTTCTCTTATGTATAGCAACGCCTCAAATTCGCAGTGCAGTACTTTTTTTTAAGAAAATTTTAAAAAAATGGAAAGTCGTTAACGCTGGATTGATATAAAACTAGAAATTGAGTGATCAATTAAAAAAGCAAGGGATCATCCGTAATAATGACGGGTATGAAATATGGAGAAAACACTGTCAACGAGGAATGCAGCCGTCCAAGGAACTTTTAATGACAAGAGGTTTAATTAAACTTCGTTTCATATCCACAGTCGATGACTTCGCCAATGCACAATAAAACTGTTACAGCCTAATTTTGACCTCAAACTACGCTAAGATCAATCTCTTGCAATAATCAAGATGACAGTAGAATTCTATCATAAGCTCTTCCGCGCTATTTTCAGCTGAAGATATTGTTTACGTTTAATTAGCTGAATGCAACGCGGCCATGCGTTGCTTGTTACAAATTAAATGGAAAATAATACTTTGTGACTGGGGACTAGTTAACCCTACGCTCCCTCCTCCGCTCTTTCCCTACCTGCGTACCCTCCCCCCCCCCACCCTCACTCTCCTCCGTCCCCTCTTTGCCGATCTTCATTTTCTGTCCCCCCCTCTTTTTGTTCATCTACTCCCCTTCCCCACTTCTCTGCCCATCTGCTCCTCCATCCCTATTTTCTGTGCATCCCTACATCCACCCTCTGTCAATATTTTCTCCTTAATCTTCTCTTAATACCGCTGTATACTGTATTGTTTTATGATACATTCAAAATCTTATATATCCTGAAGTTCTAGAGCTAATGCATTGAAATTTTGAAAACTTAGCCCTGGAATGCGCACATGTTTATATATATAACATAACTTATTACTGAGGAACGTTGTTACAAAAAATTGCAAAAAGTCACATACATATATGTAGGTTATATATAAAATATTTAAAAATGGGTATCTAAAATCCTTGCTTTATTAGGGTGCAGTGTTGTGTCGACATTTCATAGCAATCGGAGATTAGTTTTTGCATTAACGAACATTTACTATTTTATTAATATAGATTTCAGCCACTGATTTCCTGACAATAAACGAGCGTAGTCCATAAAGGCTTACTGACTACATTAGCTTTCATTCTTCGCTGACGATAAACGACTCAAAAGACGTAATTTTTGATGGCGTATTATTGCAGTTTATCCGTAATTACTCCGTAGATAAAGTTTACATGTGCACCATTGCGCAAGTTACAAGTACATCGACAAAAACACCAGTGATCGCAATACATGTTATCGGCTTGAGAAATTTTTACCGAGCCTTCGTAACTGCAATAACTTTGCTGTGAGGATGTACAATTAAAATTAAGACGTCTTCAGTTCCCGAAGATACATCACCCTCATCCTACAGACACTAGATAACAGGGGGGGGGGGGGGATCCAACCTCCCTCCCTCCCACCGAACCATCATTTAAATATCTTGTACTTGAAAAGGATTGATTTCCTCCTTCCATCACTGTTACCTGGGAAAGTCTTTTAACATGGCCGTAACGTTCCACGGAATTGAGAGCTGGTAACAGGGAAAATTCTCCAACGCCAAAATGAGCGAAGTAGCCAGCAGACACACCGCGTTGCGTAACTGGAACCACATGAGGGACGGCGTAGATAGACGCGTCGCGGTTCCAAAAGTCGGCAATGGTGGTGGTAACCTGCCAAGGTGGCCGGAAGGCCTGGCACGATGGCAGTCTGACAGATGGCGCCGGCGCCGGCGACGTGACAGGAAAAGGCAGCAGCCGATGCGGAAGGAAGGCCTCGCGTGTCGTGGGGAGGGGCCTTGGCGACCGCGGAGACAAACAACAAGCAGCCCCCGACATCTGCCGCTGCCGATACCAACAACTGACACCTACGTCTTTCGTGATAGCTGTACACCAATCAGACGCCAGAGCCCCCTTTCCTGTATGCCTTTTATCTAATATTCATTTATGACACAAAACAGTGAAGTACTGACATATAATTGTAGATTATGAAAACTGCAGAAATATACTTCAAATTGGCATCTACTCAGAAAGATGTAATGCCTGTTTTACCCTGTCGCAGTGTTTCTCTCTTTTTTTTTTTTTTTAACGGGACCCAGAATCAATCTGTAAAATACGACCACAATGAAATTGACATTGATTTAAAAATTAAGCGCACTATGAAACTTAAGTCGTTATTAAACCTGCAAATCCTTCAGAGCAAGCAATTTGAAAATCGTGAAGAGAACATTATTGAGGAAAATGCACAATACTTTCTCCAGTAAGAAATTTACTTTATACAGATTACATACTAAGCCCAGTGACATTTGTAAGTGTTCCATAGCTAGACTGCAAATTCTTGGTTTTCGGCGCAAGCTGGGATACAGCTCGCTCGCTTAAGCAAGCATTGTTTAATCCAGTTAATTCCTTCAAAGGTATGGTATATTCGCAAGCAGTCGTTACTCCCCCTTTTGTGACCAAAAATGAGATTCCATCTCAATCTTTAGAGAAAGTTTCCAAAGAAAAATCACACGACAGTTCCGTCAGGGAGTCTTCCTCAGAAGTTGACAATTTTTGCTTTTTAAGGTTGTCTTCTACAAACTGCTCTCTTATCCGTAAAAATTCATTATGAATTCTTACAGAGTAGTTACTAAAACAAGATCCAATTTTAATACTCGTCGTTAAACAAACGAATTTCACTGGAGCTAACTAAACTTAACACATTAATATCTAACCATAATCATTTAAAACAAAGAAGACGTAGAACTACTTTTTTGCTAAAAATAATATTATGAAAAAATAAGATTGAGTTACTTTTATTTTTTCAGTACGTCAGATACTTTGATATTATAAAGTCGTCTGGGGATCCACCAATAGGTCGCGACCCACGGTTTGGGAACCACTGCTGTGGCAAATTCTACACGGCAAATAGTAGCGATAACGCTGACGCAAAGATCCTAGCATTTTTCTCTACAATCTGCTGCACTCGACACAATTACCAAATTTCTCAAAGGTATAACTTCGTACGGCCTAGCAAAAGCAAACCATTAAAATCTCAGAATTTCTTCCTTCACTTTCTTTCTTTCTTTTTTTTTCGAATCCTTCAGGTTTAAGGTTCGGATTAAAGGGAGCTGATCAAATGTTTGTAAACCTATTGGACCAAACTGCTATGGTCATCAGTCAGACTAATTTAACTTACAATAAGAACAGCACTCTAATCTCCGGCAAGAGTTGCCGCCCAGTCCGAAGCAAGAGGCCTTAGAACACGCGGCCATTCCCGCGCGGCATTAAAGGGTGGTTGAGGGTATTTCCACTCTCTCATTCAATAATTTCTCCGGCTCGTCAAAGAAGAAGCCTTTCACTTCCACGGAGGTTTCTGAATGTAGTACTACTGCTCTTTGAAAGTACGGGAAGAGACGGAACGCTTTTGATACAGACTGTACATGGTACGAGTACGAGCCTGAACAAACAAAGGTGTCAGATCGCTAGTTCCAAGTCAGCTAAATAACAAAGACTTCTCATGTTCAGTAGTTGGGTTTACATTCAGTCTGACATTTATAGCAGTCCTGTGCCAGCAATCACCACTGCTACATAAATATCGTCACATCAAGATTTGTATGTAAACTGGCGAGTGGATTGTTCCTTAATGTTTACTTCTAGAAGCACAGTTACCTCTCTATTGTTCCTTTGTATCGGTTTCAATGGCACTACTACTACTACTACTACTACTACTACTACTACTACTACTACAACTACGACGTTTTATGTATACACACACAAATGCTGCTGCTGTTATTGGTATTACTACTATTACTAATATCAATACAACATCAATACTTATTATTAATTCCCTCCCTCCATCAGAAAGGCTTTCGGACGCTAATGATATTACATTCCAGTGTATCGTGAACGGGCACACACACAGATACACTGAACGTCCGTTCGTCCCTATAATTAGTGAATTACCTCCGATTTTAAAAGCGAGTCAAGTAATATACGTCTGCCCACATCATCGTCAATTATTTTTCTGCTATATTAGCAGGTCCTTTGCACCTCAATTTTCTACGACCCATTGCTTTTCTCTTAGTTTTGCTGTAGGTACTGCCATCCATCACATCATCCAGTATCTTAAATCTCTTTCTCCCTCGCCTTCTCTTCCCTTCTACACAGCCCTCTGACACTAGGCCATTCTCCTTAATACATGCTCAATCCAGTTTTGTTTCCTACTTTTTATTACATCCAATAATTGTCTTTGCTTTACCACGCTTCTCATCACATAATTTTTCACTCTGCCCATCCAACTTATGTTTTCCATCCTCCGTGATGTCTGTGCCCATGCCCTGACTTCCTTCCTCAATGTCCAAGTTTTAGCACCAAGCCGAAGAACACTACTTACGGAATATTTTATGACTTTTTCTCAGACCTTTGTCCATACCGCTGCAGATTTTTTTTTTTTTTTTTTTTTTTTTTTTGGGTACATTAAACCTCTTTTGCATGGCTATTCTGGTGTTAATTTACCTGATGTTTTCCAGTCAGTTACTAATTCTGCTTCCTAGGTATTTAAAGCATTGTACTTGTTATAATTTTTATCCATTCAGCATTATCTTTACTTTTTTTTATTTCATCCCAGTACCATTACTTTTACTTTATATTAATTTTAATTTTATAATTATTTTTTTCTTTTTAATGGTATAATTATTTTTCATCTTTTTTAGAGGGGCCATGTCGTCATATCTCAAGCAGCATATTTTTTCCTCCAATTTTTACCCCCTTCTCATGCCGTAGGCAGTCGTCATTAATAGCTTCTAACAGGGGACACCTTTGACCTCTAACTCTCGGAACTGGGCGAAACCATGCTTAGAATAACAAGCAATAGTAAACAGAACAGTGGTGCGTCTCATTTCCATGCAAAACGCCTCGTTTGTATTGTACGTATTTGTCTTGTGTACGTATGTATTCGCAAGCGAGTTACTGTGTAAATTGTGGACAGTACAGTGATAATCAGTCTACGCATGTGGTCCAAATATTAGGGACAAAGTTAAGATGCGGTGAATATGAGAATAACAACATCGGGGTCGAGGTTTTGGAGCTTCCGCATATATTGTACAACATGATAATTCAAAAATATACTGGCAACGACAAAGAAATACACGGTGTTACGCTGGTTAGATATGCGGAATTTAAAGGACAGGAGGGACCTGAACCTGCAGGTGGCTCTTCAAGCAGTACACGACATTCATCTCCAGAGCAACAGGGACAGTCAAGTGACAATGACTGCATGAATTCGAATATGATTTGGAATGTGATAACGTGGCTTTAGTGAGGAGTGCACATTGTTCCCTCCCACTTTATTTTAACCACTTCATCGAAATCCCGCAGCTGCACTTTCAGGAGTGTGCTACTGCTGAATGTGTATGTTTTGCGTTATTATAAGTACTTTAAGCGGAGTGTTTTAGGCGCTGCTGATTAAACATGTAACGATACATTGACACCATTAAATTACATATAGTTCCCTTCCCATGGTATTGATATCGTGTTACGTTGTTAAAATGTTACTAGAGCTAGAATGTAACGTTTTGCTTAGAAATGACGCACACTACTGTTTTGTTTATGACTGCCTGTTATTGCAAGCATGGTTTCGTGCGGTTCCGATAGTTCGAGGTCAAAGGTGTCCCTTGTAAATATAAATTGAAACGTGTTGGAGACAGAGAGGAGCCTTTTCTTACTCCTTTTTCTAGTTTCGATAATTTTATATTTTCACCTTTAACTTTCAATGACGCTTTTCTTTATTCAAATATAAAGAATTTGTCAGTCTTCTGGTTTACCAGTCAACTCTCTTTCCCTTCACTATATACGCACGTTTATTTCAATTCACATTGTCAAAGATCTTTTCCAGATCTAAAAAAAAGTACACCTTAAAAAATGAACACGAAATTAAAGGACGAATAATTCCAGCTCACACGTGAGCTTGCCGAGTCTTTGTTCTACGACCTAATAATTAATGGCGAAGCATGCCTTTCTGAGACAAATAAGAAATATACTTTATTTTCCGACTAGATTTAATCAATTACTGTAACATGTCTGGTACTCAGAACGCATAGATTTGATATGACGGGCAAGTGAAGTTGACTCTAAAGTAAGCTAAAGCCGTGACGATAAAGATTTACTTCGATACGTACATTAGCAATTAATAAAAGCCTTTTCAAGGCAGTCGACGGAATGTATCACTCTCCTAATTACTAAAGTAAATAAATGATGCAGTAAGAAAGACGACAATTGATAGCAGTCGAGGTGACAAGCATCTTATCCGCGTGGCTGTGACGGATCATGCACCCGCGTCTCGATCCCCGAGTCAACAGATGCAGACGTTTGCAAGACGACAACCATTTGCACGAACAGTTCGACGACGTTTGCAGCAGAATGGACTATCAGCTCGAAGACCTTGACGTTTCTTCACAGACAGGAGCCCGTGCGCTGGTGTACCTAACGACGAACCTGGGTGCACGAATGGCAAAACGTCATTTTTTCGGATGAATCCAGGTTTTGTTTACAGATCATGATGGTCGCATCAGTGTTTGGCGACATTGCGGTGAAGGCACATTGGAAGCGTGTATTCGTCGTCGCCATACTGGCGTATCACCCGGCGTGATGGTATGGGTTCCCCTTGCTTAGACGTCTCGGTCAGCTCTTGTTCGAATCCACGGCACTTTGAACAGTGACCGTTACATTTCAGATGTGTTACGACCCGTGGCTCTACCCTTCATTCGATCCCTGCGAAACCCTACATTTCAGCAGGATAATGCACGACCGCATGTTTCAGGTCCTGTACGGGCCTTTCTGGATGCAGAAAATGTTCGACTGCTGCCCTGACCAGCACATTCTCCAGATCTCTCACCAACTGAAAACGTCTGGTCAATGGGTGGCTGAGCAACAGGCTCGTCACAATACGCCAGTCACTACTCTTGATAAACAGTGGTATCGTGTTGATAATGCATGGACATCTGAACCTGTACACGCGATCGAAGCTCTGACTCAATGCCCAGGCGTATCAAGGCCGTTATTACGGCCAGAGGTGGTTGTTCTGGGTACTGATTTCTTAGGATCTATGCACCCAAATTGCGTGAAAATGTAATCACATGTCAGGGTGTCCCAGCTATCTTGTCCACCTAAAATATCCCTAGAACAATAACAGTTATTGGAAAACGACTTTCACCGGTATCAATGTACGACGTCCTGAGACTCAGGCTAGAGCCCCATGCTGCTCAGGACGAGCGTTAGCCGCGCTTTTCGCGTATTACAAGAGTCAACTTCGCATCACAATATCTCGGGATGTAATTGGAATATTGCGATGCAATCAACGCCATTGTTTATGTGATTTGTCATGCTATGGATTGCTGAAGAAATATAGGGTGTCCATTTAAAAAAAAAAACATAAGTTTGTGTTACAAACACATTTTCTTTCGTTTTAGAATGTTTGCAAATATGTACATTCATGGGCCTCAGCCGTACATTGATACCGGTGAAAGTCGCTTTCCAATAGCCGTTATTGTTCTAGAGATATTTTGGGTGGACAAGATAGCTGGGACACCCTATATATATTTGTCCAATTTCTTCTTGTTGTAGCAATTTTAATGGCCAGTAGTGTACAATACATGGACCAGCCGGAGCCCCACAGTCCAGAAGTAGAGAAGTGTGGTGAGGTACTCACGAGCGCGAGGAACTTGAGCAGCGCGCGGTCGTCCTCCGGCGCGGCATCTGCTCCCGGCTGCCGGCCTGAGGAGGAGCCGTCGCCGCCGCCTCCGCTGCTGTTGTTGTTGCTGCCGCCGCGACGCCAGCGCCGGAACGCGTTCAGCGCCGCCGGCCCGGGCGACGCCTGCCGCCAGAAGTCGCTCACATCCGCAGCCTGCAACCACACGGACACGCGCTGCTCGTCACACGTCCTTTAAATACACTAGTCAAAACAATTAGGGAATCAGTTGAGATACGAGGTACGTTCAGAAAGTAAGTTCCGTTTGGTTATATAAAACAAACGTGTACAGATAAAAAAATAAAAAAATAAAAAATTACTTATTGTACAAAAATCTACGACTGTTAAACTACTTTTCTATATAGCTGTCGAAATTTTGTAGGCACTTGTCATAGCGTGGCACAAGTTTCTGTACCCTTCTTCATAGAAGGTTGCCGCCTGTGTATTCAGCCATGTGGTAGCATGATCTTTCAGCTCGTCATCGTTGAAGTGTTGACAGGACAAATTTTAGGTGTAAGAAGAGGATTTCCATCAAAAGGTGGTGTTTGTTTCCACGATAGTGCCCGACCTCATGTGGCGAATGTGACCAAACAACTCTTCACTGGGACGTGTTTGATCATCATCCGTACAGCTCGGGCCTCGCTCCTACCCACTTTCACCTCTTCTTACACCTAAAAATCTTTCCTTGTTGGTCAACATTTCAACGATGATGACGAGCTGAAGAACATACTACCACATGGCTGAATACACAGGCGGCAACCTTCTATGAAGAAGGCATACAGAAACTTGTGCCACGCTATGACAAGTGCCTACAAAATTACGGCAGCTATGTAGAAAAGTAGTTTTAACAGTTTTACATTTTTGTACAATAAATATTTTTTCTGTATCTGTACACGTTTGTTTTATATAACCAAACGGAACTTACTTTCTGGACGTACCTCGTATGTACGTTCTAAAGTATTGCCTTCGGCAGAATGAACTAACATGGTTCGATGTCTTTGTCGGTTCTACGGAGTGGAGACAACATTACGGCAACCGAGATAGTGGTAATAACAAAAACATGCTTCAGAGAGGGTTGGTGTTGACAAATCACACAAGCAGTTGAGTTCAGATAGTGTAATGAGCAGGTACTGCAATGCGAAAACAACCTGACCTACCCAAAGCCATAGGAAGGTTGGAAGCGGTACAGAAACAGAGGGAGGTGGCTGCAGCTATTGGAGTGTCACAAAGTGTCATTTCCAGGACATGGACGTAACTTCGGACAACAGGAGCCGTTATAAAAAGGTAAGGCCAAAGTCGTCCATGGGTAACATGAGCAAGAGGTCTCCGATCAACAGCCCGTCGAGACAGTAGTTTGAATGTAACTGAGCTGCAACGCAGCCTGCAGGCAGCAACAAACGCGCATTATCAACATACACAATTCGAAATCGCCTTCGGGAATGTTGCCTCTACGCGCGGAGGCCTATGGTGTGTCCCCCATTAAAACCACGACACCATTTATCTCGCAGAAACGGTGTTTGCGCTGTTCACACTATGTTTAATTCGGTACTTCTGTCCATGACGCCTTGTTCAATGCACTATCATAACTGCATAGCCCACTAGAATGGCCGTAAGCAGCTTTTGGGCTTAAACCTTGAAGATTCTTCAACTTTTTAAAAATCGGCCACTTTTTATTCCTACTAATGTGCAGTGTTTATTTGGAAGACGAGTCTATGATACGATTAATAATATTGATAACATAATCAAATGACAATTGGGCGATTTTTGGAACTAAACACAGGTATATAAGCCAGTTACCATAAAAAGTGATTTCAGCAGATCCCTCCAAATGGAAATGTTTCTAAATCTATGGGACTTGCCTAATGTGGTTATCAGTTCCTAGGCTTACAAACTACTTTAACCTAAGAACATACATGCCCGAGGGAGGACTCATCTCTGAAGGGGAGCAACAGCGCGCTCCGCAACAAGGCGCTTTAGAGCGCACGGTCCCACCCTCTCCCTCCCTTTGCAGTATAAATTCGAGTAAACAAACATTCCTCCATCTCTTGGTTGCTACTATGTTACCGCAAAAAGTAGAGTTTACCCCTGAAACCACCCACCCACAAGATCTCTTCAACTCTTGGTGCGCGAAAACAAATTACAGCAGACTGTGAATGTGCTTGGTCATTCTCCAAGTGCTTGCTGCCTGTAGGCAAGCTGATCCAGAGGCCACAATCACAGGCAGTAGACTGCCTCTAACCGGCTCAACACAAAGAAGCTAACGAGATGAGACGACGTAAGCTGACTAGTACCGTTCCACTGAAGAGCTGGACGTCAGGGAGCGTTTGGCTTGAGTCACGTACGCCCTGCAGTTCCCGGAAAAGCCACGCGAAATTTCATCGCATTTGATTGCCTGTGCTCGGAAGGGGCAGTCGGGGTTACCGCTCCGCGGCGTGCAGGTATCCACGTAGCCAGACCATATGGCACTCAGGTTGCTTTTTATTAAACAGATGTGCGCCTAGAAGAGACAGGCGCAAGTAATGGAACAGCACTCCAGTTCCAGTTCAGGAAAGTCAAATATTTTAGGCACCAGCATGTTCACACAGTGTATCTGGTTTCCGTGCAATCGAGTATCTACGCAAACGGAGAAATGTATGTGGATACATAATACTTGACAATCGCGTTGGATTTCAATCGCCCGCCGCAGTGGCCGAGCGGTTTGCGGCGCACCAGTCACGTTCTGCACGGCCACTACGGTTGGAGGTTCTAATCCCCCCTCGGGCATGGATATTTGTGGTGTCTTTAGTATTAGCTAGTTCATAAGTAGTTTGTAAGTTTAGGGACTGATGATCCCGTAGTTAAGTTCCCTAAGCTCTACAAACATTTGAACATTTGGACTTCAATCTCTTTGTGGTAATCCAAAAACTGTTTGTTCCTGCCTCAGCCTGTTCCCAATTAGGCTGATTTTTACGTGCACTGCCTTCTCACTACCCCTGTGCGTACGTTTATTCTTCCGCTCAAAAACGTGTTCATTTCGTTCTTGCAGCCGTCACACCTTTTGAATTTAATATATTTCGCGAACCATATTTTAGCTCTTGTGGACCACAAGTATGGAACCACATAAGTTCTTATATGTGAAGAAAAAAAATTCTTTCCCCCCATGAAATACACTGTGACATTAGCCAATGGGCGATAACCTGGCAAGTGATGTCAAAACGACTTTCACTTGTTCCTTCCATGTGGCAGACGCCATCTTGATTTGTCGTATATACATCACAGTTTTGGTTGTGTAACTCGCAACAGCGCATTAAAGGTGAATCGCAAAATCGTCTCTGGCTGAATATCTTATAACTGAATGTAAATAAAAACAAATGAACAGTGAAAAAATCAAAAACCTTATATAGATGAAATGCCTCAGGCGTAAGTTAATACCGTAGGATTCCAAGTAAGAGGTACTGCATTCGATACTCTTGCATTTAAAATATTTTTCTCAAATGTTATCGTTTGTAACACGTTTTAGGAATTACTTATCAGAAATATGTTATCCAGTACTCGATATTATTTGTAATATAGTGCTGTCTAGGGAATGAGTAACATCGATTATGTGAGTTCTTACGTGATTGAAAAGCGTACAAAGAAATTGCTGCAAGTAATATGACCAGCAATGACATTTCTGTTCTTCCCTCTCACAAATATGGTTAGAGACAAACTTACGGGAAAAGTTAAAATTGCTGGTAAGCGAAATGAGTTTCAATGACATTTCCACTATTTGCTCGTCAGAAGTACTTGGCTGTTTATTGCCGAATATCTCGTGATTTCCGCGGGTAACAGGTATGGTGAGGCCGCTATTTCTTGCTTGCCCTTAATATTTTGCTGCTTGGTTTCGAATATGTCGCTATTTCCGAGAGTGTGGTTAGACCCATATTACTTGTCGCCAATATTTGGTAGTTTATTTCTGAAAGTCACGATTAGAGAGTGTGTGATTAACTAAGATTGTAAGACGCTAACTTGAATTTCTTTGCGATATATATAGAGCATACTCAGAACAGCGCCGTCTGCTGGCATCTCTATGTCCGTACCACAGTCTAAGATACAGAGTCACGACACTCCCGCAGACATTTGTTAACACTGCGTTAGCAGCGCGCCAAGCGACCGGCAAGCTACATTTCTGAATACGATATTCGACGAGTGCGAATAGTATCGTTTATACTAATTGTAACATACTATTTACATTATGGAACGTATAAAAATCGGCAATAAATAATAGCTCCACAATTGTCTTTCTTAGGTTTCTTAAGATCCGTGACAAGGTACGAAACGGTACATTACAGGACAGTTTATTTACAATTATCTTTTAGCCTGCAGGCTTCTACAGAATAATTTCATGTCTAAAAAAAAAAAAAATTATCTTTTAGCCTGCAGGCTTCTACAGAATAATTTCATGTCTAAAAAAAAAAAGGCTATGAAATACCAGAAGACCTGCTCTTTGGCGGGAAGAAGTCGCGTATCTACTCAGGAACGTTAAAGATCCTCGACTACAATTCCAATAAAATCGGCGAGGGTGGAACGTAGGAAACGTATATAGAATGCAGTAACAACGGTATTTAACGTGCCAAGTCAGCCATCACAGCTGTAAATGAATGAAAAACTTCACAAACGTGGCAATAAAACGGAAAAAGCAATCACACTGTTTTCCAACAAAGAAGAACACAAGTCCACAATTGTTGCTACAGCTGAACCACAAAGAATGGCAAGAATCTTCAAAACATTCGATTTTCAAGGTAAAGTAATTACACCCAAAAGAATGTGCGCCTATAAGAAAGACGAGAGAGGTGTAAAAATGTACGAATCAGACTCCACACCGAATTGATACTAGTCAAAAAACTGCCTTTCTTAGTAAGAACAGACCATAATAGAAAATTTATGTTGTTCTGATGTTTATATTGTACTTCCTTTCAGCGGAATAAACTGCAGATATACACATATTCGCAAGCATTTTTGTTCATGACGAAGTTATGACCGCCTTTTGACGAACTGTTTCAAAGCGTGACCGCGTAATTCATATTGTGTCGTCGCAACAACAAAATTTATGCAGTTGTATAAGGCTGATTATAAAAACCGGCTACATCGAGCCGAAAGCTAGATGATAATTGCGGAGTCCATTAGTGATCAAGTGAGTACTGGTTGCACGGCAGAACACGCAAAACTAATGTCTTCTGCAGCACTTTTGCAGCGGAAAAACCAAAAGTACGTTCTGACACTGTTTAATTTCCTACTTACATTTATTTTTTCGGACAAATACTTTTTACACAAAATATAAATATTTCATTTTTTTAACTGCAAGTGTGACAGAGCACTAGCAAAAGGGGAAACAGGGCACAAGCTCCTTACCAGCGACAAATGTACTGGTTCGGACCTGTTAAATTTTTTAGAGGAGTATACCATTGCAGATGCAACCGTCACCAATGTTGTCAGTCTTCCAAATGTCTAGCCGTTGCAATTAGTGTAGACCTATATACAATCATACTGTATAAATATATGTTTATAATCTATTTTACCAATAGCTGATTTGATTTGATTTTCTCAGGGAAACGAAACTAAGTTTATCGTGCGGTATCGCTCCCTGTATATCTAGTAAAGCCAACCAGTGCCCTTGAACAGTGCAAGGAGTCCCTTTACCAGTTCTTTATTAGACAATTTCTTCGGGTCTGGCTGTCCCAAATATTCTGTGCCTTTTATTCTCAAATGCAATGCATTCGAAGATTAGATGTGATGCAGTTTCATCACCGTCATCACACATCCTACATTTAGGGTCCTCTTCTGTTATTCCCATTGTATGTAGGTGTTTCTTGAAATTCCCATGGCCTGTCAGCAATCCAACCATGAGTCTAATCTCTCTCCTGTTCAGGCCCAGGATTGCAGAGCTTCTTTCAAAACATGGCTTTGGCATCATTACCTTGCCATGCTTTTGTTGATAGACTTTGGTCCAATATTCTACGTGCTGTCTTGTGAGCCAGTTACGTAGCTCCAATTTGATTATTGCCTTGGTGATTATCAGGACAGGTTCCGGTCCAATAAATGGAGTCTCTGCCCCCATCCTGGCTAATCTGTCAGCATGTTCGTTGCCACTGATCCCCGAGTGGCCAGGGACCCACAATAGGTTTACTCTGTTGCTTTCCCCTAGCTCCACCAGGATCCTGTGACATTCTGCAACAATTTTAGACCTTGTTGCAGGAGCTGCCAGTGATCTCAGCGCTGCCTGGCTGGCTGAATAGATATAGATGCTACGATCTATATAGCACCTACGCAAATTTTCCTCCACACACGCCCTGATGGCAGTACCAATAGCTGAGGTTAATAACAAATATTCATCCCACATTTTAGATGCATTTTGACAGATTCTTTGTCAAAGAAAGTTTTATAGTGTAATACCGACCTGAGTTTGTATAGCTTATGGGACTTAACTACGGGGTCATCAGTCCCTAAACTTACAAACTACTTATCAACTAGCTTATCCTACGGACGGCACAAATATCCATGCCCGAGGGGGGATTCGAACCCCCGACCGTAGTGGCTGTGCAGACCGTGACTGGGGCGCCTCAGTCCCCTCGGCCACCGCGGCCGGCGCCGGCCTAAGTGCACGTTGGAACCACTGCTCCAAAACCTCAGATGTGACGATGGCTGGTTAGTGTACCGACAATGTGTACTAGGGTGGTGGAATCCAGTGCGACACCAAACTACCGGAAGCCGGAGCAGTAGGGCGGTGAACAAGGCAACAGTCACCAAAATGTCCCCAATGCGACAATCGTGGTGTTGCGCACAAGTGCAAGGAAACCAAATTCGTGTGAGGTGATGGAGAGGTGTTGCGGGCACCATCTCACGGCTGGCAGTTAGCAGCCAGGAGCTTACGCAGTTTTGCAGCTGACGAGTGTGCGAAAGCTTCGAGGAAGGCAGTGGCACGCGGCTTCCCGGCGAGCGTGCGTCAAAGGCTGGTGACGAAATGTTTTGAATCAGCGGCGGTACGTGGTCGCCGGAAATGTCGATGGCGCGCCGCGAGACACCGTCCGGCGTCAGTTCCGATAAGGCAGCGGCCGGAAGCGCGCAGCGGGCCAGCGCGGTGCCGTGCCATAACGATAAGCCGGCCTCCAGCCCACTGAGGACGTCGCCACGGTCGCAATAGGGGGTGTCCGCGCCAACGCACAGAGGTTGGCTGGCGTGGAGAAAGTTTAACAATGGTAAAGGACAGCCGCGTTCGCGGTCGGAGGTTCCAGTCCTCCGTCGGTCCTGGGTGTGTGTTGTCCTTAGCATAAGTTAATGCACTCCTAGAAAATGAAAAAAACGAGCACCATGAATTCGTCAACCCAGCAGAGCGAAATTTCATTCACACATTCTTGAGAATGTATACAACACACGATCACGCAGTCAGAACCATAAGCACGAGAGTACAGCCACCGTAGCATGAACAATTTTTTTTTTTTTTTTCCGTTGAACAAGGTAGATGAAGTCCCATCGCCAACTGGCGACTTACACTTCCTGGGATAACAGAGGTATGTGGGTTAATGATGACTTCATTGTGCAATAAACTTTGGGGGTAGGCTTCTAAGGGCCAGTATGTCGGTCCGTAAGGTACCCCACTTGATTTTAGTACGTAGTTCCATTGTAGAGCAATTCACATAAAGGTTACAAGGTAAATTACGTTACCACATCTTCTTACTAACGCATTTTGTTCAGGTAACTAACGATCGTGGCACCTTGTACCTATGCCACGGGCGTGGAGCTGTCATTCCTAAGGTTTGGATGTTATGGACTGTTGCCCTAAGATGATCTATTTTATTATGTATCTTCGTCGTTCTCTTCTTAATTGCCTCCATGAGAGTGTCCATATGGAGTTCCTGGTGGATGTCCACATTTCTCGTGTAACGGCCAGTCCTGAGGATCCATCGTAACGTCTTATTCTGGATAACTTGCAGTCTTGAGATTTGGGTCGCACTAGCTAGGCCCCAGACTGAGCTGCCATATAACATTTTGGATAGCACTGTTGCTTTGTATAGTCGCAGTTTGGTACTGGTATTCAACTCTGCGCTGAGAAAGAACGGCATTAAGTTTTTGGCCATTGCATAGACCTTAGATCGCAAGTTATCAATATGTTTGTGGAGAAAAAAGTGCTTATCGAGGGTAACTCCCAGGTAAGTGACCGCCGCCCCCCATGGGATGACCTGTCCATGAAGTCGTAAGTTAGTTGGCATCTGTGGTCGTTTCCTGGAGAAATAGATCGCCGTGGTTTTTGCTGCATTGAGTTGTACTTTATTCAGCCTACACCATTCAGCAGTTCTATCTAGTTGTCGTTGGAGCCGTGTTATGTTAGCTTGAACATGCCTTCCGCTGGTTATAAAAGCCGTGTCATCGGCGAATTGTGCAATTTGCACTCCTTCCACCGTTGGAATGTCGTTAGCGTATATATTAAACAGGATCGGCGATAACACCGAACCTTGGGGTAGCCCAGCTGCTGCGGGTCTGGTTGATGATGTCTTCCCCTCCACCGTCACCATCATAGCTCTGTCTTGAAGATAACTCGCGATAAGCTTGATGTAACAATCCTGTATGGGCGTTTGCTCGTGTAACTTCCGAATGAGGAGTTCCCTCCACACCTTGTCGTAAGCTTTCTCTATATCCAAAAATACGGCGGCCGTTGCTTTGGTTACGTTCATGTTCCTGGTGATGTGCTCTGCCAAACGTAGTAATTGGAGTTCCGCCGACAGTTTTCTCTGGAAACCGTATTGTCCCGCTCTTATAGTTCCGTCCTCTACTAGTGGTTCCAGTATCCGCTTTTGTATTACCCTCTCAAAGGTCTTCCCCATACCACTGAGAAGGCTGATGGGGCGATGGTTGGCTGGTTGCGTCGTGTCTTTCCTCGGTTTAGGTATTGGCACTACCTTAGCTAGCTTCCATGCCACAGGAAAGTATCTTGTCAGCATGCAACCGTTGAATATTCTAGTCAACAGTACCAGTGGCTTCCTCGGAAGGTTTTTGAGGTGTTGGTTGCTGATTTTGTCTGCTCCTGGTGTCTTATTGGGATGTAATTTCCTGATGATACTCCGCACTTCGCTAGGTGTTGCCAGTCTTGGAAGTGATTGATCTTCTGACGTGATGAATTGATTGACTATCTGCACTGTAGCGGCCTCATGCTCCCGTTGGGCAGGGTTTAGTTGTTCTTGTAGCAGGGTTGTTTGTTGTTCGTAGGTGGTGACGAATGTTTCAGCTTTGGTTAATGGATCTTCCGTTAACCCCTGTGGAGTTTGCAACGGTCTTTTTGGCGTGGGCTCTTCCCTGATGTTCTTCACCAGTCGCCACTCATCTTTCGTCTGGAGCAGGAAGTTCGACATTTTATCCTCCCACCTCTCTATTTTCCATTCCTGTAGTCGTCTTCGTAGTTGTCGCTGAAGTCGGTGGGATTGTCTGCGGTACACTGGATTTCTTGTGTGTTGCCAGAGTTTCCTGTACCTGTTCTTCTGATGCCGAAGTTCTTCTAGCAGCGGTGGTAATGTTTCCATGTGGTGAGCCTCTTCCGAAATCGTAAGTAGAGACAAGTTATGGGCTTTGCGGATCTTCTTCGTTAAGACGTCTACGGCAGAGTCTATCTGCTGTGGTGTTTGTATTGCCATAGTTGGGTCTATGTTGTTATTTAAGTATCTTTTAAATTGTGTCCAGTTGTTCTCCTGATATGTCCTGCGCCGGCGTATGGTCCCCGTCCGTGGCAGTACTGCAAGGACCGGGTCGTGGTTTGACGACAAGTCGTTGACCGTAATCAGCCGGGGGTCGATCCCGAGTCCTTGAGTGATAGCGATGTCCAATACGTCCGGCCGTTGGTTCGGTAGGTTTGGTGTGTGTGTGGGTTCGGTTGGTCCCCACACTTCAAGCTCCAGTTCTTGTTCCAGCTGGTGGAGTTGGGTGCCTCTTGGATTTGTTACTCGGGAATTCCAAGTGGGATGTTTTGCATTCCAATCTCCTGCGATAAATGTCTTCCCATGAGGCGCAAGGATGTTTTCCAGGTCTTGTGGAACCAGCCGCGCCCGAGGACGAAGATACGTAGCTACTAGAGTGACCTCTCCAAGTTCTGTCCGGATTGAGACTGCCGTTGCTTCTAGTTCTTGAAGTTGTGGTAGATCGATAGGTCTGTGGGTGATCGATCGACGGAGGAAAATTGCAGTTCCGCCACCTCTAGCTGGTCTGTCCGTGCGGTATCCCACCATACTTCTTAATTTGAAGGTTTGGTGCGGTCGTAAGTGGGTTTCAGATAACATCACAATGTCAATCTTGTGCCTGAAGATGAAATCCTGTAATTCGTTTTTCTTGTTCCGAACCCCAGTGGCGTTCCAGATACATATTCTCAGATCTGTCGTATTGACCTCCATGGTGTTACTCGGCTGCTTCCAGTAACGCTAACGTTTCAACCAGTATCACAATTTTTGATAGTTTGTCCTTAGCTGCCAGCATTCTCCTGCCAGCTGTGACAAGCTTAGTAAGAAAATTCTGGCTACTGAGGAACTTCAAGACCGTGGTGACTTCTGTAAGCGCCGCATCTGCGTCTTTGTCTCTTGGCGCCCTGGTTCGGCTGGTGTCTCTTCTGCGTCCTTGTAGTGCAGATGCGTAAGTCTGCTCTTCTTGCAGTCGGTGTATTGTGTCCTGTTCCCGTTGAATCGTCTGAGTTGGTGATGCCGTTCCTGCGGTGTCTGCCACAACCAGTTTGACGGTTGTGTTGTTCCTCGGTGTTTCCTTTTGTTGTTTGACAGGTGTCTTAATTGGAGCGCGGAACCTCTTCAAAGTCTTTTGATATTCTGGGCACCCTTTCCATGAAGCTGCATGTTGTCCGTTGCAATTTGCACACTTAGGGTCCGCGGTCTGTGTAAGCGCGCACTCTTTGCTGGGGTGCATATCCCCACATTTAACACAACGAGCCGGCAACCAGCAATAGTTGGTGGTATGCGTCCATCTCTGGCATTTTTTACATTGTGTGGGCTCGTTCCGCGAGCGATAATCCTCGACTCGCACCTTTGTCGATAGTACGTACTTCACTCCATATATTTCGTCTGTCTTGTCATTCTGCGGTAGAGTAACTGCATATACAGGTAGTGGGTACAACTTCCCTTGCTTCTTCCTTTTGTATTGATGTACCTGTCTAATAGTGAAACCTTGATCTTCTAAGTCAAGCTTGACCTCATCCTCAGTGACCGTAGGTGGTAGGTCTTTTACTACCACTTTTAAATCTCTGGTGTTGCTGTCCTGGTATGTATGAAATGGTATTTTCCTAGTTTTACAATAGGCGAGAAGTTTGTTGTAGTCATCCATGGTGTCTACGAAAAACTTGACGCCATCTCCCATATACGCTGCCCTGAGCCCGCCATCAATCTGGTCCTTCAGTTCTCGGCACAGTTTAACGTGGTTTGTGCTGTCGTAGATGACTATTGGTGGTATCTTAGGTGGTCTCTGTTGTGGTGTCGTCGACGGTATGCAGCTGCCGGTGGCGTGTCCTGATTGGATGGTCCTGCTAAAACGTCGAACTTGTTGGACGTTTGCAGGGGTTGTGGCGCTGTTGTTGTAACCTTCTTCGTTGTCCGGCGCCGCGACGACTTCTTACTTTTGACTTGTCGGAACCCTTCCTCGTCTCTGACGCCATCAGCAGTTTGGCACTCCATGGTGTCTCCTCCCGTATTGGTCAAGGTGTCTTCGTTGAAGTCTGATGTCAGTGTGTCGTCGTACTCATCGTCGGAGTCGTGTAAATATTTCTGTTTAATTCTTCTATTTCCGTCTAGTGCCTGTTTCCGACGTCTGCTACGTTCGGCCAGTTTTTCTTCCCGATGTTTAAGTTTGGTGTCTGGTAGCGTCAAGGCTTTAACGCCTTGTTTGTTGGTGTCACCTTGTTGTTGTTGCTGTTGATGTAGGTCCTTTGTAGTGCTATCCATGCCGAAGTCCGTGACGTGAGCCATGTCGTCATCCGTAGCAGTCCAGTGGCTAGTAGTGGTGCCTACTCGCGGTACTATTCCAGAGTACCTCGCCTAATAAGCGCCCTATACCACCGCGAAGCGCTAAACAAAACAAAGTTGGCGTATACTGCAGATACAACTGTAATAAATAACACGTGCACACTCTTCGCTGTTCAGCAGAACTGTGTGAACTGCATGAACAATGCGACGTAGTACCATATATATCCTCCTTTTGCTATAATACAAGCTGTAATTCTTCCATGGAGATGATCGTAGAGGTGCTGAATGTAGTCTTGAGGAATGGCTGCAATGCAATTTCCACCTGGTGCCTCAGTTGAGCCATAATTCGTGCCGGTCGTGTAGAAGGCGCCAAGATGGTGTTTCATCCGGCCTCAGACATGCTCAATGGGGGACAGATCTGGGGATAATGATTGGCAGGGTAGTTGACGTACACCTAGAAACGTTTTTTGGGTTGTACGGTATAAGTGTGGACGTGCACTGTCCTGTTGGAAAAGCATATCGCCTTTTTGGTGCATGAACGGTGGCAAGACGGGTTGGATGATGGGTTCAATGTACCGTGTACTGTTCAATTATCCCACAACGAACTCCAGAGGAGAACGGGCAGTGTAGGATACGGTTTCCCACACCATCATGCCAGGTGTCGGTCCCGTTTGCCTCCGTCGCGTTCCCTCCATATTTTCGCACTCCCCTGCACGACACCACACATGTATGCGACCATCATTGGCACCGAAGCAGCGACGACACATCACTGAAGACGACACAACTCCGTTTGTCCCTTCATAAGCGTCTACCACGACACCATTGGAGGCGGGCTGAACGATGTTGGGGCATGAGCAGAGGACACAAACGCCACACATGATCGTGCATCATTGTGACTGGAGCGATATTCCACACTCTCCGTTCTCCCCCAGTGATCGTCTAGAGAACACTGAACAGTGCACGGTACACAAATCATTCAACCCTTCTTGCGACCACTTATGCACAAACAAGCTGATAAGCTTTTCCAACAGGACAATGCAGATCCACATGTACCCGTACCACACCGCGCTCTTCAAGGCGTACGTCAACTGCCCTGCCCAGCACGATTCACAGATCTCTCCCCCTTGAGCATGTTTGCAACCGCATGAAACGTCATCTTGGCGCGGTCTAGACGACCGGCACGAAATCTGGCGGTCTGCATGAGCGGCGCAAAATCTGGCCCAACTGAGGCACTAGGTGGAAATTGCATGGCAGGCCATTCCACATTCAGAACCTCTAAGATCATTTCCATGAAAGACTTGCAGCTTGCATTGCTGAAAAAGGGAGGTATACACGGTACTAACGCCAACATTGCGGACGCTCTGCTGTGCGTACGGTTCTGCCTTTGTGATCGTGTGTTGTATACAACCTCAAGAATGTGTCAAAATTTTCCTCTGCTGGGTCGACGAATTCATGGTGTTCTTTTTTCATTTTCCAAAGGTGTAGTTTGTAAGCCTAGGGACTGATAACCAAGTCCGATAGATATACAAACATTAGGATACTAGATAAATGATAGGTATGTACAAAAGGAAGCGTGGACATTGAAACAGGAGTTCATTCTAGAATTTTTTGTGTAAGGATGGGGGAGAAAATCGCCCCTGCCATTTCACACGAACCATCCCGGCATTTGCCTGCAGTAATTTAGGGAAATCTCGGAAAACCTAAATCTGGATTATCGCAAGTGGATTTGAACCGCCGCTCTCCAGTATGCTATCACTGCACCGCCTCCCGGGTGGTATTCACAAGACTGGCTGATTTTTGTAATAGTTGTTTTTGGAATTTTGAGGGCACTAAATAAAATGTTATCAGTCCGCTGTTCCGAGCGAAGACGTCACAACGAAAGTTGTAAAAAGATAAAACTATCACCGAACACGCTAACGCATCCAATATTTCATCCTGGTTGATAGGTGTCTACTGCACAAAACACGAAATCACGGCGGTGCCTCATCCTACGTACTCCCCAGACCTGGCCCCTGCGGACTTTAATTTATTTCCAAACTTGAAAACCCTGTTGAAGGGGTTTGCAACGATAGATAAGGTAAACGAAAATACGCAGACTACGCTTGCGCGGTCCAGCAAGAGGCGCACCAAGACTGCTTCCGCAAGTGGAAAAAGGCTAGGGGGCGGTTGTCTTAATTGTGGAGGAAACAATTTCGAAGAAGAGCAGTAAAAAAAAAATAGGCGTACAAAAATTTGTTCGGAATGTTTTTGAACAGACCGCGTATACTTCAAGAGCTGTCAATATTTGTGTCTACCTCTCCTTGGGGTCTCCCGGCCAATAACGTCATGCGATCATTTCATTTCAAAGACAAATTCCGTGCAAACACTTCGGAAGGAGCATCGCCGTCTCTAGAAGGGAGGTAACCTTGCCACCGCACAGGGCGCCACGTTTTTTTCCCCCTCCCCTGTGGGGGTAGCAAAATTTTTAATTTCAATGTTTTCCAAAAGGATGAATCGAGAAGGCAATGAACATTTGCAGAAATAAATGTGATAATAGGTTGGAAATACAAATCATTCATAAAATCTAGTTTCTTACAGGGAATTGCCAATTGGAATGTGAAATAGACGATTTATTACATTCTGGAGAATGTAACTTTGGGCATGTTTTTAAATATAGTGAAGTTTGCTAGTAATATTCTTTCCAAAGTTATACTATACGCGTACATAAGGCTTTCAAAATACCCAAGTAAGCTAGAAACCCACTACATAAGCGAATATCTTTATAATAAAGAAGAATATCAGCATGTGATGGCCTAACAGTTTATACATGCTATAGCAGTATTCCTGGACAAAAAATAAGCAGATCACGTAACTATCTTTTTAATGCAGACTCTGCCGCAATCAACACGTCATCACACTCGTTACTATTCAGTGCGGCACTTGCTGTTTGTATATTTATTGTACTAGTGGATAGGCATACAGATTATATAGTCGTATATCCGGAGAATAAATATTATGTAAGTACACCAACACGCAAAGTTATGTATCATTTTCAATATTAAATATACAAGGAAGTCAATGAAACATAAGCCACAGACTTGCACAAAACAAAAACTCGGGAATGGCCTTGAAGTCTAGGGGACCATGTCACGCATTGCGCGGCAATCCCGTCCGAGGTTCGCGTCCTCCCTCGAACATGGGCGTCTGAATTGTCCGTAGCGTAACTTAGTGTAAGCAGTTTGTAAGTCTAAGGACCGATGACCTGAGCAGTTTGGTCCCTTAGGGTTACAAACATTTGAACACTTTTTTTTAACAAAACAAAAATCATGTATGTACACAGCTGTTAAAGACTTTTTAAAGGAACTAGAAGTTATTTTGAAAAACACAATTGCTGAAATTTCGATAACAGGCAATGCTAGAATGTATATAAAGCTGCTTTATTTTTATATGTACGTGCATCTCTTGTCACAAACGAGGAATATGTAATTGACTGATGTAATTACTGAATTGCTACTACCCCAGTTAAATTTTACTATTTTTGCGACGTACTGGGTTAATATTGACAACGGATGAAAATGTCGGGAGCTGTGTGACATTGTCGTTAGCCAGTCGCGTGTTACTATACAGTATCTAAGTTCGCTGTTTTCTTACGTGTAATATACGAACGAATTTTGTTGTTTGACATTTCATGTATTGTTTTGTCACAATATGGCACGAAAGTTAATGTTGACAACGACATGTTCCCGTTACGATGATAACTAATTTACTGATCAGACCAGGGTACGTACAAAAACCTGACAACCATAGATCAGGAAGAGCATTAATTATTTACTTCAATGACATCACAAATGATTACATCCCTTATACCCAAAATTTGACCCAAGTCATGAAATAAGGGGCATAATCCCTTTAGTTAACCACGAAGTAAATAATGTTGTTCCTGTTTTATGGTTGACAGGTTCTTTTATGTACTCTTGTTCTGTCAGTAAATTAAATCATCATTATAAAGGGGAACATTTCGTTGTCAGCATTAGCTCACTACACCGCCGCCGCCCTACATAAAAGTAACCTTGACTCGATGCACCGTTAAGTGTGAAAGAAGGGATGCATCGAATATTCTTTCACGTATTTTTGTTTCTTATAATTACTTTTTCATGTAACAATTAAAATCGGCTGAATTATGATTGGCTACCTCCAGCCACTCCGTCATTGGTCGCCTCATCGCAGCCATTTTCATCCGTTGCCAACATTAACAAGCTAGGCCACCAACATCTTACGTAAAAATGTTCAAATGTTTGTATAGCTTAGGGACTTAACTACGGGGTCATCAGTCCCTAAACGTACAAACTACTTATGAACTAGCTAATACTAAGGACGGCACAAATATTCATGCCAGAGGGGGGGATTCGACCCCCGACCGTAGTGGCCGTGCTGACCGTGACTGGTGCGCCTCAGTCCCCTAGGCCATCGCGGCCGGCATTTTACGTAAAATTTAACCCCTACCCCAGTATGTGGATACAAAGATGGCAATTCATATTGCTGAAACCTGAAATTCATTTGTACGAGATAGCGATCTTCGGAAATAAAAGTTTTCCTAAGATTCCAATAATAATCGCTGATACAGATATGGTAAGACTATCAAGTGAAAATTTAGTTATGAAGTTTTAAGGATCGACTTTAGGTGAGGAATTTAGTACTACCTACGTATCACTACCTTAGGGACACAAATATAAGATTAGTCTGAGTAGAGTATACAGAGAGGCGTTTATCATTCTTCCCACGCTCCAGAAGTCAATGTCACGGAAAGAAGACATTGGTACGTACACTCATGCGGCATAGCGTCGTATTGGTCTGGAATTAACAGCCGGCCGCAGTGGCCGAGCAGTCTGCGGCGCGCCAGTCACAATCTGCACGGTCGCTACGGTCGGGTGTTCGAATCCCCCCACGGGCATGGATGTTTGTGTCGTATTTAGTATAAGGTAGTTGATAAGTAGTTTGTAAGTTTAGGGACTGATGACCCCGAAAAGTCCCTTAAGCTTAACATACATTTGAATATTTGGTTTGGAATTTACAGACGAAGATAAAATGTCCAGCCGGTATAGGTGTTTGTGCTGTAATTCGGTAGCACAGTGGTTAAGTGCCAGACTACTAAACCAACGCCGTGGTGGAGTAGCTGAGCGGTCTAGGGCGTCTCGCTGTGGAGCGCGCGGTTGCTCACCGTCGGAGGTTCGTGTGTGTGTGTGTGTGTGTGTGTGTGTGTGTGTGTGTGTGTGTGTGTTGTCCTTAGGTTTGTTTACCTTAGGTTAAGTAGTTTGTAAGCTATGGACTGGTGACCACGCAGTTTGGTCCGATAGATTTACAAACATCTGAACTAAACCATAGGTCGCGGGTTGGATCCCCGGTCTCCGTTACTTACCACTTCTTTTGTCTCTGTCAATGTTGTTGATATGAAAAATGACGAGTTGTACTGTGGTTGGGAATCCATGTTACACTTTATGTCCCCGTGTAATTGGCTGACTAAGTCAGTTGAAAGTCAGAGGTAGACGACAGACAGACAGAACCAGACTTAGTAAATCACTGTGTTGTTCAACCCACGTTAAGGAATCTTCCGTTCTCTGAGCCGAGAATCAGGTAGTTTTTTTTTTTTGTCTTCACCATTGATTAGAGGTTACTATGCGGAAGTATCGAGCCCCTCGATTCGATTTCGCAACAGGTAGACGTTTGTGATGGTTTCTTTACGCACATTTGTTGGAAAGTGAGCGCGCGGCGGCAGAGGAGGAGCGCTGGAACGCGCTTTCCCACCGCCATTGACGTCACTGCGGCCGCGGCCGGCTGCCCCCACGTGCCACTGCCCGCTTTCCTAGCGCTCCGCTCCAGCCACAAATACTGTATATTACAGGGGAGGTCAGCAGCAGAGAAAACGCTCGCCAAGCATTTCCCATTACTGCATAAGCGAGTTACTGTTGCCGTAACACAGTGGGTAAGAGAATCGATGATAAATTTCCGCAGCCCAAGTTCGATTGCTGCTACTTCCTATTTTTCCTCTTCATTTTATATTACTTCTTACAATGTTAAACTAATTAAAGGTAAAAGCAGTCGACAGTCTGAAGATTGGTTTGAACACCACAGTGCTTTACCAGGCTGGTCCTATCTGTAGGTGGTAGGCCGTTTCCTTCCTCCTACTGCTGGACTTACCAGCCAGTTATGAAGAAAGGTGTGTGTGTGTGTGTGTGTGTGTGTGTGTGTGTGTGTGTGGGAGGGGGGGGGGGGGTACCGTTTAACGTCGACTCCGAACCACGGCGAAACCCGGCATTTTTCACACCCACAACATTGCCAGAGAAGAAGTGACAAATAACACACACAAATCTTAGGAATGATCGGAAATCGATTCCGCGACCTTCGAATTCCTAGTCTGGCAATGTACAACCCTACCGAACCACACAACTTTTAATTTAATTATAAACTATTTATTTGTTTAACATTTTAATTTATATACGAACACTTATTATAATCGATTTAATTATAATTCATTTAATTAATCAAAATAATATTCCAAAAATCAGCAATTAGTTGTCTGGGGAAGTTAAATATAGATTTTTTTAGGGTTATAAAAAAACCTTTTTTTTCCTATTTTGCTTCTGTGCAAATATTACATTCAAGTTTTTATTTAAAAGCTTTTCTAAAGAGAAAAGGAGTAGGGAAGGGAAATAATAACCTTGGGCTTATCTAGGGTACTAAAATAACTAAGTTGCAACCACTGAAAATTTGTACCGGGTCGTTATTCAAAGCCGGGATTCCCGCTATCTGCCAGCCGTCGCCTTAACCACTTGGCTATCCGAAACTCGCCTCCCAACCGCCCCAAATTCCCACAAGTAGGTGGGAAGTAACGGAAGTAACGTCCACATCGTCCATATTCCTCTTTGCTCGCCATGGTTTCTCCTAAGAGGTCTAACGATTTTCCCGCATTTGCATATACGAATATGGACGATTACTTCCATTGCGTGCAACCACAAAATATAGTCGGTCCCTGTAGAATAACTTGAGCACCGATGTTACTATCACTGTCAATTTGTAAACTGTCAATTGCTTTATACACAGTAGCACGACGTCTTTTGTATTTCCTTGAACGAGGCATCTTACTCGGCTGCGTGTCACAGCCTAATAAGATGCCTCGCACAAGGCGATACAGAAGACGCCGTACTACTGTGTATAAAGCAATTGACAGTTTACAAATTGACAGTGATAGTAACATCGGTGCTCAAGTTATTCTACAGGGACCGACTATATTCTGTGGTTGTGTTGTGAACTTCAGTGTTCTGCCTAAGGGTGCCGACTGTCAGCCAGGCAACGGTTGGTTAACAGTTGCTGTTCCTCGATGTAATGTGCCATTGTAAAAGCACTAGCAGGATTGCAGAGTGCCAACAGTAGAGACGTTATTGCTTACCGCACTTGGAATGTATTTTCTGTTGCTAACAAGGATTATGGAAAATGTTGTCATATAATGTGCCATTTGTGATTCTTTCTATGAGCCATCGCAAAATTAATGAGATAGAGTCAGTTACTGTTTGGTTCAAAGGATTTGGTGTGTGTTCTTGTATAAGGATTGTTGGTGATGTAAATTATGATTACAAACATTAAAGTCTGATGAACTGTAAACTTCACAATTTGGGGCGGAAGGGAGGCGAGCACCGGATAGCCAAGAGGTTAAGGCAAACGCTGGCACAAAATCCCAAGCACGAGTTCATAACTTGTTACATATTTGGCCAGCGGCTTAGTGCGTTAAAGTTGAAAACGAAATGCTCCTTTACGAGGATGATTAATTTAATGACTGGACAAGGGTACAAAATGTTCAAATGTTTGTAAAGTTATGGGGCCTAACTGCAGTGGTCATCGGTTCCTAAACTTACAAACTACTTTAACTTATCCTAAGAACAAGACAATCACCGTGCCCGAGAGAGGACTCTAACCTCCACGGTGCAACGGCCGCGGCGACAAGGGTACATACAAGAACCTGTCAAACATTGAGCAGGAACAGCATTAATTATTTGTTCCTTGGTCAAGAGAAAAAATTATTCCGCAATTTCTATGTACTGGATCTTGAAAGATCATTTAACTGTCAGTACCAACATCAGCACATTACACTGCCACCGCCGTATGCCAACCAAAATTTTACCAATAATTTTTGAAGACATGTAAGTAATCTTTTTGCGCAGTTACGCAAATTAAGTTATAGACATTTTAGTATGCCTACTATAAAGGCTTGGCTGGCAGAGGAAGCTACATTTCGCAGTATTATCACACTACATTTAAATAAGACAGTTTAAAGTAGTACAGCGGAACTCGTATAAACCCATTGCGTGGCGAGAAAATCACGGTAAGTTGTGCATTTACCACACCGTGATCGCCCCCCCCCCCCCTCCATTTTTCCCCGGAGAAATGCGTGACTCTGCTTTTGGAACAGCGTGGCGGGTGCAAGGTCCGCTTATACGTTACAGAATCTCATCACCCTCAGCCCGGCTGATAATCACCTGCCGGAAGGATCGACTTTTACGCAGGATGGCGACACACCTGCACATCAGTTGATGAGGTAGGCCTCTCAGGTTCACACACACCTCAATCCACGTGACTGTGGTAGTGAATTCGCAAGCCTGCCGCGATCGTTCGACTTCATTAGATACGCCAAAAGACAACATCCGACGGAAATTCCTCATCATACTCGGGTTTCGCAATAGGATGCACAGGTGCAACCGCACGGTACCGCAAGTCCGCTTGCGTAGCAGCCCCTCCAGGAATAGGACCCCCCGTGACGCACTAGCGACGTCAATTGTCCTCTCACCGGCAAACCACAGCCTTGATATGCTTCCTGCGGAAGGGGAAGCTCTTCCTGCTCGTGCGGATAGCCCAAGTCCACTGGACGTCTTTCAGCCAGGTAGAAAATATAAGGACTTTATTATGTTGGCTGATCAAAGACGCTGCCGCAAGAATAAATTATTTATTGCTACAGGCCTCTTTCGGCGCCACTGCCATCGTCAGGTTATTTCAAGTGTACTCGATTTCCGTGTAACATTGATGTCTCAGAAATTAACAAGCTATTTCACATATTACTATGTTGAATAGTTATCGGAGCACAAGTGACTGTAGAAATTTTATAACATCGCTGACTTAACTGTTAATACAGCTGTCAAGTATCGTCATATTCTAAATACGAGGCGCGTCCAGAAAGTAAGTTCCGTTTAGTTATATAAAACGAACGGGTACAGATACAGAAAAAAATATTGATTGTACAAAAATTGACAACTGTTAAACTACTTTTCTACATAGCTTCCGAAATTTTGTAGGCAATTGTCATAGAATGGCACAAGGTTTTGTGTGCCTTTTTCATAGAATGTTGCCGCCTGTGTATTCACCACGTGGTAACATGTTCTTTCAGCTCGTCATCATCTTTGATGTGTTGTCCACCAAGGACAGAATTTAGGTGTAAGAAGAGGATTACTGTCATTTTTTTTTTCACGATAATGCCTAGCCTCACACACCGAATGTGACCAAACAATTCTTACGGAAATTTCAATGGGACCTGTTTGATCATTCTCCATACAGCTAGGACCTCTCTCCTAGAGACTTTCATCTCTTCTTACACCTAAAATCTGTCCTTGGTGGTCAACACTTCAACGATGATAAAGAGCTGTTACCACATGGTTGAATACACAGGCGGCAACCTTCTGTGAAAGATGCATGCAAAAACTTGTGGCACGCTATGACAAGTGCCTATAAAATTTCGGCAGTTATGTGGAAAAGTAGTTTAAGAGTTGTGGAATTTTGTGCAATAAAAATTTCTTCTGTATCTGTGTACAATTTCATTTTATTAGCAAACGGAACTTTCTGGATGTGCCTCGTATAATAATTGAGTTCGTAATTTGATATCTACATAAGACTTGTTTCATAGAACATTCTGATGCAATAATTCTCCAATAAAAACAGTCAAATGGCGAGACAGCAACTGAGACATTGATATTACAAGGAAATCAAGTCCAACTACAAAAAGCATCAGTTTGCCCACCCCTTGCTCGGCGAATTTCGAACCGGTGTTACAAATGCTCCGTCGAAACACTTGCGACTCAACACTACTTAAACTTCGCAAAGGAAGGGTGACGATGGGTTTGAACAAAGAAACTTTGAAATTTTGGCGACTAGAACTAGAATCTAACAGACTTGTCATATGACCCGTCCTACCGCATCAAGGTAATAAGCCTTGCCTCAGAGCGATTTTTTTCTTTCGCTTCTTTCTGCATTGATATAGATCAATTGATTCGTGTGAGTTGGCATCTATGCCGTAACCTCACATTCCGATGAGGAGAAAGTAAATCAATTGAGAGTATGCTATTACTTCTTTCTCTGATTTTGGAATAAGTGGGACGTAAAATATTAGTATGAAATCTCTTACAGCCTGTACAAAAATTAATAAGAGTAACAAAAATTTTCGTATAAGATTCTTACAAATAATTAAAGGAATGGTTAGTAAATATATTACTCTGTGGAAAATACAATGTAATACGTCAGCATTTTGAAGTGTTCCGGACACGGTGTTAGGGACTTTCCCATTCGTATTTGCCTCGAAGAGAGCTTAAACATATTACCTCTCGGGTTTTCTCGACGCGATTGACTGATGGTGTACATTTAACACTCATTTTCTGGGTCGTATTTCGACGATCAACTCAGTCGTACAACTTATTCAAAACTGTGTTGTTATCGGTTTCGGCGGATCTTGCCGCCAACAATGGAGGAAAATCCGCCGAAACCGGAAAAAACAAGTGGGACTTTGGGCAAGCGATTAACATAAGAGTTTTACGTAAACAACAGATCGCGACGACCAATATGTGCAACTCGGTGGTATTCAGGTGCTGATGGTTGTGCTGTTGACACCCGTGTGTGAATTGATAATTACAGGTGCCAGAGAGATATTTATGTTCTCTCACTATGCATTACTCCGTGAAAGCTGACTATAAGAAAGTACAAGCACGGAAGTTCGATGCTAACTGTTAAAGAAATATGAGAATAATTGCTGGCAGAGGTCATATCAATTTTTTTTTTCGGGAATTTTAGTTATGTGACTTTGATTTTAAGAGAATTTGTTTTCAAGAAATATAAGTTTTGTGGACTATTTTTAATGAACCCTGTGGTGCGCGACGCCCTCAGTAATGGACGGCTGTTACTGCTCACATTTCTGTGCACCAGATTTCGTTTTTTAGCTCATAAACACGTGGAGTCCACTCTAGGGAACCTATGCGATAGATGCCGCACTAAGTGTCGACGACTGAACTGACAATCGTCAATTTTTCACGCGAACGTATTAGAGTGTCAAGATAACGAGCGTGAGGCGCAGCAAACGTTCTCGGATCGGTATTGCACCAATTTCACAAACAAGGAGAAAGCACATTTTCACTAAATGCTAGGAGTCTATGTCCCAATTGCTTCCAACGTTTTCACACAATAAGGAAAATCTGAGTGACTCTGGAGGTAGCAAGCCTCAGTGTATCCACTCCAGTGATATGACTGTATTCTTCTCTGTAATGGTAAATTTGAATAAATTTTTCTATTTTATAGCAGACATTGTTCTATACTACAAAAACCCCCATTTCATTTTTTCCCCTGATTTTTAATAATTGGTGCATCGCAGAGTTCATTCAAATGACTTTTGTTCGTGAGGTACGAAAGTTCACTTACGACGAGATCAAATGGATATCGGGTTTTAGATTTTTTTTTTTCTTTTTAGTACGTGAAGTTCAGAATACAAATAACAATCAGGCAAAGCCATTCGACGCAACACAAAAATTCTAGAGAAAATCGACTATGAAATTTGAAACTACATGTAAGTACCAATAAATATATGCAGCATTTGTCGTCGTAGGTCACGTGATAAGAGTTCTAGCTTTACAACCGTAGGGTTGGTGGTTCGAACCAATTGAGGCCCCTTTCCACTTACAGAGACGCGTATTACTATAGAAAAGTAACTTTTGAGATTTGGAGCCGCCCCCCCCCCCCCCGGACGGAACGGAATAGTCTAAGAAAAATAGCTTCCGAGATTTGGAGGCAGCAGAACGAAAGCCTTTAGGCGCTCAAAAAATAAATAAATAAAAAATAAAATAAAATGATTGCGAGGGCCCCCCTCCAACAAGACGAGAGGCCCTGGGAGGTCCGCCCCCTCCGCCTCCCCCTCCCCTAGTCCACCACTGGAAAGATTTTTCTTTCGTTGTGGGTTCGAATACTTACACAGTTTTAATATTTAATGGTAATTTTTACGGAAAATTCACGTATTTTTGTTTATTAGTAATTTTCTATATTTTATAAAATCTTGCTAACAATGATGGTTTCAATCAAAAAACTTAATAAATCACTTTTTTCAGTATTCCAGCGAGATACCGGCATGTTAAGAAACAGATTTCATTGTGTATTCATAATTCTATAACATCAAGATAATAGATAGTATTTGATTAAACCAAAGACTCCAATAACATCAGTTTAAATAAATAAAAATAAGTAGACGAGATTAAAATTGAGCGTTTGTTATGGTAAATTTCAAGAATGCTTGCAATCGAAGTAGCTCGGTCTGAAATGATATATATCGAACTTACAACTCTAAATCGATTACGCGACTATTCACGCGAGCCTTATGAAGAAGTGTGTGTGTGTGTGTGTGTGTGTGTGTGTGTGTGTGTGTGTGTGTGTAATGTAGTCACGGGAGCGTATTTTATTGGTTTCTACGGTCTTCGGCGACGGTAATTTTTTTCTTTTATTTATTATGATTTAAAAGACTTCATAGTCAAAGATACGCAAAGGAAAACTGTCGCACTCAGTGACTAATTCTCGTATTTTTTAACCTATATTCTGCAGCTATTTATGATACGTTAAAATCGTATCTATAATTGTCATTTATTTATACAAATAAAATTGTTGATGTTTTGTCCTCGCTCATCTCAAAAATATATACTCTATGAATACCTACCGCGTATGCCACATATTGCATTACAATGTATATCATCCGAAACATTCAACAGATTTCTACGATGTCACCACAGCTTCAGGCTAAAGTCTCGCTCAGCGGCATGAAAAGCGTCTCCGTGCGTCCGTAGCAGCGTTAGGTTGGCAATATATGATCTATACGAAACAGAACTGAAGTGCGTTTTAACCTTCCTTTTACGAGGCCAATTACTTTTACTGACTAGACAAGAGTACATCGAAAAATATTTTTACGAAAATATCGTGATTTTCAAGGTTGTGGTTAGGCAGGAACCTAAGAGTACAGTTTCAGTTGATGTGAGCTAATGTTATGATTTTTACGAACATGTCGTGATTGTAACGGATGTGGTTAGGCAGGAATCGAAATTGTTGCTTTCGTTCTACCAAATTATGACATTTAAAAAAATCATTTTAGAGATAGTTGTTACGTAAATTGAAATGCGTATGCCTAAGTGTTACATGTGAACAGAAAGACATTGCATGTGGAGAAGCGTAGTATTATAGTGTGCAATGCTCAACATTCCAATCCTGTGATTCGAAAATAAAATCAGAGAAACGCGATATTAACACGTTAATTTTCACATCTTGTAAGGATTGTGTGCCGCCATTCATCCCAGTATCCACAGCGACTGTTGCCAACACTAGCGCACTACGTCACGTAAGTACATTAGGCCATGCAGCCGATCGAGACTTTTTACCCAGCTTCAAATTTCGTAACAGTTTGAGCAATGTCATTTACACTGATATTCATTAAAAAGATTGAGCTATGTCCTATGAACGAGTCACGATTCTGCTGTAAAAAAATATACACGTCATAACTTCGCATTACCACTCGTCGAAATAATTAGTATGCAAACATTCGTATTTTGTCATCTCGTGCATCAATGCCCGCGTAATCGATATAGAGATGCACGTTCGATATATATCGTTCCTGGCCGAATACTTCGACTGCGAGCATTCTTGGAAATTACCTCGGTTACACTCTCGAGCAGTACCTTAAGCTGCCGCCTGCACGCCCACGCGACTGAAAGCGCCGGAAAGATGTCCATCAGGTTGCCAACGCGGAGTCTAGCTCTCATCGTTACCGCGGAGCTAGAGTCGTGGCAGCGGTCAGAGATGTACCAGCCGCCTGGCAGAGGTGCGCCGTCGGTGGACGGAGCTGTGGCACTGCGCGGCCGCCGGCCGCTAGCCCCGTCCCGTGCGATGACGCGCGACCGCTCCTACCCCGTCGGCGCGGCGCGGCGCGCGTAGCGGTCCGTGTCCAGGCGAGCGCGCAGGCGGGGCGCGAGGCGTTCCCGCAGTGCACGCATAAAACAGGCCCTCCTCTTTTCTCTATCGGACGGACGTCACAGTTTGGAACACGAGGGCCCGCGACCTCCCAAGATAACGCGTCTCTGACGCAAACGCCGCCGTCGGGTCATATGCAACTCTCTCGAATTTCACAGAAGCGTTCCTTCTGTTGCTGCAACTACGTACCAAAATAAAAATACATTACTCGGAAATAAGCTGGTAATAAAAAAATATTCGATCTGCGCCAGTCACTTTCCGACTGCACAGAAAAAGAAGGGAGATTCAAATGTTTGTAGAACTTATGGACTTAACTACGGGGTCATCAGTCCCTAAGCTTACAAACTACTTATGAACTACCTAAGACTGAGGACGGCACAAATATCCATGCCCGATCGGGGATTCGAACCCCCGACCGTAGTGGCCGTGCAGACCGTGACTGGAGCGCCTCATTCCCTTCGGCCGGCGAAGGGAAATTACTTTTCAATAGTACCAGTACGCGTTTCAGTGGTTCATACCCCCGCGTACCAAGCGAGGTGGCGCAGTGGTAATACACTGGACTCGCATTCGGAAGGACGGTGGTTCAAATCCACCTCCGGCATCCAGATTTAGGTTTTCCGTGATTTCCCTAAATGGCAAATGGTTCCCTTCAAAGGGCACGGCCGATTTCCTCTCCCATCCTTCCCCAAAAATTAGAGCGTAAGCTCCGTCTCATGACCACGCTGTCGACGGGTCGTAAAACCCTAAGTTTCCTTCCTTCCATACCCCCGTCATCTCCTCGAGCATTCACTGACACCTAGGCCACAACCACGCAACTCTATCTTCAGATGTTGGTTTAGTGATACAATAAGCAAGTGACATCACAATTATTGGGGCCTGTCGATGACTTTATGCTTCCTACGAGTGACCCCATACGTACTTCTGGTACGCGACTAGTACGGTGCACGAAATACGCGTTGGCCATGGCAGTGTACTGCACGGACACCGTTACTCCATAAAGAACGAAAATTGCGAAACTCTAACGTCAACTTTTTTTTATTAAGTATGATTCCATATTGGATCACTGTGCTCAGCGACTGTATTGTAATATGCCAATGATGAACAGCAATCAGTTGCAAATACCTGTTATTGCATATCTAGAGAACATTCTAAATGCTTTAAAAAAAAAGTGGTTTAAAACATACAGAACTTTTCGATCGTCACTGTGTGAACGTAATCTTCAAGATGAAGGATGATGAGTATTTAGCATCGCTTCGACCTCGGGTTTATTAGAGACAGAGCAAAAGCCCGTATTCGGGAAAGGATGGAGCAGAGTTCTGGTCGTGTGCTTTTCAAACAAACCAATCTGATATTCACGTAAATAGGTTTCGGGAAACCACGGAAACCTAAATCTGGATGGTCGCACTGAATTTGAACATCCAGCCTGGACTTCGAAATGCGCCATCTCACTAAGTCATCAAACCCTTCCCCCAACTGCTGCCTACCTATCCACAACGCTTGGCCCAACCTTCACAGTTATGTAATCACATTATAACCCAAAATTATCAACTGGCTACAGACAAATCCGTTTCGATTAGTTTCTGGGCGAAGCATCGACGTCCCTCTCAGCTTTCCCTGATCGCACGTACTCAAGCTGGCACCTGACTTATTCTGACAACAAATAACTAGGAGTAATCCAGGGACGTGAAGGCTAAACTCTATTGACAAATTATATTTGCTGCGCATAAACTGAACTCTTATTGCTATGACATCACTGATTGGTTCTTACACAAAGTAGAACAGCATATACAAACTACTGCTACTAGCTCACTGCAGAGTGAGTAAAGTAAAATAGCCGCTTTAATAATATAGAAGATCTATACCCAAGAAACTTTGACCAGCCAAAAACAATCCACATTCTGTGAATGTAACGGGAGTACAATCGCGAAACAACCATATGATTCTGTTGAGAAGCCATTAATGATGTTATGATCAATTTTAACAGTACTTTAAACATGTTCTATTACTGTTCATAAGGATTTAATTTGCACCTCCTATATCTGTGTCATATTCTTTCTTTGAAACGCATTTGAATGCTCCAAAGGCTGGAAAATAATACGCGCAGTGGTAAAGTAAACACTGCGTGTGTGTGTACCAGAGACGCAATTAAGAAAGCAGAAATTTTGAAACTTTAGATTCCTAGGAACTGTAAATATAACAAAATTTAACGTCATTCTTGTTTTCATAAATAAAGCCAAAAAAGAAGAGCTAATATTCGACAAACTCCTTTGGCGTCAATGAGACGTAAGACATTGACTCCACTGTTATCTGATGTGACGAGTTATACTTGCAGGCAACAAACTCGTCGATAACTACGTGCATCAGACCTACGTCCGCTCAGTGACATCAATGGTTTTCCACGGTGGCTTTGATATCACAATGAACATACGTATATACGTATCCACGTATTAGACTAAGGTTCTGAATACAAAAAATTCAACTCCCCGTTCTTACCGCGAAGCCCCCTCTACTTGCTCACCCCCCCCCCCCCCACACACACACACACCACCACCTCTATTACTGTAACAAGCTACGTCATAACGGAACATCGAATTCAACTTCTAAACTGAAAGACAGTATATTCTACAGCCGCATTCCTACTGTTCGCAACGTGGTGTGAAAGTTTCTGCTTCTGCTGACGTTAATGAACTGTTCTTGTGAGGCAGGGGAACTGGGTTAAGCGGTATTGCTTCACAATTTATGGTTTCTCCATGACAACGTCATATTTTCAACTACTCTTGTTAACAGTAATGGGCGCATATGTTTACTCCACTATTTGATGAGAAGCTTACTTCCTCCCCCATTTTTTACAATAACATTAATTTAACTGCTTTCAGAGTTATAGTTTCGAATCAGTAGTTTCGCGAACAGTAAAACATAACGAATTCCACTAACGCTGTACTTCAGATTCCTTACTATTCATAAATGCTGCATAAAGGGGAGTATGCTGAAGTTCTGTAATCCGTAAGGATCAGCAATCGAAGGAGAGAGACGTCAGCTAATAACAATTTCGAAGGGTACTAGAGGCGTATGCACTACAGACGCTGTGTTAAACATAAAGCCAGCAAAATTCAGGTTGTAGACTCAATTGAAAACTTCTGAGCACCCCTTAAAAAATTGCACCAAACGTCACATAATACAGGTATACATAGAAGCTCTTGTAGTTTCTTACCAAAACACCTGAATCCATCGAAACTAAGTTTTTCAGTTTTCCTGAATGAAATGGCCTAAAAATTGCTTAGAATCTCAAGCTTTTTACAAAAGACGACATATGTAAATATTAAAAGAACTTTGGAACAGTTAGACGTTGCCCAACAAACTTAAGAGTGTGAGTAAAGAAAAATTTTTAACAGTGAGTAGTGTATTGCAGCGACTTAAAAACAGAAGTGGGAATACGTGATTTTGTTTCTTAGATTACTCTGTATCACGTAAGATGTATCAGAGCTGATTTTCCAGCCTTCGTTCATTTCAGCTTGCTGTACGACTATTGATCACACTGCCAACTGATGGTGAAAAAAAGGTAAACAACTTGGAGGTGCTAGCCAGATATCCCTTTTTACTGCGTGTTACGTAACAAACATAAAAACCAGGACTAGACATAATCACATCAACCACTAAGCAAAAGTAGATATTTCTGTCTTTCGCTATGCTATCTGAAGAGCTCAGACTCTTAAGTATGAGAGTTTGTTTTTTTTGCTCGTTTATCTCTGTTACTTCTATTTGCGCTCACTTTACCCTTTCTCAATAGCTTATGAGGTTTGACACGAACAGGCGATTGCCAGTATAATCATTTTATCAGTGGGGAAATATGGAAGGAAACTGGCAATCGGCGGTAATACAACAGTGCCCAGAAATTACAAAGGTAGTGGGAGAGAGGACTTCCATACCGCGGAGTAGCTCCTAAAGAAAACCTACGTTCATGTCTGATACTGCAAGTTATATTAAGAGAGATTGAGGAAGCAAGAAAAAAAATTACTCCTCTGGTAGAAGCTGCAATACTCTACATGAGCACAGTTTCTTCCAATTTTAAGATAACAGCATTTGGTTGTACATACAAACAATGTAAATTCCGCCTCTATTACATCTCTAAGGATTTTTATATTTAACTTCGCACTCTAATACGCCTTATCACATGGAAATTGACTTGCACTTGTGAATCGATTGGTAACAGCAAAAAACGAGTAGCTTAGCGTTATCTATGTATCAATGTGAAATAATTGTTTTTATGTGAAAAGGCTAAGAGAACAAAATTTTGAGCTGGAAAGCATGGAAATGGCATAAAAATTAGGAAAATGCAAATTACGTCGAAAACATTTAACAGTAGTCTTCATGATAATTTCTGGTGTCATAAAATAAGGATAGGAAACAGGAAAGCTAGAATGGTTAGGGCATTTCTTCAAACGAATGGCCATAAATAGCACGTCCGCGAAAATTTCCTGGAACAATAAGAAGAGGAAGAGCCGAAACTGGTGGCTCAGTGGCATTCAAGCAAAAGAACAGCAGATTGCAGAAAAATGGCGAGATCGAGGCGTTTCGCGGCAGAGATGCGGGTGCGGCAACAGCTGTACGACTGTTGGGACTAAGTTTATATATATATGTGTGTATACGCGTGCGCGCGCTGAGACGAATGAATGTTCCAAAACGGATAAAGACATCGAGGGAAAGGTGAAAGCAATATCGCAATTAGGCTCCCTAAGTCATATTGTGTTGTGGACTGATTGTCTCACTAGATACATTCCAGATTAAAAATTCAGATGTCGCAGGATCAATTTTCGTTCATTCCTCGAGTCTGACGTCTGTCAATCTTCGTGAAGTGCGAAATGCAACTTAGTTCGGAATCCACGTTAATCCGTAAGTCCAAAAGACTCTCTGCTATCATATGGATAATTTAGACGAAAGATAGAAAAAAGACAAAAGACATCACTTACTATCATACTTAATAAAATACTGTGGCAGTCAGACCAACCAACGCAGAAGTGACCGAACTGTAACAACGAATCGTAATGAAAAAATATATCTACGGATACAATTTATTTGCGTGCTGCACTGAAGTCATATAAAGCTACAACTGCTTCGAATAATGAAAACTGTAGGTGCTGTAGGCGTATAACGAACGGGTTTTCCCTGTTGCACAATCACAGTCATTGAAATTTATGTTAGTTGGATGTGCCCCAATATGTTTTATTTTATATGATTGGCTGATCAGGTATGCAATTTCTATTAACCCTTTAATGCATAGTGTAGCTGATCAGCTACATATCTTATTTTTCCCATTATCTCTCAAACTGATCAAAATTTTACAACAAATTCATTTGCAGCTGCTTGTATACATAATGTTACATTTGCTAATAGCTTCTCCTAGGAATTATAAATTGCAGAGTGCTACTGATTACTTCGATAGTTAGCTGCATTGAGTTACTCTTAATATGTGCGTTTGTTTATATTAGCATTCCTCCTTTGTCATGCAAAAGTAGTCAATCACATACTATTGTTGCATTACGAGATGAGAAGGATAATAGTGACATTTATTACAACGGGTGCACCATAGAAGCACTATATAACTTACCAACTATGAACTTTTCGTTGCTAGTAGAACATACTAATTTGAAGGATTTTTTCCAATATTTTTGTCGGTATATAAGCACTATATATTAACCCTTAACTGCCCTGGCGGGATCATATTTGACTCCAAGAGGTTTCATTTTAATATTTATTCGCTAGGTGACATGGTGGGGAGCTTTTACGAAAGCAGCCTAGTCTAAAGAAGGTAACCAACAAATTTTTTTTGTACAAATTTGAAAAATTAGAAAAAAATATAAATCAATATTGAGAGTAGGAATTTCAACAAATATGGATCGCAAATCGTCTTTTGTGCTTTCATATGGCAAGAAACATACCTTCAAAAGTGCAAAACACGGAAAACAACGCCTTTCTAATGAAAACAAATTTTTATGTTAATCAAAACGTGTCAGATAAATTCAAATCTTTTAAAGTAATTTCTTTGAGCTTACTTCAATGTTTAAATGAACTTTTTTACCTTGACAAATTTGATGTTAACTATAAAGGAAATGTTTTACACTCAAAAAGTCATTTACAATTACATTTACCCCAGGAATGTGGCGTCAAAAATACCCCGCCAGGGTATGAGAGTTATAAAAAAAAATGTTCAAATGTTTATAGAGCTTATGGGACTTAACTACGGGTCATCAGTCCCTAAACTTACAAACTACTTATGAACTAGCTAATACTAAGGACGGCACAAATATCCATGCCCGAGGGGGGTTTCGAACCCCCGACCGCAGTAGCCGTGCAGACCGTGACTGGAGCGCCTCAGTCCCCTCGGCCGGCGAACGTAGAGAGTTATCTACGTTCGCCAGGGCAATTAAGGGTTAACCGTGGTATTTTTGATAGCTTCAAATAAAAAGTCATGCATTAAAGTGTTAAGGATTGTCTGACGATGGGTCACGAAACAAACTACGATAATAATAAGAGTGAGCGAGAATGAAGGAGAGAATAAAATGAGAGAAGCTGCTGCCTCACCAGCCGCAGCCCCGGGCAGCGAGCGACCATCGCGGCGCGCATCCGCCATTCAAATGCGTCTTGCTGGCTGGCACTAGTTTGGCGAGCGCAATTGTCTCAATCAGCTGTGTCTTCCTTGCGAAACGGGAAATCTCTCATTAGCCGGCCCCCGGCCTGGATGCATCGGACGCGTCGGCCGGCGCGGATTTCACTCATAATTGTGCCGAGCAATCATTCCACGCCACTCTTTATTCTCTGGCCCCGCCACCTACTCCAAGTCTTCTCCTCATCTCGCAGCCAACTGAGAACGGAAGCAGCGTACTGTCCCAAGAGGCAACGGCGACACTTTCAGTTTGTTATATCTTGGGCCTACAGTGTTACCACAGTCTAACAAACAGTCGCGACACACTGTGCTGTAAAAGTTGTTACCAGCTGACGGCTGCAACGACACTAGCGCTCCTAGCGGTGGGAAAGCCACCTTAGTTGTGATGTTTGTTTATAATTACTTTTGTACGTAATTAATGAAATAGTCAGTACAATTTTTGCGTTACAAGCATTAGTAAAATATCAAGAGACGTACATTAATACGGAAATCAATGTAAAAACAGTAAATTTTACCGATTCAGTGGTATAAACAACAACTTCGTCTTGAACAAATACTTACGAATATGTATATAAACGCCGGCCGCGGTGGCCGAGGGGACTGAGGCGCTCCAGTCACGGTCCGCACGGCCACTACGGTCGGGGGTTCGAATCCCCCCTCTGGCATGGATATTTGTGCCGTCCTTAGGATTAGCTTGTTCATAAGTAGTTTGTAAGTTTAGGGACTGATGACCCCGTAGTTGGGTCCCATAAGCTATACAAACATTTGCACATTTGTGTATAAACAACAACTTCGTCTTGAACAAATACTTACGAATGTGTGTGTATTTCAATCTTATTCCCCTGAAAGTAAGTAGACTATAAACATAAGAGAATAATAAATTTCAATTATGGTGTTTTGTTACTATGACAGGCAGTTTTTGACGTGTATAAACTCGGCGTGGAGTCTAATGATTCGCACAGTCTCACACCTCGTACGTCTTCCTTAAACATGCATATTATGTTCAGTATAATTACTTTAGCTTGTTGTTGTTGTGGTCTTCAGTCCAGAGACTGGTTTGATGCAGCTCTCCACCCTACTCTATCCTGAGCAAGCCTTTTCATCTCCTCATAAGAACGACAACCCACATCCACTTGAATCTGCTTACTATACGCGTCTCTTGGTCTCCCTCTGCGATTTTTACCCCACACACTTCACTCCAACGCTAAATTCACAATTCCTTGATGTCTAAGAATGTGTCCTACCAATCTATCCCTTCTTTTAGTCAAGGTATGCCAGAAATTTCTGTTCTCCCCAATTCGGTTCAGTACCTCCTCATTAGTTACGCGATCCACCCACCTAATCTTCAGCATTCTTCTGTAGCACCACATTTCAAAAGCCTCTATCCTCTTTCTGTCCACACTGCTTATCGTCCATGTTTCACTCCCATACAAGGCTACACTCCATACAAATGCCTTCAGAAAGGACTTCCTTAGGCTTAAATCAATATTCGATGTTAACAAATTTCTCTTTTTCAAAAACGCCTTTCTACCCATTGCCATTCTGTATTTTATATCATCTGTACTGCGACCATCATTTGTTATTTTACTGCCCAAGTAACAAAACTCCTCTACCTCCTTTATTGTTTCGTTACCTAATCTAATTCCTTCAGCATCACCTGATTTTCTTACACTGCACTCCATTACCCTAGTTTTGCTCTTGTTAATATTCATCTTATATGCACCTTTCACCACACTGTCCATTCCGTTCAATTGCTCTTCCAGGTCCTTTGCTGTATCTGACAGAATTACTATGTCGTCGGCAAAACGCAATGTTTTTAATTCTTCACCCTGAACTTTAATTCCTTCTCCAAATTTCACTTTAGCTTAAAAAGGCAAAAATTTGATTATTCTTGCCATTTGTGGTTCAGCTGTAGCAACAATTGTGGAATTGCCTACGTCTTTGTTGGAAAACAGTTTCACTGCTTTTGCCGTTTTATTGCCACGTTTGTGACGTGTTTCCTTAAGATACAAATGTTGAAACTGATTTAGTACGTTACATACTGTAGTTATTGCATTCTACATACGTTTGCTACGTTCAAACTCACTGATTGAACTGGAATTATAGTAGAAAAGTGACGTCTTTCTGCCAAAGGAAAGGTCTTCTGGTGTTTCCTAACCACTTTATTTTTTATTTTTAATAGAAAATGAAATTATTTATCAGAAGCCTGTAGGTTACAAGATAGCGGTAAATAAACTATCCTGTAATGTACCGTTTCGTACCTTGCCAGGGACCTTAGGAAACTTAAATGTAGAGCTGTTTTTAAGTTATTACCTATTATAAAGTATTACATACGTTTCCTAATGTAAAAAGTATGTTCAACTCAATATAAACTATACTGTTCGCACTCATCAAATGTCGTCTTCAGAAATGTAACTTTCCGGCCGCTTGGAGCGCTAGTGTCGCAGTGTATAACGAAAATCTGCGGAAGTGTCGTGACTGTATATGTTATACTGTGGTGTTACTGATGAAAACTGACATACAGGGTTACTCAAAAAGAAAGAACAGATTTCAAACATTTATTTCTTCCAAACTACAAAAGATAGAAACATGATCCCGATATTAATGGAAAGAGAAAAGTTTACTATTTATTAAACCAATCTTCGGATTGTTGACTGCTTTACCTTTTTATTAGTGATTATGGTATGCATTCAATATGAACACCGTGTGTTTACACGACAAGAGTCAAAACGATGGCTCATTTCTCGCCACGCACGAATCAACTGGTCTGCAGTTATCGAATTCACAGCTTCAACAATTCGATGTCTTAGACCTTCAACAGTGTCAGGCACAGGAGGGATAAAAATACGGTCTTTTACGTAACCCCATAGATAAGAAACACAGGGAGTGAGATCTGGAGACCTGGGAGGCCATCGGCGATAAAGTTGATCTTCTGCTCCTCCTCATCCATTTCAACGTCTTGGAATGGTATGCAGACGATGTTTTAGAATTCGCCATACCGTTAGTAGAGGAATGTTAAGTTCTTTGCTTGCTCGTGATATGGATTTCTTTGGGCTCATTTCGTAAAGAGTACGAATACGCTCGACATTTTCGTTCGATGTGCATGGACGTTCCGTGCTTTTCCTTTGAAGATGCAACCATCTTCTACGAATTTTCGATGCCACTCGTAAATTTGCTTATGACGCGGTGGTTGTTTATTAAGTTGACTGCTAATGCTCGCTGAACTGCAACAGTGGACTCTAGTTTCGTCAATTGCAGTACAGAAAATGACTTCTCCTGTGTATCGCCGCCATTTCACTACAGACAACAACGAACAACAACGCCAATTCGGCCGTGATTGGAACTTCTACCCGCGCTGTTTAAATTGTAAGCTTTTCTTACTCTATTAACATTGGAATCATGTTTCTATCTTTTGTAGTTTGGAAGAAATAAATGTTTGAAATCTTATTTCTTTTTGAATAATCCTGTATTAGGTTAAAACAGAGCACTGTAGTATTTGTTCATATTTCTTTCTTTCAGGAGACATCTTTTCGCAGAATACACCTGACAACGGTTCTTACGCCGAAAGATATATCTTGTGAAAGAAAGAAACAGACATAGTATCACGCTGTAGTATTATGCTCCATATTTGACGAAATAATTTTGCGGGTGTTCTGAAAATAAAATAGTACATGTGTGAATGTGTGACATATGTTACTGCCGCATTTCTTTTCGAAATCTTGTCTTACGTTATCTTGTCTTACGTTAGTACAGCGTATAATTGTGCCCACAAAAGCAATAAAACGACCAATAGATTTTATTTTAAGTGGATACTGTTTAATAATATTATCTGTTAGCGTTTTTGTTCAAATGTTTGTAAATCTATCAGTCCGCAGCTTACAAACTACTTAAACTAAGGTAAACTAACCTAACAACACACACACACACACACACACACACACACACACACACACACACACACACACACACACACACACCAGGGAGGACTCGAACCTCCGACGGCGAGCAACCGCGCGTCCCGCAGCGAGGCGCCTTAGACCGCTCGGCTACTCCACCGCGGCAGCGTTTTTGTAATTTTATGTTATACATCAGCGTAGAAAGATCTTTCACGTGTTCACATTTGCGGTTCGGAAAAAAGATTTAAACATTTCTAAAAATGTCAATATTTTCCAACACATTCGTGGTGGTGAAAAGCAGAATAATAATGCACTATTCAACATGCACGTGAACCTCTGCGTCACATCTAGATAGCTCGCAGGCAAATTACTAGCGAAACAATAGCGTGACGCTAAGGCAGTCTGGTAACCATTCCGTTCCACAGAAACAAGAGTTAAGGAACAACGTGCCGTTAAAAAGATGGGAAAAGGGTTCTCTAACTGCGGAATGTAAAAGAAGGAATGGTATAAAGTGCAGAAATATTCAAACTATTAAAACATGCTATAGAGGCAGTATATTTATTGCAATATCCAACAAAGTATTTCGTAAACGTCCACTCGATGCTATCAGTGAGCGAAGTGACCACAGAATAACACAATGAATCCGTATTCTGAACGTCGTACTGTTGATGCTAATTCAGATTTTTGTGAGTTCGAAAGATACAATCCACTAGTTGCAGCTAAGCCTTTCTACAGTAAAACCTTCCCCCCATGACCTTCCTAAAGAGCATGTAGGTAAGGTCGCTGGATTGGAAGAAAATAAAATTAGGTAATTTTATAGCGAAGCTGCAAACACTACAACTTTTTCATCGACAATAGCATTCTCCAGAAAGTCCCCGTCGTCCACAAAATTTTGATCAGGTGTTTTCAACGCAGTGTATCTGAAGATCAGATCGAACAACGACAAGACAGAAACGAAGTGACTTAATTGCAATACAGTTATTTCTATTGTAATATTTCCTACCAGATCTCTATGAATATAAAAATTAACAAACAAAAAAAAATATGTACATCGTCCAGCTTGGACGACCATACATATGGGCAAGCCTGCTCCTCCCAACTCAGAGGCAAACCAAAAAGAGATTTTCTTTAAAAAAGTAAAATAAAAAATTAGAAACAGGGCAGTTTTTAGCATGGTCCGAAATGGAATCATTTTATAATTACTTAACAGTTGGCATTCATTCTCCTAAATATTATAAATTCTCCCAAGGTCTTGTCCCTCGCTCCCCTCAGGTCTCCACAAAATATCAATCTTGTCGTTCAGGGACGTTAATTAAGCATTTCCGCAACATAGTCTTATGGGAAACGCAACTTTTCATCTTCGAAGTGATATAATAATATTAATAGTTCCCTAATATTAAAACAATACATTCATTTTCCAGACATACGAAGTCTCAACATAGCAAAGATTTGGAATATAATTGCCTCGCCTTAGATTCACCAATAGCTTGTCCGTCTGTTTACCAGCACAGAATGTTGCAACAGAGGTGATGAAAGGCAGATTAGAGACGCTGACCAGTGAGAAAGACGCCGTGCAAATAATTGGCTCTTCACAAACTCATGTTTGACATACATTTCGCAATAAACAGCACATCATATCATGAAACGAAGGGCGCATTTATGACGATGCAGCACAACTTACCATTTTCTCTGTCAGTTCAGGCCATATATATATTAGTTTCTGCTGATATGGTCTCAGGTAAGACTAAATGCTTTGTTGTTAGACATCCAATCCGGCGTTGATTGAATAGTTCCCCTGTACGAAGGTGAAACCGTGGAGCTCTTTATCGAAGTGTCGGGTAAAATTCGTAAATGTAGCAGCACTTTATTACAATATAAATTAATCACAGTGCAGTCATGTGAATTGTGACAGAACGTATCAATTAGAATATAAACCGGGGCGATTATACACTCTACAAAAAAGGTAAAGCCAACGTAGGCTTTGATTTATTGATACGACACTAAATAAATAATAGTTTTCGACGAAACTGATTAGAAAACACTAGTGAAACGACTGCTGAGACACACTGGTGTGACGTCACAAGTGGTGAACTGCTATACAGATCGATCTTCAATTTTTATATTGCTTTAGGTTTCAGACAATTATTTTAACGTATATTTGTAGTAATTTTAAATCTCATAAGTGATTTACCGGTGGATTTTCATTTATCTCAGCGCTTGCTGTGCCGTTATTGCTTTGACCTCTGTTATTCGTGAATGTGTTCCATGTAGGGGTTTCCGAAAGCTAAGTAAGTTAGTTTGTGCATTGTGATCAATAATTGAATTTAATTGGTTTCAAGATGTGTTTGGGCACGGTAGATGGTTATTAAATTAATAGTTTTCATGCGACGTTTCCTCTTGTTTTAGTAGTATTGGCGTCAGAGAAATTTTCTCTTACTCGGTTTGAAACCCAATAAATGTATTTTTCAGATTCTCGCGTATCAGTTCCTAACAGGTCAGTAATTACAATTTGGATCAAGAATAGCACGCACAAAATTACAGATGCATTGATTCATTCAACATTTCATCCATGACTGCAACAACTAAATCGTTACGTTTGGTACAAAACACTCAGTCATGAACTTCGAATGGTTCACTGACTATTGAAGTAAACAGCAATCGAGAGCTGAAATATAGACGGAATCATCTTTATACAGATGTGACACTTTCTGTTTAGCTGGTCTCACACAACAGTGCCTAGCATTAACTGTACCAGAGGAGTGTAAGTGCAGCTGATGTAAATAAGAGTAAAAATAAGGATGGCATAATTTCAAAAACAAGTATAGTGGCTATGTAATATGGGTGCCCCTAGACGGCCTTGTACGGATCGTATCGCGACGTAAGGTATTATTTGAGAATTACAGCCATTGTCTTCCCGAGTCACCTCACCGCAGGGCTCTGCTTGGATGAAGTGAGTTCTGTACCGACTGGGGATCCTTCCAGGTTCAATGACACGCCTTATATTGGTAAAGCTTTCTGCTTCTCAACTACCGATGCTGTTCTCTTAAAATCTGGAAGACGTAATTTAGGACAGCATGTAAAGTTTAATTAAGAAAAAATGGAATTTCAGGTATCATCTGCCTGTGGGCACTAAATTACTCAATGAGGGACGTTGAAAATTTCCGACAAACCGGGGTCCGAACCCGGGTCTTCAGCTCACTAGGCAGGTGCGCTCACCACTACGCTTTACGTACACAGAGAGAGGTCATCAAACTGCACGGACTACCCTAGCACGCCTAGCCGCAAATTTTTGGTTGATGCACACACTACTTACGCAGTGCCCCAGCACATTAACCCATTACATTAAATTGGAAAGAACACGTAGATAATATCGTGGGAAAGGCGAACCAGAGATTGCGTTTTATTGGCAGAACCCTTAAAACATGCAACAGAATTACAAAAGAAACTGCATACACTACGCTTGTCCGTCCATTTTTGGAGTATTGCTGCCCAGTGTGGGATCCGCATCAGGTGGGTTTGGCGGAGGACATCGAAAGAGTTCAAAAAAGGCAGATCGTTTCTTATTGTCACGATACAGGGGAGACAGCGTTACGGAAATGATACAGGATCTGGGTTGGGAATCATTACAACAACGGCGCTTATCGCTGCGGTGTGGTCTACTTACGAAACTCCAATTCCCAACATTCGCCTCCGAATGCGAAAATATATTGTTGACTCCCACTTACACAGGTAGAAATGATCATTAGAATAAAATACGAGAAATCAGAGCTCGAACAGAGAGATTCAGGTCTTCATTCTTACCGCGCGCTATTCGAGAATGGAATGGGAGATAAATAGTATAAAGGTGGTTCGATGAACCCTCTGCCAGGCACTTAAATGTGATTTGCAGAGTATCCCGTGTAGATGTAGATGAGAGTTTCGGCTTGGTGTGCATATATACTGAAGGGACCACTAGCCTGTCATTATTTTAATTATACATGTGGTTTCTTTTCTTTCGGACATACCCAGAAGAATATATAAGAGATAAGACTTAATTGTATCAATAATATGAGAACAGACTACAAAATTAACAACCAATTAGCCGAATAACCAAACTTAATATTTGTCATGAACGCATCAGCAACACGGGCGCCCTTGTATACGACGGCACAGATTTAATGAACGGAACTGCGTTTCTCAAAATCTCTGCCTGATTTTATACAACGATGAATTCCACGTATACTGCCTTAACAGCTGCGACTGCGGGCGAGAGCCTTGTGCAGGGAGCGGAAGAAGCACGCCCCCGCCCCGCCCCCACCCACCCACACACCGCAGGAAGCGGATGTTGAGAGCTCGCCTCCCACAAAGACTGCCACGGCGTGAGCCACGCGGCGAACAAACGCCGTCTTGGTCTGCTGCCGTGAAGCAGAAGTCGCAAAGGGAGGCACAGCTCGCTTGATTGTCGTCCGTAATCGAATCTGAATTGACCTGACGTAATGGGTTTAGTTAAGATTGTAAAGTTTACAAGTTAGTACACATATAAGGAAGTAATGCCCCGTATAAGATCAGATGTTTGTCAAACTTCATGTATTTGTAAAACTATTTGGCACATTTAAAGATGCTTTGTTCGTCCTGTTCGACAGACACAGACTGTATGTGATGAGTTCAAGAGAAATTTTGACTCACAGCTAACTTGATAAACAAGGGTACGAAGTCTTTCGACTGTCAGGGGTAAAAGTATTATCCCTGATAACGACTATGGCAGTAATAGTGGAAAGCTGGGGCTCTTATCCACATTTGACAAGGCAAAAAACAGAACTTTTTATGCAACCTGACGAACATGTTTGACTAATTTATGCGTGCTTTTATCAAACAATTGCCATGTGGTAGCCGGATTTCCATCTTTAATTTTGACAACTGGAGCACATTTAGAAAATCTGAGGTTTGTATCCGCATTGCGTACCAGCGTTCAAATACTGCGCGTCCCGATACATACACAGATGCTGCAGATAAGGGTACATTTGACTAATTTCGTTGTTACGTCTCCGCTCTTGTTTGATAAATCCCACACAATGAGCGAAATTGGCAAAGTTTGGTGGTTTGAGTGATCATGACAGAGTAGAAAACAATAGCCACGTCACACAGCACTGTCAGCTACCGCTGGCAGCAGTCAAAATGTTTACCAGCCAAAGCTTTCACTTCTTCACTAATTTACGACTAAGGAAACGATTGGGCAACCTACAGTTAACACGCTGTAAAGAATATTTAATAAATTAATTCGACGCCTACTTTGCTCAAAGCTTGCGACGCTGTTTATTTAATGCAGATTACAAACCTTTTCTGTTCACACTGACGTAGCAAATGTCGTGGGATAGGGTGGGGGGATCATATGGCGTAGGTGTCTTGTTTGCTCACCAAAATCCCCTTGTAGCAGCTGCAGTTGTACAGGAGACTTTCTGAGAAGCGATTTGTGCAACTTTTATCGCCGGCGTGAGGTGACCCTGTTCGAACGTTGTACGGTGGTCGATGGCCGAAGGATGGATATCCGGATTAAGCCAGTTATGCACGAATTTGACTTCACGCCTTCAAACTTGTCTAGGGTGTATCATGAATGACTGAATGAACGTGTCACAGTCCATAAGAGACCAACTAACGGTCGTGCAGCCACCATCGATGACCGTGACCGGAGATATTTAAACGGACAGTCAACTGTGACAGAAAGGAAACAGTGCACCAAATTACTGCTCAGTGCAACAGAGGACGCGTCACACGTCTGCCAGCATCAAACCGTAGGAACATGTGCTCCATGGAACGTGGAAACCGGCGCCGCACAGAGTGGTTCTGTTAAATGCTTGCATATGTCGTCAATCACCAGAGCTGGACACTGTAACAATGGCGTATCGGGATACTATCGGGCGGGTCAGGATTTCAACTGCAGCACGCCGATGGGATCCACCGCGTGTGACGCAGGCTACATGAATCCATGGATCCAGCCTGCCACGGAGGAGTGGTCCAAGACGATTGGCTCTCTCCTATGGTCTGCGTCTTGCTTGTACGGAATGGACCCCGAAATTGTTCTGGAAGGGACTCTGAATGGTTGGTGTTCCGTTGAGCATGTCGGGGGCCATCTCCACACATTTATTGTGTTCCAACACATTGACGGTTCTGCATTGTTACGCGCCGTTACTTAACACAAACTCCGCCCGGGAATGATCGACAGAACAGGGGAGGTCCAAAGATTGAGATGGACGACAAACTGGAGCCCAGATTAGAACTCCATCGAGCATGTCACGGAACGCAGGCCCCCTGCCGTGTATGGTGCTCACACGAACAGACTACAATTGACTGGCGCTTCTGTAGGGGAAAATCTAAGTAACTCTCTTAGGTTGTTTGCAGATGACGCCGTCATTTGCCGTCTAGTAAAATCATCTGAAGATCAAAACCAACTGCAGAACGATCTGAATAAGATATCGCTATGGTGTAAAAATTGGCAATTGACTCTAAATAATGAGAAGTGTGAAGTCGTCCACATGAGTACGAAAAGAAATCCGTTAAAATTTGTTTACATGATAAATCAAATGAATCAAGTGTGAAGGCCGTAAACTCCACAAAATACCTAGGAATTACAACTACTTCTGACTTAAATTGGAAAGAACACGTAGATAATGTCGTGGGAAAGGCGAACCAGAGACTGCTTTATATTGGCAGAACCCTTAAAACACGCAACAGAACTACTAAAGAAACCGCATACACTACGCTTGTCCGTCCTTTTATGGAGTATTGCTGCCCAGTGTGGGATCCTTATCAGGTGGGTATGACGGAGGACATCGAAAGAGTCCAGAGAAGGGCAGCTCTTTCCGTACTGTCACGATACAGGGGAGAGAGCGTTACGGAAATGATAAGGATCTAGGATGGGAATCATTACAACAACGGCGCTTATCGCTGCGGCGTAGGCTACTTACGAAACTACAATCGCCAACATTCTCCTCCGAATGCGAAAATATATTGTTGACTCCCACTTACATAGGTAGAAATGATCATCAGAATAAAATACGAGAAATCAGAGCTCGAACTGAGAGATACAGGTGTTCTTTCTTTCCGCGCGCTATTCGAGAATGGAATGGGAGGTAAAATATAGTATAACGGTGGTTGGATGAACCCTCTAAATGTCCAAATGTTTGTAGAACTTATGGGACTTAACTACGGGGTCATCAGTCCCTAAGCTTACAAACTACTTATGAACTAGCTAAGGCTAAGGACGGCACAAATATCCATGCCCGAGGTGGGATTCGAACCCCCAACCGTAGTGGCCGTGCAGACCGTGACTGGAGCGCCTCAGTCCCCTCGCCCACCGCGGCCGGCGATGAACCCTCTGCCAGGCACTTAAATGTGATTTGCAGAGTATCCCATGTAGATGTAGGTGTCAGATGTGTAGCAGGGACTTGCTCACCAATTTCCAAGAAGTCTCACTAGAGTCCGCAGGGGAAAGAGGTGGTCCCCACACCATATAACGAGTCTTATCACATCACAATTGACTATGGCCCGTACCTTTTTCCCCCTATCTGGGTCAGCATATGGACCAAAACACTATATCTGACTTTTTCTCCCAAATGTGAATTTTAGTACGTATGTCGCTATGTATGTCATTATGATGACGAAAAAATGGCTGTTGTGTGACAAGTATCCCAGCTTTTTCTCCAGTACCAACGGCCAGCTTTTGTTCACGTTTTTCAGACACTTCAAACGCCGATGTTTCAACTCGGAATATCGACATGCTGTAAGCACGGATGGTCGCCTAACACGGCTGAATCGTGCTATCGGCAGCACCAGGCTCCTGGTCAGCAGAAGCAAGGCCGTTTCCTCGTGCCAGCTGAAGAAGAGACAAAGGAAAGCAATAGCAATGGGAGGCTAGGCTAGGCGCTGAGCGGCGACCGTGACCGGCGCGTGATAAGAGTCCGCAAGCCGAATTCCAAGGTGCCGGATGCGGCGGCGGCGCCAAGGAGCACACCTGGCCGCGCCTCCCATCCGGAACTCGGCCGCGGGCAAACGGAAGACACGTGTCCGTCCCGCGCCGAGTAGCGGCCGTGGATGCGGATACCAGGTATTCCCTCGCTGACTCGCCGATTACGTCGCTCGTCGCCACTAAGCTCGTACTTCCCACACGAATACATTAGCTCTAGGAAAAGATCCTCCTTCCCACCCAGTGTTCACGAGACCCCACACGCTGCAGGATGAGCCTCAAGACGACATAACACGAAGGAAACAGATTTTGAATATGTAAAGTAAGGGATCAAACTGCTGTGTGGTGATCAGTCCCTAAACTTACCTACCACACACACACACACACACACACACACACACACACACACACACACTGGATGAACATAAAAAACAACAACACCAAGATGGACCGGAGATATTATAGATAAATTGATTTCGAAGTTAAGACGATGCACAAAAATCACAGGTTGAAATGCTGCCCCATATGGAGTTAGTGTTGCTACCACTGATAGCTATAACCGCTGCTACACGCCTTGGCCGGCAGCGGTAGCCGAGGGGACTGAGGCGCTCCAGTCACGGTCTGCACGGCCACTACGGTCGGGTGTTCGAATCCCCCCTCGGGCATGGATATTTGTGCCGTCTTATTTCGTAAGTAGTTTGTAAGTTTAGGGACTGATGACCCCGTAGTTAAGTCCCATAGACTATACAAACATTTGAACATTTACACGCCTTGACATTGAAGAGGCTCTGAAGATGATGATGGGGTATAGCATTTCATCCATCTTCCACAAATTGCCGAACTTCCTCTAGTGCAGCAGCGGATGGTGGTGTTCGACTATCACCGCAGAATCGGAATTGAAATGACATACTTTTTACTGACGAATCCGATTCCGTCACCGCGATGACAGGATAAGAGTCTAGAGATACCGTGCTGAGAGGTAGTTGAACTGTTGACTTGTGTATCGCCATACTGCTCCTACATGAAACATTATACGAGAGTTCGAATTTATATAGTGGCAACTATTTATTCGTAACTGATACAAAGGCGTGACATGTTTTCACCCGTTAATGTCCTTCAAAGTAGTCACCAGCGTTGTGTAGAACCCGTTGCCGGCGATGTGGAAAGCGTAGTATAGCGTTAGCAGAGCCTGTTCTGTTGTTGCTGCGAATAGAGCGGTCTACTGCCTGTCGAATATCCTGGAACAGTTCTGAAGCGAATGCCACGAAGTGATTCCATCATCTTCGAAATCAAAGTCACAAGGACTTAAGCTTTGCGAATGAAGCGGCAACACTTTTTGCGTAACCCACCCATCATCTTGCACGACAATGGATGTGCACATACAGCGCAAGTTGTGGCTGCTCTGTTCGGTCGATGGGACTGGGAAGTACCGTACCATCCACCATACTCCCCGGTCTTAAGTCCCTATGACTTTCATTTGAATCGGAAGATGAAGGAACCACTTCGTGGCAATCGCTTCAGAACTGTTCCATAGATTTAAAAAAAAAATGTTTGTAAAGTCTATGGGACTTAACTACGGGGTCATCAGTCCCTAAACCTACAAACTACTTATGAACTAAGACTAAGGACGTCACAAATATACATGCCCGAGGGGGGATTCGAACCCCCGACCGTAGTGGCCGTGCAGACCGTGACTGAAGCGCCTCAGTTTCCTCGGCCACGGCGGCCGGCCCATAGATTCGACAGGCAGTAGACCGCTCCATTCGCACCATCAACAGAACAGGCTCTGATAATGGTATGCTACGTCTTCCACATCGCTGGCAAGTCAACGGGTTCTACACAACGCTGGTGACTACTTTGAAGGGCAGTAACAGGTGCAAACGTGTAACTCTTTTGTATCGATTGTGAATAAATAGTTGCCACTATTTAAGTTCCAACCCTCTTAGTTTGGATTGGTACTGGTGTCCACTCCCGCACCCCTTTAGTACGCCGGAACACTAAACAGCCAGCGTTACGTCTCTCAAGTTTTGGAGCCCGTTGTCCTGTCATACCTTCAGATGTTGCCGACGCCCACACTGCAACAGGATAATACACAACCACACGCGGCACGCGGTGTTCAAAAGACTACTTCGTCGCTCATCGAATTGCATTCTGCCTGTTCTCCCAATCTCTTGCCTACTGTTCGGTCGACAAATGCGAAACGACCTGCCTGGGACACACAACTTGCATTTACATCAAACGAACTTTGGTAATGTGTGAAAGCAGAATGGACTCCTATACTCCAGCAAGACATCGAGAGCCTATTTGATTTTACGTTGAGGCGTGCGCAGCGGTAATGCCAGCTAAATGCGACACTGATTCCATTATCTCTCTCGTTTCACATAGCTCCGATTTTTCCATCTTGTGATTTTTGTACGGCGTGTTATTTCCCAAATAAATTCGGGCTGTGATATCTACAGCGTTTCCTGATGCTGCAATTTGGATGGCAAGCTGTTTATATACTTCCCACACTTTGTCAATTTTACGATCATCTGCGGCAGCGTGTACACATACCCTGCCAGTTAACTCGGTGGTTAAAGCAGAATAAGTAACAATAAACCCATAGTAACTCAGTGTTCGAGATAAGTGGGACTGTTTTCTTATCGCGAACAGTAGCGCCGCCTTAAGGTGCATTTACCTCTGTGCGGTTTTCCGTGCGCACTAGCTGTATGCGGCCGTTGCACAAATGGACAAGGAGACGAATGTACTGGCCCGTGCCTCTGAAATGTTCGCACGGGTCACTGTGCAGAATCTCAGGACTCTCCCCAACCATGACAGAGTCTCGAGTCGTCAGTCTGTTCTTTGTTTTACTTCTCTCTTTTTTTCTGAGTCGTCAGTCTTATGACTAGTTTGACCCGTAGCGTGAAGAATTTCTCTCCTGCGCCAACCTCTCCACTCCGCAGCAGCACCTGCACCATACGTCGTAAGACGTTTGCAGGATGTATTCTAGTCTCTGTCTTAGTCAATAGTTTTTACCCTCTACAGCTGCCTGTAGTAGCATAGATGTTATGCTCTGGTGTCTTAACACATGCTTCTGCTTGTCAGTGTTTTCTATATGATCATTCCTTCGCTGATTCTACGAAGAACCTCCTCATTTTTGAGGCTTTCCAGTCTCTGAGATGGAGAGGAGGATTAATTAATTAATTTTACATAAAAATTGTCCCAAGGCGTACATAGTACTACTACTTTTAGTGTTGATGAATCTTGGATTCATTGTGTTCCTGAAAAGAAAGTCAGTTGCTTCACAGGTCTTCCGAACAGAATCTATGTGTACAAAAGAGCAATAAATTCGTAGTGCTGCTAAGAAGATGGTTGCACCCTCTCTCTAAATGTGCCATATTGTTACCACAGCATAAGAAAATACAATTAGCCCTAATGTCAACTGGTACAAACAGCTTTTTATAGGAATTTAAGTTTGTAAAAGAACTGCCATCACAAGGCATCGTGGTATACAATTGAGTATTTGGGTGCCCCAAACATTAGCAGAGTGGACCCTCCACCATACGGCCATGACAAGTTGAAGCAATGGGACATTATAAAAACCTGATTCCTTAATTGCCTCATGAAGACAAGCGATCTTTGTTTCAAGGAATAGTCTCATCGAATCCAAAAATATATCGATGATTTAGGGGAATATTTTGAAAAAGAATATAGTCATTTAATTTTTTTTAACTCATCCGATTTTAAAAAAAACCCCTGTGCCGGACTGTAACATGAAGTGCACAACTAAAGTGTAATGACGATTGTTCTGTAATTTCGTCGTATAATTCGTGTTTTAATGACTTAAGATAAACACAAGCTCAACTGTTGACGTTAATGTCACATTTTTATTTTATAAGATAACCAGTTTCGACGCTTCTTCATGTCATCCTCAAATCCAGTAACCACGAATCAACGCTAAACCCAAGTTGTTACTTGGTAAAGATTCTGTAAAACTACTACTTTGTCAACTGGCTTCGAAGCATTTCGTAAATGGGACACCCTTACATACTATTAACGCACAAAAGCGGAAGTTGACGCAAATAAAACCGTGGTGTGTGTGGCTCAGGAAATAAAAAAATACACAATCGTTTTAACAATAATAATAGCGCAAGTTTAATTTTAGAAACGACACAAATGTGACGAAACACGGATCTCTAAGAAAACAAAACAGCAGGGTTCTCGAAAAACCGAGGGTACAGAAAAAACTGAATCATCAGTCTATTCTAATCCGTTTCTGAAGGAATGGATGTAGAAATATTAATGTTGTCAACTTAATGTCAGTAATATAAATTATGTGAATGGACGCCGCGGAGGAGTGGTCGAGCGTTCTAAGGCGTCGGAGGTAAGGCCTGATGACCAGAGAAGTCCTATGTCTATAGATCTACAAACATTTGAACATTTTCGAATGTCAATGCACTGCCTGATTTGTTGAACCCCATGATATGGTAACGTACTACAACAAAAGTAAAACTTTTCAATTCGTGCGCAAACTGTTTACAAACAGAGTCCGCGAAAGGCAATGATCCCGAGTTCGAGTCTCCGTCGCTATACAGATTTAATCTGCTAGCAATTTTCCAGAGTAGAATGTTAAACCCAAAGCTAACCCTTCCTGATTAAAATGAAGACAGTCCAGGAAAGTGTGAAACCAGAGCGAAGGACGGCAGCCGGAAACAAGTAATCATCCATACATACTAAAGAAAAAATAGACACAAATTATTCCACGCCGGTTTTCAACACATTATTATTCTGAACTGACGAAACAAATTATGGTGCAGATTTTTGTTTCGATCGATCATATAAAGAACAATTTATTCAGCGTACGTCACACAAAAGTACAATTTTAATCCCCCCCCCCCCCCCCCCCCCAAGAAAAAGAACACGCGAGTCCTAAACAGTAAAGGTTGCGTATGTTTTAAAGGTGAATATTTATCATGTTTCAGATCTGTAATAGCTGCGCTCTAAGAAAATCCAGCTAAATTTTCTCCTCCCTTACGCTAGAAACATTGAAACACGTGGAGAAAAATTGATGAATTACTACTTCTTCAAAAGTATTTTGCAATTAATGCACCCACTAGTTAAATTTGGAACATTATCACTTTGCAACAATACTAAAACAGAATTAAAAAAAAAAAGATTTGATTAGAGTAAAGTTAGGAACAAGTTTGAGTGCGTAAATTTATAAATCATATGACAAGATAAAAATGTTATATGTTTGAAATCCAAACGGACGAAACCTCTGTAGTCATCAATCCCTAGACTTACAAACTACTTTAATGTTTATACTAATGACAACACACACACACACACACACACACACACACACACCTCCGACGCGAGCTCCCATATGATACTTTCATAACAACGTTAGAATATGACCAACCTTTGATTACCTATGGCGGAAGACATATGTTCTCGACGAATATTATCCAAAATCGTCATGATTTTAAATCTTCAATGACTTGTTTACTTTAAAGATAACTATCGTACCATGACTTCGAAATCCGCAGTTTGGAAAATATGTAGGAACTGAAAACATTCTATGACAGTAATCATTAAAGTTTAAAAGCGTCAAACGTTTCGTAAACAAAGTTCTTTCAACACACGTGACAGGTTGTGTAAAGCGGTAGAAACAGAAATGACAACCACACGGATTATAGATGCCCGCCGCACACTTCCAAACAGCAGTCGTGTCCACACTAAGCAGAGCCACAGCAGTCGCACTGTGCTGACGGAGATGGCAGAGCCTGCCAAACAAAAGAGCAACCGGTTTGTTCCACAAAGGCTGCCGCGTCCCGTTCCAGATCCGCTTACAGGGCGCAACAATGGCACCAGAAATAACTGCACGTGTGCGAGCGAAGCCCCTCAGGTATGCGCCGTGGCTACGCGCAGCGGAGCGCGACGTATTCTAGTAAGGCGTTTCAGCTATATATATACACGTGCCATTTAAACCGAAGGTTAACGAGGGGCACAGTGTCGAAGCAGGCAGCTTGCATGCGCGGGACGCGCCTACCTTCTTCGTGGCGCGTAGGCGCTGCAGGCGGTCGTACTGCTGAACGGCGCGCATCCAGACGCGCGGGGTGCACGCTTCGATGCAACACGCACTACTCATGTCTTGCTTGCGGCACTCGCCGACCACAACTGTGGGCTCGTCCGCGTCGGCCAACTACTTCCGTTTCGCGCCGGTGCCGTCACGTGACCCGCTTACTTGCGCGCATGCGCACAGCGAGACGCAGACCGCTCCGAGGCAGCCGAGCCGAGCAGAGGCAGACGGCGGCGGCAGCGCACCGCGAGCGGACGCGACGGCTGTCGCGCAGTTACTCGGTCTTTTTCACAGTCTGAAGAATCAGGCATAGGTGCGTAAACAGGGCGACGCATCTTTACAGTTACTCTGGCCGACGAAACTGACTTTATCCTTTCTCCAATCCCATAGTCTTTCAGAAGTAAGCGGGTGCATCCAACACTTACTTTTCTGAAACTTCCTGGCAGATTAAAATTGTGTGCCGGAACCGGGACTCGAACCTGGAGTGCTAGTCTTGCATGGTTCGCAGGAGAGCTTCTGTGAAGTTTGGAAAGTAGGAGGCGAGGTACTGGCGGAAGTAAAGTTGTGAGGCGGCATCGTGAGTCGTGTCGGGATAGCACAGTCGGAAGTGCGCTTGCCCGCGAAAGGCAAAAGTCCCAGGTTCGGGTCCCGGTTCCGGCACACAATTTTCATCTGCCAGGAAGTTTCATATCAGCGCACACTCCGCTGCAGAGTGAAAAAAGTTTCATTCTGGACTTACTTTTCTGTCGATTTTTCCTTTGTCGAATCACGATAGCACAACCCAATGTAGTTTCAAAATATCCATCTTTAAATAAAATTAACGTATCGACTTCACCATCTAAAGCCATGAAAATGAGTCTGCTGTCACGAAACAGTAGCTCATCGTGTGCCAGCTCTCGATAACCGAAGTAACTGGAAAACAATAAAGTCGGAATAGCAGTAGAAGTCTCTAGTGTGCGCCCGACCTTATACTATTTTGACTTAATTATTACTGCCAGTTATGTAGCATCGGCAGCGCAGCAAAGAATAAGGACCACGGCATGATATTAGGTAATATTTTACATTAAAACCGAAAATACCTCCATTCTCAGCCTCGCAGATGGTAAAAAACGCACGTGTCATTTTAAAACCATAAAAAAAAATAAAAAAATAAAAAATAAAAATCTGACTCTCAGGATTACAGACCAATACCGTTGACGTTTGTCTGTTGGAGCCTTTCAGAAGGCTCTGTAAGAGAAAAGTACTCCATCGTAGACGTAACATAAGGTCTGCAGCAAGGACATATACATAAATAAACGACATACAAGCAGACTACGTCGGAAATTACGCGAGATTTCACTCGGGTAAACTGTGCAGAAGCAGAGAAGTCACAACGCTAGAAAATTGGATGGAACTACAGGAAGACCTGAAGCGTATCAAAGCTTGGTGCAGGGACTGGCAATTCACCCTCAAAATAAACAAACGTAATGTATTGCGATTACATACAAATAGATACCCTTTATTGTATGATCAGATGAATGCGGAACAATCAATGGAAGCACATACTTAAGTGTATGCATACGGAACGATCTGAAGTTGAACGACCACAAAACTAATCACAGTAAGGCCGAAGCCAGATTGAAATTCATTACGAGATTTCTCAGCAAATATACTCCACCCAAAAAGTAGGTAGCTTTTAAAATATTGGTGTGAGAAATGTTTGAATCTTGCTCGTCCGTTTGGGATCCGTACCAGACTGCATTGGCAGAGGAAATAAAGAAGAGGAAAATACAGCAGAAAGTTTCGTCACAGGTTCATTCAGCGTCACGGACATGCTCAGTTAACTCTAGTAGTGTGGTTTACTGTTAAAAATCCGACAGCGTATATTCCCAGAAGAGTGCTTCCTCTCGGGTATCTCGGAAAGACGAAGAAGGTAAAATGCGAGATTCAAGTTCTCAATGACTTACCAACAACCGTTCTTCCCGCAAAGAATTTGCGACTCGAACAGAAAAGTGTAAGGTTTCATGTATGAAGTTTCTCTGAAAGGATCAGCAAGTAGTCAAGAAACCCGACAACTGGCTTCATTCATACACGAAATGTAAACAATTGACGCAGGTCAAGAGGGGGATGGCCTTCACTAATAAGTCTGAGGATATGTAATGGTGCGTAATGCATATAGCTGATTTTGAGAGTATACGCATTTAAGTTTTGGAGGAAGAGGAATTTCTGTCCGTTCACTTCTGAGTTGTCCTATTGTATCAGTGGAAGACGTAAACAAGCGTCAGAGGTTCTAGAGCTCCTCCTCAAATGTTCAAATGTTTGTTAAGCTTATGGGACTTAACTACGGGGTCATCAGTCCCTAAACTTACAAACTACTTATGATCTACTTACGAACTAGGACGGCACAAATATCCATGCTCGAGGGGGGATTTGAACCCCCGACCGTAGTGGCCGTGCTGACCGTGACTGGAGCGCCTCAGTCACCTCGGCCACCGCGGCCGGCGAGCTCCTCCTCGGACACTATGTTGTTGTTGTGTGTGTGTGTTTTGTCCTTAACATAATTTAGTTTAAGTTTTGTAAGTCTGGGACCGACGATCTCAACAGTTTGGTCCCTTAGATTTACAATGATTTCAAGATTTTCAACCTCAAGTAACAACGAAATAAATTCTAAATACACTTATAGCAATTATTTTTTAAACATACCCGCAAGATATCACATTATACTAGCTTACAACAACAAAGAAATGGCTTTTGTTTCAAGAAATGATGGTGCAGCGACTATCAGCATTATGAACACTATGTGAGACAAACAATGGGATCAAACTTTGTATCCTCTGCATATATCGACACCTATTCCGTATGCCAGCATAGCCACCTTCTCTCCCTCTAATGTTAGCATTATCTGAACTAAAGAAACTTTAAGATAATGATTCGACTTCTCTTAACCCTGAGACCAACCCCGAATTTTGCGCACTGGCATTCGTGATTTTGCAGAACACGATGAAGGTATCGCAGTGATATCTTAAATCACGAAACGACCGAATTTGTAGTTTACTGATGACAATGATTCACTGAATAAGTCAAAAAACACCGACGCAAGACCCAGCCCCATGTTCATTGTTTTCCAACAAAGTAATCCTGCAATTTAAACATCCATTCTATCTGTTGAAAGGGCCTCGAAAGCAGTCGCATCTGGGATGCAGCCCCACGGTTTTAACAACCAAACCTCCAGATATCCGGCAGTCCAAACGTCGTACATCGATAGATTAAATATTACGAACATAATTGAAAACTTAGGTTCCTTGTTGTGTAGTAACAGTACCCTTGCCAATATGGCACTGTGAGAAACGATATATTGAATCTGTAATCTAAGAAATCTGTTACCGATCCATTGTATCAGCAGGTTTAAAAATGCCGTTTAATTTGCGATTTTAAATTTTCGATTCTTAGCTCACAATACGAAATAGCACACGTTTGGACACAGTCCAACGACAGAAACTGTCTTGATTACTCAAATGCAGAGAAGAAGTAAATAAATAAAAAGTAGAATATAGAAAAATTGTCGTTTCTGTGCGGTAAAGCGATAAATATTTGTAAGGTACTCTTATTATTATGAGTTTTATGTACTAACAAATAACAGTGGAAGAATATTTCCGAACTCAATGTAGCTGCAGTGAAAACACAACAGCGACATAAAGAAAATTTGTGCCGGACTGGGACACGATATCAGAATACGACAATAATGTACTAACAGATATGAAATTTGATTTAAACCGAGTAAATAACAACTCGGTTCAGAGGCTTGTAAATCTATAGGCTTACAAACTATTTAAACTAATTTATGCAGAGGACAACAAAAACACCCATCCCCCAGAGAGGACCCAAACCTCCTACGGCGTGCAGCGACGCGCCCGCAGCTAGGCGCCTTAGAACGCTCGGCCACTCCACAGCGGCAAGAACTAGGTATGTACACAGCAACGCCTACGACAGATACTGCTGAAGTGTTTTGTTCGAAGTGAACACAATTTACCAACACTTTTAGATTTAGTCACTTTCTTAAGCGATAATCTTTGAGATAAGCATATTATGCGTTAATCTGTTAAGATAAGCATAATCTCCCGCTTGCGTTTTCAACTAGAATCATGGCATCATTTTCGGAGTAATAAACTCTATCAAAGTTGCTATATATTCAATTTGGAAAATACTTACGTACAAACTTCCTGATTTTTTTCCCGAATCCATCACGCATCTGACCTATAATATTGACCAGTTGTGACGAATAGTTACATAGCTTATAGACTGAAGAGCCGAAGAAACTAGTACCAGCACGCGCACGCAAACACAGACATAAGAAAACACTGCGGTCGGCATTTCCAGCATAAGACAACAGGTGGATGTCGCAGGCGTCAGATCGGTTACTGCCGCTGCAACGGCAGGTTATCTCGATTTAAGTGACTTTGAACTTTGTGTTACAGTCGCACAAGAGATGGGACAACTTCTCAGAGGTAGCGGTGAGGTGGGGATTTTCCCATACCAGCATGCGTGCCTTGCAACCTGCTGTTCAGAAGAGATCCCCACCGCCTCGTCCTCTTACGGATCTATGGACAGCCGTGGAGGATGCAAGGTGTCAGTTCACTTCAGCACTACTTCAGACATTAATCGAGTCCACGCCAATGTGTGTTACAGCGCTTTTGCATGTTCGCGCGGGTCCTAAATGGTATTAGGCAGGTGTGCCAGTTTGACTTCCGTGTACGTAGCTACATTTGACATTATATAAGGGGCGAACGAAGAGTTTCCGTTTGAGGGCGTTGTTGCAGCGTGTGTGCAACGTAGTGCGACGCCGATATGGATGTAGAAGCAGCGAAACGAAGGCAAAGGACTAGTGTGGGTTTTCTCTCTCCACCGTGAGTGCATTAAAAGCGGAAGCGTCAACTTCTGGTGCAGTTATTGGCCTTTTTTTTTTCTACGTGTTATGTTTCTTTACTTGGACAAACACGGCACACATCCACCAGCGACTGAAGAATGTGTATACAACAGCATGTTCGTAGAAAACCACTACCGTAGAATGGCGCTGAAAATTCTGAGCCGGCCGCGGTGGCGGCGCGTCAGTCACAGTCTGCACGGCCACTACGGTCGAGGGTTCGAATCCCCCCTGGGACACGGATATTTGTGCCGTCCTTAGTATTAGCTAGTTCATAAGTAGTTTGTAAGTTTAGGGACTGATGAACCCGTAGTTAAGTCCCATAAGCCCTACAAACATTTGAACATTTTTTTGAAAATTCTCTATTACGATTGTTCATAGTCGCAATCGACACATGACGCCGTACAATAGGTTGCCAACACAAGTGGAAGAACTCTAGCACCCACCCTCTTAGTCCTGATTCCTCCCTATGCGACTACCGCGCCTTCGGTCCCTTAACCCTTTCATTCCCAGTGTAGTTCCTGGACAACAACGTATTAAAAACTAATCTATACCGTATTTTGTGCATCAATCCTTAAAGTTGCATTTTTGTTGATGAACGACATTTTGCCGCTTGGTACGGCGTGTAGCTAACTTCTGAGGCATTAATCTGTCCATCTTGGAGGTTGTGTTGCGTTGCCGTCTGTACGTGGCGGAGAGTGTGACCGTGAGTGTGGTTACTATCATTTTCTTCCAGCATTGAATTGTCTTGTCTTTGGTGCTGTAGCGAAGATTATGCTAGCATTATTGATCCGATAGTGTTAACTATCAACAAAATAACGTCCAAGGAATAAAATACCTCGACACAAATGTCTGTGTTGTGCAAGAAATACCTGACATAAAAAATCAATAGTTCGACCAAAAATAAAAAATAGAAAACCAACATATTTTGATGTTTACTGCAGTGTATAAATGCAGAAAACACTGAATTTTAATTTTTCCGAAGCTGATTTCATAATGTGGGACTGAAAGAGTTAAAAATGATCTTGAAGGGTCGATGACGCCTGTCGGACGAAGATGTGGAACAGGCAATTACGGACTTCCCGCTCGTTTTACTTTTATTTATTTTTCGCGTCTGGCATACCGATTCTAGTCCGCAGAACCATCGATCGGAAACATTTTTACTCTGAAACTTTCTAAATTTTAATACTGAAGACTGCATGGTGGAAATGTAAGACGACAAACGTAATTTGTAGTTTCTATTTACAGGGACTTTCCTTGATATCTTGAGAAGCATTTCATAAGAAAAATACTACAAAACATTCCTCTGATATACACACACAGACAGCTGCGCCGAGGCACCAAGACTAACAAAACGTTCAAATGTTTGTATAGCTTATGGGACTGAACTACGGGGCCATCAGTCCCTAAACTTACAAACTACTTATGAACTAGCTAATCCTAAGGACGGCACCAATATCCATGCCCGAGGGGGGATTCGAACCCCCGACCGTAGTAGCCGTGCAGACCATGACAGGAGCACCTCAGTCTCCTCGGCCACCGCGGCCGGCAAGACTAACAAGTAGAGAGGACGTTCATAGCAGTATGGAACGCCTGAGGGCAAGATGGCTTTACGAGCAAGCTCTGCTTTAACCCTTCGAACCCAGACGACGATAATTATGTGCGCCCAAATGTCTGAAGCCTTACGTAAGTTCACTAAAAGGAACGAGGAAGTATTGGAGAAGCGATGAGAGCAGATACGCCGTAGCTGACGTCAGACGCCTGACTAATGGAAACTGCGAGTATGATTGCCAAAACTTTTACCAAGGTCCGAGTTCCTAAGCCAGCTGGACTAAATCACGGTGAGTCACGAGAGCAGGGAGGCAGCGCCCCCCGCGCACCAGGGGGCGCTTTGTTTGCTTAAACGTCCCGACCAGCGGCGGCCGTAAATTCCAGAGACTGTCAGTGAATAATGCCACAAGGAAAAGGAACCTGTTCTACGTTTGTTGGTTCAGTCATGTAGCTGGTGTACGGTGAGCAGATCCACCGTAGATTTTATCCGGCGGATTGCATGCGCTTGTTTAACTAGGATACACTTTTCTATTAAAAAGTAGCAATGGAAGGAATACATTCAAGGTATGAGAAGTACATTAACGCTGCTGTAGGTTGCGACATTAAGATTGATCACCTATACTCACAGAGTAAATAAAGATTTATACATACGTTTGTTTTCGTTTTGTCCTACCGCAATTCTTAGCCTCGCACATGACGATGTGACGACCAACGTCATGAAATATTAGTCAGAAGACAAGTACAACCAGCCGATGTAAACAGTCACGCCAAACGCAAGAGAAAGTACCTCTACGGTCTCACAGGTGGCGTCAATGCTCGTTAGTTCTCTTTTTATTCACAACTAAATACAGCCGTATCACACTTTCGTCGCTTTTGAAGAAACAAATGCTACATAATATTTGAAATTCACCAATGTTTCACAGGTAACACCACTGTTATACAATTCTACATAGATTGATTTGGCCATATTTTAATATTTTTATTTTGTGTTTTTTATAGTATTCTCCGTTGTTTACGTTGGGGATGATATTATTGTTATTCAATAAAATGTGAACCTATACATACAGAAAAGTTACATATTTTGATGGGAGCTTGGTCATTCCTCTTACGATGTTTTTATACACTGTGGTCAATTGATAGTGACCGGGCCGAATATCTCACGAAATAAGCATCAAACGAAAAAAACTACAAGGAACAAAACTTTTCTAGCTTGCGCTATGGTTAGTCCGCTAGATGGCGCTGCCATATGTCAAACGGATATCAACTGCTTTTTTTTTTTTTAATAGGTACCTCCATTTTTATAACATATTCGGCTACTACGTATTGCCAAATTCATTGAAGGACATCATTATGAGCATTAATTGAAGTCACGAGGTAATTACAGGTAATCACGCAGTAACAGCTTGCGTTGTAATGTATGATAATTTCACAAAAGTACATGTATCACATTGGAGCAACCGAAATAAAGTTCAAACGTACCTACGTTCTGTGTTTTAATTTAAAATAATTACCTGTTACCCACTGTTCGTCTAACATTGTGAGCAATATTTTTGTGAATATTACAGCGCCATCTATAACAAAGCGAAAGTGTTCCAAATAAAACATTCGTATTTATTTACGTTGTAGACGAATATGTTATAAAAATAGGGGTACCTATTTTTAAAAATGCAGTTGATATTCGGCATTAGATCATTTTCTGGGATGTTGGCACCCTTTTAATAACGAGTAACCAGAATTTTTTAAAATTTGTTTTACTACGACGGCTAAACATGATTTTCCTTTAAATTTTTATAGTGGATGTAGTCCAATTCCAAAAACAGCCGTGTGCCTTTACTTGATAATTTTCTTCCTGCGTACACGTATGGCATTCGAAATAGGAGATACATTCAAAACACCATAGGTATTACTTTTCAAACAGCTGGAACTACATTGCTCAAATCAATTACGGGATCAGGAAAATATCATATACATATGGTCAAGTATTTTATTCAGATACTGCTTACAATCGTAATTTGTGGGGGATACAGCATACTGTTTTGCTGTATCAACTCTTTACTTGAGGTTTATATGGCATTTACTTAGAACGAGTTATAATGGGGCTACCATATAGTGAAAACGTCGTTGCCGTTGCCCTGTAATATGGCGTGTGATCACCTCGGACGGCCAATACAGTTACACAATTGTATGGCATGGACAATATGAAGTTATAAATTAGATCTTGAGAGATATTTGGCCGTTCTTCAAAATGATCAAATGTTTGTAAAATTATTGGACCAAACTGCAGTGTCATGAGTCTGTAGACTAAAACACTACTTAAACTAACCTAATGACAGGACACACACACACACACACACACACACACACACACACACACACACACACACACACACACACACCAGGAGGACTCGAACCTCCGACGGCGAGCAATCGCGCGCTCCGCAGCGAGGCGCCTTAGTACGCTTGGCTCCTCCATTCTTTCATCAGTTCAATATCCAGCTCTGCAACGTCTTGAGAGGTGTTAGTCTGGCTGCAGTGCACCTCGCAAGTGCATGTCAGACATGCTCAGTCGGGTTAAGTCTGGTGAACAAGATGGCCACTCCACTCGCTGAATGCCCTCAGCTTAAATCATGTTGTCCACCAGCGCAGCTCTGTGGGCACAAGCGATATCGTGCTCCAGAAGGAAACCGTCTCTTATGACATCAGCGTAGGGCACAACAACGAAGGATCTCGTCTCTATACCTCTGAGCAGTCATTCTGAAAGACACAGAGGTCCTGCATCACACCATTCGTCCAACACCATGATACGGTGATGTTTGCTGCACATAAGGAGGAATATTCTGAGTTCCACCTTCTCTCAAGATGAGGGAACGGCGACTGTCTGGCTGAACACAAAATCTTGAATCATCTGTCTTTCAATTCCAATCCTGAAGTTCCTCAGCGAAGTTTCTGAGGGGCTAAAAGATGTTGTGGTTTTAGTGGGCACACACCGTAGGTCTCCGTGCGTAGAGGCCACATTTCTGAAAGCTATTTCGGACTGTTGCTGCGCGTCCTGTTGCTGCCTGGAGGTTGTGTTGGCCGGCCGCGGTGGCCGAGGGGACTGAGGCGCTTCAGTCACGGTCTGCACGGCCACTACGATCGGGGGTTCGAATCCCCCCTCGGGCATGGATATTTGTGCCGTCCTTAGTTGTAGGTAGTTCATAAGTAGTTTGTAAGTTTAGGGACTGATGACCCCGTAGTTAAGTCCCTTAAGCTTAACAAACATTTGAACATTTGAGTTTGTGTTGCAGATGAGTTGTATTGAGCCTCCTGTCACGACGGGCTCTTAACCGTAGATAACGGTCACCTATTTTTGATGTTACACGCGGACGACCTTGGTCTTGCCTTACTTTAATAGTTATTGTTGTCTGAAATGGTGTTCAGGCCCTGGACATTGCACTGCAGCCACCTCCCTCAGTATCTGCCCCGTTTGAATCCTTCATATGGCTCTCCATGCTGTAGCTTTGGGTAAGTGACGTTGATGTTGCATTGGATTACCTGCGCACTATACTGTCTGAAACAAACTGCTATTGTAATTCGTTTGGTAAACACAAGTCAACACCAACTCCCTCTGCAGAAACATTCCGTTATTTGCACAATCTCGGTAGCCGTAATGTTGTTGTCTCCTCTCCGCAGAACCATTTTAGTTCATTCTGCCGATGACAATACTTCAGAACCTAGATAACTTATGTCTTAATTGTTTTGACCAGTGCATGTTCCTACTTGTTGCAACCCAATATTGTTAACTGTGTGTTAACGTTCCACAATGTTTGACGATGACTTAATATCTAAATTAGAATCGACATAAACAGCAATAAATTATACTGCACCTGGTTAAGTTATTAAATGTTTTGCTGCAATATACTGGATGTTTCACTAAGTGTGTTTGCCTCTGTAACTTATAAAATAATAAGTGACGGGAAATTTTAATGCGGTAGGTCAACACAAGAAATGTCACACTTTCTGCGGAGCTATGAACATAGTTTATTGTAACATTTTCCAAAGAGTTACACCACAAAGATATAATTTTGTAAATGGAACAATAGTTTTTTCTATCGTGTATTGGATTCGTTTAAACCAGCTGGGTCCAAATCAATTTAAACTACATTCCTATCACTGTTAGTTTGGGAGCTACAACCCTTCAAAGTTCCGGGGGCGGAGGCTGCGATAGCATAGCTCACTGGCGGAGTGGCTATCCCCTGGGGCATGGCCCACTGTGTCATGACCACTAGAGAACATAACACTTTGTAAAGACTCCAGCGTGAAATTACGCATGGCCCACTCACAGAATGTCACTCTCGCACGGAAATCGTTCCCATGCAGCTCCTGGGGTCACTGACAGGCGGTACGGGTGAAACCTATGGCCGTGTACTATACGCCACATAGATGTGAGACTGACACCAACGACTGCAGCAACGGCTCGTAAGCTGACATGAGGATCGTGGTGTAGTGCAGCTAAAACAAACACCTCCGTCTCCACACTTCTTGCACGTCTTCGTCTGTTACTGCGGCGCATTAACAAGCTGCCTGTTTCCCGAAGTCGTTGTTCGGCACGTAAGAACGTAATGGCTGCCGGGGCTCTTCGCCTAGGATATCTCACGGCATACGCCGTGGCTGATTCAGTGGCATCGTGTCGGCACTCGCCGAGCATCAGCAACATGTCAACGTACTCGTTGTTCGTGTATGTCATCCGTTGTCAGTAACTGTGATATATTGAGCCCCGGCTGTTTGTGTGGCTCCAACTGTCGGGTATACGGCGACAGTTGGCAGTCTAGCAGAGCATCGAGGAAGCTTCTCGCTCCGTGACACCGGCGACGTTACAACTCGCCGCACCACATTTAGAAGGCGCATTGCATTATGCGCAGCGTTTGTGGTATCTGCCCCTGAAACTCTGAAGGGTTGTAGCTCCCAGTGATAGGAATGTAGTTTAAATTGATTTAGACGCAGCTGGTTTCAACGATTCCAATGCACGATAGAAAAAACTGTTGTTCCATTTAAAAAATTATATCTTTGTGGTGTAACTCCTTGGAAAATGATACAATAAACTATGTTCATAGCTCCGCAGAAAGTGTAACATTTCTTGTGTTGACCTACCGCATTACAATGTCCCGTCACCTATTATTTTATAAGTTACAGAGGCAAACACACTTAGTGAAACACCCTGTATATAAGTTGGGGGATTTGTTAAACATAGCTGGTGCCTTGCCGGCTGTTGCGTGTAAGGCAAGCACGAGCGGCGACGGCCAGTGTCCGGGTGGGCAGTAGGCAGCGGCCAGCGGGCAGCAGAGGAGCAGCAGCTGCCGGATAAGGCGGCCACACAGCGGCGGCGAAGGACGCCTCCGACGTAAGCGCCGTCCTCGGCGCTGCGCGGCGCTGGTAATGGCAGCGCGCGCTACCCGCTGCGCGCCAGCCGCGCAGCCACACTCCTGTACAACACGGACCCACAGCAACAGCAATCTGACGGGACCCTTCGCGCCCAATTACGAATTGGGCATGTATCCGCGCGGATTCGATCAGCTGCTGACAAATGCCCCCCTCTACCACCACCACCCCATGAGGCCCAGAGTCTTTACATTATCTACGTCACTGGTTTCGAAAGAACTCAAAGAAAATATTGAAGAGAAGGCCAACCAAAGGCTACCTTTCAATGGCAGAACACTTAGAAGATACAACAGTTCCGCTAAAGAAACTGCCTACACTAATGTTGTGTGTTTTTTTGAGGGGACTAAACAGCTAGGTCATCAGTCCCCTGTTCCTAGCTGAGAGGCCACTGTTAAGAAAGTAAAAAGTACAAATAGAGCTTAGAAAATGGGTATTGGAAACCAAAGGAAACAGCCTATAATTCCTCAGTGTTGTCAAACAACCAAATATACAGCAAATATTCCAGGGCTGCAAATACCTTACAACATTTTATGCCATTCCTCATTCACTGTGTGTTATTTGGTAATATAACACATACAAAACATCCAGTCTTAAATATTACGAACACAACTGAAAACTTAGGTTACTTGTTGTGTGCCGGCCGCGGTGGCCGAGGGGACTGAGCGCTCCAGTCACGGTCTGCACGGCCACTACGGTCGGGGGTTCGAATCCCCCCACGGGCATAGATATTTGTGCCGTCTTTAGTATAAGGTAGTTGATAAGTAGTTTGTAAGTTTAGGGACTGATGACTCCGTAGTTAAGTCCCATAAGCTTAACAAACATTTATTTGATCACAAAGATAAAACAGGATGAGCCAGCCATACTGCACACACTAAGAACACCTAGGTACTTCACATAAGGGCCTGTAAAAATCTGTTAAAAGTGCTGGATTGTTGGAGGCCTAAGACAGCAGGCCACAGCACCCATCACTAGATAGAGTCGTAAAAACCAGCCGCGCGAATAAAACTTAAAACTGCGTTAGCCATAGAGGCGTCGTAGCCTAAAACTAAGGGTAGCGCGTCTGGGAGATTAAAAGAGTGCAGCAAGTTGGCTAAAAGATGGGCCACTGTCATTACTACACCACATCAACACGCGGGCGGGGACTCACGGCGAAGGAGATGGCCGTGGGTTAACCACGTGTCCCCAATACGGAGGCGGCAGAGGACAACCGCCTCTCGGCGGATCGGCCCAGTGAAGATTTCCACAGAGCTGTGAACAGCTTCACTGCCCGAAGCTCGTTCGGTGCATTCGCCGTAGCCCACTCGGCGCTTCAAGCCTTGCGCACTTCCGGTGCAACACCAATTTCAGATCAGGTTCCATGACGCCAATATCAAGCGGTGGTGCCATAGTGGCCTGCTTGGCTACGCGATCTACACGTTCATTCCCTACACTAATGTGTCCAGTTTTGAAGTACTGGTGCCCATTGTGGGATTCCCACCATGTGGGACTAACGGACGATTTAGATAATTTTTAAGAATTGCCCGCCATATGACTGATGATTTTATATTTATTTTCACAACCAGGTTTCAACCTTAGGCCATACTCAAGTGCTGTGCATATCATTTAAAAACATTATTAGAATTAATATAACGTAATACGAAATACAGATATACATCTACATGGGATACTAAAGTAATACGAAATACAGATACACATCTACATCTACATGGGATACTCTGCAAATCACATTTAAGTGCCTGGCAGAAGGTTCACAGAACCACCATAATACTATTTAACTCCCATTCCATTCTCGAATAGCGCGCGGGAAGAAAGAACACCTGAATCTCTCCGTTAGAGCTCTAATTTCTCGTATTTTATTCCGATGATCATTCCTACCTATGTAAGTGGGAGTCAACAATATATTTTTGCATTCGGAGGCGAATGTTGGGAATTGGAGTTTCGTAAGTAGACCACACCGCAGCGATAAGCGCCGTTGTTGTAATGATTCCCAACCCAGATCCTGTATCATTTCCGTAACGCTGTCTCCCCTGTATCGTGACAATAAGAAACGATCTGCCTTTTTTGAACTCTTTCGATGTCCTCCGCCAAACCCACCTGATGCGGATCCCACACTGGGCAGCAATACTCCAAAAATGGACGGACAAGCGTAGTGTATGCAGTTTCTTTTGTAGTTCTTTGTTGCATCTTTTAAGGGTTCTGCCAATAAAACGCAGTCTCTGGTTCGCCTTTCCCACGACATTATCTACGTGTTCTTTCCAATTTAAGTTGAAGTAATAGTAATTCCTCGGTATTTTGTGGAGTTTACGGCCTTCACTTTTGACTGATTTATCTTGTAAACAAAGTTTAACGGATTTCTTTTCGTACTCATGTGGACTACTTCACAGTTCTCATTATTTAGAGTCAAATACCAATTCTTACACCATACTGATATCTTATTCAAATCGTTCTGCAGTTGGTTTTGATCTTCAGATGATTTTACTAGATGGTAAATTACGGCGTCATCTGCAAACAACCTAAGAGAGCTACTTAAGATTTTCTCTCAAATCGTTTATGTAAATAAGGTACAGCAGAGGACCAATAACACCACCCTGTGGAACGTCCGATATCACCTCTATTTTAGTCGATGCCTTACCATCGATTATTACGAACTCTGTCCTCTCTCACAGTAAATCCCCTATCCAATCGCAAATTTGGGGCGATATACCATAACCGCGCAATAAGGCACATTACAAGTGGGATAAGTTAGTCATTTACATAAAAGTTCGCAGACAAGTTTTCCTATGTCGTGGTCATGATAATAAAAATAATAAAAACATTTGGAGTTCAGTCCTTGTCAGATGCATAAAATAGGTACACATTTGTCCTCGCATCTTACTTTAAAATAATAACGCAGGTATGTATTTGACTTAATATCACAAAGGCAACTCACTGATGAGAACAGAGGATAAATCCAAGACTATCACAAAGACAATTGCAAAGATATGCCATCACATTCGTATTTGTAGTGGTATGTCTGGGAATATATTGCTGGATAGATAAATTATCTTTGGGGGATAAAGTTCAGAGGACAGCTCTTTTATTATTATCGCGATATACGGGAAAGACTGTCACGGAAATCATTAAAAGAGGGGTGTTACTCGTCGCGACGAGATTTTTTGGTAAAATTTCTTTCACCAACTTTCTCTTCCGAAAGCAGTTGTTAGCATCCACCTACATACAGAGACATGATTTTTTTCCCCGAGTTATTAGAGAATGGAACTTTTGACGTTACACTGTCTCAAAGCATAAATTTTTGAGCAGTGATTTAAGTTTCAGGCAGCACATCAAGTTGTACTTATCTTTTATAACCGTCCGCTGTGGCCGAGGGGACTGCGGCGCGCCAGTCACGGTCTGCACGTCCACTGCGGTCGGGGGTTCGAATCCCCCCTCGGGCATGGTTATTTGTGCCGTCCTTAATTGTAGCTAGTTCATATGTAGTTTGTAACTTTAGGGACTGATGACCCCATAGTTCAGTCCCATAAGCTATACAAACATTTGAACATATCTTTTATACTCTGGGTTTTTCTCCTTGCTGCATTCAGTGTCCTGGCGTGTATTCTTCAAATAAATAAAAAACTACAGCAATTAATTTTCTTAGTCTTTAATCACCTTAACACTCTCGTTAAGCTGTTAAACACCTTCCCAAACGAACATATCGTGCAGTTTCCAGGACATGTATCCAGATCTCAGCGGTGCATAGTTATGGGAGGTGACAATTTCGAAGGGCAATGAGGTAACTGTAGTTCATAGTTCATCTTCGTTAACATTACTTTTCACCGAACTTTACTGTCAGAGGTTGTATTACATATAATTTTAATATTACTGTTAGTTGCGTGCATATATCGATATATCATTGTGGTTGCCAATACAAAAAAGATTGGGAAGCAGTCGTCTACACTAATGGCTCTCCAAAATTAAGCACTCTGATGGAAGCATCCAAATCAGGCGAAATTTGTTCAAATCAAATGTTTAAATGTTTGTTAAGACTATGGGATTTAACTGTGTGGTCATCAGTCGCTAAACTTACAAACTACTTATAAACTAACTTACACTAAATGGAGTAAGGTAGGGTTGTAGCCTTTCTCCGATGTTATTCAATTTGTACATCGAGCAGGCGGTGAAGGAAAGCAAGGAAAAATTTGGAATAGGGATTAAAGTTCAGGGGGAAGAAATAAAAACATTGCTTTTTGCTGATGACATTGTGGTTCTGTCAGAGACAGCAAAGGACCTGGAAGAGCAGTTGAATGGAATGGACAGTGTGTTGAAGAGAGGGTATAAAATGAACATTAACAAGAGCAAAACAAAAATAATGGAATGCGGTCTTAGAAAATCAGGCGATCCTGAAGGAATTAGATTGGGTAACGAAACAATGAGGGTGGTTGATGAGTTTTGTTACTTGGGTAGTAAAATAACATGCGATGGTCGCAGTACAGAGGATATAAAATGCACTATGACAATGGGAAGGAAAGCATTTTTGAAAAAGAGAAATTTGCTAACATCGAATATTAATTTAAGTGTAAGGAAGTCTTTTCTGAAGGCATGTCTGTGGAGTGTTGCCTTGTACGGGAGTGAAACATGGACGATAAGCACTGCGGACAGGAAGAGGATAGAGGCTTTTGAAATGTGGTGCTACAGAAGAATGCTGAAGATTAGGTGGGTAGATCGTGTAACTAATGAGGAGGTACTCAACAGAATTGGGTAGTAAAGGAACTTCTGGCGTACCTTGACTAAAAGAAGAGATCGCTTGGTAGGACACATTCTTAGACATCAAGGAATCCTGAATTTAGCATTGGAGGGAAGTGTTTGGGGTACAACCCGCAGAGAGAGACCAAGAGAAGAATACAGTAAGCAGATTCAAATGGATGTGGATTGCCGTTCTTATGATGAGATGAAGAGGCTTGCTCAGGATAGAGTAGGGTGGAGAGCTGCATCAAACCAGTCTCCGGACCGAAGACCATAACAACAAAAATACTAAATTTAGCACAAATATTCACGCCCGAGGGAGCATAGCGCCTCAATGCGCTTGGCCACTCCGCCGAGGCACACTATCTGAACTGCTTGTGTAATTTGTTTGGTAAACACAAGTCAACACCAACCCTCTCTGAAGTATGTTTCTGTTATCACCACTGTTGCCATAATGTTATTGTCTCCATTCCGTAGAACTGTCAGAAAGACATGGGATCATTTTAGTTCATTCTTCCGATGGCAGTACAACCAGTGGAATGTTAATCTACGCGACGGAGGTAACAGACGGCTGTACAGCTAGCTCTTCCCTGCATTGTGTGTTGCCTCTCACCGGGACAGGTTGGATGCCCAACACCCCCTGCGACTACCCGTCAAAGTGAAAACTTCACAAGTCTCATAACTGTTACCGTTTTAGACAGGATGGTATTATGCTAAAAAAAATGACTCAGCCAGTCAACGAAAGCTGAGTTCATCTAATTAAGATGAATTACCGAACTCACAAAAAAAAGAGTAGGGTGGTGGAATCGCTTGCGCCTGGACGTTTATGCTTCCCGCAAAGCGTTCCTGCTGCGCAGTTTGCGAGATGCCGCAGGCGCTTCAAGAGGCGTCTACAATGGCTCCGTGTTGAACTGCAGGTATGAGTGCGTAGTCGGTTGATATGCACGCTGTTGCACGAGGGATACTTAATAACAGAGATACCAAACACCAATTAACAGAGCCAATCAGGGACACAGCAACACTCTGCGCACTTGAAGAGAATGTAAACTCGAAACGACAGCGATTACGTCACTCCACGGATTACGTCACCGACTGATTTAGGTCTGCGCTGCGGTTTGTAGTACTCACGCCAGTTAGTGAAACTTCATATGGCTACACAACAGTTAAATTTTTCCAGCCACGTTTAATGCCAGTGAACCACAAGGGGGGAAAAAAGCCGTTTGGTCTTGGTACAAAAACCAAACATATCCTTGTGAACCGTTGTCAAAATTCTACAGCCATTTTTCAATTGTTAGGCAGTTACAAATGAATAACACCAATCTCTTTTCTTTGATTTCAATTGGTATACAATGGTATCTCACGGATATGACCTCAGTTTTTACGAAGAGTAGAGTAATACAGTAAATTCCTGAGCTAAATCTGTCACCAATCCGACGGACGGCTTGAATACCACAAAGCTTTACTAGGCGGGTATTGTTAAAGTGTTATGCCTCTGCCATCCAGTTACAGAAGACCCTAGCGTTTAGAGTGAACCTGAACGAAGATGTCAACATTGCGGCCCAGGTTCGATTCCTGGCAGGGAACTGGGTGTTGTGTTGTGTTGTCTTCGTAATCATTTCATTTCATTCAATGTTAAGTGATTTTGATATTACTGATTTTTATAGTTCCTATTTCAACATGATTACATTAGGATTATAAATAAACGTTTTTCATTTTAACCTCTGAATAACAAAAGAAAATGGCAGTTGCAGCATACACACATAGTGAGTGTAATACAATCAAAACTCAAATGTTCTAAGGTTTGTTAATCTATGGGGCTTAACCTTTCAATCTATAGTGTAGCTTATCAGTTACATACGTCATTTTTCCATTGTCTCTCAAACTGATAAACATTTTACCACAAATTCATTTGCAGCTGCTTGTATACATAGTGTTACATATGCTAGTAGCTCGTCCTAGAAATTATAAATTTCAGAGTGCTACTGAATCATTCTGACATTAGCTGCATTTAGTTACTCCTAACATGTGCGTTTGTTTGCATTAGTATTGCTCCTTTGCCATGTAAAAGTAGTCAATCACATACTACTGTTGCATTATGAGTTACTTTCTGGAAAGATGAGAGGCACAATAGCGACGTTTACTGCATCGGGCACATCATGGAAGCACGATACAGCTGACCAGCAAAGAACTTTTGTTGCTAGTAGTGAACAATAATTTAAAGGAAATTTGTTTCAATACTTTCTCTCGCACCATACATTAATCGTGGTAGTTTTCATAGGTTCAAATAAAAAGTCATACATTAAAGGGTTAACTACTGTGATTATCAATCCCTAGGATTACAGTCTACTTAAACTGAACTAAGGACAACACAAAGATACCCATGCCCGAGGCACGACTCCAACTTGGGTTTTAAAACGAGAGAAAGGCTTCGGTCTACATAATAATGCAAGGCGGACGGTACTTTACATCAGACTCCGACAGTAACTCACAGTTTTATTCCTGGTCTTCAAAGCAAAAGGGTAACTGGTCTTCTTTATATAAATTGTGAAAAACACAGTTAACCGGCTTTCAAAAACTACGTTATGATGAATGAAAAAAAAAGGGAGGCCACTGACTACATGGCGCAGGGTATCGAACATCATAGGTCGAATCCAATCTACTGTTTTATTACGATCTTCACGAATTTTTGCATACTTGACCTTCAAAACAATAGAAACGTCACTGCCTTCATAACATTTCGTATGGTACGTGGTGGAGGTTATTTTAATGCAGGTTTTGACACCATCTGACCGACCGCCAAGAAATTTGGAAGATGCGTGCAATTCTTCATATACAGGAGATGGAGGAGACGAACAGCGAGAGGGCACAGGAGGGAGGAGACTGGTAGAGAGCGGGAGAGGTAATGACAAAGGCAGGGCGATGGGAGGACGGACACAGGGAGGGGGGGGGGGGAGGATGCGGCAGAGGGGAGGGACCAGTACATGGACTGATGGAATACTGGAACACACAAATACCTGAGCTGACTAATGCAGGGAGGGAGAGGACTAAGAGGAAGGGATGAAACAAACAGAGAGATGGGGAAGTGAAGGCCAGAGAGATTAAGAGAAGGAGTGCTGGATGTATATACAATTCACACGCATATGTAGCAACTGCCAAGCATTGCTGGGTCTTTACAAAAACACCACTGTAATATATCTATTTATTTCTTTACTAGATATCTTTCGGCGTAAGTGCCATCGTTAGGTGTCTTTCTGCAACAACATTTTCTGTTTTAATATGTAGCTACCTACAACATAAATCAAATTTACATAAATAAAATGTAGAAATTTTATTATTTAGTGTAGTACATACGTTATTCAGAGGTTTTAACTGCTTTAACTGACTATTTATGACTTCTTTTATATTTCCACCTACGAACTTTAGTTAGTTATCTGCCAGTCTTCAGAATTTTGTACGTTTACAATTTTTTTAAAGAGAATATATAGAAGTTAACGGATATGGTATAAATTTATTTATTATTTCTGTGTATGTTATTATGTAGGGAATAAGTTGTTGACATCCTTCTAATTGAAATTTCTTCACTGTCATTTTTAAGCTGGCTCAAGATTCAAAGGAGATGGGGAGCCGTGACGGATCTTAAAAGGTTTTAGTAAACTGAATTAGAGGCATTGAATTAAAATTTGTGCCGCGGCCGGGATTCGAACCGGGGGTCTCCTACTTACTAGGCAGACGCCAAACCACTAAGCCACCGAGGCTTAATGATAACTGGGGTGCTATCCCTCCGCTGTTGGAGGGCCTTGACAATTTGATGCGTATTTATAAGGGAACGAGAGACAGAATTCAAATTTATGCAGTGAAGGGTGGCATGCCTTTAGAAAACCCGTGCAGTCCCTGTAATCAGTTAAGCCTCGGTGGCCTAGTGGTTATGGCGTCTACCTAGCAGGAGGTGGTCCCGGGTACGAATCCCGGCCCGGCATAAATTTTCATTCAATGCCTCTAATTCAGTTTAATATATTTAATAGATATCGAGTCAAAATATGTCTCTGGGCAATATTTATTTGATTTTATTTTTTAGTACACGTCATTCACGTGTGCTTGAGGTCTAGCCACTAAAATTCCAACCATGAGCATTCCATGCGCAATTACACAGGATGACCTACCGGCTGTCATAGAAAGAGCTTACAAAATACTTCTGATTTCTTCTTCCGCATTTCGATATTCTCTTCCTGAGTATACACGTCCTACTTTATTCCCTGAGTCAACGAGACAATGCTCAAAATTATTACGTACTTTTAAAGATGAAACTTTCTTCTTTCTTTCTCTTTAGCCCTTTTCCCGCACATGCAGGGACGGCTTTGGTTATACATGATTTGACATGTTAATATTGACGGGCCGGCCGCGGTGGCCGCGGGGACTGAGGCGCTTCAGTCACGGTCTGCACGGCCTCTACGGTCGGGGGTTCGAATCCCCCCTCGGGCATGGATATTTGTGCCGTCCTTAGTCTTAGTTAGTTCATAAGTAGTTTGTAAGCTTAGGGACTGATGACCCCGTAGTTAAGTCCCATAGACTATACAAACATTTGGACAAAAATATTGACGGATGCTCTTCCTGCCGCCACCCCATGCCTTCCGGGAGGGAGGAAATGTGTACCCCAGGTGTATGCGTATAGTGTTATATGTGTGAAAGTGTAAAGTGTTATGAAATGTTTGCGAATCGTGTAACTGAGGCGGAACTTGGGGACCAGCCTGGTATTCACCTAGGTGGATGTGGATAACCGCCTAAAAACAACTTCCAGGCTGGCCGGCACCCCGACCCCTTTCTTAATCCGCTGGGCGGTTCGAACCAGGGCCGATACGCCTCCTCGTCTCGGAAAGCGGTGCGTTAGACCACACGGCTAAACGAGCGGGTAATTTTAAAGATGAAACTACGATAGTTTTAAATGGATACGTCGTGAAAAAAAATCAGATCGAAGATCATTATTTAATCGTTACCCACAACATGGTCTTAATGAAGCTACCCAGTTTCTGACTGGTCTGACTCTAATCCTCCTCGCCATTACCCCGTATTTCACTTCCCAGGGTAAAAGAAAGGCAACCGAGTGAAATTATTTTTCTCTTTCCTAAACGGATAACACAGCCAAACGGAAGATAATCACAGCTAGTCAGCCATATATTTAAAACCAACATACAGCAGCGTAGCAGCGTCGTGTGAAGTGTTTTACCGGGAAGCTATGGAGTAGAGCTCTTTCAACTGGTGCCTTGGGCAGACTCCAGCACCTTCTTCCGCAATGGCTGTCAAAACAAACGGCCCGATAACGGGGGCGAGCAATTATAAATCAGGCCTGACCGCAATTCTCCTCAGTAAACTGCTACAGAAATTTAACAACGGTTTCCCGCATCCGCTTGAGGTTTAAAATAGCACTCCGAGGGCCATCTAGTCAAGGGTGACCTACTGTCTCGATTTTACAGCGCCGTTCAGACTCGCCACAGCTTTTGCTATCTGCAGCACAGGTCTGTGAAACAGTTCCCAGAAGAGTTCAGTCTTTCCAAGCCGTTCAATCTGACGAACATACGGTGCAGAACCGATTTGACAAAAATAGTCTGGGCACAGTACATTTAGTTTTGTAACCTTTTTTATGGATTATTGCGCAACTTCTTGGTAGAACAATTCTATATTTAAGGTTCAAAACACACTAGTTTATTCTACTAATTTTTATTTACTTCGAACTAGTTTTCGGCTTATTACGCCATCTTTAGGACAGCTGATTAGCGTCGACAAGAATTTTCTTTGTTAAAATAAACATGTCCGGTTATTATACCACGTCATGTTGTAAAGATGGCTATAACTAAAGCAACCAACGTGTACTGACGGTACACAAGGAAGGAGGCCCAAAACGTTGCTTGTTTCAATAATAGCCATCTCTGCAACACGACGTGCTACAATACCCGGAGAACATTTATGTCATCTGACTCTGGCTGGGAAAGCCCACGCAATAATAACAGGTTTTTAACCATTTGCGCGATTCCTATCGTTAACAATGTGAGCGAAACTTGAAAGATGTAGGTTTTCGAGAACTAACGTTGTGGCTCAAAACAGTAAACAAAACTATAATGGAAATGTAGCTTTTTACAATGTTCTCTGGGACGTGAAGAAATTTTATTCGAAATTTTTAGCGTGAAGTTCATAAATACACACTTACCTCGCACAGAGTTAAAAACAATCTAACAGAAGTTACTCGTCGGATAAGAAGCAGTGCCTTACTTTATTGTTACAATAGTGTCTTCCACGACATATTTATTACGAAATTAAAGAATTACTTAACACGTTCAAGTTCATTATGATAACAAAGGTCGAGAGCACCTGATGTTCAGATGTCGGTAAGTTAATGACCAATCCTTCAACTCAACATGATAATCAACACAATAAGACCTGCACTTTCTCACCGCAAGGAATATCGATTAATGGAATGTGCAAAACCCTTGTTCGAAAAACACCTTGCCATTTCGTCATGAACTATAGGAGGGCCACTTAAAACAATGCGGTTTCAAAATCGAGCTTCTCATTGTACCAAAGTTGAAATACCGATGTTCGGTCGGTAGAACTTAGGTAAATGCGATTTTTGGAGCTTTATTTATGAATACACACTATAGCCCGAAAACCACGTCACGATGCGTGGCAGAGGGTACGTCGTGCACCAGAGTCACTTCCTGGTTTGCCTGTTCCATTCGCGGGAAAAACGACGGTCAGTAGGCCTCCATAAGGGCACAAATCTCTCTACTTCTATCCTGATAGTGCTTTCGCGTAATATTGTTGGAAGAAGCAATATGATTGTTCACTCTTCTAGGAACATATACTTTCTTAACTTTGACACTCGCGCGTACCGTAATGCACAATGCCTCTATTGTAGTGTGTACCACTGAAGTTGACGCTTTCGTCCTTGTTAAATTGCAACGGAAAGTCCTTTTCTTCTTCGGATATGGATTTCTGCAGGGAAGTGTTATATGGTCCCTACTGTACATTGTCTTTATAAACGATTTAGGAGACAATGTGAGCAGATCTCTTATACTATTTGCTGGTGATATTGTCGTTTATCGATTAATTAAGTCATCTGAAGAGCAAAAGCAACAGCAAAATTATTTACACATCTGCATGGTGCAAAAATTGGCGATTGACCCTAAATAATGATAAGTGTGAACACTAAAATAAATCCGCTAAACTTCATTTACACTATTGATAAGTCAAATCTATAGACCGTAAATTCAACTAAATACCAAGGAATAAAATTACGAACAACTTAAATTGGAAAGAACACACAGAAAATATTGTAGGGCATAACACTTGAAAGATGCAACAGTTCTACTAAAGAAACAGCCTATACTGCACGTGTGCGCCCTATTTTAGAGTACAGCTGGGCACTGTGGTAAACCCATCAGGCGAGACTGACGGAGGATATATACTTCAGAGAAGGGCAGCTCGTTTTGTATTATACCGATAGAGGGGGAGATAATATCACGGAAATGAGGCACGAGTTGGAGCGGAAATCATTAAAAGAAGGGCGTTATTCGTTGCGTCGACATTCATTTGCGAAATTTCTTTCTTAAACTTTCTGAACATAATGCCAACATATTTTGTTAGCACCCACCTACAAAGGCAGACAAGATCATCATCATAAGAGAAATAACATCGAAAACGGAAAGATTTTGGTCTGCCTTTTTCCCGGGCGCTATTAGAGAATGGAACGGTAGAGAAATACCATAAACGCGGTTCGATGTGATTTGCAGAATATTTATGTAGATGTGGATCTTCTCCGCCTGGTACAGTTTCTACACTGACGATTAGTGTTCAAGTGTTGGTCGCAGCATTTTGCAAGATACTGCCTTTGTTGGTGAACATCCGCGGAAAGGCTTATAGCAACTCCAACGTTATGTATTGTGAGAAGTAGTGGTCTTATGAAATCCCTTGAGGTATGCCAGAAAGTACTTTCACGTTAGAAGCCCAAGTATTACAATAAACTACAAACGCAGTCTATCAACAACTGTTAGCATTCTAGAAAACGTGTTTGTAAAGATCCAGATCTATCAGCAATATGCCACATCTATAGATGCACTATTGTGAGCTAAATATTAAATAGGCCTACAGTAGTCTTAGTCACCTATTCAAGAACATTAAAAATAATAAATAATAAAAAAAATAAAAAATTTTAAAAAAACATTTTCGCAAGTTCATGTCTGAACACACGACATCACTTGAATTGAGAAATACTGTTCTAAGTGCCATATCGTTAATCGTAGATGATTTAATAGAAAAAAGAGTAGTGCAAACAGCGCATCACTGTTCCATTCAGTTGAGAAGCGACTATTTCTAAGCTATTTGTGCATATTGCTTAGAGAGAGAGAGAGAGAGAGAGAGAGAGAGAACACGAATTGCTCACAAACAGATATTACGAATTCGACAGTAAACAAACATTCCACACAGACGGTAGCATTTAAGCAGCTGATTCGGGAAACAGCGAAGTATGCGTATCGGTGCCACGAACAGGCGGCAGTCTCTTTTTTGAGGTCAGCCAGTGTTAGAGCAGTTACACAAGGGCACTGCTTACGTCCGTATGACTACGGTGCTTCAGTAATATTCATAACCAGCTTCGTTAATAGCATGTGTCAGGTATCCGCAGCACAATGCCATTACACACACACACACACACACACACACACACACACTTAGAACGGACCAGCGTATGACATAGCCCCTGATTGTTAAGCTGCACAAAGTAACAAGTACTGCGTGCTATAACGTCAAGTCACACAGAAGCAAGGTTCTTCAGGAACTACGCATGTAACGGTGTTTGTCTGCTCGTACCGTGCCTCGCTTTTATTTAAATTCCGGAAGGAACTGTTAAACGGCTCTATTGGCATTAAGGAAGTATTACTACTGACGTGGACGACGCAGAACATTCTCCCCGCGCGATAATACTTCCCTAGAACAGTAGCCGCCACTATTTTTATCTTGTACTAGCTTAAACCCGCGGCTCCGCTCGCGTGTTGGTTGATTATTATAGATAAGCTATTTTTCAGTAGCGTGCTATGAGACTGGTTTTGAAGGATGAAATGAAATACAATTCCTTCTTTAGAAACAAATATTTTTAATCAACATTATCAGGAAAGTAAGTAGTGTAGATCAAATCACACGTAAAAATGCACTCGTTTCGAAGAATCCAATCACGAAATTCAACTATAATGATTGTAATAATACCACAGATCGATCACTTGATGTAATGCGCGAAACGTCAAATCGATTTTTTAAAAGAGATGTATTAAAATAAATTTCTTTTTTACTGCTTTATTTATTTATTCTTATATTTCCTTATTCGTATGCTTATCCTTACAGAGAAAGAGCTGAAGACATTGTAGCACGCATAGACAAAAGATATGGTCTGTGGCATCACGTTTCGCTATATGTAACCTTCCTGCTATAGAGTCGCAAACGTCATCGCTGGCCTTCAGACCGAATTTTTTTTATAATTTGACGACTTTCAACCACCATATCTTCCACCCCCTTATAGCTATCGTCATGGAACTGCTATGGTGTACAACGGGAGACTTCGGACAACAATCACACACAGACCATTCGTTTGCGTTCTGTAGTTTTCGCTGCAGAGCGAAATATTAACACACACACACACACACACACACACACACACACACTCACACACACACACACACACACACGTAGAATTTCATATACACCGATAACTTGCCATCCCAATATACTCCACCCTTTTATCATTATCAACCCTCAAGCAACAATGAAACCAATAAAACCACTTTCAAAGAGTAAATATAATTTTCAAAGAGTAATTATTGTTCCGCATTTCGCGTTATATTCTTCAAATTACTAAATATCCATCAGATCGCTATAAAACCGTGCCTAAAACCTTCCTCAGGTATAAATCAGTTACTGTACAAATATTTAAGTCTCTGCGTCGGACGTGATAAGCGTACAACGAACAGTCATTGATATTAATATATATATAGATAAATAGCTATCCGATCGTCATAAAACCATGCCTAAAGCCTTCCACGGGTAGACAGTAGTAACTGCACAAATTTTTAGCTATTTATGTCTTGTGGTTCAGACGTGGTAAGCGTACACCGAATAGACATTCACATTTATAGATATAGATAGATGAAACGTTATTTCATGCTTCGATTCCAAAGCTAGCTGAGATTGTGAGAAACACGTTTATAGATTACACCTCTTCTACCTCCATCCAGGCTGCGTCTACAATGCATTTTCAAAATGTCAGCTTCAGCGCTGTTTATCATCTATTCATTAACGAATTTTACACTACAGACTACCTCGAGTCAGGCGTTAACTGTAAATCTGTGTGACCACGGAGTTCTCTAGCGGCAGATGTTTGCAATTTGCATCAGCCAAATGGGAAAGTCAACAGAGTAGTTTTATCACAAGTTTTACCTCAACAGATATTGAAAATGGAATAAAAAATCTCGAGGCATTATTTTCCTAGACTCCCTGCTACTTCTCTTTGATGACAATTCAAGTCTAGTGGAGCAACTTCAACGCTTGAAAATTTAATAATTTCTTAAAAATTAATAACTAGTTTCCTGCAAATAGAAATAATATATGCAGTTAATCAATATCTGAAACAGAGTATTATGCATTCTTAGGACTACATACGGATAAAAACCTGAACTAAGTTCAAGGAACATGCGCAGATCTATGCTCCAAGGCTTCTGCGTTAAGGATAATAAAGAATTTTTTACTTGTCCTATTTTCGTCAGTAATGTAGTATGACATCACATTTTGGAGTGATTCATCGCTAAGGGAAAAAAAGTGTTTCTTACGTCGTTCTCAAACAGTCGGGCTCCCACTGCGTTTACTTACGAAATACATTATCAACAATCGGCCACAGCTTCAACGGACCATTTATATTCATAAATATTATACTACCAGATGAAATAATTTGAATTTTCTCCCACACACTGTGTGTGTGTGTGTGTGTGTGTGTGTGTGAGAGAGAGAGAGAGAGAGAGAGAGAGAGAGAGAGAGAGAGAGAGAGAGAGAGAGAGAGAGAGAGAGAGATTAACATAGTAAAAGTCACTCGATTATAAAGAAAGGACAAATTTGAAATAAAACACATTAAGAAATCTTCCAATTTGAAGATTTACTATATCATAACGATAGGCTACACGGAACATGTAAATCTGAATAATCCTAGAATACGGATGAATCCTACTAGAAAATAATGTACATCTTCTTTTTCTCTTATAACGAAAAATTCTTTCACCGTCGAGTGTTGTATGTCTACGTTAGAAAACAACACGCGACGCGCAGCTTGCCTGCTGTATCCTTGAGTGCGATGCAATATAAAATGCAGCAGCTGTCGATTCACACACACAATGGTCCACCAGCCATAATCCACGCCCGCATGCAATTACAGGAACATAACCTGCTGCCTACAAAGGGTCACGATCCAACCCCCAAAACTAACCTGCCAGTGACGACCTTAGAAGAAACCAAGTGTTCGCTCGGAGTTCGCGTTTTTATCTTTTTTAAGTGGCGGAGGGCGTTAACATAGTTTTAACAGACATTTTTATAAAAAAAATCTCAAAACCTCAGTCATAAACAAAGTATTCAAACCAGCACTGTTTCAGATTAGTTCGAGAAAAATCCTGTAGAGAATTCTTCACAGTAGTTTGACAACTGTTTCAAACTAAACATTTCCATTAATTTCGTTGTTTTCGATATGTTTCTGAAAAAAAAAAAAACCTTCAACGTAGCACATGAACAAAAAACATTCTTTACACAGACTTCAGGGCGTTACATCAGTACATGGAATGGTCAGGTATATGGCTATATCTGAATTCAAGAATTTATTAATTAAATGTCTTGTGGATAATGACAGAGAATAGCAAACTCAAGTAAAACACTATTTACTGAACAACTCTTTTTACTCCATTTCAGACTATCTTCACAGAAACTCTTTAAATTGATATTCTATGACATTTCATCCTCTTTTCTTACACTGCAATGATATAAACTTATATAGTATCAAGTACTGCACTTTATAAACTGCATCCATGAGCTGTTTTCCTCATCCCAGAAATGACACGGTACTGATGTAATTTGAGGCCCAGCGATCTGAGCATAATAACATCAAGGTATACAGAATAAGTGAGTAACAACGAGCACACATCTAAGCCAGTGATTTGAAGGTTATCCTATTACGGAACACTATTGCTGTTACAGTTCCTACCGTCACTTTCAGCCTATAACGCACCATTAAAAAAAGTCATCAGTCCCTTGACCTATAAACTACTTCAACTAAGTTCAACTAACACACACACCCATGCGCCAAGGAGGACTCGATCCTCCGACGGCGAGGGAGCGAGCACTCCGCAGCGAAGGCCTGCATCTTCATTAGTGGCACTGTCCACAGTTCTATCAGCGACAAACCCTCTGATAACTGAAATACAAGCAAAGTCTTCCAACTCGCAAAATAAAATTAAAAACTGCTTGCTGAACATGTAGACAGTGTATTGTAGCCCGATTGATGTGCAAAAGTATACAACGATCGAATGTGATGTTAAGACGCAAACTATGTTGTCGTTGTTCTTATTATTGTTGTGGTGGTGGTCTTCTGTCATAAGACCAGTTTCATCCTGCTCTGCAAACAACTCTATCCTGTACAAGCCTCTTCATCTCGGGGTAACTGCTGCAACCTACAGAAATTTAAACTACGCACTGAATTCAATCCCCCTACAATTTTTCCGTTGCACATTGCGTCCCATAAGCAAACCGATGATTCCTTAATAACTCAGTTGTGACAAACTCTTACTTTTCACCAATTCTACTCCTTAGTTTATTAGTTGCTATATCAATTCACGTAATATTCAACTTTTGTAACACCGAAGTCCAGAAACATTTTTCCCCTCTTCTCTGAAATGTGTATCCTCCACGTTTCACTTCCACAGAAACGCTACACCCTGTGTAGATACAGTAATATATATCTATAAACGCGAATGTCTGTTCGGTGTACGTTTATCACGTCTGAACCACAAGACATAAAGAGCTAAACATTTGTACTAATGTATACCCAGGGAAGGCTTTAGGCACGGTTTTATGGCGATCGGATAGCTATTTATCTATATATATTAATGTGAATGTCTGTTCCGTGTACGCTTATCACGTCCAAACGGCAAGACGCAGAGACTTTAATATTTCTACAGTTACTGAGTTATATCTGAAGAAGGTTTTAGGCTCGGTTTTACAGCGATCTGATAGATATTTAGTAATTTGAAGAATATAACGCGAAATGTGGATCAATAATTACTCTTTGAAAATTATATTTACTCTTTGAAAATGGTTTTATTGGTTGCATTGTAGCTTGAGGCTGATAATGATAAAAGAGTGGAGTATATTGGGATGGAAAGTTATCGGTGTATATAAAATTGTACGTGTGTGTGTGTGTGTGTGTGTGTGTGTGTGTGTTAATATTTCGCTCTGCAGCGAAAACTACAGAACGCAAAAGAATGGTCTGCGTGTTGTTGTTGTCCGAAGTCTCCCTCTATAGCAAGGAGGTTGCAAACAGTGAAACGTTATGCCACAGACCATATCTTTGTTCTATGCGTGTTATAATGTCTTCAGCACTTTCTCTGTAAGGATAAGCATAGGAATAAGGAAATATAAGAATAAATAAATAAAGCAGTAAAAAAAAAAAAAAAAAAAAAAAAATTCTTTTAATATACAATTTCATTTTGTTATTTGAATGTTTATTAAAAATGTTTGTTTCTAAAGAAGGTACTGTATTTCATTCCATCCTTCAAAACCAGTCTCATAGAACACTACTGAAAGATAGCTTATCTATCATAATCAACCAACAAGCGAGCGAAGCCGCGGGTTGAAGCTAGTATTAAAATAAATCAAATGTTCAAATGTTTGTAAATCTTATGGAACTTAACTACGGGGTCATCAGTCCCTAAACATACAAACTACTTATGAACTACTTACGAACTAGGACGGCACAAATATCAATGCCCGAGGGGGGATTCGAACCCCCGACCGTAGTGGCGGTGCAGACCGTGACTGAAGCGCCTCAGTCCCCTCGGCCACCGCGGCCGGCGCTAGTAAAATATAAATATGTTGGTGTCTGTTCTTCCTTCAGTGTGAATGCACTCCAGGGTCAAACTCTTAAGAGAAGCGGCAAAATATCGTGTGTGAATAAACTGTACATTTCGGTATGGCGGAAAGCTTATCAGGTTAATCCATGAGATGTGTCCAGAGAGCGTAGTTCTCAGGACGACTGCCCAGTAAGCAGCGGAACCAGGTTCCAACACCTGTCTGCTACAAATCTCTCCAATGATTTAATTCACACAGGCAATGTGGCAAATTCCTGGTTGTCTACATTCGTACTAGATTTCCGAACCTAATTGTAACAGATTTTTTTTTTTAAATCTTTTTCTCAAAAACGCTTATCCTTGTTACAGAAAGTCAACATTTTACCTGCTTCCCACTTCGGCCACCGTCAGTTATTGTGCATTCCAAGTGATAATAAAGCCCGTCTATTACTTTCAGTGTCTCGTTTCGTAATCAATACGTTGTACATAATAGCTTGCGCTCTGTATTTTACCTATGCTACCTTCTGAATTGCAACGAGTATATTCCAGTTAACATTGTCGGTAGGTTTCTATGAATACACAAACGTGCTCCAATTTATATTTTAGGATAAGTCATTTGGTACAGTACGGCCTCGAGTGTTCCCGAATTTTTTCTGATCATAAACTGGTATCTACAACAATTGGCTTCAAGCAGTTTTTAATTTTTTTTAAATTTTTCTGTAAATAATCCGTGTACTTATTTGAATTTACTACTTGTGAAACTGATACATTGGGAACATTCACAGTCGGCCGCAGTGGCCGAGCGGTCTGCGGCGCGCCAGAGTCTGCACGGCCGCTGCGGTCGGGGGGTTCGAATCCCCCCCTAGGGCATGGATGTGTGTGTCGTCTTTAGTATAAGGTAGTTCATAAGTAGTTTGGAAGTTTAGGGACTGATGACCCCGCAGTTAAGTCCCTTAAGCTTAACAAACATTTGAACATTTTGAACATTCACAGCTTACAGCACCTGCCTTCCATGCAACAGGAATTATCTTCTTGCAGTCTGCCGCATATTGTAATACACGGCACTGAAAACTGATCCACATATTCCTCTTGTCATAGTCACTCACAGATATCTAATAAACTTAAGGCTTTTTTCTTTGTTTTAGGTTAATGTAATAATATCCCTTCTGCTTTGTAGGATTTGTTGATGATGGTATTTGTCGAGATACGCCCACACTTTTTTATGTCCTCGACAGCGCCATAAAGATAAACATATCCATCACGACCCCGGTGCGAGCAAAGTCATCCAGCACTAATCCTCTTACATGAAATCCTATTTTCGGTGTCCTGGACTTTTTGTTGCAGGTGTTCATTTGACTGCTTACAGGGGAACAAATATTTCATTCTCAATATTTCGCATAAATATTGCTCAAATTTAAAAATCTAAATCGCTGTCACTAAAAAATAAAATTTTATGTTAATTTCCACACGATAAGGTAATATTACAGATCCTGAAACTGACGAATAACAAATCTTCCAATTTTATTCAACTATTACTTAAGCTTCAAATAAACATTTAAGCTCTCGTATACAACGATATTCCATTCTGTTTTGCAAAAAGTTTCGTAGACACTGCAAGCATTTGTCAGCGATGTACTAGTTTCTTTCGATGTTGTGGCGTTATTTTATTCTTGTACAAGAAAATTGCTTATAAACGGTAAGAGTAAGCTTTGAAAATAAGTTACTATGAAAGAGTGTTAGTGGTCCACTAGGCCTCTTCCCAATAAACACAAATCCATTTGGAATGTACGATTTAAGATTTCGCTATAGAATGGACAACAATTCAGAAGAAGAAGAAAACAGCATCTCTTTTACCAGTGAACAATGTATGATAAGACAGTTTTCGTCACTTGCCTAACTGCGAGAAATAGAAAATAGGAGAAAGAAAAAAATTTGCTTTGCCTTCGCGGGTAATGTGACTGTCAAATGTGGAAATTATGGGAGTACCTAAAGGATTTGTTTTCAGACATTTCACATGAAATAGTGTAATATATAATATTTTTACAGTCTCAGGAACAACACTATATAGTACTACCTATACTCCTTTTTTGGGCAACGTCATTTACGGACAAGAAATTCTATTTTGAAAAAAATAATGTAAAATAGTTCATATGACAACACACTCTCCACGCTACCCTGTCGTGTGAAATTCCCTTCGTCTGAGCATAAGTACGGCAACCTACATCTTTATGTATATGTATATGTTTACTGTATTTGTCCCTCGGTCTTCATCTACTATTTTTACTCCATATACATTCTTCTAATGCTAAACTTACGATTCCTTGATGTCTCAGGATGTTTTCCACCAACCTATCCCTTCTCTGAGTCAGATATGTAAGAAACTTCTTTTCTCCCTAATTTGGTGGAGTACCTCCTGATTAGTTACGTGATCTACCCATCTTATCTTCATCATTCGTCGGTAGAACCACATTTCAAAAGCTTCTAACATCTTTTTGTCGGAATTTCTTATCGTCCACGTTTCACTCCCAAACAATGCTACACTCCAGACAAATGCTATCGGGAAGGACTTCCTAACATTTACACTAATATTGGATGTCAACAAATATCGCTTTTTCAGAAACGCGTTTCTTCCCACAGACATTCTACATTTTATATCTTGTTTCTAATGATGGAAACGTTAGCCAACTCTCCAGATAGTCTGCCAGACTTGCGATGTAGCACGTCGTTCGTTAGGCTTGTTCTCGCAGGCGGCAAACGGTGTTGATGGCTCGCGTTGCCAGGAGTAAGTTTCCTCTACGTGCCGTGGTACGATGTTTTCTCTAGACATGCGGCACCCCGAGGTAGATCGTCAGCGTAAGTTTTCCACTTTTACACGTGGGTGTTTGTGAAAAGATTTTATACCTAATACTGCCTGCTGCTAATTACCGAGAGCCTACAGCAACGTTCGCAATCACCTGGGAATATTTCCGCAGCGCAACAACCCAACTACACCCAGAGGGCTATTGCTAGGTTGGATGGGAGGTACTTTTGTTACACCGTATCCACCGCTTCCACAGATGCGGGAATGTAAGCGTCCACAACAAGAGCATCTGATCAATTATAACATGAGTTTATGTAATTCCAACAAGTCTATCTGTAAGTTCCTTAGTGGAATATTTGAATGACATCCCAGTATAGATTAAAAAAATAAAATCCTACTTGAACTTCTCCAAGACATGAAAAAGTAACGCAGGTACTGAATGGTCAAATGTTTTAAACATATTGTTTTTTAATTAGTCTGACTTTTTCATACCTCGTAATAGTATCTTCGCCGCTTTATAGTTGCCATTCCCATCAGCCTCATTGTGCACTCATTATAAACCAGTACAGTTAGTTATTATTATTATTTAATGTATTTTAGGTCGTTCCTTAGTTAGTTCTATATTTACGTAAATTTATCCTGTTTTAAAAACTTTAGTTATCACAACATTAAGACAAAATTAAAACACAAAGCGGTAGTTGGCAACACTACATACTGCAAAAAAGCTCAATCTACGCAGAATGTAAAGTGTATTACTCGGACACTAAAACATGGCAGGCGGCCGCGAGCGTTAACAAATGAATATTCAGTTAGCAGTTTACAAGAGTTGTAAGAAAGGACAACATGCTGTGAAATTATTTGTTTTATTACATAACAAGAAGTGTGTCTACGATCGCGGCAGACTGTCATGTTATAATGTCCAAGTAATACAGAGTAGTGAACGAATAAATATGATCGAAAAAAAAAAAAAACCACCGAAAATCGCCCATCTGGAATATGTAGATCAGTTAAACTGCAGGACGACACACATGTATTAGAAATCACAAGTAACACCAAATCGTGATTTAAGTTCACTAAAACATGTACTACAAAAGTTGTTTCTCGCCTAAAAACAAGAGAATAACAAAGAAGTCCACAAATACACGTCTCAATTATTGTATACATAAAATAAGAAGATGCTTCATCACAAATAAAATTCCGCTTCCGTAGTCTAATGGACAGCGTGGTTGGGCATCACACAGGGGGCCCGGTTCGATTCCCGGAGGAATCGGCGATTTTCTGCGCTCGGGGACTGGGTGTTGTGTCGTCTTGATCATCATTTCATCATCACTGACAAGAAAGTCGCTGAAGCGGCGTCATTAAACAGACTTGCATACGTCAGGCAGAATACGCTCCCAGTTGGGGTCTAACGGCCATAAATGCCATACGAATATCATCATTCACAAACAAAAAGAAGCGAGACCTCTAAGGGCACAAAATAAACTGCCTTTCATTAAGTTGCGACGACGAAATACATAATTATATAGTTGACGTTACTCTGTTGTACAATCATCCAACATGTTATGTATAAGGATTTATTGAGCGAAGAACTTTTTAGTGCTTACATTCAGTTCTTTGGTACGACAATAGACAACGAACAAGTTCATAGGTGTGCTAGTGGGATCAACATAGATCAGTACAGCCCGTCTGGAAGCTTAAAAGACACGCGCGGCGAAATTAGAAGGTAAGCGGAGGAAGAAACACGACGTTGTTATCGCGCTGGCTAAATTTAGAGAACCTGCAATGGAAGCAGAACCCTGCTGACTCCGAGGTATTACCACGTTGGGATCAGGAGAACAAGATAAGAGAGATTTAGGAGCATAAGCAGCATACAGTTAGTCGCTTGACCCTCGCTTAATACGACGACGGAAGAGGTAACAAAACCAAATAATACTGGTCCGAACATTTCCCTTTAATTTCAGTCAATCGTCAAAAACAAATAGCTGTCAGACTATAGATTTCCATGCATAAATCACACCTTCAGATGTGCCAGGAAAAGGCAACAACGAGACAATCTACACCTTATAGCCCATACACTGCAAAATGATTTAAACGTACTAATTCATATAGAGTGACATTAGAAAACAGGAATTAGTATTTTTTTCCCTTAAAGTGTCTGTGAGATGTAGATGGTCCAACAGTTACATTTGGTTTCCATTCTAGTGACATATGCGAAGACACTTATTACGGGCAGAAATTGGGGTTGGCGTCAAACTGTTTGTGATCATTAAGAGCTCGGATTTATATGCCCTAAAAAGTTTGTCTCTAAGGTAAATATTTTCTAAAAATTTCAAACTTTACTAAAAAATAAAATAAATTATTTCATCTTCCTCACATTACTCTTAATGAAGTAATCAATTCATTCTTAAGTTAAGAAAAACAGGTGGCGCAGTGGTAAGACACTGGACTCGCATTCGGAAGGATGGAGGTTCAAATCCACCTCCGGCCATCCAGATTTAGGTTTTCCGTGATTTCCCTAAATTACTCCTTGCAAATGCCGACATGGTTCCTTTCAAAGGGCACGGCCGATTCCTTCCCCATCCTTACCCAAACAATCCGAGCGTAAGCTCCGCCTCTAATGACCACGCTGTCGACTGAGCGTTAAACACTAATCTGCCTTCCGTTAAGAAAATTTATATTTATTACTCTCTCCCTCTTTCAATCTGTTTTAGCGTTTGTTGTTTCTATTCTAATAAATAAATAATTTTTACACTTTCCTGGAAGAAAATATTTCCTTGCTGCTAAGATTGTTTGGATCTTGCATTTATTTTTATTAAAAGTTACACGTTTTCACACACGTGGCACAGTACTGCAGTTATATTTGTCGTGACAGAGGAAGTCCCATGTATCCACAGTTGAACAAATAAGCCCTTCGGTACAGAAATAGTGTGTCCACCTGATTAGATTTCAGACATTCCGAGTAACAACACAGTAGTTACAAATTCTAAATTTAAAAGAAAATGGCAATTGTTAAATTTTTCGAAACATTAATGTAGTATAGAGAACGTTTTGTAACATTAGAAAGCCGGCCGCGGTGGTCGAGGGGACTGAGGCGCTTCAGTCACGGTCTGCACGGCCACTACGGTCGGGGGTTCGAATCCCCCCTCGGGCATGGATATTTGTGCCGTCCTTAGTATAAGGTAGTTCATAAGTAGTTTGTAAGTTTAGGGACTGATGGCCCCTTAGTTAAGTCACATAAGCTTAACAAACATTTGAACATTTTTGAACATTAGAAAACGTGTCGAGTTTTATGATGCGACGGCCGCACCGAAGCTTAAAGCTTTCCCATATGATTATTAGACGCTATTTAGTTTATGATAAGAATTAGTTGATGCATTTACACACAGTAGTAATAACATTCCTTTCACATAAACATACCAATAAAAGAGAAATTTGCTCAGATTTCTCTTCATTTTAAATATTTCTATTTCAAGTACCATTGCTGCAAGATCAAAATATATGCATAAAGACGCACAAATTAGTTAATATGCATTAACGCCTTATCTATGCATTTATATGCAGTAGGTTGCTAATACAGAGTGAGTCGGGAGGAAGGTACACGCTTTAAGGGATGATACTACTTGTGTTTCTGTACAAAAAATTCCATTTTCTTAATCGATTTCGGGTAAACCAATGAAAACAACTAGGAACCGGGAAAGACTCAGGTGACAGTATATTTTTAATGATGGTGAAGTGTGAAGGTTTGAGGTCAGGAACCCCGATTCCACCTAAGCCTCGCGCAGGACTGAAACTAGGCGTACTGAATTCCCTCTGAATACTCACCAATAACGTCAGGCAAGTTCAATACGCTTGTTCAAAAACTAGTATCGGCCGGCGCGGTGGCCGAGGAGACTGAGGCGCTCCAGTCACGGTCTGCACGGCCACTACGGTCGGGGGTTCGAATCCCCCCTCGGGCATGGATATTTGTGCCGTCCTAGTTCGTAAGTAGTTCATAAGTAGTTTGTAAGTTTAGGGACTGATGACCCCGTAGTTAAGTCCCATAAGCTGTACAAACATTTGAACAAACTAGTATCGGCGCTAAGAACTCGGTATCACAGCCACCGAAAATCCAATCTCTACGACACACTAATAATGAATGTCACACACGTGCGGAAGTGTCACGAGCACCTACGGTTACAACATTGCATCGTCGCCGGCGCTGTTTGAACAGTGTCACGTGCAGCAAAAATTCTTACCAGGAGACTGTTTTCAGTATCGACTGGCGTCTCTAACACACGGCCACTCAGGCGCGGGTTTATTTATTCGTTCGTTCATTCATTCATTCGTGACTCTTTATTTTCACACATTACACGTGTTCAACGAACATGAATAAACAATTAGCCGCGGTGGAGTAGCCGAGCGGTCTGAGGCTCTTCGCTGAGGAGTGCGCGGTTGCTCGCAGTCGGAGGTTCGAGTCCTCCCTGGGGCATGGGTGTGTGTGTGTGTTGTCCTTAGTTTACCTTAGTTTAAGTAGTTTGTAAGCTACGGACTAATGACCACGCAGTTTGGTCCGATAGATTTACAATATATATAAACAATTACTGCAATGGAGTTTAGTTACTTCAGCGCCAAAATAAGGTTTCATAACATTTTTCTGTATTAAAATGTATCGATTATTGGTTTGACGTCGATAGACGAAAATAAATAAGGAAAAACATAAAGTAAGTTATAGACGAAACAATTAATACAGGTGAGCGTGGCAAGAGAAAATTATATATATATATATATATATATATATATATATATATATATATATATATATATATATATATATATATATATATTAGTATCAATGGAGAAACTAAACAAGATGGAGTGGAGGGGAAGGATGTCATGCTTCTTTCCACGTTTAAACGAAGTTTAATCACAACGTATGCTTTCGAAATACAGTTCTGTCAGCTATTCTGCTCCTGTACGTATAGGAACAGTCAGACGACCATATGCTGACATTTGTCTTTAGCTCTTTGAAAAATGTTCAAATGTTTGCAAATCTTAGGGTCTGAACTGGACTAACAAACTACAACTAACTTAAAGTAACTTATGCTAAGGATAACACAAACACCAACGCCCGAGGGAGGACTCGAACTTCCAGCGGCGAGCAACCGCGCGCTCCGCAACAAGGCGTCTTAGAACGCTCGGCCACTCCAACGCGGCTTTTAACTCTTTAGCCGAAAGATTTTTCGCTTCTACAGGGACGTTGTGCCAAGATAAGCCCTTTGGATGGATGACTGCCGGGTTGTCGAGTGCTGTTGGCAAGCGTGGTGTACTCGGCCCTAGTGAGGCCAATTGAGGACCGAGAAGTAGCGGCTCCGGTCACAACGGCCAGTAGAGTGGGGCGCTCACCACATCCCCCTTCACACAGCATCCGTTGACACCTTCGCGCGGCGGATGACACGGCGGCCGGTCGATACCTAATGGGCCTTTCGAGGCCTATAAAGGCGGAGTTCAGAGTTTACTTTTGGGACTTTTCTGGCTCACTTAAGTGCTTGTCATGTTATGTGGGCGTAAGTAGAAGCTGATTTAACAACACTGACAAGAGCAAGTTTCTAAATTTTGAAAAGACTCACTGTGATACTCTCCAGCTCTTCATTTCAGAATAACACATTGTTTCCAGTAAGACACTGGTTTTTAGAATGATCTGTATTTTCGATTTACTCTTACATTTCTTTAAGACTTTCATTGTCTTGTAATTTCATCGTTTTGTGAGCATATTAAAATTTAAAATTTTGCCGTTACCTAACACGTGCCGCCTCTCCCCTATGGAGCTGGTCCTTTGTGATACAATCCGCTGGCGAACAACATGTAGGATGCTTCAATGTTTGCAGCACAGTAACGGTACACTTATACCACCGTCAGAGGTATCAGAACGGTTGTTTCAAGTTCCATGCCCCTTATTTTACACTGACATTCACCCTTCCCCAACATCCTTGAACGTTTGAAGCATCATCACGAACTCAACCTCTTATACGTAGAAACTTGGCGCAAAACCAGAGACCTTTATATTAATACGAGTCGCAACACAGAATGTAAGTTTACTTTTTTTTAAAATATTTACATGAAAACTTTATTGCATACTGGTACAGCAGTGTTTTGCGCTATTTTTCGACATAATTGCCAAAAGAACTGTGAGACTTGTCATATCGTAAGATCAACTTTTATTTTCCTCGGTCGTAGAAGTCTGTCATCTGTGGGTGAAACCAGCATGTGGCAGTCGTCTTCATCTCTTCGTCGTCGTAAAAGCGCTGGCCGGAGAACAATATTTCTGGGGTCTAATGAAAGATGGAAATGGCTGGGAGCAAGATCAGGACTGTGTGCGGGATGATCAAGCAGCTCCAAGCCGAACTTCTGCAAAACAATTGCTGTGCGCCGAGCCGTATGGTAAAGAGCATCGTCATGGAGGAGCACTACCCGCGCAGTAAGCTTCCATCTTTGCTTGCACCTCAACAAATTCCTGACCTCCGGCCAGCTTTTTGACAACGACGGAGGTTGAAGACGACTGTTACACGCTGATTCCCGTTCACAGACTGCAGAGTTGTACAACACAGAAATACCAAAACTGATCCCACATATGACGAGTGTCTCGGTTCCTTTGGCGAGTACGTCGAAATAAAAGCTCAAACATCGCTGTACTTGTTACCAATAAAGTTTTTCAAGTAACAATTTTTTTTAAATAGGTGGACTTAATTTTTGGACGTACCTCACACGTTTGCAATTTCACTTCCTGCTTCCTGCCATCACTCGCAGGCTGTTACCGAAGTGGCGTACGAACTAACTCATTGGAGCCAACAAATGTTTGTAAAACTATGGGACCAAACTGCAGTGATCATCAGTCCCTAGACTTACAGATTACTTACGCTAAAGACAACAAATACACACCCATGCCCGAGGAACGACTCGAACCTCCGACGGGGAGCAGGCGCGCACTCCACAGCAAGGTGCCTTAGAGCGCTCGGTCACTCCCGTACCGCTTGGAGCCTACATTCAGCTGAATTCGTCGAGAGCCAATGTAAGCAAACAAGACGCACAGATATCGGCCAATTCGTAAGCAGTTTTGAGTGCGAATAATTGTATTTCGTCACTGCAAAACAAAAAAGGGAAACACACACAAAATAGTACGATGTGTACATTTCGAAATCAGTAAATTGAAAAACGTTAGAAGTATTCGACACCCATTATTAAAATTTCACATTTAAAACTCCTCCTTCAAATGATTAAACTCAAAATAAAAAATAAATATACATTTTAGAAGCAAAAAAGAGAAACACACAAAATAGTACGATGGCTGTATTGTATCACTTCATTGTGTACATTTCGAAATCAGTAAATTGAAAAACGTTAGAAGTATTCGACACCCATTATTAAAATTTCGCATTTAAAACTCCTCCTTCAAATGATTAAACTCAAAATAAAAAATAAATATACATTTTAGAAGCAAAAAAGGGAAACACACACAAAATAGTACGATGGCTGTATTGTATCACTTCATTGTGTACATTTCGAAATCAGTAAATTGAAAAACGTTAGAAGTATTCGACACCCATTATTAAAATTTCACATTTAAAACTCCTCCTTCAAATGATTAAACTCAAAATAAAAAAGAAATATACATTTTAGAAGCAACCTACACTGATAAGATTCCTTTGGCAGCGAGGCTTCGATTTCTTGCTATAGGTGACAGTTTCGAAAATTTACAGCTCCTTTTTAAAATAACCATGTAAGTAACACCAGTGATAGTGCTTGAAGTTTGTAAAACAATATGCGAGGCCTTGACAGGAAATGTTAACTTTTAAAATTGCATTTAGTAACCGAGTGTGCCAAACGCACCACTAAGTTTGAATGTGTATATTTTCTTTTTCATATATTCACTTCATTGTTGTCACTGATAGTGCCTGAAGATTGCAGGGGCATTTCTTAATTCGTGGTTACTTTCACAAACGAATATCTGCTGGTGCAACTATACTATTTACAAAGACATTTTGAAATTTTAACCCTTTATTTGGCAATGTTGCTCTCAAGCAAAATCAAATTTACGCACGTTATTTTGGAACATGTTTCACGTTTCGTCCTAGGACGGACAATGGTGAATGAAATCAACATTCAAACTCTCAAATACAGCAATATTTCGTTGTCTTTTATAGTAAGTTTCGCAATAATCTGAATCTTTAGCAGACACTGCAAGCACAAGTTATAGGGGTAAACGTTTCTTTCGATTTTGATACGTGGAAAACTGCTTATAAAGGGAAAGAGGAAATCTTCGAGGTGATTTATTAAGCAAAAGTGAAAACTAATTCTTATCGGGGACTCTGCAAATAAACTGATGTTGTTGGGAAGAAGAGGCCTCGTAGACCACTACTGAACGGACTATCAGTCCAGAAGAAGCAGAAAACAGTATCCTCTTTAGTAGTGAATGATGTACGGCAGTGTGTTACGACCTGTGGGTCGCAAAATCTCATTTCGGGGGGTCGCCATCGCAGGAGGATGCAGTAGCAGTATGTTCGATGGCAAATCTACGTTTCGTGACGTTCAGCTACTATGGCAGAAGTGACTAGGTTCGTGAAAGCCGCTTAATTAACAAGTCATCCGCAGATGAAAAATTGGCTTAGATGTGTCACTTTAGTATTGACCTTAATCAGGCTTCAAAAGCGCCAAAGGTATAATAGATAGGATGTACCTATTGCACTTTTAATTTCTGATGATGGGCCGACCGAAACGAGAAGCAATGAAGCCATTTTTTCCATATCATGATGTTAATTAAGCGACTTAACAGTGTATATGCAGTAGCGCTACAGTTACAATAGTCGCTATCTTCTTGTATGGCTGCCATATGTTCAAATAATGTTATGTGAGAAAAAGCAATATTAATCACTAACTTGATAATGTTTTTAATCAATACATAACACTACCTTTTTACTACTGGATCATAGTAGTTTCTTTGCACGATTTCTGTGGGTGCCAAATAAAAGGGTTAAAATAAACGACGATGAACGAACAAGGTTTCGAGACGACATCGACAGAATGCAACAACGTTGGCGCCAATGTGTGAAGGTGTGTACCGATACTGGCGCAAGGTCCTTCGATGATCGGGCAAGATACCGACAAGCAACGGAGCCGTACCAACGTTGGAGCGAATTCAAATGTTCAAATGTTTGTAGAACTTATGGGACTTAGCTACGGGGTCATCAGTCCCTAAGCTTACAAACTACTTATGAACTAGCTAATACTAAGGACGGCACAAATATCCATGCCCGAGGGGGGATTCAAACCCCCGACCGTTGTGGTCCTGCAGACCGTGACTGGAGCGCCTCAGTCCTCTCGGCCACCGCGGCCGGCTTTGGAGCCAATGATGGTCCCAATCAACACCATCTGGAGTAGAAAGTGTTGTCCCAATCCACACACTGGACGAGCAACCTACCTGCGACACGAAGGCGGGGAAGCAGCGCGCGGGCGCGGGGAGCAGGCGCTGGGCGTCGGCCGCGGGCTCCGGCCACGAGAAGGCGCTCTGGCTCCTGAGGAGCACGTCCATAGCGGCGGGCGCTACCTCATGGCGGCAGGTAGCAGGTAGCCGCGGACGGGCGTTCGCGACTGCCACTGCGACTGCCGGCTTATCGCACGCGCGCTCTCACGCCGACTCAGATAGTGGACAATAACGCCCGCTGACGTCACCAGCCCGATAAAGCGGACAGCCTCTTGTCAGCCGTTGCTGCCTTCCGCTGGCCCCGCAGGCGTTATAATGGCCGGTTATGATCCCACGTGTGGATTCCCAGTACGAGCGGTAGCAGTAGCAACGGCACTTATCGCCGCTACGACGACTGCACCATTTAGGCTTCTTAAAGCAATGTTTATGTAGTCTTATCAGGCTGGTGTGTGTTTGTTTATGACAGATAAATTGAACTCATGTATTAACCAGCCTTAGTACTAGGGATGGGCGATCTTGGATCGATATTTGGTGCATCAATCTTCTGGTGTCCCATTAATTTTGATTTTTAAATCGATCCTGGCACTGCCTATTTTTACGCAGATCTATCTATAATTCGGGCCGAGATCGAACATATTCTTCTTTGGTAGTTCGACATTACATTTCAATAAAAAATTATAATCATTATATAAATACGCTAACGCGAAAATTGTGGTACATATTACTAATTTATTTGTACAAGAAGGCGAATGAAAGTTACATAATTCGAAAGATTGTTTGTCGAGCCGCGGTGGAGTAGCCGAGCGGTCTAAAGCGTCTCGCTGCGGAACGCGCGGTTGCTCGTCATGCCCTGGGGCATGGGTGTGTGTGTTGTCCTTAGGTTACTTTACCTAGGTTTAAGTAGTTTGTAAGCTACGACCTGATGACCACGCAGTTTGCTCCGATAGAATTATAAAACATTTTTTTCCGTTGATTTCACGATTATAAATATTATGTGTGCATTTACCCAATAAAAGCGGTAAAATGGAAGTAAAAATTTTCCTATCTACAGCTTGGATCAAGTTCTACATTCTCCAACAATCAGCTCACTGATTGGCTATTCGCCTCGACCAAAGACGTTGTAATGCAGCGCATCTGCAGTATTAAAATAACGTATTAAAATAAGTGAATATCGAAACATGGAGTGCTCCCAACTCACTTTCTTGTGCCGTTCAAATGCTTCATTTTTCGCAGTGATCAAGAGTGGTTAAAGGAAATGGCTGTTTTCATATGAATGCCGATATAAAGGATGATGCGTCGGGAGTGGCATCTAGCGGTGCTCGGGTGGAACTACGAAGTCGAGAATGCCGATGTAAATGATGATGATGCGCCGGGAGAGGCATGTAGCGGTGCACGGGTGGAACTACGAAGTCGACATGTTGTCAGCTCTGGAATTCTGAATATCGCAGTATCGAAATAAAATTATTTCTTGGCGTTGTATAAATATACGAACACCGAAATTGTAGTTCCATTTCAAATATTAGACTAATGAAAGATATATAATACGAAAAGCATGAGAAGTATATACTTCCGTTTTTATTTGTTGTTATTGTGTCAGGCATTTTCCTGAACAAGTAAAAGATACCGTTTCATACCTCCCAGTGGCGGTTAAATTTTACCAAATAACCCAGAGGCCTCCTATGATAATGTTGGCAGCAGACGCTGAATAGTAAGAATCCTGTCAGTATTCATTTTAGCCAATCGCTTGACAACGCTGATGTTTTCTCATGGTATCTTCGCTTTACGAGGGCAATTATTTTTGCTGAGCGGACGAGGGTACATACAAGAACCTGTCAACCATAAAGCAGGAATAGCATTATTTGTTTACTTCATGGTCTGTACGATACACTAATCGAGTCATTCTATGTGGTTCGAACAAATGGGTAAAGATTTTCTGTCGTGTTGTTGATGTTGCCAACATAATCACGCGAGGCCGCCGACATGATACGTAAAATTTTACCCCCAGTAAACACAATTGGTCGATTTTCGACTACAGGCAATACTAGTACATATAATTTTGTATTGATAAATCTGATCCTGTCGTCAGGCAGTTTGAGTCTGCTAATATGATTTATCTATTTATTTATTTATTGCCTATTTCATTACATTGTAGCCTATGTTGATAATTTTTCTAAGGCAAAAATATTTATATATGACAACGTAACGTTTACCATGCATCATACGGTACTTGTAGATTATAAACACTTTATTCATGAAAATTTATACAAATGTGCCAACTTTTACGGTCAACGGTCGCTGAGGTCGTAGTCTGCACTGCACGAAATCGTGTATTCACAATAATATTCTTCTACTTCCAATAATTTTCGGGTATGCAGCCGGATCCCGTTGACATTCTGACACGATATTTCCGTCCAGAGACGTTCGGCTATCTTCAGGTGAGTAGGCAACTGCTGAAGAGCCCAGGTGCGGTGGCGGTATTTATGCAGATTTTCGCGTATGCGAAATACGCCGGTGTCTTTCTGCGCATGTCTTAGGTGGTGACGTGCTCTGTACGGCCGAGTTGTATGTTCTGATCTCGGAGATGAAAGTGAAAAATCTCCTCTAATCACTGACAATCGAATGATCCCGTCGATGCCGCCTTGCCTCGATAATTGTAATTACAGGGTTCCCTCACTTAAAACTTCTGGGCTGAGCTGCCGTGGTCCATACATAAAACTTTCCCCTGACGTTTTGCCTTCGACTGCGGAAGGCATCCTCCGAGGTAAAGCGGCGTACTGCCACGACTGTGCTATGGTCTCTGCTATTGCCAACCTTCTCGATTGAAATTAATCGATTGTCATGCTGTTGCTACAATGTTGACATCCAGATCTTATCAAGTTTAACGCCTTCCTCTTTTTTGTTAAAATTATTTCGGTGTTTAAAAATCTAAATGGCCTCTCTGTACAAACGCGCATAAATAATGCGACGTCTTTGCTATGACGGACGTCTCGTTAAATTTTACTTCGTGGTCACCTTCTTGATACCCGTGTTACGCTACAGCCTATTTATCAGTAAGTCCGAGGCGGCAGTTCCTTTTGTTTTCGCCCAAACGAGTGTTGATACTTCTTTTAGTTGTACCTATATAAACTTGTCCACAACTGCAGGCGATTTTATAGACACCTGGTGTAGCCAGGGGATGTCGCTTATCTTCTGCGGATCTTAAAATTTCTTTTATTTTCGTGGTTGATCTGAAAACAGTTTCCACATGTACTTACTTCAGATTTTACCAATACGATCAGTGACCTTACTGATAAATGGTAGAAAACCCCCTCCCCTTGGGTTGTTGTTCCTCGTCCGTCCTTGTTGTCAGTCTAGGGCGTGGTGCATGTTCTATCTCTCTGTCAGAATAGCCATTCTTCTTAAAGGTCACAAAGGTCACTCTAAGGTGTTCAATCATCTAAGTGAGCTGGTTCACATATTTTGTGGGCCCTGTCTACTAATGTTTTAATGACGCCTCTTTTTTTGTCTTGGATGGTGTTTAGAATCTTTTTGAAGATAACGAAATGTTCAAATGTTTGTATAGTCTATGGGACTTAACTACGAGGTCATCAGTCCCTAAACTCACAAACTACTTATGAACTACTTACGAACTAGGACGGCACAAATATCCATGCCCGAGGGGGGATTCGAACCCCCGACCGTAGTGGCCGTGCAGACCGTGACTGGAGCGCCTTAGTCCCCTCGACCACCGCGGCCGGCTTGAAGATAACGATCGGTGTGTGTGTGTGTGTGTGTGTGTGTGTGTGTGTGTGTGTGTGTGTGTATGTATGTATGTGTGTATGTATGTGTCTTTCCTGAAGACCTTATGACCCAATGATCCGTTCTCTCGCTACATTACCGTCCCATCTAAAAAGTTCATTTGACAATTGCTTTCCTTTTCCATAGTGAACTGAAATTCTAGGATTAATACTGTTCAGATGTAACAGGAAGGCATCCAACTCCTCTTCACCGTGTGTCCATATAACAAATGTGTCTTCAACATAACGATACCATCTGGCTGGTCTTTTTCTGTCTGTCTGCAGCGCCCGTTGTTCGAAATTCTCCATCAACAAGTTAGCAACAGCCGGACTAAGAGGACTATCCATAGCCATCCCGTCAATCTGTTCATAAAAACATTGTTACATTTAAAATAAGTTGTTGTGAGGCAGTTTTTGAATAATGCCACAATGTCACTAGGAAAAATATCCGCTATGCATGAGATAGCTTCGTTCACTGGGGACATTGTAAAAAAACGACACCACATCAAAACTGAATTCTTAATATGGCTGTCAGTTCCGCCAACATAAGGTTGCAGCAACGAGAAAAGGTGTCCAGCTACCTCGAGGGTGGGACACCCTATTGCACTGATTATGCACCTTCGGTTACCCATAGAGACTGGGCGAGTAAGCTTCTGTTTTGCAGAGTTGCTTCTTGTCGTCTGAAGAGAAAGAAGACGCTTTCACCAATTGGTCTTTTCTAAATTTTTCGATATCGGATCCTTCTGAAGTTGTTTATAATAGTTGGGATCCAAAATGTCCATGATCTTTTCATGATTATCTTCACCCTTCATTACGACGGTAGCGTTGCCCTTGACTGCAGAAAGCACGATGATGTTTTCATCTGCGTGGATGCTCCTTAGTACCTTCCTTTATGCCTGTGACAAATTACTAGTAGGTGGCTTACAAGTACGTAAAAATCTGTTTCCATTCTTATAATATCAGCGGACTGCTGTGAAAGCTGACGGATATCTGCATCAATATTTGCCACAATGTCTTCCGTAGGAACCTTTCGGAGGGTCATTGCAAAATTTCCACCCTTGGCAGGTACCGAAACTTCGTCTACAGTCAAAACTTTATCTTATAGTTTCGTAACAGTCCGAGAATTATACTCCATTGTGCCTACCGACAAGTTCTTTTGTAAGCATCAAACTTCCTCTTTTGTCTATTCCCTGCAATTCCTGCATTTACTTCCGTAATTCTGAATGCAAGATTTTCAATTATTCCAGTCGTCACACTGCATAGTATTACTAATGAGGATAAGAAGTTGAAATAGATTACTGTTGGTTTCCGCCAGTGCTCGCCGCGTCTGGTGTATCCTCTCCCTCGTAACATTGCTGATTCCATACGGCTGTAAATTCGATGAGCTTGTGCCGAGCGGAACGTCCTCTTCACTTTCAGAAATTTCGGAGCAGTTGAAGTGTCCCTGCAGCGTAACAAGAAGGTGAGAGAACACAGTCAGGGGAAAGTTTTATGTAAGGATCACGGCATCTCAGCCCGGAAGTTTTAAGTGATGACAATACCTGCCGTGAAAGCGTTCATTACGATCATACAGGGTTCCAATATTAAGCCAGCTGAAAGCCGTTGTCACGATTTAAAAGATTCTCAGCAAGACGTATTTCCACCGCTTCTTTGATAAGTGAGTCCCATAAACTGGAAACTGGGGCTAAAATTGGTGTTTTATTGTATTCCATGGAGTGTACCTTGGAAATGCAGTGTTCTGTTACTGCTACTGCTGACTTCGACGGTTGCAGACAGGCGGGTGTGTCTTTCGTGCTCCGTACAACGCTCTTGAACTATTCGAGTCGTCTGGCCTATGGTCTGGTTCAGGGGATGCAGTTTTCTTCGTCTTCTGGACTGTTTGTCCATTACATAGTGATCTGCCAGTCCTCCTCTTCTCAGTAAACATAAATCAGTTTGGAATGTTCCAGATAAGAATTCGTTAATACTTTTGCGTAATGACTTGTCGTCAAGGCTTCTTCTTACAGCTCATACGCAGTTTTCCTAGTATAAGATGTTCAGATGTTTATAATGCTATGGGACCAAACTACGTTGGTCATCAGTCCCTAGTCTCACAAACTACTTAAACTAAATTAAACTAACCTAAGCACAACACACACATCCATGCCCGAGGTAAGATTCGAACCTCCGACGCGAGTGGCCGTGCGATCCGTAACGTGGCGCTCCAGACCGCTGGGCTACTCCCGCGCGGCCTCAGTATAAGAACAAGACCAAGGCACAAAACTGAAAGAAACTAGTACACCACTAACGTACGCTTGCAGAGTCTGCTAAAGATTCAGACTGTTCCGAAACTTTTTGCAAAGGGCAATGGAACATAACTGTGCATCAGAGCTTAAATATTGGTTGTAAGTACTATTGCCCATATAAGGACGAATATTGAAACACGTCACAGAAAACCGTGTGCAATTTTGAAGTTGCTTGGCAGCAACATTGCCAAGTAAAGGATTACATGGCGACCTTTTCCGTCCAAGAACCGTATGTAAACACTCGTTTTCGTCAATTGCTTGGTATGCCACCAATTGAAATCCATCTCCAAATGAATGAAATATATGGTGCTGATGTCATGGATGTGTCTAATGGGCGTTCGGTGCTTCGACAGTTCAGAAAAGGCTGACCACAATCACGGTCTCGTACGAGCGACACGATCGAGCGAGCAGAGAATATAGTTTAGAAGAATCTCCGATGCTCTTTCAACAAGACAGGACACGAGCGCACTGTGCGCACTGTAGTCTGCAGGGATCTCTCGTCCTCCCCGCTCGTCTGACCTGGCTCTAGCGACATTTGCGTTTTTTCAACTGTGGAAGACGTTCCTCATGGTCGTACATTCACTAGCCGTGCTGCCATTGCACCGCCATAATCCAGCGATCAAAGCAGACTGCCAAAGAAACGTTCGCAGAGGCCATAAAATCATGGCGCCGTCGTTGTCAAAAATGTGTACACTTGCCGGGAGATTACGTCGAGATGTAACAGAATTTCCACAGTTTGGATGTGATTATCTGAATTCTGTGAAATTTGGAAAATAGAAAGCGAGGAACTGACGGAAGTAAATCCAGGCCGTGAAGCGTTCCGGATAGCTCAGTGGAAGGAAGGAAGCTTTGAATGTTTGTTCAAATGTTTGTATAGCTTATGGGACTTAACTACGGGGTCATCAGTCCGTAAACTTACAAACTACTTATGAACTAGCTAACACTAAGGACGGCACAAATATCCGTGCCCGAGGGGGGATTCGAACCCCCGACCGTAGTGGCCGTGCAGACCGTGACTGGCGCGCCGCAGTCCCCTCGGCCACTGCGGCCGGCAAGGAAGCTTGGAGTTTAATGTCCTGTCGACAGCAAGGTCATTAGAGACGGAGCTGACGCTCGGAGTATTTGGGTAAGGATGTGGAAGGAAATCGGCCGTGCCCTTTCAAAGGAACCATTCCGACATTTGCCTGGAGTGATTTAGGTACATCACGGAAAACCTAAATCTGGATGCCCGGAGGTGGATTAGAACCACCATCTTTCCGAATGCGAGTCCAGTGTGTTGCCACCCACTACGGTCGGTGGTTCTAATCCCCCCTCGGGCATGGATATTTGTGCCGTCCTAGTTCGTAAGTAGTTCATAAGTAGTTTGTAAGTTTAGGGACTGATGACCCCGTAGTTAAGTCCCTTAAGCTTAAGAAACATTTGAACATTTTTGTGTTGCCACTGCGCCAACTCGCTCGGTGGATAGCTCAGTCCACGAAAGGAAAAGTACCTGATTCGAATCCTGGTGGCGGCTCACAGTTTTAATCTATGTTATAACTTGCATGCACCAAGTACAACACGTAAAACGCCAACTATCAAGTAATTTTAATCGGTCTATAGTGCATTTTCCGTAATTTGCACACTTCCGAAGCAAAGGATAAGACACGCACCACGGGAGCAACAGTGCGATTATCGTTTCCTCAGACGAAGCTGAAACAGCAGCAGGGCGAGGCTGAACCACAACAATGACGAAATGGTTTCGTCTCCCCGCCTCTGGCAGCAGCTGCTGCTACTACTGATGATGACTCAGAGACTGCGCGTTTACCATTAAGTCAGAGCTTTATGGGCTGAGAGAGACTAGGAGCTGCGTGTTACAGGACTTCCCAAACAAACAGGGGAGCGGGCACCATGTGGAGTGGACGCCCAAGGCCGCCGCCGCTGACTCACAACACGCCGCAGCCCGAGACACACTCCACAACGGCAGACGCACACAGTCTACATATGCATGGGATACTCTGCAAATCACATTTAAGTGCCTGGCAGAGCCACCATTATACTATTTTATCTCCCATTCCATTCTCGAATTGCGCGCGGTAAGAATGAACACCGGAATCTCTGCGTTCGGTCTCTGATTTCTCGTATTTCATTCTGATGATCACTTCTACCTATGTGAGAGTTCAATATATTTTCGCATTCGGAGGAGAATGTTGGCGATTGGAGTTTCGTAGCCGGCCGCGGTGGCCGAAGGGGACTGAGGCGCTCCAGTCACGGTCTGCACGGCCACTACGGTCGGGGGTTCGAATCCCCCCTCGGGCATGGATATTTGTGCCGTCCTTAGTATTAGCTAGTTCATAAGTAGTTTGTAAGTTTAAGGACTGATGACCCCGTAGTAAAGTCCCGTAAGCTACACAAACATTTGAACATTTTTTGGAGTTTCGTAAGTAGCCCACGCCGCAGCGATAAGCGTCGTTGTAATGATTCCCATCCAAGATCCTGTATCATTTCCGTAACGCTGTCTCCCCTGTATCGTGATAATACGAAACGAGCTGCCCTTCTCTGGACTCTTTCGATGTCCTCCGTAAAACCCACCTGATAAGGATCCGACACCGGACAGCAATACTCCATAAAAGGACGGACAAGCGTAGTGTATGCAGTTTCTTTAGTAGTTCTGTTGCATCTTTTAAGGGTTCTGCCAATAAAACGCAGTCTCCGGTTCGCCTTTTCCACGCCATTATCTACGTGTTCTTTCCAATTTAAGTCTGAAGTAATAGTAATTCCTAGGTATTTTGTGGAGTTTACGGCCTTCACATTTGATTGATTTATCATGTAAACAAAGTTAAATGGATTTCTTTTCGTAATCATGTGGACGACTTCACACTTATTATTTAGAGTCAACTGCCAATTCCTACACCATACAGATATCTTATTCAAATCGTTCTGCAATTGGTTTTGATCTTCAGATGATTTTACTAGACGTTCGTCAATGTAAACACCTAAAAATTTTGAATATTCTACCTTAGCTACAGATGTGAAAGTCTAAACTTATTTACTGTATGGAACTGTATATACTGGGTTTAATCAAAGTTTAATGAGAGTCCATTTGTAGAGAACCACTTAATAACTTTCTGAAAGATGTCATTTACAATTTCATCAGTTTATTCCTGTTTGTCATTGTCATTCGTTTGGTACACACCAACACTCTGTGCAGCAACTTTCTGTTACTACCACTATTTCGGTTGCCGTAATGTTGTCTCCATTCCATAGAGCCATTTTAGTTCATTTCGCCGATGACAATACTTCAGAACCTAGATATGTCAACTGATCCCTTAATTGTTTTGACCAGTGTATTATCGTTCTTGACGTCAAACTAAGGAAGAGTAGTAAGAGACTGCTGCGGTTCGTCCTCTAAGCTAATTGCGGCAAGCTGCCAGCCCGAAACGCGCAAGATAAAAGGGGAGAGCGAACTGCGGAGTGACTAGTGGCGTCGTTTTTGTGTCGGCAGCAGCAGCAGCAGCAGCTGCGGAGCACGCGGTAGGTGAGCCGCCCGCCACATATGCAAATAACCAGAGGGCCGCGCTCACTTTCCAGTTCTCTCCGGAAAGAGCCCGCCATCACAGCGCTACGTCACACTTTGTGATTACGATATAACCGACTGTAAGTACCAGGAACTGTGGTGCTAATATGAAGTAGTGATTAGCGTCTAGGATACAATATTGAGGAACGGGTTCGATTGCCGCTATTTATTATTTTTTTGTATTTTCTCTTGTTTCACTCCTTGCAACGCTATACTATAAACACTACTCTTAGAATTGCTACAACAGAAAGTATTCTTCTAACGAGGTAGGTAAAACACATTCGAACATAATGAAAGTTTCACTCTGCAGCGGAGTGAGCGCTGATATGAAACTTCCTGTCAGATTAAAATTGTGCGCCGGAACGGAGATTTGAACCTGGGAGCTTTGCCTATGGCGGGCAAGCGCTCTACCATATGAGCTATCCCGGCACGCTTCACAGTCTGTCATCACAATTTTAATCTGCCAGGAATTTTCATTTTAGCACACACTCAGCTGCAGAGTGAAAGTTTCATTCTGGAAACATCCCTTAGGCTGTGGCTAAGCCATGTCTCAACCATATCCTTTCTTCCAGGAGTGCTAGTCTTGCATTGTTCGCAGGAGAGCTTCTGTGAAGTTTGCAAAGTAAGAGGCGAGGTACTGGCGGAAGTAAAGTTGTGAGGCGGCATCGTGACTCGTGTCGGGATATCACAGTCGGTAGTGCGCTTGCCCGCGAAAGGCAAAGGTCCCAGGTTCGAATGCCGGTTCCGGCACACAAAATGTTCAAAAGTTTCTAAACCTTATCGGACTTAACTACGGGGTCATCACTCCCTAAACTTACAAACTACTTATGAACTAATTTATACTAAAGACAACACAAACATCTATACCCGAGGGAGGATTAGAACCTCCGACGCGGGAGGCCGCGCGTGCCGTAACGTGGCGCTCCAGACCGCTCGGCTACTTCCGCGCGGCTCCGGCACACAATTTTAATCCGCCAGGAAGTTAGATTCAAACGTACATAATCAATTCACTGCACCTGACAGGTATGCATCAATTGATATGACACCTTGTGTGTACTGAGACAGACAAGCGTGGAACTGTGGCCCAGTGATACGTAAGTTTCGACGCGTGTTTTACTCGTAACCTTAGGCGAACGATTTCGTTACAAGATGAATGGATCTGTAGTCGGAACATAGCATCGGATCCCACGAAAGACTCGTCAGTAAATTTCTCCGCAGAAGTGTATTTTCCCGCATGGACAAACAATTCAGTGCCTGAACTCATCTTTTATCGAATGTTAAGTATTTTCATCCATTCAAAAGTAATTTCACGACCAGTAACGCAGATTATACCTTCAAAGATAACGTCTTTTCTGGTGTTTCGTGATATTTACTAATTCGTATTGTAACATCAACCTAAACAAATATTATGTGTGATATCCAGTGTCAACGAAGGCGTCATCAGTTTCTTGTTACGGACAAAACGCTGTTTAAAATGGTATTGTATGTGCGTGATGGGAACGTTGAGTATCAAAGCCGATCGATCACTGCGTCCTCTTAACGTCAAACCGCAGATCAAAGAAAATTCAGTGTGGTGTGACTTCTTTGATACATTTCTGGTGCTACATTTCAGCTGGACAATGATAGGATGCAAGAAATGTTCACAATGTATAAAAAGATAGAAGATTTGTTGTTGTAGTAAATAGTCTCAAACGTCTTTCGAAAAAGTTCAAATGTTAGTGAACCTATTGGAGCAAACTGCTACGGTCATCATTCCCTGACTTACAAAATACACTAAGGACAGACACCCATGCCCGCCCAGCCGCCCAGTCCGTAGCATGATGCCTTAGACCATGCGGCTACTCCCGCGCAGCTCGCTTATCGAAAACCGAATTCAGGTTACCTAAGGAGAATTCATTGAGAAATTGATTGGAACGTCAGACCTGAAAAACATAGTCAACTCGCATTTCAGCGTGCCAATGGTCGTGTGCTCTAAGAAGCCTTGCTGCAGGGTATGTGGCTGCTTCCCGTCGGAGGTTTCAATCCTCCCTTGGGCATTGGTGTGTGTGTGTGTGTGTGTGTGTGTGTGTGTGTGTTTTGTCCTTAGCATACGTTAGTTCAAGTAGTAGGTAAGTTTAGGGACTAATCACCACACAGCAGTTAGATCCCTTACTTTACATATTCGAAATCTGTTTCCTTCGTGTTATTTCGTCTTGAGGCTCATCCTGTAGCGTGTGGGGTCTCGTGAAACACTGGTTTCGTGGGTTTGTTTTACTGCTCTGCAGAGTGAATGATATAGGTGGAATTTACTTCAGCCCTACTGAGTTCTAAACGAGAACTGTACACATGAATCTGAATTTCAGTCTTGCACAGAATCCTTACAGGCATTCCTATTACATAAAGGTTTTAGTAGTTATAAACGTAATATTTTGTTACAGATTTTTCATTATCATAACGCAAAAACGTAAGTACAATCAACAGTGAACAATGGCTCAGTTCGTGTTAAATCCAATGGCGACCGGCAGTTTATCACCATATAACTGTGGGCAAACTACCATGTGTATTTCGGGGCAGACTTCCACTTAGCACAGCGCTCTACCGAAGAAACCATACTGCCTTACACCAACTAAAATAGAAAAGCTTGTGATACAAAAAGCTATGATTAAAAAATCACGCCGTCATTTCTGAAGGAAGAGCAGGTCATTTCGTGGAAATACCGTATTTACTCGATTATAGTACCCCCATAATTTTTGACGTCAAAATATGAAATTTAAAAAAATCTCGAAAACTTGTGAATTTGTTAGTTACGTGAAGTTCGGCAGCACTTATTTACGCGAAATTCCACAATATTGCCTCCCGCTGACTTCTGGAACAATGGTATTTTTGCAGCATAACGGTAACAATAGCTGCCTACCCCATCCCCCAACTTTCCGTTCAGTATCGGCAGGCTTCCATTTTCTCGCGTGAAATGATGAATTCAGATTTATACTGTGAGAAACATAAGAAAATGAATACTGGCGATTGAACAATTAGCTTGACAGCATCGATTCAAATAAGAGCTGTCGAGTTTGTAACGAATAAAAATGTTTTAATAAAATAGGTATTTCACATATAGTGTCATAAAATGATTAATAAATGTAGCCTCTACTAACCAACCGAATTGAACTTATGAAGATTGCGCATATAGTACCATCCCCAATTTCAGAAGTAAAAACCTATGGCCGAGTAAATACGATATGTACCGCGGCCTTGGTGATAACTAAAACAACTACCGTGTTGCTGAACCTGTCCCACGTTACGTGACGTCAGCGATACCGCCCTAACCTCTGACAACTGGTACCGAGGTGTGTGCGACACACGCTGGAAACTTACGTCGCCCCCTCCCCTTTCTCTTTTCCACGATTGCCAGAGTTTAAAATTACAGCAATATGCAAACTGACAGTTAACGAGCTCTATGAAGAAGTCAGAAGAAAGGTCTCGTCAAGGACCATCTACCATAAGGAATAAAATTACGACTAGTAGAACTATTTAAGGCAAGGTATGGGTATTTTCGGTATTTTCAGTCACCTGACAAAAGCGATGTATTAAATGATTTCTTAAACCGTAATAATAAAAAAAAGAAATGAAGTGCCACGCTATGTTCAAAATATTCAAATGTTTGTAAGTTTATGGGATTTAACTGCGGAGTCATCAGACCCTAAACTTACATACCTTATACTAAAGACAACACTATCATCATGCCCACGGGGGGATTCGCACGAAGGACGGCCTCGCGCATCGCAGCATAGCGCCTCAATGCGCTCGGCAACTCCGCCGCGGGACCACACTATCGGTATGTGTGATGTATGTCATCTGCCGCGGCGGGTGCCGGCCGCGGTGGCCGAGGGGACTGAGGCGCTCCAGTCACGGTCTGCACGGTCACTACGGTCGGGGGTTCGAATCCCCCCTCGGGCATGGATATTTGTGCCGTCCTTAGGATAAGCTAGTTGATAAGTAGTCTGTAAGTTTAGGGACTGATGACCCCGTAGTTAAGTCCCATAAGCTCTACAAACATTTGAAACATTTCATCTGCCGCGGCGGAGCAGTCGAACGCATTCAGGCGCTACGCTACGATGCGCGTGGCCGTCGGGGGGTTCGAATCCCCCCTCGGGCAGGGATGTTTTTGTCATCTTTAGTATAAGGTAGTTCATAAGCCGTTTTTTAAGTTTAGGGATAAATGACCCCGCAGTTAAGTACCATAAGCTCTACAAACATTTTGAACATTTTTGAATAAATTTCTAGCTGAATTTAGCAGCAGTTTATAAAGATGTAACCAGAAAGAATCAGTATCTTCAACTTCAGAGTTGCTGAATACTAAAATCGTTCATGACGAGTTCCACTGAGAAGTAACTACATTCAGTTAAGTTGTGAAGATGTATTTAGGGACTATGTAGCTTTTTGCTGTATATCCCGTAGCATCAACGCAGAAAGTAAGGGGAATCAGCAGCCAACGAAAAATATGGGAGACTGTCAACGGCTTTTTCGTTCCGCTTGAAAGTTCTTTTGTCGAAGATAAAGCAAGGAAATAACTTTCTGCTACATACATTGTGAACACTTTTAGACTTTTAACAGGTTTCCCTTTTTTGTATGTGTTCTCAATAATACGAGTTCAAGTCAGAAAGCCTTTAACCGTATTATTCATTAGCCAAAATAAGGTACATACAGGTCATTACAAAGACACATCTTGTTATGCGGACATACCACTACTTTTCCACGTATTCACCACATGGGTTCACACATTTTTCCCATCGCAGCACTATTTTTCATAAGCCCCTGCGGTAGAATTCGTCCGGCCGACTATGGAGGCACCGTCGGATTGCTGACTAGGCTTCACCGTTACTTGTCAATCGCTGAATTGCCAGGAACTTCATCAACGTTTCAGAAACGTCAATATCAGTTGGGGCGAGGTCTGGGCTGTGTGGTGGATGGTCCAGAACCTCGCAGTGAAATGCCCGCAGCTTTTCGGAATTTCTCATTACCACAGGCGGTCCCGCATTGTCGTGGAGCAGAACCACGTCGCCCAAATCGAGAACCGCCTCGGCGCTAGCGCCTGACGGCAGCCCTCAGACCTGGCAGTGTGGAACAGTGGCTGCAGGCACTGGCGGCTGCACCACGTGGCGTGAAATCCACGGCTATCGCAGTAGGCCTTTAACCCTTTCAGTCCCACATTAAAATTCAGTGTTTTCAGTATTAATACACTGCACTAAACATCAAAACATGTGTTTCAAAATTTTTGATCGAACTATTGCTTTTTTATGTCATATATTTCATGCGCCACACCGAATTTTTTATCGATGTATTTTATTTCTTGCGACGTTATTTTGTTGATAGATAACACTGCCAGATCAATAATGCTAGTATAATCTTCACCACTGCACGAAAGACAAGACAATTCACTGCTGAAATAAAGTAGCATGAACCACACTCACAGCCATATACAGACGGCAACTTGACACAACCTGCAAAACGGATAAATTAATGCCTCAGAAGAGGCTACACGCCCTACCAAGCAGAAAAATGTCTTACTAGAAGTATGTTGTTCATCTACAACCATGCGACTTTACAGACTGATACAGTACAAATCAGGTTTTCATACGCTGTTATCCAGGAAAAACACTGGGACAAGAGATGGTGACGAAAGATGATGATGATGATGATTATAATATTATTATTATTATTATTTTGTGTGTGTGTGTGTGTGTGTGTGTGTGTGTGTGTGTGTGTGTCATAGTATGTGAACTACAAATTCAAAGCTTCAATCATTTGTCTGTCATAAGATTTTCAAAGAATCGTTAATTTAACATTGGAGGGAAGTGCGGGGGGGGGGGGGGGGGAATCGCAGAGGAAGACCAAGAGACGAATACAGCAAGCAGATTCAGATGGATGTAGGTTGCCATTCTTATGAGGAGATGAAGGGGCTTGCTCAGGATAGAGTAGGGTGGAGATCTTCATCAAACCAGTCGCCGAACTGAAGACAACAACAATTTTTTTTTTAAATTGTATTTATTGCTTCTTTAATCTCAAGCAAAGATTCGCTGATGTAAGAAGTGCCAATTTACACAATGGTTCGGAGTCTTCTTGAACAGTAAGTCCACCTATAGTGATTGTGAAAGTTAGCTGAAACGTCGGAGCAAGGAAATCGCGTAGCCTCTAATACTGGGAAGCCTGATAGGGAACTGAGATATTACACTGAATCCTCGGGTTCATGAAAGGTTTCCTATTATACGTGTACGAAGTTCATGCTGAGAGGACCCGTCTTAGCTGAGGCTTTTAGTCCTGTCGAAAACAGAAAATCCTCGGTACTTGAGTATTTAGGGGTTGCTTATTATTTCAGTTCTCTTGTGAAATGTTTTTATTTTCCTTTGGATATCTCCGAAACAAAAGTAATGTCCGTGGGAAAGAGATTTAAACAGATTGAGTGCCAAGTAGAAGGAACAAAGTTAAAACAGGTAGATAGTTTCAAGTACCTAGGATATATTTTCTTACAGGATGGCAACATAGTTCATAGCATCGAGGAGTTATGTTGCGAATCAGGGTGTAGCAAAGCTAATGCAGTGAGTGTTCACCTAAGATGTAATCTCTTCTGCAAGGACGTCAGTACCAAGACTAAGTTAGCAGTGCAACGCTCTATCTTTCGATCAACTTTGTAGTATGGGAGTCAAAATTGGGTGGATACAGATTATCTTATTCATAAGGTAGAGGTTACAGATATGAAAGTAGCAAGAATGATTGTAGGTATAACTAGATGGGAACAATGGTAGGAGGGTGTCCATGATGAGGAAATAAAAAGAAAACTGGGAATGAACAAGATGAAGCACCGGCCACGGTGGCCGAGCGTTCTGCGGCGCGTCAGTCACAGTCTGCACGGCCACTACGGTCGCGGGTTCGAATTCCCCTCGGGCATGGATATTTGTTCCGTCCTTAGTATTAGCTAGTTCATAAGTATTTTGTAAGTTTAGTGACTGATGACCCCGCAGTTAAGTCCCATAACTCTACAAACATTTGAACAAGATGAAGCAGTTAGAGCGAACATGCTGAGATGGTGGGATCAAGGTACACGCTTGAGAGAAGCAAGATTACCTAAATGACTCATGAGCTCGGCAGCGGAGGGTAAGAGGAGTCGAAGTAGACCAAGATGAATGTACTTAGATTCGGTGCAGAATGATTTTGAAGTAAAAGGCCTAACATCAGTCGAGGCATCAATGTTAGCATTGAATAGGGGATCATGGATGACCATGGTGGTTGTTCAAAAAATGTTCCATTCTTTGTATAGCTTATGGGACTTAACTACGGGGTCATCAGTCCCTAAGCTTACAAACTACTTATGAACTAGCTATTACTAAGGACGGCACAAATATCCAAGCCCGAGGGGGGATTCGAACCTCCTACCGTAGTGGCCGTGCAAACCGTGACTGACGCGCCTCAGTCTCCTCAGTCACAGCAGCCGGCCATGGTGGTTGTGGCTGAGCCATTGAAGTGGTACTGATGCCGGACAGCCCTTGACAATGGCGACATTAAACGGAGCAGTAAACGATAATTTGAGAAAAAAAGAAAAAAGGACAACCGCATCTTTAATGGATACTTATATTTTTCCTTCGTAGCCATTTCTCTCGTTAATAGTCAAATGTTCAAATTTTAGTAAACCTAATGGCCCAAACTGTTATGGTCATCAGTCCTTAAGACTTACAAACTACTTTAACTAACTAACGCAAAGGACAACACGCACACCCATGACCGAGGGGCTGCGGCGGAGTGGCCAAGCGCAACGAGGAGCTATGTTCCGATGCGCGAGGCTGTTCTCCCTTCGGGGGTTCAAATCCCCCCTCGGGCATGGATATTTGTGTCGTCTTTAGTATAAGGTAGTTCATAAATAGTTTGTAAGTTTAGGGACTGATGACCCCGCAGTTAAGTCCCATTACGTTAACAAACATTTCAACATTTTGCCCGAGGCAGGACTCGAAGCTCAGACGGGGAGCAGTCGCGCATTCCGCAGCAAGGCTCAGAATGAGATAATTACAGAACATAACTTCGAAAGCTTTATTTTATGACAATGCAACAGTCATACTACAAAAAAAAAAGTTGTTGCTTTATTGTAGCGGACCAGTGGAGAGAACTTATTGCTAGAAGCGCGCTGCTTATTCAGCAGACGCCGCCGCCGCCAAGACTGCAGCAGTAGACGCCCGTCACCAGGGCCTGCGGTCTTACTGCTGAATTTCATTGCAACGGCGGTCACACTCGTATAATCTGTCGAGAACACTGAACGTGCCAGCTTATCGAATCAGAATGTTTCATGATCGGGTAGTTGTCTTCTTAGATTGGTTGCTACATCGTCGTATGTGGGGCACTCATACTCGACATGTCCAGGCGTTCCTACTTCAGCTCCACAGTCACGTCCTGGTGTCGCCATTCTCCTAAACCGACGTAAGTACGCCGGATAGGGGCCATGGCCTGTGAGAAAGCGTATCAGCCGACGGATAGACTCAAAGTGCTTCATAGTTAACCTTTCCCGCACACTCGGCAGCGGCTCATAGGTCCTTCTGCCAGTTTCCTGCACTTCCCATTGCTCCTGACACAGTTCTTCTCCTCTCCGCCCAATGGAGACCCGGTTCCCAAGAGGGGACCACAAGAATTCGTTGACCTTATATTGGTTCCCTTTTTTGGCCCAGTACCATGCGGCCTGTTCTGTGATCTTGATATCCAGGGGGCAGAAGCCCCACCAGGACAAGGGGAGCTCCACCTGGCGCGGTTCCATACGCCCCTACCGAGTGTAACAGGACGCTCTTCATTGCACTCTTCTCACAGCCTGGTGGGCGCCACCCGGGTGAGCTTGTGAGCGCAGCTTCCGGACCCGTAGCACATGATGGATGTCAGTACGCTGTCATGGTACAGCTGACACCTTCAGTGTTCTCGATAGTCTTGCAGAGGTAATCTCCAACAAAGTCCGAGAAGACTATGAGAGGGAGCAGAGAGAAGGTGCAGCCAACCAGGACTGGCTACACACCCAGGGGTGGATTGGCCGTCAGCTTGCTGGCGCAATCCGCTGCCCTCCTAGACGAAGGGGATCTGGGCGACGGCCAATGAAGACGTAGGCTAAGATAGACATAAGTTAGATTAAGAAGTATGCTAACCCCCTTGCACACCAACTTTGCACTTGCAGTGAGAAACAGCCAGCCCAGGGGCAAGTCTGTTGGGTTTTTGCTCGGCTGACACATGGCCACAAAGTAGGCTTGTACAACACTGTGACACTGCAGGAATTAGTAAATTAGCTTATCCTCCCCGTAGTTATTAGTTAACTGTAGAATATGGTAGTCACGGTAACAAAAAATTTATAGCATTTACAACGCAATGGGCATAACTAAAAATATAGTAGCATAAATTGGCTCATTAATGAATTAGGTGATGGGTTATATTGATGATTGTTAATAATGAATTAATAAAAAACTGTTATCCTTACGCCACGCTATGGCGCACCGCGCTCTGCCGTTGCCATAAGCAGTTGTAGGCTTGTCTGCTTGCGTATTCTTCGAGGAAGTGTTTCCTATCGGAATGACGCGACCAAAGTACGCGGAATGCAGCACAACATCCCGCCCTTAAGTCTCTGCGGAAGGCGTAGTTTTGCCGGATTCTTGCGTCAGGAGCGCGGGCGTCACCGAGAAACTATACAGTTAGTTCTTCGCCGCTGGCTTCCGCGTCTAAGACTAGCTGCTGGTACACACAAAGTTGGAGGTGAAACACACTAAAAGCACCGGGACCTCACTTCTCATGAAGCTACTTCTCTCCCATTCATTATATGGTTCAGAAAATTCTCTGGGTCGCGCTGAATTGCTGCGTGGTCTAAGGCGTCGTGCTACCGACTGGGCGGTCGTTCCCGCCTGAGGTTCTCCGTCGGTCATGTGTGTGTGTGTTGTCCTTAGTGTAACTTACTGTAAGTAGTTTGTAAGTCTAGGGACTAATGACCATAACAGTTTGATGCAATAGGTTTACAAACAATTTTTGAAATTCGTCGGCTAGTCATACAGGTTGGAGAGCGTGGTGGAAAATTTCTGTGTCCCAATAGTTGGAAGCTGTCATTTCAGCAGATAAAACAGTAACAATAGTTACAGAATCATAACTGCTGCTGATATTATTCTATCCTGTGACTCTAATTCCGAGTAAGAACGGCAGCCTACATCCTTTTGAACCTGCTTACTGTATTAAATGCTCAAATTTTTGTATAGCTTAAGGGACTTACCTACGGGGTCATCAGTCAAATGCTCAAATGTTTGTTAAGCTTATGGGACTTAACTACGGGGTTATCAGTCCCTAAACTTACAAACTACTTATCAACTAGCTTATCCTAAGGACGGACAAATATCCATGCCCGAGGGGGGATTCGAACCCCCGACCGTAGTGGCCGTGCAGACCGTGACTGAAGCGCCTCAGTCCCCTCGGCCATTGCGGCCGGCTTACTGTATTACTCCACACAGTCTACTCCAATGTTAAACTGACGAAACTTTCCATGTCTCATGATGGGTCCTACCAACCAGTCCCTTGCTTTAGTCAAGATATGCTACAAATTTCTTTTCTCCCCAATTATGATCATTGTTTCCTCTTAAGTTTCACAATCTGCTCGTCGATTACCCTTGTTTTACTCTTGTTGATGATCATCTTGTCCAAATATTTGTAATTCTGTGGGCCCAAACTACGTTGGTCATCAGTCTCTAGTCTTACAAACTACTTAAAATAAGTTAAACTAACCTAAGGACAACACACACATCCATGCCCGAGGGAGGATTCGAACCCCCGATGCGGGAGGCCGCGCAATCCGTAAAGTGCCGCTCCAGACCGCTCGGCTACTCCCGCGCGGCCGATCACCTTGTACAGTCCTTTCCAGACACTGTCCATTTCATTCAGTTGCTGTTCCAGGTCCTTTGGTGTTTCTGACAATTATAATGTCATTGGCATATTGCAAAATTTTTATTTCTTCCCCCTGAAATAATTCCGCTTCCAAATTTCACGGCTTGCTCAGTAGATACCTATTGACCACTTGCGGCCAAAATCACAGTGTCGTTCCGTACATTTTCATTTGAACACCCTTCTTACACGAGCACACACCGCGAGCCGCGGCGGAGTGGCCAAGCGCATTGAGGCGCTATGCTGCAATGCGCGAGGCCGTTCCCCGTCGGGGGTTCGAATCCCCCCCTCGGGAATGGATGTTTGTGCCGTCTTTAGTATAAGGTAGTTTAGGGATTGGTGACCCCGCAGTTAAGTCCGTTAATCTTAACAAATATTTAAACATTTTTGAAAACACCGCGATCACCTCATTAAGTTGTGACATAATTCAGTCCAGTGGAATTACCAGCAGTATCTAATGCCGTGAGTGCGTCTGTGACTAGTTGAATTGATGGAAGGGTTGCCATAAGCTCCACAAACTGAAATTTCTTGAGAATTCTCCGATTTCCCGACACAGCTATAGAATAAAATAAAGTTCAAACGTTTGTAGATCTAAGGGTCTTATCAGGTACGTTATCAGTCCCTAGACTTACAAACAAATTGAACTAACTTATGCTAAGGACAACACACACACACCCATGCCCGAGGGCGGACTCGAACCTCCGACGGCGAGCACCCGTGCGCTCCGTAGCAAGGCGCCTCAGAGCGGTTAGCATTTTCTTCTGACAAATTTTGTTATATAAATTTCACAAAACTGTACGGATTTCAATATTTTTGAACGTGTTATTACCTATAATTTTGAATTAACAACGTGTTATTGTCTCTTAGTTACAATTAATTATCTCCGCGGTAGGAAAACTGTTAATTTGTTTAAATAAAAGCCATTGACATAAAGATTTCTGTTTTCATTCACAAGTTTATTCGAACTTTTCAATTGACAGCACCTTTTTGCTCCTTCTGCCATACCGTATTATGAACTTCCAGGCGCCACAATGCGTCAGATCAGACTAGAAATATAAGAGAGATATGTCGTACAATAAACTTATACAATATGCGAACGATAGCACTGGGGTATGTATGGTGATATTTCCTCTATCAAAATAATCTTCAGTATTTTATGAATGACAAGTCAAACAATTTTTGAAAAATCAATGAAAAACAGTCAATACTCCTTTGTGAGAGAAGCGATCTCTTCGTCAATTTCGATACATCGCGTCTTCGTTAACAAAACATCTGATCCGTTAAGGCAAAAAAAGATTTTCCAGTGAAAAATCCCTGATATTTCCCTGATACATTTGAAATCCCCAGATATTCTACGATTTCCAGAACTTGTTGGAAACCTAGATGGCAACCGTCGAATATTGGAACAGGAGCTCCAGAGTCTCTAACACGATGTGTGCAACATGCAAAAGAGAATCCGACTATATTAAATTGCATGGGATATAATAACACGATTGTAAATGTCGCTTAACGACATGTGTTCTCAGACAGCCATGACTTTGCTTACTGTTCTGTTTTTAGTTACGAATTGGAGAAAGAATGGGGAAATGATTATCTTGTGCTGCACTAGGGCACTGAAATAAATCAATGGCGACGAATGAAAATTAACCGAGCGATCTAAGGCGCCTCGTTGCGGAGCGCGGGGTTGCTAGCCGTCGGAGGTTCGTGTCCTCCCTGGGGCGTGTATGTATGTGTATGTGTGTGTGTGTGTGTGTGTGTGTGTGTGTGTGTGTGTGTGTGTGTGCGCGCGCGCGAGTGTGTGTGAGTTTTGTCCTTAGGTTAGTGTACTTTAGTTTAAGTAGTTTGTAAGCTACGGACTGATGACCACGCAGTTTGGTCTGATGGATTTACACATTTGAACATTTGATTTTGCAATTTGGGGCACGCCTCCAATCCGCCCCGTATTCTCAAGCGTCGAACGCTAAAGAAGTTACGTCCCTATCGTCCATAGTCATCACACCATGCGGCTGAACGATTCTTCGCAACTGCTATGAAGAAGTGAGCCCTGACGCCATCTTCGAGTAAACATATATTTATACTTCCAAGATATCCATGTTGTACACGAACTGCAGCTGTAGCGTAAATTGACGGTTTATTTACGTTAAAAAATTGCAAGCAGCTGCCTTTTTGGGTGTTTCTTATTTAATCCAGAACTAGTTTGCGACCAACTGCAGGCTCATCTTCAAATGTTCAAATGTTTGTAAAGCTTATGGGACTTAACTACGGGGTCATCAGTCCCTAAACATACAAACTACTTATGAACTACTTACGAACTAGGACGGCACAAATATCCATGCCCTAGGGGGGATTCGAACCCCCGACCTTAGTGGCCGTGCAGACCTTGACTGAAGCGCCTCAGTCTCCTCGGCCACCGCGGCCGGCGCTCATCTTCAGTGGATACTTTACAGGAACATTTATCTTCCGCTAAGTATAGGTATATGCTGTCATGGTGGTTCTGGTAACATAACTGAACTTTAGTTAGCGAGAACAGAATGAACCGGAATTAAACGTATTGTAATTTTATGAACTTACTATGTTCTTATTGTAGGTGTACGTGTAACCGAGTTATGCATTGGTACTGAGATTTTTTGTCATCAGAGTAATTTTACTACACTTAGCGTTACACATTTTCAAAATGTAAATACTGAATGTGGTGCAAAGAGGATGGCTGTGGTAGATGTTGCACTTCAGTAATTAATGTTCTTTGCTTTGACGCATTGTGAATGCATAAAGAGTATGTAACAAATTAAAATTCTATTTTACACATTATATTGAATTTTGCTAGTATATAGTTAAATTCGTAACAAGTGTAACAAGTGAGATACATTAACAAATATAAAATAAATATGAAAGGTTGAAATATATACAGAGTGGTTGAACAATAACTAATGTGGCTATGCTACTATTTATATATTGGTGTGGAGTGTATTATTTCCGACATATCCGAAATACACTACAAAAATGTATAAATGTTCTGATTTATTGCACAGGAAAACTACAATATTAATTTCATAAGGCTTTTCCCCTCCCCTTTCCTCACATTTTATTTCTCTATACTTTACTATCTTCTTCCAATTCTTGTTACTTCTACGATTCCTTCTCTTACTTTTTCTCTCTTCTCTTTCTCTTCGTTTTCTAACTTTTCCTTCGAATCAAACTTTCATTCTGCACTGTGCACTGTTATGAAACTTCCTAACAGATTAAAATCGTGTGCCGGAACCTGTATTCGAACCTCGGACCGTTGCCTTTCTCGGGAAAAAGGCATAGGTCCCAGGTTCGAATCCGGCACACGTTTTTAATTTGCCAGGAAGTTTCATATCAGCGCACATTCCGCTGCAGAGTGAAAGTTTCATTACGGAAACATCCCTTAGTCTGTGGCTAAGCCATGTCTCAACCATATCCTTTCCTCCAGGAGTGCTAGTTCGGCAAGTTTGCAGGAGAACTTCTGTGAAGTTTGGAAAGTAGGAGGCGGTTCGAATCTCAGTTCCAGCACACAGTTTTAATTAAAACTTTTTTATTTTTTAATTATTCATTAATTATTAATTATTATTAATTGCTGCACCAGCCGCCACGACCACCATCATGGAATGGAATGAAATGCACACAATTTTAATTTATTCCTTTCTCTCTTCTCTATCACTCTTCTCGATTAACTTTTCTCCCATTTGCTTTTTATTGTTAATAAAAAGATGAGCTGAAATTTATTAGCTACTTTCGAACATGGTGCATGGCTTCATAAAATACAGCCACAAATTCAAAATCAAATCAAATGTTTGTATAGCTTATGGGACTTAACTACGGAGTCATCAGTCTCTAAACTTACAAACTATTTATGAACTAGCTAACACTAAGGACGGCACAAATATCCATGCCCGAGGAGGGATTCGAACCCCCGACCGTAGGGGCCGTGCAGACCGTGACTGGCGCCCCGCAGTCCCCATGCCACCGCGGCCGGCCCCACAATTTCCATGTTTATTCGTTTCAGTAAAATTTGACAATTTTGATATAATGTAATATTAGCTATTACTTAAACAAGGGGTTTTCCAGTATCCTACATCTCACAAAGACCTTGTCTCTTATGTTAAGCGGAGCATATAAATACACTAGATTGTAAGGTGAATCGAGCTGCGAGAGCAAACGGTGAACAAGTATGACAAGTATTCAGCCTACATCCCTTAAGTCAAAAGTAACAATTCTTGTCTGAAAATGGAGTTTACAATCTTATCACCCGCCTTGCTCTGTACAAGATCTGCTGCGTCTAAAATGTTGACATTACACAGTATAGGGAAAGGTGCCCATATAAGGCCAAAATGAGAGAAAGGCATCGCCAAAACCTAAAAGAAATACAATAGCATACGCTTGTATTCAAAAGCTTTCAACAAATACGAACTTAATAAGAATGCCAAACGTCACGATAGCGTGATAGAACAACGATAGTCTTACAGATGGTATGTAACTCTACAGAGACTTGGTGATTCCTCTCGATACTTCTGAGAAGCGATTGAGTCCAAGCCGTAAGTCGGTGTCATCTTATAAGGCGTGATATGGCCTCCTCTCTGGAGATGTTTGACGCAATCGTCGAAAGCTATACAGAACGGCCTGGCGCACACGCAAGCCGGCTCGTACTCCGAAGACGCGGCCTTATTTAGGCGGCACGAAATTCTCCTCGCAGAGGCGACCTGTCAACAAAGCAGGCCGCTTCCTGCGAGGTTCGTCACTGCCAGGTGCTCTTTCTGGGTCGCAGCACTGCAACACACACTCAAGTGGATGTTCGCGTGCAACCCGCAAACCGTCACACGTATTCGGCACTGCGGCAGTTTAGCAAACTAGTGTAATTTTTATGCCCGTCGACTCGCAGCATGTCTTCAAACACGCGCATCAGATCGCCCAGACAAGCACTTTTACCAATACATCAAATATGTTTGTCTCCTCTGTATGCTTGAAGCTGTTCAAATACCAACAGCCAAGTACTAAGAACAGTGCGTCTTACAGAAACACGACATACCTGTATCAGACTGTCCTGATCTTGGCCGCGGCGGAGCGGCCGAGCGCATTGAGGCGCTATGCTACGATGCGCGAGGCCGTTCCCCGTCGGGGGTTCGAATCCCCTCTCGGGCACGGATCTTTGTGCCGTCTTTAGTATAAGGTAGTTCATAAGTACGAGGTATGTCCACAAAGTAAGTTCCGTTTGGTTAAATAAACCAAACGTGAACAGATACAGAAAAAATATTTATAGTATAAAAATTTGCAACTGTTCAACTACTTTTCTACATAACTCCCGAAATTTTGTAGGCACTTGTCATAGCGTGGGACAAGTTTTTGTGTGCCTTCTTCATAGAAGGTTGCCGCCTGTGTATTCAACCATGTGGCAAACATGTTCTTTCAGCTCATCATCGTTGAAGTGTTGACCACCAAGGACAGATTTTAGGTGTAAGAAGAGATGAAAGGAGTCTTCTTCTTCCCTTCACGTTGCCGCCTGACCTCACAAGGCGAATGCGACCAAACAACTCTTACGGGAATTTCACTGGGACGTGTTGGATCATCCTCCGTACAGTCTCGCTCCTAGCGACTTTCTTCTTACACCTAAAACCTGTCCATGGTGGTCAACACTTCAGCAATGATGACGAGCTGAAAGAACACGTTACCACATGGTTGAATACACAGGCGGCAACCTTTTACGAAGAAGGCATACAAAGACTTCTATCACGCTATGACAAATGCTTACAAAATTTTGGAAGATATGTAGAAAAGTAGTTTAACAGTTGTATATTTTTGTACAATAAATTTTTATGTATCTGTACATTTTGTTTTACATAACCAAACGGAACTTACTTTGTGGACATACCTCGTAGTTTGTACGTTTAGTGACTGATAATCACGCAGTTACGTCCCTTAAGCTTAACAAACAGTATTGATTTTGATCTCTTTGACTAGACTTTTACTTTTCATGCTTTGGACAACTACTTTGTTACCATCAAAAGTACATCTTTCCTTAACACAACTGATTATCTACATAGCTAAACATTCCATCATTACATCATCGAATTATCAATATTATCGCAAATTCTAATAAACATGAAGAACTCGGTCGTGGTCGGTTCAGAAACAATGGCGGCACTTAAATGAAATGGTTTAGGAATATTGCGAGACTCTTACACCTAGACACTATGGGCACTAGTGCTTCCTAACGGAGTCCATAGTATCGACGTTGGCCATTTCGTGGCACTTCAGTGAACACTTACACAAAGGGTAAACGTCTCTGAGAAAGGTTCATATTTTAACTCCTCACTTGTGCAAGTTTTCATCTATACAGGAGTTCTATTTCAGCAATCTGTCAAACTTGGTGTCGTTGGAGGCTCGTCAGAAAACATATCAAGAGGACACAAATATTATTTTTAATTATTTTTAGAATTAATATTTCACTACATGGAAGTGTTTCCATAACTTTAAATATCGAGGTATTTTGAAATCAGGAATCGATCAGAATTAGAACTGTAACTGCCATACTAGGGACGCAGTGATCAGAAAATGTCACAGTTACAAATTCCAGTTACTTGCTTGAACAGTTCTATGAACTTTTATTCCAACAACAACTAAGAAGCAAATTATGAGATTTGGTGAGCATATTAGTGGTGACCTAATAGCAAAGAACTATATGCAAAAAGCATTGCTGCAAAAATAACCCTACTTACATTGTTGAGCACCTAGAACTCAAAACAGTGAAATACAAATACGGATCTGTATGGATATTACAAAATAGCCAATAAAGAGGCACAAATGGCGTTTTGCAAAGTCATGATCGTCCTTATTATGCTCTATGGATCCGAGACCTGAGTTCCCACGCAAAAGTATGTGAATGAGATCTAGGCTACGGAAATAAGGATTCTCCCATTGTTAAAGGGTCCATAAGGGAATATCGCTTCAGAAATGCAGACATTATGAATGTATTACAAGTTTATTCAAAAATAGCTCTGAAACCTTTGTTGGGAACATGTAGATTATGTAGAACATTATTATCGACGAGAAACCAAGGTCGCGGCGGAGCGACCGAGCGCAATGAGGCGCTATGCTACGATGCGCAAGGCCGTTCCCCGTCGGGGGTTCGAATTCCCCCTCGGACATGGATGTTTGTGCCGTCTTTAATATAAGGTAGCTCATAAGTAGTTTTATTTTGGGGGGGGGGGGGGTACAAAACGAGATGGACACGAATTAGGGGAAGCGACGGAAGAAATAGTTGAACTTTGATGACCGAAACAAGTTAAACTACAAACCCATGAAAGAAGAACAAGAAAAATTGTATGTTGCCGAGCTACACAAAAGAGAAATGTAACGGTTCAGAAAGAATGTTATTATATTTATTTTATTATATTTCTTCAATAATCCATCTTAGCAGCTTTTTTGGTGTATCAAAATGTAATGAAGACACGTGAGAATTTGTGACAACACAAAATCCAACTACTTAGCGTGTTACATCACGCGAGGGGTACATGTAACAAACAGCTTGTGGAGAGAAAAAAATTGACAAATACGTGCAAAACAAATGGCATACAAATGCGGCTTGTTTACACAGTTTCTAGAAACTAAGGAAACAAGAAATTTCACCGAAATAAGAAGAGAATAATTAATACACGGTGAAAAAGCTCCTGAAGAAAATAAAAGTATGGGGAAATCTATGAGTTGTGCAATTGTTAAGATAAAGAGAAGAACCAGGGACACGATCAATTGACTATAAGGCGGATGCATCTATCTGTTTCTATGGATGAACTGTAGAAAACTGTCTGAAGAACTCGTCTTCTTACAGTAAGAGCAACGTTGGCGTCACTATTCTTGAGTGACAGACTCAATACATTGGTAGTCGCTTCTCTATGTCGAAAATGCGATTTGATTTATCCACTCACCCCGTGAATTAAACAGACCTACTTAATGGCGTTTTGGTCTCCCTTCCTCCTCGACGACCGCTATGCTGTGTCGTGAGCTCCACGGTATTCAGAGGGTGCTGTAGAGACTCTGCGAACCATAGCCTCTCAACAGCAGCCAGCTACACATGGTAATTAGGCGAAACTATCTTAAAAAGAAAAATACATGTCCGATGTCATCCCACATTACTCAACATGGCGGTTAATAGTTGATCTCTTGAAGGTCTTACAAGTCCTCGAGGGTCCGTACCATTAGTCACATCATGAAACATCATTTGTCAGGCAGGCGAGAGGGCAATAAGAGGCAGATGCCCTGAGTGCATGCCTTACACGAGAAGCAAATATCTAGCGGCATACAGCAGCCGTCTCGTTAGCGTGATAGTGCAGCCTGTAACAATGGCGCCAACTGACACACCTACTACCTGCTACGACTGATGTTGGCACGAATACAGAAGCGACAGCGGACATGCCTACTAGCTGTTACGACTCATGAACACAAATACAGTTGTGTACCTCTAACCATTCTGGCGCAATTCAGTAATGGAGTTGTGCATTGCCTCCATGTAAGTTAAGGTTGCCTGCACACGATCAGCTGTATAGTTCGCCGAAGAGAGACCATTATTCTCGTGTCAGGTCCAGTATTTTCATCCAATGTAAAAGTCATCAACACGAGGATACTTCTAGGACTAAGCAAAATGGTACCTTGTTGACAAGCGCGACGGATCGCCTCACTTGTCCTGTAAACTATAACCTGTAACAGAGCGACTACCTTTCATGTTTCGTCCGTTCTTCTCTAAACCAATCAACCAACCAACTATACCCTGTGAAATTTGAGCCCAAAAAAGATCTAGTGAATTTCACTAATTCCCCTGTTCGAAGGATGCAACCTGCACGGAAGTTAGATGATCCGAGGGCCCTGGCACAGTGATGATTACCGAAGAAGCAACTGCGGAGGCTCCAACATGAAGTTAATGCCAAAATTTCAAAAACTGGTGGGGGGACACCAAAGATATCGCTATCAAGCCTAGGAACCGGCGGCATGCTGGGTAGTGCGAATAAAATGGGCGTTGGGTCAACAATCCGCTTTCCTGGCCACTGTCAGCTTTCCAAACCATGAAACCTCTACTTCTCATACAAGTAGCTCGTCAACTAGCTTGGCGCAGTTAAGTACAACGTGTTCCAGCGCTCTCAGCAACGAAAAACGCGTCAGCACCGGGAACTGCACACGGACCTTTTGCATGGCAATCAGTCACACTCGTATTTCAAACACTTTTTTTCTTCTTTTTCTGATCTGAAGGGATCATATTTTGTTTTCTGTTGATCACATTACAAAATTTGTACTTATCATCCGATCTTCAGAAACTACAACCAAAAACATAAAACGATATTATTATTGTTGTTGTTGTCTTTAGTCCATGCTACCTGTCCTGTGCAAGTCTCTTCATCTGAGAATAAGTTCGGCAACATACATCCCTTTAAATCTGCTTACTGTACTCGTCCCTCGGTCTCCCTCTACCATTTCTACCTCACACACTTCCCTCTAATGCCAAATTAATGATGCCTTGAGGTCTCAGTATGTGTCCCACCAATCTATCCCTTCTCTTAGTCAGGATATGCCAAAAAACCCTTTTCTCCAAATTCGGTTAAGCACCTCATTAGTCACGTGATCTACCCATCTAATCATCATTCGTCTATAGCGCCACATTTCAAAAGTTTCTATCATCTTTTTGTCTGAATTCCTTATCGTCCACGTTTCACTCCCATATTAATGCCACACTCCAGACAAATGCTTTCAGAAAAGACTTCCTAACATTTAAATTAATATTGGATGTCAACAAATTTCGCTTCTTCAGAAACGCTTCTCTTCCCGTAGCCATTCTGCATTTTATATCTTCTCTACTTCGGCCACCAGAAATTATCTTGCTACCCAAATAACAAAACTTATCTACTACTTTTACTGTCTCATTACCTAATCTAATTCCTTCAGAATCGCCAAACTTTCTGTCACTACATTCCATTATCCTGGTTTTGCTCTTGTTGATGTTCATCTTATACCCTCTTTTCAAGACACTGTCCATTCCATTCACCTGCTCTTTTTGCGGTCTCTGAGAGAATTACTATGTCATCGGCAAACCGCAATGTTTTTATTTCTTGTCCCTGAACTTTAATTCCTTTTCCAAATTTCTCCTTGCATTCCTTTACTGCTTGCTCAATGTACAGAATGAACAACACTGGAGAAAGGCTACAGCCCTGTCTTACTCCCTTCAGAACCTCTGAGTCCCTTTCATGCCCTTCGACTCTAATAATTGCTGTCTGGTTTTTGTATAAGTTGAATATTTATAGCCGCACGAGTTAGTACACAGCTTCTGTGATTCGGATAGGAGCATCACCTCAGGATCGAATCCAACAACAGTTTAACGTGGAGAGGACCGATGTGCCGGACAGTTTAAACGTTTTTAGGCGGTTTCACCTCATACGAGTAGGTGAATACCAGATTAACTTCCAAGTTCCGCCTCATTTACACATTTCGCGTACAAAACGTTCACGCATAATTACATGGGATGACAGACGACGCGGACAGATGGATGGAATACTCAGATTCCGTATCGTGGAGAGTGGGTTGTCTGGAGGGGGGGGGGGGGCGCGAAGAGCATATGGCCAACTTCTTCTCTGACGTCGCAACATCCAGATTAACAAACCGAGCCTGTCCAGACACTGACGGAGGCAAGAAAAAAAAATCACGTTACAGGTTTCGCTGTCTCATAAATGATACTTGGTTACGAGAAGTGCGTCAATGTGAAATTCTGAATGACAAACCACTTGTGATACCACAATTCACATTGACGTCTATTCGTAGCCGATTATTTTATATCCTGCGATGACGCAGAGGGCACTGCAACAGGTCACACGCTCATAAAAGAAAAATTATTATACAGCCCGATGCCTGCGGTCGCTACGACGAGTCTGAACTCGACTAGCGGTTAGCTTGTACAAATGTCTGTGCCGGAGGTCTTGTAATCGCGATGTCAGATCAGTATTACAGAAGAGGACTCGATGAATAATCCCTGATATTCAGACATATGAGCCAGATATAAAACTGTTTGTCATGTAATGAGATTACATACGATGATTGATAGTGGTGATTCGAGAGAAAAAAAAGTTATTTTTTGTGACATTGCGGATATTTGGCGGGGAGGGCTGCAGGGCCGGATTATGCACGATCACAATGGAGCAAATAAGTCTTCAACAGACGTTGTCTTTTTGACGCCGAAGAAAATCCAGGCATGACCGAACGAGATTTGTCTGCGCTCCTTGAATGTAGACATTATTTGACGCAGCTCTTTTGGTGCATTCCATTAAATTCAGACTGCCTCAGTCTCATCCATTACGCTTCATATCATAAGCACTCGTTAATTTTTAGATGTACGGCGTAAGTGATACCCACAAGAGAAACGAAAGTGTCGGCGACACAGCCTTGCAAAGCCAAGTGACGTACTGCTCAGCATAGGGGCGGAGTGGGTTTCAGATCGTGACTTGATCATCAAGGAAAGTGGAAACTTTCTGTCTGGTTCTTCCGTCGGTTCCAGTAGAACATCATCATACTGAATTAAATCACAATTTTATATATGTTCTAGGGGTTAATTTTTATTTGGTTAGCCGGTTTCCGGCTTACAAGGCTATCTTCAGAGTTAACTGTTTTGTCAAAGAAGTTACATTAATTAAATACAGAGCTGATTCGTCTGAACTTAGACTTAAATTTAAACATATAGGAAAATGGCATCTTTTGCTCTATTGTGATAGTAATTACAATTAAAAATGTAAAATAAATAAATAAATAAATAAATGTCCAGACGGGAGAGCGGCAAATCAGGAATAAACTTAACTTTAAGCTGGAAAATGTACGTCTATAACATTTTAAACAAACATTCAGAGACGCGGCGGGGTGCCAAGCGCATAGAGGCGCTATGCTCCAATGCGCGAAGCCGTTCCCCGTCGGGGGTTCAAATCCCCCCTCGAGGATTTAAAATATTCTTCAGCAATTTATTTATCGAAATTTTTAATTGTTTAAAATGTTACACAGGTATATGTTTATTACTGAACTGCCTCCCTCCTATTTATAATTGTTTAATTTTTAATTGTACTACCACAGTAGAGCCCAAGAAACCCTTTTCCCGTGTGATTGACTCCAAGTGTAGGTGAATAACGTATCTTCCAAGACCATATCTAAACTATGCAACTTCTTAGGGAAAAAAGTAAAGTCTAAAGATAGCTTTGTAAGCCGAAAACTGGTTAACCAAATAAGAATATACTTGTCGAACACGCACAAAATTGTCATTTTAATTCAGTATTATGAGTAACACTTTATACCATAAGGAAAAAAGCTGGTACTTATTCGACCAGAAAAAAGTGGGGTGAAGTGAAAACTCGGAAAAAAGAGTAAAAAATGCGATAAAAATAGGCATAATTTGCCCAGTGTAGATAGAACTTAATGACAAAACGACTAACCACACCCAACAATACGGGGAAGAGAGAATAACAAATTAATTATATAGAAACTTTTTTACAATGTGTGAACTGTTTCTAATGATATATGCAAAACAAAATGAACTAACCTGTATATAAACATTTACCACAGAAGATGTATAGGCCTAATAAATAAAAAGCGAAGGCCTTAGGTGTGAAATAATTGTCGTAATTGTAATCGGCAAAAGACGAGAAACAACTAAAATTAATTTTCATCATAGTTACTGATAATATATGCCTTAGGGTACGTCTTTGTACCACTTAAGAATAACGTTGTCTTCCTGATGAAGGCAAGAAATTTGTTACACAATAAGGTAACAAATGTCATCTCATAATACTTGTTTACACGATATTACCGCCACTGCATCAAAGTATACCGCTATCCCACTTTGAATTTTGCTACCTCGTCGTAAACAGAACTGAGAAGAGAATGAGGTAGTGGTCGCAGGCACACAATATTATTACGTAAATCTCTCTTCAACGAGATGGTTGGCTGATACATATCTGACTTACCCAATTTTTATGGTGGACTCGGATCCACAGTCCACCTTGGCAGTTTGCACAATAACATATTATTACCAGAGGTGGAAGAAAAAGGTGGCAGAAGAGAATCCTGTCACTGGCTGGTTGATGCCCAGTCCTGTAGAACTGACGGACAAGCACTGCACAACAAATGAAGGAACAAAAGAAGAGTTCTGTACAGGCTATTTCCGGATCATTTTCACTATCATTTAACTTCATCGAAACGTGGCTAGTGTTTATCTGCGGATCACGCCAAAACTTTCATTTAATAATGTCATTATCATGGTTCGTAGTGAGATGACAATCTGTCTATGTGGTACATATCGTATGTAAAAGGGGGATGGAAACATAACACCTTAGGAATGTTATCTAGCTTTTTATGTTTCGTTATAGAACAGGATGTGTCATTCGTTATGTTATTTATCTAACTACATTCGAAATTTTAAGTTATTATTACAATTAGATGCCTTTTACATTAGCATGACACTTTTTTAAGAAACACTTTGATCATTTCTACTCGAATTTGGATCCATTTTTTCTCCGCATAGCAATGTCCTTAAGTTTTACTATATTACAATATACTCGAGTAAGGTGACATGACGACTGCATGCATCATGGTGGAAGAGTTGCTTATATTTTGAAATTAAACTTTGCATAATACGTTAGCTGCCATTAGGAAAGTATTTTGCAAATATTTCTTACTGATTATTTAACTAGTTACTGTGAGGTTTTTGATAGTAACCTAATCATTACACAAAATAACAGTACGTCTCTAAGTTAAATGACGTTTTTCTTATTGTTTAGGTCATTGTTTCAACGAATAGTATGTCGAGATGTTTTCCTACACCGGTGCAGAATATGAAATAAAAGTAAGAAAATCTAGGTAAAAAATACTACACATAAACTCATGCCCATAAAAATGGAACACCTTGAAAGACTAGAGATAGGAAGGTCATAGACAGGGATCAATTACATTAGTATTTTCTGCAAAAATGTTTAGCATTTCTACCATTTCAGACCGCAAGTTGAAGGCTAATATCGAATTCGCACCGAAATACCAGTTATCGGTGAAAATATAGCTGTGGCCATAAACGGAAGGTAATGTACGAGTGTGACGTGAGCAGATGTGCAGGATGAGGCGCATCCAGGCGGGACACTGCTGCTCGTGTGGGACGAAGTGTTCCGGCAGCGTGCAGGAGGGTTCCCGGAAGGCTCAGCACGACGACGTGAGTCAGGCACTCCAAACAGAATAATCCCCCCACCTCTCGGGGAAGACAGACTCCTCTTCGAATAGCATTGATGAAGGATCTACGTTCTACTCGGCTCTGGGCCACACTATCAGGTATGAAGCGACGTCACTAGGGGGAGGATTGACTTCAGATAGTGTTACGTACGAATCCAGGTACTGTCTTTGAAAACGATGACAGCAGTCTGGTTCCCGGCATACAGAGGGAGCGGCATCCCAGTAACGGCATTCGCAGAAAACACACAACGCCTAAAGGTGTGGGGTGCTATTGGCTACAACCACAAATCGCAGTTGGTACGTATCTTGGGTGCTGTTACCAATTTGACTTAGAGAATGACATCCTGCAACGTGTAGCCATAGCCTTTCTGTAGACGCCATTTTTCAGGAAGACATTGCACGACCACATGTCTACGAATTCATGCTTTCTTGGTTTCACATTGACAGGTGGCAACAACACATTTGTTGTTATTGCTGACTGGTCACATATGTTGACTGCTGAGGACTGTGAGACGGCAGTGGCCGGCGTCTGTTGTGCAGTTAGCAATTGTAACAGTTGGTTATTAGCAAAAAAATCAAATGTTTCTAAATCTATCGGACCAAACTGCGTGGTCATCAGTCCGTAGCTTACAAACTACTTAAACTAAGGTAAACTAACCTAAGGACAAACACACACACACACACACACACCCAAGCCCCAGGGAGGACTCGAACCTCCAACGGCGAGCAGGTTATTAGCAGTTGGAGCAGTTTTTTTTATTTTTTTATTTTATTTTTTTTTAATTTTTATTTGTGTCTGTTAAACATTTTGCATGCACTTAGTATCTCCTTTGTTGTGCTCTTACAAGGAGACCACATGGGTATCAGATTTTAGAATTTCTTGATATTTCTGATACGTGAAGTTCAGAACACAAATAACAATCAGCCAAAGCCATTCGACGCAATTCTCAAAAATTCTCGAGAAAATTGACTTTGAAGTTTCGCAAAGTACATGTAAGTACCAATAATTGAAACAGACCCAGCACCTGTCGATGTAGCTCAGGTGGTAGCGTTCTGGCCTCGCAGCAACGTCGTCACGGGTTCGAATCCCGCTGTGATTGAATCCTTTTAATTTTAGAATTCAAGTATATATAAAGCGTTTGGCGGTCTCTAATGCCACGTGTTATGTCAGTTTTTGTTTATGGGTATGTAGACGAGCTGAACACCTTGTCGTCGCGTAAAACGATGGCTGGGTACGTTAGCTGTTTGGAAAGCCATTAGTAGCTACGGAGATGATTTTCCGAAACCAGTGTCGTAACTTTTCACAAACTGAAGAATCAAAGACTACCGTTCTTAACTAATAGTAAAGCCAATACTGTAAAATATGTAACTTATATTTTTCTTTGCTGAAACCGTCATTATCAACAACCTTCTATAAAATATAGAAAATTACGACTTTTCGCAATAATTATCATTAGACATTGAAATTATGTAAGTATTCGAACACAATGAAAAAAAATTAGCACGACAGGATTCGAACCACTGACATTACGGTTGTAAGGCCAGAACGCTACCAGCTGAGCTACGCCGATAGATACTTACCTTACTTGCAAAACTTCAGAGTCGATTTTCTCCAAAATTTATGAGAGTTGCGTCGAACGGCTTAGGCTGATTGTTGTTTCAGTTCAAGTACCATAAATATGAAAAAAATCTAAAATCCGATACCCATGTTATCTCCTAGTTAGATTCTCTTAGAGATATAATAATCAACTAGTTTGTGCTGCGACGGAATGGCCGTGCGCACTGGGACGCCCTGCTGCGGTGCGGTCGGCCGTTCGCCGTCATGAGTTCGAGTCCTTCCTCGGGCTTGAGTGTGTGTGTTGTTCTTAGGATAAGTTAGTTTAAGTAGTTTATAAGTTTAGCGACCACTGCAGTTATGTCCCATAAGTTAAACATTTCAACATTTTGAACTAGTTTGTCAGGTAGCTTCCAGTATTTCTTGCCAATCGTGGAAAGGGGTTCTTACACTTATATTAATTGATGACAAAACAATAATTAGATAGCTAATGAAATTAAGTGTTGTTTTCAGAAGGTCTCGGCACAAACAGGAATCATTGCTAAGGTCGCTCACAGAATCCATACTTAGTCCGTTTTTGCATTTGTAATTTAAACTTTGATCTTTACTTTAAATAATTAACGAATTTCATAATTGTCGGCTTAAGCGTTTCCACTCTGTGCTATATATCTGCATTTGTTATTCTGTTGGTATCAGTCACTGTTAGAAATTGTCCGTCATTCCACCCATGATCACATTTATACTCGGTATTACATTGGTTTGCACTGCACTTAATTAATGAACTATTTGCTAATTAACGAATCCTGCTTTGAGCTACAACTGGACTTGACATTCAATGTGATTGAATTCTTCGGAAACTGTTTTCTTCCCGTAGCCATTCTGCATTTTATATCTTCTTTACTCCGACCACCAGAAGTTATTTTGTTACCCAAATAACAAAACTCATCTACTATTTTTATTGTCTTATTACCTAATCTAATACTTTCAGCATCGCCTTATTTTTTGACATTACATCCCATTACCCTCGTTTTACTCCTGTTAATCTTCATCTTATACCTTCCTTTCAAGACAATGACCATTCCATTTAAGTGCTCTTCCAGGTCCTTTGCTGTCTCTGACAGAATTAATATGTCATCAACAAACCACGAGGCTTTTATTCCCTCTCCATGGCCTTTAATTCCCTCTCCAAAGTTATCCTTGGATTCCCTCACAGCTGGCTCAATGTACAGATTGAACAACATTGGGGAAAAACTACAACCCTGTCTTACTCCCTTCCCAACCTCTGTGACCCATTCATGACCTTCGACTCTAATGATTGCTGTCTGGTTATTGTACAAGTTGAATAAAACTCTTCGTTTCCTATATTTTACCCCTGATACCTTCAGTATATTCCAATCAACATTGTTAATAGCTTTCTGCAGATCCACAAATGTTAAAAACGTAGGTTTCCCATTCCTCTTCTATGAGCATCAACTGCCTATCTCTATTCGAGTGGTCTGTTTTTTTTTCTGATCATAAGTGTATAATCCGTATTGTATCCAAAGGTGCACTGGTGGCGAGATTGAAGTGTTGCCTGTAAGATTCATTAAGCTAAAATAAAAATGTCATCCAATGAAAACCCAACAATTTTAGTCGCTGCCAACAGAAAAAGACGTAAGCACGCAGCGGACCTGACTAGGCAGTGCCACTACTAGAGTTTACAGTTTAGGGAGATAATGGAATCAACAAATGCGTCAGTAGGCTCCTCTCCTCGCACTGGCGATAACCGAGGCCGGCCGGCAGACAGCTCCTCCAGTAGCCTCCCAAACTCACAAAGCCCCACACTCGGGCTGACGCATGCGCACGAGCTCTGACACTAGTATCGCGCTGCATCTGCGTCACAGATAACAGGCACAGAAAAGAACATGCCTGGTGCCGAAAGGATGACTCCCTCGATAGTGCTTTTTAATTCTCTTACGCGGTCTTGTCTACTGCCTATACACATTCCTTCGTCCTACAAACAAATTAAATGTTGAAATTAAAAGACGTGAAAGCAACTTCAAGAACCAAAAACCAACACTGAAATTTAATTCTTTATTCCACGTGACCTCGGATATTTACCGCCTGACCATCAGAATATACTGTGCATAGACATTGCTCTCGAACTAGTTACTTTAAGAGCGGGGTTTCCGTGGAGAAAGATACCAAGCCAATGAAGTTGTGAACCCTTAATTTCTTTCATGGCATTAGAATAAGGGTCGTTCAAAAAAATCACTTTGAGGGGTTCTTGCATTGTATATGTAACGACTGCGACTTCATTGTGGGTTTTTAGCCGCCGAGAGGTAGGCAAAGGATCAACCACAGAAGCCAGTGGGCATGTCGTTCCAACCAACAGAGGGGGGAAAAAAGAGAGAGAATGTGCCACTCCGCGTCTCAGATATACAGGACGCTCGGATACGAAGCCAGATGACCACCAAGGACACCGCTACAATTCTATCAATGCAACCAACATCTATCCTACCTTGTCCCGACATCGATACCACACATTATCATCACTGACCCATCAAGTCATCACCCTGCTAGCCAAGTCCAGTAAGACATAAAATTCGCTAGCTCTGACTAGCAAAATAGGAGATCTTTATTGATCACCAAAAGCCAATCCACAAACGCTTAGCTTGCGCTTTATCAAGACTAGGCCTGTCTATATCAAAGTCAGCAAGGAATTAGAGTGGAACTCGTGTCTTTCCGACGCGCGTGTCTGATCTACGCCTATATTGTTATAAAGTGCATTCCAACAAGACCACCGTGGTGTTACTCTCTTTGTGTTGACAAAGGTCAAACAACGCAGACATCCACCGGAGAATGAATAATGTGTATGAGGCAGCATGTCTGTTTGAAAAGCACCTGTGACATAATTCCAAAAGTTCCGGTGGTCGCTACTTGACATAAAACGTTCGGTATGTGAGGCCAGACGTTACACTGATCAAAACTATTAGGGGATCAGTCGAGATATCTAGGTTCTTAAGTATTGCCATCGGCAGAATAAACTAAATTAGTTCGATGTCTTTCAGTCGCTCTACGGAGTGCGAACAACATCACAGTAACCGAGATAGTGGTAATAACAGACAGTTGCTGTAGAGGGGGCGGTGTTGACTTGTGTTTACCAAACGAATTATACAAGCAATTGGGTTCGGATAATGTAGTGAACAAGTACTACAAGGCAACAATAACGTGACTTATTCCAAGCTATGGCATGGAGAGCCATAGTAGGAACGTTGGAAGCGGGACAGACAGGTTGTTGCAGATATTAGAGTGTACTAAAGTGTAATTTCCAGGACCTGGACGCTATTTCAGCAAACAGGAACCGTTAGGAAAGTCCAAGGTCGTCCACAGATAACATCAGCAAGAGATGATATCCGGGTAACAGCCAGTTGAGACATGAGGATAAACGCAACTTAGCTGCTACGCAGCCTCCAGGCAGCAATAGTACGCAAAATATCAACAGAAACAGTCCAGCCGGCCGCGGTGGCAAAGGAGGACTGAGGCGCTCCAGTCACGGTCTGCACGGCCACTATGGTCGGGGATTCGAATCCCCCCTCGGGCATGTATATTTGTGTCGTCCTTATTATTAGCTAGTTCATAAGTAGTTTGTAAGTATAGGGACTGATGACCCCGTAGTTAAGTCCCATAAGCTATACAAACATTTGAACATTTTGATTGAAACAGTCCAAAATCGCCTTCGGAAATGTGGTCTACGGTGTGTGTCCCATTAAAACTACGACACCGTTTAGCCCGCAGAAACTGGGCGGAGGAGTACCAAGACTGGAGTCGTAACGATTGGCGCTGGGTTCTGTTCACAGGTCAGTCAAGATTTTGGGTTCAGCCGGACAATCGTCGTCCCCTCCTCTGGAGAGAACGTGGAACTCGGAACAATCCTCCTTATGTGCAGAAAACATTACCATATCACGATCGTGGGTTAATGGTGTGGGCAGGAGTCAATATTGGCGGACGTACGGACTTCCATGTCGTTCAGAACGGCGCTTTGACTGCTCAGAGGTACAGAGACAGGAGCCTTCGACCTTTTGCTGTACCCAACGCTGGTTCCATAGGAGATGGGTTCCTTCTAGTGGGCGATAACGCTCATCCCCACAGAGCTGGACTGGTGGACTACATGTTTGAAACGGAGGGAATTGAACTAATGCAATGGCCAGCTTGTTCACATAAACCCGATTGACACTCAATTCTTCTACGTCATTGGGAAGTGGTAACAAGTTCCGTTAATCTTCATTAATAATCTGCAAACCACAGTGAAGAGGATGCCAGAGTGTACTTCTCATTACATCAGATAAAACATTACCTTCCCATTCCCTTCGAGTATGGAGCGCGACATGAATGATTGCTGAAATGAGCCTGTACGCGCTATAATTAGTCCAATCTTGACTTCACGATCCCTAAGGATGTGACAAGTGGAGGACTCACAATGACTGCTGGCAGGCAGTTTTGCAAAATATTACTTTGGGCTGGAGCGTTTGTCGACCGATGTTCATGGTTCCCATTCGTGATGGGTAACTCAGAGAGAGAGAGAGAGAGAGAGAGAGAGAGAGAGAGAGAGAGAGAGAGAGAGAGAGAAAAGAGAAACACACACACACACACACACACACACACACACACACACACACAACTGTTTACATACGAGAGTTAATTTATTGAATACAGCCACGGGCAATTCATTACTGCTGCGTAATGTAAACAATAAGAAATCCATTACTGAAGTCAAATAAATAAATAATATTCACACAATTTCAGTTTGTAAGTTTAGGGAGCGATGATATTTGAATGTTTTTTATTTATTATCGGTGTCTTAGGCTACTGGCGACGGGAAGCCTATCAATACAGGTCACACGCTCGTTATCCAGACGTGATACAGAGCCTCTTCTACACCAAAACTATCGCCTCACACCACTGTATTACGTCATCTAAACTTGTATCACGACCCCGGCTTTCGGCCAGCTGCTAGTTTCTATAGTGAAGGCACACTGGGCGTCGCTACTCCTGTGCTCTGACGTCTGACGCAAGACACTTCCCTGGCTCCCGCATTTCATCATCCCTTGCGGTGGTTTCCCTATGAGACGCATTGTGTTACTCAGCGAAAAATTAGTACTAGTGCTTCTGCCAGCATTTTGTGGCTTTCAAACCTTAATACGAGAATATTATTGCGGAATAGTGAAAAGAGAATTAGTTTGATACTATTTTTGCTTGCGTTCATAGTTCGTGGAGTTTTCGAAATAAAACGTCGTTACGAAGTACATCAACAAAATATCGTTTCTTTGAAGAGGTCATTGTCGTCGTGTTGATAATGTTAACATATTCCAATATGTATACTACGAGAGACTACTTCGTCATTTAAATAAAGAGGTATAGCACTTCAAATACAAGTAGTAGTAGTAGTCGTTTTGTTCATCACTACTTTACTTTTACAAGGACATTGGAATGTAATAGTATTACATTTAGTTAAGAATTACAAAAATAACGTAATTCATATATACAGGGATATACGAGGGCTACTAAATAAAGAATGATCACAATTTTTTATGACCATAATTTCCCACGCTAAAAATTACTCTTATGATATTGCGTTAGCTTCGCCATGCAGTAGTCGTGCTACTTTTCACACCGTCAGCAGTCGCGCGCGGACTGACGGTCCAAATGGCATTAAATAATTTTAGTAGCAAGAGCCGAGACAGCAATGGAGAATATGCAACTTATTGTGTTTGACTTGTAGCTTTTTACGTCAGTGCCTTTGACAGAGCTGTAAATTTTGTCCAGTTTTACTGAAATACTAAGTTTCATAACTGTCATAGTATGACTAACGTGCTCTGTATGTTAGGACGCAGTAACCACCTTTCTGGTCCTCTCTGTCCCAGGGTGAAAACCTACAAAACATCCCTGAAATGAATTGGAGTCCTGACTTGAATCATATAGAACACCTTTGGGATGTTTTGGAACGCCGACTTCGTGCCCGACCTCACCAACCTACATCGATACCTTTACTCAGTGCAGTGAAAAATGGGCTGTCATTCCCCAGGAAACCATCCAAACTTTCGTAATACACAAGTATAAATACGAAATTCGTAGAGTAAGGCATATTGACTTTCGAACCACTGCAAGAAGGAACAGTAGGAGATTGGCAGCGACTCAGGAGAATTAATAATGTAGTCAAGGGGATGGATGGGTGGATAGTGGGGTGGGGAGGAGGTGGAGTGGAAGGTAAAGAGAGGGGGCAGGAGGAGAAAAATCGAGAGACGCGGGAGGAATAAATTGACCAAAAAAACATTGGAATGAATAAATATCATAGCACTGCTGGGTTTTCAGCTAGCTAATACAAAGAATAGCCGAAAGCCGTTTCTATACGAGACGTGCGACACGGTCGTCGTGTCATCCTCCACCCAAGGGCGTCATATGGATGCGGTACGGAGGACGTGATGAGCGCCCCTTGCGGTAGACGATCGAACTACAAAGAAGAGTTTACACGGCACGTGTTTATCGAGTTGTCTGCTTCACGTGTTTACTTAGTTTGTAGTCAACTAGGAGAAAATGAAGTTAAGATCACTTTTCGAGACTATCAAATATATCGTGATTATCGTAATGATGAACACATTTGTGTTTTAGACTGCCACTGGGAAATTGTATTTAGTTGTTTCCGTGCAGTTCATGTCAAACTACGTAGCTCAAATGTTTGTTGTTGTTGTTTGTGGTTTATAGGGGACTAAACTACATGGTTATCAGTCCCCTGTTCCATAGAAGACAAGATATCCAAGTAGGAAAAGGCAAAATACAAATTAAAACCCGGAAGAGCACACCGTGACTATGAACTTGGTCTCTCTTATTCCTGTCTTCCTCAGTGTTGAGAGTATCGAGTGTTAAACTAAGCTAAAAGAGCAGGGAACAGTGGCTGGCTGATCACAAACAAATACAAGATGAGCCAGTCACTCTGCCCAGGCTAAAAACGGAGGTAAAAACAGGGTAAAAGTAAGAAAAACATCATACAAAATATGAGTGGTGGGAGCCTGAGATACCAGGCACAAGCCCACCACTAAATAAGAATGATAAAATCCAGCTGCACGTATAAAACCTAAAACTCGGTCAGCCATAGAGGTATTGTCAGATAAAATCAAGGCAGGCGCAGTAGGTAGATTAAAAGACTGCCGCAAGGCGGCTAAAAACGGACAGTCCGACAGGATGTGGACCACTGTCATCAACCTTCCACAACGGCAATTCGGTGGGTCCTCTTGACGTAAAAGGTAGCCATGTGTCAACCACGTATGGCCAATACGTAGACGACACAGGACAGCAGAGTCCCTACGGGAAGGCCTGAAAGACGACTTCCAGACGGCCGTAGAGGACTTGATCGCTCTGAGCTTGTTGGGAGTGCTCAGTGTTGCCCATTGCGTGTCCCAAGCCTCAAAAACCCTGTGGCGCAAATCCATTCGGATATCCCATTCTGGGATACCAATATCCAGGGGAGGAGCGGTGGTGGCGAGCTTAGCCAGCCGATCGACACGCTCGTTCCCTGGGATGCCAATGTGGCCAGGGGTCCAGATAAAGTCCACCGCACATCCAGACTTGCCGAGTGAAGCGATGGCGTTTTGGATGGATTGCACCAACGGATGGGAAGAAAAGTAGTTAGAGAGGGCTTGCAGGCCACTAAGGGAGTCGCTGCACACGACATACGACTTCCGGGGGCACGTTTTGAGGTGGTCAAGAGCACGAGAAATGGCGATCAGTTCAGCTGTAAAAATACTACAGCCGGGCGGCAGGGACCGTTGTTCTGTGTGGTCGCCATGAATAAAAGCGTAACTGGCTCTGCCATTTACCAGGGAGCCATCAGTGTACAGGACTTCTGCATCACGATGAGCAGCAAGAAGTGCCAGAAACTTGCAACGGAGAGTAAGTGGTGAGACTAATGCCTTTGTATCGCAGGACAATTGCAGGTGGAGCTTCAAACGGGGGATGAACCAAGGAGGAAGACAGGATGGGCAGGAAAAAACATCAGGGAGAGGTAGGGAATTAAGTGAGGAGAGGAGTGTACGAACCCGGATCGCGATCGGAAGACCTGATCCAGGTCGACGAGGTGGAAGAGGAGGGTTAACAGTCGGAAACAAAAGCCTGCGATTTGGATGGTGTGGCGTGGCATGGACTCGAGCAACATAGCTAGCGAGAAGCTGCTGCCGGCGGAAGTGTAATGGAGGAATCCCTGCTTCGGCTAGAAGACTTGGCACAGGGCTGGTGCGGAAGGCCCCAGTCGCCAGCCGGATACCCCCATGGTGGATGGGGTCAAGGATCCTCAAGGCGGATGGTGCTGCTGAGTCATATACGAGGCATCTGTAATCAAACCTTGATTGTATCAAGGACTTGTACAACTGCAGGAGGGTGGAACGAGCAGCACCCCAAGCAGTATGGCTCAAGCAGCGGAGAATATTAAGATGCCGTGAGCATTTTTGTCGCAGCTGACGCAGATGTGGCACCCAAGTAAGTCTGTTGTCGAATACCATGCCAAGAAACCGATGAGTCTCTGCGACAACGAGCAATTCACCACCCAGATATAACTCGGGGTCCATGTGAACTGCCCGACGGCGACAGAAGTGTATGACGCGGGTTTTCTGCGCTGAAAACTGAAATCCATGGGTGGAGGCCCATGATTCAGCTTTTCGGATGGCTCCCTGCAGCCGCCGCTCAGCGACGCTAATACTAGCCGAACTAACCCTAAAAGAGCGGTGGGAGAGAAAATTCCTTATAAAGATCGGAAGTGGGCCCCGTAAGCCCCAGTCGTACAATGTAGCCAAGATGTGGTGGCGCCAGGTTGTGTCGTAAGCTTTCCGGAGATCGAAAAACACAGCAACAAGGTGTTCACGTCGGGTAAAGGCTGTACGAATAGCCGACTCCAACGACACAAGATTGTCAATTGTGGAGTGGCCCTGACGGAAACCCCCTTGTTGTGCTACTAGGAGTCCCCGGTCTTCGAGGATCCACATAAGCCGCCGACTCACCAACCGTTCAACGAGCTTACATAGAACGTTTGTAAGGCTGATCGGACGGTAACTGTCAGCCACCTGTGGGTCAGCGCCTGGTTTTATCACTGGAATGATGGTGCTTTCCCGCCATTGGGAGGGGAAAACACCGTCTGCCCAGAGACGGTTAAACAAGGCGAGCAGTTGGTTCTGAGCGTCCACAGAAAGATGCCGAAGAAACTGGCTATGGACACGATCTGGTCCTGGACAAGTATCGGGGCATGCAGAAAGGGCACTTTTAAACTCCCACTCGCTAAAGGGTGCATTGTACGGCTCCTGGCGACGTGTGCGAAATGACAGTGCCTTCCGCTCAACTCGGTCTTTAATGGCGCGAAAGGCTTCACTGTAAGCTTCAGTTGAACTGATGCCTTCATAAAACTGTGCCATGTGCTCGGCGACAGCAAGCGGGTCGGAACAGACAGAACCCTGTAAGCGAAGACACGGGATTCCTGCTGGTGAGCGGTACCAAAAAAGACGTCGAACCTGAGTCCACACCCGAGAAGGTGAGGCACGAGATCCAATAGAGGCGACGTACCTCTCCCAACAATCTTGCTTACTTTGCCGTATAAGCCGTCGAGCTCGGGCCCGTAGCCGTTTAAAAGCAATCAGGTGATCGGTGGTGGGATGTCGCCGGTAGCGCTGAAGTGCCCTACGCCGATCCCGAATGGCTTCAGCGATTTCTTGTGACCACCAAGGCACAGATTTGCGCCGAGGGGACCCTGAGGTGATTGGAGCAGTGGCCTCAGCAGCGGAAACTATGGCAACAGTCACCTGTTGAACTGTCACCTCCACATTGGCTGGCAGTTGGGCAGGAATGACAACAGCAGAAGTGTAATGCTGCCAATCAGCCCTATGGAGGGACCATCGAGGCAGTTGTTCCACCTGTTGAGACTGTGGGAGCGACAAAAAGATAGGAAAATGGTCACTCCCGCAGAGGTCATCGTGGGCCCTCCATGTGAGGTGTGGAAGAAAGATCGGGCTACAGACCGAGAGATCGATAGCTGAGAAAGTGCCATGTGCAACACCGAAGTGCGTCGGGGAACCAGTATTTAGAAGGCAGATGTCTTGTTGTGCAATAAGTGCTTCAACATCCCTACCACGTCGGGTCGTCTCTGTTCCGCCCCATAAAGGGTGATGGGCGTTAAAGTCCCCCAAAAGAAGAAACGGTGGGGGCAGCTGTGCTACCAGAGCAGCAAGATCAATAGGCGAAACATCCCTGTCTGGAGGAAGGTAGATTGAGCAGACAGTCAATTCTTGCATCGCCCGGAGGCGAACAGCAACAGCCTCAATAGGTGTGCGGAGAGGCACAGCAATACTGGGGACAGTGGCAAGGGTGTATATACAGACACCACCAGAGGCTCTGTCACAGTCGGCGTGGTTGTTAAAGTAGCCCCTATAGCCTCGAAGGGCCGGGGTCCGCTGAGCAGGAAACCAAGTTTCCTGCAGAGCCATACACAGCACTGGGAAACGGCACAGCAACTGCTGCAGCTCAGCTAGATGGTTGAAAAACCCACCGCAGTTCCACTGAAGAACGTGATTCATGGTTTGCTGGAAAACCATGATGGACTGAAGATTATCAGTCCGAAGATTTGCGGGCTGCTAGTCGCACATCTACATCATCTAGGAGCGTTGGGTCAAGTGTCTTAGTGAGGGCCAGATCCTCGAGAGACGCGAAGATCTGCACCTCATCCTCCTAAGTAGATGATGTAGGAATGGACTTTGAAGTCACTGAGGAGACTTTCTTCTTGTGTTTCGTCTTCTTTACCTCCCGCTGCCCTTTCAGTCTTAAGGGCAAGGAGGACTTCTCACGAGTGGTTTCTGAGCCTGATGTCGATCGGGAAGCCCGTCGACTGGGGGCAGGTGGATCCTGCAGCCTCTGGCTGAGACCCCCCAAACCACTTCTGGAAGCCTCAGGAGGGGGTGCCACAAGGGACTCCTCCTGGGCGAGAGGGGCCAGGGAAGACTGTTGCTTCCCCGGCTGGGGAGTGGGGACTGGAGTCCCCGATGATGGGGTGGATAATGCTCCCACAGGTGTTGGGGGAGAATGGGATATAGATGGTCCCCCACCCATCGAGGGGGTAGTAGAAGATTGGCCCATAGGGCCCACAGATGGAGAGGACACTGGTGCCATTGATCGTATTGATGCCGCTGTGACTGCGGCAAAAGATGATGTCATCTTAATAGGGTGGAGTCGCTCATATTTCTTGCGTGCTTCAGAGAAAGTGAGCCGGTCCAGGGTCTTTATTTCCATGATTTTCCTTTCACGATGAAGAATAGTACAGGTCGGCGAGCATGGCGGATGATGTTGCCCACAGTTTACACATACAGGAGGTGGGGTACATGGGGTGTCCGGGTGCGACGGCCGCCCACATTCCCTGCAGTTCTGGACGGAAGTACACCGGGACGACATGTGCCAGAACTTCCAGCACCGGAAACACCGCATAGGGGGAGGGACATATGGCTTTACATCAACTCGGTAGACCATTATCTTGACCTTCTCAGGCAGTGTATCGCCCTCGAAGGCCAAGATAAAAGCACCGGTGGCAACCCTGGTTTCCTTAGGCCCCCTGTACACTCGACGGACGAAATGAACACTTCGACGCTGCAGGTTAGATCGCAACTCTTCATCGGTCTGGGACAGCAGGTCTCTATGGAAGATTATACCCTGGACCATGTTTAAAGTTATACTTACCGGGATCTCACCCAGCTTATCTCATGCAAGTAACGCGTGCGATTGGGCTGGGGACGCCGTCTGTATCAGTACAGCCCCACTTTTCATCTTTGAAAAGGACTCCACTTCGCCAAACTGGTCTTCGAGATGTTCGACAAAGAACTGTGGCTTAGTGGACATGAAAGACTCTCCATCAGTACGGGCACACGCCAGATATCGTGGCGAGTGTGGTTCGGATCGGCGAATTCCTCTACGTTCTTCCCATGGGGTGCCAAGGGAAGGGAACGTCTTAGGATCGTAAGCAGATGCATTTAATTTCGTATTTCCACGCTTAGAAACGCCAGGTTTGCGTGTGGCGACGCTATTAATTGCTCGTTTCATTCTAGTCCCACGAGCAGCTAGGGAACTAAAGGTCCACCCAGGCAGAGCACCGCTTGCCTGGGTAAGCCTTGTACAACTGAGGTGCGGCAGGTTCCTCAGAGGTTGCTCGCTAGCGGCTGTTCAACCTCAACAGCCATGCATCTCCTCGGCACGTAGCACATCTTGAGATTGAGGTTTTTTTAGAGAGGTTTGTACCGTCCTCGCGACACGGGCGATTAAGTCAAGATCCCCGGGCTCTGAAATGTACAACGTTCCACCGTCGCGCCGAACGATGGTCGTTGAAGCACGCACAGAGCTTACGGTGTAGCGGACTGTTGGCGCGACACAGCCCACGGCTCAGGACCCCGAGTTCGCCAAGCCCGTACCCAGCAAATTAATGCTGAGCCCCTGAGGGGAAATGTTTGTTCAAATGTTTGTATAGTCTATGGGACTTAACTACGGGGTCATCAGTCCCTAAACTTACAAACTACTTATGAACTACTTACAAACTAGGACGGCACAAATATCCATGCCCGAGGGGGGGATTCGAACCCCCGACCGTAGTAGCCGTGCAGACCGTGACTGAAGCGCCTCAGTCCCTTCGGCCACCGCGGCCGGCAACTACGTAGTTCACAGGTGTAAACGTCCTCATTATAAAAGACGTTTAAATACTTGGGCCGCACGGTTTGAGGCGCCTGTTTACATGATGGTCATGCTCACGTGCGTATGAAAGACTGTCTACACGTAGACTTTTAACTGGGAAAAAAGCTTCAAATAATGCTCACCGACAAATATTTCACCTGTTAAGTATAGAATGTTTCAGGGGAAATAGCAAATATTTTAGGAGATATAATAAAGACAAATTGCAATAAAAATGCTATATAATATGTGTTCAATTTTTAGTGGGTACAGCTCTTAGTATGTAACCCAAACAAACAAATCATTTTAACTTCCTGATTCTTCGGCCTGTAGTGTGGTAAATGTAGTTGAAGGACATTGTAATAAAAGATTCAGAAGCACTGCTTACAGTTTATTATTTATAGCTACAGTCGTTAGAAAATGTTCAAATGTTTGTATAGCTTATGGGACTTAACTACGGTGTCATCAGTCCCTAATCTTACAAACTACTTATGAACTAGCTAAGACTAAGGACGGCACAAATATCCATGCCCGAGGGGCACCGTAGTGGCCGTGCAGACCGTGACGGAGCGCTCAGACCCCTCGGACAGTCGTTAGCATTTTGCCATTATCAAGCACCTGCGTGTAAATCAAATGAAAATTTGAATATTTTCACTGATGCTTTCGTCGGTTCTTGGTAAAGCATCGTATTGACTTTTATTTAAATAACCAGTTTTCGACTTCAACTGCGTTTTCCTGAGCAGGAGACAAACAAACATTAGTCAGCTGGGTTCCCCACTCGGTCGTCTGTGCAAGCGCGAAGCACTTCCGTCCGCGTGAGAATAGGATCCATCCTATACCGTCTGCTAGCGATCGTATGCGAGCATCTTGTGTAAGGGGACGCGTCTACACGCTACGCGGCCAGCGGAACTGATGCATCATGGGTAATCTTTTAGTTCTCACTTCCCGTTTAGAACGAGCTTAAAGGGCCCCACACACGCATGGGCGACCGATCGCTTAGTAGATCGCTCGTGTGTGAACAAATCGCATGGAAATCCCAGGCAATCTGGCAGATCGCATGCGATTCGTCGATGCAATATGGCTGCCTGGATGTTTAGCAGCGATGTGTGCCAATATGCTTGTGACTCGTTCCTCTAGTTATCAACCGTGTTTGTGATTAGTTTCGCTTTTCCACGTTCAATAATAACTTTACGTTATATTGAATAATTGTTCGGTGATCACGAACTACTATGAGCAATTGAAGCCAGCGTTTTCGCTTATATTACGAAGTAATACAAAGCGCACGCTAGAATTACTGCAGTGATCAGCGTATAGAAGCTTGTGCTCATAGCACTGGAATTTGTCTGACGTTCATAGTAATAGTCAAGAAACACTTGAGTTCCATCTGATGATTTGGATTTATTTATTAAAAAATTGCAGGTTTTATTAAAAATTTTAACTTTGACAAGAAGATGATTAATATGTAGGGCCTACCATAATATTAAAAGGGTATTTAATTGTTCAGGCAAATCAGCAATGCTGTAGTGAAGACCTAAACTTTTTATACAAACTAGCTCTCTTTTTCACAATTTATAGTCATGGTAGTCAGCAGTGCGGCTATTTAGAACATTTTTGTAGACACATCGAGACTGAAAAAGGAATTGTGTAGCATAGTTATTCGAAGTTAAACTATAAGACGAACCAATAAAAAGGAATTGAGGACTAATAAACGAAAAAATAAAAACCTGTTTTTACACTAAAAAGTTTTGTGTCCCAACCTCGTCGCCACTTTTGTGTCTCGTTTCCGCCGGTGGTGCTGGTGTCGGTGGCTGAGTTGAAAGAGACCGACACAGGAATAAGGGATGCACGTGTGTGCATGTACGGAGGTGAGCAGCCAGTGGGACAGCAGAAACTAGAAACACTAGAGTAAATTAGAGCGAGATATATATTTCATGGAGTCTTGGTAATACTTAACTTTTACATAGTTCTTGACTGCAGAATGCTGATACATAGTTTATATAGAGGCCTGCCTATGGATGATTCCAAGTGCCTATCCGATAGCCAAGTCTTAACTGGTGCCTATCTGATTCCCAAGTGAAAGATGCAGCAGTCGTGGCCACGAGCGGAGTTGCAGCAGAGGGCCCTCGTGGCTGACGTCGTAATAACGCCGCGCCGTGCGTGCATGGCGGCGCGCGGCGTAAGTAGGTGGCGCTCACTTCATACTTGTGCGACACCACAGAAAGATGTATACAACCCACTTGGCGGCACTAAAAGTGTAACGTAACTAAAACTTCCTACGAAAACATATTCAAAAACAAGTTTAATAAATTACAATTACCATTCCACTATTACTCGTCAGGTTGCACAATTCAACTGTGACTGCTATTAAAAATAAAAGAGCGTTTTCTATTCCATAATTTGCCAAAACATACGTTCGTAATTCTCGTACAAATTGCTTGACAAATCGCTCGTGTGTGGCGAGGTGGAGGCGAGCGATGGATTGCAGCGATATCGCATGCAACGAATTACACCGATTCGTCGCTTCTGTGTGGGGGCCTTAAGAGAACAAAGAGTAAGTTAAGAAATAATGAGAGAGATAGGCAGAGAGGTTAAGGGAAGGAGTGTTGGATGTACATCCAATTCAAAAATCAAATCAAATGTTTGTAAATCTATCGGACCAAACTGCGTGGTCATCAGTCCGTAGCTTACAAACTACTTAAACCTGGGTAAACTAGCCTAAGGACAAACACACACACCCATGCCCCAGGGAGGACTCGAACCTCCACGGCGAGCAACCGCGCGCTCCGCAGCGAGACGCTTTAGACCGCTCGGCGTACATCCAATTCCCGTGCATATTTAGCAGTTGTAAAGCGTCGGCGGGTTCGCACTATTTACTGGGTAATGATGGGCGCGCCATAAAAGCGTAAGGTGTGTGACTGTGGCTGCAGCTCGGCGGTAACGAGGCAGGTGCACGGGTGGCAGCAGCAGCAGCAGCAGCAGCAGCAGCAGGCATGCGTCGCCAGCTGTGACACTGCACGCGACCTCCTGCCGTCTACCCGCAGACAGGCCGTAGCCTCCATGCATCGCCGATTACTGCGCACCTCTGTCTCCCAAACACTGCATCCGCTCCAAGTCGTAAGGAACAACGAAGGAATACCAAGGGAGAGGGGGAGTACTTTATGCCCACCTTGTGAAAACATTGAAATCTACTCAGGTACTTTATGAAATAAATCGCAATTTGCGATGTTATGACTTCACTGTATTCGGATTAGATGGAATACCAAACTGTGGCGAATGAAAATTTGTGCTCGGCCGGGATTCGAACCTGGGATCTCCTCCTTACTAGGCAGACGCGTTGATCACTTCGGCACCGAGGACACAGTGACCAGGCCGACTGCAGAGGAGTCTTCCCTGTACGTCTCCCGCCACACACAAATCTCCATTCGCCACGCTGTCCCTTTCCTATACCACAGCCTATTTGTTCTGTAATGCTCGCAGCCACAATACTGTGGAAAACGTAAATCAGAATGCCCGGCGGTAAATTCGAACCGCCGTCCTCCCGAAAGCGAGTCCAGAGTGTTACCAGTGCGACACCTCGCTCCGTCTCTGAAGGCCGTATCATTCGTGTATCGGTCATAGCCAGTATCTAACAATGGAAATTCCACGTTGGGAATTCAACACTATGATGAGTATAAGTTGCAAATCGCTGCAAATAAGTCCGTCGAGCCATGACAGACATATAAAACACTCATACACTCGCGCACACACACACACACACACACACACACACTACTCTCAGCTTTCGGCCACAGCCTTCGAAAGGGGGGAAAAATAAAAGGTTATTCCTACAATCAAATAGGCACACGTAACAGACTCAACGCCGTCATCTTTGACTGTGAATCTGTGAAGTGTGTCTCTGCGATGGTACAAGGTGCGTTTGAAAAGTTAGGTGACTGGTCTCTGAAAACATAGGAAACAAGAGTTACAAACAAAATACTTTTACTTGCCTTCAAAGTAATCGTCAATGGCTATAATACACTTTTGGCATAGGTTGTACAGCTGTTGAAAACTGTCAGCAAACGCTTCTTGTCGAATCGCTCGAAGCACGGAGGTCACCCTTTGTTGGAGCCCCGCAACCGCTGCGAAGCGTAAGCCTTTCAGGGCTAATTTAAGGCGGAGAACAAAAAGAAGTCTGCCGACGCCAAAGCTGGAGAATGAGGAGGGTGTAGAAGCACAGTCACGTTGCGTCTAGCGAGATAGTTGAGCACGCGGATCGCAGTGTGCGGACGGGCGTTGTCGTGCAGGAAATTCCACTGTCCATCCCAGTACAGTTCAGGCCGAACCCGGCGGATATGTTGCACCAGCCATTTCAGAACTCCCTCGTAAACTTCCGCGTTGACAGTATGACCCTCGGTTGCAAATACATGATCGATCAAGCTCTTTGCGCTCCACGTTGCAATGACACGAGTTCTCACACTGACCCTATTAGCCGCGTCGCACCTTCTACCACAGTTTCACTGCGGTGATTTGCTCGATAAAAGGCGCTTGTTGACATGTCCCTCAGTGTCTATTCGTGGGCACCTCATCTCGCCACCGCCGTTTGTAAAATATGGGACCATTCGCTGAACTTTTCAGACGCAGCTTGTATGAATAAGGTCTTTTCCTGACGAAGGCAGTGGCCGAAAGCTAAGTTACGTGTATGACTATCCTCATCACGTGCTGCCAATATTAACATAGTATACAACGTTTCAAATCTTTTATCACTACAGCGCTGTAATAAATACCTCTGAAAAGGCCCAGAGCACAATACTCTATTCTGGTGGTTAAGGGCTGGGTTCCTATTTGAGCTGGGATCATGGGGTAGAATGTTTTTTATTTAGCCCGAGACAGCGATCACTTATGTGGTTATTAGAACTACGATCTTACTGTAGCTACGTTACAGTCTATAAACAAAGACAGAACGACGAATCGGAGCTGCCACTCAGGCAGAATGGTATAGTTGTAGCTCTACAAAATGAAGTATTTAAAAATTAGGAACTCACTCAAGTATGGACAAATACGTCTTTTCCAGCTCCTTTCATACAGGCTGCCCTGCACAACCGGTGTGTTGTGTGGGAATAGTATCAGATTGCCTTTTCGACCTGGTCGCCTAGGCAGTCTACATGCCACGGGCAAGAAACAGTGACAGAAGTGAAGGATAAGATGGACAATGAGGATGAGGTGAATGGGAGAGGTGGGGTCGGCCGGACAGAGACGGGGCAGCAGGAAATGGAAATGAACAGAGAAGGAGAGACAAGATGTATGAAGAAATGGCCAGAGACAGGCGAGGGGAGGAGAGATATGGAGGAAGGGCGCAGGGAAATTGGTCTGAGATGTTGGGGCGAAGGAGGAGATGGTCATAAGCAAAGGGGGGGGGGGGGGGTTGAAGAGAAAGGAGGAAGGAAGGGATCAACAGAGAGAGGGCGACGAGAAGAAGGAGAAACAAGAGGAGGTGGAATGATAAAAAGAAATAGATACTACGAGATGATCAACATACCTTGTAATTTACTATCACAGCAAATAGAATAAAAGTGGCGAAGTTGAATGAAAACTGCTCCTGCCACAGCACGAAAAAAGGCGATAACATTTAGGCCAGAGTGAATGAGGAGGACTAGCTGTTGCACTTATGTGGCAGCTTCAAAAATATTTTAATCAAAAAATCTTGCATATTTGCGTTTTTTACGAGTTAACCTTTTTTCTCGTGATATGCGTTGCTAGCACAGTGCGGCACGCGATAGGGCTGCCCTGCACAGGAACTGGCACCTCGCTGCCAGATGCCGGCTCTTCTACTTTCCACACTGCAATATGAACCAAGTCCTTCCGCAACTGCGTACTTTTGTCATTTAAAGTCCAGCACTTTTAAATACGTCGTGTTGTTATGTGATAGTTGACGCAAAGGCAATTGGCTGCATCTACACAGACATTAAAATGAGCCTGAACACGAGGAGTTGACTGGATTTGCTCGCACGCTTGGTCCTAGCGGCGCTGTGGAGATATGACCTTTCCACACAAGACTGAATAGCACAGATAAATTCAACATCTGTTCTGTAGTGTAACGGTAGAAAATAATTAGGGAATGAGGCTATAAGTGTGAGTAAATTGCGCATATGATGAGTAACACTTGTTGTTTTCCAGTCTTTGTCTTCCCTTACGATTTATACCTTCCCCTCGTTGATTCCAATGAGAACCTCCTCATTGGAGAATCTCCTTATTAGTCCACATAATTTTCAACATTCGTCTGTAGCATCACATTTCAAATGTTCGATAGTAACTACCTGCAAAGAAATAGTGTGAGGGTGAGGTGAAGGTGATGGCTGGGAGATGGACAGAGCAGGGAGAGAGGAGGAAATTAACAGAGGCGGAAACTAGGAGCTGGACAGAGAGGGGGGGAGGAGAAATATATGGACAGGTAGAAGGAGAGGACAAGAGGGGGACTCGCAGAGAATGCGATAGATACGGTGGGAGAGATGCCTGCCTCTCTCTTCCTTGCTCTGCCCATTTCCTCTCTCCTTGACAACTACCCGAGCGAGGAGGACAGACAGAGGAGGGAAAAGGAGCAACTGGTGGACTAACAGAAGACTGGACTCAATAAATAAATACCAGGACAATGCCCGACTGTCAACTAGTGCCTAGCTGAAAGACATTCGATTACAACCTTTTATATATATATATATATATACTTACTGCGGTCTTTATCATTTAAATAGGCGGTAAGAGACGTGCAAGTCTCGAAAACTAACCACGGATACGCACTACAAGTCTTCCAGTTATGTCTCTGAAATTTCGCTACAACAGTTATGCAACGGTGCATCACCGCATACTGCGGTCAAGTAAGATACGACTTTTAGTGCAGGCGCTACTGAAACCAAATACATAACGCTCGGCGGAATTCAAGATTCACAATCCGATAAATTCAGCTTTCTGCGTTCTTTTGCTCAGCGAAAGATGAACTTTTTGATACTTGGATTCGTGCCTACTACTTCATTTTGCTCGGATTTAGAACGAATGGAACGGAACCTGCTAACAGTTCCAGATGCGACATTCGTTCCATCACCAAGTGCTAAGCAAGCGATTAGGATTTAGACATAATTGAATCTTGGTAGCTAGCGACATTAGTATATCAAACAATTCAGTGTGTGGACACAGGTTATGCAAATAGAGTCTGAGAAAACAGTTTTGGTAACAGCGTATAGAGAGCGTCGACCCGGATCAGTTACAGTATTGCCTATTCATTAATCTTCCCTCCCCCTCCACCCATATATCGTACTAGTTCCCTTAGCTTTATCAATAACATTACGAAAGAGTCGACAAGTGTTATCAACCACGTGCGTCATAATAATTGTCAGTCTCAAGTGTCAGCAAGCATGCAAGACGGAAAGAGCAAGAGAAGTACGCTTCATTTTATTTCGAACAGTACTCTTTATAGGAAAAGAAGTTACAGCGAGAGCAAGAAAGTGGAAGAATTCCTTCATACGTTTTACCCAACGATAAGAAACACCCATCAGTAACAGGTTTTTGAAATCAAATAAAGTATCTTTTTTACATACAACATTTAACAGTTCGTTCGCTATTCAATGACGCCAGATATGTCACTTTCTGCCTAAAATCTGCGTTCTCAGTACGTTAAAATGTTTAGATTTCATGGACCATCAAAATATTGGCACCGATTATTTGGCATTATAAGGAACGTGTAAAAAGGTCGGCGATTGCTACTATACAAGGCGTAGTCATATACCGATAGTTACAATCAGCAGCACGAGAAACTAAAGTCAGCAGTCATGGCATAGACTGAAATAACCACACCAGAACGCCACAAAATGTAGCAGCAATTCACTGATAAAGCAGGGCAGAAAAGTGTCTTTGAAAGACTGTAACTCCACGGGCGTGCACAATGTAGAGACTTTCACAGAAACGGAACCCAGCATCTAATACATTACGTTAATCAATTACAGTGTTGTAGCCCAACCAACATAGTTGTGTCGGCGAAAGACAATCCCTCACAGTTGTGTAATTGGTACGGATACTTCGATCGCCTGCCTCAACCAATCATGTAGTACAAAGATAATCAAGCCCGCTAGTGGGGTCCAGGTTAGATACACGGTATTAGGTGAAAGGGTTTTACTTTAGGTTTTCAAAAAACTTTGACATATTTGTTAAGTAACTGTTGTTGCATGTCTAAAAATGTTACAGCTGTACTACATTAATTTCATACTTTACAATTCACCTTTGCTCGGGAAGTAGTGGGTGCTTAGAAAATATTGTTACTAACAGACAAAGAGAAGTGAGTGGCGGTTAAAAGAGGATGACTAGCCCTGGTGGTTTGGGATTTTGTATGCAGTATGGTCTCTATTCCAGGCCCCAGGCCTCTGTGTTTTAGCAGCTCTATAACCCTGTGGTGCATAGCGTTCACTGTAGTGGATGGCTATTACCGGAAGCATTTCTGATCATCCTGGATCGTTCTTCCAGTCGTAAACGCGTGGAGTCCACCCCAAGGGACCTTGCCGACAGACGCCAGCCATCACCCCCAAGGCAAGATGACGAGTGCGAAGCACGGCAAGCGTCCTGTAACGTTCAACCAATTTCACAAAAAAGAGGTAAAGTGCATTTTCACCGAATGCAAGAAGCCACTGAGTCCAAAATGTTTCGAAAGTTTTCACCAAAAAGCAAAATTTCACAGAAAGGACGCGGCAGGTCACAATTGCACAGTGACGACATGAAATTTTCTCCTCTCTCTCTCTCTCTCTCTCTCTCTCTCTGTCTCCCCCCTTTTTTTCTTCTTCAAACGGAAAATTACAATAAATTTTTGCAATTTATGTTCAAATGTTTGTATAGTCTATGGGACTTAACTACGGGGTCATCAGTCCCTAAACTTACAAACTACTTATGAACTAACTAAAACTAAGGACGGCACAAATATCCATGCCCGAGGGGGGATTCGAACCCCCGACCGTAGTGGCCGTGCAGACCGTGACTGGAGCGCCTCAGTCACCTCGGCCACCGCGGCCGGCTGGAATTGATGAACATAGACATTCTTCTTTACTATTTGAGAGCCTTTCCATCATTTTTTCCTCGTGCGTTAATAATTCGTGCATCACAGGGTTAAAGGAAAACTTTTTTCTGCTGCATTTTCCTTGTTGCATTTCGCAACAGCTAGCAGCAGCGCTGCCAACTGTCAGGGAAACCTTCTTTCGCCGATTTTAAAGCCTCGGCTGGGACTGGTAAGCAAGCGATACTGTCACAAGTGAACAGAACAAATCCTGAAGGTTGGGCAGCCTGGAGGTACCCGGATAGCTGGCTTTACCAAAGGCACCATGTCGTTGTTCAAACGTGCCACCCTTCCTTCCACTGACAAATGAACATACAATCAAACAGCGAAGTGACTGCAAACAAGGGGATGGCATGTCAGGTAACATCATTATTCGTACAGTAAACCTTAGCTGCTTCATCTGAGACCCAGATTCCCTGAATGTTCACATGCCCTGATATCCAAGAGAAATGCCGTCGTTTCTCCATCACTGTAAATTGGAAACTTCATCCAATATTACAATAAAAAGCTTTATCACTTATTTGTGTGTTTTCTCCAACAGAAGTTAAGAGATCGTAGGCTTCGTGAGCACGACTGTATATCCGAGCCAATCATTGTGGACAAATTTACCCTGTGAGTAGAGCAGAGTAATTGCATTTCGCAAGTATATTTAAAAGTTCGTTGGTCAGATTTTAAAATGTATAGTTACCGCGATAACCGGCAATATCGAACATCAGAAGGTAAGCAACAAGAATTTGAAACTGTGAGCAGTGACACTCTGTCTGAACATTATTTAAGAAGCAAGTGCCAAGTAGCATTATAGTCTGTATTAATGAAAGCAGGAAAACGTACGTAAGATTGAGTGACCACGATTTTTACTTGGCTCTTTAAGAGAAAGCATGTTGTAGGCTTCAAAAAATGTGTCAGATGACATGTGAAAGTACTGCCGACTGATGTGGGCTATCTGCTCATAAAACCTAGCTCCGTACATCTCGCTAAACAGCTGTGCAATACCATACCGTGTCCGCAAGAGTGCGTTACAGACAAAGAGACACGTGATACTTTCTGGTGCGTAAATTAACGTTGAGACATGCCCCCTCCATCACCAGGGGTACTGTAAAGACATTTTTAACATGTACTAGCTTAAACACGCGGCTCCGCTCGCGTGTTGTTCAACAATAATGATGGTAATAATATCACAAATCGATCACTTGATGTAATACGCGAAACGGCAAATCGATTTTTTTTAAAGAGATGTATTAAAATAAATTTATTTTTTACTGGTTTATTTATTTATTCTTATATTTCCTTATTCGTATGCTTATCCTTACATAGAAAGAGCTGAAGACATTGTAGCACGCATAAACCAAAGATATGGTCTTTGGCATCACGTTTCGCTATATGTAACCTCCTTGCTATAGAGTCACTAACGTCATCGCTGGTCTTCAGCCCGAATTTTTTTATAGTTTGACGACTTTCAACCACCATATCTTCCACCCCCTTATAGCTATCGGCATGCTGTACAACGGGAGACTTCGGACAACAATTACACACAGACCATTCGTTTTCGTTCTGTAGTTGTGGCGGCAGAGCGAAATATTAACACACACTCACACACGTAGAATTTTATATACACCTATGACTTTCCATCCCAATATACTCCACCCTTTTATCATTATCAACCCTCAAGCAACAATGCAACCAATAAAACCATTTTCAAAGAGTAAATATAATTCTCAAAGAGTAATTATTGTTCCGCATTTCGCGTTATATTCTTCAAATTACTAAATATCTATCGATCGCTATAAAACCGTGCCTAAAACCATCCTCAGGTATAAATTAGTAACTGTACAAATATTTAAGTCTCAGCGTCTTGTCGTTGGGACGTGATAAGCCTACACCGAACGGACATTAACATAAATATATATATATATATATATATATATATATATATATATATATATATATATATATATATATATATATAGATAAACAGCTATCCGATCGCCAGAAAACCGTGCCTAAAGCCTTCCTCGGGTAGACATTAGTAACTGTACAAATTTTTAGCTCTTTATGTCTTGTAGTTCAGACGTGATAAGCGTAGATCGAACAGACATTCACATTTAAAGATATAGATTTACTGTGTTATAAAAGGTGGTCGCAACTGTATTGTTCACAGATATTCAGACAGCCTAATGTATTTTACGATCCGAAGATGACGTACATTGAAACCGTCATCATTTCTAGCCGCGGCGGGTTAGCCGTGCGCACTGAGGCGCCGGGCTACGCTGCGCGCGGCTGTTCGCCGTCGGGGATTCGAGTCCACCCTCGGGCATGGGTTTCTGTGTTGTCCTTAGGTTTGTTTACCTTAGTTCAAGTAGTTTCTAAGGTACGGACTAATAACCGAGCAGTTGGGTACGATAGATTTACAAACATCTGAACATCATTTCTAAAATTACCAATAAATAAGTCTTCTCCGATGTTATTCAATTCATACATCGAGCAGGCGGTGAAGGAAAGCAAGGAAAAATTTGGAATAGGGATTAAAGTACAGGGGGAAGAAATAAAAACATTGCGTTTTGCTGATGACATTGTAATTCTATCAGAGACAGCAAAGGACCTGGAAAAGGAGTTGAATGGAATGGACAGTGTGTTGAAGAGAGCGCATAAAATGAACATTAACAAGAGTAAAACAAAAATAATGGAATGCGGTCTTAGAAAATCAGGCGATGCCAAAGGAATTAGATTAGGTAACGAAACAATGAAGCTGGTAGATGAGTTTTGTTACTTGGGTAGTAAAATAACATGCGATGGTCGCAGTACAGAGGGTATAAAATGCAGAATGGCAATGGGAAGAAAAGCATTTTTGAAAAAGAGAAATTTGCTAACATCGAATATTAATTTAAGTGTAAGGAAGTCTTTTCTGAAGGCATTTGTGTGGAATGTTGCCTTGTACGGGAGTGAAACATGGACGATAAGCAGTGCGGACAGGAAGAGAACAGAGGCTTTTGAAATGTGGTGTTACAGAAGAATGCTGAAGATTAGGTGGGTGGATCGCATAACTAATGAAGAGGTACTGAACAGAATTGGTGAGAAAAGGAATTTTTGGCATACCCTGACTAAAAGAAGGGATCGCTTGGTAGGACACATTCTTAGACATCGGGGAATCGTAAATTTAGCATTGGAGGGAAGTGTGTGAGGTAAAAATCGCAGAGGGAGACCAAGAGACGCGTATAGTAAGCAGATTCAAGTAGACGTGGGTTGCCTTTCTTATGAGGAGTTGAAAAGGCTTGCTCAGGATAGAGTAGGGTGGAGAGCTGCATCAAACCAGTCTCCGGACTGAAGACCATAACAACAACAACAACGAGTATGAATGATAACAGATATAAACTGGCTTGAAGTCCTTCGACGTGAAGGTACATTACTACAAAAAAAAATTTTGATCACATCTGCACCTTTATCAAGACAGGCAGCAAACACGTATCTTAAAACCTAGGAAGGAAATTGAATATGACATTTGAGAGTTGGCGAGAGGCCTAAGATAATGATGGGTGTCACCTGAAGGTGGCTAGTGACGCACGTATGAGCAAGGCCGCGACGACGTAGCAGTCGGCTGCACGAGAGCCGTGATTACAAGCAGCGCCACCCCTCCGCTGTCTGTGGCCGGCAATCACCACGGCAACAGCTGACATCTACATCTACATAGATACTCTGCAAATCACATTCAAGTGCCTGGCAGAGGGTTCATTAACCACTTTCATAACTTTTCTCTACCGTTCCATTCTCTAATAGCGCGCGGTAAGAAAGAACACCTAAATCGTTCCGTTTTCGATCTGATTTCTCTTATTTTATTGGGATGGTCACGTCTCCCTAAGTAGGTGGGTGCTAGCAAAATATTTTCACATTCAGAAGTAAAAGTCGGTGATTGAAACTTCGCAAACAGATCACGCCGCAATGAATAACGTCTTTCTTTTAATGATTTCCACCCCAATTCGTGCAACATTTCCGTGACGCTCCCCCTCCCCCCCCCGTAACGTGACAAAACAAAACGAGGCGCCCTTCTCTGAACCTTCTCAATGTCTTCCGTCAGTCCCACCTGGTGAGGGTCCCACAAGGGGCAACAGTACTCCAAGAGAGGACGCACAAGTGTGATGTAGGCAGTCTCTTTGGTGGAGCTGGTGCATCTTCGAAGCGTTCTGCCAATGAAACGTAACCTTTGGTTCGCCTTCCCCACAATATTTTCTATGTGTTCTCTCCAGTCTAAGTTGTTCGTTATTGTAACTCTTAGGTATTTGGTAGAATTTACGACCTTAAGGTTTGACTGATTTATCGCGTAATTGAAGTTCAGTGGATTTCTTTTAGTGTTCATGGGTATTACTTCACACTTTTCCCTATTTAGTGTCAATTGCCAATTTTCGCACCATGTAGAAATTTTGTCTGACGCTGTCGCTGCAGCAGCCGGCATATGACGACACACTGCAGGTATGATGCCTGCCTCGGAAGTCGCTGATATCGGTAAACGTCGAAATTTAGCGACGTGCTTACACGATGAGTTGGGATGCAGAGGCTTGAACAAAGGACACTCGTAACTAGAATGAAACTTTCACTCTGCAGCGAGTGTGCGCTGATACAAACTTCCTGGCAGATTAAAACTGTTTGCCGGAACCGGGACTCGAACTGGGGACCTTTGCCTTTCGCGAGCAAGCGCTCTACCACTGAGCTATCCGCAAAGATCCCAGGTTTGAGTCCCAATTCCGGCACACAATTTTAATTTGACAGTAAGTTTCATATCAGTGTACACTCTGCTGCAGAGTGAAAGTTGCATTCTGTAAACATCACTTAGGCTGTGGCTAAGCCATGGTTCCACCATATCCTTTCTTTCAGGAGTGCTAGTCTTGCAAGGTTCGCAGGAGAGCGTCTGTGAAGTTTGGAAAGTAGGAGGCGAGGTACTGGCTGAAGTAAAGTTGTGAGGCGGCACCGTGAGTCGTGTCGGGATAGCTCAATGGTAGAGCGCTTGTCCGCGAAAGGCGGTGCCGGTTCCGGCACACAATTTTAATTTGCCAGGGAGTTTGATACTCGTAACTATTGTTTCCCAGCATATCTATTCTCTAATCAAATTCCTCATAAAAGTAGATATGTTTTTCACATAACAATTCATAAGTTCATGGAACCAACATCACAAACAAGAAATCTCTACAAAAGAAACAAAATCATTTACTATGGGTACGAAAAATAGTACATTTCTTGTTATATCTTGGGCCCTCGGTGGTACAGATGTTGCAGATCGAAATATATATATTAGGTTGAACTAGAACACTGTGATTTATATATATATTTTTTTTCACTAGATATATCTTTCGGCATAACAGCCGTCGTCAAGTGTCTTTCTACAAATACATATATTACGTTAATAATACGTAGCCAAGTATTACATAGACAAAATTCACAAAATTACAAGTATACGTGCTGCAGTACATACGGTATTCAGAGGCTGTACGCTGTTTTGAGTCATTAAATTTTTATGTGATACACTGCAGTACGAGTATCACATATGTCCCTTTAATCTTACACTTCCAGCCACGAATTACAATCACGTCACCTGTTAGCATATCAGAATATGGTATGTTTACAAATGTTTGTCTCAACGAGAAAATACAATAGTTAATAGAGAGAGGGAAGTGGTAGCCGGCCGCGGTGGCCGAGGGCACTGAGGCGCTCCAGTCACGGTCTGCACGGATACGCCGGCCGCGGTGGCCGCGGGGACTAAGGCGCCTCCAGTCACGGTCTGCATGGCCGCTACGGTCGGGGATTCGAATCCGCCCTCGGGCATGGATATTTGTGCCGTCCTAGTTCGTAAGTAGTTTATAAGTAGTTTGTAAGTTTAGGGACAGATGACCCCGTCGTTAAGTCCCATAGACTATACAAACATTTGAACATTTTGCACGGATACTACGGTCGGGGGTTCGAATCCCCCCTCGGCATGGATATTTGTGCCGTCCTTAGTCTTAGTTAAATCATAAGTAGCTTGTAAGTTTAGGGACTGATGACCCCGTAGTTAAGTCCCATAAGCTATACAAACATTTGAACATTTGGGGAAGTGCCCAGCGGCCCGCACCCCGGCCGCTGTGTCGGTTTTACAGACCGGAGCCGCTACTTGCCAGTCAAGCACCTCCTCAATTGGCTTCACAAGGGCCGAGTCACACAGTTTGCCTACAGCGATCGGCAGACCCGGAAGGTTACCCAACCAAGTTCTGGCCAAGCCCGACAGTGCTTAACTTCGGTGATCTAACGAAAACCGAGCAGAATAAAATTGGATTACTTTGTTTCGTAGTCAGATTGGAGGCCAGGACTAATGTACTGGTGTCCATAGATTGCAGCTAAAATATATGTGTATGAAAGCTGCTCAACGACGCTATCACTTCAGCCATCAGTTGACAACAAGATGACACAATTAAGCGTCGAAACTGGTGTAAATAAAATTCCTTAACGGCAGAAGGTGCTCCGTTCTTCTAACATAACAGTACAGCCGACGTCCTTGAGCATCTTCCTTAGAGATGGACACAGAAACTCATGGAAGTTTGGATCGATCCCGGAAGGTGCTCAGACAGCCGAGGGCGACTACTCGCGAAAAGCAGGAGATCGGAATTCCAGTGCAAGGCCGGCACCAACTTTCAAGGGTCGTCCATCTTATGTAGTGCAGCTGAAATAGGAAGACTTCTCAAATTCCGAATAAATATGTGAAGATTCAGCACTGCCGTGTATCACCGCCAACGTCTGTTTCTTTGTAATTGCAGAGTAAGGATTTATTACCGAAAAAATGTTCAAATGTTTGTAAATCTATGGGATTTAACTTTTGCAGTTATCAGTCCCTTTGGCTTACAAACTACTTAAACTAACCTAAGGACAACACAAACGGCCATGCCCAAGGGAGGACTCTAACCTCTGGGTTCAACAGCGCGTTCTACAGCAAGATGCCTTGGAGCGCTCGGCCATTCAACCACGGCGAATTTATTACCTTACGAACTTCAGCGTATTCATTTAAATGGTTACCAGTTATCCCTTAAACCCAAGTGAGTTTCATATTTGTTTTAACCCTTTCAGATCTTAATTTTTTCTCTGTGAAGAAAATTATTTTTAATGCTGTAATAGTCTTATATTAAATTGTCAATGATTTTAGAAGCAAGATTTATGGAATTATATGCACCCATTTTCATTCTACAACACTGCGTATATTGAAAAACAACGCTTTTTTAAGGACTAAATTAATTAATTTTGTAGTACCAATTGTTGTACTAAATAAACTGATCGTTCAATAACTACATCGGAAAATAACAATTACTACTTTCAGTTATACAGTGGAATACAAGTAATACACAATTTCCGTGTTCTCTGTAGTTCGCAAACTGCTGCGCAGTGCAACACCCACTTCTTAATATTTTTATAGTGATCTTCCGCAGGTGACAGTAATTGTTCATGATGAAATGATTGATCACTCAGGTGTCGTATGTGTACATAACTTCTACGGTGTCTACGTTTTTTCTCAATGTAAATATACATTGAGAAAAAACGTAGACACCGTAGAAGTTATGTACACATTTGTAACCAGAGGGTCCGAAAGGCTTAATTTATTGTCAAACATGATGACCACTTCACTGGAATATGCAGACGGAACATTAACATATAGTTTCTTTAAAAAAAAAAAAAAAATAAAAAAAAATCTTACGCATTCTTGTTTTCTGACATATTCTACATTCTTGAATATAGCTTTCTCCGATACTTGACGTCATGAATGAAGCGGCTGTAAATCATAGATTACATTAAGAGAGGTCGTATTCATCTAGCACAGCGATTAACTTCCCCTGACTCCATACGTTGACTTGAAAGGAACTCCATTGATAGTTACGTGTGGTTTAACATTACGCTTGAGGAGTGTTTCCGCAATGAATGGGATAACAGTCAAGCGCAGACACGCCTTGGCATGTATAATAAGGTGACGTCACTGGAGTGTCGCAACCGAAGTACGCGGCTCTGGTGCCTTAGGTTTGGCGCGTATGTAGCCCCCGTGATCACGACACAGCAGGGCCGAAAAAGCAAAACACCCTGTGGTTATATGGATCACGTTCAAATTCCGTCCAACTGTTCTGAGCGGTCTCTACTGGTGACACTGTGTATACCAGAACAAAAATTAAGGTTGCACTACACTCCGAAGGAGTCAGAGAAAGGTTGTAGTAGTTCAGAATGTGTCAGTAGTGCCTGATGTTATCAAGAATTTCGTTCTGTAGCTCATCCCACTCTGAACTGTCGTTTCCGATCGAGAAATGTGTGGCAATCAACAGTACAAGGGAAGGAGTGGTATCATTTTCGCCGGTTCTACCAGCCCCCGAGACCTTCTAAGTGGCAGAGCGTCTAAAATGTTGTCTTTGGCCACACATGAAAAATGAAAAAAGTAATTTCAATGTTGGGTGTCACGGTTCTGACCTCGCTGTAGAGGCGTCGAAAGAAGGCACGAAATATGCGTAACGGTGTGTGTTTGTGTGTGTGTGTGTGTGTGTGTGTGTGTGTGTGTTCCAAATCTCCTCTTAAACTACTGGACCCGATTTCAAACATATTTGGTGCATATATTCCTTACTATCAGACTATAATCACTGTTGGAGCAAAGTACCTTCACAGAGATACAATTTCCGGCCGTCTATGGGATGTAATTTGCTGCGATACTCGACCTTCCCATAGAGTGGCATGTACGCGATAGCATTGGGAAAATTTTTCGTGAAATTTGTGTGACAACATTAAGCCATCTTAAAACTCACACGCAATTCTGAGCTCTGACCCTTCTTTCCGGCTTTCTCGACAACTTGTTGTTTAAAGCGTCGGACAGCCGCGGGTGCCCACGCAGATCGCCACACATTGCCACCATCACAGAGGAAGGTTGCGGGGCACCTCGGAGGCAAATTTCAAACTCATACGCTGTACTGGTCCAAACTGGCGGGGTTCTGAAAAAGCGACACGTTAACTACGTTTTGCGGATTCCAAAAAAGTGATCCGTTAATTGCGTACTGCATATACACATTTAGGCTAGCGTCTGAACTGAAGCCAATCGCAGCTTCAACTCCTTTTCTGCTCTTCTTTTCTTTCCATGCCACTTCATTAATTCACTGTTTTTTCCCTACCTTTCGACTGTCCACTTTTTCTCCTGTTGTGTTTTTCGTAGAGGCTTCTTCAGTTTCATTATTTCTGATTTTACTCCTGACTTGTTTCCTGTACATACTTTCTTCTTCTGACATTTGCAGTCGTTCCGCATTCTCTTCTGTTTCTTTCATCTAGTTGGTCTTTAATTTGCTTACATTAATGAAATTAAAAAGTCTATTAATGTGCCTGTTGCCACCCACCCTAAAAGGTGTCCATAGAACATTTATCTGTGGTGTCTGTGATTTGGTAGAGTTCCTCTGTAGGTCGTCTGAACCACGTTCCGTTTCGGATAACAGCGCCGCAGATTTTTCTAAGAATTTTTCGTTCTTCTTTCTCAATTGTGTTTTTTTGTCATCCATCTATTTACTGTGATTTCTGTTGCGTACAAGGCTACTGGTAAAAAAATGTTGTTCTTTAGCATTACGAGGTACTGTATAATGTTCGAATACAGCATTAGTAGTGAGCTTCTTGATGCCGTCGCGTCGTTCAAATATCTAGGCGTAACATTGCAGAGCGATATGAAATGGAACGAGCATGTAAGGACAGTTGTGAGTAAGGCGGACAGCCGACTTTGGTTCATTGGGAGAATTTTGGGAAGATGTACTTCACCTGTAAAGGAGACCGCGTATAAAACACGGAAATACTCCGGCAACTCAATTGGGGTCGCTGGAAGATAGACGACGTTCTTTTCGTGAATTACTGTTAAGTAAATTTAGAGGGCCGGAATTTGAATCTGAGTGTAGTACGATCTTGCTACCGCCTACTTACATTTCGCGTAAAGATCACAAAGACAAGATAAGAGAAATTAGGGCTCGTACGGAGGCATATAGGCATTCTTTCTTTCCTCGTTTCATTTGGGAGTGGAATAGGAAAGGAAATGCTTAGTAGTGGTACAGTGTGCCCTCCGCCACGCACCTTACGGTGAATTGCGGAGTATGTATGTAGATGTAGGTGTACCTTTTGGGTAGGCCGTACTGCCGCCAGCTGCACCTGTGGACGTGTGTGGCGGTGAGCAGGCGGACGCAGCGCAGCGCCGCGGCCCGCTTGCGTCAGCCGCTTGCCCGAGTATCTGGCGAGGATTCCCGCTCGCACGTGGAGCGCGGCTCCCTGGCCGCATGACCTCCATTCCCTAGCGGGCCACCGGAGTACAGTACACAGCTATCGCGCTCCTCCACGCCTCATACAATTGCGGCACACGTGTGCGCGCGCGCGTCCGTGCGTGTGACCATTGCTGATTCTTCTGCAGCCCACTGCGAAATAAGCGGGCGACTCGTTTTGTTGTTAGTCAGCAACTGATGAATAATGTCCACTGTGTTCAATTGTAGTTACGAGTCCATTAGCACAATAGCTCGTCAACCCGACTGAACACCTCATTCGGCGTGGTGAATTAAAGTAGCCTTATGTAACCCTTTATTTGGCACACACAGAAAACACGAGAAGAAAAAAGTATTATGTTACTTGAATTATTAAATGTGTAGACCCATGTGAACAGAATTATACAATTTTGGCCCACTTTAGGTTATTTGAACGACGCGACAGCATCAAGAAGCTCACTACTAATGCTGCATTCGAACATTATAGGATTGTTTTTTCTACTCATGCGCATCACCTTACATTTTTCTACATTGAGAGCTAGTTGCCATTCTTTGCATCAACTAGAAATTTTGTCTAAGTCATTCTGTATGCTATTACAGTCAGTTACAGACGACACCCTCCCATACACCACAGCATCATCAGCAAACAGCCGCAAATTACAACTTACTCTGTCCATCAGATCATTTATATAGATAGAAAATAATAGCGGTCCTATCACACTCCCCTGGGGCACGCCTGACGATACACTCGTCTCTGATGAACACTCGCCGTCGAGAACAACGTATTGCGTTCTATTACTTAGGAAGTCTTCCAGCCAGTCACAAATCTGTGAACCTATTCCATAAGCTCGTTTCTTCGTTAGCAGTCTGCAGTGTGGCACCGCGTCGAACGCCTTTTTGAAGTCGAGAAAAACACAATCCGCCTGTTGCCCTTCATCCATGGCTCGGAAGATGTCATGTGAGAAAATGGCAAGCTGAGTTTCACATGAACGATGTTTTCTAAACCCGTGCTGATTCATGGAAAGAAGCTTTTCCGTTTCAAGGAAATTTACTATATTCGAACTGAGAATATGCTCTAAAATTCTACATGAAACTGATGTCAACGATATTGGCCTGTAATTGTGTGGGTCAGTTTTCTTTCCTTTCTTATACACGGCAGTCACCTGCGCTTTTTTCCAATCACTAGGAACTTTGCGCTGAATTAAACGACTGTGGTCCAAAAGTCAACGTCTTGAAACGTCCGGAGAAGAAGAAATGGTTATCAATAATTCGCAGGATAACTTAGCTCCTTCAAGTTAATGCGAAGTTTTCGTTTTTGTTTAACCTTGTAAAAGAGTTTTAAGTCATAACTGTTTAACCGTTGGATATTGCGATTCATTTTATTTACGTAACCACCCCATTATCTTATTCTTCTCCGGACGTTTGAAGACGGTAACTTTTCCTCTACATTACAGCACAGAACAGCGAAATGGCATTTTGTCAGTATAAAATAGATCACACCTTGTTCTCACACAGACAAATCGTCCAGCGTAGCGAACACACCGTACTCAACACCAATTTACGTAATAAATATACTCCTGAACGAAAGGATGCACTATGAACAGCGTGCACTGCTAATGTTTAAATCTTTCGGAGGAGTTTAAGCCTCTCAACGCCGCCATGTTGTGACGCGTGCGCAGGCTTTCTTCTATAGGGGGTGCTGTTTCAACGCGGCACGGTAGTTTGAACTGAACGCACCGGACTTTAGGGAATTCAATATTCCAAGATCCACAGTGCCAATAGCGTGCCGTCAAAACCAAATTCACATAGGGCACCGGAGCAACCCAAACTGACGTACTGCACTTCAATGGTCGAGAGGAGTGGCATCTGCGTAGAACTGTCAGTACTAACAAGCAAACAACACTGCATGAAATAACCGCAAAATTAAATGCGGAACATACGACGAGCGTATACGGTGTGGTACAATGTGGCATTAGTGGGCTATGGCAACATATGACCGAGTAGACTGGTTGGAATGATAGATAAACAGTATCAAAGTGATCCGATGAGCTCTCTGCCAGGCACTTCGGTGCCGTTTTCAGAGTACCCTGTGCAGATGTACAGTGCCTTTGCTAACAGCAGTAAATACCTGGTACCGCATTCTAGGGTTCGTGATTATATCGGCGAGACCGTAGGGAACTGAAAATCCGTCAGTTGGTTAGATGATTCCTCATTTCAGTTGGTAAGAGCTGATAATAGGAATAAGGCGCAGACCCCACAAAGCCATGCACCCAAGTTATCAACAAGGCACTGTGCAAGCTCCATAATGGGTGGTTATTTTTACAAGGAACAGACTGAGTGCTATCGTCCAACTGAACCGAGCACCGAATGGAAATAGAGTTCGGCTACTTGGACACTGTTCTGCAGCCATTCATGATTAACAATGATCGATGTTTTCATATCACTGGCTACAAATGTTCCCAACCGGTTTGAAGTACAGTCTCAGTGAATGATTTGACTACCCGGCGCAATATTCCTGCAACGTTCAATAACTTGAGTCTAATCCACGTCGAGGTTCTGTATTTCGCCGGGCAAAAGGAAGTACCACACGATATTAAGAGGTACAAGGAAGACAGAACGGTCGGCCACACACAAAATATATTTCATCGTGGTTTGCGTACAATTAGAAGTGAGCTGGTGCATCGCACGGAACGTTCCCTCACCTTTATTTGCAACCGCAATGCTCTGAAACACCAACTGTCGGATGTATCTGGCTCGCCAATCACCCAGTTATCACGTGCGGAAAAGTGCTACGTTAGCTCTAACAAAACGAATATTTGCAGCCTTGTCCATGTGATAGTCATGTTGTTCAGTATGTAGGGCACATAAATAAAATTTTAAATATCCATGCACGTCAAACAAGGCATAAATAAACGTTTTACAGTCAGTCAGTAAGTAAATCAACTTTTAAAATTTCAGTTACCAACTCCATTGATTTCACATCCCTGCACCTCTATTCACTATGTGCAGTTAGTAGGTCCGCCTTGTAATGTTACAAGATAAATGAAATGGAATTATAACAAAAATCTGATTAAAAAGGACGGATTTTCACATAAATCTTCAGTGCGCCGTTGCCTTGAAATGGTATATATTCGTAACACGCAAGTTATAATGTAAATAACCAAAGACGAAAAGTCTTCACTCTACGGCTGCATTCATCTTCACGAAGCAAAAATCTATCTTGTCTCCTTTTTTCCGCATCCGAACATGGCGTCACAAAACTGGCTCAGTTCCTCGCCCACGAACTCTTACCTGCTAGGCGAGAACGAGGTTAAGCGTTCAGCGTCCCGACGACAAATAAATCATTATGGACAGAGCACAAGCTGCAATTGCGGAAGTGCGAGGAGGGCACTTGGGCGTACAAACTATCTAAACATATTTCTTACGCAGGTCAGGGATCTGACTGCTGAATCTCGACAGCAGAACGTGGATTTGCAAAACACCGTCTAGATTAAGGAGAGCTGTGGGCTACCAGGCAATATCCTGCAAAGGACTTGTCTTGTATACCGATGTGCTGCACGTGACAATATGTGAATGATGGCCGCGGCCGAGCGCACTGACGCGCTTTGCTGCGATGCGCGAGGTCGTTCCCCGTCGGAGGTTCGAATCCCCCCTCGGGCATGGATGTTTAAGCTGTCTTTAGTATAAGCTAGTTCATAAGTAGTTTGTAAGTTTAGGGACTGATGAGCCCACAGTTAAGTCCCACGAGCTTCACAAACATCTGAACATTTTGTGAATGATGCACAGTGTGTTTTAGAACTTTTAATATTTATTCCACTTCATCGGTGACTGACGGATACACCGATCGGTTTTCATGGTTATATTGTAAATCGAACAACCACGGTTACAAAGTTATTTTTAATTTAAAACGCCATTCGCCATGGTTACGTACCATAGGATTATGTAAAACTGTCAAACGAGGATCAGTGCGCCGGCTACCAAAAGCGCCGACTGTGACCAAGCAGGCTAGTCTCCTCTAAACAACAACAACAACCAAAGCGATATATCAAAGGCACACATAAAACCGTCTGCCTCCAAAGTGGCCAGAATTCCAGTCTAGTCCAACTTAATTCACCGGAAGGATTCGACGTGGAACGGCATCCCGAATCCCAGAAGCAACGTGCAAACAAAATACAAATGTTCAAATGTTTGTATAGCTTACGGGACTTAACTACAGGGTCATCAGTCCCTAAACTTACAAACTACTTACGAACTAACTAACACTAAGGACGGCACAAATATCCATGCCCAAGGGGGATTTCGAACCCCCGACTGTAGTGGCCGTGGAGACCGTGACTGAAGCGCCTCAGTCCCCTCGGCCACCGCGGCCGGCAACGTGCAAACACGCGCGGCTATCCAGCCGAGTCACACAATCGATGAATACGACGAATATTACTCCAAAAGTACTAGAACGTTGCTGAAATGAGTCAATTTAAAATATTTACCACCCTTAAAACTCATCAAGGTTGTCACAGTTACAATATTGACGTAAGCTGCATTCATGAAAATGTTCTTAAACCTAACCTAACAATTATACCATGAAGTACAACACAGTAACCACCCCACTCATTGCTGTGTTCCTGCCACACCATTACTTCTCAGCAGCAGACAGTAACTAATTCATCAAATCAAAACGAAATTTAATTTTAGCCAACATAAAGCTAAAAACGGTAAAGATCGCAAAACTGTTGTATTTTTTTCGTGGCCGGTTTCAGCCTATAAAGCCCATCTTCAGATGAATATACCATGATGGCAGGCGGTGACAGTAGACGCAGCAGGACGAACAAACATGAACTGCTCATTGCAGGTGCTATCGTGGTGATATTCATATGGAAAGAAGGAAGGAAGCTTGTAGTTTAACGTCCCGTCGACAGCGTGGTCATTAGAGACGGAGCTTACGCTCGGAATGTTTGGGTAAGGATGTGGAAGGAAATCGGCCGTGCCCTTTGAAAGGAACCATCCCGCCATTTGCCTGGAGTGATTCAGGGAAATCACGGAAAATCTAAATCAGGATGGCCGGATGTGGATTTGAACCACCATCCTTCCGAATGGGAGTCCAGTGTGTTACCACTGCGCCACCTCGCTCGGTGTGTTATTCATATGAAGATGGGCTTTATAGACTGACGTCCGTCATGAAATAAATACAACAACTTTGCGATCTGGACTGTTTTAAATTTTAACCATTATATCAAATGTCTGTAAAGGTATTGAATCAAACTGCTATGGTTTTGACCATTATGCTTTCTAAAATTCCTGAAATTTATATTGATCTGAAAGGGGGACTTCTCAAAACAACATACGACTTCCTACTTGAAGCCACTTCAACGACTTAGGTAACTTTGTGGAGAGGAAGTTAACTGTTCGCAGCAGAAACGTCCAGTAGCCAAATATAGAAACACCTAGCCCCTAAGTCAGAAATATTCAGTCCCCGAAAACAGAAACACCCAGTCCCCAAGCGAATAAAATCTTATAACTTGGGACCCTACAGTCTAGATGTAGCGACGCTAAGCACTTTTCACCCCCATCTCTCTGATTTTTTTTTCTTTTTCATATATTGTTAGCATTTCTGTGCGGTTGTAGCATGACACCTCTCAAAACTTGTCGATGAAATATTCCTTCAGTTTATTATTATTATTATTGTTATTAATTAGTGGGGGTGGTCAGTACCCATGACGAATATGTTAACTTTCAGTACCGCCAACCACTAGACAACCAACATCGGCCATTAAATCCGTGACAAACTTGGATTCGAATCGGGAACTTCGATAATCGCAGAAAATGTTTTTACTGACTGAGATATGAAAGCTCCTTTCGAATGCTCTATAAGATATGCCACCTATATCGTCTCTTGTCAACTGGCATTATCTTAGTAGCTTTTGTGATGACAAAATAACGTCATAGGGCGAGGGAATTCATAGTACGAGTGATTGGGCTCGAACAACATAAACTGACAAAGAGCGAACATGTAGACCCGCGAGCTAGCGTAATGCGGTATAGGACAACACTAATTCTCGCTAGTGCATAACTTACCATCAAGAGAAACGCCAGGGAAACAACCGAGGCCACAAATACGCCTTAAGCACGAAGCGCGACTCCCGCCGCTGGGGCTATAAGCGACAGTCGACGGCGTTCGCTGAACTGAGCCGCCCGACCGCAACACGGTGGTAAACAAACACTTCATTAGCAGGGTCGGCAAGCAGGAGACCCCCGGGACGTATTTAGGCAATCCTACGTCACGTTCCACCGGATTAGTCACTAAAGGAATCCCATCACAAAGTAATCCAACTCAGTCCTCCGACATCACCAAATGGCCAATTAAGGTGTGCATTTAGGCCTAATGTGCAAATTGGACCAGAATTTGTAGCGTATTTGAGAATCTTGGCGATTTTACATGACCAGCTACTGGTGCAAGCATGTTTTGTACATTGTAAATACCAATTTAGAGGTCTTGGAAGAAGAGGCTAACAGTAATATAATATTATTTAACATTGTCAGTGCAACCTTTTACAATCAATGGTTATATATGAAAATGAATCCCTATTTTTCTTGGTCACTCAATAACTTGAGTACGGCTCGACCGATTTTTCAAGGTTTTTTGTGTGTGTGTGGGGGGGGGGGGGGGGGAGGGGGGGTTGTTCGTAATTCTCAGGACAAGGTTTTTATGAATCAAAATGTTAAAATCTTTGAAAAACAGAAAGTGCGTTTTTCAATGTGTCCGTGAATTTGTTACATACAAAACTACCGCGGTGGAGTAGCCGAGCGGTCTAAAGCGTCTCGCTGCGGAGCGCGCGGTTGCTCGCCGTGGAGGTTCGAGTCCTCTCTGGGGCATGGGTGTATGTGTTGTCCTTAGGTTAGTTTACCTAGGTTTAAGTAGTTTGTAAGCTACGGACTGATGACCACGCAGTTTGGTCCGATAGATTTACAAACATCTGAACAAACAAAACTATAGTTTCGTTCCGATTTTGATAAAATTTCTCACATTTGACCTTCAAAACAAGACGGTGTTGACGGCATAACTAAGATTTTGTATGATGCTTGGAGGAGCGTAAGTTGAAGAAAACTGTTTCGCTGGCCACCGCCACGAAATTGAGGAGGAGGAGGAGGAGGAGGAGGAGGAGGAGGAGGATGAGTTGAACCAAGAAGGCCGGAGGAAGGAGGAGGCGTGGAAGAAATGGCCGAGAGAGGAGATAATGGAGGTAAACAGAGAGATGGACAGAGACGAGGGGAGGGAAGATGGACTACATGAGTATGGAATAAATAAATGCCCGGGCAGCGGCGAGATTTCCGACAGTAAATATATCCGAAAATGTGAGATCCGAGACGAATGTAGTTTCTCTTCCACCTCCACGCACAACACTGAATAACGAGCACACTACATTCTGTTCTCGGCTTATAACAAACTTTCACGAAACAGCATAAACAATCGTTACACTAATGTTCTACTACATTTAGTACCATAGATTGGCGTCTTTACATACTTTTAAAACCAGAAGTGACTAGTTGTTCCCGAAGAGAGTGAAGACAATAAACTAAACACCAAAATATTTCTTTACGTGCTATCGAAAGATTCGTTTTGATACATCCACCATTAACCCTTTATTTGGCAGTGTTGCCCTCAAGCAACTTCAAAATTGCGCGTGGTTTTTGAAACATGTTTTAAGTTTCATCCTTCGATGGGCAACAGTGCTTGAAACTAACATTTGAGCTCTCCAATAAAGTGATGTATCGTTGTCTTTTGCGAAAGTTTAGCAATAAACTGAATGTTTAGCGGACACTCCAAGCACACGTTACCGAGGTACATGTTTCTTTTAATTTTGTGACGATATTTTTCGCGATACATGGAAAACTGCTTATAAAAAGGAAAGAGGAAGCCTTGAAGTTGATTCATTATGGAAAATTGTTGACGAGTTCTTCTATGAGAGACTGAAAATGGACTTATATTTATTGGGAAGAGGAGGCTTGGTAGACCACTACAAAATAGGCAACAAGTCCAAAAGAAGAACGAAACAGCCTCTCCTGTACCAGTCAATGATGTACAGAATGACAGATATGACAATATGTTGTCACTTGGCAGATTATAGGCCAAAAGGAATTTGCAGGTTTTGTCTTCAGGGGTGCTTGACTGTAAAATATGGAAATTATGGGATTGTTCTGAACTTTGCACCTAAAAGACTTGTTTTCACAAGTTTCACATGAAACAGTCCAAAATACAACAATTTCTACAGTCATAATAACAACACTGTAGTATTGATACTGTACCACCAAGCGAAGTTTTTGGGCAATGTTACTTACAAACCAGAAACTATATTTTGAAAAAAAAAAAAAAAAAATCGTATAAATCTGTTCACATGTCCCTATACATTTAACTAACATAATACTTTTTCTTCTCATGATTTATGTGTGTGCCAAATAAAGGGTTAAGGGGAAAATTATTCGCTACAGAATAACGTGTGAAGCTACGTAGAAACCCGTTCTGCCACCAAAGATCCTACATACAATCAGTAGCAGTACACGAAATGAAGAGTTTTCATTGTACAATAATGCGAATGCATTGAACGGAAAGTATTAAGAGAAACTGTAAGATGAAGAGCAACCAAATTAAAGCAAGGATGATGAAATTAAGCTAATAAATGAGTTTTCCTTAGGCACCATACCCGCTATGGTCATCGGTACCTAGAATTACAAACAACTCAATCTGACTTACGCTAAGCCCCCCCCCCCCCCCCCCACATACACACACACAAACACACATGCCCGAGAGAGGATTCTAATATCCGGCGGTAGCGGCCGCACAATCCTTGATATGGCGCCTGAGACCGCGCGGCTTAGTTTTTCTACTTAGGCGGCAAAATAGCTGACGAGTCGAATGGCATACAAAATGAAAGAGAACATTTTCTATAGTGTTACAAAAGTAAGGACACTCGCACTGCAACGTGATTGAAGGGCCGGAATCAGAAGCGGACTACAGATCGATTCTACTGCCGACGACCTACATTTCGCGAAAAGACCACAAAGATAAGATCAGACGCATACAGCATATGTTTGTAAATAAAGTCTGGTCATCAGTCCCTAGGTTTACAACGTACTTAAAGTAACTTATGATAAGGACTACAAATATAGCCATGCCCGAGGGAGGACTGGAATTTCCGACTGTGAGCACGACGCGCCTCGCAGCCACTTCTACCCGGCTGCATACGACATTCGTTTTTCCTTCGTGGTATATGGGAGTGGAACAGGAAATCAAGTAACTAGTAGCAGTACCGAGTGCCTCCGCCACGCGCCTTCCTGTGGATTGCCGAGTATGTACGTAGATGTAGAATGAGTCGATCCTATTTGTATACTTAATTTACAGACACATGCCGCGGTGGAGTAGCCGAGCGGTCTAAAGCTTCTCGCTGCGTAGCCCGCGGATGCTCGCCGTGGAGGTTCGAGTCCTCCCTGGGGCATGGGTGTGTGTGTGTGTTTGTCCTTAGGTTAATTTACCTAGGTGTAAGTAGTTTGTAAGCTACGGACTCATGACCACGCAGTTTGGTCCGATAGATTTACAAACATTTGAACATTTTACAGACACAACGCGACTGAAAAAGCAATATCGCTCGTGAATCAATATTTGATGGGTCTTAACAAAATCTATTCCAGATTGTCAGAAGGGATATTGAGTGTCTACAAGTGTTTTCGTGAATATTTTCCATTCAGAAATGTTCCGCTTAAGAACTCAACGGTTATTTATTTTCCCTTACAGATATATGTATATACAAAATTGGCGATTTCCCATGTCGCAGTCGCATTGCCGTTGATTGGTTTATTGTGTAAAGGTACCAACCTGTTATTTATTTGAACATTCAGTACTCTTGGGATAAACTTCTGAATATCTCAATTTTTTAAGCTACTATGTGTAAAATAGAGTGCTCAATTTCAAAAGCATTTAAGAAAACAATGAAGATAGCCTGTTATTTGATCTCTTATCCTAACATCAGAACAGCTTACCATACGAGTATAATGAAACATGTTACTTCAGCAGCCACTCAAAATATGAGAATTTAATTTTCGAGGTTAGTGAACATACTGGAAAGCGCAGAGATGTGCACCGCGTAGTTTAGACAGGTCAACTCCATGACCGAAACCCAGCAAGAATAAGTTTTAAAAGTTGCACGAGCGTCACCGTTCTAAGAAGGCCTTATTCTCTTGCACTGGCAAAGTTCCTTTGTGTACCAGCAGTAAGCGGGGAACGCCGGTCGTTCGGAAACCGCGTTAAGCTGTAAATATTCCACAGCGACTGCCGAACAACGGTTAGGCAACGACAAAACGGTCGCCATTAGCAGCTTTTCAAGAATAGTGACGCACGAGGCATGCCGGGCGCGTCGCTTGGGCCTGGAAGAGCGCAGCAGCACTGCCTTGCCTTTCGCTCGTGCCACCGAATAAAACATTCGTTCCCAATCCAAGGGAAATTACCTGCAGAGGCGTAAAATGAAATTACCTGTTACCACTGTAATAGCGATCAACTAAGTAGGCAAAGATTACTTACATTTTCCCACACAGTAGCATCAAAGATAACAACGGGGTTGAGGTTAAATCTTTTGAGACGAACATCTTCACACACTCTACCAGAAGACATGTACTCGACAACATATACACTCATCAGTCAGAACGTTATGACTGCCTACCTACTGTCTGTCCACGAGTTGGCGATTCGCTTAGTGGCTCTTGGAAGCAGTAGGAAGAGTTATTGATTTGGTGTCTGTTCTTTTCGTACATGGTTGACAGTAAAGGCCGTAATTTTACGAATTTGAAAGTTTGAAACATTCCGACCGTTTTAAGGCTTTGAAATAAATTCAACGAAGAAGTTGAAAATTTGTGCTGGACGGGGATTCGAACGAGGATTTTCCGCTTCGGGCCAGCGGTCGCCTTAACCAATTAGGCTATCCAGGAACATTCCACTTCCAACCCAAATCCCCAACTTAGAGCACGTTACGACGGTAGTGCCCCCTGACCATTAATTTCTCTCACTCGCAGTCTATACTGTATTGCCACAAGGGATTGAACGTATCAATGCGTCCACACTGAAACTGTCAGTTGCCTGTTGGGTCATATGTTCTGTTCTTTTCGATGTTCTAACTGACAGTTTCAATGCGGAGACATTAATAAGTCCGATCCCTTGTGGCAATACAGTATAGACTCTGAATAAGAGGAATTAATGGTCAGGGGGCACTACCGTCGTAACGTGCTCTAAGTTGGGGATTTGGGTTGGAAGGGGAATGTTGCTGAACAACCTAATTGGTTAAGGCGACCGCTGGCCCAAAGCGGAAAATCCTCGTTCGAATCCCGGTCCAGTAAAAATTTTCAACTTTTTCGTTGAATTTATTTCAAAACCCTGAATCGATCTAAATGTTTCAAACTTTCGAATTTGTGCAGGAAGAGTGCCTTGCCCCTATATTACGACTGTCGAGGGGAGTGGAACCTACCGCTTGCTGCAGTGCTGGAACTGGTACCCTAACGAAGTGTACAGGAATGCCTCGCGTCTAGGGACATTGCTACGTGAGGTAACTGTAGTTCATAGTTCCATCTACGTCAATGTTACAGGAATATTCACCGAACTTTGTCATGTAGCCCTTTCCACCCTAAACACGTGGTTCTCTCCACCCCTCCAATGTTTGTTAAGCTTATGGGACTTAACTGCGGGGTCGTCAGTCCCTAATCTTACAAACTACTTATACTAAAGACAACGCAAACATCCATGCCCGAGGAAGGATTCGAACCTCCGACGCGGAAGCCCGCGCAATCGGCAACGTGGAGCTCCAGACTTTTTTCTTTAATGGTGAACAAAGTTGAATTCTCTGTATACTCGGGCATAGTAAACACTGAGATAAATAATAAAAAATTCTTTCATAAAAATGTAGTGGGAAAACAACTAGCACAATCGTGAGGGTCAGATTTTATTTCACAAGAATTATTGTCTGACTTCCTGCTATTTGTTTGATATAATAAGTTACCTGAGGAACAGCTATGAATAAAAAAATATTCTTACATTACTTTTATTTATTATTATTAAAAAAGTTACATAGATTGCAAATCATATTGTGTGACAAAAAAATTAATAATCACAAAAATTTTATTTCTTTTGTAACACAAAGTCATGGTGCAGAATCCTTCACTTTTAGTAAAAGAATTTGAAACAAACCTTTTCTTTTGCAAGACGTAAGTACTGATGGCATTTTATGCACTTAGTCTATATTCTGGAACTGCAGTGCTCATACTGACATGTTCGTGGTGACAAAATAGCATCCACTGTGGGCCAGTGATCATACCCATCATAGCTCCTGTCCAAAATTGGTTTCGGATGGAGTTCGTAAACTTTTGCCTTTGTCGAGGTACATAACGTGTCATTTGACGGTGCTTCAAACTCTTTAGCTCTCCCCTTTCTGTCTGGAAATGACACTGTGTGAACGCCTGTGCTCTTAAGAAACTTCAGGAACTTCTTCGGCACTCAGATCATCATCAGACGAGTCGTCTGCCTGCTGACTATTTGAAGGACAAGGGACATACTCGTCGTCTTCATCCGACGAAATGCCACTAAAATCCGCATCCTCTAATAGAGAACGAATTTGATTGTCTGATAAACCAGCATACAATAATGGGAACGTGCATAAAAACTTTCCCATTCAAAACTGCATGAAAGGCAGTAATAGAGGGATGCCAATGACACAATCAATAACACCCAGTCGAGGATGAAGTGAGACATTCAGCTCCTAACCCGCACAATCGTGCCAGTACAAATTTAACGCACAATTACTGTACAGATATAAGACGTTACTAATAATTATCAATATCACAACATTGTACACATTATTACAAATAAACAGATCCAGCAAATCGCCGTAACAATTCAATTTAACTTCATTTTGACTAACGAAACTGACGCCGGCACAATGCTCACTTATCGATCAACTTTAACAACACGTGCTCCAATATATTGGCGCCGAATGGCAACATAAACGTGAGGAACGCGTAGCGCACAACTTGCACGATTGTTGTAGGTCGGTTGGAAGCAAGGCAAGAGATTCAGTGTGTCGTTAAAAAAAAAAAATTAAAAACCAAACCCGCACGATCGTGTGGGTTCGGGTGGAAAGGGATATATATCTAAATTGTTTGTAAACCTAAACTGCTGAGATCATCGGTTCCTAGTCTTACAAACTACTTACACATACTTATGCTAAGGGCATCACACACACACACACACACGCACTTGCCCGAGGGAGGACGTGAACTTCCGACGGGACAGCCGCGTAATGCGTGACATTCCCGCCCGGCACCATTCGTATTGCTTTTCCGCCACACTAAACAGTTGTGACAAATATTGCATATCTTCCTCCTAACACACTTGGTGCTTGCTCTGTCTTTTGCTCTTGTAAATGCCACATTTTCTTTTCAACCAAACGTTTATTTTGGTACTATTCTCGCGTTTATGTTTTATTACTGCAACATTATTCTTCAGTTATTAGACTATTTTGTTTGACTACCGGTTCTTACACGTCGAAATTACTGAAGCGCTCCAATCACGGTCTGCACGGCCACTATGGTCGGGGGTTCGAATCCCCCTTCGGGCATGGATATTTGTGCTGTCCTTAGTGATAGCTAGTTCGTAAGTAGTTTGTAAGTATAGGGACTTATGACCCCGTAGTTAAGTCCCATAAGCTATACAAACATTTGAACGTCGAAATTAAAAACAAACAACTAAAAATTAAAAAGAAAATCACGGTTTTTTTCCCCGGACGAAAAAAAAATCTCCACAATTTTCCCGGATCTCCCGGTTGTCCCAGGACGTATAGACTACGTTATGTTTGGCAAATGTCATCATACGTAGTATGGAGGAGGTGGTGTTGCAATATGGGGTTTTCTACGTGATTATGGTGCAGGTCTCTACCTGAGCTAAAGAAAACGCTAAATGCGGAAGGATATGTACATATTTTGCAGAAACGTGTACTGCGTACCGTAAGGGAGCAATTCTGAGACGTAAATAGCCGAGATTCTACAACAACAATTACAGTTATTGATTAAATGTTATCTGTGCACTCCGTTCGTGACTGAGAAAAAGGGAACTATTTCAGTTGTAATGGTAACAGCTCTTCCCTCTCAGAGGCTTATCGGATACATACCAGAGTCACGTAGAATACCCCATAATGCAACACAACCTCCTCCATACTACGTATGATGAAATTTGCCAAACATAACGTAGTCTGTACGTCCTGGGACAACCGGGAGATCCGGAAAAATTGTGGGGATTTTTTCGTCCGGGGGGAAAACCGGGATTTCCTTTCAGTTCAAGGAATGTTTCATTGTTTTAAGTTTTAGTTGTTTAATTTCGACGTGTAAGAACCGATATTCAAACAAAATAGTCTTATAACTGAAGAATAATGTTGCAGTAATAAAACATAAACGCGAGATAGTACCAAAAATTGAAAAGAAAATGCGGCATTTACAAGAGCAAAATACAGAGCATGCACAAGCGTCTGCCGACACCAGATGTGTCAGATACGTTAGGATGAAGATATGCAATATTTGCTAGTGCTTGGAACCTTTGCACTGGCGAATGCCTGTCGTGCGGGATGGGAAGGCAGGCGCGGCTAGGCTGGCCGACGTAACGTGAGAAGGCGGCGACGGCGCGCGGAACGAGTTTCAAATTCCAGCGCCGTTTCAAGGCTGCAGCGCCAATCTTCCGCCTGCTGACTCCTCAAAACTGGGTCTACTCTCACGCGTCTGCTTCAGTTACTGCCGACTGTCATACAACACGCGAAACCAGTTTTTTTAACAGCAGTCCATTCATTCAATGACGAATTCAATCGACGTATCTGCGTAGTTAACCCTTTAATGCATAGTGTAGCTGATCAGATACGTACCTCATTTTTCCAGTTATCTCTCAAACTTGTAACGTACCTGCTACAAACTGATAACTTCCATAAGCTGATACTAAATAAATGTCACTTCCACGCAGCAAGGTTACAATTACAAAATTATTAAGTTCAAAACATTACCAGGTTGGGTGTATCTCGTAGAATCTGCTTCGCTTGTAAAGTTCTCCACGTGCCTGAAACTCGGGTTAAGTTTGCGTGCTGGGTGATATCTTACAGACCTACATCACTTAATGTGAACTCAAAACACAAGTCGCACTTTTCATAAAACTATATTAAATAATACATTACGTTGTTGATCTGCATACTGACATACATAGTGGCTGCCCAAAGACAGCCTTAATAATGACGCCTCGAGTCTTCTCTGCTCAGATCCTTATATACTATTTTAACGTGTAACAACAATACATATTATTGTTAGAACCAGGAAGTTATACATTTATCATGAACAACGCATTTGTTACAAGATATACTTAATATTGGTAAGTAGAGCATTAATTTTTTATTTTTTTAAATACGATCACTTTGATAAGAATTGCCATAGTTAAGCAATATATGATATTACATGTATCCGAACAATGGAATTCATAAAGACGTTAATAACATGAGAATTATGTTATGAATATAATTCCTAACATGTACAGATTTACGTTTTTGCAAGCTTAACTATTGACAGTTTCTTTTAGTTCTATAAATATCATAGTTTCCAAGTAATGCTTAAAATCTGACCATGTGGTCATGTTGCTTTCAGATTAAGTCTTCGGAATTCACATAATAAATTATTGCCAGTATTTCAGTAATGCATCAGATGGCATTTTAAGTCCATGTACCGTTTCATGAAAATCTAATATCATTTAATATGTTTTCTGTTACTATCTGTTAATTCTACATGTGCTTACTTTATATTTCAGAATACAGCTTTAATATGCAATAACTCTGTTTCCTACGAATGGATTAACACTAACTGAGTAGTTATTAGTTTCTAGGGAATTTCTTACAAGAGTTACAAGTTGTATTGGTGTTGCCTACATGCAAATGTACAGTCTTTAGGTGTTTCCCTAAGTGGTCTGTTACGTCTCAAACTGATCAATATTTTACCACAAATTCATTTGTAGCTGCCGGCCGCGGTGGCCGAGTGGACTGATGCGCTTCAGTCACGGTCTGCACGGCCACTACGGTCGGGGGTTCGAATCCCCCCTCGGGCATGGATATTTGTGCCGTCCTTAGTTGTAGGTAGTTTGTAAGTTTAGAGACTGATAACCCCGTAGTTAAGTCCCTTAAGCTTAACAAACATTTGAACATTTCATTTGTAGCTGCTTGTAGCTCGTAGTAGCTAGTCCTAGAAATTATAAATTGTAGAATGCTACTGAAACATTGCTGCATTGAGTTACTCCTACCAAGTGCAATTGTTTACATTAGTATTCCTCCTTTGCCATGTAAAAGTAGTCAGTCACATACTATTGAAGCATTATGAGTTACTTTCTGGAAAGATGAGAGGCACAATAGGGACATTCACTGCATCGGGTACATCATGGAAGCACGATACAACTGACCAGCTATGATATGAACTTTTTGTTGCTAGTAGTGCATAATAATTTTAAGAATATTTTTAAAAATATTTTTCTCAGTATATACGGAATATACATTAATCGTGGTAGTTTCTAATGCTTCAAAAAAAGAAAGAAGAAGTAATGCATTAAAAGATTAATGACAAACTGCCATTTCTCAAAAATTGTAAAAAAATAAATAAATAAATGAATGAAAATAAACTTTATGTTTAAAACTGTCCTCTGTTAGAGCTCGATTTAGGCGATGCAAAAATTCATAAAAATAGAGCTAAATTGCCATTTACGTTCAACAAGAAAATGGCATCGATCACGTATTCTATTCTACCACATCTAGAATCAGAATTCGCGAATTAACAGGCAATTTTTTGTCGTAACAGTCTCCCGCATTAAGTTAGCTAGGAATAAACTAAAAATAAACAGTTAAAATTTCGGTTTTTCAACACCGCCTTTTTCTCTTTATCGAAACAAGTATGGCATGTCACTCACATTTTCACTTCTGTGGGTCACTATACTTTGTCTTTGGCCATGTTCTCGCACATGCAGGGTCGGCACTTTGTTAAATCCGAATTTGGCATGTGTTAATAATTTCAGGGTGGCCGGATGACCTTCCTACCCCCACCCCATGCCCCCCCCCCCCCCCCGGGAGGAAATGTGTACCTCAGAAAATGTTCAAATGTTTGTCAATCTATCGGACCAAACTACGTGGTCATCGGTCCGTACCTTACAAACTACTTAAACCTAGGTAAACTAACCTACGGACAAACAAACACACCCATGCCCCAGGGAGGACTCGAACCTCCACGGCGAGCAACCACGCGCTCCGCAGCGAGGTGCTTTAGACCGCTCGGCTACTCCACCGCGGCTGTGTACCTCAAATGTCTGCCTATAGTGTTATATGTGTGAAAGTGTAAAGTGTTAGGAAATGTTTGCGAATCGTGTAACTGGCGAGAGGCTAGGGGATCAGCCCGGTATTCACCTAAGGAGATGTGGAAACCCGCCTAAAAACCATATCCAGGGTGGCCGGCATTCGGATCCCCTACGTTAAACCGCCGGGCGGATTCCAAAGTAGTACTGCTTACAACCCAAAGTTTCTGCTTAGCGCGACTCATACTGATCAGGTGCTAAGGCTTAGATTTGACACACATCTAAATTAATTACGTGATCATCTTTAACAAAGTTATAGAGGTAGTTAACATCAATTGCTTTAATAATCACGCTTAATTCTTCAACATGAAAATGCAGTAGCAAATTGTTACCTCGCCGACATTGGCAGCTATAAGGGAAACTTGTCGCTAAATGCACGGGTAATTCCGTACCAAGATCTTACACTGAGTTTGCGAATCACAGCACTAGCGCCTGTTTGTCCACATTGTTTATCTCAAATGTCCGAGAATGTTAGAGGATATTGCAAACGTATTTTTTACTCAAATATGATATATAAGTCTTAGCGTTAAATTATATTCTTTTTGTGAACGCGATTGTTGATGCAACTCTGTGACGGGTCTCAAGTTTTCGGGAGCCGCTTTTCCTTTCGTTTTTTTTTTTTTTTTTTTTTTTTTTTTTTTTTTTTTTTTTTGACTCATTTGCAACTTGCAAAGTTTATTGACTCATTTGCAACTTGCACAGTTTATTGATGCATTTGCTATGCTAATACTGATATTAAATATAAAGAAAAAAACGATAGGAATAACGGCTCACGAAAACTTCCGAGCCGTCGAAAGAGTTGCGCCGACAATCGCGTTCACAACAAGAATATAATTTAACGCAAGGAATTTATATGTATCCTATTTGTGTAAAACAATACGTGTAAACCTTTCACTACATTCTTCATTTTCCACTATTCATTTAATAAAGCTGCTAAAAGACGATTAAAACTCCACCGAAGCTGGTTATTATCAGTTAACTAAAACTGAACTCCGCCCGACAGGCCTGGAGAGGCCCACTGGGTACTGACCGGCCGCCGTGTCATCCTCTGCCCGAAGGCGTCACCGGATGCGGTATGGAGGGAGACGTGGTCAGCGCCCCGCACTCCCGGCCGTTACGTCAGTCTTCGTGACCGGAGCCGCTACTTCTCAAGCAAGTAGCTCCTCAGTTGGCCTCACAAGGGATGAGTGCACCCCGCTTGCCAACAGCACTCGGCAGACCCGTACGGTAACCCACCCAATTGTTAGCCAACCACTGAGTCCTTAACTTCGGGGATCTAAGGGGAACCGGTGTATCCACTGCGAAACGGCCCCTGGCGGTTATTAGTAGTTACTACAGTAATAAACAAACATAAATAAGACAGATATTTTTAGATTTTACAATCCATCCTGTCTCTGACAGACGAATTTCGCCTTGGTCACTACAAATGCATTTCTAAATGGTTATACTCCTGTTAAAAGGAAGTCAGTGATTGAGAAATTGCAGTGGCGAGCGGCCAGCCACGCTTCACGGGCGGCGTACGATTCAAAAACCGCCGACACAGCCAGCACATGGACTCCGAGAGAGAATTACCATTGTCAGCCGACTGGCCCCTACCAATCCACTTGCTGCAAACTCAATCACAGACTACATTTAATCAAAGTATAGTGATGGAATTAAATTTTTAGACTTGCTTATAAAGTCGCTGATAGTCTTAGGTGGTTGTTGTTGTTGTGGTCTTCAGTCCGGAGACTGGTTTGATGCAGCTCTCCACAATACCCTATCCTGAGCAAGCCTCTTCATCTTCACACAAGAACGGCAACTTACATCTGTCTGAATCTGCTTACTGTATCCATCTCTTGGTCTTCCTCTGCGATTTTTCCCCACACACTTCCCTCCAACGCTAAATACACAATTCCTTGATGTCTAAGAATGTGTCCTACCAATCTATCCCTTCTTTTAGTCAAGGTATGCCAGGAATTTCTTTTCTCCCCAATTCTGTTCAGTACCTCCTCATTAGTTACGCGATCCACCCAACTAATCTTCAGCATTCTTCTGTAGCACCATATTTCAAAAGCCTCAATCCTCTTCCTGTCCGCACTGTTTATCGTCCATGTTTCACTCCCATACAAGGCAACACTCCACACAAATTCCTTCAGAAAGGACTTCCTTAGGTACTACCTTTTAATTGAAGTTGTAGCATGGCATTAACGATTAATGTGAGGGATAGTACAAGTTTAGCCTCCGCCTGTCATTTGATTTCGCCTGGACACACAAGTTATTTCCTCTAGATTTTTCCATGATCTCAAGACTTTCGTGATAAACATTCACGTCAGTCTTACATGTTTTCTGAAAGTTGTCTATTCACGTTTCATTAGATCCCAATCTCGCCCTTTTCAATTTATCTTGTAATCCAAAAAGCATTTCCCCTGGTCCACCTACCATTGACTCGCTTCATTACGTCGTCAATCATTTAAATTACATTTCTAAGATTCCCCTGTACTCTGATTGACTTAATTATTTTCCTGTCTAAAGTTGTAATTTCAAGTATATATTCCCATTTTTTGCCAAGAAAACCTCCGATTCTGAATAGGTTGGCATTCAAGGTCCATTTCTCATGATCGTAAGTGGAAACAAGTAATAGACACTCACACCAAATTTTCCTTTATTACACATTGGATTTTGTAAACCTTATTTCGTTTTACAAATACCAACCCCCAATAATTTTTCTCTTATGTCTATTTCTTCTTTCAAGTTATTCAGTCTTCATTCTCTCCACCCCCAAATGCAATAACTCAACCCGATGCACGATGTCATAATTATTTTGAGTTATGTATCTACTTTCAAACTTGCTGATATATTTCCCGCCATTCATTGTTTTACGTTTGTCTGCAGTAGGAGGAACAAGTATGTCATCAATAAAGCGGAAGCTCTACAACTACACATACATGGAAAACTCTGCAAATCACAGTTAAGTGCGTGGCAGAGGGTCCATCGAACCACCATTATACTATTTATCTCCCATTCCATTCTTGAATAGCGCGTGGGAAGAAAGAACACCTGAATCTCTCCGTTCGAAATCTGATTTCTCGTATTTTATTCTGATGATCATTTCTACCTATGTAAGCGGGAGTCAACAATATATTTTCGCATCCGGAGGAGAATGTTGGCGATTGGAATTTCGCAAGTAGCCCACGCCGCAGCGATAACCGCCGTTGTTGTAATGATTCCCATCCCAGATCCTGTATCGTTTCCGTAACGCTGTTTCCCCGTATCGTAAAATACAAAACGAGCCGCCCTTCTTTGAACTCTTTCGATGTCCTCCGTCAAACCCACACGATAAGGATCCCACACTGGTCAGCAATACTCCATAAAAGGACGGACAAGCGTAGTGTATGCAGTTGCTTTAGTAGTTCTGTTGCATCTTTTAACGGTTCTGCCAATAAAACGCAGTCTCTGGTTCGCCTTTCCCACGACGTTATCTACGTGTTCTTTCCAGTTTAAGTCTGAAGTAATAGTAATTCCTAGGTATTTTGTGGAGTTTACGGCCTTCACTTTTGAATGCTTTATCTTGTAAACAAAGTTTATCGGATTTCTAAATCAAATGTTCAAATGTTTGTATAGTCTATGGGACTTGACTACGGGGTCATCATTTAGAGTCGATTGCCAATTTTACACCATAGCGATATCTTATTCAGATTGTTCTGCAGTTGGTTTTGATCTTCAGATGATTTTACTAAACGGTAAATGACAGCGTCATCTGCAAACAACCTAAGAGAGCTGCATAGATTTTCTCCCATAGCGTTCATGTAAATAAGGAACAACAGAGAACCCATAACACTACCCTGTGGATCGACTCTGTTTTAGTCGATGCTTTACCATCGATTACTACAAACTGTGTACTCTCTGAGAGGAAATCAACTATCCAGTCGCAAATTTGGGGTGATATACTATAACCATGCAATTTGATTAAAAGCCTTTTGTGAGGTACGGTGTCAAAAGCCTTCTGGAAATCAAGAAATACAGAGTTTGCGACCCCTTGTCGATAGTACTCATCACTTCGTGTAAAGAGTTAGTTGTGTTTCGCATGAACGATAGTTTCTAAATCCGTGTTTACCTTGGGTCAGTAGATTATTCTGTTCGCGATAATTCATAATATTTGATATAGGATATGTTCCATAACCCTGCTGCAAATTGACGTCAACGAAATATGCCTGTAGTCTTTTGGGTTACTCCTACTACCTTTCTTGAATATAGGTGTTACCTGTGCAACTTTCCAATCTTTTGGTACAGATCTTTCTTTGAGAGAGTGGTTGTATATGGATGTTAAGTAAGGAGCTATCGCTTCAGCATAATCAGATAGAAATCTAATGAGTATACAGTACAGACCAGAAGACTTGTTCTTGTTAAGTGATTTCAGTTCCTTCACTACGCCGAGGATGTATACTTCAACGTTACTCATTCTGGCCTCTGTTTGTAATTCGAAATCTGGAACATTGCTTTCGACTTCTTTGGTGAATGAATTTCGAAAAGCTGTGTTTAGTAACTCTGCTTTAGTAGCGTTATCATCGGCCGAATCGGCATTTGTATCAAGTAATTAGTGTATTGTTTGTGTTTTGCCCCTAGTATACGTAACATATGACCTAAATCTCTTAGGGTTTTCAAATATGTCCCTTAACAACCTTTTCCCGTTAAAGAATCGATCACTTCTTTTACGATTGCACAGAATAATAACAGTGAATCTCCTTGTCTGAATCCCCAATTCTGAATAACCTACTATGCTACTGACGTCAACTGGAAGCTATAGCATTGACACAGCCCATATCCTGTATACCAACACAGTTTGGATCCTGTTAGCTTTTGTCTTGGGGGTCTTCGGGCGATGTTTGCTTAATGATTTCCCTGACCTTTGGGCAGCACTACTGGCTGGGACTCTGAAAGCTACTGGGTGTCACCGCATTAGATCGTCAACCTTTGACAAAGTCGTACTTATTCTGGCCAAAGGTCGGAGAAATCTTTAATCAAACATAGGTCGAACATCCCGTGGCAAAATCTATTAGGTGATACAACAAGAACAATGCCGTGAATCCCAACGGCTACGAGTACAGATTTGTATGGAAACTTAATCAAATGTTTTCACCCACGCCGCGGTGGAGAAGCCGAGAGCTCTAAGGCGCTTTGACGCGGAGCGCGCGGTTGCTCACCGTCGGAGGTTCGAGTCCTCCCTCGGGTGTGGTATGTGTGTTGTCTTTTAGTTTAAGTAGTTTGCAAGCCATAGCAAGACGTCCCGTAGAGTCACAAACATTTAAACATTTGATTTTTTGATCCGCGTTATGACAGGTTACACACTAAGCAATTTAAAATTCTGTTAGGTATGTATCACCGGTATAAAGCTCCGGCCGAGGATAGTCAGGCTTTGGTCACATGCTCTATAATTAAATGCAACAATCACTACAGTGCTCTAATTCTGTTATTCTTGACGATTATCATTTTAAGGAGAAAAGATTTAGAAAATGTTTGGATTTATGCCTAACTTTTGTTGGAAATTGCTAAGTGCTTTCTAGAAATGTAATAAACTACAACGTTAGGGCAGATGCTGATATATTATCACACGAACAACTTGCATACTTAAATATACTTAAAATTTTTCGATTGATTCCACTTCCACAAGGGAAATTTCATCTGGGTTCTGTTATTATTTTGAAAGTATTTACATCTACATAGATACTCTACAAACCACATTAAAGTGCCTTGCAGAGGGTTCATTAACCACTTTCATAACCTTTCTCTACCGTTCCATTCACTAATAACGCGCGGGAAGAAAGAACACCTAAATCGTTTTCGATCTCATTTCTCTTATTTTATTGGAATGGTCAAATCTCCCTTTGTAGGTGGGCGCTAGCAAAATATTTTAACATTCAGAAGTAAAAGTCGGTGAATGAAATTTCGTAAATAGATCTCGCCGCAACGAATAACGTCTTTCTTTTAATGATTTCCACCTCAAATCGTGCAACATTTCCGTGACTCTTTCCCCACTGTAACGTGATAAAACAAAACGAGCTGCCCTTCTCTGAACCTTCTCAATGTCTTCCGTCAGTCCCACCTGGTGAGGGTCCCACAAGGGGCAACAGCACTCCAGGAGAGGACGCACAAGTGTGATGTAGGCAGTCTCTTTGGTGGAGCTGCTGCATCGTCGAAGCGTTCTGCCAATGAAACGTAGCCTTTGGTTCGCCTTCCCCACAATATTTTCTATTTGTTCTCTCCAGTCTAAGTTGTTCGTAATTTTAACTCCTAGGTATTTGGGAATTTACGACCTTAAGGTTTGACTGATGTATCGCGTAATTGAAGTTCAGCGGATTTCTTTTAGTGGTCATATGTATTACTTCACACTTTTCTTTATTTAGTGTCAATTGCCAATTTTCGCACCATGTAGAAATTTTGTCTAAATCGCTTTGCAGTTGCTTTTGATCCTCTGTTGACTTCACTAACCGATAAACGACAGCATCATACGCGAACAGTCTAAGGGTGCTATTCAGATTGTCTCCTAAATCGTTTATAAACACAAGGAAGAGTGGGGGACCTATAACGTTTCCCTGGGGAACGCCAGATACCACTTCTGTTTTACTCGATGACTTACCGTCAATTACTACGAACTGTGTCCTTTCTGATAAGAAATCGTGAATCCAATCACACAATTGGGCCGATATTCCATAAGCACGTAATTTATTGTGTAACATTGTTTTTGACATGTTCTACATCCATGAGGTTCTCCTCACTATGTATCTTTTGGAACAAAATGTACGTCTAATGTAAAATGTAGTAAGCGATAAACTTTTCTTTTTATCGTTTTGCGAGGGTGTCAGCGAGTTTATTAAAGGTTTGAAATTATGTGTGAAGTTTGTTGGAAGTCGCTATGTGTTATTTTCGACGAATGGATGTGATAATGGATATTTCAAGACAAATACTAATTTTCTAACTGTAATACTTGTCTTATAGTGTTAAACAGAATGTTTTATATCTTTAACTCTTTTATACACAGGGACATAAAACAAATATCTACTCTTGTTGTACAATTTTCTTTAAAAATGGCGAAATGCTATAGAATTATATTATAATGAGAATATTAATAGACTTTATGATATTTTTCGAAAACAGTGGTGGTAGATTATGTGAGGCAGTATCGAATGCGGGCTTTCTGGAGCACACCTTCTCAGGTAACACTTTAAGCAGCATGGTTGTCATGGTAGCAATGCTTGTTTTTCTCCCAAGCAGAGAGGAACTTCTGCACATGAGATACATCCAGTCATGTACCCTCTCACACAATTATAATGCACAGACAACGCACAAAAAGTGGTGCATGCAATATCAAACATAGTGGAAGACTTTCGATATTAGTTGGTACAAATTTAGAACGTTGAGTTACTCATGCATTAGTCGTCTTCTGTAGAATATAGCCAAGAACTGCGAAGTCTTCGGTGATTCTGAATATATATACTTGTGTATATAGATCACACAACAATATATCACATAAAGATGGAAATAGTTACGCAGTCGGCAGCAGTGGGCAAAAGTCAGCAACACTGTGCACACGGTGGGAAATAACAATCGCCTCAGACGGACTATATGGAGCAATACTGCTTCTGACGTCTCTGTAGTGGGAACTCCACGTTGCATACAATGGGCGGTTCAGCGAACGTACCGTCATGCTGCGTGACTCACAGCTTCGAAATTAAGTGGGACGCTTTTGGTACCACCGTGCAGAAACGCGGGAGGGAATGATGGTACACAAATTGTACCATCAACCCTAAAAAAGTTCATAAGTAGATTTTGACAGCATTTTACTGAATGATTAAAATAGGTTAATATAATTATTACTATCCGTTTTACAATGTAATTTAGTTTACATTTTCCGGTACCTCAAGATTATACATTACGTTATTTTATATGAATATTATTACATTATCATTATTGAAACATTATTTTATTTTCATTTTCCATTTTTCTCTGTCTGCCCATAAATTTTCTTCTATATTCCTTCTTCGGGTAGATCCCTGAATTCCTTGGATCCATGTAGTTGGCGGTCTCCCCATTTTTTTTTCTTCCTAGTGGATCCCATTCCGTTGATAATAATTCTCTGTGCGGTAGTCTTTCCGTTGACATCCATACCATAAGAGTTGTTATCCTTCTACAATATCTATACCCACAGTCTAACACATACAGTCGCAACACTCACTGCTGTAAAAGTTGTTACCAACTGACAGTTGCAACGACACTAGCTCTCCTAGTGGTGGGCAATGTGCCGTAACAGTGATGTTTGTTTATAATCGCTTTTGTACGTAATTAACGAAATACCTACTATAATTTTTACGTTACAAACATTATTAAAATTCTTTTAACTATAATTGCTTTAGCTTAAAAAAAACCAATGTTTTGATTATTCTTACCGTTTGTGGTTCAGATATAGCAACAATTGTGGAATTGCGTTCTTCTTTATTGGAAAACAGTTTAGTTGCTTTTATCGTTATATTGCCACGTCTATGACTTTTTCCTTCAGCTACAGCTGTGTTGGTTGATTTGGTAGTTAAATACCGTATTTATTGCATTCTATATACATTTCCTATGTTCCACCCTCACCGATTTTACTGGAATTGTAATGAAGAATACTTAACGTTTCTGCGTAGAAATTGACGTCTCTCTGCTAAAGGGCATGTCTCCTGGTGTTTCCTAGGCATTATTATTTTTAATAGAAAATGAAATTATTCATTTAAAGGCTGTATGTTACAGTATAATTGTAAATTAACTGTCCTGTGATGTACCGTTTCGTAACTTGTCAGGGATGTTACGAAACCAAAGGAAGACAAATGGGGAGCTATTTTTAAATTATTACCTATTTATAAGGCACTACATACGTTCCCTAATGTAAAAAGTATGCTAGAGTCAATCTAAACGATACTATTCGCATTCATCAACTTTCGTATTCCGAAACGTAGCTTGCCGACCACTTGGAGCGCTGCTATCGCAACGTACAACAAAAATCTGTAGGAGTGTTGTGATTGTATGTGTTACACTGTGCTATAGCTGAATTGTTAACGTCCATTTTCTTCCTGATGACATCATTTCTAATTTTTTCCCACCTAGATATTCCTGCAGATCGTCTCCAAAAATCCATCTCCGTCGCCATCAATCTCTTTTCTACTTGCGATTCAAGTGCCCATACTTTTGATCCATATGTGACGATGCTTCTGATGATTGTATTGAAGAAATTTCTTTTTGTTTCCTTTCTGATCTGTTGGGCCCGTAAGATACAATTTAATGTCACAACAGTACACTTCCCAGCATTTATTTCCTTGTCTTGTTTGCCATTTCGTGTGATAGTTACTCCTAGATATTTGCATACTTCAGTGTTTCAATCGGTTAGCGCACGGTACTTATTTCGGTTAATAACTCCGCGAAATACTGAAAATGAAATTTTTGTTTCCCTGTAAGCCGACAGATAGGCCACTTACAACAAAAATAACAGCGAAAATCGGATTTTATATTGTAGCAATAAGTGCTCTATCACAACGTTTTAGGGGACTGATCATGAATAACTAAAATATTTTAATTCTACCTGAAAAATTTGGTTACAACAACTAAATCTTTCCCACCAATGATGAAATTCTGTTACTACTGAATGTGAATATACGACACGTAGTAGGGAGAAGAGTCAACGGCGACTATTCTGCCTACACGAACAGTACAGACCTCGCAAGGCACGGAAGGTCATATCAGTAAGACAGAATCTCTGTTGACGAGAGCGGCGGCGGCGCGACCCACACCAATTTAATGCAAGTGACGTAAATCGGAGTCATTAAGAGCAGTTTTCCAACTTGACGGTCGGAAAAATCTGTGGCATAACGACCGAGACCACTGGCGTTTCCTAGGCGGCGGACAAGACTTGAATGCAATGTACAAGAAACCACAAGTAACTAATACACAATACACGACCCGCATCCCGCTTTTTCAATAGAGACGTTGAAAGGAAACAAGTATCTTGTTGCTGTAAAAACAACAACTTAAATAATTACTCTCTAAAATATCGGTTCAATTTACAGCGCATCGCCGTGAAACAAATCAGATAATTCATTAAGCAACGATAGCGACACACATACTCCTTTAAACCTAAATTGTTCAAAAAAATGTTCAAATGTTTGTATAGCTTATGGGACTTAACTACGGGGTCATCAGTCCCTAAACTTACAAACTACTTATGAACTAGCTAACACTAAGGACGGCACAAATATCCATGCCCGAGGGGGGATTCGAACCCCCGACCGTAGAGGCCGTGCAGACCGTGACTGGAGCGCCTCAGTCCCCTATGCAAATTTTCCTCTTCGTTGTGCGGGTTCCTTTATATTATAAAGTTATCGTTTTTGACTGAAATACAGGATTTCTATTCGTTGTTAGTACGTTCACATGTACAAATCCAACATTATTCTGTTGACTGTTTCGATCTCCTTCTAGAAACACGGTGGATACAACAAGGTTTCACCAAAGCGGAGTATCGCGGAGAAGGCAAGATATATTTATGAAATTCGGCTCATATGATATTTCCTTCGTTTACTATTATCAGAAAGGGTTGAAAATCATCTTACGATAGTATAAAACGAATTAAAACAGTTGTTGCAAATAGGTTCTTGTCTGTTTCATACATGTATCATACCTTCGATAGAAAGAAGGATCGTGGAATACATTTAATAACAAGTAATAACGGGCAGCGATGGCGAGAAAGCTTGACCCATTACCGAAACTATTCCTAGAATTAATTGGAAAAATCTGGCGAAACCGACTTCGTGATTGCTGGCCCAAGTACCATCCAGATTCTTCATGCATAAATTCAGTTATTTTTAGAAACTGTAAACTGGGCGTCAAATCTTCCATAAAAGAACTAAATGACTTTCTTAACAAAACACTTTTAATGTGGAATCTAAAATATGCTATTTTCAGAGATCTTCTACAAGCTGGGTGAAGTTCATTGAATTGCGGAGGCTGATTTCAATGGACGTGGATTAAAATAGTTACAAAAATTCAGAAACGAGCAACTTTTTTCACTGGGTTTATTATTTTTGCAAGTAATTGTTTTCACTAAATTCATACAGCTGCTACTTTACAACAATTCGATGTTGTCAATAGCAATTCTCATTAAATGAACTCATATGAGAACTAGTATACTATAACGAAAGTGCACAAATCCCCAGATTTTTTAATTGTGACCTACGATACGTTCTTGTGTGTACGCCATATATCACATGGAGATACGCCTATTAACCTTTATCACTTCAATATAAGAAATTCTCCAAAGTAAGCAGGCTCAACCGTAAATACTGTCAGTGCAGAATTTTCTTATTAAAAAGTAGCTGCATCGTTTCCTCTTGTACAGAAAGTAATAAATATATGCAGTCCATGAAAGTATCCCTTCTAAGCGTAATCTCATATATCCGATTTTTCACTTAACTAATCTTACTACCACTTTCCGCTAGTAGTATATCATCTCTAAAAGAATTATGCGTGACGAATTGAATGTTTAGTTGCTGGTAGATCTATAAAGAATTGTAACTTATTTCGTCACCATATTTGAAAAACTTCGCTTCAGACACTGTGCCTAGACTTAACTGAGAGGTCTCTGAATGTTCCACGTTGATAATAATTGATGTGGATAGCAAATATAATAAGTAAATTAGTTTATAACCTTAATAGGAGAAGCCTGCATTTCTCAACTGATTCTAATTTTACAAAACGTTTGTAATCATTACGTAACGACTAACGGAATGAACACTGGAGCGACTTGTAATTTTCTAGATATTACAGTGGCTCTGTGGAGATTTATTATTAGTCCATGTTAAGTCACTGTCAAGTTGTTCTGAAAGGTAGATAATGTCCAAAGGATGTTAAGTACAAATCGTACTTCAAAATCTTGCGTGTGTAATGAATTACATAAGCCTAACAAATACATTCTCACGAAATTAATCAAGCATAATTTTAAATATAACAAACTTGTATTATCTCAACATTATCTATTTTTCAGAACCGCTTACAATAGGTTAACTTATAACCCGTAACGGCTAGCTAAATAAAGTTCTCCAGAACAACTGGAGTGGCCTTTTCATTGATTAATCCAGCAGTTGCGGAGGACCTGGAGAAGCTAATACGTTTAGGAGGTAGGATCTGCATATATTGTACCATTTTTCTGCAATTTGAATAAATAACAGCTGTATTTCAATATATAAAGCCCCATTTTTTTTCTTCCGAATGTGAACTTGCTATTCTAATATACTGACCTCCATTACTGATGTATCACAGATGAAGCTGGAATTTCGTAACTAATAACCATTTGAGTCATTCATGTGTGATTTTCACACACAAATAGTTCAACATTGAGCAAATTACGAACGTCCAATATTCACTTGGACGCTTTTCTCCTTCCCAAATTAGTTTTAATAAATTTTAAACCTCTCAGCTCTGACATGATATTTATGTGATTTGGTATCCAGGAAGATTTCATTTTTCGAAATTTTCATACAGTTTAAACCAAATTTAAGCTACCCAAACCACAGCTATGGATCGCCCACTACAGCTGACAGCGTGACTTGAAGGTATAATTTCTCAAAGTTTTCAGAATTTTTTGTTGTCACTTTTAATTTTCGAAATTACTGTAATATTTAGTTAGAAATGATTGGAAAATTGAACTGATGTATTTGTAAAATAGATACGAAAATGTATCCGAAAAAGTTTTGCAGTGCTGAAATGTGAAGCATACGCTGTATGGAAATCTAGAAAACAGCTTTACCCGCTTGCTATACAAATTTGGCGCACTACCAGTACGTTTCATGTTTTCGTCCACGATTTTTGTATCGAAATACTTATTTCTGATGATCAAAGAACGGAAAACGATCCACAGAATCATTTGATATTCCCTACAGTTTTCAGTTAGTTTCAACACTTTGCATGCATATATATTAGGGTGGCTTCATCTGTAAGTCTGGCTCTATTCTCGTTCCGTAATCCACAGCACTATCGGATATTGAGTAGATTCAACGTTTTCTCAACAGGAATCTCAAGATAGTTTGCTTCTAACACGCACTGCAGCCATGAATTAATTACAGTCATATTAATATCATGAGTAAACGTGCGCGGTGTTCACTTTTGCGGTCGAATACGTGTTGTTATACGTGTCAGATCTCCAAAACTAGAGATACAAGTATCGTCTTCCTAAATGTGGTTGTTAGACAGCTTAGCATAATCGGGCTCCCGTCATAAGCAACATAATCTAAATATCTTTACACTTTCTTGTGATAGTTGAAGTAATTCTACATAAGTGAACTAATGTAAAAATGAGAGTAAACAATGAGCACTAGCACTTAAGTAAGTGCCGATAGTCGTAGGAAACCAAAGATGAGATTGGCGATTGACTCTTTGTACACTGCTATAGACGATTTTTTGAAACGTTGTCATGGCAGCTGTAACTCTGCTCACTTATGGTGGTAACTAGTTTTGAAATTATGGAGACCACTTTAAGTTGAAAAAAATTCCAGAACTTAGTTGACAATTTAGTAAAATATACAAACAATGCTAAAAGCCAAGTAGTCATACTAAGCCAAAATCTTTGCACGACCGACACTTCCGCATTTCTTGGAAATTCAAAAATCTATTGACAGGTGTCACTGCGGAGTATACTAGTAGAAAAGAATGTCCACTATAAAGCAAGCTGTTCTCCGTGCCTTGCAAAGCTTTTGGAATTCTTATGTTGACTAGAATTGAAATCGTTCACTATCGTGGCCAAACTCACCGATAGGCTTAAAATAAGGGGTATTCCATTCTGTTCCGCTATTCAGACCATATCTGCCATTTGTTGCCCTCGGGAGTTCATGGAGGAAGGCTGCAGATGTGAGATCACCAGTCGATTTGTTAACCCTGGAATGCTACTAAGGGTACACCCGTACCCCAGTGCTTCCAAAATGTGTAGCTAATGGCCAACATAGAGCACTCTAGTCATGTGCTTCCCAGTAGTTTCATGGCTAAAAAAGTGAATACGGGTGTGGCGTTCCGAGAGTCAACAGTTTTTATGCTTTGTGTGCTATTTAACGTTTTGGGTACAGGTGCACCCCAGTGAAGCATAATCAGCCTAAGAAATTTTAGGACTAAGATTCTTTACACCTATAAATATGGTGTCAAGTATAGCATATTTACATTTGTATTAAACAAAGAAATCATACAATGCTAATGGTGAAGCTTAACTTGCCTACCGTTTTCAACATATACAATGGATAATCGAAAATTATCAGTAAATTAATTGTTTTCGGTGAAAAGAAATGACCAGTCAAAAACACTATCGACCTTAAAAAGGAGGAGGATACAACTCTATGTCACTACTGAGAGGGGCCTCTACTGATGATAAGGAAATTCTTCGGAACAGGAGATATTACCTAAAGACCTTCGCTGTAGATATGATGCGACCACACGTTACGACATTTGGGGAAACCAAGAAGAGAACTCCGTCAAACCAACAGCCGTAGTTTGGATCTGCCAAAGGAAGAAGCAGCCCAAGGGATTCCAGAATCCACAACAGAGCGACGTGTTTCCCGTCCAAGGGCTAGAGACCGAAAATTCAGAGTTAAATGTTGCTATTTGTAAGAAATTGCTTTGCTTGAACCATCAAAGAAAAGTGTGCTCTTGTCTTCAGTACTGTAATTTTTTTCTGTCTCGGACTTTTTTCTTAAGTATGGCTTAAGAGTTTATTATATCAGTTTGAAATGAAAAAGATGTAAACATTTAAAAAGTCAATTCTTATTTGGGGTACACCTGTACCCCAGAATAGCAGACCCGTTGATGGAAACAAGTGTAGCCTTCTAAGGTTAAAGACGTTGTTTTCCAATATTAAATACACTCATCTTGGCAGATTTACGGCAGGTTAATGATTCCACCAGCAGATAAACACAGCCGATCCCGCACTGTAATCTTCCGCGGAGGTTATCGTTACACTTGTTTGAGCCAGTGGTTAGAGGAATATTGGCAAAACGCTCACGTCATACGATGGAGCGCGACAACAAACCTGTAACCAAATCACGGAGCAGGAACAACAGATGACGCAAGTCGGTACCGGTTCCTCATACATAGCAACTCACACAAACAACTGCTTGCCCGCAACAAAACAGTTCGTGCTGCTGAAATGTTACGACACATGGCTGAAAAACGGACTGGAAATTTTTACTTTCGGTAACAGCATATTCTGCTATTTTCAATTCTTCTATTATAGAGCGCCCATCGTAGTGACAACAGGAGTCACGTACTGTATCAATTCGAGATTTTCTGGATACGATTTTCGCTGTATCCCAACGATCAGGAACTTAAAAAGATACCTTTTCAAAAAATGTTCAAATGTTCAAATGTTTGTATAGTCTATGGGACTTAACTAAGGGGTCATCAGTCCCTAAACTTACAAACTACTTATGAACTAGGACGGCATAAATATCCATGCCCGAGGGGGGATTCGAATCCCCGACCGTAGTGGCCGTGCAGACCGTGACTGGAGCGCCTCAGTCTCCTCGACCACCGCGGCCGGCGATATCTTTTCAATCATGAATTTTGCTGCTACTTTCTTTTGTCAAGAGAAACAGTTGTGTACTGGAGATATGATTCACTTATTCTTATACTCTCTTTGGACAGCAGCGATGGTGCAGAGGGATTTAATTCTGGGCAGTATTGTAAGTAATATTGCTGGAGTTGATGTCTGATCAACTATCGCATAGCATTTAGTTACGACGATTCCACACATTCTATATCGGTATGAGGCTGGCTGTTCATGGTTCTGAAATTGATCACGTCGTCGTCTTCGTCGTCGTCGTTGTTGTTTTTGTTGTTGTTGTTGTTGTTGGTCGTGATGGTGAAGTTGTTATTGCTTATAGTTCAATCAAGCAGAGTGTGTGGCTTATGAAAATAAGTTCTTTGGGAAACATCTGCGGCTATTCCTGTACTTTGAACAAATTAGACTAGAATGCTTCCAGCCCTCATTCTCCGCTATGAAGAACCGCACATTACTACAAAGATTGACATAGTAAGTTTATACACGATTAACTGTTTTCCTATAAAGCGCACATTTCAATTAGTCTGGGTTTAGCTATCAACCGATATCCTGTGTCGCTTTCTTACGGTATTTTAAAGAGAGACGTGATGTCATTAGAAGTCAAGTACTCTCTCTACTGTCTTTAAAGCCTGCTTAATTCAATACATTGAATAACGCACGACAGAGTGGTTTTGGTCCATGAAACAAACTCTATCACCTCACGTAAAATTTTTGAGTCGATAACAATTATTAATGACGTACGGCATAACAAGCAGCGATACAATCCAAACGATTTCCCTCAAATTTCTTTCTGTGTTGTCAATATGCTCACCATACCACGGTGAGAATATTTACTTGTGTATGAATGTTTAAATGAAAAGTGAAAACGATGTTGTACTTCAAACGCGACGGAAGTGAAGAAGACCAGCATACGAGAAAGTCATTAGATGTATATGGACGCAAGATGGATTGAGAAGTGGAGTGCCAAGAAGCAAAGCTCCATAGTTATCACTTTCCACGAAGTCTAACAGCTGGGCCCCTGGTCAAGAATAAATTGTGGCTGCCGTCGAACCGGCTTCAAATCAGACAGTGGTTTTGCAACTGCTCCAGACATAACTGGGGCCTCAGCAAATCTGCGTTTATGTAACACTACCATCCAAAGGACCTGAATGGCTTGCAAGCAATGATGGATTTGGAGACAAGCTCAATATTTGGACCGTGTTATGTATCACGAGACCAAGCGCCGTTATTTTCTATTTCTGATGTGAGCGCAATTAATGCTGTTTAGTAGTTATGTACAGTGAGATTTCACTACTAAGTGAAAGTACACTGGCCCTTCTTTGGTACAAAAAGTTGAGAAATATATATATATTAACAACAAGTAAAATTTAGGTTCCATTATGTCAGTTATGACATATGGCGCTTGGACTAGTGATGCATAACACTACAGTCTGATTAAAAAATGTCTGTAAATCTATCGGACCAAACTGCGTGGTCATCAGTCCGTAGCTTACAAACTACTTAAACCTAGGTAAGCTAACCTAAGGACAACACACACACCCATGCCCCAGACAGGACTCGAACCTCCACGGCAAGCAACCGCGCGCTCCGCAGCGAGACGCTTTAGACCACTCGGCTACTCCACCGCGGCACAGTCTGATTAATTCATCACATTATCTCTGACTGACTAACACGAATAGATGAGAATGAGGCTCTGCCGTTCAAGATATTGCACAATACGGCATGCGTGTTGTAGGTGATCTTTCATGTGCAGAGAGACAATATTGCATAACCTACAGTTCCCACTGGCATCTCAAATTAGGCACCTGAATAACATCCAAATCAGATTTTCACAAAGGGGTAGATTTTTTTACGTAAGGTTTTAAACCAAAATACATAGCATGTCTATATAACACAGGGATTGTGTGTGTGTGTGTGTGTGTGTGAGAGAGAGAGAGAGAGAGAGAGAGAGAGAGAGAGAGAGAGAGAGAGAGAGAGCGAGAGAGAGTGGCACGACCCAATATAAGAAAGGAAGTATACGGTTCACTTAATCTTAAGAGAGATGTGACTCTGCCACTTACATGTACCTCTTTAACCCTACTTAACATCTTGTCCACCCGCAAACAAGTTGAACAGGGCTATTTTGGAATTTTATTTGAAGTCACAATCATTCGTCACTATATGTGCGACAACTTTTCCAACTGTAGATGTAAACATATTTATCAAGGAGCATATGGAAACAAATATGGAAAACAATCCGTAACCAGCCACCAAATTTACTAACAGTTTTTGTCGCTAGGATGAAGCGATCATTATCAGATACATTCATATTTTTTCTATATTTCTTCAGTCGCAATTAAGAAAGATCTTTACATAGTGGTCACCAGTTTCGATAGCTTGACTATCTCTTTGAGATCACATATATTAGTGTAAATGACCTATCAAAGTCCAGACAATAAACATTTTCTCTGAAGTTTTTAAAAGAATAATGGTCTGGACAATGTGACACGTTTCGCAGTGAAAGTTGCATTTACAATAATACATGTGATCAGAGAGTGTTAGATAGTTACCCAAGGCGATCACGACAGAGTAGAAATGTTTGTTAAATGCGATTACGACAATAGACAACAATTGTAAACAAGTTTAAAAATAAATATATTTATTAGACTGGAGGAGTTTCGGCGCTTTAGCAGAGTCATGATTTTAGCTCGGAGCATATTTCTCAATTCTCTAGCGCTTTGTCACTGCCGTTTTATATTATCCTAATGAGTCCACATTTGGAGTAGTTTCTACACCGCTTCGTTGTGGAGAACTATGTTGACGAGGTAGATAAAATACTCAATTATGACCTTAATGCATAGTGAACAATAAATATAGCTTTAAGTGACTGTTGACAGAGTGTGTGTGTGTGTGTGTGTCGTTTTAACAACGTATATTTTATGTAACAGATTACGTAATAAGTACAAAAACAGGTTATAATATTTAACGGCCTCTCTACTCTCAATGAATTTCTTGTTTTTGTTAATTTTAAGGCATTTTAGAGATAAGGTTCACTACCAAAGACTGATAATAGAAGTCACAAAGTCACAAACTTTACGATGGAATATTTGCAGTCTCCATAGTCGTAAATTTTGGGAATGCACCCCTCTGATAATGCGGGATTCGATTGTCTGCTCACTACTCCAGGAATATGTACAATCTTAATATAACACAAAATTTTATTACATCATACCATTAAAAATCGACAAACTTCGGACTTGAAATTAAAAATTAGCAGATTGTAAAGCCATTAAAGTACAGTACTGGTTTTAGAATCTGCTAACGTACAGTGTAAATTCAAATGCAATGGATTTCAACGTCGCAGATACAAAAAACACATAGGCGACTCAAAGAATCTGCATTTCCCTCTTTAACACACTCGTATGTCCACAGTTTACATACATACCAAATTCGAGTCGTAGTGCAAAGTGAAACACTGAATGCACGCTATTTTTTCACAGTGTGCATATCATGTCCTTGTCAAAGATCCTACATTAGTTCTTACATTGACTATGATACAGATGTAGTTTTGCAAAGATATGGAGACATATTTTACAAAAACAGTATTTTACGGAACTGAAATTTATTATTATGTTGAAGATTAGTGGTATTTTTTTGTCGATGGGACTTGTTATTTACTGCTGTAAACAAATTATTGTTACTATTATTATTACATCAAATTGTCTTATTTGTTATGAACAATATAAATTTGGAATAATTATATTCAAATTATATATTTTCCCATTAATAAATTCGTACACATACATGATACTTGAAAGGAAGTGTGACGCCAAGGTATATTTTTCTAGCAGGATGATGGGACAGCCCAGACAGTGACCCCCTCCAAATTCGAACCCTCGATCAGCCCCCGAGTATACATTCTTAAGACATCAGGAAATTGCCACTATCGGATTGGATGGAAGTGTGTGGAGTAAAAATCGCAAAGGAAGACCCATAGATAAAAACAGTAGGTAGGTTCAAAAGGAAGTGGGTTGCCTTTCTTATTCACAGATGAAGAGCCTTGCAAAGGATAGGGTTGTATGGAGAACAGCATGAAACCCGTGCACAGACTGAAAACTAGAACACAACATCAGTGAGGATACATGTGTGACGTTCAAGCAGTCGATAGTTTTTCGTTTCCGTATGAGACGTTTTGCAAAACGTGGCTAAAGATCGTACCTGTATGCTTCCAAATACTGCATTTAAAAACCTCGCTGCTCCTGGTGTAGTACTACTGCTGGCGATAGTAAAGGTTTCGCTCAGCGGTTGACAATTTACAATTACAATAACAATTTAGGTCTGTTACCTGGATAACTAAAACAGACCTTTACAATCAATTACTATACATCACGAATTACACCACTGCAACTCATATTAATTTATCAGATTGTTAAATTTACAAAACAAAATACAGTAAAGTAAAGTAAAGTAACAAAGTAAATTACACTACTACTACTAGTGGTGCACTGATTTACACTATCCATCTCATTTACACCACTGGATTTCTAGTCTAGATTGGATTTGGAAGGTAGCGAGGCAGCCAACACCAGAGAACTTATTCCAGTGACTTCTCTCTTATACCTTGCTCACGCAAGGCGGGAAAGTCGTCCAGCTCTTCACTCCTTGCCTCAACTTCCGGTCATATTCGGTTCCATCCGTGGTGCCAAATCGATGTTAGCCGGCCAGACGCCAGGGATGGTGATGTCAATCCGGTTTTACGTACGCAGTATATTGCTGCCAATGTATGCCTCATAGAGGCATGCACGGCTTTTCTCTCCTGTTGTTTCGCAGCAGACTATCCTCGATAGATCTGCTGCGCGTGGGTTGATACTTTCTCAGTTAGTATAATTAGGATCTCTACTAACTCATCATTCCTTATTATTTCATAGATGTCCCTGGTGGGTATGGCTTGCCTCTCTACAGAGGCAACTCGTGCGTGTACTGGGCACTCGAAGATTACGTGTTCCGGGCTGCCTATCTCAGCACCACATTCACAAACTGCATCAGGCCGTTTCCCTATTCGGTGCAAGTGCATCGGGTAGGGTCCGTGACCTGTCAAAAAGTGGACTAATCCTTTAGATGGAAGAAATTTTAACTTCATCCTTTCTCTCACTGATGGTAGGAAGGAGTGTACGCGCCTGGCTGTTTCAGATGAATCCCAGTCCCGTTGCCAAATATCGTTAATGGCTTCGTTAATTTCTCTTTTATTTTCACAGACCCTCCCAATTATCCTTTCTACTTGAATGAAGTCGTGTCTTTTCAACCAATAGACCGCCGCCCTTTTCCTGATTATTAAATCAATAGGGTAAAGCCCCATAATCACCGTGAGCCCATCCATAGGTGTGATCCCAAAAGCCCCAACCGATCTAATTATGATATTCCTTTGCACTCTTTTGACAGCCAACGAGGGCCTGACCAGTCTGAGCCTATGAGCCCAGGAGCTCGCACCGTACCCCATAATCGAGGCGAGTAAACTGTTATGATAAAATTTGGTTACACTTGGAGGCAGATGGAACCTCCTCTGTCCTATTGAAATTATTTTGTTATATAATGCTAAGGTTTTATTTGCAACTCGCTCGATATGAGCATCAAAGTGGAGTCTCTGGTCGAGATAGACACCCAGGTATCTGGCAACTGTTTGCCGGCCAATTCTTTCGCCTGCAAATCTTATGATTGGGTCTCTTTGCAAATTTCCTTTGAAGAGCATGTAATTGGACTTTCCTGGTGCAACTGATAGTTTTACCTTGTTGCACCAGCTCTGAATTATTTCCGTGGCCACTGAGGCTCTGTCCTCCATCTGACGTCTTGAGTTCGATTGAACCAGAACGAGAAGATCGTCAGCATAGGCTACTGCCCCCAGTATCCCCGCCTCTTGCTGCAAGTTGTTCAGCAGCGGCTCCATATTTATATCCCAGAAAACTGGGCCAAGAACGGAGCTCTGAGGGCAACCCTTGGTTACCCTCTTTGAGACGGTTCCACCTGGGGACACCAGCTCTACAAGTCTCTCCTCGCAGTAGGCTCTCAGACAACCATATAGTGAGCCAGGACACTCCATTTCCCTTAAGCGGGAAAAGAGCGCCGGCCACCAAAGGTTGTCGAAAGCCCCCGCTATATAAATCATGATCCCGGTAACATATGTACATTCCGATGAGTGGACAAGCCTGGCCACCTGATTTATGGCGTCCTCCGTGGACTTGCCCCTCCGGAAGCCATACTGCCACTCATTCAGACCACATAGGACTCGATGACTCGCCAATCTGTCAGAGAGTAATTTCTCAAGAAGCTTCCCCAGTATATCGAGAAGGCAAATTGGTCTGTACGATTTGGGATTTAAAGGGTCTCAGCGGTTGACAGAGGCCCAACATAATTTTCGGCGAAAACAATAAATCGTGAGAGAATTGAGATGGTTTTACAAATCGTAATTCCTGTAAGACTTCAGCCAGCTCTGCAATCCTGGGTCTGAACAGGAGAGAGATTAGACTCGTGGTTGGACTGCTGACAGGCCATTAAAACAAACAAAAAAAAAAAACACCTACATACAATGGGAATAACAGAAGAGGACCCTAAATGTAGGATCTGTGATGACCGTGATGAAACTGCATCACATCTAATCTTCGAATGCATTGAATTGGAGAGTAAAAGGCACAGGACATTTGGGACAACCAGACCTGAAGAAATTGTGTCTAATGAAGAACTGGTAAAGGGACTCCTTGCACTGTTCAAGGGCACTGGTTGGCTTTACTAGATATACAGGGAGCAATACCGCACAATAAGTTTCGGTGTGGGCAGTGGCGGGTTAGATCAAGACTGTTTTGGCTTCCCTAAGAAAATTAAATCAAATCAAAATCAAGACTTCAGCCACGGCTACAGTACACATATGAATGCGGCTCTGTAGCACAGTGGTAGTGTGTCAGACTACAAATCCAAAGGTCCCGGGTTCAATCCCCACTAGGTCCAAGGATTTTTATACGTCACTTTCCACTTCTTTCACCTCTGTTGCTGATGTGAAAAATACCGAGTAGCACCGTGGTTCGCAACCCACGTTAAACTGTAGGACCCCATATCTGGCTGGGTAAGTCAGTTCGAAGGTCGGGCTAAAGCAACGGCATACCACCTCCAAACAGGACCATGCCTAGTAAAGCACTGTGGTGTTCAAGCCAATCTTCGGATTGTTGACTGCTTTACCTTATGAGCAAAAATGACAGTGATGTTTGTACGCGAGGAAATGGGAATGTGTGTGTTTGGAGAAAAATGTGAATCGGAAGCGGCTGTGGCGGAGCGGGCAGGAGGGAAAAAAGGAGGAGTTCCGGTGATGGGCAGCGCGGCGTTATCTGCGGCGGCGGTGGCCGGGCGGTGTCACGTGACCGTTGACGTCAATGGTGACCTCGGGCGCGCGAGGCTGCGGGCTCCGGGAGGGCGAGCGCCGCGCCGCGCCGCGCAGTGCGTGCCGCGGGCCGCGGGGGCGTGGCCCGGTAACGGGCCGGCGCGGGGCATCTCTCTGCTCTACCTGTCCAACACTCTGACAATCTAAAGCTGTGCACCTGAAAGTCACGGCGTGCGAGCCGCACCTCGGAGAGGCTTTCCCAACGAGTGGGGGCAATATCAACAATGTCGGAAATACACAACGTGCGTCTGAACGTTCACCAATAACATGGCAGAACGCTACCTACGTCACACCAGGCTACCCGCGGGGAGGAGGGTAGCTCTTTTGGCTGAGATATGAAGATTCACAAGGTGTACCACTTCGCTTCCGCCTTTTTCCGCCGACAGTTGAGGCTTTAACGCTCTCATGCGTCGCGTAATCAAATCTACATCTACATGGGATACTCAAGTCACATTTAAGCGCCTGGCAGAGGGTTCATCAAACACCTTTACACTATTCATCACCCATTCCATTTTCGAATAGCGCACGGGAAGAAAGAACATCCGAATCTCTCCGTTCGAGATCTGATTTCTCGTATTTTATTTTGATGATCATTTCTAGCCGGCCGCGGTGGCCGAGGAGACTGAGGCGCTTCAGTCACGGTCTGCATGGCCACTACGGTCGGGGGTTCGAATCCCCCCTCGGGCATGAATATTTGTGCCGTCCTTAGTTGTAGGTAGTTCATAAGTAGTTTGTAAGTTTAGGGACTGATGACCCCGTAGTTAAGTCCCTTAAGCTTAACAAACATTTGAACATTTTTGATCATTTCTACCTATGTAGGTACGAGCCAACAATATATTTTCACATTCGGAGGACAATGTTGGTAATTGGAGTTTCATAAGTAGACCACGCCGCAGCGATAGGCGACGTTCTTATGATTCCCATCCCCGATCCTGCATCATTTCCGTAACGCTGTCTCCCCTGTATCGTGACAATACAAAACGAGCTGCCCTTCTTTGGACTCTTTCGATGTCCTCCGTCAAACCCACCTGATAAGAATCCCACACTGGGCAGCAATACTCCAAAAATGGACGGAAATGCGTAGTGTATGCGGTCTCTTTAGTAGTTCTGCTGCATGTTTTAAGGGTTCTGCCAATAAAACACAGTCTCTGGTTCGCCTTGCCCACGACATTATCAACGTGTTCTTTCCAGTTTAAGTCTGAAGTAATAGTAATTCCTAGATATTTTGTGGAGTTTACGGCCTTCACGTTTGATTGATTTATCTTGTAAACAAAGTTTAATGGATTTTTTTTTTCATACTCATGCGAACGACTTCACACTTAGCATTATTTAGAGTCAATCGCCAATTTTTACACCATAGTGATATCTTATTTATTTCGTTCTGCAGTTGGTTTTGATCTTCAGATTATTTTACTAGACCGTAAATGACGGAGTCATCTGCAAACAACCTAAGAGAGCTGCTTAGATTTTCTATGATAATTGAAAAGGCGTGGGAATCGGGACAGGTTCCGCCTGACTGGACGAAAGCGGTTATCACGCCAATTTTGAAACATGGAACCAGAAAAGATTGCAACAACTATCGAGGTATCTCTTTAATTAGCGTTGTAGGCAAAATATTCTCAGGTATTGTTGAAAGGAGAGTGCGATTATTAATTGAGGACAAGTTAGATGAAAATCAGTGTGGATTTAGGCCTCTTAGGGGCTGTCAGGATCAGATCTTTAGCTTACGGCAGGTAATGGAAAAGTGCTGTGTGTGGAACAGGGAATTGTATCTATGTTTCATAGATCTGGAAAAGGCAGTCACCTTTAACATCTAATAAGGTGATCGTAAAAGCACACGAACCTCATATGAGGACTAATAATGAATGCTACAATGTCTCGTAGACGGCAGTGTTAGTCGTTGGGCTAACAAAAAATGAAAAGTAGAGATTACAAGAAAAAATTTAGAGGCTGGCCTTCAAATGAAAGAACATTCTTGTCTGTACATAGAAGAAATAGAAAGCCTGTCATTCAGTACCCAACGAATCACGCTTCGATGGGGAATAACACTGTCCAGCCAAGTCAGCTGATCTCAATGCCAAGAGCTGTCATGATCGGGACTGCCGGCGGAAAACACGTTACATTTGAGAACAGTGTGAACCTGCTGTGTGCCCTGAGTGCCTGAAAAAATTTCATTGTACGAAAAGTGCAAAATAGTGTACACTCTTCTTGTATTCTTTGATATTATTAGTAGATATTCCAAGAAAATTGAAGCAGATTTAGAACACCTTTTTTAAGGGCGGGATTAAAGTAGGTGAAAACAAAATAAGCAGTCTCGCATATGCGGATGACTTAGTTGTAATGGCCGATTCCATTGAAAGGTTGCAAACTAATATTTCAGAGCTCGATCAGAGGTGCAAGGATTATGATATGAAGAGCAACATCTCCAAAACGAAAGTAATGTCTGTGGGAAAGAGATTCAAACAGATTGAGTGCCAAATAGGAGGAACAAAGTTAGAACAGGTAGACAGTTTAAAGTACCTGGGATGTATTTTCTGACAGGATGGCAACATAGTAAAAGAACTGGAATCGAGGTGCAGCAAAGCTAATGCAGTGAGTGCTCAGCTAAGATCTACTCTCTTCTGCAAGAAGGAAGTAAGTACCAAGACTAAGTTAGCGGTGCACCGCTCTATCTTTCGACCAACTTTGTTGTATGGGAGTGAAAGTTGGGTGGATACAGGCTACCTTATTCATAAAGTAAAGGTTACAGATACGAAAGTAGCAAGAATGATTGCAGGTACTAATAGATGGGAACAATGGCAGGAGGGTGTCCATAATGAGGAAATCAAAGAAAAGCTGGGAATGAACACCATAGATGAAGCAGTTAGAGCGAACAGACTGAGATGATGGGGTCATGTTACACGTATGGGAGAAGCAAGGTTACCTAAGAGACTCATGAGCTCGTCAGTGGAGGGTTAGAGTAGTCGAGGTAGACCAAGAAGAAAGTACCTAGATTCAGTGCAGAATGATTTTGAAGTAAAAGGCATAACATCAGATGAGGCATCAATGTTAGCACTGAATAGGGGATCATGGAGGAATTTTATTGAAGGCACTATGCTCCACACTGAACGCTGAAAGGCATACTCAGTCTCTAATGATGATGATGATTTTTTGTTTTTAGATAAATTATGATCAATTCTCCACAAGATAGGCTTTAAGTTACCAAATAATTAATCCGAAATTTTGTTCATTGTCGGGTTGATAATTCGTGCATGTGAGGGTTAATGAAACAAATTGGTTACTCATCTATCATTCAAAATATTATCCATCGCTGGCCACTACTTTCTTCCATGTTTCGGGCAGTGTACGAATCCCACGTCGAAAGAATTGTTCATCTTTTAAAGCGATCCACAAATCGATCCAAATTTGTGACTTCTTCATGAGATTGGTAGTGTCGGTCAGACAGGTCGTGCGCCATTGATCTAAACAGGTGATACAGGGAGCAATGTCTGGAGAATACGGCGGGTGGGACAGGACTTCCCTTTTTAAGTACGTTTTGACGTCTTTTGCTACGTCGGGTGATCGTTGTCGTGCTGCAAAATCACTTTACCACGCCTCTCGATGTATTGCGGCCGCTGCTCTGCTCAAACTACTTAATTTCGTTTGAAAACGAAAACCTGTGATTGTTTAACTTGGTCTTAACACCTCATAGTACACGACGCCGAGCTGGTCCCAGCAAATGCAGAGCATGATCTTGGAGCCGTGATCATTCGGTTTGGCCGTCGACGTGGAAGCAGGGCTCACGTTCTTTCACTAATAGAGTCCTTACCAAACGTACTTGAGAGCATTCGATGAGACTGAGCCGCTGTTTCTTTCCTATTGAAACAAAACAGTAACACCTCCCACAAACGACTAGAATTAGGCTCGTAAACTAACATTTCCAAACAATTACTACTCCATGATGGAGACAAAAATCGACTAATGTTTGAATGAGGTTATGTTGAGCGAGGTCCAAGCTAATTGCCTGACGGCTGCGATCTGCTTCTTTCGACCGCTACTTACCGTTGTCGCTAACTATCGGCAAATGGCGGAAGCAAAGTTGTACACATTGTAGAAACTCGTATTTGATGGGTTGGGTTTTGTATATATGTAACTTAGTTCTTATGAATATATGTCATTTTACAGCAAGTCAAAATAACTGAATAAATTAAGGAAGTCTCGAAGTCTCGAAAGCCGGTCATTATAGGTTTTGTTGTAATAAAATGACCGGGAAAAGTCTAATAAGTGGTTACAGAATTTCCGTATTATGAAAATTTGTCGTTTCAAGGACACACCGCACTGAGGTCCTGTCAAAACAAATTGTTTTTTATATAGATTGTTGTAATTACGTGTCGGAAAACGTGTAGTGTATTCAACATCGGTATCATGTATATCGGAGACTCCAAACGCGCGTGACAAGCGTAGTGCAGGCAGTAGAGTTGTGGGTTGCTTATCTAATCTAGGTGACGCTGATTCGATACTCACTATGAAAAGATAAAGCAGTCAACAATCCGAAGATTGGTTTGAACACCACAGTGCTGTACTAGGCATGGTCCTGTTTGGAGGTGGTATGCCGTTGCCTTCCTCCGACCGAACTGACTTACCCAGCGAGTTATAGGGGGACCTACAGTTTAACGTGGGTTCCGAACCACGGTGCTACTCGGTATTTTTCACGTCAGCAGTTGCATTCTCTAATAGCGCGCGGGAAGAAAGAACACGTAAATCGTTCCGTTTTCGATCTCATTTCTCTTATTTTATTGGCATGGTCATGGCTCCGTAAGTGGGTGGCTGCTAGCAAAATATTTTCACATTCAGAAGTAAAAGTCGATGATTGAAACTTCGTAAACAGATCACGCCGCAATGAATAACGTCTTTTAATGATTTCCACCCCAATTTGTGCAACATTTCCTTGACGCTTTGCCCCCCGTAACGTGATAAAACAAAACGAGCTAACCTTCTCTGAACCTTCTCAATGTCTTCCATCAGTCTCACCTGGTGAGGGTCCCACAAGGGGCAACAATACTCTAGGAGAGGACGCACAAGTGTGATGTAGGCAGTCTCTTTGGTGGAGCTGGTGCATCTTCGAAGCGTTCTGCCAATGAAACGTAACCTTTGGTTCGACTTCCCCACAATATTTTCTATTTGTTCTCTCCAGTAATTTTAACTCCTAGGTATTTGGTAGAATTTACGACTTTAAGATTTGACTGATTTATCACGTAATTGAAGTTCAGCGGATTTCTTTTAGTGGTCATGTGTATTACTTCACATTTTCCTTTATTTAGTGTCAATTGCCTTTCGCACCATGTACAAATTATGTCTAAATCGCTTTGCAGTTGCTTTTGATCCTCTGTTGACTTCAGTAACCGATAAACGACAGCATCATCCGCGAACAGTATAAGGGAGCTATTCAGATTGTCTCGTAGATCGTTTATAAACACGAGGAAGAGTAGGGGACCTATAACGCTTCCCTGTGGAACGCCGGATATCACTTCTGTTTTACTCGATGGAGAAGAAGGAAGAAGGATGAAGTAAGGAAGGAAAGGAATGGCTTCAGCTGAACTACGGCATCGAAATTACTCAGTGGCGACAAGTGAAAATGTGAGACGGGACGGGATTCGAACCCGGGTCTCCCGCTTCGGGCAATCGGGCGCCTTAACCACATGGTTACTCGGGCTCGCCTCCCGTCCATATCAAATTCTCGCAAGTCGCGCGCTATGGCCGTAGCACCCCTATCATCCATGCTCCCTTATACTCGCCAGATCGGGTTCCCGTAAGAGGATCAACGTTATTATCGCCTCTGCGGTGAAGTAGATGAACGCCGTCACCGCGTATAAATGTGTATGGAATAGAGTGTTGTCTGCTCTCTCTCTCTCTCTCTCTCTCTCTCTCGCGTACTTGCTCCAAAGAACAGACACCACAGCAATCTATCTGTATGAATGTTTGCCGGAATTCAATAACGACCGAGGAGTAGGGCACAAAGGGGTATATGTTTTTTTCTAAGAATCCGTGAAGTTTGGAAAGTAGGAGGCGAGGTACTGGAGGAAGTAAAGCTGTGAGGATGGGCCGTGAAACGTGCTGGGATAGCTAAGTTGGTAGAGAGTTTGCCGACGAAAGGCAAAGTTCGAATTCCGATTCCGGCATAAAGTTTTAACCTGACAGGAAGTTTTTCAGTGAAGGAGTACAAATCCCTCCCAAAGGATGATACACAATGCTAGCCATGCTAATTGTAGCTTTTTCCGACGAGCTTGCAACAAGAAGAATCAATATGAAATTTGGTTGAAAAAGAAAATGTAACATACAGAATGTATGGCATATGCAATATAAAACCCCAATTACTCAAAAAAATTGAAAAGTGCGTAACTTTAAATACTTAGTGACGCAATGGAAGAGAACAAGAGAAAGCTATAACGGAGTCGCCAACATTAACTAGACAATAAAGACGGAAATGAGTTGTGAGCTGACTAAGAGTGTATACCAACAGCATGATGACGCACGCGAGAGAGAGAGAGAGAGAGAGAGAGAGAGAGAGAGAGAGAGAGAGAGAGAGAGAGAGAGAAGGGTAGAGGGGGGGATAAAACGATTAATCAAGTCGTCTACCACAAAAATTGATGATTTGCTTAAGGAAACTGAAAACTGACGGTAGCACTGAGAACATTATAGACTAAGAACAATTGGTTCAGATGAATGCAAACAGACTATGCAAAACAATTTTGAAACATTTCAACCAAAAAGGATCCAATGAGCGAGGCTGCATAGTGGTGAAGCACTAGACTTATATTCGGGAGGAGGGCGGTTCAAATCCCAGTCCAGCTAATCAGATTGAAGTTTTTCGAGATTTTCCAAATTCGCTTTTGGGTCCTTTGAAACGGCTAAGGGCGAATTGTTTTAGCATACATCCGCAATCCGTGCTTGTGCTCTGTCTGTAATATAACATCGTCACCGATGGAACGTTTATTCAACCATCCTTTAATAGAAATTTAAAAAAGAAAAAGATCTCTCTGGTACCGATTAGTTTACCAAAGCACCCTCCATTAAGAGCCAAATCAGACGTATCCAGAAGAGATCTTTGGTATCGAAGAAGCATATGGAACTGAGGAAGCAATAAAAAGGGCAAGGCCTTCAACAATCTGAAGATTGATTTGGACATCACAGTGCTTTATTGGGCATGCCTTTCTCCGACCTTTGAACTGACGTACCCAGTCAGTCAGAGGAATAGATAGTTTTAAGTGAATTCCCAAATACGGGCAACTCGGCATTGTTGACATCAATAACACCGCCAGAGGCAAAAGCAGTGAAAATTGTCAGATAAAAATGCTCGGCTTAACACGGATCGATTCCGTTGATCTATCAATTCTTATCCTGGTAATTTACCACTCGGCATTATATTTCGGCAATAGTACGTCTGGGCCACAGCACTGTATTAAAGAAAAAGGCGGAGTACATCATAATATCCAGGGAAGAAGAATCTGCATTTTAAATTTCGTGTTATAGAATGAAACTATGTCAGATACTAAACATTGTCAATGTCAATAATTATATAGGAAGGAGTAAATAATTACTCAGTCGTAGAGGGGGAAAAAAAAAAAAAAAAAAAAGGTTGAAATGTTTGTATAGCTTATGGAACTTAACTACGGGGTCATCTGTCCCTAAACTTACAAACTACTTATGAACTAATTAATACTAAGGACGGCACAAATATCCATGCCCGAGGGGGGATTCGAACCCCCGACCGTAGTGGCCGTGCAGACCGTGATTGGAGCGCCTCAGTCCCCTCGGCCACCGCGGCCGGCTCAGTCGTAGCAGAAAGATGGTGAGGATAGTTAGGTATTACTACGGCAAAGAAACAATTACGCAAGGTAACGATCGGAAAAGTTACGTGAACAAACATTAGAATATGTAAATCTGATTAATGAGGAATTTTTGACATAGAAGATACTCTGACATGTTAATAGACCCGCAAGATGGAGGAGAGGAAAAAACCGGTTGAAAGACTTGCAGGTTTAGAAAAAAAGAAAGAAAAGCTTCCGCTCTCGTTTGACGTCACGTATCACAAGAAAGGTCTTTAACGAGCCACCACGTCTGTCGTAAATTGTCATTGGGAAGAAAATTACATTTACTGCGTAATGACACTTTGTATGAGGAGTGTAGCTGCAGTGATACATCCTACAGATAAATATAAATAGCCTGCGTTTCAAAAAGAAACGTCGTAGATCGGCTATTTTCACTGGCTGGGCGTGTGCTGGCATCGCCTGACCACTGGAACAATAGGACTTTGGCTGCATTTCTTGTGTAGCGCACAGGTACTCTTGATCCTGACGAGTTCTTAATGCTGTTTGTCAAGGACGGCGAATTACTTCATCTCCTTTTAAATAGAAAAAAAGAAACACAAACAGAACATCTCTCTAAAAACTTTTTACGAAACCACCCGGTTTGAGTACGCAACTTTCATATTTTGACATTACATTATAATGCGTTTTACTAAATTTTTAACGGGAGTGGAGCGGTTGCAGGTCTAGAGAGGGGAAAGGGGGCAGATACATATAAAGGCATAGATAGTTTACGCCAACACTGCTTGTCGCCTGCCATCTTCACTAGACTCGTGAGACGTCCGGTGGGCACAGTCCGAAAGCAGCACACACAATAGACCAACCATCAACATGAAGGAAACTTGTGGGCAAAATATACTTCCGAGTATTTAATGGGGTTTTGTAGATTAATACACTGCGGCTCCTAAGCGAAAAGAAAATCAATTATCACCCAACTCCTCAAGAAAAAATCGGTTCAAAACTAGCAGCTGTTAGAGCGTCATATCTGGGGGCAAACTGGTATTTTCTTCGTACTCTAAGTTTCGCTTTACAATAGCATCAGTAAAGCCCCAATTTTGTATGAAATCACACCATCTGCTCCTTCGCTAACGCGTAAGTAGTCACCGCTGATATATAATTGAGATTACGCTTCAATTTTACTTTAATTCAAAGATTTCTACTAATACTGTAACGTTACGAATACTACTGCATCGAGCTAAAATAAATAAAATAAAAATCATCAGCAATATGGTATTACTTGACCCAGGAGGAAGGAGATAGGATGGTGGAGGAAACAAGCGATCAAGTGCTTCTCCGAAAATAACGGTGACTCATTCATAGTACCTCGTATTACTGAAATTGTTGGTCCTTCTCCCTGTATACTCTTCAGAAAACTCTTACTAACGGCCATAACTCGCCACTGATGATCGAGTACGTGGTTAATAGATCTGCCTTCGTAAGACTACCGAATTTTCTACAAGGATAATTGTAAATAAACAAAGTCGGAAATTGTATATGGTAAATTCTAGGAAAATATTTACTGTAAGAGCAAAAAAAAAAAAAAAAAAAAAAAAAAAATTCAAATGTAGTTTACAGGAATATAATGTCAAAATAGAATATATATAATGAACATAAAATTTCTTATTAAAAAGTAACTTTGATTATTACCAGCTTCATTTAAATATTAATACTTGATAGCATGGTTCTTTAATTAATTTAGTACGCATTATATCAACTAATTATATAGATCGTACGTTTAATGGCATATACGTTTGCATATAAAGTACCAGAAATGAAAATAAGTACACCCTCTTAAGGGTTTCTAATTCAGCCTACATTTATTTTTGTAGCAGTGCACATGCAATACATGCAATGATTACAAGTCTTTAGCTCAAGCTGTAATGAGGTGGTAGATTCACGCTGAAACACTCATATTAGTAAGTGGTGCAAAAGATAATTTTGACATCCATTCGGTCATATAGATGGCAAAACTGTCTTGGTATACATTATTTCACGCGTGCTCGACCTCTGGTGGTTCTGCTCGAGTAGTCGGTTGGTGAGTTGCACGGTTCAGTTGTCCATCATTTCCCACATCTGCTCGATTGGAAACAGGCAAGTTGCTGCACGTCCTGCAGAGCACGTTGAGCTTCACGCCTAGTGTGTGGGCGAGCACTATCCTGCTGGAACAACGCACCACCAGCCTGCTGCAAGAATGGCATCGTTGCACGACTGACGCAGCACGACCAACTCGTACGACAATTTTCCGACCATCCCGCCTCTCTGAATGCCACAATTTGACTTCTTTCAAACTCGCTCAGTTGGCTGTAGGATGCACGAGTGCGAGTGCATTCTCCGTAGCATGGCGGCTGTTTGTTTCACACGTTGATATCAAACCGAGCCTCATGGCTGTAAAACATTTCTAATTAACCTCCTGTCGGGCGCGGTGTTTGTCGTAACGAGATCGGACGCTGTGTATCAAATTGATCACATCGTTTATTCACGCGATCGTTTATTGAATATCGTTCACAAAACACACTGTAAGTGGCAAATACACTTAAGCACTAAAATGACAAACGAGCATAACAGCAATAAAAATACTGCAATATTGAACTATATTAACATACGATAACGACGTCATTTTTTTAAATTTCCTTCTCTATTAAATTTCACTTAGGAAATGTATTATAGATGACAATTGTCTTACAGAATAGCTATTCTGACATCAGAGCACTACAAAAATGATATTACTTGTTTCATCGTCACTTTTGCACTGTGGTAACATGAAAGGAATTTTTCCGCAATCAGAGCAAAAACTTTCAATGTGTATCAGACAGATTAGCTTCTGATACATTTTACAACAATATTTTGTCAGTCTCTTTTTCTGTGCAACTATTACACCTTTCCTCTTAATCTCAGTCCCATTTTCCTCTTTTCTCCTTTTGTCAAAAATGTTCAAATGTGTGTTAAGCTTATGGGACTTAACTACGGGGTTATCAGTCCCTAAACTTACAAACTACTTATCAACTAGCATATCCTATGGACGGCACAAATATCCATGCCCGAGGGGGGATTCGAACCCCCGACCGTAAGTGGCCGTGCAGAACGTGGCTGAAGCGCCTCAGTCCCCTCGGCCACCGCGGCCGGCTCTCCTTTTGTCCTCTGCTTCTTCTTCAGACGTTGGCCTATAATGTTAGAGCAGCAATTAAAGATCCCTGCGAATTCCCAAAGTGTCCAAGCTTCTTCGAAGCAAGTGGAGCACAACTGACGCATGAGAGAGTTGATTCGGGAATCCTTTTCTTCGGAGAACATTACCGTTGTTGCCACAGTAAGTTGTTTGTGAATTGATTCCAATTCCAGCATTCCACAAGTGTTCTCGCTTCTTTGGACGCACCTATAGGACCAGGTAACTTTCAAATAATATTGCGGGCCCTGTAACGTACACTCTGCAATAATGGGAGTGTTTTCCATTTTGTGTCTTTCAATATAATAATGGTCGTTCTCTTCAGGTACTTCCTTGTCGTCTTAACTGTCGTTTTCCTAAATTATGTTCAAAAAATAGAATTAAATAAATAAAATTAAAAAATTTAAAAAAATTGAATTTCTGAAAAGCCATACGAGAGGGCGCAGTGTATCAAACTAAAACTAATGGATCGGCACGTATCGTCACTGAAGCATACAACAACGATGAGCGTTCTGAGAAGGGCAGCTACTAGCGAGAAGTCGCCAGTACTGCCACTCATTGACAAATAATTCACAGTAAACTTCGACGTGTATCAATTTGAACAGCCGCGCCCCACGGAAGGTTAAAAGGTACACCCATACGTCACACTGGCAGCTGTGTCACTAAGCTATCTGTTGGTGAACGGCATTTGAAACCACATCAGTATATCTACTATCCACCAGTTGGTATCTGCCGTCATCGGATCGAAATCGAGGTCATATTTCCAGGTGTGGTAATTTGTTCCGGCAGTGTATCTGATAGAGAGACGGGCAACGCCGGGTACTTAAAATAGGAAACTTACGATTCATTAAATGAAGGCTTTCACTACAGGATGCTGCTGGTAAAGTTTTGGGATGTAAGTTGTGATCCACGAAACTCTTCTGTTTGTAAGGTTTCGTCCAGAAGTGTGCTGGACCTTTTCAACGGCGCTACTCCTCCGCTAAGTCTTACCAATTCTTAACCAGTTTGGTAGAACATGACCTTACATTCCTAAAGATTTAAAAACAGGAAAACAAAACGGTTGTAATTGTCAGTACAGTTCCAGTTCTCCGGCGGCAAGTAAGTCAACTACACAACAACCGGCTGCGTTTGGAGTGATGTCACGTGGAGTCATGGATGAATAACGTCGCCTTATCATCGGAGATGAAGCGCTGTTCTGCAGTACCGCAGAAGAACATCAGCTAGTAAGGCGACGACCTGGGGAGAGGACCCTCTTTGCCATATCTTGGAAACGCACTGCTGTGTTATTCCTGATGATGTTAAGTGGGGTGCCATCGGGTTTGACATCAAGTCACGGCTGGCATTGACTAAGAGAACCTGGAACTCATAACGTACGTCACAGACATTATGAGACCTCTCATGACAGTACATCAGCTGTCATTTCTCAACGGGAGAAAGTTCATATACAGACGTAATTTGTGTCAATGAACTGTTTGCATGCTGTCTAGGTACACCCGTACGCCACAAGATTCCCAGATTATGATCCTGAAACAATATTAAATATTCTCTCAACCATTCCCCTGCCCTTCTGGCTACTTCATACGAGGGTTGGGGCAAAAGTCATGACAACTTTTTTTTTCCTTGCAGATACCAGCGCTGTTGGAAAATGTGACAGTTAAAGACGAAAGGACAAGGCGTTAACTACATGTGTGGACAACGAATAGCACTGAAATATCGTAACAGACTAATGTATTACGGTAGTAAACGGGGCAATATGGCCTTCACGGTGCAAAAGAATGACAACACAGTAGACATTCAGTTGACAGACCCTCAAAGTAGTCCCATCATACTGTCACCACACGCTGCCAATGATGTGGTAGGCAGTTTGCAGCACGAGAGGGGACATTCCTAATGTCGTGCTTGAACAGATGACCCGATTCAGACACGGTGCGGCAAACGGCGAGGCAGGTGATATTCAGCGCTTCCCACATAGTTGGCAGCGTGTGGTGACAGTAGCAGAGGACTACTTAGAGTCTCTAGAGCCAGATTTGTCATGTCAACTGCATGTGTACCGTCTTGTCATTCTTTTGCACCGTGAAGGCCATTTTCCCTGTATACTACAATAAAGAAATTCAGTTCTATTCATTGTCCACACTTGTAGTTAACACCTTGTCCTTTCGTCAGTGCATATCGTATTTTCTAACCGGAGTGGTATCTGCAATAAAAAAAAAAATAGTTACTATTACTTTTGCCCCAAACCTCGTATATTTTCAGGCAGTATATATATCACGAGGTTTATCCATGTTATAGGACTCGGATTTTTTTCTCAGCACTGGTTACTGATAGAAACCAGTAGTTTGTTTTAAAATACGCGCGCACTCACTGTGAATCCGTGATAGAGGTAGCAGCAATGTATGGCAACAACTCGAGATGCCGCGATGAGAGTCAAGATTGTTATTCTACATCTACATACATACTCCGCAATTCACCGTAAGGTGCGTGGCGGAGGGTACACTGTACCACTACTAGGCATTTCCTTTCCTATTCCACTCCCAAATTGAACGAGGAAAAAAAGAATGCCTATATGCCTCCGTACGAAAAAGGTAAAGCAGTCAACAATCCGAAGATTGGTTTGAACACCACAGTGCTTTACTAGGCGTGGTCCGTACGAGCCCTAATTTCTCTTATCTTGTCTTTGTGAACTTTACGCGAAATGTAAGTAGGCGGCAGCAAGATCGTACTACACTCAGCTTCAAATTCCGGCCCTCTAAATTTACTTAACAGAAATTCACGAAAAGAACGTCGTCTTTCTTCCAGCGATCCCCAATTGAGTTGCCGGAGCATTTCCGTGACACTCGCGCATTGCTCGAACCTACCGGTAACAAATCTAGCTGCTCGCCTCTGAACCGCCTCTATGGCTTCCTTTAAACCGATCTGCTGCGGGTCCCAAACACTTGAGCAATACTCAAGACGTGGTCGTACAAGCGTTTTATACGCGGTCTCCATTACAGGTGAAGTACATCCTGTATGCTATTACAGTCAGTTACAGACGACACCCTCCCGTACACCACAGCATCATCAGCAAACAGCCGCAAATTACAACTTACTCTGTCCATCATATCATTTATAAAGATAGAAAATAATAGCGGTCCTATCACACTCCCCTGGGGCACGCCTGACGATACACTCGTCTCTGATGAACACTCGCCGTCGAGAACAACGTACTGCTTTCTATTACTTAGGAAGTCTTCCAGCCAGTCACAAATCTGTGAACCTATTCCATAAGCTCGTACCTTCGTTAGCAGTCTGCAGTGTGGCACCGCGTCGAACGCCTTTCAGAAGTCGAGAAAAACACAATCCACCTGTTGCCCTTCGTCCATGGCTCGCAAGATGTCTTGTGAGAAAAGGGCAAGCTGAGTTTCACATGAACGATGTTTCCTAAACCCGTGCTGATTCATGGAAAGAAGCTTTTCCGTTTCAAGGAAACTTACTATATTCGAACTGAGAATATGCTCCAAAATTCTACATGAAACTGATGTCAACGATATTGGCCTGTAATTGTATGGGTCAGTTTTCTTTCCTTTCTTATACACGGGAGTCACCTGCGCTTTTTTCCAATCACTAGGAACTTTGCGCTGAATTAAAGATTCGCGATAAATGCAAGCTAAGTAGGGGGCCACCGCCGCAGAATAGTCTTTGTAAAACCGAACTGGTATTCCATCCGGACCAGCAGACTTTTTCGTATTTAGCTCTCTCAGCTGCTTCTCTACACCGGAAATAGCTATTGCTATGTCCCCCATTTCGGAATTAGTACGTTGATCAAATGATGGTACATTTGTGCAGTCCTCCTGCGTGAAAGATTTCTTAAAGGTTAAATTTAGAACTTCAGCTTTCGGTTACAGTACAAGAACAGAGCAGTATCACTCGTTTTCTCCATTTGCGTAGTGTGCCACCGATTAAAATTCATCGCCCGTTGATTGAGACATGTTGATGTGTGATGACTGAAGGCCAGGATGTAGAGGGGGGGATAAAATGTTTGTAGAACTTATGGGACTTAACTACGGGGTCATCAGTCCCTAAGCTTACAAACTACTTAAGAACTAGCTAAGACTAAGGACGGCACAATTATCCATGCCCGAGGGGGGATTCGATCCCCGACTGTAGTGGCCGTGCAGACCGTGACTGGAGCGCCTCAGTCCCCTCGGCCACCGCGGCCGGCAGAGGGGGGGGGGGATAAACCCCGGTTTCTGGCTCGGCGGCAATCAATAGAAAATCAAATGCACAAAAATATATAAAGTAATAATATATATTTCAATTTATATTACTTCTATTATTCATATTGCTATTATTTGTTGCCAGAAATATTTCTAAAACTCGGCAGAAAAACCGATCAGGGCATTTCTTTTTTATAATTTCATTTACTTTCCGGTCTTTTGGAAGACTCTTTCAAAGATATTCAATTATGGAAATAGTTCATATATTGAGGGCCGCATTCGGAAATAACGAAACTAATCCCCGTAATAACGAATAACGATTATTAATTAATTATCGTGCAGTACATTGATCCGTAGATGAAATATCAACCTCAAATCATTCTTCGAACACCCATTACATGACTTACAGCAAAGAAACATGACGGTGGGCACATTTGATGAATAACCTGACGTGGCCGACGCGCCACTGAGAAGGGGCGAGAAGAGGGGAAGCGCCAAAAGTAAGAGAACTAACGGGGCGATTGGGGGTTAAAGAGCGTCACTACCAAATTTGTGGTCTGGTTGGTAAATAACGTAGATCCAGCACTGGATGACGGCATGAATGGGACTTTTTCATCGATTGAGACAAAGGATAAGGATGGCGTTTATTAAACCTGAAACGAAGCGCCAGTCGGCTCAATGGCAGCACACTGACTCGCCGATACCAACAAAATTTCGGGTAGTCAGGAGTGCTGAAAAAATGAAGGTGGCCATGTTCTGGGACAGCATTGCCGTAATCCTTATATCATAGCATGACACTGACACGTGCATCCTACAGAGATGTTTTGCAGAAAAAGTTCCTTCCAGTATTGAGTGCAAAAGGTCGGAAACGGTTGTTATGTCCCATTTCATCAAGCATACGCACCAGCACATAGTGCGAACGCCGAGCAGCAGCTTTTCCTGACTACGATGTTGCAGCGACCTCTCATCCTCCCTGCTCACCTGGCCCGGCTGTTTGAAACGATGAAAGACGCTCTTCATGGTAGCACATTCACTCTTCTTCTTGTTTTGCTCTTCAGCTCTCTAAGCTACCCTGTCCTGTGCAAGCCTCTTCATCTGAAAATACGAACGGCAACTAACATCCTTTTGAATTTGCTTTCTTTATTCGTCCCTTGGTCTCCCTCTACAGTTTTTACCCCACACACTTCCTTCTATGCTAAGTTAACGATTCCTTGGTGTCTCAATGTGTCGCACCAATCCATCCCTTCTCTTAGTCAGGCTATACCAGAAACTTCTTATCTACCCATTTCTGTTTACCACCTCCTCTTAAGTTACATTTTCTTCCCATATAATGTTCATCATACGTCTGTAGTACCTCAATTCGAAAGCTTCTATCATCTTTCCGTCTGAATCCCTTATCGTCCATGTTTCACTCCCATTCAATGTTACACTCAAGACGCTATCGGAAGGACTTCCTAATACTCCAATTAATATAGTATTTCAACAAATTTCTCTTCTTCAGAAACGCCTATCTTCCCATACCCATTCTGCATTTTATATCTTCTTTACTTCGGCCATCAGAAGTTATTTTGCTACCCAAATAACAAAATTAATACATTATTTTTATTGTTTCATTACGTAATCTAATTTCTTCTGCAACGTCTGATTTTCTGACATTACATTCCATCACCCTTGTTTTACTCTTGTTAATGTTCATCTTATATCATCCTTTCAAGTCACTGTTCATTCCGTTCAGTGCCTCTTGCTGTCTCTGACATAGTTACTATGTCATCGGCAAACCACAAAGTTTTTATTTCTTCTCCCTGAACTTTAATTCCCTCTCCAAATATCTCCTTGCATTCCTTCACTGCTTGCTCATTGTACAGATTGAACAACATTGGGGAAAGGCTACAACCCTGTCTTACTCCCTTCCCAACCACTGCGTCTCTTTCATACCCTTCGATTGTAATCACTGCTGTTTGGTTTTTGTACAATTTGAATATAACTCTTCGCTCCCTGTATTTTAACCCTTCTATCTACAGAATTATAAAGAGTGCATTTCAGCCAACATTGTCAAAAGCTTTCTCCGTATCTACAGGTGCTAAAGCATATGTTTTTTTTTCTTTCCTTACTTTATAAGATAAGTCATAATGTGACTATTGCCTCCCTAAATCCAAACTGATCTACCCCAAGGTCCGATTCCACCTGTTTTTTCATTCGTCTGTAACTAATTCGTGTTAGTATTTTGCAACCATGATTTACTAAACTGATCGATCTGTATTTTTCACATTTATCTGCATCTATAGGTGCTAAAAGCATAGGTTTTTTTTCTTTCCTTATTTTCTAAGATAAGTCGTAATGTGACTATTGCCTCCCTAAATCCAAACTGATCTACCCCAAGGTCCGATTCCGCTTGTTTTTCCATTCGTCTGTAACTAATTCGTTTTAGTATTTTGCAACCATGATTTACTAAACTGATCGATCTGTAATTTTCACATTTATCTGCACTTGCTTTCTTTGGAATTGGATTTACTATTCTTCTTCAAGGCACTTGCTTTCTTTGGAATTGGAATTACTATTCTTCTTCAAGTCTGAGGGTATTCCTCCTGTCTCATACATCTTCCATATTAGGAGGAACAATTTCTTCATGACTGGCTCTCCTAACGATGTCAACAGTTCAGACGGAATATCATCTACTCTAGGGGTGTTGTTTCGACTCAAATCTTTCAGCGCTCTGTCAAATTCTAGTCATAGTATCATATGTCCTATCTCATCTTCTCCACTTCTTCTTCCATTTCTATAATACTGCCTTCTAGTTTATTTCCCTTGTACAGGCTCTCTATATATTCCTTCCACGTTTCAGTTTTCCCTTCTTTGCTTTTCCGTCTGAGTTCTTGACATTCATTCAGTTGGTTTCCTTGTCTCCAATCTACTTTATTTTACTGCAGTCGGTATCTATCTTTCCCCTCGTTATACATTCTTCTACGGTCTTGCATCTCTCCTCTAGCCATTCCTGCCTAGCCAGTCTGCACTTCCTGTCAAGCTCAATTTTCAGTAGTCTGTACACCCTTTTGCCTGCTTCATTTCATGAATTAAATTCTGTATCTACCGTGTAATTTCTATTAGGCCTTGTCCTTCTGCCTATATGATCCTCTGCGGCCCTCACTACTCTATCTCTCAGAGTTACCCATTCCTATTCCTACTGCATTACTTTCCTCCGTTCCGGTCAGTCCTTGCGTAATGCTCCCTCTGAAACTCTCAACCACCTCTGACTCCTTCAATTTGTCCAGATTCCATCTTCTTAATTTTCTACGTTTATACAGCATCTAAATTTTAATCTACAGTTCATATCAAATAAGTTATGGTCAGAGTCTATATCTGCCTCTGGATATGTCTTATAGGTTAAAATCTGGTTTCTAAACCTACACCTTACCATTATAAAGTCAACCTGGTACCTTCCAGTGGGTCCAGATCTCTTCCATATGTACAGCTTTCTTTCGTGACGATTAAACCAAGTGTTTGTGATGATTAAATTGTGCTCTGCACAAAATTCTACTAGAAGATCTCCTCTTTCATTCCTATTCCTTATTTACCTACTACATTTTCTTCTCTTCCTTTTCCTAATACTCTACTACCGAGTTCCAGTCCCCATAACAATCAAGTTTTCGCCTCTCTTAACTGTCTGAATCTCCGCATACATTTCTTCGATCTCCTCGTCATCGGCAGAGCTAGTTGGCATATAAACATTTACTACTGTGGTCGGTGTTGGCTTCGTGTCTGTCTTTGCTACGATAATGCACTCACTATGCTGTTCATCGTAACTTACCCGCACTCATGTTTTATTATTCATTATCGGACCTACTCCTGCCTTACCACCAACTGATTTTGTATTTATAACCATGTACTCACCTGTTTTGAATGGAGGACTATTTTACCTCCGGAATGTTTTACCTAAGAAGACGGCATCATCATATATTCATAGAGTAGGGCTGCATGTCCCCGGGTAAAGTATCGTCTGTAGTTTCTCCTTACTTTCAGCCGTTCGCAGTAACTGTACGGCAAAGCCACATTAGCTGATGTTACAAGGCCGGCTCAGTCAATCATGCAGACAGCTGCTCCTGTAACTACTGAAAAGGCTGCTGCCCCTCTTCAGGAACCACACGTTTGTCTGGCCTCTCCACAGATACCCCTCCGCTGTGGTTGCACCTACTGTACGGCTATCTGTATCGTTGAGGCATGCAAGCCACGCCATCTCGGCAATGTGTGTGGTTGATGAGGGTGGGAAATTCAATATGCGTATTAAAATTGCAGCAGTGAATTTTCAGCAGTCAAAGCAGACTCCTAAAGAAGCATCGACAGCGACCATGGAATCACGACGGAGTCGTCGTCAAAAAATGTTTACAGCTGCAGCGAGATCTCGTTGAAAAGTGACAGTTTCGCAGTTTGCGTGAAATCAGTTTATGAGGAAGAAAAAACCGGAGGTGTTGTAAGTTAAATGCAGGGCCGGGGTATACGGGGTGCAGCCAATACTGGCCTCAGTATTCCAGGCCGAAATCACTGCCACCAGGGCGTGTGTGGAGGAGAATTTGCGTAGGTGCTACTATTCAGACAGCCAGGCAGCCCTGAGATCACGGCAGCTCCTGCTACAAGGTCTAAAATTGTTCCAGAATGTCACAGGGTTCTGGTGGAGCTAGGGGAAAGCAATAGAGTAAACCTATTGTGGGTCCCTGGCCACTGGGGGATTAGTGGCAACGAACATGCCGACAGATTAGCTAGGATGGGGGCAGAGACTCCATTTATTGGACCGGAACCTGTCATGACAATCACCAAGGCAATGATCAAATTGGAGCTACGTAACTGGCTCAGAAGACAGCACGTAGAATATTGGACCAAAGTCTATCAACAAAATCATGGCAAGGTAATTATGCCAAAGCCATGTTTTAAACGAAGCTGTCCGATCCTGGGCCTGAACAGGAGAGAGATTAGACTCATGGTTGGATTGCTGACAGGCCATGGGAATTTCAAAAACACCTACATACAATGGGAATAACAGAAGAGGACCCTAAATGTAGGATCTGTGATGACGGTGCTGAAACTGCATCACATCTAATCTTCGAATGCATTCCATTGGAGAGTAAAAGGCACAGAACATTTGGGACAACCAGACCCGAAGAAATTGTCTAAAGGGACTCCTTGCACTGTTCAAGGGCATTGGTTGGCTTTACTAGATATACAGGGAGCGATACCGCACAATAAACTTAGTTTCGGTGCGGGCATGGCGGGTTGGACCAAGACTGTTTTGGCTTCCCTGGAAAAATCAATCATTCAATCAATCAACTCGGTTTGCAGTCTGCATTCAAAATCGTAGTTATTATTGCGGGTCGTAACTACAGGACACACAACGGCACTGTTGTGGTAGACCTTGTGGCAGTCTGTTTCAGATATAACTTGTAACCAATAGTGGCCTTCACATGACGCCACACGGGGCTGCTGTCGACTGGCCAAGCAGCGGATAGGCGCTTATGTCACGGGGCGTCAGCGCAGGAATCTATGAAAACTGCGCCCAGTGAAATTTGTGCACAGCCAGAAATGTGTGAAATTTGCACCCAGTACCTGCTCCCTTTGTGTAAGGCTTTCCCGCGCCCAGGCCGTCCTAATCACCCTAAACTACCTGCTCCTTGGATACGGCCAAACAGCGCCCCAGTAGACCTCCTCTGCCACAGCAGCCACAGCTGCCAGCTGTCTGTTAAACAGCCTTAGTGCCTCTCTGGCTGTCGAAGAGTTCACATCCTGCGTTTGGAAGTTTCAACCACTAATTGCGGTAAGCCAAGATGTCACTACAAAGGTTATTCTTACATAGTGACGCGAACCAAAGATGATGGAACAGTGGCATAGCGCTGTTCAAGACAGAAAGCAAGACACTGCCGAGGAATGCTGAAAACCAGGGATTCGACAGTGCTTTTTCCATTCGAGCATCAATTTGAACCTCCAGATGTCGCTCAGTTGGAAGTAAGAAAGACTTTAAATCAGGCAAGGAAAGGGGCAAGAGACAAAGAGACATCTATTTCCAAAATATATTCAGAGAAACTGGGTTGCTTGCATAATCAAGGCTATGATTTTGTCACTGAAATGGCATAGCAGCAAGCAACGAAGACAGCTTTTTACTCAAATTCAAATGTTTGTAGAGTCTATGGGACTTAACTACGGGGTCATCAGTCCCTAAACTTACAAACTACTTATGAACTACTTACAACTAAGGACGGCACAAATATCCATGCCCGAGGGGGGATTCGAACCCCTGACCGTAGTGGCCATGCAGACCGTGACTGGAGCGCCTCAGTCTCCTCGGCCACCGCGGCCGGCAGCTTTTTACTACTAGCGGGTAAAATGACAGGGTAATGAGAGAGATCCCCCAACAAGAGAAGAAATTGATCTATAGTCAAATTCATTAGCTATGAATGATGGCAGCAGTTTTTTTTCTGTTAAGTGCCAACAAACTAGGAGAGAGGATAATAGTTTTTAGTGGAAGGGCAGGGCAAATCAAATCAAAAGTTGAATGCATGTCGTATTTCAATAATATTTTCAAAAGTAATTAATTTTGATCACATATTGTTAAAAAGATAAAACTTGTCAAATGTGAGCAGAATAAAAATGCGGAAAGGTAGTTTTATGAGGGGAAGTGGGGGGGGGGGGGGTTGCGGTTCTGCCAGTCTCGGCACGGCTGCGCTTGTTACACAGGCTGCCTGTTGGGGCTGAACCGCAACTGTACGAATTACGTAAGTTATCGACGTGGGCAATTTACGTAAGAGCTGATTAGCAGCCGAGCAGCGACCTGGAAGAAGGCGAGCCGGCAGGAGGTGGCGAATCACAGGCGAGAGCGCGCCTGCGTCACGCGGCTGAGGCTGCCGCGGCTTCCGCCTCTCCCCGCAAACGACCGGCCCAAGTGGCCGCTCACAATCACTACGTTTACATGCAACACATCTTCCGGAAGACGAAAACCGATTTTCGTAAACCGTTTTTCGCCGTCGTGTTTACGTGGCATAGCCTGAATCGGATTTCCTAATCCACTTAACATGGCGGCTAAAAAACAGCTGATTCAGTTCCTGATTTAGTCTGCACAATCGCTATTTTTCTTTATTTAAATACAAATATTTATGTTCACTCTAATATTTACACTTTTATATCACATTAGAAAATATCACTCTATCGATATGTGCCGAAAATTCTTAACAAGAAAACACAATCTGACAAGCCAAGAACGCTTCAAAAACGATTGCGTTTACATGGGCACGAAAATCGATTGTGGAACTGGAAAACCGCTTTAGAGAAGCGAATTTCCAGAATCAATTTTGGAGTGTTTACATGACCAACCAAAAGCGGAATTGGGAAATCGGTTTACGAAATCCGGTTTTGGGAGCCCATGTAAACGGGGTGCGTATCAACTGCTGCACGCTGCGGTGTCAAACGTGAAGGGCCGGCGATGTGCAGGTGGCGCCACTGTCACTAGCCGCACCACCACAATCAACAGACTTTGAAACAGTCCTCTGCTGTTCATTATTTACATAAACGATCATCATCATCATCATCATCATCATTAGAGACTGATTATACCTTTCAGTGTTCAGTCTGGAGCATAGTACCTCTAATAAAATTCCTCCATGATCCCCTATTCAATGCTAACATTGATGACTCGTCTGACGTTATGTCTTTTACTTCAAAATCATTCTGCACCGAATCTAAGTACTTTCTTCTTGGTCTACCTCGACTCCTCATACCCTCCACTGACGAGCTCATGAGTCTCTTAGGTAACCTTGCTTCTCCTATGCGTGTAACATGACCCAGCCATCTCAGTCTGTTCGCTCTAACTGCTTCATCTATGGTGTTCATTCCCAGTTTTTCTTTAATTTCCTCATTATGGACACCCTCCTGCCATTGTTCCCATCTATTAGTACCTGCAATTATTCTTGCTACTTTCGTATCTGCAACCTCTACCTTATGAATAAGGTAACCTGTCTCCACCCAACTTTCACTCCCATACAACAAAGTTGGTCGAAAGATAGAGCGGTGCACTGCTAACTTAGTCTTAGTACTTCCTTCCTTCTTGCAGAAGAGAGTAGATCTTAGCTGAGCACTCACTGGATTAGCTTTGCTGCACCTCGATTCCAGTTCTTTCGCTATGTTGCCATCCTGTGAGAAAATACATCCCAGGTACTTGAAACTGTCTACCTGTTCTAACTTTGTTCTTCCTATTTGGCACTCAATCGGTTTGAATTTCTTTCCCAGAGACATTACTTTCGTTTTGGAGATGCTGATCTCCATATCATAATTCTTGCACCTCTGCAATATTAGTTTGCAACCTTTCAATCGAATCGGCCATTACAACTAAGTCATCCGCATATGCGATACTACTTATTTTGTTTTCACCTACTTTAATCCCGCCCTGTCAGCCTACTGTTTTCAACATATGAACCATGAATTGTATGAACAACAGTGGTGACAGGTTACAGCCTTGTTTTACCCCTGAAACTACCCTGAACCATGAGCTTAATTTGCCATCTACTCTAACTGCTGCCTGACAGTCTACGTAAAGCCCTTTAATTGCCTGCAGACGTTTGCATCCTATACCATAATCTTGAAGAACCGACAGTAGCTTCCTCCTAGGAACACGTTCATAAGCCTTTTCCAGATCTATGAAACATAGATACAATTCCCTGTTCCACTCATTGCAATTTTCCATTACCTGCCGTAAGCTGAAGATCTGGTCCTCAGAGCCTCTAAGAGGCCTACCCACACTGATTTTCATCTAACTTGTCCTCAATTAATACTCGCACTCTCCTTACAACAATACCTGAGAATATTTTGTCTACAATGCTAATTAAAGAGATACCTCGATAGTTGTTGCAATCTTTTCTGGTTCCATGTTTCAAAATTGGCGTGATAACCGCTTTCGTCCAGTCAGGCGGAACCTGTCCCGATTCCCACGCCTTTTCAATTATCCTAGAAAATCTAAGCAGCTCTCTTAGGTTGCTTGCAGATGACGCAGTCATTTACCGTCTAGTAAAATCATCTGAAGATCAAAACCAACTGCAGAACGATCTAAATAAGATATAACTATGGTGTAAAAATTAGCGATTGACTCTAAATAATGCGAAGTGTGAAGTCGTCCACATGAGTACGAAAAGAAATCCATTAAACTTTGTTTACATGATAAATCAATCAAGTGTGAAGGCCGTAAACTCCATAAAATATCTAGGAATTACTATTACTTCAGACTTAAACTGGAAAGAACACGTAGATAATGTCGTGGGAGAGGCGAACCAGGAAAGAGTCCAAAGAAGAGCAGCCGGTTTGGTTCTGTCACAATACAGGGTAGACTGCGTTACGGAAATGATACAGGATCTGGGATGGGAATCATTACAACAACGGCGCTTATCGCTGAGGCGTGGGCTACCTAAGAAACTCCAATCGCCAACATTCTCCTCCGAATGCGAGAATACATTCTTGATTCCCACTTACATAGGTAGAAATGATCATCAGAATAAAATACGAGAAATCAGAGCTCGAACGGAGAGATTCAGGTGTTCTTTCTTCCCGCGCGCAATTCGAGAATGGAATGGGAGATAAATACATAGTATTAAGGTGGTTCGATGAACCTTCTGCCAGGCAGAGTATCCCAAGTAGATGTAGTAGCTGCAGCGAGGCATATGCGCTATTCAATTTCGAAAAACTTAAGGTAATCCCAAAAAAATGTTCAAATGTTTGCAAAGCTATAGGATGAAACTTGAGTGGTCATCAGTCCCTAGACTTACTAACTCTTTAAACCAACTTATGCTAAGGACAACAAACACAACCATGCCAGAGAGAAGAGTCGAAACTCCGACGCATTTCGCTGCAAGACGGCTTACAGCGCACGGCCACTCCGGTGCGGCTTACGTAATTCAATGTTTCCATACACACAAAGTTAACAGTATGCCGGGAATAATATATTTCAGGCACTCCCTTCCCACCTGGACAACTTAGTGGCAAACGGCCTGCAACCAATGACCGAGAACACCTGCGTTTGCGTAGAGCTGTCAACACTAACATAAAGCAGTTCTGCGTGGAACAACCTCAGAGAACAATGTGGGTCGACATGACAGTGCGGCGTAATCTGGCGTTAAGACGTCAGGGCAGCAGACGATCTAATCGAGTGACTACTTACAGCACTTTGTCTGCAGTATACTTGCGCATAACAGTTCGCGATCGGGAGCGCTTACTTTAGTTCGAGGCTCTGCCGCGAACTAGTTCGTTCTTTCAGTTCGTCCGCTCCCAGAGACGGCTGAGCGGCGTGGTCTGCACACGCATGTGGAGGGAGAAGTTGCCCAACTAGCTGCTTCATGCGCTTGCTGTTTGAGTTTAACGACTCAAACAGAAAGCGCATGAAGCAACTTCCTAACGATATCACGCAAAAAAAGGTTTTTGGATAAGTTTAGAGTTATCTTTAAGTCTTGGCATTATGGAATTTATTAGTCAGATATTGTAGAGTGCAGAACACTTCGAAACAGAAATTTTGTAGCACTGAACTATGTAATCTAACAGGCATACGCTCACCTCGAAATGGTTCCCATCAGCAGAAGGCAAACACGTGACTTTTAATTCTGCTGCGCGCCCTCTCACTATTGCCCGTCAGTCTTCGGAAAAGAATCCAACGCACTAAGAAGTGAGATACGTTTGGCACAATAGTTCGCGACCGGTAACGCATCTTTTAGTTCGCGACCGATCGCACATATTTTAGTTCGCGACCGATCGCACATATTTTAGTTCGCGACCGATCGCACATATTTTAGTTCGCGACCGATCGCAAATATTTTAATTCGCGACCGGTAGCTCTCCTTTTAGTTCGCAGCTCGGCCGCTTAGTAAGTCGCTCTTTTTATTTCGTCCCCTCTTTTTGGCTTTTGCTACAGCTACTAAAAGCGCTCTTTTTTATGACAGCTGTTTTATATAATGATCAATGTTGCCCAAGCGTGTGCTATTACCCGTATTTTTGGGCAATTAGACATCAAATACTTAAGCAAATAAACCAGTTATTTACACGAATGCGTGATATAATGGTATTCAACTACTTTGCATACAGAATACTCGTAGAAAATATTATTTAGACACTGCTGAATACCTTAGAAAAGAAAATTTGTAGCAGTGAACTATAAAACTACAGCTGAGCTGCATCTCAGCTCGAAATGACGTTTACTGGTAGAAGGGAATCACGCGATAATGCGCGCTCTCGCGTTCTCTCGCTGTTCCCCGTCAGTCTTCGGAAAAGGAGCGGACGAACTAAGAGGAGAGGGATCTGCGAACTAGTTCGCGTAGTTCGCCTAGTAGTGGTACAGTGTACCCTCCCCCACGCACCTTGCGGTGAATTGCGGAGTATGTATGTATGTATGTAGATGTAGATGGGAGCGCTCTTCCGAACTAGTTCGTTCGCGAACTACACAAGCCTAGTCTACAGTGCTCCTACTGAGCTCGTCACCATATCGGTTCGACCCTACACGACAGCAAACCGTGGGCCGGTCAGAGGAATTCCGATTTTGGTTTATTAGAGCCGACAGTAGGGTTTAACTGTGGCGCAGACCCCACGAAACCTGGAGCCAAGTTGTCACAAAGGCACTATGTAAATTAAGTTGGTGGTGGCTCTATAATGGTGTGGGCTTTTTCACATAAAACGGACTGCATCCTCTAGTCCGTGGGTAGGCAACCACAAACGCCTGGCTATCTACTATTCCATATCACCATATTAAAATGATCTAAACCTTTCAAAAATAGCATAATTACTAAATTTTTAATTTGTCAGTACTGTAGAATAACTGTAATTAACAATTATACTTTTACATCTTAACTATTTGTTCACAAGATAAAATTTTTATTTCATAATATTTTAAAATATTATTTTACAGTTAATGTCAAAGTTGAGTAGATGTTCTCTTAAGATGTCCTTGATACTTGCAACACTCAGTCGATACATTAGATTGTTTTACAACCTGTGGGTCGCGACCCCCAGGGAGATCACGAAGTCTTTCTTGAGTGGGTCGCCGTCACAGGAGGAAGTACTGGAACCGTAAAGTACCTAGGGGTTCAGTAATACAAAGAGTATGCCTAAGTGGCATTTATTTAATGTTCAAATTACCGAGTTCTTTGTGTAATATTCGTTATGAACTGAATAGATCATAGATTGTTTTACAATACAATGTGTTAATGATGAATAAGCGCAAAGTCTGCAAACTGTGACGCGGCGGAGGGGCCGAGCGCATTGAGGCGCTATGCTACAATGCCGAAGGCCGTTCCCCGTCGGGGGTCCGAATCCCCCCTCGGGCGTGGATGTTTGTGTCGTCTTTAGTATAACGTAGTTCATAAGTCGTCTGTAAGTGTTAGGACTCATACTCCGCAGTTAAGTCCCTTAAAAGCTTGACAAATATTTGATTCTGAAAACTGGTTTCAGGGAAAGAATTTGATACAACAAGTAATTCTGAAAATTTTGAATAAAACATCTACTTCTTCACAAACTGTCTATAATAGAGGGACCTTTCTCAATGAGTCTTGCCTGAAATGCGAAATATCCGTTAACAAAGTATATTTTTCTCTCGGAAATCACGAAACAAATACAAATGTTTGTTAAGCTTATGGGACTTAACTACGGGGTCATCAGTCCCTAAACTTACAAACTACTTATGAACTACTTACGAACTAGGACGGCACAAATATCCAACCCGAGGGGGGATTCAAACCCCCGACCGTAGTGATCACGAAACAATACGATATGTGTACCATTCTGAGAAATATACAAAAAAAACAACTTTGTCCAACAATTCAAAAGAAAGTTGAAGCAAAAGAAAGAAGATAATTTCTTTCCTTTGAGATAGCATTCTTTTGTTACGGTTCGTGAGAGATAGGTCACCACAATATTTTTGTTTGAAAGGGGTAGCCAGAATAAATTTGTTTGAAAGGAGTCGCATATTCGAAATGGTTGAAAAACAGTGCATTAGACCAAATGTTCGTCAGTTAAACTCGTTCTGTGTTTATTTGCAAGGAAACTCATATTTGAAAATAATGATTCGCACAGATAAATATATGCAAACAGGGCCTTTATTGTAATTGCAAGATTAACTCTTACAGCGTATTTCTTTTGAGGATTTACAGGCGCACAGTTTCTGCGTTGTGCAACACTTTCAAGATGGAAATCTCTTTTAATTATATCATTTCAAGTTCAAACGCTTCCATATTTATGCCAAAAACTTTTTCAATGATAGAAGATATATTCATATTTGAAGGTTAGACCATACCACAGAAGTATTTTGAAAATCTGAAAAAACCGTCACTAAAATCATCCCTCCCAGTGGCGATCTTAGTCGCAATATGAATGATTAAGACACTGTCTGCCAGTGAGCACTGAATTACATAAACGGGCAAAACTGAAAAGCGGACCTACAGTTTAGATTCCGACAAGGTGGAACTCGGTATTTTGCAGATCAACATGATTGACAGAGGTAAAAGAAGTGATACATAAAGGTTCTAGGATTGATCTGAGATCTAACGCGCGACCTTTGGATCTGTAGCCTGGAAATTAATCACTCAGCTACCGAAGTTAGTATCGTTCGTAATTTCGACAACAGCGGAATTTGCACTCCAAGTGACTTCTTTAGCAGCCTTGGTTGTTATCACACAGTCGTCACAGTTTATGCTGCTGCTGCTGAATATGATTTACCTCTCGATAGTGCACTGTCATTCTGACAGCTTATTTTGAGATTTGTTGTCACGTGTGTGAGTGGTACACATTAACGTCCAGGAGCTACTAATTCCGCTTAATACTACCATATCGACAGTACACGTAACTGGACGGACGTCGCTGATGTGGCCTGAAGACCATACCAATTGAGTATCGAAACCGGTAGCGAAATAAAATAATAAATTTCTATTACAATTTACGGTTGTTGGTGTAAATATTTATTGAATCACAACTCACCAATCGTTGTCCCACACTCCAGGACAGTATGGAGTTACATCGACAATTTATAAGTTACCTGCGCTACTTCGCTTAGGCCGCTCCAGCGGGATACAGTGATTTAGTGACACGGAGGTTTAGCGGTAACAATCATCCAAGAAAGCAGGCGCAGACAGGTGTGAAAATCATGCAACCGCCAGTTTAATAAGATATGATTGGAAAATTTTAACGCGAATTAAATGTTTGTAAATCTATCGGACCAAACTGCGTGGTCATCAGTCCGTAGCTTACAAACTACTTAAAATAAGGTAAACTAAAATAAGGACAACACACACACACACACACACCCCAGGGAGGACTCGAATATGCCACGGAACGCGAATTAATTACAGGGAATAATTGGAGAAATTGACCTCGGGGAAGATCGGTTTGGGTTTAGGAGAAATGTAGGAACACGCTTAGCAATATTCACCTTATGGCTTATCTTGGAAGATAGATTAAGGAAAGGCATACTTAGATTTCAAGCTTCTCTAGATTTCCAGAAAGATTTTGACAATGATGATTGGAATACACACTTCCAAACTGTGACGTCAGCAAGGGTAAAATATAGGGAACAGAAGGTTATTTACAACTAGTACAAATACTAGTTAGCAAATATAAGGGTTGAAGGGCAAGCAAGAGAAGCACTGGTTGGGAAGAGAATAAGACACGTTTGTAGCCTTTCCCCAAGTTAATCAATATCTACAATGAGCAATTGTGAAAGTAAGCAAGGAGAAATTTGGAGACGGGATTTAAGTTCAGGGAAAAGAAAGAAAAACTTAACTTTTTGCTCATAACATCGTAATTCTGTTTGAGACAGAGCAAAAGACCTGGAAGAGCAGTTGAAAGGAATGGACAGTGTCTTGACAGGAGCGTATACGATGAACATTAACAAGAGCAAAACAAGGGTAATGGAATGCAGTCTAACAAAATTAGGCGATGCTGGAGGAAATCGATTAGGTAATGAAACAATAAAGGAGGTAGATTTTTGTTATTTGGGCAGTAGAATAACATTCGATGGTCGCAGTACAGAGGATATAAAACGCAGAATGGCAATGGGAAGAAAGGGGTTTTTGAAAAAGGGAAATTAGCTAACATCGAATATTAATTTGAGTATACGAAAATGTTTTCTGAAGGCATTAGTGTGGAGTGTTGCCTTTTACGGGAGAGGAAGAGGATAGAGACTTGTGGCGCTACAAAAGAATGCTGAAGATTAGATGGGTAGGTCGAGTAACTAATGGGGTAATACTGAACAGATTTAGGGAATAATAGAATTTTTAGCATACTTTTACTAAAAGGTGGGATCGAAGGAGGGAAATGTATGGGATAAAAATCGCAGAGGAATACCAAGAGACAAAAACAGTAAGAAGATTCAAATGGATGTGTGTTGGCGTTCTTATGAGGCGATGAAGACGCTTGTTCTGATTAGAGTGAGATGGAGAGCTGCATCAAACCAGTCTCCGGACTGAAGACAACAACAACACAATAGACATCACTTTATAAGGGCTGTCCGACTGTGCAATAAAGAGTGAGGCAGATCCTGTAGGAACAGGAAAGTTGTCGAGAGGTCACGTTGCGACCTCGCAGAACTGCAACTCACGTGGTGGGTGCCGGGTGGGCCATCCATCGGCGCTGGCAGCGGTGGTTCCCCTCACCAGACGCTTCCCGCATCTGCCGCCACGACGCACTCACTGGTGATCGCCTGCGCACGAGGTTCATTTGGGTCGCCCTGACGACCGGCAAACAAAACACAGCAAGCACGCACGGGGACCGCCTTCTCTTGTTCCCGGCGTGTCCAGTATCCTTCCGGTGCCCTTGGCGCAGCTTCATCGACGACCACGCCACTTAAGGGGGTGTTGCAAGGTGTACTGGATAAGGCAACGAAGGAAGGTTCGGGTATAGGCTGCGATGACATCGTCTCGTTAGATGTGCTCGTCAAAATGGAAAGCTCTTTCTGTTTTCACATCCACCATTCGCGATCAACGCTGCCAACTGCGATGACGGGTCCAATCAGCTTCACATCCTGACCCGATTATGAGATTCGTGACAAATGGTTGATCAGCCAATGATGCCATCAATCCTGACCATGGGCACTGCTATTTGCCCATAGCAAAATGAGGGTTTTTTAGCACATCATCGCCCATATCTGGACCCATACCAGCCAATAGAGTAAGGGACGCCCCGAACCAGAAGGGCTAGCGACACATCTTATTGAAACACAACATGTACAAGAAAAAAATTGTTTGTCGTTTTAAGAAGCGAATAACACAGATGTACTTGTTGAGATGGGAGTGCGGTAGGTAGGCAGCATTGTTGCCGATGTCATTCAGTTTGTGTACTGAACGAGCTACCGAGTAAAAAGGAGAAATTTGGAAAGGTAATTCAGGGAGAAGTAATAAAACTTGAGATTTGCCGGTAGTACTGTAATTCTGTTCCAGATGACAAACGACTTGGAAAAGCAGTGTAATAAGATGAACATGACCGATAGTAAAGCAAGGGTAATGAAATGCACTATTAAAGCATAAAACGCCGAGTGAATTATTTAGAGCAGTGTTTTTCAACCTTTCATAATATGCGACCCCCTACTAAGTAAAAATTGTCTGGCGACCCCTTCCAAATAAAAATATTCTGGCGCCCCCCCCCACCGCCTATCACCTCACGAAACCCAACAAAAAGGACCCACTGTATACACAATTTGTAAAGTAGATATTTTCTTCGATTTTTTTTTCAAAATAACTTATTGTATCTCGCTCTTTTACCCATCGGTTGGTTCCTGAAAACAGTTTTGAGACTTTGCGCTAATTCATCACTAACACACTGTATTAAACAATCTATGATCTATTCAATACAGAATGAATGTTACGCAAGGAACTCCATAAATTTAACTTTAAATAAATTTCACTTAGGTATACGTTTCTGTATTACTGAACCCGTAGTTATTTTATGGTGCCAGTACTTCTCCTGTGACAGCGACCCCAGAAGCAAGACTTTACCCCCCCCCCCCCCCCCACCCAGGGGGCAGCGACCCACAGATTGAAAAACACTGTGGTGAAGTTCAGCAGCAAAATAACTGGTGAGGGCTGAAACAGGTATAAAATGCGGACAGCCAGTACAAAGGAGACCATTTCTGAAAAAGAGGGGTTTCTTCACATCGAATACAGTAAAGGTAATATTTATTTACATCTGCAAGTGTGCTCCAGGGCACACAATTTTCATGGTGCACCAGACTTGTTTGTGCACGAATGTTAATAAGTTAATTGTTCAGTCCCTTTCATTATGTGAACCTGTATTCCAAATTTGGCATATTGTTACCACTCATATTTGGTCTTGACAGGCCCACGTCTTTAAATAGTGGCATCGGAAAATGAGCCCTCACTGCTCGAAATGCGTCGTTTACAAATAAAACACGATTTTGTGACGGGGGGCTAGTTCGTTTTATTTTATAAAGGTATCTGTCTGGAGCGTAGGTCGAGCCTTGAATAGAAGTACAACGTGGACAGTTAGTAGTTCCGGCAAGAAGACAACAGCAGCTTTTGAGCTATGGTGTTACAGCATAATACTGAAGATTAGATGTGAACACCCGGTAAGTAAATAATCCAGAAGATTTGAACCGAACGGAGCGAAAGATATTTAGTCTTAACCCAGATGTTCCTGAATTTTTTTTCTCTTTGTTTCTTCTGGCTTAAGACATAGTTTATTACATCTGTAATAGATCTTTCAAATGTTGCAACTTTGACTTTACATGAATTCCATCCTTAGTCTCGGCATAATAGGCCGTCCTTCCGAAACGAGTTAAAAATGAGAACACTAACATTACATGTTAGATATGACGTTTTAATTATAAAGCCATCCCTATGTATCTGAATAATAAAAATGAAATTGATGGGTAAGTACTTATACACCCAAAATCATCAGTTAACTGATACGTTCCTTCTGAATCCCTAATTTCAAAGTTGTCTAACGAAGAATCACGGGCTAAAACAATAATTGTTAATATTTGCATGTCAATGATCGATGTCCAGATAACAGTCCGATGTTGGAGGAAGTGCTTTGTGCCAAAAGGAAACAATTTACTTTAAATGTTTAAACAAACGAAACACCATCCTTCTGGAAGGACGTCAGGATCATCTGGGTTAAGAAAGAGAAAGCCTGTATCAAACAAGGCACAAAGAAGGTAAATATGTTCGGCTCACAGTCAAAGATGTAAAAGAGAGCCGGCCGCGGTGGCCGAGGGGATTGAGGCGCTCCAGTCACGGTCTGCACGGCCACAACGGTCGGGGGTTCGAATCCCCCCTCGGACATGGATATTTGTGCCATCCTTAGGATTAGCTAGTTCATAAGTAGTTTGTAAGTTTAGGGACTGATCACCCCGTATTTAAGTCCCATAGACTTTACAAACATTTAAACATTTGAAACAAAAACTTTGCACCCCTTGAAACTAGATAGAATAGGAAGAGTGCTAAGATCCCCACTGTCACAATTATGCAGTCGGCATTTTCCGACATATTTATTAGAGCGACGCAGTCCCGTCAGTCGGCGTCACGTTTCCCGCCGTCAAACATTTCGGCTGTGCCTTTTTCCCCGCGGCGTGCAGCGCTAGGCGCATTCCTGCGCAGTTGGCGCGCGCTGCGACAACAGGACGTGGGACAAAGCGGCCACGCAGTCGCGTCGCTGCGCTCGCTTTTCTCGACACGCCAGCCGGCGTCGGCTATACTGTTTGTCGCTGACGCATACGCGTCACTGACTCCACGGACGCCACCCACATCCGCTGCCTGCCTCACACGTGCCTACCACTCACGCCCCAAGCACGACAAATGGTACAGTTTTCCCATTTGCCCAGAAAGCATCTCACTGTATACTGCAGTGTTCTTAACTGATCACCTGCAAAAATCTATGAATGCATAGGTTTGCGGCGAGTATTGGTGTCAGGTGGTTTGAAACCCACGGCGTAATGAAAGAGGCGACCGAGATTAAAAGTATGTGACAAAACTCTTAAAAAAGGCTAATCCTCTCCATATTTAATGTGTTGGGACAACAGTTGTTGTTGTTTAGAGGAGACTAAACTACTTGGCCATCAGTCCCCCGTTCCTAACAAAAAGCCGTGCAGTGGAGTGGAAACAATGGTAGTATGGACCTGGAGACATAGAATGACAACAGGTGTAATATAGTGTTAGATTGAAGAAAATTGCGGCAGCTGTGTATGTATATCATTAATCCAAATGTTTGTAAAGCAAATGCGACTTAAATGCGGCGTCAACAGTCCCTGATCTTACAAACTACTTATGAACTAACTTATACAAAAGACAGCACAAACATTCATGCCCGAGGGAGGATTCGAACCTCCGACGCGGGTATTTTTAATTAATAAAGCGACTGGTTGCGCTGAAAGTTATAGTACATTCAAAATGGGTGGCCATTATCTTCGCTATCAGTAAATTTCTTGTGGCATTGCATACTTTGACTAAAAGAAGGTATCGAAGGATAGAAAAAAATGTTCAAATGTTAGGTAAACTTATGGTACTTAACTGCATGGTCATCAATCCCTAAGCTTCCAAATTATATATAAACTAACTTATACTACAGACAGCACAAACATCCCTGCCCGAGGGGGGATTCGAACCCACGACGGGAAACGGCCTCATGCATCGGAGCATAGCGCATCAATACCATAGGCTACTACGCCGCGGCTCGAAGGATGGAAGTGTATGAGGTAAATATGTTATTTTACTACCCAAGTAACAAAACTCATCCACCAGCTTTATTGTTTCGTTTGACACCTGTCATGTAGGGACACAAGAAATTTACGAATACCGGAGATAACGTCTAACCCCCTTGAAGGTACTGTAACTTCCAACAGTTACATAACGGCGGTCTGAAAAAAGTGCTAGTGAAACACCGAAACCTGTGGCTTTATTAGATGTAAAAAGATTAGATTAAAAATATATAAACACAGTTGCTGGAATTTTCTTGAATCTCTTAATAAAGTCGGCGGCTTGTAGCTAAGCACAGCTCGGGACCCGGCTACGGAAGGCGGAAGCGGGCGCGGGAGGCACGCGACCAAATAATTACCATACAAGGCGACGTCGCGGGCACCAATGACGTCACAGGAAGCGGCGCAGCTGCATAAGGACGGCAACAGCAAGTATTCGACAGGCACCACTTGACAATGGCCTAAAACTCAAAAAAGTGTTTCCAAACGACCTGACGTTGCTGGAAACTCGTGAGAATTTCATCAGCTTCAAAAATAATTTTATGATAAGACTAAACAATAAAAAGGGAAGCAAAGAAAGAGCCGCGGCGGAGTGGCCAAGCGCATTGAAGCGCTAAGCTCCGATGCGCGCGGCCGTTTCCCGTCGGGGGTTCGAATCCCCCCTCGGGCATGGATGTTTTTGTCGTCTTTAGTATAATGTAGTTCATGAGTAGTTTGTAAGTTTAGGGACTGATGACCCTGCAGTTACGTCCCTTAAGCTTCCCTAACATTTGCAAAGAAAGAGAGCAGTTATATCGTGCTGTTGCCACTCAGGCAGAAAGGGAATTTTAACAGAAATCAACAACGACAATTCTTATGAAATGACTGAAGGGATTCATGTGAGGAGAACAGTAGTATCGACTGATAGACTGGGACTCAACCCTTTATCAAAGAATGAGTGTACTGATTTGTCCACCGATTTCCCGATAAATCAAGCTCTCTCAATGTTGGACTACCATTCGACGGATAGCTTCGAACCTCATTTCATCAATATCCACAAGCAGTTTATATTTTGTTGGTGCGACCATTCTATGCGAAACAAAAAAGCCAAAAAAGAAAAATTGACACCTGCGCGGTGGATTAATGGGACAGATCGTAAAGGCATCTTTTACTTATGGTCGCTTCCAATTAACCACCAAGCCGTGTGTCAACTTTGTTTGCGGGATTGGTAATCTTTCATGAGGAGCGTGAACAGTAGCACGCAGACAGTGTTGAACGGAACTACAAGACAACGCCTCCTGCCGGAAAATGTGCACTCAATCGTGAGTGTTTCAGAGAAATGGTGATGCGTAAGAGGTACGACGGATTTACTTCATACCACTATCGATAGTAGAATTACTGGGGTAGATCCTTAACTACACTCACTATACACTTGCATCTTAGGTTTGAAATCTCTGATTTCTGTAACCAGTCACAATTAATTATAATTATTTTTACTATGCATTCCGGCGAGTTTACAGCAGGTGTATTTGGTAACTTAATATGGTATGTGTTTTTTGTGCGATTTATAGAAGAGCTGTGGCGGCGGCTTTCAGTGGTCATATTTTATTCCGTATGTACCAGTACACCACCAAAAACGTAGCCTGTGATTAATGAAAGTCAGTGCCACAGGTTACCTGAAACCCATAGACATAAAATAGACACTGAAGATTAAGCTATCACATTCCGACACATGTATTAAGAGCAACAGTACATCTGACTAGTTACAATAATTTGTTCTTTGATGTCCATAAGGGTCACGGTAAAGCCTAACCTAAAAAAAAGAAGCTTTTCCTGTTTAACCACCTTCGTATTTCCAAACATGTGAAAATCCCAAATTCCTTTTTATAAACTAAAGATATATCTCAGGACTTTAATACGTAGTCTGACACTTACCGGACCAGCCGCTATATTGTGTCTACCCACAGGATGCCAACTAGCTGAACGGGCATTTGTTCATTTCCTCACCAACAAGCTGAGACTGGATCTCCAGTATTTATTCAAATAGGGAACATGGTTTCGGCGCTGGCCCCATATGCCTACATGAGACGCATGTGCTCTTTGGGGTACAAGATGTCCGAAAAATATTTTAAAGTTTGTAATAATGCCGGATTCTACCCTACGATTCAAATAAAGACGCAGACCAAGATAAAATTCAGGACGTCATAATTCACAAGTGTTTCGGATCGCCGGCCGCGGTGGCCAAGCGGACTGCGGTGCGCCAGTCACGGTCTGCACGGCCACTACGGTCGGGGGTTCGAATTCCCCCTCCGGCATGGATATTTGTGCCGTCCTTAGTTCATAAGTAGTTTGTAAATTTAGGGACTGATGACCCCGTAGTTAAGTGCCATAAGCTCTACAAACATTTGAACTCTTTATTGCTACAGATCAATCTGGTTTCTACTTTTCGATCGAAATATTGTTTCCCTGTGTGTCTTAGCGGTCTGAAGTTTATACGTGTCCAGCTCTACTACAATCGAAAAATGGTAAGTGGTGTATTTACGCCAATTCCTATTTACTTATCTCTCTGCTTTCATTCTTCCACTAATCTTGAGGAAACGCGAATCCGAATTTATTTCTCCGCCTACGTTCTGTTTTTCACTGTGTTCTTCGCATAGGAAAAATAAATAAAAGACCTAATAATAACGCAGTTATCTTATGCTCCTACACGAATTACTGCCGTTTTATACCAAACATTTATGACTATTCTGCGAGGAAAGTAAAGTCCCGTAGTACAGAATTGTGGACTACAAGTTGAGAATGAAGATAAAAACAGCAGGTGGACAGAGACTGGAATACAGCCAACAAATATTTGACGTAGCTGGGTAGAGTCTTTACAGATGGAGTGAAACAAGGTGATGGTCTCTCTGCAGTCCTGTTTAACTCAGCATTGCATAGCCTGACACAAGGAACAATAATGATCAAATCCAGCCAGAAAGAAGCACATGCAAATGATATTTCAATCGTATTTGTTTATTCACATACATTTAAACACGTTCCGCAGGACCGAATTGAGGAGCAAGTCTCCATCGTCATGGAATGTGCCGGTACATAACTCTGAATAAAAGAGTAGTGATAGTTAAAAGAAAAATTATAACAATCCTATGCACACTACAGGCCTAAGCATAAGTAAGAAAAATCAAGAATGTAATACAGAGATTAGCTTATTTTTTTAAATATTTCGAGGAATTCCTCGACAGAAGTGAGAGAGCCATGAGGAAACTCTTCAGTTTAGCCTTGAAAGTGCGTGGATTACTGCTTACGACAGCTTATTAAAAATGGATGCGACAGAATACGTGCCGCGGCGGAGCGGCCGAGCACATTGAGACGCTATGCTCCAATGCGCGAGGCCTTTTCCCGTCGGGGGTTCGAATTCCCCCTCGGGCATGTGTCGACTTTAGTATAAGGTAGTTCGTAAGTAGTTTGTAAGTTTAGGGACTGTTGACCCCGCAGTTAAGTCCACATTTGAACATTTGGAGAGGACATACGGAGAGGATGAGAAATGACAGGATGCCCAAAAGAGTAATGAGGATATGTGAACACCCTTAAAGAAATAAATGAAATAATGAAAGGAGCAGAACTGAACGTACTGTGAATGAAAACAAGAAAAAATACACGGTAATGTCCAGTTCTAAGGCTAGAAGAACACTACATATCCTGAAGGTCTCAGACAAATGTTTTAAGGTTTTCATCTGCTTCCGTTACTTCGGTGTCCTCTTAACCAGTGATAATAATAATATGGGGCAGTGGGACAATGTATTAGAGAAAGGATACAAGAAGGAAGCAGACCGTATTGTTTAAATGTTTGTAAATCTAAGTCCCTTGGCTTATAAACTACTTTAACTTATGCTAAAGACAACACACACCACACACACACACACACACACACACACACACACACACACACCCATGCCCGAGGAAGGACTCTAACCTCCGACGGCGAGAAACCGCGCGCTACGTAGCAAGGCACCTTAGAGCGCTCGGCCACTCCACCGTGGCATTTCTTATTATGGGAACACAGAAGTATTAATTACAAGAGCAACAAACTTAAGAGTGTACTATTCCCTTGTGCGACATGTTGTCACATATGGTTCAGAAATATGGATAATAACAAAAAACGATATGAACACTAAGGCAGTGGTTCGCAAATTGCGGTCGCAAGAGCTAAAAAATATGGTCCGCTAAAGATATAAAATATCAAACTTGTATTCATTTTAAATGCTTAATTCCTTACTACGTGGTCAATCCTTTGGATTGTGTGTTCACGATAACTTGACAACTTCACTGATGTTATAAGTTGATAACATCGGTACAATTTGAAATACATTAATTTGTTTCGTAATGTTTTGAAAGTTTATTTGATTCCAAACTGATAGAAACGCATTTGGAATCAATTTGGGCAATTTAATTATAGAACGGCAAAATCGTACAATAATAGACCGGATGTCACATTCGGACTGCTAACGATTTTCATCAGAGCAATGGTTTTTCTGCTTGAAAACAAATCCAGGAAACGACTGAAAGTACGCCTAGTGATGATATGCGTGTAGCTTTGGCAACGGTATTAGATCTAAAATTACCGAACTTGAAAATAAGACGAAAACTTTAAACTTACAATGATGCAAACCGAATTCAACTTACTATTAAAAGTTTCTATTATAACAGTGCCGTTAGTATATATTACTTTTGAGTTATAATGACTATGTTAAATATTATGTCCTCACGATGGAATGAGAGGGCGAAATCAAAATTCAATAGAAGAAAGAAACACTCCGTAGCCAGGATCGCTATTTTTGTCATTTATTATGGATTACCGGTTCAGCAATAAAGGTTGCCATCATCTGATCTGCAATACAATACATCAAAGTGTGCGGAAAACTTACAAAACAGTAAAGTTGCATAATAGCATAAATGACTGTGTATAAGCAACATACCTCTTTGTTTAGGTCCTAGACTATTTTAGTAAATGTATGGTATGTTGTTTTTAGACTGCCAATTGTACAATTATGCAACTTTACTATTTTCTAAATTGTTCACCCCTCTTAATATAGGGCTACTGTATATCAAATAAGATGATGACAACCTTGATTTCCGAAACCGATAATCCGTAATACATGACCAATAAAGCGATCTTGGGTACGAAGTATGTTCTTTCTTGTATTGGATATGTTAGAAGTCATGAATAAAGTTTATTTTTTGGTTGGCACAATTTATTTTCCTTGAACCGTGTGGTCCCTGCTGACAACAAAGAAATCAAACTGGTTACTGGTCTAAAAATGTTTTGGGAGCCACTGCTCTAAGAGCATTTGAACGGAAGATCCTCTGAAAAATTTTTGGGCATGTGAATGACGTGCAGAGGGTTAGAGAATAAGTTACAACTATCAAATACAAGACCTTGCAAGAGAGAAATCAGAGGATCAGTTGAGATACGTAGGTTCTGAAATACTAGTTATCGGCAAAATGAACGAAAATGCTGGCCGCGGTGGCCGAGGGGCTGAGGCGCTCCAGTCACGGTCTGCACGGCCACTACGGTCGGGGGTTCGAATCCCCCCTCGGGCATGGATATTTGTGCCGTCCTTAGTATTAGCTAGTTTGTAAGTAGTTTGTAAGTTTAGGGACTGATGACCCCGTAGTTAAGTCCCATAGACTTTACAAACATTTGAACATTTTGAACTAAAATGGTTCAACGTCTTTCTCCCAAAGTGTAATTTCCAGGACCTGGACGCGATTTCAGACAACAGGAAAATCTTAAAATAGGGTAAGGCCAAGGTCGTCCACGGGTAACATCAGCAAGAGATGACCCTTATCTCCGGTTAACAGTCCGTTGAGACAGGCGGCTGAATGTAACTCAGGTGCTCAAAATGTTCAAATGTTTGTATTGCTTATGGGACTTAACTACGGGGTCATCAGTCCATAACTTACAAACTACTTATGAACTAGCTAAGACTAAGGACGGCACAAATATCCATGCCCGAGGGGGGATTCGAACCCCCGACCGTAGTGGCCGTGCAGACCGTGACTGACGCGCCTCAGTCCCCTCGGCCACCGCGGCCGGCTAACTCAGGTGCAACACATCCTGCACGCAGGAACAGGGAGCGCAATATCAACACATACAGTCCGAAATCGCCTTCGGGAATATGGCCACTAGGCACGGAGGCCCATGCTGTTTGTTCTATTAAAACCATGACTCTGCGTAGCCCGCAGAAACTGGGCGGAGGCTCATCAGGTTTGGATATTCAAATGTTTGTAGAGCTTATGGGACTTAACTACGGGGTCATCAGTCCCTAAACTTACAAACTACTTATGAACTAGCTACTACTAAGGACGGCACAAATATCCATGTCCGAGGGGGGATTCGAACCCCCGACCGTAGTGGCCGTGCCGACCGTGACTGGCGCGCCACATAACGCTCGGCCATCGCGTCCGGCATAAGGTTTGGAGTCGTAACTAATGGCGCCGGATTCTTTTCAAGATGAGTCAAGATTTTGTGTACAGCCCGAACAACCCAGTTAATCTGCAGGAAAATATCACCATATTGTGGTGATGGACGAAAGGTGAGGGCAGCAGTAAGTATTGGCGGTCGTTGTGATCTCTAAGTCGTTTAGAATGGCGCTCTGGGTGCTCAGAGGTAAAGAGACGAGAGCCTTCGACCAGTTATACCGTAATCTGGTACCATTGGAGACGGCTTCCTTCTGGTGGACGATAACTCCCGTCCCTAAAGAGCTGCACTGGTGGAAAACATGCCTGAAGCTGAAGGAATTGAACGAGTTGAGTGGCCGGCTTGTTCACCGGACTTAAACCCGATTGAGAATATCTGGGATGCACTTGGCAGACTCATTGCAGCTAAACCAACATCTCCAATAACGGTTGCAGAGCTGTATATTGCACTGATGGAAGAATGGCCAAACATCCCTCAAGAGCTGATTGATAAACTCATACTGTCAATAAAAAAATATTTCAAATGTTTGTAAATCTATGGGACTTAACTCCTCTAGCTATCAGTTGCTAGGCTTACAAACTACTTACACTATCTTATGCTACAGACAACAAATACACCTGTGCCTGAGGGAGGTCTCGAACCTCCGACAGCGAGCAGCGGCGCGGTCAGCAGCTAGGCGCCTTGGAACGCACGGCCACTCCACCGCGGCTACTGTCCATGCCACTCAGGTGTGCACTGAAGCCGCCGAGGTGGCCGAGCTGCCTGCGGCGTGCCAGTCACGGTCGGCACGGCCACTGCGGTCGTGGGTTCGAATCCCCCCTCGGGCATGGATGTTTATGCCGCCTTTAGTATAAGCTAGTTCATAAATAGTTTGTAAGTTTAGGGACTGATGAACCGGTAGTTAAGTCCCATAGACTCTACAAACATTTGAACATTTTTTGTGCAATTAAGTGGCCGTCCGAGGTAATCACACACCATATTAGATGTCAACGATAAGGACTATTTCACTACTATGGTGTCTCGTTCTAAGTAAAAGCCATGTAATCTCAAGCAATTTAAGTCCCAAAGAATACGCTGTTTAGGAGGTGTGGAGAACATGACAGATGGCCGGATGTCCAATTGAATAATGAAAGACAGACAGTATTCCACCAGAAAACGATAGGTAGCTAGATCACTGGACAGTGTGTTGCACGACCTCATCAAGATGGAGATCGGAAGATGGAAGAGGAAAGGAGAGAACAGAGATGTCTGGAGGAAGATTGTTGAAGAGACTAGTGTCCATCAAGGGCTGTAGTGCCAAAGAAGAAAAAGAAGAAGAAGGAATAGACATTGAGTGTAGTGATACTGTACGATGAAGAAGTTCGCAATTCGTGGCGATCTGCATCAAAGCAGTCAGAAGAAGACACACAAGCATAGATGTAGAGGTAGATGTGTTGGGCCTCCGTTGTCCCCACACCAGCGACAGCGTGCCTTCACGACCAGCGCGCCGCCGCGCCGCGCCTCGCATATGCATCAGATGCACCGACGTCAGCCGCGCGAGGCCCGCATCGTACTCCCCTGGCCTGCCGTTCACCACCAACCAAAGGCCGATATATTTCTAGCTTGTCCGACGACCTCGCACGCTGCCCTACCTTGCTTCGCAAATGTTTTCCAGTTTAGCGTCCGCCTGTTTCGAAAAAGTCTACGTGTGAGTCACGCTGACGTCACTACGCGAATGCGCTGTGAATTACTATGAATGACACAGTACCGAGAGTCCGTTTCGCATAATGCAGTAGTGATGGCGAAAGGAGTAGTGAGACACACGTGCTTACAAGGTTCCTATTTGATACTTCAGTGGCGTCACAAGCAAATTATGTTATTAAGAGATAGTAATTCATTTTCCTGACACAGATCTACTCCCTGAAACACCTCACATCGCGAAGCATTGAATTAAAATTTGTGCCAAGGTCGTGTTTCGAACCCGGACCTCGCGCGTACTACGTAGATGCGTCAGCCAGAGCGGCAGGGTGGTGTAACGGCTGGCACATCTGCCTAGTAAGTTGGAGATCCGCGTTCAAATCCAGACATTGGCACGAATTTTTAATTAAAAACTTCCCATTAATATCATTATCTGAAATTGTGTTATATTTCAACATCAACCAGCTACGAGTATCGCTTTTAAAGAACTTTATCTAAGGAGCTACAGTCTCGTTCTGCACGGCCACTACGGTCGGGGGTTCGAATCCCCCCTCGGGCATGGATATTTGTGCCGTCTTAGTTCGTAAGTAGTTCATACGCAGTTTGTAAGTTTAGGGACTGATGACCCCGTAGTTAAGTCCCATAGACTATACAAACATTTGAATTTGATTTTTTTGAACTTTATTTCGAGCAAAAACGCTACCATTTTCCGGGTTTCTTACAATTCCCTCTTCAAGTGATTCTAACAAACATTCCTGCTTTCCCGCTCGGGACCAGTTTTGCATTTGATATTAGCTTCTTGCAGTAGTGTCAAGTTCTATGCGTCACATTCGTAGAATATTTACGTTTCACATTTGTAAATTTCCTCATTATGGCACGTAAACTATTTAAGAGAAGTTAAATTGACGGAAAACGTTATTAATACACACCAATCTTCGTTATAAAACAAGAACGTTCAAAATTTACAAAATACGAGGCGCGTCCAGAAAGTAAGTTCCGTTTGGTAATAAAATGAAACTGTACACAGATACAGAAGAAATTTTTATTGCACAAAATTTTACAACTCTTAAACTACATTTCCACATAACTGCCGAAATTTTGCAGGCATTTGTCATAGCGTGGCACCAGGTTTTGTATACCTTCTTCATAGAAATCTGCCGGCTGTGTCTTCAACCACTTGGAAACAGTTTCTTTCAGCTCGTCGTCATTGGTGAAGTGATGACCGCCAAGGAAAGACTTGAGATGTCCTGGATCTTGTCATAAATCGGGTCAACCAGTTCTTCTGTAACCAAAGGTGCACGCCCACTTCGTTCTTCATCGTGCACGTCACTACGCCCGCCATTGAACTGACCCATCTTCTCACCATCGAATAACTCATCGCATTTGGTCCGTAAACATCGCAAATTTTCCGGTAAATTTCACTTGGTTTCACTTTCCTCGCATTCAGAAACCAAATCACCGACCTGATTTCACAGGCGGCGGGATTTTCAATCAACGCCGACATTTCAAACAAGCACAACAAAGCGTACGTAACTGACAGCTATCTCCAAATGGCGCACGAGAATTCTCCTTGATACACATCATCTACAGCGCATGTGCGGAACTGCAACCGCAGCGCAGCAACGGAGATAAATTGAAACGGAACTTACTTTCTGGACGCGCCTCGCATAAATCGCTGAACGTGGAGGAAAAAAAATCCGAGGATTTAGCAGCACTAACGGTGCCTGTGCCAAAGATGAACCTTAACAAGAGCTAAACAAGGATAATGAAATGCAATCCATGAAAATTAGGCGATACTAAATGAATTAGATTAGGTAACGAAACAATGAAAGTGGTAGAGGAGTTTTGTTACTAGGACAGTAAAATAACATATGAACGTCGCAGCACAGATGATATAAAATGCAGAATGGCAGTGGAAAAAAAAAGTTTCTGAAAAAGAGAAGTTTATTCAAAAAGTGTTATAAAGTTTGTTAAGCTTATGGGACTTAACTACGGGGTCATCAGTCCCTAAACTTACAAACTACTTATGAACTACTTACGAACTAGGACGGCACAAATATCCATGCCCGAGGGGGGATTCGAACCCCCGACCGTAGTGGCCGTGCTGACCGTGACTGGAGCGCCTCAGTCACCTCGGCCACCGCGGCCGGCAGAAGTTTATTCAAATCGAATATAAATTTAAGTGTTAGGAAGTCTCTTCTGAACGCATCCGTGTGAAGGTGTTGTCTTGTACGGAAGTGAAATGTGGACGATATATACTTCAGACAGGAATAGGAGAGAAGCTTTTTAAATGTGGCGTTATAGAGGAATGGTGAAAAGTAGATGGGTAGATAGCGTAACTAATGAGGAGGTACTGAACAGAATGGAGGAGAAGAGGAATTTATGGCATACGTTGACAAAAAGAAGGGATCGAAGGAGGGAAGTGTATGGGATAAAAATCGCAGAGGAAGACTAAGAGATGAATACAGTAAGAAGATTCAAATGAATGTGTGCTGCAGTTCTTATGAGGAGATGAAGAGGCTTAACTCAGGATAGAGTAGGGTAGAGAGCTGCATCAAACCAGTCTCCGAAATGAAAGGAACAACATAAGAAAATGAACAAGCTAATAGCGACTCGAAAAGGGCGCCACAGGAGCAAAATACGGAAGGCTCTAAGAGTCAACTGACGACGAATTTCTAAGAAATCCGTTATTTATTTGATTGATATGAACTTTTTCAAACCATACTTGGTGCTGTGATACTTCAAATTCTCCTGGTTTGATTCATGAAGAAATAGTTAACGGCTGAACAACTAGATGTCACAGTTCAACGAGTACTATACTTAGACAGTATTTCAATATCGCTGTTCTACTGCACCAACTTCCAGTCCTTCAGCCTCCACTACAACTTTGTAGCTTTCTCCGGGTCCTTTTGCTTCCAAGAGGTGGCTTCGAAAACAGGAAAGCGTAGGATTCCAAAAAGGAAATACTACACTCAGTCATAAAATTCGAGGTCAAATTGCTATTATACGAACCCATCACGGAAACACTAAATTATGAGTTGAAGTGGTAGAAATTCGCGGTAAGAAATAAAAAGAAATTTACTGTTTCAGAAATAGACCTCTTTAGGAGAGCATATACATTGGACAACTTCACTGTGTAAGAAATGACGAAATAATGGAAAGGACACAGAGTAATGATACTGGTACGAATAGAACAGAACAAAGACAACTAGGATGATTTGGAAATTGGGCATGTGAAAAGAAGTATGTGAGAAGACCAAAAACCACAGACTGTTTATTTTCGACAAGATAAAAATAAGTCACGTATCATATCGTTAACTGATAACCAAAAATCTTCGCAGATACGAGATTAGGTTGACGGATGTACTACTTAAAGAACCCTGTAGGTCATACTGGGCAGCGAATGTTGTACAGATGTGGACTCTCATATTCGATTTATCATAAACGATTTATGAAATAGCATTATCAGCAATATAAGTTGGTTCGTTGAAGATGCTGCTGTCTACAGGAAACTGTCATAGTTGGACGTTCGTAAAGATAAAACACATGAACAAGATTTACACTTGGTGAGACGGTGGTTCTCTATATTTGCGGATAGATTCAAGGTAAAGTAACAAACAGAAAGAACCAATACGAGTACAAGAGCTGTCTGTTTTTTTGCAGACGAGTACTCTACGGCGGGTCGTGATTCGTGCTAGGTCGGCAAAGCACTTAATAAAGTTTCCGAGTGCCAGTCTCGGTCCGGCACACAATTTCAATCTGTTATCAGTGCAGAATGAAAATTCCATTCTGCGGTAAATTATATTAGTGCATTTCTGAGCAACCACCCAACATGGATTCGGAGAAAACGGCAACAAACATACAAAATACGCATTGAGGTTAAATAAGAAGAATAAAGAAACTCACTTATGATGGGGAGGGCCGCTGAAACTAGTTTGTGGAAAAAAATAAACACCAGTGTTTTGCATCAAAGTGGACCAACTATCCCACATATGGACTGCATTTGATGTTCAAATGTTTGTTAAGCTTATGGGACTTAACTACGGAGTCATCAGTCCCTAAGCTTACAAACTACTTATGAACTACTTACGAACTAGGACGGCACAAATATCCATTCCCGAGGGGGGATTCGAACCCCCGACCGTAGTGGCCACTGCATTTGACCACCACTTAATACGGGAATGGAATAGGGCATATTTTTGTATGGTTGCATGGTTATTGAAGTTATATGAATAACATTACAAGCGATTTTTTAAAACCGTTTCGATATAACTGCTGTAAAGTACTCTATACCTTAATGACGTTACAATAAATACAACAGATTCAGGACTCCTATCTCGATTTCCTTAATTTCGCGACAAGTGCCCTAATCATTAGGGCAAGAAAGTATCTCCTGGTATGAACAAAATTTTCAATGACACTACATATCCTCTTCTACATGCTAAACAACTGTACCTAGAGATATGCGTCGATAGTTTACTGATAAGACAATTGTTCGCGAAAAGCGGAGAACTGAGCTTCAAAACATGGTGCTGGCATAAATGTTTCATCGATATTACAAATATCAAGGTGATCTCTGCGATAAGTAACGGTTCTCTAGTAGTTACTTCAGATATCTATCAATGGGGCTTTTGTGATAAGTAAGGTTCTCACGTCAATACTTGATGTCCTGGGTATCTGTGAAGAAATAATAAAATCACTAGCCTACGTGTGATGAAGAGGCAGTCGGTTAAATAGGTGATAAATATACTGTTACAAATTTTTAGGTGTTCACATAATGAAGAGAAAATGAGATAAAGAAGACATACAGAGTAGGCATGGTGTGTGTTTCTTCGGACATGGTAAAACAACATCGTAAGTAGTGTGTGGCAGATGAGAATTTGGGTTGGACGCGATGCGAAATGGATTTACACACTTGCAATTCTGTACCTGTTCTATAGCTGTATCAAATTATTTACACAAATCTGTTATACATCTGTATTAAATTATTTACATAAATATTGAACCAAAAAGTTTTTAAGTTTTTACAACTATATAAAAATATCCCGTGAAACTGACGTAACCCTGTGTGTTTACCATACAAATTCAGAAAGAAGAGCGCCCCAAATTACAAAAGAACACAACACCCTGTCTAAAATGGCATCATAAGAAAATGGAGCTGCTTCTCCATTAAGGGTAGAGAAGGAAATGAACGATTGCCTTCCTCGAGGAAAAATTTCGCAACTTACCCGGAGCAACTGAGGGGAACATGGGAGAGCTACATACTGATGGCCGAACGGAGACTTGAACTCAGCCCCTGATGGTTGTGAAGCCAGTCTCTCTTCCACTGAGTCATTTTGTACAGTGTACATGCACAGGATATATCAAATTTTAAACGGGATGCATAAGGAAATACGTTCCTCTGTTACAATTTACCGCAGCAAATATAATACCTGTCTATGGACATGGGTTTTCCTGCTCTACGCCTAGAATGAAACAACAGTCACAGCGGTTAGTGCCACAAGAAATAATTGGTTCGCTAGTGATGTCAACTGAGAGGGCTGTCTGTAGGTCAATGCTTATTTTACATTACTGGTGGCGAGCTGATTTAATCTGAATACTTTTTTCTGCTCTTTCATACATAACAAGGCCCCGAATTCAAACACAAGCTACACCATGGAAATTCCAAATCAAATAGTTTCTGGCAGTAGCCAGTTGAATAACATGAACAGGGTAGGTCCTAAGTATTGATTTGTATCACTTTCTGTTGATATTTTGCTTTGCATTAGGATGTCTGGCTCGGTAGACGAGTGTTTTGTGCGCTAGTGTTCGATTCTGCTTTCATATTTTTACAGATATTCAATCTACAAGAAGGCGACAAAAGCCGAAGGCACATACTGATCACTTTAAAAAAGACATGGTGGTCCCACCAGGTATGATATGGAAGGAAGATCCTTACATAAATCGAAGGAAGAGGTCTTATGCTAAGATAATGAGGGCACTCAAATGGAACACTTTTCTGAGGAATTATTTTATATAAAAAAAGTCCCAGAAACCCTTTCCTAGTAATAATAATCGACATTTTTAACTTCCAGTCTACTTAAAATATGGAAATGGTTTATCCTATTTTGGGGGAGGCTAGATTAATTTAAAGTAATCTTAAGTAGATACCCCCTATATTTTGTATCAGTTTTGCTGCTCCAATTTGCGCTGAAGCCCCTTTTACTTTACTGAGATCATGCTTTATACTATTGACATTAAATCATAAAATATAGCAATTTTTTTTTATTCCTTATATACGCCAATGCGCTGACCCCCCCCCCCCCCCTCCCAATTGAGTTCACCAGTGCACCTTAGAGCATTGGTATGCGACTGTTAAATAAAGTACATTCGGTGACAATCGGATAAGTAATTTTACTGCAACATTACTGATAAGAAGTGCCAAATTGTATTCTACTGTTGCGTTAATGTACTTATACACCAACGAGCAACATATCCGGGAGCGGCTCACGATTTGCCAAAAAAAAAAGGCACCTCGCTTACTTACTCTGGGAGCCACATTGCATTGTTAGCGAGTTACGTACGTTCTAAGGTCAGAGCGAACACTACCGAACGGGAATCGGTGGGCGGGGATAGGTGAGCGTGAAAGTGCATTCGCTATGGAATGTTCGTGTTTCGCTGGTTGTTTGTCTTTTGGCGAACCATCGAAGGAAGTTCAGGTCCTTGCCACTTAGAAGCAATCAACATTGAGAGTATTCGTCTGCTGTCTTATTTGCGAAATACTTTGGCTGTTTACATAAGGTGCGTGAGTGATGGAGTGGACTGGAGAGAAAGTACTGTTGGTGATGTAACACAAGAGCTTGTGTGATAAGAGATCTACAACACAAATGTTGACGTGTAAGAAATCTGATGGGTAAAAACTAACCAAGTCACTCAAATATCCAACTGAGTACGTGAGGTAGACGATAAATATGTGCTTGTATCGGGTAGGAAAAGTATTCATTCTTACTGAAAATGGCCAAGTCGGGAAATTTCCTTTGCATCAGACTATTGGTAGCATGAATATATATCTATTATCCAGATAAAATTTAAAACATACGAAAGACTTGATTGTTCACGGTCCTTGTATTCATGGTACGCTGCACGAAATGTTTGTTCTCCGTGTAATATGTACATGGACGCAAAGTGTCAACATGAGGTGCAAATAAATTAAGAAGTAGACAAAGTTTTACCTATTGGAATAATATAGTGTATACCACGGTGGCTCAGTGGGAGATTGCCGGACTAAAAATCCAAAGGTCGCGGGTTCGACCCACGGTCACTCCTACGTCTTTCATCTGTTTCTTACCATTCAGTTCATCTCTGGCTGTATTGGTTGATACGAAAACTGCCGAGTTACGCCTTGGTTTGGAATCCACGTTGAACTCTTGCCTCATTATAATTGGATGGCTAAGTATATATTGTAAAGTTATGGGACCAAACTACCGAGGTCATCAGTTCCCTAGACTTACAAAGTCAAAGTACGTAAACTAACTTATGCTTAGGGCAACGCACACACCCATTCCTGAGGGAGGACTCAAACCTTTGACGGGGAGCAGATGCGCACTCCGCAGCAAGGCGCCTTACGGTGCACGGCCATTCCCTCGTGGGGATGGGTCAGTCAGTTCAAAGAACGGAGGAAGGCTACGGCATACTACCTCCAACAGAACCATGACTAGTGATGCTCTGTGGTGTTCTAATCAATATTCGTATTGATGACTGCTTTACCTTAGCTTATACAGTAAACATTATGGATGCTCAGTAAAATTGGTGTAACAGACATTTTATTTTCTAAATCGTCTATATATCCCGAAACACGGATCGGAAAGAATGAAAATTACGATTTAACGTCCTTTCGAAGGCGTGTTCATTATAGACGGAGCACGAGCTCGGATTTTTCAGGTAAGGATGAGGTAGGAAATCGGCCGTGCCCTTTCAAAAGGCAGCATTTACGGAAAGTACTGAAATCATAAATCTGGATCACCGGAGGCTGATTCGAGCCACCGTACTCCCGAATACGACTCCGGTGTGCTAACGAATGATCACCCTCGCTCGGCGTTTATCGGACAATGGTTTTTACTACTTTTAATGTGAGTAATGCATGGGAAAATGGAAGTCACAGAAATAAGATTCTTGGATGAATTATAAAGTGACTAAGGAGCTTGATCACTGCACAACCACACCGATGAAGTGCATGATCGGTTGATCATAGACATTATTGACAGCATTTATAATTTTCTAAGTAGCTTCTGTGTGATCATTCCAGATAAGTGATCTTAGAGCATACGTTTAATTTGTTGGTGGTTCCAAATGGCAGAAACTAAATTATCGACAGTTTTTTTCCGAATTGCGTTCGTATGTTGCTTACCTGTTATCAGTAGTTGGAAAATTAAGAGACATTGTCAATGGCCAAGGAGTGCTTGGCCGAATGCTCATGGAGTTTTAACAACCTGACGCGGACGGAAACCCGAGAACTTTTTATTCAAATTTATCGCCGCGAGACAATGCATTCCTACCCAACAGTAAATATGATTTGAACGCTAGTTACAAGAAGAAACATCCTATTAATTTTAGTTATAAAATATAGCATTAAGAGAGTATCAGTAGCTATAACACTGAAAACAGACATTTCTCCTGTTTTAAATATTCCTGATAACATGAAAGTGACCAATATTTGCGGTGAGATGTGCAACCACACCTGTGATTGTGTTACCATTAATTCAACAGCTGGAGAGTTTATAGTGTCAGCTAAGAATGGGTGATTTGTTGTAGCTGAATAAAGGACGCTGTCATGCATACAGGGGTACGCCTATAGTTAGCTTTGCCAGTTGTCATACACGCCCTTCTAATTGTAAGTGTTAACGACACTGAACAGCATAAAAAGAGATGCGTCAAGAATGACCTGACCGATCTACTACAAACTGGGTGGTCGTAGTGTAGGAAATCGGCTATGCTCATGACAACTTCTGCAAGGAATTTTACCTTGGATGAGACAACCACTAGGCTAATGTATAGAGGTGGAGAGCGTCACGACGGGCAGTTTGTGGTCTCTCGTCATTCATCACACGTCTCGCCAGCCCCTTTAAGGAGAGATACGACGTCCTTTCACTGTGTATTCTTACGGACCTCGTGACAGCCACAAGTTACAAGGAGGAGGCGTCAGAACTTGAGGAACTGCCACTTGTGAAAGCCTACGCGCGTATACTTTTTTAAAAAAAAGATACGCTTAGCCGCTGCAACCTCCCGCGAGTGCCTCGCTATAGCCAGTCATATTGTTGATCTCTCCTCAATCGTGAATGTGTGGAGCACCATGGAGCAAATCATCAAGGCCTCACTTCAATCAATCAATCTGTGATAACTGAGTGCTCACATTCAAGCAGCTTGTGGTATCACTGACTGTACCGGAGACCGGCACAACTTCATCCTGCGATGTATGGACGCTTGTATTAGCAACCATGGCGGCACACTATGCTTTGTAACCGTTCTTCTGCACTGAAAGCATAATAATTTCGTATATGCAGCAAAACCTGCCTGCTCACTAGTAACGGTCCCAACCCGCCTTATCTTTTTTGGGTGCGGCTCTCTCTACGACGATCTGTATAGATAGCTGAGGTATCACTGTTATGTGAAAGGTTTTCGATGATAAATGTAAATAATTGACCCAGGATCACAATATCTCCGCTCTAAGAAATTATAAAGCAGTTTTATCATGTAGCCAACGTGACAGGCACATGTAAATATGGTATTCGTTATTAGTATTTTTTTATATTATATACCTTATGCGTACTTTAATAATACCCTGATGAAGTTATTCGCATATTTCACTGTTAACAACACAAACTGAGATACAGCAGCTACTGAAATTCGAAATAATCACTAGCACAAATATCTCCTGTTGCTAATAATTTGACTGTAAATACGAGGGTTGGAACTGAAATAGTAGCAACTATATATTCACAACCAATACAAAAGCGTTACATGTTTGCACTTGTTACTGTCCTTCAAAGTAGTCACCAGCGTTCTGTAGAACCCGTTGTCAGCGATGTGGAACGCGTAGTAGGCCTATAACGTTAGCAGAGCCTGTAATGTTGATGGTGCGAATGGAGCTGTCTATTGCCTGTCGAATCTCTGGAACAGTTCTGAAGCAAATTCCACTAAGTGGTTACTTCATCTTCGGAATCAAATAAAAGTCACAACCACTTAAGTCCGGGGAGTATGGTGGATGGTACGGTACTTCCCAGTCCCATCGACCGAACAAGCAGCCACAGCTTGCGCTCTATGCGCCCGCGCGTTGTCGTACAAATGATGAGTGGGTTGCGCAGAAAGTGTTGCCACTTTTTTTCACAGAGCTGGTCGCAGTGGATGCTCCAAAAACAAACATTAATACTGTGCATTGACGGTTTGCCCTGGAGGAACGTATGCGTTAGGATAACACAATCAAAGTCATACACGAGATTCATCATAACTTTCACCATACTGGGGCTCTGATGCACTTTCGCGGCGACCCATAATGACACCATTCGTTGGGTTGGTGTTTCAGTTTTGGCTTGTACGATGTGGCCCATGTGTCACCCAGTATTATGATACGGCGTAAGAAACTCTCTCTGTCGCGCTCATAGCGTTCCAAGTACGTTTGAGCAGCCTCGTAACGCACCCATTTCTGCATTTTCGTCAATTCATGTAGAACCCATCGTGATTGATCGCATGCCCAGACGTTCCTTCAGATTATGAAGCACAGTCGCATGCGCGAATCCGGTTTCGTGGTCGATCTCATCGAATAGTGTGGCATTGATCACTATCCACTAACGCAGCAACAGTATGCACTTCTGCTTCAGAGACGTAGTCCCTCTTGAAGACCTTGAAGACACTGTCGTGCTGTATGACCTCTGGTATAGTCAATCTTGATCCAACTCCATTGTTGCTGTTTCGAAAACACAGTAACACCGTTATGTTAGAGCGCTCGCTCACACGTGACTGTTTCCCCCGATTGTACGCACGCCGGTGACGTGGAACGGGCAAGTCCATTTGCTCGAAGGTAAAGCAGGTATGTCAAAAACGTGTGTTGTCAGCGACAATAGTAGATTTCATTGTTGGTTATGCTGTCAAAATTTCTCCTCAGCTGTTTAATAATCCAGCGTAAATCGTCAATTTTTACACGATATACGAAAAAAATAACCACGCACCACGAAGGAGTCAAGCCATGTAAATTGGCCACAAATTTATATTAATACAGGTATCGACGGAAAATGCAATTAAATCCTGGCGGTCGGTTGATGACTGTGTAATTCCGCAGCGCAATGACATGCGATGAGGGTACTTGTTGATATCAGCGTATAAAGTCTTCCCGAATTTCATTCCGTTTATTAATTTGGACAGTAACTATGGCAAGCAGATAGCCGCATGAACAGTATATGCAAATTATTACAAAAAGTGAAAAGAGCAGCATTGGAAGTAAAAATCTTTTGCTTTTATTGTTGTTGTGGTGGTCTTCAGTCCGTAGACTGGTTTGATGCAGCTTCCACGCTACCCTGTCCTGTGCAAGTCTCTTCATCTGAGAATAAGTTCGGCAACCTACATCCTTTTGAATCTGCTTTTATTATAGCAAATCGATTTAGGTCACTGCGTAACCACCTTCAGTGCTGATGTAGAAAATTCACAGCAGATGCTCGGTTTCTTCTGATCTTCTCTTTATCCTGTGTAGACGATTGGTAGAGAACACTGGCGAATTGTCAGTGAAAGCTTTTCGACTTGTGTTCGCTTGCACAGGCTGCGATGAAGAGTTTTTCGACAACGCAGTATTGCCATTGCAACGAACGTGAGCGCCCCTTTCCGTTCACCGGAAAACGCGCCGAGGGCGACTCAGGTGAAGCCACAGCTCTGCGTCAGAGGACTATAGTGTCCCCCTATCAGTGGAGCGCTTGCTACACCCGGTTCACGACATCGGTATGCGCGTTCCTCGGCTGATTACGGACTATTTCCTCACGCGTCTTCTGTTCTGTCGTCTCGTGCGTGCGGCAGACAGGTAAGAGGATAAACCAGCTAATAGTATCTCAACAGTTACGCCGAGCTGGAAATATCTGTGTTGCTTCTGACGCACTCAATATTTTTAACAGGTCATGATGCGAGTCAAGAAGAGTTCCTGGAACCCTAGAAACGTGTTAGCCGGCACATACAAAATTTCTGGCGTTTCCGCCCGCTTACAGGTACAGCAACTGGCAATAAAGTAGTTGTGGTCACCTGGACATTAATCTATACATATAAATGAATTGCTGTTTGTTAGTCTCGCTAAAACTCGAGAACGACTGAACCGTTCGGCTCATTTTAGTATTGAAATATTCGTGTAAATCCGGGGACGGTTTAAACGGTGAGAAAATATGGAAAAGTTGCCCGCAAAAAGACGAAAATCGGGAAAAATTGAAACAGCTTTTTCCAGTGAGCTACCAATACCGTTCTTCAAATTGCGATAAAATGTTGTACATTTCATGTTGAAAGCAAGAGGAAGATTCGCAGCGAATAAAAATTTGGAAAAGTCGCCCGGAAAGTTGTAAAATTTAGGAAAAACCGAAAGCGATTGTGTTCTATGAATAAAAATTAATTGCCACATGATTGTAAGAGCATCACTTGAGTACGGGTTGATAGGACAAGATTTGTATGAAATAAATTTCTTGGAAAATGTACCGCAATATTGGAAAATTTGAGAAAAACTGAAAGTGCGTTTTTCAGTGTGTTTTTGATTGAATTTTGCACTATAACTGACTATTGCCACGACGGAGAGGGGTAATTCTTTTTAAATTTTGTTTATTTTGGCCTTGGGAACATTATTAGTAAAATAAAATAAAATTTTAAAAAAGGACACTTACAAAGAAAAGTCGAAACATTCGAACCAAGTTCCTTTTTCAATGTGTTTCTAAATGTACTGACACTATAAGTTGAGAACCGTTCATCCGATTGCAAGAAAATTTTGATTATTATGAACTAAAAATTTGGGAGAGTTGCCCGGAAAATTTGAAAATAAGCGAAAAACTGAAAGAGCTTTTTTCAATGGGATATCAATATCATTCGTCTGATTGCGATAAAGTTTGCGTACTTGACGTTCAATGCAAGAGTAACGTTCTTATGAAATAAAAATTTCGAAAAGTATCCCAGAAATTGGAACACTCAGAAAAAATAGAAAGACATTTTTCTATAAAATATCAGTACCATTCATGTGATTACGATAAAGTTTTTCCACATTTTATCACCGTTTAAACCTTGTCTGAACTTGCACGAATGAGACACGAACATTATCCTGGACATGTGTGCGTGACTTGCCCACTCTTTCCGCCATCTATCGAGCCGATACCCGGAGTATCTGATAATGCCTTTATAAAGCTACTGGGTTTTAATTAATATGGTTTATTTTAAGAGGTAAATGATACGAAGTTCACCGGGTCATCTAGTATTGCATAAGTATACTTCAAAAGGAACGATTATTATTGCATTCGTCTTGTCGTTGTAAAGGTCATTATCGCTGGAGCAATAGTTAAGATGGAGAAACGAGTAAGGGAGGGGAAGGAAGTTTACTGAGAGGACCCATCAGAGCTTACTGGATTTCTGAACTGCGGAAAACCTCAATGTGGAAAGGTGAACGGCGATCTGAACCCCACTTCTCGCGTTTTACGAAACCCTGCTCGACTGCATATTCAAACTCTCCACGAACTTCCCCATAGCCCAACTGTAGAGCAATTCATCTACGTCCAATCTTCGCAAGAATAAAGAAAGTAATACCGAAATCAGAGGCGATGGATACTGACACTTTTTATTTTCAGAGATTATATGTCGCTATCAATGATAATGTTAACTGATACTTCACCACTTCTTCGTGCAACTATTTTCGGAGAGTATATGTCGCTATCAATGATAATGTTAACTGATACTTCACCACTTCTTCGTGCAACTAAATAATAAAAATTTGAAGCAACATGGTTTCCATTTATTATGAATTATTGGGTCCATATAACATTGATTTCGAAAGCTTTCTTACTCACTTCATTAACTCTAAGCCAAGCATAAATTAAGTCCAACCTCTTTATAGTGATCCTCAAATATTGAAAAGCTGTACGAAGTAAGCGACAAATAAAAAAATAAGCTACAAATAAAAAATAAATAAAGCAAGGAGTAACGTGTTTAATCTAACCATAACGTTTAAGTGAAATACGGTGGCCATCTTGTAAACAAAATTGTGTTACTCTTTTTCCGTCTTTGAATCACAATGGAATATATCAGATTCTCAACTTCCTAGAAAGATATAGTCAGAAAATTTTACAACGTTCCGTTATACCACCACAATCTTTATGACATTCAGCTGGACTTGCGTGGCTCGGTAGCACAGTGGTAGCCTGGGTTGTAGCTCAGCGTGCGCGTTCAGAGGACTCTACGCCCTCTGTAATAAAAAGTGACCCAAGAACTCAACGAACAACCTAGAACAAACACGAACGAACGACAGCAACGAGTCGATCTACCCGAAGAACAAATAATAATCATAATAATAATTAGTGGTAGAGTGCCATACTATGATCCCTCCGCAGTCCTAGGATTTTTATCTTTCACCTCCGGAAATGTTGTTGATGTGAAACATGCCGAGTTTCACCCAGGTTCGAAATCCACGTTAAGCTGTAGGTCCTTCTATAACTGGCTAGGGAAGTCAGATAGGAAGAAGGTAACGGCATTCAACGTCCAAAGAGAACAAGGTCGAGCATGTGGTGTTCAAACCACTCTTCGGATGGTTGACTACTTTCCCTTTTTTCAGACTGGACATGTACAACAAAAGTATTTTAGTTTTCACAATTACACTTTAACACTCATATATTTAACGCCTGGGTCAGACGAAATATCTTTTGTTTTGTAGGGAAATAGGCAGAAAATGAGGTTTTGTTCGTTTGTTTCTCAGTGGTGCATTAAACTTAGGCTGTGTTTTGATTAAGAATCTCCGTTAATATGAAATTCATTAACAAGTCGTTGATGAGAGCGGTTGAGATGACGCAAGAGACAGGGATTCAAAATTCCTCCAGCCTATCTCTGACGATGCGAAATCACTTAAGGCCTAGTGCTTCAACCAAACTATCCCGCCTTGACAAAGATAGCTGTCGCGGGCTTTAATTGACACCTCGAAGTGGCCAGCATTTCTTTGTCTTATCCTCACTTCCATAGTATACCCGAACGTAATCCCTAATTCGACAATTATTGTGACAATAATGTATATTTGAACAAGCATTTCGCTACAAATGTACAGATACTATAGCTACTTGTCCTAAATTAAAGGAGAAAAGACTTGACAAACAGATAAGATAGTTCAATTTTGTTCCTTGCAACACTGCACGGAATTCGGAGCAGTGAAACCCCAACGGCTGGTACTAAGTTTCTATCACATAAGTTTTAAAATTTAAATTATGTTTCTTAACGTCGATTGTAAGTCCAAAATTCCAAGTTATGTTAGTTGCAACTGAGTGAACAATAGACAAATGAGAGGACCTTCCTTTCGATTTAATATTCTAAAATAGAAAACGACAGGGAAGTCCAATACTCAGAAGTGTTGAAGAGTTCCGCAACAAAAAAATTACGTCTGATATCACTTCAATGAGGCTACAGCATGTCACTAAACAAGAAAAACCTATAGAATCTTTCGTCAGTGTAATACTTACATAAAGTGCAACATTCACGTTTAGTGTAAATCGATATGACATAAAACATTTCAGTTTAGAACATTAAGTATAAAGTAATTTACAAACGAAATTGAAGCTCAATAACTTGTAACCTAAACAAATTTTCTTGTTGCATAATCTCCTACACACGCTAATATCATTAGTCTGCCTGACGTCAGCTCTAAAAACCAGCTGATCCAGTACCATTGTTTTGATTACTGTATTAGTTGATAATTTACGAGTATCGCAGCAAATTACATCCCATAGACGGCCGGAAATTGTATCTCTGTGAAGGTACTTTGCTCCAACAGTGATTATAGTCTGATAGTAAGGAATATATGCACCAAATATGTTTGAAATCGGGTCCAGTAGTTTAAGAGGAGATTTGGAACACACACAAACACACACACACAGACACACACACACACTTTTATAAAAGGTATATACATATAACAGTACAGCTTAAAATATAAAAGTTGTGATAGCAAAACGACTACATCGATTTAACAAGATCCTGCTATTCAGAAACAAAAACTATGCGGTTTAAAACAGCGATTGTTTCGGAGTTACATTCACATTTAGGAGAACTAGGAGAACTGCAACTGTTTATTCTACACAAATGAAGCGGGAATATCATCGGTCGTAATTACGTCTTCCGCTCCAATCTGTTTGTCATATATTTTTCTCCCTGTCCAACCAGGAATTTAACAACATGCATCTCTCTATTTTTTCCTGTGTAGCCCACTGTTTTGACTGTTTTTCACTTGTCTCCTTTGCAGATACACTGGTAGTTTACTTTTGAAAACCTGTTTGCTTTACCAAAAGCTCTCCAAACCACGATTATGTTTAGATAAACAGGTACGGTGAGTGGGTATCATGACGAAATGTTCGGTATTAGGAACAATTATTGGAAACAAAATATGTAAAGCACCCAGTTTGCTTCAACGCCATTAGAGATTATGGATCATTGCTTTCCAAAGGATAATGGTCGTAGAATGAAGTATTCGGAAAGTTCTATGTAACCATAAGTTTTAAATGACGAAAAAATCAAAAGTAGTCAATGTAGCCAAGTAGCGATTAAGCTTAATCCGAAGCATTAGCTAAGGAGCATTCCTCTGATGTGAAAATATATATTATCCCAGAAAAAGCTATAGTTATACATACACATGTCTAGTAAATCGCATTGTTGGAATCCGTGTTTTTTCCACTCTATCACATTTCTGTTTAGACTGGCAGTCCGCTGTTGTCAAAGTTTATTTTCTGTTTGCAAAATATAGTAAGTCTATCAATGCTATTGCGGTATTTATTCGAGACTTCCTATTCAACAGGCACATATAATACATTCGGAGCAAAAAAATGTTCAAATGTTTGTTAAGCTTAACGGACTTAACTGCGGTGTCATCAGTCCCTTAACTTACAAACTACTTACGAACTACCTTATACTAAAGACGACACAAACATCCATGCCCGAGGGGGGATTCGAACCCCCGAACGTAGCGGCCGTCCAGACTGTAGCGCCGCAGACCACTCAGCCACTGCGGCCGGCCATTCGGAGCAACCCGAGTTCGATTGACAAGTAACTTATTATTATTATTATTATTATTATTATTATTATTATTATTGTATACTGTTCAACGAGCTTTCACTGTTGGTTTCATTCGATGGTAAATTTTACGTCTCATAATTAAGTGTGCAGGTTGGAAAACAGGCCTGACATTGATGAGATGACGCCTAGTTTTCTGTGGTAAACATTCAGATTAATGAATGCTATTATTTTTATGATTTTATAAGTATAGTCTAAATATGAAAGATATCAATGACCAGTTCTAACGAACACTGCTATAAATCAATAGTTACTTTCAGACAGATATTTCCCTACTACATTTTACGCGTCTCGTACCTTTATCCTAACGAATCGCTGGCTTGTCTTGCTTCCAACTAATCTGATAGCGCCACATCATATTTTATTGAATTCGTTCTTTGCTTATTTCGTCCACAACGTTCTATTTTATTGCAATATCTTCGTTATTACGTCTATCGCAACTACTGTAAGTCTTTATTTAGGTCTAGAGAGTTTCATTTTAATATTGAAATACTGCTTCAGTGGTTTGCGTACAAGTGACGAATGCACTTATAATAGAGTACAGTACTACAGTTACTTTCTTATATCGATAGTGTATGCATCCAGAAGCTGGGTCCTCGTTTTCGGTACACTTAGATTTAGAGCCCTCTAAGATTGGGCGACTTTATCGTGCACGTAGAAACGCGATTGATTAGCATCGCTTATCTGTGCTGAATAAGAACCTCATTTCCATGGCTGTAACACTATGTTTCAAAAGCTGCAATATATAATTGGTATACGAGGACATTCAGATTGGAAAGGAGGTTTGCATGTAGGTAGAGAAACAGGGTGTCTCGTGACTGTCGATCACACAATCTGGTAACGTTTTGCACAGCATAGACTTGCGTGGTGAAATTCGCACTGAGAGCGGAATTATTTATTTTGTTCTTCTTATGTTAGCTAGACACAAATGCACGTTCTACAAATTTGTAGCTTATAATAAGTATTATATATTAGTAAAATTTAGCAACCAGTTGTTTGTGATTATTTATTTTAGACGACCGGTTTCGGGAGCTTGAGTGCCCTTCTTCTGGTCTCTAAACAGACAAGCAAGTGGATTGGTATACAGTAAAGGCTATAAAACGTACAAAAGTCGGTTACAGAAATTTGAAGCAGTTTGGAACCAAATCGATTGTAATAAAAGATATGTTCATATAATGGGATAAAATTAACACCTACATTTTAGTATTGTTGCTTAATGAATGTACATAGCATGCAATGTACATTCATTAAGCAACAATACTAAAATGTAAACATGCTATGTACATTCATTAAGCAACAATACTAAAATGTAAGTGTTAATTTTATCCCATTATATGAACATATCTTTTATTAAAATCGATTTGGTTCCAAACTGCTTCAAATTTCTGTAACCGACTTTTGTACGTTTTATAGCCTTTACTGTATACCAATCCACTTGCTTGTCTGTATAGAGACCAGAAGAAGGGCAATCAAGCGCCCGAAACCGGTCGTCTAAAATAAATAATCACAAGCAACTGATTGCTGAATTTTATTAATTTATAACCTGAACAGTTGCTGAAATGGATAAATTACTTCAATAAGTATTATTCTATAATTTTAATCAGTACTTCACAGAAATAACACGTTTTCTTTCGGTTCCTAAGTACCAAGATAACACCACTTACAAATTAAACTCATGTATATAATAGAGTCTTTTTTGCTACACAGCACTTCAATACAGATAGGATCAGAAAGCGAAGCGTAAGATGAATGCGGAAAACAGGAGCAGTCTATGGCCAGTGAGTTAACGAACTGAGCCAGTGGATGCAAAAGGTGATACACATTGAAGTATATAGGAAGAGGCGTTCAAGACGATTAGAAGACAGGGCAGCCCTCTGACATCACGGATGTACAGGAAGAAAAGTCCAGACCATGAACCTTATACGCCTCTGAGAAGACGTAACACTTTCTTGCCGGCAAACACTTTTTTGTAGTCCGGGAGGACATCCAGGGAGCTGACATTGGTTGGATGGATCACCACGCGATCGTGTGACAGAAGGCTATTCCAACTGATGTCTCGTACTGTTAAAGTAACTGAAGTTGACTACCGTACGTTTTAAAAGCGTGTTAATGAGTTATACTTTTCCACTGGATCGTACTAGAATTAAATAAATTTTTGTAGTCCACCTGTCACCTACTTCCGGTATCGTGTACATAGCTTAACTGATAACACACCAGAACACTTTCTATTATCTAGATGTCAAAGGAAAAACACTGTGTATGCTCCAAATTAAGTTATGTATTCATGCACCACTACCGACCACGTCTGGCCGGCTCCTACGCCAGCCTAGCGCTGGTCCCGTCGGTAAATCTAACCAGAACAATATATCATCTTTATAACGCAAAACTTTTCTTACTTTTTTAATAACATTCCTTAGATATTTCATTGTATTGCAAATTACTCCGCGCTGACAATCAGTGAAGTATTTTCCTTTGTTATTTAACTCCTAATTGCCAGATAATTCAAAAATAAGGCGAAGACGTAAGCTGCGGGAAGTCTTTAACTGGTAACAACCAATACCGAAAAATCTTTACATATGAAAAGGAATAGCCGTGCGTTAGTCTCGCTGAAACTCAAGAATGGCTTGGCCGATGTCAATATATATTGTTCGCTTTAATAGAGGGTGGTTTAGAGAGAGAGAGAAAGGGAATACCGAAAAAAACGGTTTGAAAATCGAAAAAAGTATAAAAAATCTAAAATCCGACGCCGACTGCCCGCTGGATAGACAACTCGCAATGGGAATGTGGCTGTACGAAGACAAAGTGGCAAACGGCTACTCCTTTGATGCATCATAATAGGCTCCCAGTCGGGATCTAACGGCCACGAATGCCACACGATCATCATCATTAATTAGTAAAAACGAAATTTCATGTAGAGATTTTAATCTTATTCTCTACATTTGCGTGTGTGCAATTTATATAAATCTACGGTTTCATTCCGATCTTGATGAAATTTTGCCCACTTGGTCTTCAGAAAAAGAGGAAGGTCACTGTCTATACAAAATTTCGTATGGTGGATGGCGGAGCGTACTTTCCTTACAGACCCTACTATTTTACAGCCGGCCGCGGTGGCCGAGGGGACTGAAGCGCTCCACTCAAGGTCTGCACGGCCACTACGGTCGGGGGTTCGAATCCCCCCTCGGGCATGGATATTTGTGCCGTCCTTAGTATTAGCTAGTTCATAAGAAGTTTGTTAGTTTAGGGACTGATGACCTTGTAGTTAAGTCCCATAAGCTATACAAACATTTGAACATTTTTGAACTGTTTTACTCCTATCTTGAGGAAATTTCGCACACTTGACCATCAAAACAAGACGGTTCCTTACAACAGACTTTGAGACCGTTTTACTAATTATTAGAAAGTTCGCTCACGTACGAATATTTTCATGGAGAGGGTTTTTATAACACATAAGTCAGCGTATGGAGCATGACAAATGGTATCTTGCAATAAATCTGGTCAATGTTTCAGTGATCACCAATAAATGTGACTGGTATACGCCTGTTTTCATAGATATGGGGAGGATATGATGAACTGAAAAGGCGAAACGAACGGAGAGAGGACGAGAAGATGGAGCAGAGCGGAAGTGATGGGGAATGAGGAGATAGGCAGAGAGAGAGAGAGAGAGAGAGAGAGAGAGAGAGAGAGAGAGAGAGAGAGAGAGAGATGAGAGGGGACACGGACTGCAAGATTATGGAATAAATAAATACTCTGGAAAGTCGGGTTTTCAAATAGTACCTACAATATTTTAGAAGGTATTAGCTTACAATAACTTTTTAGCATATTTTTTTGCAATTACCGTTCAAAGCTGTCGCGAAAAGGCTTTGTCACAGTAGTGAGCCTTATTTAATATGAAAAACATCTTCAATTTCGACAACTGGAGAAAATGAATACTGATGAGATTCAAAATTAAGGTCTACAATAGGGTGCGAAATTTTCGGTCGCCAACTCGCCATGGCGATCGAAAATTGGCAGCTGGCGATCTGGGCTTATATATAAATTTTATTTATTTGAAAATACCAGAGCTGGGTTCACAACTATACACGCCTGAAGACGTAAGCGGTAGTTATACTGATGAATAATACAGGTCTACATTTCCAGATAGTTGTATCAGTATTTGTAACATTTTTTCAGTATTACTGCAAATAACAGATATTAAACGCCAGTTTTGTTTTGACATCATGGCTATCGTGTCTTCGTACACTTTAGGTTAGCTCAGGCAGCTGTCAACGGGTTCTGGCGCATGTGCAGAGCTGAAATTGTGTGTAAGCTGCGCCTTCTCCTGCTTTCTTTACTTGAGGTATGGCTATTTCCTGTATAAGCAATGACAGCAACCAACCAGACTAGCAGACTCTACTTGGATTATATATATTTCTGGCGGTTCCAAACTGTCAGATTCGCGAATGCGCAGAGCTGTCCGAGTTGGAGTGGGATTAGACTCACGTGATTGGTGTTTTTTATTTGTGTCTGGTTCTTAAAAATCTTTAAAGCTGTTGCAGTTCCCCCGTTCCACTATTTCATATTTATGTTTCGTAGTCAACTGTAAAGTAAGTATTTTATTTAATCCTGTAAAACACCTTTACATGTCGTCAGCTGGTTCGTCCGCGAGATTTCAACCAGAAATGGCGCGAAAAAAGTATTAGCAGAGCAAGCTCCGAATACTAAATACTAAAATCAGCCCAAAGGACTTGGCTGAAGAGAGATACACGAGGGCATTTGCTTATAATATCTGTGAATGGATCTCCTCCGGCTGAGTTTAACCCAAAGGTGCCACTGGTATGTGGTACTTCTTAGCAGACAGAAAGCACTACACAAAAATCAGTGCTAGACCGCTTGACTATGGTACTGGTCTGTATTTTTCAATTAAACAATTTGGAATGGTATTATGTGTAAATATATTGTTCGAAGAGTGACAAGGCGGAGTAAGGCGAATTATTTCATATTCAGATAAATGGGTCGTGGCGACGAAAGTTTTTGGACTGGATGGTAGATTTACAACTGAAATTTCGCACCCTTGTCTACAATCTAACCCAAGACAAATTCATTCTGATTTCTTGTGCTAACAATGAAAAGAAACAAAATTATATGCCAGCGATGGAAGTATATCAGTAACAGCTCAAAGCGGGCTAACTTTTAAGCACCTAATAAAGAAAACACACGGTGACACGACAATGGTAAACAAGTACAGTAATCAATTTTTCCGGCCCAATAGTTTGAGCCATGAGCTATGTAATTAGGTGCGAGGAATCGGTATTATACAGGAGGCCTTGCAGTCGTCAGTTTGTCCGGATTCTTGGAGCTCGTCAACCCGAACCTTGTCGACCTCGAAAACGTTGCCCCACGAGTATGACGTAGGTTGCTGGCGGAAGCTCATACAAACACCGTATCCAGCCATACGTGATATGTGAAGAAAGAGCATGAGGCGCGAACGGGGAATCCAGTCTTCTGAGAGTTCCAGAGGTGTTCGACAAATTACAAGCGTAAACGTAGTCACCTACGCGAAGCCAATTTGTCCAAAATAGCAAGGGAAAGTCATCGTCATACCTCATCAAATTGTGCGCTAAAAAGTAGCGGTGCCACCAAAGGCCGCACTGAATTTCAGTGTGTGACAGGCGTCGATTCATAAGTTGAACAATACATCTACTAAATAATACTTCTTGCATGAATGTAAATCAGCAGCCACTTAAGACAGAGAAAGGAAGCAGAATTCGGAGAACCAGGCGGTGTCATTTAAATGTCTCCATGCTAAGACCAGGTGTGGAACGCACACTTGCAAATGCAAAGGCAGAGATAAATAACAGACAAGATAACTATCAATGCACCTGAAGATTCACGATCAGTAAACTAAAGCCATATGATGATGACGAAAGCCATTGCGAGGGTCCCCGTCGTTTTTGGTTTACCTTATTTGTGTTTATTATGGAACCCGCGTCTCTTCCACAGTCTTCTTTTTGTTTGTAGTTCAACATCTACTAAAGTGTAAACACATTACTTCGATGATTTCAATTAGATTTTCATTTATTTCTTTCGTTAGAAAAAACAGTGTTTTATTGGAATACAGTACAAGCTTTTCCTTTTACTGTCACCAACTCGGCAACAAAAACAACTCTCCTATGTGCGACTTCTTGGTTGAGGTATTCCTTGGTCGAAGGTTGACTAGACTCTTCTATTAACTTTGCCAACGAAAAACCATGTGGAATATCTCAACCAAGATAAAACAAACAGATCAATAACAATTAAAATTTGCTTTCATATATCCAATGTTAAATAATAAATTATCAATTCTCCTAATAAAGAAAGAAAACCACAATTGTTCAGTCATAATCATGTACCCTCACACCATACAGAATACACCTAAGCTTTCCCTGATACGAGATTTGTGTCCCTTGTCGAGTAATTTCGTTTTACAGTAAGCAAACGGGTCACCCTCCGCGTACTCAAATTCTTCATACTGTAATCTGAAGACGGCGTTCTTCTATCGTGATACGACAAGTTTTTCCAAGGACCTTTAAACAGTGTACCCGAAACGCCTGAAAAGTCAACTGCTCGTAACTCACCTCTAGAATTAATTTACTGCGCAGTAAATGGTCTTCAGTGATGATACAGTCTCTCCATGAAGATTTTACACAAATTTAAACTTTTGTTATAAACAAACAATTTTTCACCACTGTATACACTTACAAATCCGATTCTGCAAAATATGTGACATCCAACACTTGAGAAAGCAACTAAATGAGAACAAAAATTTACTTGCAATTTAAACAATGAGAATTGTAACAGGAAATTACACCAAGAGCAGTGACTCCACGAAATATTTCGCTATACCATCCAATCTATCAATTCCAATCTCTAACAAAATGTTTCAGTACACTTTTTGTCTTCAGTCAACTACTTTTGTTTTCTTTAAATCAGGGTTAATCACCACGCTTAATATGCACGACGAAAGAACAGTAACTCGATTAAAAATTATTAACATATCTTACATTCTACGGGAAAACAAAGATTTTAGGAACATCAGATTTGAATAATAACAGTCATTCATGGCACCAGAACGAAAGATTAGGGCTTAACGTCCCACATCGGAGGAGTGGCCGACCGTTCCAATGCGTCTAGCTGAGGAGCGCGCCGCTGTTCGCCGTCGGAGGTTCGAGTCATCCCTCGGCATGGGTGTATTTTTTGTCCTTAAAATAAGTTATTTTAAGTAGCTTATAAACCTAGGGACTAATGACCAGAGTATGTAAGTCCCACATATTTAAGAACAGTTCAACGTCCCACCGATTGGTTGGTTGGTATGGGGGGTTTTAGGGGGACTAGACTACTATGGCCATCAGTCCCACATTTCATAGCTCGGCGACACGCAGAAAAACATAATCGTCGATAAGTGCGTCTCAGCTGGATTTAAAATAGCGCAGAATAAAAGAACACACTGTCCATCAAATATTGACAGAGTCAACAAGAGACGATACAAAAGATGCCAGAAACACGGTAACATAAGAGATAAAAATAGGATAAAATGACAGAGCCAAAACGTCCCTCCGACATCGTGGTCATTAAATACGGAGCACGTGAGGGATGCGGAAAGCAATCGGCCGTGCCCTTTGTAAGGAACAAATCAAATCAAATGTTTGTTAAGCTTATGGGACTTAAGTACGGGGTCATCAGTCCCTAAACTTACAAACTACTTATCAACTACCTTATACTAAGGACGGCACAAATATCCATGCCCGAGGGGGGATTCGAGCCCCCGACCGTAGTGGCCGTGCAGACCGTGACTGAAGCGCCTCAGTCCCCTCGGCCACTGCGGCCGGCTTGTAAAGAACCATAGGAGCATGTTCCTGTAGTGATTTAGGGAAATCACGGAAAACTTAAGCCACGATAGCCGGAGGCGGGTTTCAACGGGACCACCTAGAAGAAAATGCTAACTGTTTGGCCGTACCTACGTCACACGTACAGGACGCGGCAAGCCCACCGCCGCGTAGTGGCCGGCCAGTCAGCTAGCGTTCGCGGCCTTTAGTGTGACTTCGGTTTATTTGGAGAGTTTTGGGAAGATGTACTTCACCTGTAAAGGAGACTGCGTATAAAACGCTTGTACGACCACGTCTTGAGTATTGGTCAAGTGTTTGGGACCCGCAGCAGATCAAATGTTCAAATGTTTGTTAAGCTTATGGGACTTAACTACGGGGTCATCAGTCCCTAGCAGCAGATCAGTTTAAAGGAAGACATAGAGGCGGTTCAGAGGCGAGCAGATTTGTTACCGGCTCTGCAAGTATTTATTTCCAATCTACGTGCATGTATCATCTTCCGATAGAGAGTTACGATTAGACTTTGCAAATTAATGTACGATTGTCATCATGATTTATTAACATCTGACCAACTGTTGTTAGAAATTATACAGTGATGCCGAATGTTGTTTTCTTATATCAAGATTATTGTAGTGTGACTCTCATACGGTTAGCTATCGCGTCTGTGACATATTCGCAGCCATTAGAATGTGGAAAAATATTACATTCCAGTCTGTCTCCAATAGACGGCATAACCTGAAACCTCAAGGATGTAACTGCGTTAACGTGAGATGGCAAAAAATTTCGCAAACAACGGATTATTGTGTGCACTGCTACCTTAGCAGAGTCCGATTAAAGTTTCTTGCTAGATGTCAGTTCACACGTTGGAGCCAATCAGAGCACTCAAAGTCACGTCCAACCGTTCATCGTCGCCAAACTGCTACTGTCTGGCAAGTTAACTTCATTGTCCAGCTTTCTTTCTTTATTTGTTCCCGATTCATACGTCTACCCTCTTTATTTCGCGTTTCATAACTTATAATAATCAAATAAGAAAAAAGAATATATGGACAACGGTGCTAACGAAATATGTACTCATACACAATATTAAGCACACGCCACTGGATCCTTCCGTACAGGCTGTGATTTAATATAGCACAAACAATTACAAATATTATTTTACACAGATCAGTTAACATCAGATGAACTTAGTACATGAAACCGTGTTCTCTGAAGGCTACAGTGCAGTATTGTTTACTGGATGTGTATTGTCCCTGTTCCTTAGACAGGTAAGTAAATGTGGCTGCGAAGCGCAGTGGTATGGAACCATGAATACGTAGTGTAGGATGTAAACTATTGGCTTCATGTGCGGAAGATCGTGGGTTCAAAACTAATCAGGATAGGTTATTTTCATTTCCAAATAAAAATTATGGTGTTATTTTTATTTACTTTTGTAACTGAACTTTTAGGCACTAATGCCTTGTTATCTCTTTTTCACAATAGTATTGACTCTTTTTCTTTGCTCCTATTTTGCATCCTATGATTCCGTTTTTCGATTGGAATCCGCTTGTGTCGTTACCTATAACCGAGAGCCAAGAAAAGCTGCCGATTGGTTCGTAATACGACAGCTCGTCTAACCAATAGGCAGTGTGAGAACAAAGGGAAACTTTAATCGCGTGAATGAAGCGATCATGATTTTAGTTTTGTTGGATATCAGTCACTGCCGTTTTGTCGGTTACATAGTACATCACGTGTGTTTAGCTTACAACACAGGATTGAACTAAGGCCTACAAAGCGTTTCTTCTGCTGCAGTTTGGTCAATGATCTTTTCAAATTAATTAGCTGTCGACGAGTTTTTTTACATCGCCACCATCAACTCTTGGCATGCTCTCCCAACACTGCTGCGCATTATAACGTACTCGCACATTAACAGCGTGCGTGGAGTGATCTGACGTGTTTGTGTAGCCGGCAACCTATATGGCAATACTGTAGAGCCACGTGACAAACTTCAATTATCAAGTAATTTTAATCGCACTGTCGTGACTAGACCCAGATCTGCGAACAGTTATATTTTTGTGCTACATCTCAACGTTACAAAAAAAGAAAAGTTTCAAGGATCCTAGAAGCAGAGCACATCAATCTAAATTTTCATTTGAAACGGTTCAATGACTAAACGGTACATCATCGTATTTTCTGCTTCCACGTGATGATGAATCGGTAATTTTGAAATCATTGTATCAATGAGTAAACACAACCTACGACTAAGTAAGCCACGACGTAATAATAACAACCAGCTAAACACGTCGACGCTTTTCTGTGGATCACTCTGATGTGAAATGAATGGGAAAGTTTATAAATCAATTCTTGTGATCATATACTCACCGAAATGTTCAAATGTTTGTAGAGTCTATGGGACTTAACTACGGGGTCATCAGTCCCTAAACTTACAAACTACTTATGAACTACTTACAGCTAAGGACGGCACAAATATCCATGCCCGAGGGGGGTTCGAACCCACAACCGTAGTGGCCGTGCAGACCGTGACTGGAGCGCCTGAGTCCCCTCGGCCACCGCGGCCAGCTATACTCACCGAGAAAATAATCGTATCAATCAAACTTCTTTGCGTTTCTGTGGCATATGAGGAACAAAAGGCAGTAATTATAAGGCATTAATCTCACTAAACTTTTTGATTATCACAGTTTTCCCTATAAACGTAATTAAAAGATGAGTAAGTTTACCGACTCTTGGAGCATGCGCCGTAGAACTGCCACTGAGGGAATCAAATATTTCCTACAGTCTTTCGATAATCTTCCCATATCCTCTCTCTATGTATCTCCTTCTCCCTTTCTCTGTCCATTTAAAATGAAGAAACTACAAACGAGGAACTTCCTTTAAATTCTGTGGTAATGACGGCAAAAAGAAACTATCAGAGAACATCATTTACAGACTGTCTTACTTCGATGTTATTCTTTCCACTACTGGCAACATCATCGACCTATGGGTTGTGGCATTACAGCTGACCATTTCCCGTGGGTTATTGCTAATGAACCATTTAAACATGGGTAACTACAATTTTACAGAACTGTACCATCACAAGAGGCGTTGCGTGAACACGTTTTCCTTCTCTTGCCTATTCTATAAGTAGTGCACAGATTCGATCAGTACAAATCGTCAGGCAAAAAGAAAAATCCAAGCGCTGTCTATAAAGATAATTCCCAAAGCGAAAGAATTCGCTGCACGTGTCTCGCGTTTTTCGAAGAATCATCCGAGACTATGCCATTGAATGGCAAAGAAAAAATTCGTGACGAAACTTCCCTGTCAATTATTGACACATTGGGTGTTCATTTCAAGCAACATTCGGAATCGTGCAATGAAGTTCACAAACGTTTGAATTTCCTTTCTCAGTTAAAACGAATCGATTGTGACCACTTGAAAAGCAACAACAAACAAACAATTTGCGGAATTCCATTATTAAGAAATTAACGCTAATGGACTCATATCAGAATATTTCAAAGGCAATGCTTTAAAAACGTCCCTAATGAATCTCTAACAAAAGCAGATAAAATGCGATAAGATTTCCCGAATATCAACGTTGCTACCTGAATATTTCTTTGTGTAATACAAACCAATTACAATGGAGAGCGTTCAATTTCAGAACTAAAATGAATAATTGATGAATTACAAGGAACTGTGTTAGACTAACCATTTACTAGTTTATGTGTATAGAAAAAGTACATCCTTTGAGAAAAAAAGATTTTGCATTTTGCAAATATCCAAAGAAAATATTAATTTAAGTGTACAATTTATAGAACTATTAATTTACATTTGGTTTGTATAATTCTAACCAAAAACGTCACTAATTCTGTTTTCATTTTATTTATTACGGATTAATTATTACTTGTTCCATAGATCATAAGTACATTTCCAGTGATGTGGAACGTGTCAGTTTAAAGGTGTCTATACATGACAATATTTTAAGGACTTTTTATTTTATTTTTTATTTTTTTATTTTTTTTATTTTTTTATTTACTTTTTTTTAGCGAAAAGGTATAGAAGGAGTTGCCATTCAGAAATTCTTGTAATTTATTTTTAAATACTAGTTTGTTGTCTGTCAGACTTTTTATGCTACTTAGTACGTGAGCAAAGTCTCTTGTGGCAGCATAATTCACCCCTTTCCGTGCCAAAGTTAGATTTAACCTTGAATAGTGAAGATCACCCTTTCTCCTAGTGTTGTAGCTATGCACACAACTATTAGTTTTGAATTGGGTCGGATTGTTAATCACAAATTTCATAAGTGATAACATATATTGTAAAGTTACAGTGAAGATACCTAGATACTTAAATAAATGTCTGCAGGATGTTCTTGGGTGTGCTCCAGCAATTATTATGATTACGCGCTTTTGTTACTCAATACTGAATAGCCCCAGAGTATGATTTCATACGAAAGAAGTGAATGAAAATAGGCATAGCAAGCTAATTTACTGAGACGTATATCACTAAAATTTTTAATGACACTCATAACATAAGTAGATATACTTAAAACTTTTCAGCAGATCTTCAATGTGTTTCTCCAATTCAATCCCTCATCAATGCAAACACCTAAAATTTTTGAATATTCTACAAATTTCTGTTCTAAGTCTGTATTTATTAATGGGGTCATGGCCGGCCGCGGTGGCCGAGGAGACTGAGGCGCTCCAGTCACGGTCTGCGCGGCCACTACGGTCGGGGGTTCGAATCCCCCCTCGGGCATGGATATTTATGCCGTCCTTAGTCTTAGCTAGTTCATAAGTAGTTTGTAAGCTTAGGGACTGATGACCCCGTAGTTAAGTCCCATAATTTCTACAAACATTTGAACATTTGAATGGTGTCATGTCGTTTAATGGTTCATGGTGTGGGTTCCTGTAGTCATGTCCTAGTTCATGAACCGCGGGCAACGTATGAGTGGCCAAGTAAGTGGTCCTGACAGTTGGGACACCAGTTACTTAGGAATAAGGTTGGGCATCTCGGACATTTTCTAAGTCGTGGCCACCTTTGTGCTCAGACGGCAAAGACTACCAAATCCACCGGTTAGTCCCTCAACCGTTAGGGGTAAAACCCAGTGGGGCCCTGGGCAAGAAAGGCTAGCAACCTGCTTCCCAGGTACTTCAATATCATGCTGGCAACAATCAGAGCAAAATGCCTCGGACATTTGGAGGTGATGGAGTCCCACCTCTAATTGACAGACCAGGAACTCCTCCGATACGACATGGCAAACGATCTGGAATGAGATGGGGAGCTATTAATATCAATGGGGATTACACTGGGAAGAAGGTAGAGCTGGCGGAGGCTTCAAGTAAGATGGGGTTAGATGTTTTAGCTGTTAGTGACGTTAGAGTAAGGGGAGAGAAAGAGGACGAAGTCGGAGAATACAAGGTCTACCTGTCAGGACTCAAAGTAGGAAGAGCACAGTGGGTGTAGGGTTTTACATCAGGAAAGCAATCGAACCCAGCATAATTGCAATAAGGTATTAAATGAACGATTGATGTTGATAAATTTGGCCATCTCCAGCAAGAAAATTAGGATTGTGGCAGTATATTCACCCTGTGAAGGGACAGATCAAGATGAGATGAACAGGTTTTACAACGCACTTAGAGATGTAATTGTTAGAGTGAAGGATAAGGATAGTGTTTTACTCATGAGTGATTTCAACGCCAGGATAGGAAATCTAACAGAAGGTTATGAAAAGGTTATGGGCAAGTTTGGAGAGGATATGGAGGCCAACAGGAACGGAAAACGGCTCTTGGATTTCTGTTCCATTATGGGCTTTGCTATCACAAACTCCTTCTTTAAGCATAAGGACCTTCACCGCTATACTTGGGAACGAAGGGGAACCAGATTTGTCATTGATTATATAATAACAGACCAGGAATTCAGGAAGACAGTCAAGGACACACGTGTTTTCAGGGGGTTCTTTGTTGATACTGATCATTATTTAATCTGCAGTGAAATTGGTTTTGTGATGCCAAAAGAGCGGAAAATAAAGTCCATGTGTAGAAGGATAAGAGTGGAGAGGCTTCAAGACAAGGAAATTAGGCAGAAATACATAGCAATGATCTCGGAAAGGTACCAGTTAGTTGGATGTAATGATTTACAATCACTGGAAGAGGAATGGTCAAGGTACAGGGACACATTACTGGAAGCAGCCAGAGAATGTCTTGGTACAGTAGTGTGTAAAGGCAGAAAGAAGCAGACAGCCTGGTGGAAGAACACAGTCAAGGGAGCCTGTAAAGAGAAAAAGAAGGCATTTCAAAAATGGCTCCACAGTAGAAATCAGGCAGACATAGAAAGTTATGTTGAAGAAAGAAACAAAGCCAAACGGATAATTGCAGACTCCAAGCAGAAATCATGGGAAGACTTTGGAAACAAGCTAAAAACTATGGGTCAAGCCGCGGGAAAACCATTTTGGAGCGTAATCAGCAATCTTCGAAAGGGAGGGAAGAAGGAATTAACAAGTGTTTTGGACAGGTCAGGAAAGCTGCTAGTCAATCCTGTGGATGTATTGAGCAGATGGAGGGAATACTTAGTGCTCAATGTAGGTGAAACGTTCAATGATGTGTCAGATTTTCAGGTGGAAAGGGATAGGAACGACGATGGTAACAGGATCTCATTTGAGGAAGTTGAGAAAATGGTCTGTAGATTACAGTACAATAAAGCGGCTGGGGTGGATGAAATTAAGCCGGAACTCGTCAGTGAAATATCAGGTCTCAAATGGTTACACTGGATAATTGAGTAGGCGTAGGAATCGGGACAGGTTCCGTCTAACTGGACGAAAGCGGTAATCACGCCAATTTTCAAACATGGAAAGAGAAAAGATTGCAACAACTATCGAAGTATCTCTTTAATTAGCGTGGTAGGCAAAATATTCTCAGGTATTGTTGAAAGGAGAGTGCGAGTATTAATTGAGGACAAGTTAGATGAAAATCAATGTGGGTTTAGGCCTCTTAGAGGCTGTCAGGATCAGATCTTTAGCTTACGGCAGGTAATGGAAAAGTGCTATGAGTGGAACAGGGAATTGTATCTATGTTTCATAGATCTAGACAGGCTTATGACCGTGTCCCTAGCAGGAAGCTACTTGTCAATTCTACAAGATTATGGAATAGGAGGCAAACTTCTGCAGGAAATTAAAGGGCTTTACGTAGACTGTCAGGCAGCAGTTAGAGTAGATGGCAAATTAAGCTCATGGTTCGGGGTAGTTTCAGGGGTAAGGCAAGGCTGTAAACTGTCACCACTGTTGTTCATACTATTCATGGATCATAGGTTGAAAACAGTAGACTGGCAGGGCGAGATTAAAATAGGTGAAAACAAAATAAGCAGTCTTGCATATGCGGATGACTTAGTTGTAATGGCCGATTCAATTGAAAGGTTGCAAACTAATATTTCAGAGCTCGATCAGAGGCGCAAGGATTATGATATGAAGATCAGCATCTCCAAAATGAAAGTAATGTCAGTGGGTAAGAGATTCAAACAGATTGAGTGCCAAATAGGAGGAACAAAGTTAGAACAGGTAGACAGTTTCAAGTACCTGGGATGTATTTTCTCACAGGATGACAACATAGTGAAAGAACTGGAATCTAGGTGCAGCAAAGCTAATGCAGTGAGTGCTCAGCTAAGATCTACTCTCTTCTGCAAGAAGGAAGTAAGTACCAAGACAAAGTTACCAGTGCACCGCTCTATCTTTCGACCAACTTTGTTGTATGGGAGTGAAAGTTGGGTGGATACAGATTACCTTATTCATAAGGTAGAGGTTACAGATATGAAAGTAGCAAGAATGATTGCAGGCACTAATAGATGGGAACAATGGCAGGAGGTGTCCATAATGATGAAATCAAGGAAAAACTGGGAATGAACACCATAGATGAAGCAGTTAGAGCGAATAGACTGAGATGGTGGGGTCATGTTACACGCATGGGAGAAGCAAGGTTACCTAAGACACTCATGAGCTCGGCAGCAGAGGGTAAGAGGAGTCGAGGTAGACCTAGAAGAACGTACTTAGATTCGGTACAGAATGAGTTTGAAGTAAAAGGCATAACATCAGACGAGGCATAAATGTTAGCATTGAATAGGGGATCATGGAGGAATTTTATTAGAGGTACTATGCTCCAGACTGAACGCTGAAAGGCATAATCAGTCTCTAATGATGATGATGATGATGATGATGATGTCATGCCGTTTAGTGTATGAAACTGTATATACTGGGTTCTATCAACATTTAATGAGAGTCGTTTGCAGAGAACCACTTAGAATATAATAATAATTAAATGTAGTTTTATATGAAGCTCGTTACGTATTACTGTCCTGATAAGGCAACTTATATTTATCTAATGAGATACTTTGGGCTTTTTATTAACTTCAAATAATTAATATCAATCGTCATATCTTGGAACCTTAACTGGCGACAACTGCAATAGTGTTAGTTAATACAATTAAAACCTTTTGATTGATTAAATGTTCAAATGTCTGTAGAGCTTATGGGACTTAACTAAGGGGTCATCAGACCGTAAACTTACAAACTACTTATGAACTAACTTACACTAAAGACGACACAAACATCCATGTCCGAGGGGGGATTCGAACCCCCGACGGGGAACGGCCTCGCGCATAGTAACATAGCGCCTCAATGCATTCGGCCGCTCCGCCGCGACCCTTTCTGATAGACGTTTGGTGTGAAAAGTTATTAGTTTTGATTAATTGCTTGAAGAAATACTATGAGGGTCGGAATTATATGGTGGGACATTGTTCAGTGCAGTTTGACTGTTGATGAGCTTGGCTAATTATATAAAAATATCAGTTTAAGATATTTTTAATGTTTCGGAAGTTCTAGTAACTTCAGAGGAACATTAAAACTTCATACAAACTGCACCTTCGTTCGTCGTTGTGCCCGTAAAGTAGCAGCGCTATAACGTTAGTTAATAACGGCAAAAAGTCTTCTAGCTATCATTCCTCTTCGGAAGTCGATGGGTTTTAGATCAACTCGGAAAAGATTAGGTAACACGGGCCAACAGAATTAACTACCAACGTCTGTATGAGCATTACACTTTGCCTGTTCGCTTCTTGGACAAAGAGTGCTTAGAAGTATAGAAGTGACTCCTGACTTACTTATTCATCTAAAATGATTGAGCAACAAATACAACATCCTTCCACACACACTAACGCCCCCAAGGAACACCTGGCAGCAGCGAATCGCCGCTCAATGCAACGTCGTGTCGCTCTTATTGACAGAGGCAACACACTTGACTCAGATACACAGTTATCGCTTGCGATAAAGCTGTCGTAAATGGAGGCTGCGGCGGGCGGTTGTTACGGTTCACAGGAAACGAGGTGCTGCGCCAGATACTGCTAGGTGAGCAGGCACGGCGACGTAGATAAACTGAGCGAGGCGCGGCTCTGCTGTACTTACGGTAGCATTCTCGCAAGGCGCTTTCCGTTTGTCCGCAGAGTCGTTCGTCAGCCGCTTGGACAAGAACTGCAACAAAAAAGAGAAATTTTCTCCTATATGATGGAAACCTTTAAGTCAGAAAAAAAGAAACAGACACGGCAGCACCGAAGTGTATACTTCAGTAGACATTCTTGGTGCATTTATACGGTGAATCTCACACGCAATCGGGACACTCGCTCACCTTGAAAGGCAGACAGCCGAGAGTCAATCCGGTGCTGCATATACACTTGGTTCATCGTAAAAATAAACCTGATGTAAACAAACACGGAGCGATGGCTGGTAAGCAGCACAGGTGTTGTTCCGCCCTTGGAAGTAGCCCCTATCTTATGTCACTGCAAATAAAAGTTTAAGATATTCCATTGAGTTAACAGCCACCAAAGTATCTATTAAATCGTTCTTTGACTACTTGTTCATAGAGCAAAGAGGCAAAGAAACAAGTATAAGCATGCGTGTGCAGAAATATGTAAACACTCAGAGAACGGCATTGCGGTCGGTTTCTCCTATATAATACAAAAGATGTCTGGCGCAGGCTTTAGGTAAGTTACTGCTACTACAGTGGCACGTTATTACAAGTGAGTTTGAACGCGGTGTTAATAGTCCGCGCACGACAGATGGGACACAGCATCTCCGAGGTAGCGATGAGATGAGAATTTTTAGCGTGCGACCATTTTACGAGTGCACCGTGAATAGCGGGAATCCGGTGAAACATCAAATCTCCGTCATCACTGCGGCCAGGAAAAAGACTCTGCAAGACCGGGACCAACGACGATTGAAGAGAATCGTTAAACGTCACAGAAGGGCAACCCTTCCGCCAATTGCTGCGGATTTGAATGTTGGGTCATTAACAAGTGATAGCGTGCGAGCCATTCAACGAATCATCATCAATATGGACCTTTGGAGCCAAAGGTCCACTCGTGGCTGACTGCACGATACAGAGCATCGCCTGGGCCCTCAGTACCGACATTGGACTTTGATTACTGGAAGCTTGTTGGCTCGTCTGACGAGTCTCCAACTTATAGAGAAGATGGACGTGTACAGGTGTGGATACAACTTCATGAATCCATGGTCCGTGCATGTCAACAGGAGACTGTTCAAACTGGCTCTGTAATGGCGGGAGGAGGGTGCAGTTGCAGTGATATGCGAACCCTCGTACGTCCAGATACGACTGACAAGTGACAAGTGCGTACGCACCCTGGCTGATGACCTGTATCCATTCTAGTCCATTGAACATTCAGTCTGACTTGGGCAATTCCAGCAGCACAATCAGACAGACCTCACGTCCAGAATTGCTGCAGAGAGACTCCAGGCACTCGTCTTAGTTTACACATCTCCGCTAGCCGCCAAACGCCTCAAAAATGAACATTATTGAGCATATCTGGATTGCTTTGCAATGTATTGTTCAGAAGAGATCTCCATCCGCTCGTACTCTTACGCGTTCGTGGACTACCCTGCAGGATGCATGGTGTCCATTTGCTCCAGCACTACTTCAGGCAGTAGTCGAGTCTTTGCGGCATAGTGGCTTCATTTGCGTCCACCTTAGCTTTTATTGTTTTCGAGCCGACTGACACGATGGTTTCAACTGGAGCCACCTTCCGTCCGTCCTACTTAGTGCTGCAATCTGTGAGAATGTTCTGTAACTACGTCCAGAGTCTGTTTTGTCGTCGTAAGGAAGTTGCTAATACTTTATTTATTTATTTATTATTTCACATGCCCCATTACATAGTAATATTACATGTAGTTGCTAATACTTGTGTTTGCATCAGTTATAGTGGCTGGTGTTCAATTTACTCCAGTAAATATTTCTTGAGCACAAATGAGATATTTTCCTAGGTATTTATTTATGAAAATGTTGTAAATACATTCTGAAGTGTACAACTACACACAAAAATATATAGTTAGCACAATATGCGCATTTCCATGGTGGCTTTATATTTGACCACTGTGCTTGTGTGCCATTAGTAGGAGAGCTAAAACAACGTGGTCTGCCTAGTTGTGGTACTGTCACATGTGATCGCAAAGACTTGCCACAACTGAAGCATGAAAAAGAACTCAGTAGAGGGGATTCTGATTGTAAAATGTAAACTTTCACGGCCGGAATGGTCGGAATTACTAAAAATTTCCGGGCTGTTATGCCGTGGTCTAGTGGATTTATTATTAAAACCCAACGTTTCGTCCCCGACTGCGGAGGACATTCTCAAGGGGGATCGTGGCACTTTTGGATGTCCGATTCACACCCTGGCTCGCTACTGACTGAAGCCAAATTCCGTTTACGAGGGCTCGCGCGCAGTGGTGTGACGTCAGATGTTTTTGACATGCGCAACTTGAAAATAGTGAAATTTAATGCCAAAGGCAAAGCTCATACATAAGTTTTTCTATCTCAGCACAGCCAAACAAATTCCACAATGTTGTAAACAAAATATAAAACTTGTATACCGCCTGATGATAAACTGCCAGGCAGTTCGAAACCGGGTGTGGTAATAAATACGTAAGAAAGGTGACTGGTTGCTGTTATTTTCTGATTTGTTTAGCTTCACTACTTATCAACACGGTGAAATCCCTACAACAATCTTACGCCCCTTATAGCTCATGCAGAAAAATTATCCTGTACTTAAATTAGAAATTTCCCTCATAGTTGTTTATGACAATTACAATAATTTGTTTGGTAAGTGCGAGAACATATTATTTTCCGTCTGGTATCCGAAGAAGCATACTGGCGAAGCTGGGGTATATTATTTCCCTTAAAAACTAGGTAACATTTCACGCTATGTTGTTGCTCTGCTCGTCCCTTCCTGTGTCAACTGTCATTCACGTTTGTGTAGTTTATTTCGACCTGCAAGTTTGCCGCTGCTGTTAACTTAAACGCGCCGGTAAAGCTGCTGTCCCGTGTCATCACTGAGTCGATGTGCGTGCAACACGCAACGTAAGACATATATTCATTATACTCGACTGTACGCAAGACAGCTTGGCTTCCGCTCCACGTGAACCGAAAACCATTAAGATTCTGCCAGACGCAAAGCGGAAGAATACAAGTGTAATGTTTGTTTAAAGTTTATTCTTATGGTGTACGGAGTACAGTTTTAATGAGTGAATGACGTTCACATCTGTCAAAAACAGCAAAGGAATTCAGTTCATAAATGAAAAGAAAATCGTCGAAGAATGTTCATAAAGAAGCGAAAGTCATACTGAAAACAAACCACATCTTTTGCAAACCTTACACTACTGTATGACGTGCTACTCTTCACAACAAAAGTTTGTTAAAAATAATAATAAATTTAAAAATTTAAAATCGTCTGATTTCGTAAGGCAGTATCTGCTACGTGAATTTGAGTCTATAAGTTTTAAAAAGCTGGGAACACCCTAGGGAATCCATTTGTCTTGGTTGAGGAAGTTTTCAGTGCACTTTATGTCTATGTATTTAAAAATAGAAGGCCCACAAATGTATAGTTATTTTCTATATTAATGGTACGCAGATACTATAATTTTGGGTATGTCATAATTAATGAGTCATTTATCTGTCAGTACTTTATTTTCATTCGAATTTTTCCGCAAATGTAGATAATAATACAGTAATTACCCAGATTAATTTTCGCAATAATAATGGAGTAAGCATTTCGAAACACTATTCGGAACTAAAACTCTTTTGACAGAGCATGATTATATTACAATGCAAATCCTGTTATAAAAGTACTTTGTCACACATTAAACTTCTTGACCATTCTCTGTCAAATTACTTTCGTTTTGTTATAAACTATAAAATCTTGTAATAATGATACCACTGTTGGCTGGTAACATGATAATTACTCGTATTACTATAAGAATATAATTACTACTATTTCCTGAAATTATGTATCCTAAACAATTTGACATAATTAGTTTGTAATGAAACTATATTAATTTGTTTAGTTATGTAAAGAAACCAAAAGTGTACTACTCATATCTTGCATATATGTCTGGTACATAATTTGAGCCGATTTATAAATATTTGTAAAATTGTCTACTGTTCGTGCTGATTAAGCTGATGTACATCTTATTTGTGAAAAACGCATAATTTAATTACGGAAACAATTCAGGAATGTTATTGTTCCAACTATATTCTGGAACTTTTTAGAACGAAGCACTATATGTAAATACGAGTGCGACGAATAACAGGCAGGATTAGTCTGGCACAGTCTCAGTGATTGTAACACTATGAACTAGTGTCTGTTTCACTTTTATATACCGATGCATTTATGTTTTTGAAGATAATAATAGAAGTCAAACAAGCAGCAATATACTTCCATTTACTACGAAAACCCCAGGCTGCCAAATTAAATAATTTCTAGGAAACACTGCACACTGCAAAGAAGCTGATCAACAGAGCACTTTGTCTATATCAGCCAAGTAGGTGATGAAATTTATAACTATTAAAACTTGCATTTGGGTTGTATCGGTCCTGTTCTAACTGACAGTAGGATCGTCACACTTAGAACTCGCCGACTCCAAACACTAATTTATTTTTGCACTTCATACGATCGTCTGATACCCAATATTCAATTGTGTGAGTGCTAATTTTCTTAAACTTGGCGCGTACTAGCGCGCGCTTGTGTGTGTGTGTGTGTGTGTGTGTGTGCGCGCGCGCGCTGCTGTTCATCCGAGTCTGCCGTTTTCTGGGGTGTTGGTAGACAGTAACACCTTGTATCATTCCAGCACCATAGCGCCGCAATATATATGTTTGAAAAGGCCGCATGCATAACCAGATTTTGGTCTAAGTACTCGGTTCTTGTTTGAGTTAGGATCATGGAGTACAAACAGTTGTGGTTCAGCTCGGACCAGCACCCATTCAGATGCCCGTTAGAAAACCTGTTTACTGTAACTATGTTGCAGTATACAAGCAACGTGTTTACGACGAACCACAGCATGTGCCCAGGCAACTATGAGAATCGATTACCTGCCTTATCCTGTCAGTTGGGCTGAAATTAATTCTCATTTAATAGCACCATTTTTGAGTGCGCCGTTAGAAATTTATTCGGGTTTTACGTGCAAGGAATTTTTATATTTTTAATAGGCTTTTGAAACGCGTCACATTTACACTTTCAACTTGTGCGAATCAGTTCGAACTTTGTACGAAGATAGGTGAATGGGTCAAGACAGAATGATTTTTTAATCGAGTAATCGTTATCCGAGATATCGTGGTTAATGGTCGAGCTACGTGTTTGATTCAACACCCACTGGCGACTTCGACAACGCCTCAACTGTGGTAGAATAAATGTTGAGAACCAGAATGGTTTCCCACGAGTTAAGCCCAATGCTGCAGGGCAGTGAGCTCCAATGGAGGTGCTTCTGTTATAGCAAGCATTCTTGATTGGGAATGCGTGCATCAGAAACTTCAAGTCGCGGTGGATTGGCCGAGCGCTCTAAGGCGCCTTGGTGCGGAACGCGCGGTTGCTAGCCGTCGGAGGTTCGAGTCGTCCCTCGCGCGCGCGCGCGCGCGCGCGCGCGCGCGCTCGCGTGTGTGTTTGTGTGTGTGTGTGTGTGTGTGTGTGTGTTGTCTTTATTACAAGTTAGTTTAAGCCTAGGGACTGATAACCGCAGCAATTAAATCCCTTAGTTCTACGAAGCCTAGGGACTGATAACCGCAGCAATTAAATCCCTTAGTTCTACGAAGATTTGAAAAATTACAATGTCACGTAGTGTCATACATACCGCACGACACGAGAAATCCCACGTTGGATATATTATGCCAGATTATACGACAAGACATTATAAATGGTATTGCTTCACAGGTGCGAAAATATGCCAAGACTTTTAATAAAGGCCTATTTTCATTCTGGTTAACGTATGAATATCGGTCTATCCAAACGAACTGCACAGAGTCCGATCGGAACCCAATGCACTCGGCATGGCGTGTGGCGTTAGAAATTAAGTATGAGATTCACACTTCCCTCGCCACATCGAAACCCAAAGCGCCGAGTTGTGGCGACGAGCGGGAAAAAATGTGAACATTGCTAGTATGTCTTCTTGTCGACCAGAAGACTCCATGCAACTGCCAGCAGCCATCCCACAATGCGTTTACCACAGGGAGTCAAATCAAGGGTGAATAATCTGCACAGAGTCGGTTGCCTTTTTTTCAAATGTAGGATCCACACCAATAACAAGACGATGAGCTGCCTCTGTGGCTATAAGTTTTACTCGGACAATACATATTTTTGCACCAACGAAACTGTTAAAGTTACCGCATAAATAACTTATATGCAAATAAAAAAGTAATTGATCTTTTATTCAAAATCACTGATCGCTGAAAAGTTTTTGACCAATTACTTTTAAAGCTTCACACACTTTGTGTTCTAATTCAGGAAGAATATACTGCTGATGCTTAGGCTACGGTTCAATATTAAGCTGTTGAATAAGTTAAGAACAAATGATGACAGATCAATGACGCGAGCGATTGGCGTTTGTCCATGACGCATGTTTGACATTTGTGATGGAAGTCCGTCACATTTATTTGAAAATAACTGTACCCTGACCACGCGTTGCTGTGGCTGGCATCGGATGAAATGAAAACGAGAGAAAATATGTGTAATTCCCAATCCTCTGTGAATGGGTATTTGGATATATATCCTACACTCCCTGCCCCCCTCCCCCTTCTGTCCATGTCCTCCAGCCCATCTCCTTCCCCTGCTCACATCTGCTTCTCCGTCCCCCTTTATGCATCTCCACCCTCTCCATGCCCATACCCTTCTTCCTCCTCTCTGCCAATTTTTCCCCCTCCACTATCTTCTGCCAAACCCAGAGCGTTGATTAGTGTTACGTTCATACTCTTATGTCTCCGAAAGAGCTTGATCGAATGTTTTGATATTTTAACATATTTGATTCTATGTATCTAATATATGTAAAATATGAATTTAAATATTTAATATTTTCCCATTATAAAATTTGCATATATATACTCTCTCTCTCTCTCTCTCTCTCTCTCTCTCTCTCTCTCTCTCTCTCTCTCTCTCTCTCTCTGTGTGTGTGGTGTGTGTGTGTGTGTGTGTGTGTGTGTGTGTGTGTGTGTGTGTGTGGTGTTACTTACGAAAGATGCACGTAATTTCACACGAAATCAATGGACAAAACATATCATCAACAGCATCCGTTGGCAAGACATATCCGAACAGCCAGAGCAACGGCAAAATTTAGTGCAAAAACACATTAAAGTGTTGGTACGAAGATAGTTGGGTATAGGAACTGTGAGACTGTACCTTACTAAATCATTTAGACGTAAAATACATCATCTGTTATCCTTTCAAAGCAACATTTTGCCACCTTAAATTTATGAGCTTTAAATATTCGTTAAGATGGCAAAACAGTCAGATTGGTTGAAGGAAGAAGAAAGAAGAAAGAAATCGCCAATGTCCTTTTCGAAGGAAACATCTCGGCGTTTCCCTTAAACAGTTGATAGAAACCAGGAAAGTAAAATTCAATATCGGGACGGGTATACGAATCACCTTTCCACTGAATGTTAATCCAGTCTTACACGGCGCCACCTCGCTCGGTAACAACTCTTGAGAAGCCTGCATCTGTCACGAGGAATGCTACGAGACGAGGCGTGAAACGTAAGTTGATGAGCCAAGACTTTGTGACCCCTAACCTAATAACCACCTTTGAAAAGCAATACAGCAGAGTCAGTATGGCATGGATTCTGGAAGTAGTTCTGTTTCCGGAAGTATGAGCCAAAGAATATCTACGCAAAGATCGCGAATTCTCGTGAATTTATGAGTCGGTGGCTTGTGGCCGCGGAACGTGCACCAGATAGTACCTGAGATATGTTCCATTGCGTTCACATCAGGGAAAGCTACTGGACAAGACAGCAACGTGAGTTCACTATCATGCTCGTCAAAGCAAGACAGAATGGCATCAAGAATGATGGGTGCTTCACACTAATGATGACGTAGCCAACAGCTGACTCGGTGTTTTCGGTTTCTATTGCAGGTCCCACTGTTGTTGTTGTGGTCTTCAGTCCGCAGACTGGTTTGATGCAGCTCTCCACGCTACCCTGTCCTGTTCAAGCCTCTTCATCCGATAATACATACGGCAACCTACATCCTTTTGAATCTGCTTACTATATTCGTCCCGCGGTCTCCCTCTACGATTTTTACCCCATACACTTCCTTCTAATGCTAAGTTGACAATTCCTCGATGGGTCCGACTAATGGGTCGGACTGAATGCCAGGTAAATGTCACATGTAGCATAGTAGAGCCCCCCCCCCATATATATATATATATATATATATATATATATGTGTGTGTGTGTGTGTGTGTGTGTGTGTGTGTGTGTGTGTGTGTGTGTGTGTGTGTGTGTGAGTGCTTGCTTGCCGAGGGAGGACTCGAACCTCCAACCGGGAGCAATCGCGCACTCCGCATCAAGGCGCCTTGAGGCGCTCGGCCATTGCACCGCGGCCAATTAACAAGAAATCTGATTCACCTGACTAAGCGACACGTTTCCACCGATTTCCAGTCCAACTGCATGGTCCAGTCGTAAAAGACGATGTTGCGTCATTATGGGAGCGCGTACGGGTTGTGGGTTGCAGAGCTCGATGAGTGCAGAACGGTGTACTCCGAAACGACTGAATCAGCTCCAGGATTGCATCCTATGAACAGCTCTGCCACAGATGGCTGCATACCCCGCTTTTTGCGTGGGCGAGCCTTCAACCTTCATGCTGTCTGATGAGGCGTGGGCTTTCAACACTTTGTCGCATGCTCTGTTTTCACCGTCCGATCATTCGCCATGGCATAGATGCTAACGAGAGCGGTACGCGAACAGTCGATCAGCTTCGCCGTTTCCGCACTGCTCATTCCCATCCGGCGGGCCAAAACAATTTGTCCTTTCTTAAAGTCCGATTCTGCTAATACTGGTCTCTGTTCCGCTTATATGACTACCTCACCACGCCATTATCCACAACACCATAATCAATCGGGTGATGCCCTCGCTGTTAAGAGCCTCACTGTATTGGCTCGTAGATCTATGTGGTGCAGGCTCGTCCGTGATTAATTTCGACAAGCTGGGAAAAAATCCCTTTGCTTACTCACAAGGACGGTCATCTTTGACCTCAAACATTCGGATCAACACGAAACCATGCTTTAAAAACATTTGTCGGTGACATTGTAATAGAGAGATACAAAATAACAAAGACATCAGTAGCAGAAGAGAGGAAATTATACGCAATTCAGTGGCGTCACTAAATCATTACATTTTCAATACAGAGTGCCAAAAATGCCTAAAGTAATAGGGCAAAACACACATGTTCAACACACATGATAGTGTTTACGGTAGCCCACAGAGTGTAGATGCCCGATTTCTGTGAAGTGAAAATAAAATGGAAGAGATAAATGACTATAAGCTTATGTTGCAATATGTTGGCCAAAAGACAGTTTACGATATTGACATACTCACAATATCATTTCAAAATGTAATTAGCCCGTGTTTGATGCTAGACGGCGTGAATGCGAAAGTGAGGTTGAACGTAAAAATGTGGCTTTAGTGAGGTCTGCATTTTACCTTTTCCATTTAGTTCAAGAGCAAGTCTGTTGCTCGCCAGTCTCCTGACATGCCGAAGAACGATACGAAATTTTCCATTCAGAAATCTATCCCGTTCCCTCCTCATTTTAAAAATGAGAGTTTTAAATATATTCTTACATAACACCCCCAACAGCACTCCGCATGATACATTGTCTTACATGTGGACACCTGATATTACAATAGAAAAAAGAATATTGAGTTTTTCAAAAATTATGTTGCAAAAAATTAAAAGAGCAAGTTTTAGCATTTCAACAGCGGGCTTTATTGCATGGGCCAAAGTTGAGTTACAGAACGAAGTCAATCATTGCCTTTTTTTAAAGAAATCAACCCAGTATTCGTCTATTTAAAGCCTAAGTAAGAAGGTTCTGAACTTCGCTCTTTCCCATCATAACCATAGTGCCGCCTCAATTGGTCCATCATATGGATCCGGTTAACGCAATTAAATTTGAATAAGAAAGGAAATATGATAATCGTGAATGCCACAGTACTATTTAAGGTAATTGTGACGAAGAATCTTTAAATAGGCGACTGCTTGAAATCTTGACCCTCCAAGTTAGCTAGTGCCCCGTCCATACCGCACCTATTTAATGGAGAACGCTATTAGAAGTGTCATGATGACATTCTACGTTGACAACAGAAATCTAACAATATTTTAAAGGTGTTCATAAGTGACCCATAAGCGGTAGTTACTCATTTCTCTTGCCTTACTTTATTACAGGTTACTGGTTACGCGAGTGTGGTTATCTTTCATCTGGTTTATTGGGCAAGCAGAACTTCACGACACAGAATGTGTATTATGAAACAATGCACCAGGATTCTTCAATGATCTTCAGGTATGATTTACCATTTAATACTGATAACGATATCTATGCCATATTATTATAAACCTACATTCTGCAGAAATATCAAACAGCAAGCATTCCGGTGTCCGAAATATATGTTGCGTCCTAAGCGAGGTTTCCCGTGTGTGTTTCCTGCCATGTCACTCATAAGGAGAGTAACTGCGGCGTTTGAGAGAGAAAACTAGGAACACAAAATGAGCAACATGTGATAAATTACGTGTAATTATGCATCGTCGATTGTTTATTGCATTAGCCTTGATATTTAATTTTTACCACGTAACGTGAAAAACACACCATTGGGCGCGAAGCAACGTTTCCCCGCTCTTGTATTACGTATTGTTGTAACTGGTATTGCCCCCATTTCAATCACACTTGTCCGCAGTATCTTTCTGTGATTGTCGTAAACCTTTAAGACGTTTTAAATGCTATTACTTTAATGGAAATTGGCCCAACATGCATTATGAAAAAGAAACGTTGAATCTACATCGCCCACGATTTCCAGAACCGTAAGAAGGTTCGTCAAGACCAACATCAGCAAGAGATGACCATTTCTTACAACTTCAAGTTTGCCTTTGAAGCACGAAATCGGCTTCACCAAGTTCAAGAGGGTCAATATTGGAGAGGAAACCGCCCGGTGCAGGCTGAAAAGAGGTAATTTTCAATGTAAAAGACCTTATACAGGCCTAGAGGTTATGACAGCATCGCACAGCTCGACTACGTTTCACAGAGGACTCTTGGCTGGAGGCTACAAAGGGAGCAAGAGTCGTCCACTGAAGAGTCGCGATTTCACCTGGAGTTACCTCAGGTAGAGACTGCACCTGGAGAAAGCCTGGGGAGAGGTATTCTCCTAGCATATTCTCATCCACGACGCCTTTTCAGGATGATTCTTGTCGTGGAGAGGGGGAGGGAGGCTGAGGGGCGAAGGTACACTTTAACAGAAACGATAGCTCTACATTAGTACAAGTGATATTTACCAAAACAGACAAATGCTCATACATGGACGTCCGAGAAAATACAAAATTTACGGACCGAGTGATACGTTCAAGTTCTCTTGATACAGTCGACCGTAATTGTAAGTGTCGGGCCGTAAACAAGTGATGTCTACTCGGAGTCTGTCGTGATGAATCTCGACGCACTGCGTAACACTGCAGCGCGGTGGGGACAGCATTCGACGAAGCGATGGACTCTGTATGGCAGGTCATATGTGCCGGCTATTTAACTACAGCCAAGCCAGTCGTATTACCAACTACGATGTTCTCGCGACCACGACTGCCAATGTAATCGACAGTGCGGTCGTGATGGCTGGTGGTACATTAACTCAGAACCACAGTTCGCTTGTGGTGTGGGTAGCAATCAGTACGACTGCAAGGGCGGCTTTGATCTTTGCGTAGCATGGTAGTGTTACAGCTCATCGTTATGAGGCGGAATTCCTTTAGGAGCCTTCTGTACCTACCGATCCATTTAAAACTGATGGCTTACGTTAATGCATGACAATGCACACACACATTGGATCCGTGTGCAAATGTGTAACTGCAGCGGAAAATCATGCTGTGGCTTCGCCAGCTCGAACCCTTCCTTGAATCCTTTTCAGCATTTATGGGACCAGCTGAGAAGAAGCACACGCCAACATAATCAAGAGACACTGCGGTAGGCCCTTCTGTAGGGATGGGATATGATTCCTCATGACGACAATGCTGCATAAGAACGTGCATGAAATCTGGATAATGCGACTGGTGCCAGAGAAGACAATACATGCTTTCTAACATGGTGAAATATGACATGCACAAAGTTCCACAGATTCGCACAAAGCGTGACTCCATTCCTTTTATTCCTCTATCTTTTGCTTAAATAGTTATTATCGACATTTTTCAAGTGTCACAATGTTACTGGAATCTCTATCTATATAAAAGTGAAAGGACCCTCACTCACTGACTAAACACGAAACGTCGAAAACTAGTTCACCAATGAAGCTGAAATTTAGTAGAAATGTAGTTTATAGCTAGAAGACGTCAGCTAAGAAAGGATTTTGCGATAGGGCCAATAGTTCAGGACATACGACGTCATAAACAATGAAAACTTCCCCGTCTTGCGGCACGTCATAGCGTGACTTTATCAGTCCACTATTTGAGAAGGAGAGCACTTAGCGACTTGTAACAAACTTTAATCATAATTTCAAACCTTTTGGAAACTTTTTCTCGCTGACAACCATAGCTTACTACTTTTTCGCTGTTCACAGACTAAAACTACGGCATTCGGCATAACGTTGCAATTTATAATTTCTACACTAAATATTGTACCCGCAGGAAATTTTACAGACAGTATACACCCATACAGCTCAATGTACCTTCGAAATTGTATCACAGTACGACACATAGTTCATGAAATACGAGCATATAAACAGTAACATAAATGGAAAACCGCCCCATCATGGACCAAGTTTTAATATATTACTTCTTTACTACTAATTGTATTCGCAACAGATTTTACAAACATACAGCACTTATACAAATGAATATATACCTGAAAATTTATACAATTGTACAACATATAACTTAATAAATATGAGACCATATATAGTGCGACGGGTAAAATCTTTTCACATCAGGTATCACGTTTTATTACATTTCTTATTTACTGCTAAGACACTCCTGTATTTCAGTGAGTTTAAGGAAATTCCTGAACGATGACAGTGCTGTTGAGAACTTTGAAGCAAATTTGAACTGTTAAGCTCATACCGCTGTAGGAAAAAGCAATTGACTTATATAGAGCTACAGGGAAAGGAAGAGAATGAAACATAGTACATCCGACGAATACCCATTATTTCCGACAGATCTCGCTTTTAACTTTAAGAGACTGCAATTTGCAGTGAGACTTGTATTTTCTATTATGATTAATAAATCACAGGGCAATCAACTCAATACTGTGGATTGTATCTGAAATCATATTTCTCACACGGCAGCTTTATGTCGCTTGCTCAGGGACAGGTTCACCACATTAAATATTCATGCTAGATCTTGGACAAGTCACAAGAAATATTGTTTATAATCAGGAAGGAAGGAAAATTAGTGTTTAACGCCCCGTCGACAGCGTGGTCATTAGAGGCGGAGCTAACGCTCGGATTGTTGGGGTAAGGGTGTGGAAGGAAATCGGCCATGCCCTTTGAAATGAACCATTCCGGCATTTGCCTGGAGAGATTTAGGGAAAACCCGAAAATATAAATCTGGACGGCTGGAGGATGGTCTGAACCTCCGTCCTCCCGAATGCAAGTCCAATGTTTTATGTTACCACTGCGTCACCTCGCTCGGTGTTGTTTATACTCAAGTTGTGAATTAAATGAATGTATGAATGTTACATATCATTTGTATTTTAATTTATATCTTTGTTTGCTTAGATACTGTAATTGAAATATTGAACATTATGCAAGGCGGCATTATTATTTATGTATTCTCTGGTAAATATAGAACGCTGTAAGAAAAACGGGAGATGGACAGAAAAAGAAGGGCTAGGAGAAGTACTAACTCATGGCTTGAAAAAATAAATACTCGAGCAACGCTGTGTTTTCAACTACTTTAAAATAAAGCATGTACCTAATTTGATTTTATTATATATTTTTAATAAACTGGAGTGTTCCATGTTTCTTTTTATTTTGCCAGTAGTTTCGAATAGTCGACGAAATACCCTATAGTCAAAAGTATAGCGTTATTCACAATTCTTAGAAAAATGTTTGTAAAGCTTATTTAGCTTAACTGCAGGATCATCAGCCCCTAAACTTACAAACTACTTACGAACTACCTTATACTAATGCTACAAAACATATTTTAACAAACGAAATCAACGATAATGTTATTACAGACGGAGAACAAACTCGGCCGAAAGAAAATGGCGGTGTTCCGTTGAAAGGAGCCATCTTTATTAAGGCAAGGAAAAACTGAATCAGTTTGGTCGAAAATGGATTACTTTTTTTCCCCTAATGCGGAAAGAAAGGTGAGACTCCAAAGTCCATCCATCAATGAGATCACCAGAGACGAAGGGCAACCTCGGATTGAAGAAAGAAGTCGGCCCTGTCCTCTTCAAATTAATCACTTCCTCCTTTATTCAAATATATTTAGCGAAACCACGAAACACTTAAAATATAGTATTTGCACAGAATTTGTAATCTTGGAACAATACAGTCATTCTCAATAACGTTCAGATCCTTGTCGTTCATAAGAGCCCAATCGTCAACATATCGTAATTCCCTTCAAGTTGCTTAATGCATGTATGCTACAAACAGATAAAATTATTGTTGAAGGCCATTAATAAATTTCTGTTAGACACTAGCGTTATTGGCCTTTAAATTTGAAAGTTTCTACTGGTTAACACAGAATTTATGTTTTCAATTTTACGACACTTATGATTCGCAGAAGCTCCCAGACATAAAAAAATCGCACTGACGTGTTTTACGGCTCACTTTAGATTTCTAGTTTTATAAGTTTATGCAAAAATTTTGGACCAAAATAATAATCTAAATAATAAAAAATCAATTAATAATAATGTTTGAAACCCTTTTAGGAAAAAAAATATTTAAGTAGTGGCGGGTTCCGAACCACCGACCTTTAGCGTCATAGTCCAACTCCTTGCCACTACGCTACGGCTATCAATCGAAAGATTAGTCCTTTTATCTCATACTATTGATGGCCGTTGTTAAATGATGCTAATATGGCATTTGTAGACACTAGATTATCATTTATCGAAGAACGATGCGTTTTTGTTAATTCGTCAGTGCGCCATTACTTTGAAATGACAACGTGTAAGTTACAATAAGAAAATCATCAAATACGCAACGCAAGATGGTGTATGCCACCGAGAGTTCTGGGCGAGGAATGTCACGTTACATCTCCGAACGGCTGGTTTTCGTTAATTCAATGGAGGGTGTCAAATCTCCGTTATTTTTGCAAATATGTCTCAAACGATACGAGATATGAAAAAAACATAAGGGAGCTAAGTTGTAGAGAATTTTCTCCTCTACCAATTAGATTATTCAATTTTCGTGTCAGATGAACGATTCGTTTGCAATTACAATTACATTACAAACGGCATTTTTTTATTACTACCGTATTTTTTTGTCCGAAAAATTTGAAGAAGGGAGGTTCTAGTCACTGGCTGCCTACAATCATGTCTGTAAAATTTGGTGCTGATCGGTTGAACGGTTCGTCTTAAAAACAGGGAACACGTTACGGACAGACAGACATACATACATCCCAAAATCGCCGTTATTTTTGCAAATATCTTTGAAACGCTACGAGAATTGAAAAAAAAAACATACGAGAGCAAATTTGTAGAGAATTTTCTCCTCTAAAAATTCGGTTATTCATTTTTCGTGTCAGACGAATAGTTCAGCCGTTATTTTCATTTAAATTTCGAGCTGTCATAAGACGATCGCAAAGGCCCACTTTTAGTGTTACAACCGTAACCTAAAGTGGGCCAAAATGTATTAAAATATTTTATGATAATTCAAGAATTTGTTAGTTTGATATTAAAACCTGTTACAGATTTTGTTACTAAAGTTGTACATATCTGAGCCACATTAAGAATGAGAAAGAGAACACTGTGTGTGTGTGTGCATGTGTGTGTGTGTGTGTGTGTGTGTGTGTGTGTGTGTGTGTGTGTGTAACTTTAAGGTCAAAATTCACCAACCTGCTCATCGAGATTCCGACATCATTGATTGCGCGATTTGCATGGCAGCAAACGCCACCTGCGCTCCAGTGCGCCTGTTTGAACACTGCTGATGCGCTAAACGGCAGCTCTGCTTCAGAGATTGAGTACACACTGCGGTAACTGGCATGAACAGCTCCCGCTTCACACTTGCACGCCAACAGCGCGTGGCGAGTGTTGTTCGCCGCCGAACTCTAGAACGCGGGAGCAGAGTGTCCGCATATTTGGGGTCAGCTCATGTTACGTGACGGGCATTTCGTGAACGAGCAAAAACGAACGCGCGTCTCGTGTCCGCAAAACAGTTTCTACTACGACTGCCTCAGTGAAAGTAGAGCCAAAGCTAACATTGCCTTTCTCCGTGTGATGCTTCAGCTTACAGATACTTACCACATAACTCGTCCCCTTCATAACAACCAAATGGTATGCTTTTTAATGAACTGACGCTACAAAAACATATTGACAAACGAAATAAGTCTCACACATTAGACAAGTTTCCTGTCAGGTAAATCAAGAGCCGTTTCAGTTTGCCACTCTTGATTCATAAGTCTGCAAAACTAATCTTAAAGATAAATTAATAAAATTCAGCAACCAGTTGCTTGTAATTTGTTTATTTTAGACGACCGGTTTCGGACGGTTGAGTGCCCTTCTTCTGGTCTCTATACAGACAAACAAGTGGATTGGTACACAGTAAAGGCTATAAACGTACAAAAGTCGGCTACAGAAATTTGAAGCAGTTTGGAACCAAATCGATTGTAATAAGATATGTTCATATAGTGGGATAAAATTAATGGGATAAAATTAATTGTAAGTGTTAATTTTATCCCATTATATGAACATATCTTATTACAATCGATTTGGTTCCAAACTGCTTCAAATTTCTGTAACCGACTTTTGTACGTTTATAGCCTTTACTGTATACCAATCCACTTGTTTGTCTGTATAGAGACCAGAAGAAGGGCACTCAAGCGTCCGAAACCGGTCGTCTAAAATAAATTACAAGCAACTGGTTGCTGAATTTTATTAATTTATAACCTCAACAGTTGATGAAATGGATAAAGTACTTAATCTTAAAGAATAATGTAGCTCTCTTTCATTCACAGCCGAAGTTCACTTTTGCTCCACTGATTCATAGTTCTTAATTTAAAACTGGAAGTTTTTATTTTATTTGCGCATATTTATACGCACCAAGATTATATATAATCATTACAAAGTATACACATTGTTATATTCCAAGTGGTGCTAACAATTCTGCTGTCAGAACGGCCTTATCACTGTCGACAACTACAGGGTGACAAAGAAAAACGGGAAAATTTCCACAATCCAATACAACTAGAAGTAATGAGAGAAACAAATATAATTCATAGTAATTGAAATCTTACAACTTTGCCAATAATGAAACATTGATATAATTTATCCAGTCGTTTAGTCAGAACGATGTCCTATATATATATATATATATATATATATATATATATATATATAAGCAACACAATTACATTAAAAAACTTTATTTGTAAAAGGTACAGCAATTGTTTGGACTACTTATCGAATTAGTCAGCAAAGGAATTCATACATTTGTCAGATCGCCTCTGAATGGAACCGACGAGTGACAATTGTCTTCAGCTGTTCGTCGTTTTCAAAACGCTGGTCGGAAGATAGAAATTTCTTGAGGTTGAGAAAAGATGGAAATCGCTGATATCAAGATCAGACTGGAAATCTGGACGATAAAACCGCTCCCGACCGAAATTTCCCACATGGATTCCGTTGGCCGAACATCCGCAACTGAGCATATTAGTGGATGAAAGTATACGCTTCAGTTGTACAATTTTTATGTCACACTGACACGTTTCGAGCAGCTTAAATCCCAGAACTGTAAGGATACAACCAAAACTGTGATACCAATCCGAAGGGAAAAGTGAAAATAAAGCAAAAATATTTTAGGGGCGTCACGTAAGCCACGTGGAAATGGCCTTGCGCTCTAAAGCGTATTGTTATGGAGTACGCGGCTGCTTGCTCCCCGTCGGACTTTGCAGTCCTCCGTCAGGCACTGTGTGTGTGTGTGTGTGTGTGTGTGTGTGTGTGTGTGTGTGTGTGTGTGTCGTCTTTAGCATATGTTAGTTTAAGCAGTTTGTAAGTCCAGGTATGGATGACCACTGCAGTTTGGTCATACCGCATCACAAACATTTGATCTTTTTGAGCATCACGAGACAAACAAAGGGAGGCCACGACGTTCGGACCACGGATTTTCTTTTGTAACCTTTCAGCAGACCATTTGGACAGCATAATGTGCAAGGACTAAGGCGCAATACATAAACGATTTCGAGAAAATCGCAGTAGTAGTTTCATGCGTCGAACATGTAACCTGGGTCCAAATCTAATGGCCTTGACGTCGACAGGGTGCTAAACTCTGATCTTTACTCCTCTTTTGTAGACGCGTGCGTTGTGACGCTCGCAGGTTTACTGATACCAGAGCCTGCGTTAGCGTGGGTAGTTTCCGCTCACAACCGGTCTGTTCGCGACGCGTCCTGCTCCACAGCATGCTTCCGCTACAAGCCCCACTGATTTCTTTCCACACCCTTGACAAAACAATCCAAGCTTCTGCACCTTCTCTAATGACCACGGTGTCGACAGGAAATTCGTGAACTTAACCTTCAACTTATGTTTTAATCTCCATTTTAAGCACAGATTTTCTACAATAAATAAAAATATTTGCTACTCATTGCTATCATCTTCTAAGCGTTTGAAAGCTGTTCAAATGTTTGTTAAGCTTATGGGACTTAACTACGGGGTCACCAGTCCTTAAACTTACAAACTACTTACGAACTACTTACAACTAAGGACGGCACAAATATCCATGCTCGAGGGGGGATTCGAACTCCCGACCGTAGTGGCCGTGCAGACCGTGACTGGAGCGCCTCAGTCCCCTCGGCCACCGCGGCCGGCTGAAAGCTGTTATGGAGTAACACGGTTTCAATATGGAATCAAACTTGATGACGATAACCGATGTTTACCAACATACGCATATTTCCGTGCACAGTACGACAGCCGGCCGCGGTGGCCGAGTTGTCTGCGGCGCGCCAGTCACGTTCTGCACGGCCACTGTGGTTTGGGGTTCGAATCCCCCTTCGGGCATGGATATTTGTGCCGTCCTTACTGTTAGCTAGTTCATAAGTAGTTTGTCAGTTTAGGGACTGATGACCCCGTAGTTAAGTCCCATAAGCTCTACAAATATTGCAACTTTTTTTCTTAGCAGTACGACAAACAGAAAGTGAAGTTATCATTTAAATAAGTTAATGCAAGAATGGGAGCGTAGCTAAGTGCAACGATAAGTGGAAACTATCGCATTCTACCTGATAAGACCAGTCTGTCTAATGTTAAAATTATTCGATTAATGATGAAAATTCTCCTCAGAGATGATAAATATTGTTCAAACGAGATAGAATGGCTGGCCAGTACTTACCTTTGTGCTGTACCGCCGATAGTAACACAAATGAAAAAACAGAAAAGAAGGGGACAAAAAGGACAAGCCTTCGGATCACAGTTCCTTCATCAGTTGGGACGTACGTACATGCAGTATCTCTGACGTCCACACTCCTGAAACACCACCTTCATGACCTAGTTCGTGAATTTCCTTTCCCTTCCGTTCCCATCTTTTCTTCTTCCCTTCTCTCCCACCTGATGAAGGAACTGTGTTCCGAAAGCTTGTCCTTTTTGTCCCCTTCTTTTCTGTTTTTTCAGTTGTGTTACTATCGGTGGTACAGCACAAAGGTAAGTACTGGCCAGCCATTCTATCTCGTTTGAATAATGTTAAAATTACAGCAATGTGTAAATAAATAAATATTCCGGAAGGTCCAACGGTATCGACGACAGCGTATGGTGGTGCTTGATTTCTGTGACCCGACGGAAACTGGTGCAAACACCGCGACCCAAACGTTAAACAAAATTGGATATTATTAACGTAAAAGTCAGATACGAAAGCATCGCTGTACGTGATAATTTCGTGGTTGCACTGATGATATCAAAATGAAATCTAAAGCACTCGAATTAGATGAGAGCGAAGTTCTCATCCTTGCCCATGCTGCACACGACGCGACCATCCATGCTGCTTCTTTACGCACCACTAGTCCCGTTTCCTCCTGATATGGTACCCAAAAACTTCCTCTTCCCTCAGATAAATAAACCACTAAATGACAAGTATTTCCTGAAAAAGCAAGAGGCAATTTTCGAGATAGCGCTTTTCCTGAACAGCGAAAATAAAGATTTTTAAAGTCAAGCCATTCTAGTCACACAGCGCTGGAAATACGGTATCGAACTGAAGGGAAAATATGCAGAGAAAAGTTTCAAACGTCACACATATCCATGCTTTAAGTTTGAATTTTCTATGTCACAATTAAACCCGTACTATCACTACTCGTATATATATTTTAACTACAGTTCCAAGACGTCTCAAGTGAGCTTCGTTTCTTAATGTCATCGTTTGTCATATTTCCCGCCAAAGATTATTAAGTTTCCTAAACGTTTTCACTCATGTCATTTCTTTCTTTATCTTCAACGGACAAACAATGCTAAGTCATGGATCGCAGAGAAGTTTAGCGAGCAACGTCCTTCGACGCAAAACTCTTCAGCGTGATATTTGCTTATCCGGCTAACATACACAAGTAGATGTTCCGTCTCGTGTGTCATCCTACGAACACTTCGGTTAGGAACTGCTTATGTAAAATTCCTAACTGCAACGCTATCTTGTGGCGAGATTCGGCGTTACGATCATTGAAGTTTGAAGAAGGGCCTTGTAAACGATCAAAGCGCTAGCATCGCTGCAACTGGCGAATATGTCTGACGCAAGTCGAAAACAGGCATTGGAGCAGCGAGTCAACGCTAAGTTAGGCAAATCTGCAAGTAAAACAAATGTTCAAATGTTTGTTAAGCTTATGGGACTTAATTGCGGGGTCATCAGTCCCTAAACGTACAAACTACTTAGGAACTAGCTTATAATAAAGACGGCATAAACATCCATGCCCGAGGAGGGGGGGGGGGATTCGAACCCCCGTCGGGGAAAGTGACACTGATACGATGGTAATGTTATATCTTTAAACGAGCAATTCTTGTATATATATATATATATATATATATATATATATATATATATATATATTAGTTGTTTCGGAAACGCCTCTAACAATTTCGATGAAATTTTGTATTTACACCAGTTTTCTTTTTTCTTTACTCCCCTCATCAAAACGCTATTTTCCAAAATTATATAATAAAAAAATGAATTCGTGTTTTTCTGGATGAAATTTTGTATTTACAGCGTTTTTGTTTTCCTTTGAAGTTCACCCCCCCCCCCTTCTCTCTATCTCTAACGGTCGTGCCGCAGTGGACACACCGGGTCACCGAAGTACCGAAGTTAAGCACTGTCGGGCTTGGCTAGCACTTGGATAGGTAACCGTCCGGGTCTGCCGAGCGCTGTTGGCAAGCGGGGTGCACTCAGCCCTCCTTGTGAAGCAAATTGAGGAAAACTTTATCGAGAAGTAGCCGCTCCGGTCTGGAAAACCGGCACAACGGCCGGGAGTGCGGGGCACTGACCACCTCCATACCGCATCCGGTGACGCCTCTGGGAGAAGGATGACACGGAGGCCGGTCGGTACCCGTGCCGGCCGCGGTGGCAGAGGGGACTGCGGCGCGCCAGTCACGGTCTGCACGACCACTACGGTCGGGGGTTCGAATCCCCGCTCGGACATGGATATTTGTGCCTTCCTTAGTGTTAGCTAGTTCATAAGTAGTTTGTAGGTTTAGGGACTGATGACCCCGTAGTTAAGTCCCATAAGCTTAACAAACATTTGAACATTTCGGTACCAGTTGTGCTTTCGAGGCCTGTTTCGGACGTAGTTTAGTTTTTATGGGGCCTGAAGATGATACATTGCAGAGTCGAAACTTTAGCGGCTTAAGGTCCTCCATTCTTTTAAACTAACTTCCCTATGAAACTTCCTGGTAGATTAGAATTGTGTGCCAGAACCGGTACTCGAACCTGGGACCTTTGCCTTTCGCGGGCAAGCGCTCTACCAACTGAGGTATTCCGATACGACTCACGATCCGTCCTCACAACTTTACTTCTGCCAGTACCTTGCCAACTACTTCCAAACTTCATATAAGTTCTCCTGCGAAATTTCTATGGAAACTTCCATATGTCATAATTGTGAGGCCAATTGAGGAGCTATTTGATTAAGACGTAGCGGCTCCGGTCGCGAAAACTGACATAACGGCCGAGTGATCACGCCCCCCTCCATACCGCATCCGCGGACGCCTTCGGGCGGAGCATGACACGGCGGCCGGAGTAGGGTGTCCCAGCTATCTTGTCCACCCAAAATATCTCTTGAACAATAACAGCTATTGGAAAACGACTTTCACCGGTATCAATGTACGGCTGGGGCCCATGAATGTACATATTTGGAAACATTCTAGAATTCAAAGCAAATGTGTTTTTTTTAACACAAACTTCGCTCGGTAAGACGTGTAGCAACTTCCCTGGCCAGCACGATCTCCGGACTTCTCTCCAATCGAGCATGCGTGGGATATGACGGGATGAGAACTGGAACGTACAACTAGTCAACACACAGCTCTCGCAGAACTACGTGAACAGGTGGAGCAGGCGTGGTGTTGTACGTCCCGTGATAGAATTTGCCTTATGTATGATCGACTGGATGCCAGAATCAGCACCGGCAATTTCGCCCTTGGAGGTTACACCAGCATGGATCGACACCTCGTACCTCACAACCAAACCTTCAGATGTCAGACACTCAGATCGGTACCAAACGTTGTATATCGATATAGTATCAACCTAAACTTCTATACAATTCGTACTATGTGCTGCCGTCCTGGAGAACGTGCGTAAACTATAATAATCACCAACACATAACCTACGGAGTAGAGGAAAAGCATAACTGTGAGAGTTTATAACGTTGCGCAACCGTGGGCTAGTTGGTAGAACATAAAAATGACGTTAAAAAAGGCTGCTGGACTGCAGAAAAGAAGAAAATCCAGGCAGAAGTGGATTGTTTATTTTCTTTATATTTCTTACGCGTTTCGGACTGGGCCCATCAGAGAATCTGTGCAGAAACATTTACAAATTATGCAACAGATGTTACGTGTAAAAAGCGTTAAAAAAGCTCATATTTTAAAGGTAACAGGTAGAACTAAAATATATATTACATATCTTTGGTTATAGAAATCAGTACAAGCTAGGGCACTAAAGCCCATGTGCAATGATTTACTAAACAACAAGGAAGGAATCTTAGGGTTGAACGTCCCATCGACAGCGTGGTCATTAGAGACGGAGCTCTCGTTCGGATTTTTGGGTAAGGACGTGGAAGGAAATCGACCGTGCCCTTTGAAAGGAACCATCCCCGCATTTGCCTGGACTGATTTAGGAAAATCACGGAAAATCTAAATCTGTATGGCCGGAGGTGGATTTGTACCACCATCCTTCCGAATATGAGTCCAGTGCATTACCACTGCGTCACCTCACTCGGTAACATCTAGTATTACAGAGTCATGCGTGGTACAAGACAGGCTGTAGATAAATGCAAGTTGTTCAATGCCAGCTTGTCTTAAGAAGGTAGCGGTAGGGGGCAGCACATAGCATTCACGTAATCATCACGTAATATTTCTGGTGACAAAATATACACAAAGAAAAAGGCAATCTAAATTTTACAGAAATAAATATATAAATTTATAGTTATTTACATAAACAAAAATTTCAGAGATCCAATGGGAAGAAGTAGAAATTAGTTACATGCATTACGTTTGCTCATTGGACTTCCCATACATGATTGTGCGAGGTGGGGGCAGCCTATGACTACGCGTCATTGTCACATGACATATGTAATAAGAGGACGTCTGCAATCATAAAATATATTGGACAGAAGCAGTCTAAAATATTATAAAATAAAAATTTGTTGTAATTAATTTAATGGGCATAACCATTGATAATACATATTGTATGCCTTTTGCATTCTGTATATTTTGTCACTACAAATATTATGTGATGATTACGTCTATGCCATGTGCGGCCCCGTAGCGCTACCTTCTTAAGACAAGCTGGCATTGAACAACTTGCATTTATCTACAGACTGTCCTGTACCACGCATGACTCTGTAACACTAGATGTTGTTTAGTAAAACATTGCACGTGGGCTTTAATGCCCTAGCTCGTACTGATTTCTATAACCAAAGGTATGTAATATATATTTTAGTTCTACCTGTTACCTTTAAAATATGAGCTTTTTTAACGCTTTTTACACGTAACATCTGTTGCATAATTTGTAAATGTTTCTGCACAGATTCTCTGATGGGCCCAGTCCGAAACGCGTAAGAAATATAAGGAAAATAAAGAATCCACCTCTACCTGGATTTTCTTCTTTTCTGCAGCCCAACAGCCTTTTTAACGTCTTTGTTATACTTATCATTATGGCTCCATCCCTCCCTAAGGACTTTAAGTCAGACTTGTACTAGTTGGTAGAGCGTTAGTTCCATCGAACGGAGGGTCGTGGGTTCAAGCCCCGCCTAGAGCCTTTTGTTTCTAACTGCAGTACGTTGAAAACTGTTAAAAGATAATGTCTGTAACGTTCCACGGGTTCATTTCGCAAAACAGCACTGTCAGCTGCAGCAGTAGCAGTAGCGTGTGGACTGGACAGCAACGTCAGCCCCACTTGATGTGGGCAAACACACGGCACTCTAGCCACAACACGCACATTCGCTGAAAGGCGCTGCTGCCTACAGTGAATAACTTTAATATTCGGACACTGTGGTATTTCAATCTTGGAACATCATAACTTTATTTATAACAAAACAAACAAAACATATAACCAATTATTCCATTACGTGATGTGTCTTGTAATTAATAATATAAATTTTATTAAGATAACTTACATAACTGCCTTAATAATACAATTTAAATACAACTCCGTCCTATATTCACGTTACTTTAATATTCGGACACTTTGCAGAACTAAGTATTTCAAGACAAAATTTTATGGAAAATAAATGTTTCAATATCTTGTTGGTTAGCCATTCTGTTTTATCACTTCTTTCAAACGCTGCGGCATACTACTAATGATATTTTTTAAATAGTCCGCACGTAGACCGTCCCGTTCTTCTTTTAGTCGAAGCTTCAGACTTTCTTTGGAAGATATTGGTGTACTTCTAATACGTCGCTTCAGTTCTCCCCACAAATTCTCAATCGGGTTGAGATCTGGTGACTGAGGTGGTGGTTGTAGGACTTTGGGGCAGTTGTATAACAAATATTCCTGCACAATGCGAGCCTTATGTTTCGGGTCTTTGTCCTGGTAAAATTTGAAGGTGTTTGATATCCCCATGGTTTCAGCACTTTTTCGTAAATTGTTCTTTAATATGTTCAAATAGACATATTTGTCCATAGTATTGTCGATGAACACCAATTCGCCCGGTCCAAATGTCGATATACAGCCCCAGACAAGGACGCTGCCACCTCCATGTTTTACAGTTGGTGTAAATTCCTAATTCTTCTTCCGCCACATCGTGCTTCGTCCACCCGACCCACAAACGTTAAATTTACTTTCGTCGGAAAAAATGACGTCATTCCACCAAATTGCATCCTTCGTAATAAACTCCCTAGCACAGTCCAATCTTTTCTATCGATTCTGTTGATTCACATACGGTTTCTTCCTAGCCACTCTTCCACTGTATCCACTTTCTTTCAATTCTCTGCGAATCGTTTGAGGATGTACCTTCTTGCCAGTCTGGTTTAGAAGCTCACGTGCTAATCTTGGTGCACTGTTTATAGGATCCTTCTTTATTTTTCGTATTAGCTTCCTCTTGTCACGAGCATCCAACTTCTGTGGCTGGCCCATTTGTGGTATGGAGTCTATACGGTCCTCGTTTTTGAAACGCCTGACAATATCTGCCACAGTACTCTTACTCATGTTCAGCATGGCAGCAATTTGTCGATATGTTTTTCCTTTCGCATTGTGAAAAATCACAAGTTGTCGTATCTCAAAGCTGGTATTAGCTTTGCGTGGCATCGTGCCGTCTGGACAGTCGACCGCGCTTGTAAACACACACCTGCCTTCTGACTAGAAGCAGGCCTACTCATCCCGGCGTGAACGGTGACAAGTGCGACACTGCCATCTGTCCGGATATTAAAGTAACGTGACCATCGAAGAGTGGTTTATTTTAATCGCATATTTTAACAACTGTTTTGCGTTATGTAAACAACGTTCATACTGTTATTTACAAGACATGTACCTTCATATAATATCTGGTTATATTATATTTTTGTTTGTTCAGAATACAATTATAACGCAGCAAACTAAAAATATCTTAGTGTCCGAATATTAACGTTATTCACTGTATCTATCAGTCATTTATTATTATTATTATTATAATACTTCCACACGTATGGTGCAATGGTTTCTTTCTTCTACGAATATACTCTACAGGTTTGCTACTTTCAAGAAGCAGACGCAAACTGCCGATTACACACTGATATGAAATCCGTACAGTACTTTTACATTTCAGGAACTTGTTGTCCCATGCACACTCAGAGCACGTTTATCAACATAGAACAATTTGCAACGTTATACAGAAAAATAAAAAAATACGCGCCACCAGGGTTTGGACCGACCACCGTCGTAACGACAAACATTTGCTCTATCAACTAACCCACAGGAGTTCAGCGCGGCAGCTCCCTACAGATACACTTTTCCTGTGCTCCGTAGGACAGGGCCGGCCGCGGTGGCCGAGGGGACTGCGGCGCGTCAGTCACGGTCTGCATGGCCACTACAGTCGGAGGTTCGAATCCCGCCCCCCCCCCCTCGGGCATGGATATTTGTGCCGTCCTTAGGGTTACCTAGTTCATAAGTAGTTTGTAAGTTTAGGGACTGATGACCCCGTAGTTAAGTCCCATAAGCTATACAAACATTTGCAACATTTTCGTAGGACAGGTGTTCCATATTTCCCGTTTGCGCTCGTTCTCCTGAACGGCAGAACATAGCATGAATTATATAGAAGTTTCGGCTGACACACTATCGACATACAAAGTTTGGTACCGATCTGAGTGTCTGAAATCTGAAGGTTTGGTGTCAGTACCGCTTGAGCTATTTATATGAAAATGTAATCTAATCGTTTCTTCTAGAGCAGTGTTTTTCTACTGTGGGTCGCGGCCCCCGAGAGGGTCGCAATGTTTTGCTCGGGGGTCGCCGTCACAAGAGAAGTACTTGCACCGTAGAAATAACTAGAGCTTCAGTAATACAAAAACATATGCCTAAGTGAAATATATTTTATGTTAAAATTACGGAGTTCCTTGTGTAACATTCATTAGGAATCAAACAGATAATAGATTGTTTTATAATATAGTATGTTATTAATGGATAACCGCAAAGTCTGAAAAATGTTTTCAGGAACAAATTGATAGTTAAAAGAACTTCACACAATAAGTGATTCTGAAAAAATCGAAAATATATCTCCAGAATGAAACTTCACTCTGCAGCGGAGTGTGCGCTGATATGAAGCTTCCTGGCAGATTAAAATTGTGTGCCGGAACCGGGACCCGAACCTGGGACCTTTGCCTTTCGCGGGCAAGCGCACTACCGACTGTGCTATCCCGACACGACTCACGATGCCGCCTCACAACATTACTTCCGCCAGTACCTCGCCTCCTACTTTCCAAACTTCACAGAAGCTCTCCTGCAAACACGCAAGACTAGCACTCCTGGAAGAAAGGATATGGTGGAGACCTGGCTTAGCCACAGCCTAAGGGATGTTTCCAGAATGAAACCTCACTCTGCAGCGGAGAGCTTCTGTGAAGTTTGGAAAGTAGGAGGCGAGGTACTGGCGGAAGTAATGTTGTGAGGCGGCATCGTGAGTCGTGTCGGGATAGCACAGTCGGTAGTGCGCTTGCCCGCGAAAGACAAAGGTCCCAGGTTCGAGTCCCGGTTCCGGCACACAATTTTATTCTGCCAGGAAGTTTCGAAAATATATCTACTTCCTTACAAACTGTCTATGCAGTGGGACCTTTCTTGATGAGCGTAATTGGCTTTTCAGTCTTGCCTGTAGTGCGAAACTGTCGTTAAGCAAAATATATTTTTCCGTCGAAAATCAAGTAAAAATAGGACAATGTGTTCCATTCCCAACATACACAAAATCTTCGTCCAACAATTTAAAAGAATGCTGAAACAAAAGAGGGATAATTAAAGTTGTTTCCTTTGAGATAATATAGTTTCGTTACGGTTTGTGGGCGGGGGATCACCAGAATATTTTTATTTGGAAGGGGGTCGCCGGCATATTTCATCTTGCAAGGGGGTCGCGTATTCGGAAAACAATTATCTAGATCATATGCTCCGTGTCAATAATAAATCTGGACTGAACTGAGAAACTAAGAGGATGTACTAACATTTATTTCAGGCCGTGTGTTCTTAACTCTGGAAGCATACATTTGGTGTTACGTAATACACGTTCTAGATATGCAGTTTTTCTTCTTTCAAAGACGGCCGACGTTCCTTGCTGTTTGTCAATTTATTGCAACACTTCCGCATTGGTTTCTCTGGATGTTCGCGGTATTTCAATTATAGGCGCAACGTACACAAGCTACAGACCTGAAGTAGCATCTTACATATAGAACTCTAACGTCTAGGTCTCTTCTAGTGAAAATGAAAGCGTTACGGACTTTCTCTATGCGACATTACCTCAACGTCTGTTCTCCTGCCTTCATAGATCCAGGTACTTGACCACTTGCATTAAGAAGCTTGAAACAACAGAACTGCATTGTTAAGAGAGCCAAGTTGTCGCGTGACAATTTGACGTTAATGTTCAAACTTAGAGAACTGTTGCAATCTCCTTCTATGTTAACGAGTTGTTGATCATCTAAATTATCAGTAATCAATACAGTGTCGTCAGCACAACGAATGTTGACGTAGACGCCGGTAACCTTTATGCCTTTTTCTGTATCACCAAATGCCAACTGAAAAATTCTCTCCGAGTGTAAACTAAATAACGGGGTGACTGCATGCCGGACCTCTCAACAGACAACGACCAAGTTGGTTCAGGCTTCTCGTCAATTTCTACACACGCAGTTTTATGGTGGCCTTCTACTCCACAGGACAGAGAGAGAGAGAGATACCGCCTAAAGGAAGTTAAACTTTTGTCAGCTGTACGACTATCAAGGGCTCAAGTGGAAAGCCTGTTCTAAGCAAGGAAGAGAAAGCTGTAAGGACGATGGAATATATTTAGAAACTGTACGAGGGAAGTAAACTAATGGGCAACATTATACTACAGGGGAAAAAAAAGAAAATGAAGAAGAGACTGGAGATAAATGCCGAGAAGAATGTTACAGATAACTGAAAGATTCAAGTCGAAATAAAGCCCCTTGACATACATGGTAAACCTTTATTTTGTTTACTCTATCAATCTATGTATCTAGTTTCTGTAGATACGAAGAAATATTTCGACATTGTTGCCTGGAATGCAATCTCTGAAATTCTGAAAGAAGCAGGGATAAATACAAACAGTTTTTACAATCTGCACACAATCGTACTGAAGTCAAACGGTGAAGAAAAAGAAAGTGACACTAACTTCAGTGTCGAGTGGAACAAGATTGCAACCTAACCCCGATGTTACTTAATCTATATATCAACCAAGTAGTAAGGGAAACCAAAGAAAAAATTATGAATAGATTAAAGTTCGGGGTGAAGAAATAAAATCGTTAAGGCATCCCAGTAATAATGACAGCAAAGGACTTTGAAGAGCAGATGAATGGAGGTTATAAGATGAAAGCCAACAAATGTAAAACAGTGGTTATGGCACGTCGTAGAATTAAAGGACTGTTGCAATTCAGTCAAATGGACATTACTTTCGTGACTACCATGTCTATAACCTGTCACAGTTATTCAACCGAGGAAAGGGAACTTTTGATTTAAGGTGAAATCCGAAGTACATGTCGTTTCTCACTACTAGTCACGTCATTGAGACGTGAAGGATAAGATTAAACCGCAGACTGATAAATCCGTGATCCGACCTCTGTGTTTCCGGTGGAGCTCTTTACCCTTGACCACCTGGTCCGACTGATGATACACTGAAATTAATACATGAGTTCTGTTACTTAGGCTGCACGGCTGAACTACAGAGTAGGTAATATGCAGACTGCTATCACAGAAAAAAGATGAATTTATTAATGTCTTATATAAATATCGATAGGAAGTTTTTCTGAAGGTATTAGTCTTGGGCGTAGCCTTGAACGTAAGTGAAACGTTTATTTCAGACAAGAAGATAATAGAAGCTTTTGAAATGCGGCGCTGTAACAGACTGTTTGGGATCAGGTACATAGATTAAGGAGGAGGAGGAGGATTTGTGGCATGAGTAAAAGAAGGGATTGTCTGACAAAAAACCAGATTATGAGGCATCAAGGAATTGTCACTTTCATAGTGGAATGATTTTGTGTACATGGAAAATGTGGAGGAGAGTGGGTAAAACTGCGGTAGGTGGCTACTGTGTGAAGCAGGTTCAAACGGATTTACGTTTAGTGGTTGCTCGTAGAAGCTAGTACAGGACAGGCTAGCATTAAGAGTTGAAGCGATTCAGTCTACACTACAAGAACCACGAAATATGGCTGAACTACAATACAGCCACAGCTCGGTTCCATTAATGATTTCGATAACGCATTGTATTGATTCACGTTTCGTTGCATTTTGATTAACACTTACAGGACTTAATTTACACGGGCGTGATTGCTTCACAACGTAAAATTCGTTATGACGTCATATTACTCGTCGCTATTCTACATTAGCTTCCACACACAATGTGATCACTTCTTGACCAATCCTAGCCATTATGCTAACAGCGAGAAAAACCACCTGCACACGCGCTAACCAGAGTAAAAGACGCTTTTTCGATCCGGAGACTGCTTTAAACAAGCAGCTCCAGCGTATACAAGTATTTGGTGTATAATAAGTAAAGAATGCTGAGTTATCATAAGAAAAATTAGTAATTTTCTTAAATCGCTCCCGGCAAAGGTCGAAGTGGTTCATTTGAAAAGAAACGTCCGATTTCCATCCATATTCTTAACAAGAAACATATCTTGTGCTCTGTCTTCAGTGTCCATGATTTAAACGGGACGTTAACCCCTAAACTCTTCATATAAACGGTCAGTGAGTTGATGTGTTGTTATTCTTTCATTACATATAAAAAATATTCTTAACTGAATGAATGCGCGACTCGTAAATTCGGCCGATAACTCTATATCTGGAAAGATAACTTGAGCTCTAATCCAATAAACGAAATACCGAGAGATAAGAAGCATCTCCAGGGAAAAGTTACACCGACCTTCCACGGGTCCACATTCAAGGGCAGCGCGGTGCCATTCAATTCAAAGGTAGCCTGGAGACGAAAGAATCTAAAGGACAACGAAACATGCGGTGGTGTACAACTGATGATTCCCAGACCGTGAGCCAGCGTCCTGCGATAAATTAAAAACCTCTCTATAGTGTCTCTAAGTGAGTGCTCTCGCGCAAAAACAAAGCGTAGTCTGAAAAAGAAACACGACTTTACCTTAGTGATACAGATACACAAGACACACTTTATAAAATTTTTAGAAAATAAAGCGGCTAACCTCAACCACCACGGTCATACCCAGAACAGTGGGTACTGAGTGAGTACAGACTATCCTTAATCGCTGTTTTGTCACCTGATATAATACGAGGCCTGTATTACGTTCTTACGGTAGCCTTCCGCAAAGAACTGTTAAACTGGTAGCAGACGATGACAGCAACTGCGGAGCATGAGAAATGGAAGTCGCGCGGGAGTGGCCGCGTGATACGTTCAAATGTTTGCTAAGCTTACGGGACTTAACTACGGGATCATCAGTCCCTAAACTTACAAACTACTTATTGACTAACTTATGCTAGATTAAGACAAGGCAAACCTACATTTCTAGCTTTTGTAGATTTGGAGAAGGCTTTTGACAATGTTGATTGAAATAAACTCTTTCAAGTTCTGAAGCAAGCAGGAGTAAAATATAGGGAGCGTAAGGTTATTTACATCTTGTACAAAAACCAGACAGCGGTTGTCAGAGTTGAAGGGCATGAAAGGGATGCAATGGTTGGGAAGGGAGTAAGACAGGGTTGTAGCCTTTCTCCAATGTTGTTCAATTTGTACATTGAATTAAAAACATTGCGTTTTGCCGACGACATAGTAATTCTGTCAGATACAGCAAAGGACCTGGAAGAACAATTGAATGGAAAGGACACTGTGCTGAAAGGTGCATATAAGATGAACATTAACAAGAGTAAAACAATGGTAATGGAGTGCAGTCTAAGAAAATCAGGTGGTGCTGAAGGAATTAGATTAGGTAACGAAGCAATAAAGGAGGTAGATGAGTTTTGTTACTTGGGCAATAAAATAACAAATGATGGTCGCAGTACAGAGGATATAAAATGCAGAATGGCATTGGGTAGAAAGGCGTTCTTGAAAAAGAGAAATTTGTTAACATCGAATATTGATTTAAGCCTAAGGAAGACCTTTCTGAAGGCATTTGTATGGAGTGTTGCCTTGTATGGGAGTGAAACATGGACGATAAGCGGTGCGGACAGGAAGAGGATTGAGGCTTTTGAAATATGGTGCTACAGAAGAATGATGAATATTAGGCGGGTGGATCGCGTAACTAATGAGGAGGTACTGAACAGAATTGGGGAGAAAAGAAATTTCTGGCATAACTTGACTAAAAGAAGGGATAGATTGGTAGGACACATTCTTAGACATCAAGGAATTGTGAATTTAGCGTTGAAGGGAAGTGTGTGGGGTAAAAACCGCAGAGGAAGACCAAGAGATGGATACAGTAAGCAGATTCAGACAGATGTAGGTTGCCGTTCTTATATGGAGATGAAGAGGCTTGTTCAGGATAGGGTATTGTGGAGAGCTGCATCAAACCAGTCTCCGGACTGAAAACCACAACAACAACAACATGCTAAAGACAGCACAAAAATCCATACCCGAGGGAGGATTTGAACCCCCGACGGGAAGCGGCCTCGGGCATCGGAACATAGCACCTCAATGCGCTCGGCCACTCCACCGCGGCCCGCGTGGTATGAGCCGTCGTGCTACGGACTGGGAAGTGGCTTCCGCCGCAGGTTCGAGACCTCCGTCGGGCATGGAAGTGTGTGTGTGTGTGTGTGTGTTGTCCTTAGTTTAAGTTATTTTAGTTTAAGTTATTTTATGCCGTTTCTAAGTCTAGAGACTAATGACCATAGCAATTTAGTACGATAGGTTTACAAACATTAGAGAAAAGGAAGCATGTACTACAATTTCGAGTCGCTGGAGCAGTAGTCCAGTCAATGAAGGAAAAATAGGTGAAAATTAGTGTAGTTGCAAATTTTTGTACACAGTTAGGGAAGGTCGTCATTATCAACATACTAAAAGTCCCGATCTCTGAGGTGTGAGCTCGATCGAGGGCGGGCGTTTAAAAGTACACTTTTTATATTTTTCTTAAATAACTTGAAAACCGTGATATGTAGCGAAAAAGTACAACAGTACAAAATTAAATTACAAAGCTAAAAGATAAGGTCGATTGAAGTAGTTTGCGATCGAATAAAAATGCCAATAGTCGCCTAATTGCTTGATGAAGTCTCAGGGGATACATTGTGCGCAAATGATGTGGTATAAGGGAAGGGCAAGGGGCTGTACGGCTGGCCGTGATGTGTCAGGTAGACTGGAGTAGTGTGGCCGAGCGCCTCCCTCTGTGTGCGAACCCCGCCTGGGCGCCTGACAACCAGACCCAACAGCCGGAGAGCGTTTCTGTGTCAGATTCAGTTCTCTCCAGTGACTGCGCGGAAGGTCTCTATAGTTTTTGCGCCAACACAATTTATTTTTGGTTTATTGCTGGAGTACTCTACAACAATTACTGAGTGATTTTCTCGTTTAGGGCTTCTATGAAGATTGCCTGAGAAGTGTTAAGTTTTTGAGTGTGATGTGGTCAGTGACATTTGTAACATTGTGAAAAAAGGAAAAGTGTACTGGTTCATGCGAGTAATTTAAAAAAAAAAAGTGGGGGAAATTCAAGAAGAACTGTGTTGTTCATAAGTCATCCAGGAAAAAATACACAAGAGCACAATCAATTGAAAAACTTAAGGGCACCACTCTTTCAGATCAACTGCCTTCAACTTACAAACGTTAAAACACAGACCTTTGCGTCGGAAAGTTTACAATGTTCCAACCTTCATATACACAATTCAATTATGATCTGTCCACAGGAGAGTGAAGATGGGTTGGGGAAGACACCATTCTAACACGTGTCCGTTCACTGATGGATCTGCATCCTGCATATACTGTATATCATTAGGACTGCTACAAGATGTTCTTTATAAGCTCTAGACCTACGTAAAAAAAGAGGGCGTCTGAAAAATGAAAATATTTCTGCAGCAATGGAAGAGATATTTAATTACAATGAAGTAAGTCAGGACTGCCAGTTCTCCGCGATGAGTTGTTGGAACTAGTGTCGGGAAGAGCACACCATATAAAGATACTGAAGGAGATATTGAGAGATAGGTATAGAGATCTAGTAGCTACCAGCACAATTAGAAGAAGAAAGACTTTGATGTCCTTTTGTAAAGGAAATGAAAAAGCTTTGAATGATTTGTCGTGGTCTTCGAAATGTAAAGACGAACAGACAGAATGGGAGAGAATAGTAACTGCTCATACTCGAGGAAGCTATTGAATATACAGTATATGATATTTCTGTTTCCATCTTCTGAGAATTATATACGGGAGCTGAAGAATTGATACCTTGTTCCCTCTGTGAGTTGATGGATTGAATCAAAGCAAAAAAGGGGCAATACATAAACTTGAAAAGAAGCTGACGTCCATATCACATGCTCTCATTGCTGCCATTCTTTTTATGGGGTGCTCTTCATCACACTTGTTCCAGCAACTCGTCCACGGAGAACTGGTTGTCGTCATTTACTTCAGTGTAATTAAATATCTCATCCATTGCTGCAGAAATATCTTCATCTTACGAATGCCCCCTTTTTCTTGACGTACATCCAGACATTAGAAATAATTTCTTTTAGAGCCGTCGTGGTATGCAGTACATGCAGGATGCAGATCCATCAATGAACGGACACGTATTAGGATGGTGTCTTCCCCCACTCATCTTTACTCTCCTGTGCACAGGTCGTAATTGATTTGTGTATGTGAAGAGTCGAACATTGTAAACTTTCCGACGCAAAGAATGGGCTCTATCGTTTGTTTGTTATGAAAAACTTCCTCTACAGCTTAAATACAAAACAGACAGACTTAAAATCAAGTTTCACTTCAGCTGAACGCAAATGTACGGAATCGCGAGAAGTTGAAGGCTGTTGCTCTGAAAGAGTGGTGTTCTTAAGATTTTTAATCGAATGTACTCTTGTGTATTCTTCTTTCCTGCAAGATTTATGAACAACATTGTGATTCTTGTTCAGAAAATCTTGAGCTTCGCCAACTTTTCCAAAATTACTCGCATGAACTAATCTACTTATTTATTCCTTTTCCCACAATGTTACAAATCTCACTGACCATATCTCACTAAAAAACTAAACACTTCTCAGCCAATCTTCATAGATGCCTCAGACAATAAAAATCACTCACTAATTGTAAACGAGTACTCCAGTAATAAACAAAAAATAAATTAATTTGTGTACGCGCAAACACTATAGAGACCTGCCGCGCAGTCACTGAAGAGAACTGAACCTGACACAGTCTTCCAGCCTACCTGACACCTCACGGCGCAGCCGTCCAGCCCCCTGCCCTTCGCTTAGACCATATCACAAGCGCACAATGTATCCCCGAAGACTACAACAGGCTATTAGGAGTCAACTGGCACTTTTATTCGATCGAAAACTATCGACCTTACATATTTTAGCTTTACAGCATTAACAAATCGGTTTTAAGAATTTTCTACTTTTGCTTCTCCCGTATCTCGCGAAATACTGGTCCTAGAGAAATTAAGAGGAGGAAATTTTTTGTAGCAAATTTTATGCAGTTTAATTTTGTACTGTTGCAGTTTTTCTCTAGAGATCACGGTTTCCGAGTTATTTACGAAATACGTAAAGAGTGTGTCTTTATACGCCTACCCACGGTCGAGCTCACACTCTTGAGGTCGACAGTTTTAGTACGTCGTTCGTGACGGTCTTCCCTACCATTATACAAAAATTTGCGACTACACTATTTTGCCCCTGTTCGCTGTTTTTCGGTCTTCGTCGGCTGGACTACAGTGGTCAGGGTGACAGGCATCACGAACTGGCAGACACCGCACTTAACACGCGAACGCCAGAGCTAATCCACGGCCGATGCGGCACGGAAGCGCTCACCTGATAAGGGAGTTCAACGCCCCACTCTCGCAAGGCAGTCGACCTCGACATTATGTCGCCGCAATGTATTCCTTACAACGCCATAACCTGACGTGTTTAACACGGATAGCGTTCACAATATATATCACTCTTTTTGATATATGTTTCGCCTTTATTCGTTATTGCACCACTACGTTTACCGTCGTGATATACGCCCCTGAGCCTACGTTTTGAAAGCTTTACGTCTCAGCTTATAATAGCCTTTTTCACCATAGAGCAGAAAATAACCCAGTCAGATATATATATATTTTTTTTCTTACTGAGTCTTCTGTCGCTTTTTGATAGATCGTCATATCGAATTAAAACCAAATTTTATGAACGTTCTACAAATTGATTTCGGCTTAGAAGGCCATCTTCAGAATTCAACTCTTTCTGTCACAGATTATATTGTTACAGCCTTGGAAGAGATATTATTCGTCTACACTTAGATTCCATGGCATAGTAATCAACATATATGACTGTACTGTGTTAGGACAAGATAAAAGGGAAAAAAATCACACAATAATAAATAGATATAAGAATGTAAGGACAAAAAGCAAGAATAAAAGTTTGAAGGGAAACCTGTTCCTGTACAACACTTTAAACAGAATTAATATGTTTATTCCTGGTTTGCTCCCCAAACAGCCAAAATATTCTCTAGCAGACTTCTCAAGTAGGTCTAATTTTTTTACTACCTAAGTTGTAAAATTTATTTAAAATGTTATATACGTGAAGCTTTTAAGTCTACAATTACAGTCTCTTCCAGGTTTTGAATTAGTTCTACACTGTCTGTTCCTATCTCTCCACTCATTTTCACCTATTATATTCATTTTTATATTTAATAGTATATTCTATGTCTGAGTCTGATCTCCAAAGCATATTTCACATGTAATTTATCTTTACGGTATTGATGCTACCTAATAACCCAAATATTCTGTTCTTACAACTGTAAGATTTAACAACTATTCAAAATGTTCTTCAGCAGTCTTTATTAGAATTGTTAATTTATTTTAAATGTTATGCAGGTACAATTTCCACTTTAAAGTTTCGTCCTAGTTTGCTCCCCAAATATTAAAAATATTCACCAGCAGTTTTGTCAAGTCGTCCTGATTTATTTACTGAAATTGTTATTTATTTCAAATAGTTATGTAAGTGTTTCAATTTACAGTTAAAACATATTCCTGATTTGAACTTCCCCTCCTGTATACTTACTTCGTATTCCTTAATTTTTTCCACCTTTTAATTGTACTACCACAGTACAGTCTAAGATGTCATGTTACTATGTGTTTGAATCCAAGTGTAGACGAATAACATCGCTTCCGAGACTAACAAAATAATGCAATCCCTATGACAAACACATTTATGAAGATGGCCTCATAATCCGAAAACCGGTTATCAAAATAAAGATAAATTTGTAGAACTTTCATAAACTTCTGCTATTAATTCAAACCTATTAGTGGTATTGATGTGATGGTGTAGGATAACAACTCTGATATGTGTTAGCATCAACGCATACTTCTAAGAGCATTCCATTGACATTTTAGTTGAACACGAAGACGAGGTGTACAGCCAAAATTTTTATTATCGTAGGTTGTATACAAACGAAGTGGCATGTCAATAAATGCCGATTCGCTAGAGCGTGTTTGAGGCCTTCTCCTCGTGAGCACTGCAGACAATTACGTTTGTTGACATACAAAATTAGTTTGCATGGAAAACCAGGCATTGTGCATACAGTATACGGTATTACACTATGTTCATTTCAACGAGCAAATTATAAGTTACATGTAATACTGAATCCACCATTTCAGAAGTTAAAAGAGGGAATCAAGGTGCAGGAAAGCTAATGTAGTGAGTGCTCAGTTACGACCTACTCTCTTCTGCAAAAAGGAAGTCAATACCAAGACTAAGTTAGCAGTACACCGCCTTATCTTTCGACCAACTCTGTTGTATGGGAGTGAAAGCTGGGTGGATACAGGTTACCTTATTCATAAGTTACAGATATCAAAGTGCACGGAATATTGCAGGTACTAATAGATGGGAACAATGTCTGGGGTGTCCACAATGATGAAATCAAAGAAAACTGGGAACGAAAACCATAGATGAAGCAGTTAGACGCTAAGATCGTGGGATCATGTTACATGTATGGGAGAAGCAAGGTTACCTAAGAAACTATGAGTTCGATACTAGATGTTAAGAGGAGTCGAGATAGCTCGAGTAGAAAGTACTTAAAATAGGTCAAGAATATAATGAAAGTTCCAGGTCACTGCTTATACTTTATTAAATAGCGCTACAGCTGTTTCAGATTTTTGCCATTATCAAGCGCGTCTACAATGTTTTGACGTTAGTTACTAACATCTGGCGTGACTGTTGTAAACACTGCAGTGAAATAATCACGTATTTCGCAGTTGTATACGTTTTTAGCTGCCAGGATTTAGGCAGTTTGTTAGGCTATGACGTTAAATTACAAAAAAAAATGTTCAAATGTTTGTTAAGCTTAAGGGACTAACTACGGGGTCATCAGTCCCTAAACTTACAAACTGCTTATGAACTACCTACAACTAAGGACGGCACAAATATCCATGCCCGAGGGGGGATTCGAACCCCCGACCGTAGTGGCCGTGCAGACCGTGACTGAAGCGCCTCAGTCCCCTCGGCCACCGCGGCCGGCCGTTAAATTACAGAAAAATTACATATAAATTTAAATTAGAGAAAATTTAAGGTCATGGCGTAACACTCTGCATAAAACCTGACAGCTAAATCGTATACAACTGCGAAATACATGATTATTTCACAGCAGTTTTTACAACAGTCACGCCAGATGTTAGTAACTAACGTCAAAACATCGTAGACGCGCTTGATAATGGCAAAAAGGTGAAAAAGCTGTAGCGCTATTTAATAAAGTGTAAGCAGTGATGTGGAACTTTCATTACAATGTCCTTCAACGACATTCATCACACTGCAGGCCCATCAACCAGGACGGTCAAGAATGATTTTGAAGTAACAGGATTAAAATCTATGTAAGCATTGAATAGGAGATCATGGAGGAATTTTATTAGGGGACTATGCTGAAAGGCATAATTAGCCTATAATAATGATGATTAACAATTTCCTAATGATGATTAACAATTATCAATTACAATCAACGAAAAACAGTCAAAACTCCTTTGTAGAGAAGCCTTTTCTTCGTCATTTCTGATGCGTGGCGTGTGCGTAAACAAATCGTTTCACTAGTTGATCCAAAAATTATATTTTCAAGTGCCTTCTTTTTTTTTCGAATTTTCCTCATATTTCCATAAAACATGTGAAACTTCCTGACTGGCTGTAATACAACAGCGATTGCTAACATTCCATGCACTAGTAACATTTTCCTTTATTCTGGAACGCGAACCGCATTTGGCGCTGTTGGTAATACTGCAGTCAGGGTAGACCGAAAGCGAGCGGGAGGCGATTACTGGAGATCAATTACAGCCCCCACGCTATCGCGAAATCGGGGGACGAGGCCGTCTGTTATGAGGTAGAGATGAGTGGTTCAGGAGCTTGGCGCACCAGACCACAGAGTGAGATACGCTGCCGGCAAAAATAAATAAGTAAAAAATAGCACGCGGAAAGACGACGTTAGGGGATTGATGACCTAGATGTTTAGTCCCCTTAAAACAACAACAGGGCAGACGACGTCGATTTTGATCCGTAGAAGGTAGTTGCCACCAGCAATATTGGAAGTACTGAGAATGGTTTCACCGTCGTCCATTAACAGACAGCGTAATGATATAGCTATCAGAGCGACACCTGTATGAGCGCTTTAATAAAGAATGTTTTCAACCATAAGGCTCAGTGTGGTATAAACGCGTAAAAGAAACAGGAGGCGTGCCGCAAGGACGCAATCGTGCTTCCTACACACAGCTGAGCGAGTATGACAGGAGTTAAATTGTGGCAAACCGAGTGGCGGACTAGTTCTTTCGAAGAATTTCCACAGATAAGAGGGTTTGTGGGCCCAGAAGTTTCAACACGAAATGTTGCCAACCGGTTTCGGGCAGTGCGACTGCGGGCACATGCAACACTAGCTCGTCTTCTACTCACGCCACAGCACCGACGTGCACGGTTCGACTGGTACCTTCAAAGGCAGGCAGTGGTCTTCAGCGATGAAAGCCGACTCTGCCTGCACGCAAGTCATGCTTCACTGCGCGTACGACGAACACCTGGAAAGCACTATCTCATACAATGTAAGACTCAATAGCCCCATCCCAGGCCTTATGGTTGGGCAGCGGTAAGCTATAACTTTCATTCACCTTTGGTGTTTGCGGGAGGAATGCTGACCTACGCTTGGTACATCCATAATGTAGCAAGATCCTTTCTTCTGCCATTCTTGCAACAGATAGATTTGTGGAATGAAACTTTCACTCTGCAGCGGAGTGCGCGCTGATATGAAACTTCCTGGCAAATTAAAATTGTGAGTCGGAACCAGGACTCGAACCTGGGACCTTTGCCTTTCGCCTTATCCGCGAAGGAAGTTTCAAATAGATTTGTGTTTCTCCAACAGGAATTTCCCCGACAGGACGATCTCCGAACTTGTCTTCAATCGAGCCTGTGTGGGATATGATGGGAAGACAAATTACACGCGTGATTCGTCCAACGACAATTCTTGCAGGATAACGCGAACAGGTCGAGCAGCCGTACAATAATGTATCCTAAGACAGTATCGCCATCTGCATCATCGAATGGATCAGAATCGCACTGGCCTTGCCGTCCCTAGAGGCTATACTATTTACTAATGTGGATCTTTCAACGTATCTCGTACCTTACTACCGCTTGAGATATTGATCTGTAAATGTAATCATGTACTCCATATGCACTGTTTCAACAATAAATCTTGAGTGACTTGGAAAACTCTAAGGCGTGTGTATTTTAGTCTGTGCCGAGGGGGGAGCACAAAAATCCTTGGAAGAACACGCGCTTCAGACGGAATTGTAGGGGGAGGGGGGAGGAGGGGAGCTCTTTAACGCAAAACAACCGTTACGTGTTCCGGCTAACAGAAACCCACGATGCAGAGAATAGCACTACAGGTTCTGTGAAGGGGAACAGGCAGAAGGGGAGGGTTTATGACCTGGTCGTCCTCTGCAAAACACGAGGAAGATAGGACTGAGCATTAGATAATTATGAGTCTGAAAGTTTACCGTCACAAATACAAACATCCGGTGTCTTCTAAAAACACTTATAAATAGATGAAAAGCGCTGTTAACGGACAAGCCACAGCATAAACAATGTTTCCTTTTCTAAGTTACATAGAACACCACATACGGAAATGACAGTGGTCATCTGACTCTGACGTAGAGTTTTCCTTCGAAATATTGGGAAGTGTCAGATGCTCTCTATCCAGACTGGCGGGCACATTGTGTGGGGAATTGCCCCTGCGAAATTTCATCATTGTTACTGAAAAGCAGTTTCGAAAAGTAAGCTATTGGCACTCGCCAAGAAGTGATGCAAGTGTTATAGATAGGAGATGCGAACGCACACAAGAATACTTCGGCGTTATCAGCAGAGAACTCATCGACAGAGGAAGTTGAAGGCACTTGCAGGTGAGACGCGGGTCACTCACAGAGCAGCAAATGTTCCTACCCAAGCATACTTACGCGCAAACTGCAGTTCCGGATGTCAACGACGACACCAAAATAAAAACAGTAAGATCTGCAACTGGGTTCGGCAGATCTGTGGAACAACGTGCTTAGAAGCAGTAGAGTTTTCGCCAGGAGAATTACGTTTTTCTGGCATGCCAAAAACTCATAACTCAGATTTTCAAGATCAATTTCGTAATTTCCCGGAAACCGAGAAGTCACGCGGGTTCTGAAGTAACCTTACGTTTGAGTTCCTTATCTTGAATCTCCGACAACCTTAGTTCTCACAGCCGCGCGCGCGGCCGTTTGCCGTCGGAGGTTTGAGTCCTTCCTCGGCCATGTGTGTGTGTGTGTGTGTGTGTGTGTGTGTGTGTGCGTGTGCGTGTATGTGTGTGTTGTCCTTCGGTTAGTTTAACTTAGTTTAAGTAGTTTCTAAGCCTAGGGACTAATAACCAAGCAGTTAAGTCCCACAGATTAAAAAAAAAAAATGATTTGAAATTCTCGCATAGTTATAATAGTATTTTGTCAATGAATGGAATTAAATTGTTTTAATGCACTTCGGCGCAACTGTCTTTTTGCGTAATAAAAATTGTTCTTATAGTAACTTCGGCCCTCTTTTCATCTATTTAACCTAGCCCAAAAGCAAACAAAACGTCATTTGGAAAGTCTCAAACATCAAAAAGGAATTCAGTCACAAAGATAAATATAAATTCAACTGTAAATGGTCAATGTTTCCAATGGTCTCACAATATTTTTCTGTTCTTCTTTACATGCAAAGACCATCATATTGATCCGAGCTTTCCAATGCTTTGTTTTGCAACTGTTGACGACGTGCTCCTTGAACTTACAGATGAGACACACCTTTGCTTAGTTCAGTGCTTACTATACGGGTAGTGTACAACACGACAACAAATTGGGTTGTGACCACTGGAATAGTTTTATTTTTACATTAGTATTGTTCATCTTTGTAACCAAAGTCCAGCAAAAAACTGTGACGCGCATACTAACTTAATGTCTTGTATTCTGTTACTGTACTGTACCATAAGTTACACAAAAGTCATGAACAGAACAGATACACGTCGTATTAAATCAGATAAATTAATTTGAAGTACGTGTTTTAAAAACAAGAATTACTAAGGTGGGAATAAAATGAACTAAATAGTAAACTTTTTTGGTGAAACGCTACTAGCTGACAGAAGCTATGATCTTTAAGAGAGGAGAGAGAGGTCAGGAGTGACTGCTGATACACTACGAATGAACTGACTTATGTTTAAGTGTGCTTTCGGAAAATTATGAGTAATAGGCTCCGTTTCGTCAGAAGACAATATGAAACCGATATGTAGAGTACCCTATGTACATGAAAACTGCCAAAACATAGTACTCCAGAAATCTACCTCGAATAATTCAGTAGCGTAAATCGTCGACAAAGTCTGCGAATGCATATGTAATATACTTTTAAGTTGTAAGCTTATTTTATCACGATCCTTGTAATTAGACCATAAGACAGTCTTAACTGAAGCAGTTAGTATCGGTTGAGCAATAAACAGTTATTCATTATGGTTTGCTATATTTTCACACCGCATCCACCACACTTCATTTGCATATCGCATCTCTAGTTCAGTTTGCTTATTCGTTGGATGAATTCTACTATTGACGCAACGTTTTGTTACCGTTTTCAGTGTAGTGCAGCGTAGCATATAGAAGATGAAGTAAATTTAATATCTTAGGGGAGAAAGATGGGTTTGACGTCGTCTCTTCGACAGTGATGTTAGTAAAAATGGAAATGTTGAAATGTTTGTTAAGCTTGAGGGACTTACCTGCGGTGTCATCAGTCCCTAAACTTACAAACTACTTATAAACTACCTTATACTAAAGACGACACAAACATCCATGCCCGAAGGGGGATTCGAACCCCCGACCGCCGCGGTGGAGTAGCCGAGCGGACTAACGCGCCTCACTGCGGAGCGCGCGGTTGCTCGCCGTCGGAGGTTCGAGTCCTTCCTGGGGCATGGGCGTGCGTGTTGTCCGTAGGTTAGTTTACCTTAGTTTAAGTAGTTTGTAAGCTACGGACTGATGACCACGCAGTTTGGTCCGATAGATTTACAAAAATTTGAACATTTTGAACCCCCGACCGCAGCGGCCGTGCAGACTGTGACTGGCGCGCCGCAGACCACTTGGCCACTGCGGCCTGCTAGTAAAAATGGAACACTAGGTTAGTTATGAAGAATGGCAAAAGGAATTGGCATAGGAATTTTTGAAGAAGTAACACTCGTCGGAGGTGATTTGGAGGGAAATAATAATGACTCTATATCGGGAAGTTCTGAAGACGATTTGGAATTCTAATCGTCTTAACGACTGTGCTACATAGCTAAATCGGTCGCCACTGGTGTGAGGCGAGGAAACAACGATATCCACGTTTCCCCCGTAGGTCCGAATCTACTTACAGCTGCCGCAAAACTCTCTCACTGTGAATACTTTAAAGTTGTAAACAGATTATTGAAATATGATGTCTAATATAGATTATACAGGAAGAGAGAAATTATTTACTTATTTACGAAAACTAGCCTGCAGTTACAGTAGTCAGATGACTAGAAAGAGAAGCAGTGGTTGCGAAGGGAGTGAGACGGGGTTACTGAAAGCATGAGCTTTCTTTGGATGTGACGTTTCCCTCCTTTGTAACCGGAGATATAAAACTGAAATGTACTCGTTCAGGCCAGAGTAAAATTGCTAGCAAACGGAAACGCATGAAAACTGAGGTAGTAGCAAACATGTGAGAATTGAAATATAGATACATAAAATGTTAATATTTGATTCTTTTTGCCAAATAAGTATAAACAAAGGTAAGAAGAAATAAAAATGACCCATTCAGCAGCTCAAAAGTCTCTCTTAGTTACAGAGGAATTGTGCTTACTACTATTTCGTGCTGAGGGGAAGATGTGTCTTTTGTGTCTCGTTTCCGCCGGTTGCCCTAGGTGTCGGTGGCTGAGTAGAGAGAGACCGACACAGGGAAATAGGATGCACGCGTGTGCTGGTACAGAGTCTGAGGTGACCAGACAGTGGGACAGCAGAAACTGGAAACACTGAGCTAGATTAGAACAAGATATATTTCGAAGAGGGAGAGTACAAATATTTGGCTTTGTTAACTGAAGTAACACTGAGCTAGATTAGAACAAGATATATTTCGAAGAGGGAGAGTACAAATACTTGGCTTTGTTAACTGAAGTCTAGTGGAAAGCAGATACATAGTTTAAGTCGATAGAGGCCTGCCTACTGATGACTTTCCTAGTGCCTGTATTAATCCCAAGTGGCCGATGCAGTTCAGTGGTGGCCACGAGCGGGTTTGCAGCAGAGGGCGCTCGTGGCCGACGTCGTAAGAACGCCGCGCCATGGCGGCGCGCGGCGAAAGTACGTGACGCGCACTTCAGACTTGTGCGACACCACAGTGTCAATTTGTATTGAAGTAACTGTTTCACTTTATAAGTAGACTCAAAAACACTTCTTTACTTTATATCGGTGCAATTTCAGAAGCATGCATTTACATACCACTTTATGCAGTGTGTATGTGTTTATTACGCGACAGGACACGTATCTAAACTGAAGAGAATAAACGCGGGGGCCGGCCGCGGTGGCCGAGGGGACTGAGGCGCTTCAGTTACGGTCTGCACGGCCACTACGGTCGGGGGTTCGAATCCCCCCTCGGGCATGGATATTTGTGCCGTCCTTAGCCTTAGTTAGTTCATAAGTAGTTTGTAAGTTTAGGGACTGATGACCCCGTAGTTAAGTCCCATAGACTGTACAAACATTTGAACATTTGAATAAACGCGGGGCAGCAGCTCCGCTGCCTGGTCACGAATGGTGGTTGTCACGTAATTTCAACATCGGTTCTACCGCTGTGTACTGCAAGCCTCCTTTGCTCCAGGAAGATTTTCCACTCCCTGCATTCGACGCGCGTAGAGCCAAGCGTCGCGCCCCGCTGACGTCAATACAATCTTAATGTAGTCTGCCATCAGCGTTGCGTTCACGTGGAATGTTGCTAAGACCGCCAGCCCGTGGCACCGAGGGCGAGACCAGACCCGTTTTCATAGCGCCCACAAAATGTTGGTGGTAGTTAACTTTGATGGGAACATCTTGCTGTACAGGACGCAGTTTGTAACTCGGTTCCAATGCGCGCCAAGCTCTGAACTTTGGTGTGGTGAACTGTCGTTTTGACAGAACCTCCTTTCCCTTTATGGATGATTTCCTGCTTATGATCATTTGAGGCCATGAAATACTTATTTTATTTTAGTCCTAGAAGATTGGTAATTTCAGTTATTTCCTTCACCATGCACACACTTTATTTTTACCTCCTCAGCTTAGAGAACGAAAGACGCATAGGAGTCATCTATCCGTTTTATATTCTCAATATTCTCAGAGCAGGCAACTACGTGACATATTTAAATTACAGTGAAAAAGTCATCTAATAATAAACTGGGCTGTATTAAATGTTACAGCATTCCTTTTTTTACTGATGGGAAAATACCAGTCAAAATAACTGGACCAGCTGGCAAAATAACTTGTCTTATTCATCATGAAAAAATAACAATCTCATGGATCGCAGTTATCAAAACAAAACTATACGAAGAATGGCCAATAGAAAAGCTCGAACTATGGCCTCGAAAACATCAGTTTGTCATCCTCTTCTTTTGTTACAGAACTACAAACTTTTCGGAACAATGGGTAAGATTGTGCTGTACACGCAACTTTTGTAGATCGTATGCAGTGAATGAACACAACTTGCGATGAAATCGCCTACTTCCTACCGTCTGGTACGTTTTGAGTATCTGTGTCGTTGATGCTGTGTCAATGAAAAGTTGGTGGGCCAGGAATCCGCGTCTCAACTTTCCTCCAAGTAATAACTATCACCCAGGCGCGTCGGGTTCTTCTGTAAGAATTGTTCTTGAGAGACTTCTAAATGGCGTCTGGAAGTGCAACGCAAATCTGAACGATAGTGAATGCTACTTGACGGAGAAAACACTATGTCTTTATATGTAGAACCACCATCCTAATACTGAGAACCAAAGGAAGAGAAACATCTACTCCAGCAACAAGACTACCATTGCTATCAAATACTGGTTGGACATTATGGATGGATGGATGGTTTGATTTTTAAAGGGACTAAACGACTACTGTTATCAGTTCCCACATTATGTGTAATCAGTTATGCAACACAAGCTGCAAGTATCCGGCTTTGCCCGGGTTTAAAATAAGGTTTTCTGTAGAAGCGTATAAAACCGTCCATTTGCATGTAATAAAAGGGTACATTTATGTTAAATCAATGTGATAACATTTTTGGTAGTTCCATTTGGAGTATGTACAGAAAGATTAATTTTGTGAACGTGTACCCAATTTCACATTATTTGGTTGTCTGGATCTTGAGTTATAAGGGAACAGACAACAAATGCGTCTTAAAAGTATAGAGATAATCACAAAATAAAGGAATAATTATTTACTCTTTCAACGTTTGTCCTGTTTACGTAAATCAATTTATTACAGCAAACACATTTAAGACTTTCATGTCATTCAAGCTGTCTTCTTAAAAATATGTACACTGTTAACGTAAACAGGATGTAGTCGACCTGTCGCGGTGGAGTGGCTGAGGCTCCAAGGTGCCATGCTGCAGAGCGCACATTTGCTCGCTGCTGGAGGTTCGAGTCCTCCCTCGGGAATGGCTGTGTGTGTGTTATCCCTAGGTTAGTTTAACTGAATTCGTTTGTAAGCCTAGGGACTAATAACCAAAGAAGTTAAGTGTCATAGATTTACAAACATTTGAATATTTTTGTAGTCGACCTTTATATCAGGGCAGTTCTTAGTAGTGAGTACTCTGACGCAATACGTCCCGCATGTAAACATGCTGAAGGTATACTCCAAGAAAGAAAAAGAGAATAAAATGACGTACTACGAAGGAGTTATCTGAATGCGGCGGAAGCCGGTAGATGTGATGCACATGTACCGTCAAACGGGTTGATTTCGGACAGTTTTCAGATAATTTTCACTATAACTTTCGTAGGTTTTGTCAGATTTCATTTTTAACGGGGTGGTGGTGTACATGTATATCCTAGAAAGAGAACGTCAAGATGCATCTTCTTTGGCCTGACACAAAGTGTCCGAAATCACACCATGGACTGGGGTGATTTCGGACACATGTATATTTTCAATCTCTGACCGGTGTTACGAAGTGTATGGGGTGATCTCGGACACAAACTTTTTTATTTTAGTCTACATTTTTCTGTTGATTTGAGTGACTTAACATATTTTAAGGACATCCATCATTAAAATAAGGGATAAGAATTGAGATACGGAATTTTTATATACTAAAGGGTTTTCTATATGTTAATTTGCCACACTGAATATCTAGAACTGCTTTCTTTAAAATTTCAGTGTCATAATTATACCGATTTTGAACACCTTACTTTATACGTTCTCGGGCATAGTCCGAAATGACCTCATAAAGTAAAAAAGCTCCGTTACTTTGAAACTTCACACAAAACTCGTGACATACCGGTACAAAACTTCACACTGTGCCGCAGCCTACTGATTTCATTCGCAACTAACGCTACAATATTTTGCGGCCAGTCGTAATAACAGAAAGTTTCCGTTCCATAACACAGCGAGAACTTTCGACAGTGATACTGTCCGAATGATTATTGCGTCGGTAAACAATCGATCCGAACGCGGGAGCACGGGACGCGGAAATTACAGCCTCGTGGATAAAATACGCTAATTCGTTGCCGGCCGCGGTGGCCGAGCGGACTGAGGCGCTCCAGTCACGGTCTGCACAGCCACTACGGTCGGGGGTTCGAATCCCCCCTCGGGCATGGATATTTGTGCCGTCCTTAGGATTAGCTAGTTCATAAGTAGTTTGTAAGTTTAGGGACTGATGACCCCGTAGTTAAGTCCCATAAGCTATACAAACATTTGAACATTTGCTAATTCGTTGCTATGCAGTCGGAAAGAGAAGATAAACCATATCCTACGAAATCGCACCGGTGTCCGAAATCACCCCGTTTGACGGTACTGATAAGTTCCAAAAAAAAAAGGAAAAAATGTAGGATTTATTCAAGATAAAAAGTTTCACAATTAAGCAAGTGAATGAGGCGTTGGTCCATCTCTGGCCCATATGCAAGCAGTGAGTCGACTTGGCATTAATTGAGAGAGTCGATAGATGTCCTCTTGAGCGGTATCGTGCCAAATCCGTTGTCGCGTTAGGTCGCCAAACTATCGAGCTGATTGGAGGGCTTGCCCATAATGCTCCAGACGTTCTCAATTGGGAAGAGATCCGAAAAACTACCCGAGGAAGCATTTGGCAAGCACGGAGACCAACAGTTGGAACTATCGCCTTGTGCGGGTGATCGTTATGTTGGTAGAATGTAAGCACGCCTTTCCATAACAATACGAGGCGTAGAATATCGTCGACATGCCGTTGAGTTGTAAGGGGGCGGCGGATGGCAACCAAAGGGGTGGCACTAGGAAATGAAATGATACTCCATTTAGTGCTGCAATTGTGCCACCAAAGACAACTACACCTGTATTGGTACCGGCCATGGGAACACCGATAGTTGTTATTATCAGTTGCTAGATTCCCGTCAGAGGCCGCACACATCTGAATACTATCACGTGTGACAAACCCGATTGTAGTCAAACAGCCGGCCCATATGGTCTGTAAAACAGTGTTCATCAAAAAATGTTCAAATGTTTGTATAGCTTATGGGACTTAACTACGGTGTCATCAGTCCCTAAACTTACAAACTACTTACGAACTAGCTTCCCCTCGGCCACCGCGGCCGGCCAGTGTTCATCGAGTAAGGACAGTGTGCATCGAGTCAGGGCAGTATACTATGATTCATGACAGTATACCACGAATCAGGTCAGTGTACTACGATGTAGGACATAATCCATCGTTCTATCAGAGTGTGCTACGCTTTGCAGAACATAGTTCTCACTTTAATATAATGCTTGTCAGTGCCCCGGGACTTGGCTACGTATTGAGACGTATAAATTATCGCGAACTGTCAACAGAATTATTATATTTGGACTTTTAACTTTATCAGTCTGGGATGACTATACTTCTCCAAAGCTCAAAGTTGAGCATTCATTTGTATGTAATAAATTTCATATATCCCTAAAGTTATGGAATCTTTCTGTTAAAGGTGTACCTACCTCACCTTACCAATAACACCCCTTCATAAAACCCTATACCAGTGTTTTTCAACCTTTTCGAAAATGCGACCCCCTCCCAAATGAAAATATTCTCATGACTCCCTCCCCCGTCCTGAAGAACCGTAAGAAAACTATATTCTCTCAAAGAAAACAAATTTAATATTCTTTCTTTTTCTACAGCTTTCTTTTAAATTGTTGGACGAAGTTGTTTTTATGTAATTTACGGAATGGAGCACATTATGCTATTTTTGTAAGATTTCCGACAGTAAATATATTTTGATTAAATAGTGTTTCGAATTTCAGGTAAGACACAAGAATTATGCTCACTAAGAAAGGTCCCACGGTGTAAGCAATTTAATAAAAAGTAGATTTTCTTCGAATTTTTCAGAATTACTTGTTGTATCATGATCTTTAACCTATTGAATGGTCCGTGAAAATAGTTTTCAGGTTTTTGCCTATTCATTATAAACTGACTATATTACAAAATAATTTAAGGTCTATTTAACTCATAATCCATGTTACACAAGGAACTGTGTAATTCTATCAATGAATAAATTTCACTTAGGCATACGTTTTTGTATTACTGAACCCCTAGTTATTTTATAGTACAAGTACTACGACTTGTGACGGCGACGCCCCCCCCCCCCCCCCCCCCGAACAAAACTTTGCGATCCCCAGGTTGAAAAACACTGCCCTAGACCATCACTATTTGTTGTTGGACCATATGGCGGGCGACATTCTGGCTGGTATCATACTGGAAAGTGTCCAGACGTCTTCGCTGGACATCGATGCTCGGTTAGAAGCGGTACTTAGCACTAAAGACAATTCTACTCCACTGAATGAGATTCCAGGCCGAATGTGCCCGAACCATTGCAGAGGGCTTGTTAGTCAGGTCAGAGGTATTCCGCCTAACGGGTTCCGTGAGCACAACCCCGTTTCTTTGAGACGACTATTAATGGTCCCTGTGTTCACCGAAGCACCAGTTGCAAGTCGGACGGATGATAATGCAGCATCCGGCGCCCCTTTGAAGATTCCTCGGATACACGCGTTTTATCGTCTATCTAGGTCGCCTGTTTCCTTCTTGTGGCTGGTTGACCAATTACTGTCAACACTGCCGATTAGTGGCATCGCTTCTATTTAAATGTCGAGCGAATCACCGATTGAGTAACCGGTGAGGGGTAGCTACTGTCAACTGCATGGACCGAACTAAATTACGAGAAGCATCAGATGTTCCCTATTTACTATCGTTGCCAGCTGAGCGGTGAAACTGCGCTACAGGATCACACATTCATTCACCGGCCGCTGAAGTTTACAATTTTGTATTTTCCTTTAATACAGGTCAGTCTGTGAGCAGCTTGCGTAAACTCCTTCGAGGTGCTTCTTTTCACCTTGTTTCTCAGAGGAGTTAAGAGAGTGAACATAAGCCTGCAGAAAAAAAATCTGCAATGGAATCATCCTTAAAGGTACAGATTAATAAAAATTTTATGTTATCCGCCGCCAAGAAAATGGCTTGAAATTTCGCCATAGAATCCTACTGTGTGAATGATGGTTCTGATAACATATTATCATAGCAAAAATGCTCTCATGTGTTAAAAAACGCCAGTGCCCAATGCACAACTTGGTTACGTGTACACCTACAATAAGAACACAGTAAGTACATAAAATGACAATACGTTTAATTCCGGTTTATTCTGTTCTCGCTTACTAAATTTCAGTTACGTCACCAAAATCAACATGACAGCATAACCTACACTTAGCGGAAGATAAATGTTCCTGTAAAGTATCCACTGAAGATGAGCCTGCAGTGGCTCGAAAACTAGTTCTGGATTAAATAAAAAACATCCAAAAAGGCAGCTGGTTGCAATTCTTTTCACGAAAATAAAGTGTCAATTTACGCTACAGCTGCAGTTCCTGTCCAACATGGATATCTTGGAAAAAAACATTATCTATTCGACGACTTCATGGTTACAGTTAAAGTCTGTTCACGTTTAGTTTAGCATCGAGGACTATGGCGGAAGTAGTAGAGTGGGAGCCTACGAAGGAGTCACGGGCCGCAGTCCGCCAACCCCACGGCACCTGCAGCCATCACCCCAAATTGCCAGACATTCACCCAACACCACAGCACTTATCGCTTACACCTTGTTTCAATCTCAGGCAGCTTGCTGCTCTGTGTGATCGTAGTACATTTTCATCGTTATTTGTCTCCTATATGGTTGCAGGAGCTACTATTTCGTTTGCTGTTACTGTTATTTTTGTGAGGTACAAAAAAACAGGATCGTTTGCCTTTTCGTGGGATATCCCCAGAGGGGTTTGGCCGCCTAATGCAAGACTTTCTACTGAAACCACTTCGGCGACTTGCTGACGATGATGTTGAAAGAGATGATGAGGACAAAGGCACAGCACACAGCCCCCTGCTGGGAATCCAGCCCGGTCAGCGACACTGGAAGCGAGCTGCGTAGGCGGACTGTGCGGTGCTAGTGTCAGACTGACGTTCGTCAAATGCCACGAGCGCAAAAGATTCGCTCGTTGTGTTAGCCGGGTGATTGCCGCACGTCAGTCGACAGAAATGGTTTTGTACGTTTCGCGCCTACTTGAGAGCCACTGCTCTTCATTAACTTTGCATATGATGTAAATGCTACAGCATTGAACATAAACAATTGTAAATGCTACAGCATTGAACATAAACAAAAACATAATTGGATATTCGAGAAATAAAATATCCAACTTGATACTCTTGGGGAAAAAATATGGATAAGTGGAGTGGCATTATCAATTCGTTTGCTGAGAATGATATTCGTCTTTATTATCGTAGAAAGGAAAATCCGACCACAGGTTATTGGTTAACGTTAAAGAATTGGATCTTTTTCAGGGAAATCACACACACCACCGAGGATTTCACTATGGAAGCTGGAGTTAATTATTTCACTAAGTAGAAAGTTACTTTCAATTGTTGTTGTGGTCTTCAGTCCGCAGACTGGTTTGATGCAGCTCTCCAGGCTACCCTGTCCTGTGGAAGCCTCTTCATCAACCACGTAAATTAAGTACAGACAGTTTCAGCTGCATGTTGACGTGTATATTTTACTTCGGCAAATAGCTACAAAATAATCATATTTTCCAAATTTTCGATATTTTATTACGGAAGTCTAACTTTAAATAAAGTTCGTGTCAGAAATTTAGGTAAAAAGGTAGACATTACTTTTTACAATATAATTTCTGTAATACTGCATCACTTTTCTTTCTTCTTCTATTAAGGATGACCGATTTAAGGGGTTTTTCTCGCCGCGTCAATGACGCAAAAATCGTGTATTTGTTATTTTAGAAATCAGTGAAAGGGTGAGAAAAATTATAAACAGTTTAATCATAAAAATGGCTATTATATTCTCGTAACGAAACAATAGGGCGAACACTCAGTCCATAGTGAGTCGTATCTGGTGCTACATAACTCCCCCATAGTACCAGTTTGGAGCAATTCCCTTAATGTGCTCACCTAACAGCAATAGGAAAAAAGTTATTGTCCTAATAAACTGTTGCCGCAAATAAAACTACGAGAAAATATAGTCCAGTTCTTCCAGAATACATGGATCCAAGTTCCACGTTTATGTAGAAAATATTTTGCGCGTTTGGGCGAGTTGAATATAAAATATGACGAGTGAGTTCGGTACAGGACGTTCTTGCTATGCTTTGTGCCTCCGAGTGAAACTGCAGAACTGGCAATCCTAAAGTAATTTTGAACGGATGAGCGCGCAAAGCAAAATTACGTACAGGTGTTGGGTGTAGAGGAAATCCAAAGTGGTTCTCTTTAGCTGCCACTAAGTGCGAGGTTTCGTTTTACCTTGTGAAACGTACGCATTGATATCGTTTAATCGTACGATACATTATAATACCTTCGTATTTGGCTGAGGAGGTTAACCCTTTAATGCATGACTATAAAAATATTGAAAAATATTCTTAAAAATTATTATGCACTAATAACAACAAACCGTTCAAAGCTGGTCAGCTATATAGTGCTTCCTTGATGTACCCGATCTAGTAAATGTCACTATTATGCTTCTAATCTCTCCAGAAAGTAACTCATAATGCAACAGCAGTATGTGATTGACTACCCTTTACATGGCAAAGGAGGATACTAATGTAAACGAACGCACGTGTTAGGAGTAACTCAATGCAACTAACTGTCGGAAAGATTCAGTAGCAGTCTGCAATTTATAATTTCTAGGACGAGCTACTAGCGTATGTAACACTAGACAAGCAGCTACAAATGAATTTGTGGTAAAATGTTGATCGGTTTGAGAGTGAATGGAAAAATACGGCATGTCGCTGATCACCTACACTATACATTCAAGGGTTAAGGTGAAAATTTCTTGGTTGAAGCTCATTTAAAGTCCGCACATCAAGCAGCGAACTTTTCATAAGGCATCGAAATAGCAGTACTAAAAAGTGGGTAGTTGCTCATAACTCACTGAAATAGCAGTACTAAAAAGGAAGCTGATGATTATATTATCATATGCATAAAACAGAGAAAACACTTCTCTCCAGAATTTGAAGCATATTTGAAAAATTCGCACTGACGTGTTTTACGGCCCACTCTAGATTTGTAGTTTTATAAGTTTTTGCAAACATTTTGGACCAATATAATAATCTAAATAATAAAAATTAATTAATAACAGTGTCTGACGCCTTGTAGGAAAATAATTTTTAGGTACCGGCGGGTTCTGAACCACTGACTTTCAGCGTCACAGTCAACACATTGCCCACTACGCTACAGCTAACAGTTTGGAATTCCGTTCTTTAATGTCATACTATTGATGGCCGCTGTTAACTGATGCTAATATGGCATTTGTAGACACTAGATTACCATTTATCGTACGAAGAACGACGTCTTTTTGTCAATTCTTCAGTGCGCCATTGCTTTCAAATGACAACGTGTAAGTTTACAATAAGAAAATCATCAAATACGCAACGCAAGATGGCATATGCCAGAGACAGTTCTGGGCGAGGAATGTCACCTGACATCTGCGAACGGCTTGTTTTCGTTAATTCAATGGAGGGTGTCAAAACTCCGTTATTTTTGCAAATATCTCTCAAACTATACGAGATATGAAAAAAAAAAAAAAAAACATAAGGGAACAAAGTTGTAGAGAATTTTCTCCTCTACAAATTCGTTTATTCAATTTTCGCGTCAGATGAACGGTTTATTTTCAATTAAAATTACATTACAAACGGCTCTTTTTTGTATTACTAACGTATTTCTTGTCCGAAATATTTCAAAAAGCGAGGTTCTGGTGTCTGGTAGCCAACAATTATGTCTGTAAAATTTGGTGCCGATCGGTTGAACGGTTCGACCTAAAACGTGGGAACAGGTTACAGACAGACTGACATCGTCAAATCGCCGTTATTTTTTACAAATATCTCTGCAACGATGCAAGATATGAAAAAAAAAAAAAACATAATAGAGTGAAGTTTTAGAGAATTTTCCCCTCTACCAATTAGGTTATTCAATTTTCGTGTCAGATGAATCGTTCGTTTGCAATTACACTTATATTACAAACGGCTTTTTTTTTTTTTTATTACTACCGTATTTTTTGTCCGAAATATTTGAAAAAGGGATGTTCTGGTCTCTGGCGCCCTACAATTGAGTGTGCAAAATTTGGAGCTGATCGGTTGAACGGTTCGTCTTAAAATCAGGGCAGACATACATACATCCCAAAATCGCCGTTATTCTTGCAAAAGTCTCTGAAACGATACGAGATATGAAAAAAAAGAGTAAAGTAGTAGAGAATTTTCTCCTCTACAAATTCTTTAACCTCAACACTGATGCATATTGCCCTTTTGTCCCGGGAAATTTTTCCATAGTTTCTAATTTCTCGTCGCTTGAAGGTAACGGCAAGCAGAACACGTGTTGACGCGCGAGACGCAGTTCCCATTACGACCTCAGTTGTTTCCTTTTCCTGTGCGGAACCCGCACAGGGAGATGGTGCCTGTGATAACAACCGCTCCCGCATACTGTGCGACCTGGTTGCGGGTTAGTGGCAGCCGAGGACGGAGAATTTTAACGACTTCAAGTACTTCACGTCACACCGGCGTGGAATGACTCCAGTACGGTGGATAATGTGTGACTGCGTCACCCTGCATTGTGCTCGCTCCCTTTCTGATCCCTGGTAAACCTTAAGTATCCGTAATGTTGATATTAAGTCACTAGAAGGCTAAAAGCCGTGGCGGAATAGGCGTGCGCATTGAGGCGTCGTGCTGCGGTGCGCGCGGCCGTTCGCCATCGGGGATTCGAGTCCTCCCTCTCGGGCATGGGTGTATGTGTTGTCCTTAGGTTAGTTTAACTTAGTTTCAGTAGTTGGTAAGCCAGGTACTAATAACCAAGCAGTTTAGTCCCACAGGTTAACATCTGAACATATGAATTTTGAGGACTAAAAGAGGGCAATATTACCTCATATGCGTGTCGATGTTGCTCACTTGACCCTTGTTGACTTATCAGGCAGTGACAAAATAGTATATGCGCATACGTTTCCTCTTTCTTCAAAAAGGACAAAAATTAGTTCAGAGAAGGGAGAAATGAAATAGAAGTTACGGCATGCAGTATGACGTTACAATTTATAATTTGTACACCACAAATTGTAGCCGCAGACATTATACACACATATAGTTGAATGTACTTGCTAAATTGTATCACAGTACGAGACATAGTTTATGAGATATGAGCACATAAGCAGTAAGGTTCATGGAAAACTGCCCCATCACGCACCAAGTTTTAATCTATTACTTCTACATCTACATAAATGCTCAGCAAATCACAATAAGTGCCTGGCAGAGGGTTCATTAACCACTTTCAAATACTTTCTCTACCGTTCCATTCTCTAATAGCGCGCGGGAAGAAATAACACCTAAATCGTTCCATTTTCGATCTGATTTCTCTTATTTTATTGGGATGGCCATGTCTCCCTATGTAGGTGGTATTTTCACATTCAGAAGTAGAACTTTGTGACTGAAATTTCGCAAATAGAACTCGCCGCAACGAATAACGTCTTTCTTTTAATGATTTCCACCTCAAATCATGCAACATTTCCATGAAGATTTCCCCCTTGTAACGAGCTGCCCTTCTCTGAACCTTCTCAATGTCCTCTGTCAGTCCCACCTGGTGAGGGTCCCACAATGGGCAACAGTACTCCAGGAGAGGACGCACAAGTGTGATGCAGGCACTCTCTTTGGTGGAGCTGTTGCATCTTCGAAGCATTCTGCCAATGAAACGTAACCTGTGGTTCGCCTTCCCCACAATATTTTATGTGTGTTCTCTCCAGTCTAAGTTGCTCGCAATTGTAACTCCTATGTATTTGGTAGAATTTACGACCTTAAGGTTTGATTGATTTATCGTGTAATTTAAGTTCAACAGTTTTCTTTTAGTGGTCATGTGTATTACTTCACACTTTTTATCATTTAGTGTTAATTGGAAATTTTCGCACCATGTACTTCTGTACTGCTAATTGTAACCCCAAGAGATTTTAGAGACATACAGCCCTTATACAAATGAATATATACCTGAAAAATGGCAAGAATAAATAAATACCCGGGCAACGCCGGGTTTTCAGCTAGTATATTATATATGTCAATATTCTACACACCTTCCTTAGTACCCTCAACGAAACAGAAATGAAATGTCACCCTAGTAAAAAGTTATACGCACTTTAGTAATGGTACTTCATCGCAGCGGCAGCTATGCCTAGAACAGTAACTTTCAACTGACGTAGCGTCTCAAGTATCACTTTCCTTTCAGAGTAACACGCAACGAAGCCTCTACTACATGATCCTATGGTAGCCAGCCTATTTGCTGACTGTCGTATTTTTCGATTTTTTGTCACTGTGCAACGCTTCAGACTGCAATGAGAACATGACCGTCGTCACTGACTGGTGAAGTGTGGTGTTCTCGGACGAGTGGCTATGTACGACAGATAGGACGTCGTGCACACAGCTGTCGAGTCACTTGACGGCAAAGTATTTCAATCGAAGAAATGATCAAGAAAAACCATAGGTTTACGGTTAACGCTCTTGCTCTTCAACTTTTACAAGCTTCACAAACGGTAATTTACAAGACTGTAATTGAAAAACTGGGTTTTCATACGCTTTGCACACACCGAGTGCCTAAATTTCTAAATGAACAACAAGGGATGAACAGCGCACTTCATGTTTGGACACGTTACAATGAAGATGGCGAAAAATGATTATCCCAGATCTCACGGGGGGTGAAGCTTGGGTTGTGTGTGACACCCCCTGAAACGAAAAGGAAATCGATGGAACAGAGGCAAATTTCATATCTAGAAAAAATTTAAGCCAACTAGAAACCGCACAAAGTCGTGATGCACAGTGATTTACACAGACAAGGCATTTTACTGATGGTTACCTCACGAGGAAAAAAAATCAACCAATAAAGATGTTCATTGCGAGACGCTTAAGAAACTGCGCTGCTCAATACAGAAGAAGCGCAGCAGAATTCTCTCAAAAGGTGTGTTTTTTTCATTCAGGCATCGCCCGATCATACATTGCGAATGATACAAAACAACTCCCTTCAGAGCCTTGGCTGGGACGTTTGCTCTGTTCAACCCTGACCGCGCCCCATCTCGTTCGCCATCTGAATCGTTTCTAGAACACATTTTTACATCATTATATCATGAAGGAATATAAAAAATCTTATATCTCGCTATGATAAATTACGGGGGCTCTGTCGAAAAGTAGTGAGTTATAGATTCATGTGGAGTAAACTGATTTGTAATTCCCGAAATAACCTCGTATGTTCACAAATCCTGTCTTCTTGAATTAAATATAAAGGCACGAAACTCAAAATCTTTTGAAAAAAAAAAAAAAAAAAAAGCTTTATAATATTTAAATCTGCAGTAGATGTTAAAATATTTCTCATTTCCACGTTTGTTAATGCAACTCTGCGCGATTTACACCCCCTGTATTTCACCAGTTATTTTGTTGTCCAAATATCTAAACTAATAGACCACATTTCGTGACGTATTTTCTAATCCAGTTCCCTCAGCATCGGCTGATTTCATTCGACTACATTCCATTGCCCTTCTTTTACTCTTGTTAATGTTCATCGTATACCCTCCTATCAAGACAATGTCCGTTCCGTTCACTTACCCTTCCAAGGTGTCTGCTATTTAGGAAAAAATTATAATGTATCTGGGAAACACCAAAGTTTTAATTCCATCTCCCTGAACTTCAATTATCTTTCTATTTTTTTCTTTGTTTTTCCTTCGCAGTTTACTCGATGTAAAGAGTGAACAAATAGGGGCGAAGCTACAATACTGTATCTCTCATTCTCATTTACTGTCTGTATTCCATTTCACTTCTATGGCTGTAGAGTGGCAATTGTAAGTGCTGTAGATAATCTTTCTCACGCTATGTTTAACCCTGAGAACTTTAGTCTCTTCAGGTTAAAAGTCAGAAGTTTTTCCTTTATTCAAACTATCCTCTAAGGTAACTAATAGTATTAGTACAGGTTCACTGTTATAAATACTCTCAGATGAGCTTAGAAGGTCACGACGTTCGGATCACGGATTTTCTCCAAACTTTGTACCCTTTTAGCAGACCATCAGGACAGCATAATGTGCAAGAACTAAGGCGCAATACTTAAACGATCTGGAGAAAATTGCAGCAGTAGTTTCACGCGCCGAACATGTAAATCGTGAGTTGCAGCTGTAAGTAAGCCATAGGCAAGAGAAAGCGGTTTTGCAGTGGTTACCGTTCTGGAGTTTCAATCGTTGAATCGCCAGCCAGTTCAATCTTTCCAATCATATTTCGTACAACATAGCAACCAACAGAATCGTTTTCAGATAAGTGGTAAAGATGAAAATGCAAAGAGTAAATAGTATTTACACAGAGAAATTATTGTTCAGTATTTCACGTTATATGAGCTCAAATTTTGACACAATATACAATTCACTTTTTAGACCGTTTTATTCATTTTTGCGCCAGTAACATACCCGCTACCGCGAGAAAACATTCTTTATTATAATTTACGATAGAAATGACGTAGTTCACCGATCTCCATCAATTTCTTTTATTCGATTATTATAAAATTTTGCACATTTGACCTTCGAAACAAGAGAAATGGCACTGTCGGTAAATAATTCGTACGGTGCATGGCAGAGGGTACTTCACAACAGACTTCCTAACAAGAGTTTTATTCCCATCTTGGTTAAAGCTTTCACACTTGACTTTCAAAACATGAAAAACATCACTGTCTGCATAAGATTTCGTATGGTGCATGGTTAAAGGTACTTCACTCCACACTTCGGCACTGTTTGATCGTCACTATAAAATTTGGTAGATACGCAGTATGTAATTTTTCACATACAGGAGAGGGATAGGATTGACAGAGAACGGGGGAAGGAAATCAAAAGATAGAATGGGGTGGTTAAGTGGATGTAAAAGGGGAGGAGGCAGAGGAGGTGGAAAAGGTAGATAGGGAGGAGGTAATGAGAAAGGAGGAGGGATAAATAAATGCATATAAAGAAAGGGAGGATATAGGCGCAGAGAGGAGGGAGAGGCGGAGTTGGATGGAGTGTAGGATAAGAGATGTACAGGTAGTGGGGTAAGGTGATGGACAGAGATAGGGGGAGGACGAGGAGACGGACAAAGAGGGGTAAGGAGGAGACAAAGGAAGGTGGAGGGGAAGAGGGGGGGAAGGGAAGGAGATAAGGATTCATAACACAGAGGAAGACTAAGAGACGAATAGTAAGCAGATTCAAATGGATGTGGTTGCCGTTCATATGAGATGAAGAGGGTTGCTCAGGATAGAGTAGGGTGGAGAGCTATGTCTAACCAGTCTCCGAACTGAAGACCACAACATCCAATTCCCAAACATGTTAATAACTGCGAAGCATTGTCGGGTTCTTCCACCTTTCAGAATTACCTTCTTTGCTTAGTAATGGTTATCATCTACTGTTTTGGTGTCCATTCAATTTTTTTTATTCAAAGTTTTCCAATTTCACCCACATACACCTTTCAAATTTCCTATTGTGACTTACGTTTCTATAGCTTTGCATTTCTGCTCTAGTCTTCATTGTTTGCCACTTTTCACTTCCTGTCCATTTCATTTTTTCAAACGTACGCTACATTTTTGTTTGTCCTTTCATCAATCAGATTTAAAAATTCCACATAGTTTAAAACAATTTCTGTTGGGTCTTGTCCTTTTGTCCAATTTTTCCGCTGTTTCCCTCACTGTTTCATCTCTCAAAGCCATTCACTACTTGTCTACTACATTCTTGAACCGTCATTCAGATTCTTCTTAATTATCCAAGACAATATGAACTATCTTTGTCCGTTTTAACTAATCCTTCCAATTTCTTTTTTCTCCTTTAGGCTACATGTTGTAGTCAACAAATTGTCCCCTGGAATCTGGTTACTAAACCAGTATGGTCATAAAACAATGTATCGAAAATTTCCAGTGACTGCGGGGCTTTCTACGCATACAACTATCTTTTAAGTGTCTGCAATGGGCAAATCGTGCTTTCTGCCAGACTCTGTTAGCCAGCTTCTCCTTTCATTCGTTTTCCCTGGTCCAAGATCTATTTTCCCTGATTTCTTTTTCTAGTAATACTACTGAATTCCAGTCTCTCATCATTACATTTCTATTACTCTTTACGTATCGAATAATTCATCTTATATCGAAGGAGATACGCACAGGCATACACCAGTAAAACCTAGGACTCTAATGATACTAAGCAGAAAAGGATGTTGCATTTTCAAAGTGGAAATTGTATTTACTTAAGAAATATCAAAGTAATAAATGAATAAATGTTGGCACATCTAGATACTAATAGAGAGTAAAAAATAATAAACCAAAAATTAATTACGAAATCAGGAAGAAAAAGTTACAAAGTTAAACTTCATCAAACATACGTCTTATGCAATGCTTACTAACATACACCTAAAAAGTAGGAAGAAGTGAAAAAAGAAAGTGATGAGAGAACTCTGTATAGCTACAGATGATTCAGGTCCTTGTGGATGCTACACTGTTTTTCCAACGCTTGGTGTGAATCAGACCGTTGAGTATGCCACGAATGACAAACTTCGTTGTGGCTGAATCAGTTGTTTTAAAAATCTGACAGAACGAAAACATCCACTTCACTGCTATTATGTGTAGTAATCCATTGCGGAGATGCAGTCGCAAGAACTGGAATCTTATTTGGGGAAAACGGTTTCTAATCCTTATACCCAAATCTATGTTTTTAACGGTTCCTTGAAACTAAATAACCGGGGTGGATTCTTTGATAGAGGCACAGGCTATTTTCTTCCTTTTTATTCTATGTTCAGAGACTGTCCTCCGTTTCTTCTGATCCCGTCGTTGAGACGAAGTTAAACGGTTCTCTCTCTTCTCAATATTCATCTTTATCGTATTGCCTTACGTGCTTGTAATCACAGTAATTATGTTTACGTAATATACTCCAGTGCAGCGACAACTGTGTGTAACAAATTTTCGGTCCATCTAATTTGAACATTTCATCTACTTAATTTCCAAAGTTTTGGTAAGGTCAGTGCTAACAGCCGTCATGTATTTAATAAAATGCATCTTTAACCATCAGCTGTTTTATTAAATTCCTTAAAATCGACTAGTTTCGGGCCAGGACCATCATCATAGATAAAAGGTATCAAAACAGGTTAGTCAAAAGCATTAAATAAAACAGATCTAGCTGAGAACAGCAAACATAACCATGTTTGTTTCGACTATGATAATCTAGTATGACATTTGTAATTTTATGCAAAGTGACTCCTGCTGTTTTCAGCCAGATCTATTTTATTTAATTCTTTTTACTAACCTGTTTTAATACCTTTTTATCTATGATGATGGTCCCGGACCGAAAATAGTAGATTTTAAGGATTTTAATAAACAGCTGATGGTTAAAGACGCATTTTCTTAAATTATTTTCCAACATTTCTTTACTATTACGTTCCCCGAAATGTCTTCACGTTTTCTTTAATAATTTGCTCACATGCGCGCAATGTCTATTATGTTCTTTGAATATGAATAATGAAGCAGTTATATGAATTATTTCTCTATTAAGTCTTCCAAGTTTGAAAAAGTCATCTCCATGGCGGACATAAAAACAATGTTTTATCTGAATAAGTTCTGATTGTTAATTTAATAATAGCCGGCCGCGGTGGCCGAGGAGACTGAGGCGCTTCAGTCACGGTCAGCACGGCCACTAAGGTCGGGGGTTCGAATCCCCCTCGGGCATGGATATTTGTGCCGTCCTAGTTCGTAAGTAGTTTGTAAGTTTAGGGACTGATGACTCCCATAAGCTTTACAAACATTTGAACTTTTTTTTTTTTAATTTAATAATATATGAAGGGCTGGTAGCACATATGGTTACATGTGAAACTGAAAAATCAAGTGTTCGAGGTTACGAATCTCAGGTGATATTTTCATACATATTTATGAATATGTACAGGTAATATACTTTTATAATACCACGATTTTGAAATCTCTTGACTCACCCTGAGGAGGGAATACGTTAACTCTCGTATGTACCTCAACATAGGAGTGACAGAGCCAATGTGTGCTTTCTTAATAGCTGAATTTGACGCTTTTCGTAGTACGTTTCTATTATCCCTTCCGCTTTCTGTCGATCTTGTATGCCTTGTACCGTAATTTTCCATATTATTTCACATCGTTTGTTTTCGTCTATTCCTCACCTGACAGCAATGACGGCAACCATCCGATCTTCTTGACTCAATCAGTTGCATGGGCACCAACAATCGAATTACGATTATGGCGGGACCCACTTTCAGAAAATACTACAGAATATACACTGAAAAAGTTAAAATGTTTGTAGAGCTTATGGGACTTAACTACGGGGTCATCAGTCCCTAAACTTACAAACTATTTTATGAACTAGCTTACACTAAAGACAGCACAAACATCCATGCCCGAGGTAGGATTCGAACCCACGACGGGGAGCTACACTGAAAAACGAACGAAACTGTTACAGGCGTGCATATGGAAACACAGAGATATGTAAACACTCAGAGGACAGCGCTGCAGTCGGCTACGCCTATATAATACAGCAGGTATCGGGCGCTGGCGTTAGATAAGTTACAATGCTACAATGGCTGGTTATCACGATTTAAGTGAGTTTGAACGTGGTGTTGTAGTCGATGCACGGGAGATGGGACACAGCATCTCCGAGGCAGCGATGACATGGGAATTTTCCCCTTACGACCATTTCACGAGTGCACCTTGAATATCGAGAATTCGGTGAAACATCAAATTTCCGTCATCACTGCGGCCAGGAAAAAGATCCTACAAGACCGGGACCAACGACGATTGAAGAGAATCGTTAAAGGTGACAGAAGTCCAATTCGTCCGCAAATTACTGTGGATTTCAATGCTGGGCCATTGGCAAGTGGCAGCGTGCGAAAACTTCAACGACACAATATCTACATCTCCATGGGATACTCTGCAAATCACATTTAAGTGTCTGGCAGAGGGTTCATCGAACCACCATACTATTTATCTCCCATTCCATTCTCGAATAGCGCGCGGGAAGAAAGAACACCTCAATCTCTCTGTTCGAGCTCTGATTTCTCGTATTTTATTCTGATGATCATTTCTACCTATGTAAGTGGGAGTCAACAATATATTTTCGCATTCGTAGGAGAAAGTTGGCGATTGGAGTTTCGCAAGTAGCCCACGCCGCAGCGATAAGCGCTGTTGTTGTAATGATTCTCATCCCAGATCCTGTATCATTTCCGTAACGCTGTCTCCCCTGTATCGTGACAGTACGAAACGAGCTGCCCTTCTTTGGACTCTTTCGATGTCCTCCATCAAACCCACCTGATAAGGATCCCACACTGGGCTGCAATACTCCAAAAATGAACGGACAAGCATAGTGTATGCAGTTTCTTTTGTAGTTCTGTTGCATGTTTTAAGGGTTCTGCCAATAAAACGCAGCCTCTGGTGCGCCTTTCCCACGATATTATCTACGTGTTCTTTCCAATTTAAGTCGGAAGTAATAGTAATTCCTAGGTATTTTGTGGAGTTTACGGCCTTCACATTTGATTGATTTATCTTGTAAACAAAGTTTAACGGATTTCTTTTCGTACTCATGTGGACTTCACACTTCTCATTATTTAGAGTCAATTACCAATTTTTACACCATAGTGATATCTTATTCAGATCGCGCTGCATTTGGTTTTGATCTTCAGATGATTTTACTAGACGGTAAATGACGGCGTCATCTGCAAACAACCTAAGAGAGCTTCATAGATTTTCTCCCATATCGTTCACGTAAATAAGGAACAGCAGAGAACTAATAACACTACCATGTGGAACGCCCGATATCACCTCTGTTTTAGTCGATGCCTTACCATCGATTACTACGAACTGTGTCCTCTCTGACAAGAAATCCCCTATCCAATCGCAAATTTGGGGCGATATACCATAACCATGCAATTTGATTAAAAGCCGTTTGTGAGGTACGGTGTCAAAAGCATTCTGGAAATCAAGAAATACGGAAACGATTTGCGAACCTTTGTCGATAGCACCCATCAGTTCGTGTGAATAAAGAGCTAGTTGTGTTTCGCATGAACGATATTTTCTAAATCCGTGTTGACCTTGGGTCAATAGATCGTTCTTTTCGAGATAATTCATAATATTTGAATACATGATATGTTCCAAAACCCTGCTGCAAATTGACGTCAATGAAATAGGCCTGTAGTTTAGTGGGTTACTCCTACTGCCTTTTTTGAATATAGCTGGACTTTCACAGTCGAAGGTCCACTCGTGGTACAAAGCTTTACGCCTCGCTTGGGCCCGTCAATACCGACATTGGACTGCTAATGACTGGAAACATGTTGCCTGATCTGACGATTCTCAATTCCAATGGTATCGAGCGGATAGACGTGTAACACTGGTGTGGAGACAACCTAGTGAATCAATGGGCCCAGTATATCGGCAGTGCTGGTGCAAGCTCTGTAATGGTGTGGGGTGAGTGTAATTGGAATGATATGGAACCCCTGTACAGTCCAGATACAACTAAGACAGGTCACACGAACGTACGCGTACTGGCTGATCATTGAATCCATTCAAGTCCTTTGTGGATTCAGAGTGTCTTGGGCAATTCCAGCACGACAATGCGACTCCCTACACGTCCAGAATGGCTACAGAGTGGCTCCAGGAACACTCTTTTGAGGTTAAAAACCTCCGCTAGCCACCGTACTCTCCAGACAACATTATTAAGCGTATCTGGGATGCCTTGCAACGTACTATTCAGAAGAAGTCTCCTTCCCCCTCGTACATGACATGTTTCCAGTCATCAACACTCCATTGTCGGTATTGACGGGCCCAAGCGAGGCGTAAAGTTTTGTATCGCGCAATCAGCCAAGGGTACACGAGTGGGCCTTCGACTGTGAAAGTCCCCATAGATGTGGTGTCGTATTTATGGACAGCCGTGCAGGATGCACGGTGTCAGTCCCTCCCCCTCCCGGCACCACCAATTGCCGGCTTCAAGTCAGCGGTCCCCTTAACCAATTACGTTATTCAGACACGCTTCCCCGCCCTGCCAAAATTCTCAATTTATCGCACACTACGATGGTAATGGCCCCTACTAAATCGTTCCTTACATGTTCGAAAGAAGAGACAACCGTATCTGTAATTGTATACTGTATGTGCCTCCAGCAGGCAACTGACAGATGCAGGAGTACGCCCCATCCCTTGTGGGAGAAAACAGTTAAAGCTGCGACACTACCGTAGCAGTGTGCGGTAAGTAGCGAATTTGGGCAGGATGGTGTCTGAGAAACCTAACTGGTCAATCCTTTCATTCCCACCAACGTGCTTCTAGTACGATATTTTGCCGCTTGGTATGGCGTGTAGCCACTTCGGAGGCATTAATTTGTCCACCTTGGAGGTTGTGTTGCGATGCCGTTTGTACGTGGCTGAGAACTCGAGTGTGGTTCATATTATTTTATTTCAGCATTGAATTATCTTGTCCTTGGCGCTGTGCCGAAGATTATGCTAGCATTACTAATCTGACAGTTTTAACTATCACAAAATAACGTCCCAAGTAATAAAATATCTCGATACAAACGTCTGTGTTGTGTATGAAATACAAGACATAAAAAACAATATTTCGATCAAAAATTTTAAAACACATATTTTGATGTTTAGTGCACTGTAACAATACAGAAAACATAGAATTTTAATGTTTCCATAGCTGGATTCATAATGTGGGTCTGAGAGGGTTAAGACGAGCTCTGGCCCGAAGCGGGAAATCCGTGTTCGACTTTTGGTCCAGCACAAATTTTCAACTCCGCCACTACATTTATTTCAGTGCCCTGTAATAGTCGAGATGTTTGAATATTTCCAGTTATTATATCTACTGCTCTTGATGCTATCCAATGTTGTCAGTTCTTTTGAACTTATTCGAAAGCACAGACACCATATCTGTAATCACAATCTATAAATCAGCATTTCATTTGCCTAACTTCAACGCTCATTACATCTGAAACAGTACAAGGTATCAAATTTTTCTCGACGATGTTTTCTCAGCAGTATCTGCACTTACAAACCTTTCTGAGATACCCCTCCACCGTGAAAATCACATTAGAAAAATACTTCAGGATAAATTAAAAATGCCTAGCTCCTACAGCAGTAACTGAGATACGGTACTGAACTGGTATGACATGATTGTTGATTATATTTATCGCATTTTGTCTTTCTTGTCATAATGCGTGTTGCGTCGCAGAGCGCGGCGACACAACGGCGCTTTTTAAAGGCGCTGAGACGGCGACATGGGAAGCCAGCGCGCGTTTCTTCAGCTGAGGCGGCGGCATCATCAGCAGCGAGTTTTTTCCCCGCGCCGGCCACGCCGCGTTTCGAAATGCCGGAGGAAGCGGCGAACCCCGGCGGCGCGAGATGACGTCAAGGGAAGGGCTGGGGCGTAACTGAAAACCGAGCCGAGCCGCGGCGCTTCCTGCGATAGCAGAGGGCGTGCGCCGAACAACACTCTGCTCACAAACGCACACTTCCTGAAAGCCGCCACCTGGATACAGTGCCCCTAGTTGTCCAATTCAGGGGCTTGCTTGGTGCTGTACCTACTCCAACTACCAGCTGCGAGGGTCATACTGATATGCCATTGAATGTTTTGTGGTTGAGCTGTGGACGTTTCGTTCTCCACAGCTAATTTTGTATTGTAGTTGAGATAAATGTTTTCTTCGAATTTCTATGCAGAACTCATTACACAATATCGCTGTGTTGGTAATACATTATAAATGTTCAAATGTTTGTAGAGTCTATGGGACTTAACTACGGAGTCATCAGTCCCTTACTTACAAACTACTTATGAACTACTTACAACTAAGGACAGCACAAATATCCATGCCCGAGGGGGGATTCGAACCCCCGACCTTAGTGGCCGTGCAGACCGTGACTGGAGCCCCTCAGTCCCCTCGGCCACCGCGGCCGGCAAGACATATTTCGGCGTTTATTTCCAAGCAGTAATTAACACTAAAGCGCCTCGGTTGCACCGTGGTAGAGTGCCAGACTACAAATCCAAAGGTTGCGGGTTCGATAATCGCCAAGTCCTAGAATTTTTATCTGTCACTTTCCACTTCTTTCACCTCTGGCAGTATTGCTAAAGTGAAAAATACCGAGTTGCACCGTGGTTAGGAATCCACGTTAAACTGTAGGTCCCCCTATAACTGGCTGGGTAAGTCACTTCGAAGTTGGAGGAAGGCAACGGCATACCACCTCCAAACAGAACCATGCCTAGTAAAGCACTGTGGTATTCAAACCAATCTTCGGATTGTTGACTGCTTGACCTTACCTTGTAGGAATCATACAACCTCTGACAATAAATTTGGTGAATGAAGTCAGAACGGTCGACTGGACAACAGGGGTGGCGGCTAGTGTTGACAACCGGCCCTCATCGTAGTTGAACATCATGTATGTTCCGTGTTAGACCACGTAGACGATGTGCTTGTTTAGTGCGTTGGTTCTGAACTGAGAACAGGACAATGAACGAGCAAAGGATCAATTTAAAGTTTTGTTTTGAGCTTGGTAAGCCACCTAAAGAAACGCATGCGTTAGTGCTAGGTGTTTATGGGGATGAAACACTGTCCGCGCAGTACGAGTGGTTGGACCGTTTCCCAGGAGGCCAGCAAAGTTTTTCTGACAATCCCCGTAACTGAACACCGGCGACCTCTGTCAGTGACGAAAACATTGAGAAAGTGAGGAGATTAATCACTAACGGTTGTCGATTAACTGTGCCTTTGGCAGCGGGTGAACTGCGAATTAATCATGAATCCGTGCGACAAATCCTTACCCAGTACACAGGGAAGAGTAAAATGTGCTGTCGTCTTGTGCCACATCAATTGACTGACGATCTCAAGCAGGCACGTTTAGAGGCTTCACAGTATTTTGTAGAAACTGCGAATGCGACACCCAATTTCTTGAACCGTATTGTAATTGAGGATGAAACGTGGTGTCTCCGGTACGACCCTGAAACGAAACGGCAAACTATGGAATAGTGTTCTCCGATATCACCTCATCGGAAAGAGCCGAAAAATCACGCTTCAAAACGATGCTCATCACCCTTTTTGATAGTCAAGGAATTTCTGCCTGAGGGAAAGACGTTGACCGTTGCAAGGTATGTTGAAATGTTGTGCCGTTTCATGCAATGACTACGTAGGTAACCCCAGTACGCACACCAAGGTGTTTTTTTGTTCCCCACAACGCTCGCCCACACTCAACCAATATCGTCCAAAAGTTACTGCCAAAAAAGTGGTTGGTTCAACCATGAACATCCACCATACTCGCCGGATCTCAATCCTCCAGACATCTTCCTATTCCCTCGACTCAAACGCGCTCTGAAAGGAAAGAGATGTGACTTTATTTCTGGCATCGAACGAAACGTAACGAAGCTTTTGAACAGCATCCCAAAGGAAGACTTCGTACAGATTTTCCAGGACATGTATCGCAGAGCTCACTGGTGCACAGTTATGGGAGGTGAGTATTACGAAGGACAGTTCATAGCTCATCTACATTAATTTTGCAGGACTATTCACCGAACTTTATTATCAGAGGTTGTATTTTACAAAGGTAAGTATTATACGTTTTAATTTTTTGTACAGCTATTAATGAATGAGTATACAGCAGGTGTATCAAAAAAATTTCGGATCTGTCAACGCAAAATTTTACGTCGCTAACCTTCCACTTATTATGCATCGTCTGCTTGGAAATAATCTCCTGCACAATTTACACACGCTTCAAACGCCATTTCCACTTCCGAAAGCAGTCTTAGTACGCCCACTGTTGGACCAGGCGAAGCGCCGTCTACAATTTTCTTTAATCACGTCTATCGTTGAAAATTCTTGTCCTTTCAACAGGTTTTTTAACTATGGAGATAAGAAAAAGTCCTAAGGGTCCAGGTCGTTCTCATTTGGGCGATACAAAAACTCTTCACGGATTGCGAGGCGATGGTGTTGATCAAAGGAACTTCATGACGATGAAAAGATGATACAGAAGGGAAAATATCTTGGGTGGGACACACATTACGCAGGAAGTGTCTACTACGTACGATAATGGATGGAAAAGTAGAAGGAAAAAAAGGAAAGGAAAAAGATTTGTTACGTTAACAGATGTGAAGAAAGAAGTTACAAGCAAATGAAGAGAGACACATGGAGGACGTTCAGCTGATTCTGTCTGAAGACAGATTTACCGAAGGAAGAAGTGCTTCCTGGTCTTGAAACAGTAGCCGTGGGCGAACTTGGCGGCAACACGATGCATTCCAATACGCTGTGTCAGGATTTTATGACGTGATCCAACTGAAAAGTTACATTTTCTGCTCTATCTCGGACAGGCAATTTTCGATAGGCACGTACCTTTTCTTTGACGTTCGTGAGTTTAGCGCTGTCGGTCGATGTCGAAGGGCGTCTTGAACGATGGTACCTTTAACTACCGCCCGATCAATTTTAACGCGCGTGAACCATTCGCAGAACTGAGTTTCGTTTATGCACATATCACCGTAGGCTTCCTGCATCATTTGGCGTCTCCCATAAAGATTTTCTTGAGTTTCACGCAAAACTGATTGCAGAAGCGTTGCTCCTGTATTCTCCCATCTCGAAATTCGCAACATGTGCGACACAACGTCCTGCTCAATACAGCACTGGCACATTATTAACAGACACAATAATGAAACTTCTGTCCCTCACGCAAATTGGTTTAGAAGAGTGGTTTTTAATTATTCCTCAGTAATAGTAAAGCTCATTTTTTGTTATTTAAAGACTGCTACTTTATTCGTAATAATAAATAAAAAGCATCCGACATTAGAGCCCTTTCACCTATTTGCGGACGTCAGCTGATATCTGAATAAGTAGCACAACTGAACTTATGACTACTGAAAGCTGAAAGCACAAGCGTATGAGGTAGCAAACGAAACTTGAAATGAAGATTTGTTCGTAGCGCGCTGTCTTGGCTCGAGAGTCAGCGATATGTTTACCCCTGTAATGATCTGAGAGAAAATATCAATAGCAGCTATAGATTTCCCGCAGATAACGCCGTTGCCTGTAAGCAACAGTATCCGAAAAAGGAGCAATACTATTCAGCCAAATCTTGATAGAATTTCAAAGAGGTTCAAAGACTGATGTCTTGTTTTAAACCATAAATTCACTTCACAAAACAAAAACACGCAGTACTTTATAACTGGCAAGTCCTTGAGATGAGTCCTATGTAAAGCAAACTAAGACTTCATGTCACTGATAAAATATCAGGGAAACGCAGTCCGTCAGCTCCAAGAAAATGGCTTACAAAAGAGTCTTGCAACTCATCCTACAATATTCAGAGGTTTCAACTACTGAATACGGCAAATAGTAAAGCGACTTAATATGTGTGATCGGGAAACGAAGGGCGGTTAGAAGGGGCCCAATGGGAATAACTGAATAAGGAATCATCAAAATTGTGGAAACAGATTCTGTAGCCGCGGTGGAGTAGCCGAGCGGTCTAAAGCGCCTCGCTGCGGAGCGCGCGGTTTCTCGCCGTGGAGGTTCGAGTCCTCCCTGGGGCATGGGTGTGTGTGTTTCTCCTTAGGTTAGTTTAACTAGGTTTAAGTAGTTTGTAAGCTACGGACTGATGACCACGCAGTATGGTCCGATAGATTTACAAACATTTGAACTTATGAACAGATTCTTTAAGGATGCAGATAAGATAGGAGCAGCACAATACTATAGCATTCTGATGTGTACAGTTGAAATGTGTGTGTGTGTGTGTGTGTGTGTGTGTGTGTGTGTGTGTGTGAGGGGGTTACCGAAACTTAATAGCTAATTATTTTATTCCTCAGAAGTAAACATCTTAGATTTCTTGAATAAAAGAATGTCTTGGTTGCAAAAAAATTTATTTAGATGACGCGTTTCGCCCGGTTAGGGCATCTTCAGATATCCGACAAAGAAGAAAAATGACCTAGAACTTACAATATTTACACGCCAATATTTTAAAAAAACATCAAATTTAAAAAAAAGCTGAAAAAATATGCTAAAATCGGTAATAAGGAATAGTAATACTGTACGATACTAATGTTTTACCTAATTTGTGATAGAGGGTGTTTAGATTAAAATATCTTACAGAGACATTAATAATGTATCCCATGATCTGCAGTAAAATTGACCGTTAAAAACAAATTGATACAATGTTTAACTGAATGGCTGTTGAAGTAATTTATATTCCGAGATTTACCTTGTCTGTTGCCTCTGTACCATAGAGTAGGAGTCTGAAACACTGTGGACGCTGCAGCTGACTCTTCTTCTGAAAGGTACGCCTATGTCTTTAGGTTGCAGCGTAGGTTCAGTTTTATAAATGGAATAATTATACAATATACTTTCAGGACGGATTCCATATTATTTGTTCGAAGTAAAGGAACGTCATCATCATCATAGAAATTTCAAATCAGCCATTTTTGAATGTATTGAAGATGAATCTCTGTTTGATGATGGCAGTGCTTCAGAGACTCATTGTCCTTAGGAGATAAAAAGACAATTATGGATGTTGCAGCCATAACTGACCTATGATTATTTTCTGAGCAACATCCCAACTATCAGGAAGGCAGATCCGTCAAAAGAAGTATTTTTCTCAGGGAATGCGTCCCCACATGGAAAACGGAGTCAATAATGCACGCCTTCAGAAGAATGTTCTACGAGGTGCATTCAAGTTCTAAGGCCTCCGTTTTTTTTTCTCCGCACTGGAAAGAGATAGAAACATGCGCATTGTTTTAAAATGAGGCCGCGTTCATTGTCAATACGTCCCAGAGATGGCAGCACCGTACGGCAGATGGAATTTTACCGCCAGCAGCGAGAATGAGAACTGTTTTAGAATCTTAAAATGGTGACGTTTTCCTTACTTGAGCAGCGTGCAATCATTCGTTTTCTGAATTTGCGTGGTGTGACACCAATTGAAATTCATCGACAGTTGAAGGAGACATGTGGTGATGGAGTTATGGACATGTCGAAAGTGCGTTCGTGGGTGCGACAGTTTAATGAAGGCAGAACATCGTGTGACAACCGAAACAACCTCGGGCTCGCACAAGCCGATCTGATGACGTGATCGAGAAAGTGGAGAGAATTGTTTTGGGGGATCGCCGAATGACTGTTAACAGATCGCCTCCAGAGTTGCCATTTCTGTGGGTTCTGTGCACACAATCCCGCATGACGACCTGAAAGTGCGAAAAGTATCATCCTGGTGGGTGCCACGAATGCTGACGGACGACCACAAGGCTACCCGTGTGGCATGTTGCCAAGCAATGTTGACGCATAACGACAGGATGAATGGGACTTTCTTTCCGTCGGTTGTGACAATGGATGAGACGTGGATGCCATTTTTCAATACAGAAACAAAGCGCCAGTCAGCTCAATGAAAGCACACAGATTCACCGCCACCAAAAAAAATTCGGGTAACCGCCAGTGATGAAAAAATGGTGCCCATGTTCTGGGACAGCTAGGGCGTAATCCTTACCCACTGCGTTCCAAAGGGCACTACGGTAACAGGTGCATCCTACGAAAATGTTTTAAAGAACAAATTCCTTCCTGAACTGCAATAAAAACGTCCGGGAAGGGGTGCGCTTGTGCTGTTTCACCAAGACAAAGTACCCCCACATCGAGCTAACGTTACGCAACAGTTTCTTCGTGATAACAACTTTGAAGTGATTCCTCATGCTCCCTACTCACCTGACCTGGCTCCTAGTGATTTTTGGCTTTTTCCATCAATGAAAGACACTCTCCGTGGCCGCACATTCACCAGCCGTGCTGCTATTGCCTCAGCGATTTTCCAGTGGTCAAAACAGACTCCTAAAGAAGCCTTGGCCACTGCCATGGAATCAAGGCGTCAGCGTTGTGAAAAATGTGTACGTCTACAGGGCGATTAAGTCGAGAAGTAACGCCCGTTTCATCGATTTAGGGTGAGTAGTTAATTAGAAAAAAATCTGAGGCCTTAGAACTTGAATGCACCTCGTATAAACCATGGCACGTTACGGAGTTACCCACAAACAGCCGCAAATTGCAGAGACTAGAAAATCACCAAAAAAAAGATGTTTCAAGTGCCCACATCGGTGGACACAAAAATCGCTCAAACCTGTAGTAAATGCAACAAAAATATTTGCAAAGAGCACAGTGTAATTATTTTTAATGAGTGTCTCTTGTAATGAACTGAATTCATTTGTACTCCAAATAAATTAAAAAAATTAAAGTGATTTATACCGTTGTATTTTTTGTACTAAAATAAAGGTCATAGTATCATTAAAGATGTGTTATTCATTCAGTGTTACCAAACCCATCCAAATTACAAATTATTGTTTTAATAACTAACGTTTCCTATATGCTACTGGGTAAGGGTTTCAAAACTGCCTCTCATTCATTTTCGAGAATCATATCACTCATGCATCCAACGGTTAAGCAAAATGTCGCGAATAAACTGTTTACGACTAACACACTAATGTTTCCACTCCAGTTGTCACAATTTAAAAATGTCCGAACGACATGTGTCGGGCGTATTAGCCCATTCTCAAGTTCTAAAAGGAGAAAACCAAGGAAAACGTAAATAAAACGAAAACACTAAAACCTTAAATACTATCTCTGACATAGCAGATAGTTAGCAGTCCACAACTGTGCCTCCAACTAGAAACATGTTTTACGGAGAGGAATGTTTATCTGTTGACATGGCGCATATGCCGCAAACATTTTACGATTGACGTTGCCTTAGGGCAGATATGTTTTAGAATTCAAGGTAAGCCGGTCTAGGATGAACACACTTGGTTATACTGACATGGATCGTATTTAAGGTTTTAGTGTTTTCGTTTTCTTTACGTTTTCCTTAGCTTTCTCCTTTTAGAACTTGAGAATGGGCTAATGTAGGCCCGAAACATACCGTTCGGACATTTTTAAATTATGACAACTGGAAATGTTCAAATGTTTGTTAAGCTTATGGGACCCAACTACGGGGTCATCAGTCCCTAAACTTACAAACTACTTACGAACTACTTACGAACTAGGACGGCACAAATATCCATGCCCGAGGGGGGATTCGAACCCCCGACCGTAGTGGCCGTGCTGACCTGACTGGAGCGCCTCAATCACCTCGGCCACCGCGGCCGGCCATGACAACTGGAGCGGAAACTTTAGTGCGATAGTTCAACAGTTGTGAGAAGGCATCCAAACAAACGATGTTTACGACTAACGATACAGGAATGATAAAAGTGCTGGATAAATGTTTGTGCGAATGTAGTATGTTTAAATAAACAAAACTATTACATAAGCGCGAAAAGTAATGTATTCACGTTAAGAAATGTTGTGTTACGCAAGTGACTAAGGTAAATATAAATAAGAAGAAATTAAATGTACTTGTTGAGTAACAAAGTAATCTCCAACGAAAAAAAAAGTGCTAGAAGTTCCTTTGTTAATTGAATAATTTTTAATAGTTATCGCGAGCAGTACTGAGCACAAATGAAGCGCAGAGTGTGGGAGGACCCAAAGCATCGAAAGGAAAGATGTCCGTCATCATAGCGTTTCTTGCTGCTGAAGATGAGTACAGGGCGAAGTGCCGGGCTGACGCAACAGGAAAAGCACCGTTGCGAGCCTTGCTAACCGTGATGAATGCGGCGCCAGGAGTTCTCTGGAGACTTGGCCTGTGCTTGGAACGGTCCTCTACACTATTTTTACATCACACCTGCCTACCATATCACGGTCGAGGAAGCCGTATATGCGGATGACACCATGATATACACTCGTAGTCGCTGGAAAGAAGTCCTCGTACCAAGACTACCGAGTGCCTGCAACATCCTAGAAGAATGGACCACCAGGTGGCGCATATGTTTTAACCCGACCAAGGCACAGACGGTAATCTTTACAAAGAAATGTACCATGCCTGACCGTCGGTTACAATTATACAATGTGGAAATACATGGGACGATAAGAAGCTGTCATGGAAACGATATATAGAAATTGTGCGCGCCACAATCAACCAACGAATAAGGGCACTTTACCCCCTTCTCAATGAAGGATCGGCACTATCAGTGAAAAACGGTCTTTTAATCTTCAGGATGTCCATCAGACCTGTACTTGACTATGCTTGCGAAGTCTCGGGCTGTGCTGCCAGATCACACATCCAAAGACTGCAGTCCTCATCATCATCATCATCATTAGAGACTGATTATGCCTTTCAGCGTTCAGTCTGGAGCATAGTACGTCTAATAAAATTCCTCCATGATCCCCTATTCAATGCTAACATTGATGCCTCGTCTGATGTTATGCCTTTTACTTCAAAATCATTCTGCACCGAATCTAAGTACTTTCTTCTTGGTCTACCTCGACTCCTCTTACCCTCCACTGACGAGCTCATGAGTCTCTTAGGTAACCTTGCTTCTCCCATGCGTGTAACATGACCCCACCATCTCAGTCTGTTCGCTCTAACTGCTTCATCTATGGTGTTCATACCCAGTTTTCCTTTGATTTCCTCATTATGGATACCCTCCTACCATTGTTCCCATCTATTGGTACCTGCAATCATTCTTGCTACTTTCATATCTGTAACCTCTACCTTATGAATAAGGTAACCTGTATCCACCCAACATTCACTCCCATACAACAAAGTTGGTCGAAAGATAGAGCGGTGCGCTGCTAACTTAGTCTTGGTACTTACTTCCTTCTTGCAGAAGAGAGTAGATCTTAGCTGAGCAGTCACTGCATTAGCTTTGCTGCACCTCGATTCCAGTTCTTTCGCTATGTTGCCATCCTGTGAGAAAATACATCCCAGGTGCTTTAAACTGTCTACCTGTTCTAACTTTGTTCTTCCTATTTGGCACTCAATCTGTTTGAATCTCTTACCCACAGACATTACTTTCGTTTTGGAGATGCTGATCTGCATATCATAATCCTTGCACCTCTGATCGAGCTCTGAAATTTTAGTTTGCAACCTTTCAATCGAATCGGCCATTACAACTAAGTCATACGCATATGTGAGACTGCTTATTTTGTTTTCACCTACTTTAATCCCGCCCTGCCAGTCTACTGTTTTCAGCATATGATCCATGAATAGTATGAACAACAGTGGTGACAGATTACAGCCTTGTCTTACCCCTGAAACTACCCTGAACCATGAGCTTAATTTGCCATCTACTCTAACTGCTGCCTGACAGTCTACGTAAAGCCCTCTAATTGCCTGCAGAAGTTTGCCTTCTATTACCATAATCTTTTAGAACTGACAGTAGCTTCCTCCTTGGAACACGGTCATAAGCCTTTTCCAGATCTATGAAACATAGATACAATTCCCTGTTCCACTCATAGCACTTTTCCATTACTTGCCGTAAGCTAAAGATCTGGTCCTGACAGCCTCTAAGGGGCCTAAACCCACTGCAGTCCTTGCAAAATAAAATTCTAAGAAGAATTTATAAGGTGCATGCGCAATTTCCACACAAATATCTCCATGAAGCGGCAGAAGATCCTTAACTACTACAGAGGCACCCGAATATCGCCTACAGATTCTATCTGCTGACCGGAATATCACCAAATCACCTTATCCAACGACTCGCAGCTTCGCAGGCTCCCAGAGATACCAATAGAACACCCACTGCCCTGTTTGACAGAGAGTCACAGGACTATCAGAAGACTAATGATATATTTTCTTACTTACTTTATTTAATTTACTAGTATCATTTTAAAATTATTGCTATTGAGGCGCCTAGAAGATCATAAAAAACAACTAAGATCAGACAACAAATAGTTCCCACAAGAGCAATCAAGACACCCCACAAATAAAGAAGTTAAATCCTCTCCCACAAACAGATGATGTAGGAAATGCTGAATAAGTAAACCCTACACCATAGAGCTAATAAAGAAGTAGACTTAAGACCGTGGAACGTGCGCTTTTCCTTCCCATTAACTTCCCATTTAGCTTAATAGGGGGAAGACAAAAAACTTTTTTAAATGGTTTTTATGGGTTATTGGAAGGCGTCCATATGTTTGCACAAATTAACATAACCTCCAAGTGTGGTTTTTTATAACTATAAACTTTTGTCTGATAACTGTCAGAAATGATAAACAGGGACGCTATCCACTTTTCGGTGAAGAATGTGCTCTGTAAGAAAGCACAGCGAAATTCTGTAGGTTTGGTAGAGATTCAATTTTTGAGCTTACTGCACTAATAGTTTCAGAGCAGTTACAACATCAATCTTCCATGTCATCTTGAATAGCTGTCAATTTCGCTGGTGTAAAGCCCTGTTTATAAAGCGACTTGCTCGTCCTAATCCTCCTATGCTAAGGCTCGACCAGTTGTTTCTGTTCACATATTGTAGGTGCTGTGCACTGCTGCTGACCTTCCTGATGCCAGACCCTCTTGCGTCACGATGCCTGAGGAGATGGTGTAAATGGAGCAGTGGAGAAGATGGTTCATCGCCTCCTCAGCCCCTCAGACCAGGACGTGTCTTAGTTATCGCAGAGGCCTCATTTTAACGTGGCAACTTTACTTCGACCAACTGGCAAGCGAAGACGATTGAGTGATCTCCATGTTGACCACGGGAGATTGCTTCCTGGGGGCAACTCCTCCTTCGATGGTATCCAGTCTCTTTGATCTATTTTCCGCCGAAGTTGGAGATACTCTTCTCTCTTTGACTTCGTTAAAAAAGTGGTCCTTCATATGACACTCTTCCTGCTGCGAAGGAGTAGAGGGACAGGTTCATGTCCATGAAGTGGATGTCTGTAGTGAGTGTTGACTTTGTTCCTTTCGAATTCTGCTGTTGCTGTCCGTCTGATGTCGCGTGGTACTATTCCTGCCAGAACTTGGATCTTCTCTATCGGGATAGATGTCAAGCATCCTATCACCTGGCGACAAGTTTGGTGAAGAGCAATGTCAAGCTGTCTGGGGTGGCACGACTGATACACACAGGGGAAGCATATTCTCCTGTCGAGTAGCACAAGACTAGGGTCGAGGTACGCAGCACATGTGGGCTGGTTGACAACTTGTGCCTATAAGCTTTTTCAGGGTATTATTTCGAGTTGCGACCTTCATTCTGACTGTCACAATGCTCCTTGAATGTCAGACTCCTATCAAGAGTATTTAGGGGTAGAGGAGTTCCCAGACATGACACTTTTAAGCTGTAGTTGGCATTTTTGTTGCGGAGGTGGAAAGTGCTGACTACTGTTTCGCTGGGGTTTGGCTTCAGACTGTTAGATTCATAATACTTCTCCAGCTGGTCGAGAGCAAAAGAAAATTGTCTTTCAACACCTTCAAATGTCTTATGCTGGGTAGATGGGCCCAGATTGTCGGCATTCTATATATCGTTATATATAGGTTAAAAAATGTGGAGCAAAAACACTACATTTTTTGTTCTGCGTCATCGACTTTTGGAGTTTTGGAAGCCAACGTAAAATCTTTTACTGCTCAGAAACTCCACAATGTAATCACGAAGCAGTAATCTTTGGTTGCATCGTAACCTTTGGAATGAATTTCCTGATGTTTACTGTGCCATAGGCTGCAATCAAGTCAACAAAGGCAATACCTGTGACGAGACCTTTCTCAAAGCCATCGTCGATGTGCTGAGTAAGAGTCAGTATTTGTGCAGTACAAGACCGTCCAGGTAGGAAATCAGCGTGTTCTCTAATGAACTTGTCTTCTACGAGTGGGGTGAGCCAGGTCAGGAGAATTCACTCAAATAGCTTAAATGAATGGCAAAGTAAACGATACTGACCGAAAATTTCGGCGGTCGTCTGGTGATTTTCCTGGCTTGAGCAGGGCAATAACATGAGCCTGTCTCCAGTGATTCGGGATTCTCCATGGCTAAGTTCGAAATATAAACTCTCCGGTAAAAATATGACAATATGTCACAACCGTGAATGACCACATTTTGCAGAGTGAACCGCTGCAACATGTACAGGAAGAGAGTAAATGAAATTCTGCAAACTACCGATGTCAGAGGTGTAATGAGTTCATGATTTTAATTGAATGACCTGTATGAAAGTGACACCTGATGTATTAACGATAGAACGTGACAAATTTTCGCCGGCAATGTCGATAATTTCCACATGAACGTTCTTTGTTCCTGTATACAAGATCGTCGTTGTTGACATATCAGAATGTCACGATGCAAAAAATGTTCAGTCTATAAGCGCCAACTGTAGCAGGTAGTGATGGTGGATGGATACTTCGGTCAGTATTTGCTTTTACTTGACTAAGCATTTTGTTTGTCAAATAACATGCCACCGATAGAGTTGGCGAAAAAATCTTAATTTTCTTAAGTTCTTTTTAACAGTACTAGAATATACATTGGGGTATTATATATTTCTCTGTTATTATTATAGCAAGCTGAGAATAATTTAGCACGTCTGCTTACAGAGCCAAGGATACCAGTATAGCCTACCGAAACAGGTTATCGAAATAAAAAATAATTAACGATCTCGGCTGATGCTTTATACAGGACGGTCCATTGATAGTGACCGGGCCAAATATTTCACGAAATAAGCATCAAACGAAAAAAACTGCAAAGAACAAAACTTTACTAGCTTGAAGGGGGGAAACAGATGGCGCTATCGTTGGCCCGCTAGTTGGCGCTGCCATAGTCAAACGGATATCAACTGAATTTTTTAAAATAGGTACCCCCACTTTTTTATTACATATTCGTCTGGTACGTAAATAAATATGAATATTTTATTTGGAACACTTTTTCGCTTTGTGATAGATGGCGCTGTAATATTCACAAGCATATTACAATTGTAGACGAAAGTGGGTAACAGATAGGTTTTTTTAAAATTAAAACACAGAACGTAAGTACGTTTGAACTTTATTTCGGTTGTTCCAATGTGATACATGTACTTTTGTGAAATTATCATACATTATGAGAACACATGCTGTTACTGCGTGATTACCTGTAATTACCTCATGACTTAAATAATGCTTAAAATGATGTCCTTCAACTTCAATGCATTTGGCAATACACGTAACGAAATTACTCTCAACAGCGAGTAGTTCGCCTTCAGTAATGTTCTCGCATGCATTGACAATGCGCTGACGCATGTTTTCAGGCGTTGTCTGTGAATCACGATAACAATATCCTTCAATTTTCCCCCCACAGAAAGAAAACCGTGGATGTAAGACCCGGTGGAAGTGCGGGCCACGGTATGGTGCTTCTACGACCAATCCACATGTCATTAAATATTCCATTTAAGACCGCTTCAACTGCACGCGAGCCATGTGCCAGACATCCATCATGTTGAAAGTACATCGCCATTCTGTCATGCAGTGAAACATCTTGTAGTAAAATCGGTAGAACATTACGTAAGAAATCAGCATACATTGCACCATTTAGATTGCCATCGATAAAATAGGGGCCAATTATCCTTCCTCCCATAATGCCGCACCATACACTAACCCGCCAAGGTCGCTGATGTTCCACTTGTCGCAGCCATCGTGGATTTTCCGTTGCCCAATACGCATAGTATGCCGGTTTACGTTACCTCTGTTTGTGAATGACGCTTCGACACTAAACATAACGCATGAAAAAATCTGTTATCGTCCCGTAATTTATTTTGTGCCCGGTGGCGAAACTGTACACGACGTTCACAGTCTTCGCCATGAAAATCCTGGTGCATAGAAATATGGTACGGATGAATTTATTCTCAACACCGACGTTTTTGTGATTCCCGATTATCGCTCAATTTGTCTGCTACTGATGTGCGAATTAGCCGCAATTGCAGCTAAAATACTTACTAGGGCATCATCATTTGTTGCAGGTCGTGGTTGACGTTTCACTTATGGCTGAACTCTTCCTGTCTCTTTAAACAACATAACTATCCGACGAAAGGTCCGGACACTTGAATGATGTCTTCCAGGATAACGATCAACGTACATAGCACAAGCCCGTTGGGCATTTTGATCACAACAGCCATTTATAAATACCATATCGACGTTTTCTGCAATTGGTAAACGGTCCATTTTAACACGAGTGATGTATCACGAAGGAAATGCCATCCACACTGGCGAAATGTTACGCGATACCACGTGTTTGTGACTATTACAGCGCCATTTATCACAAAGCGAAAAAAGTGTTCCAAATAAAACATTCATATTTATTTACGTACTAGACGAATATGTAATAAAAATGAGGGTTCCTATTTTTAAAAAAAATACAGTTGATATCCGTTTGACCTTTGGCAGCGCAATCTAGCGGGCCAACTACAACGCCATCTGTTTTCCCCCTTCAAGCTAGAAAAGTTTTGTTCTTTGTAGTTTTTTCGTTTGATGCCTATTTCGTGATATATTTGGTCCGGTCACTATCAATGGACCACCCTGTACAATAACTCTATTGTTACGATCACCTCCAAGATTAAAAGGACAACCTTTTTACTCCATGATACTACCTCAAATAGGAACAGAGTATCCCGAACCCCCAAAAAGCGCGATTCGCACTCGGTATTATCAAACATATTTATAATAGCGCTACCGTGATGTACTGATAATGGTTCATTTAGCGTTTCTCAGTGGCCTTGCTCAAGCCTTTCAACTGGATGTCACTTCGTTGTCTCTTACATGTGAAGTGTGTTTTTTGGCGAATCTTATCTTGATAGTGACGTTTCCAGGCTCGCAATTCAGCCCGAGACTACTGACAGCACGACACATTTGATATTATCAGTGCGTTTCTTAAGCTCGATGAGCTTCGGTAGGTTTTTCCTTCTGGTAGAGACGACAATTTTCAAAAGCGTCGATTCTAACAGAAGTCTGCCAATTGTGCTCCTTAATGCGTCCCCTGTTACTACAATTATCACACTAAATTTATTACATGCATTGTTGTCAACAAGACATTTCTTATCGGTATGATAATATTTAACTTTTACTGGTTTGTAACAGCTGGTTGTCAGCAGGATCATACAGACTCATTCAATGATGTGTTATAAATCAGAAATAGCTTATATATATTCTGCACTGTCGATTCGTTATGTTAGCAGATCAATAATTCCTGTCAACTCCAAGCGTTAATTATTTTTAAATGCAAAGGTTAATGGGATTCTCGTGTGAGATGTCCTAGTTGGTTAGATGTTCACTATCGCGTCTTCTGACCTGAGTTATGATTCGAAGCAACAAAAAATACGGTTGACATCTGTCGTCTTACGATAGATAACCTTTCGATTTTATTTAAAAGACTTCTTGGGGTACAGTATTATATAGCTGTTGTCCTCTTCTACGATTGTGTAACAGATATTAGACAATAATTTTCAGCCGTTCGCAATCCATTTGAGTCATCCACCAGACATGTTGTCTGGTTCAGCAGCTTTCACTCGTATTCCCTACAAGTAGTGGAATGGACTGATCACCTGATCATCTGGATTACTAGACGGCTAACCCCATTCATGGCTCATGTTCTACAGTTTTTGGTTACAGATCGCCTAGCTGACGAATTCCGGTGACAACAAAAATTTAATTTTCAGTATTTCTTGTAATTATCGACCGAATACAAAAATTGGTCATAATCTACTGATTATGTTAAAGGTTTAAGACAAACCGCCCTCTTCCTACAAAATATATCATTTCAGTTTATTTATTAACTTTTTATCGCATACCAGCTGAAAGTGAAATTTTTAAAACATTAACTCATTTGTAAGTAATCAAATGTTTGAGCTTTTTATGTACAGGACAATTGAATTTAAAGAATTAGGGATGAGATGACTCCACCAAACACAAACGATAATCTTGATTGCTCGAAAACAGAATCATAGCGACAATAGAAGGCTACATATAACTACATCGAAATTACAACCGTCGGTTTATAAACTGGCACGATAATCGTGATACGGATAGGCTCGTCAAGTCAGATAGTAATTGGTCCCATAAAATACGAGGGGCACTCAATAATAAAGTCAACACAGGGTTTTTCTTCAAGCAGCTTGGTCTTATTCGGGAATCAAATATAGCATGCTGTTCCCATCTCTTCTGGCTACAAAACACTATTTTCACCATAAACTACGTTCAATTCAACGGCCTTACGTCGCGATAATGGGAAGGCCAATGTTTCACTGCATCCCCAACATCAATGTAGTGGGCCAGATGGAAGTCAGAAGTGGGGCTGTTGGGAAGGACGGTGCACTCAAGTTTGGTTAACCCCTCTCTGGTGTGCAGCCTTGTATTCTTCAGCAGCGGCGTTTTTGTGATCCGTCGAGCACCTCGAATAAGTGCCCATATCTTCCAACACTGCAGGAATCACAGCTGTGCGCGGCCTGCCGGCAGGGTCAACATCAGCTGGTTGGCTGGAACTTGTGATGACAGACTCCTCGAGCAACCACTCATCATACTTTCGTTCACTGCCAGTTCTTCGCAGATATCCTGCCACCGCTTGTGAATATTCATGTTACTCTGTTTTTTTCACGAACGGAAACTCAATAACTTCTCTCTGTAACGCACCACATTTGCAGACGTCATTTTGAAGGGAAGTCGTAGCGCCCACAAATCGGAATTATGGAACTATGCGAGATGAACTGAGAATGTTCAAAGATATCACAAACAAAATTCATAAATTTCAATCTTAACTGGCCGACGTAATTACTGAACGTTTCTGGTACAATAAAATGACTGCTCTAGTGTCCTTTAAGTTGAAGCAACATCAATGGGAGCAATTGTGTGTACCCCAACTATTTTCTTATTGTGTCATACATGTGAATATTGTGCGAAGGTGCCTAGTGTAACTGAGGCGGTACTTGGGCACCAGCCCGGTATTCACCTAGTGGGATGCGGGAAAAAGCCTGAAAATCACATCCAGGTTTGCCGACACAGCGATCCCATGTCGTTAATCCGCCGTCCGGATTCGACCCGAGGCCAGCATTACCTCCACGTCCCAGCTCACAGCTAACCGAATGGGTCAATAGGTCTCACATGGGATACCCAACTTCTGACACAAGCTTCGTTCAATTACATTTTACTAATGAAAAAAAAATTGAGGCACAATAAAAGAGATAATCACATTTTGGCAAATCCGTTTTGCATACTATACGATGTTCGGAAACTGTTGAAGACAACAGACTGACAGAGTGAGATTAAAATAGGTGAAACCGAAATCAGTCTCACATTTGCGGACGACTTAGTTGTGATAGCTTATTAGATTCAAAGGTTGTAATCTAATTTTTCAGAGCTAGGTCAGAGATGTAAGGGTTATGGTATGAAGATCAGCATCTCCAAAACCAAAGTAATGTCTGTGGGAAAGAGAGTTAAACAGATGGAGTGCCAAATTGGAACGACAAAGTTAGAACATGTGGACAGTTTCAAGCACATAGCATGTACACTCCTGGCCATTAAAATTGCCAGAAGATGACGTGCTAAAGACGCGAAATTTAACCGACAGGAAGAAAATATTCTGATATGCAAATGATTAGCTTTTCTGAGCATTCACACAAGGTTGGCGCCAGTGGCGACACCTACAACGTGCTGACATGAGGAAAGTTTCCAACCGATTTCTCACACACAAACAGCAGTTGACCGGCATTGCCTGGCGAAACGTTGTTGTGATGCCTCGTGTAAGGAGGAGAAATGCGTACCATCACGTTACCGACTTTGATAAAGGTCGGATTGTAGCCTACCGCGATTGCGATTTATCGTATCGCGTCATTGCTGGTTGCATTGGTTCACATAAAAAAAGTTCAAATGTTTGTAAGCTTATGGGACTTAACTACGGGGTCATCAGTCCCTAAACTTACAAACTACTTACGAACTACCTTATACTAAGGACAGCACAAATATCCATGCCCGAGGGGGGATTCGAACCCCCGACCGTAGTGGCCGTGCAGACCGTGACTGGAGCGCCTCAGTCCCCGCGGCCACCGCGGCCGGCTGGTCCACATACAACGACTGTTAGCAGACTATGGAATCTGTCGGTTCAGGAGGGCAATACGGAACTCCGTGCTGGATCCCAACGGCCTCGTATCACTAGCAGTCGAGGTGACAGGCATCTTATCCGCATGGCTGTAACGGATCGTGCAGCCACGTCTAGATCCCTGAGTCAACAGATGGGGACGTTTGCAAGAGGACAACCATCTGCACGAACAGTTCGACGACGTTTGCAGCGGCTTGGACTAATAGCTAGGAGACCATGGCTGCGGTTACCCTTGACGCTGATCACAGACAGGAGCGCCTGCGATGGTGTATGCAACGACGAACCTGGGCGCACGAATTGCAAAACGTCATATTTTCGGATGAACCCAGGTTCTGTTTACAGCATCATGATGGTCGCATCCGTGTTTGGCGACATAGCGGTGAACGCACATTGGAAGCGTGTATTCGTCATCGCCATACTGTCATCGCCATACTGTCGTATCACCTGGAGTGATGGTATGGGGAGCCATTGGTTACACGTCTCGGTCACCTCTAGTTCCCATCGACAGCACTTTGAACAGTGGCCGTTACATTTCAGATGTGTTACGACCCATGGCTCTACCCTTCATTCGATCCCTGTGAAACCCTACATTTCAGTAGGATAATGCACGACCGCATGTTGCAGGTCCTATACGGGCCTTTCTGGATACCGAAAATGTTCTACTGCTGCCCTGGCGAGGACATTCTGCAGATCTCTCACCAATTGAAAAAGTGTGGTCAATGGTGGCCGAGCAACTGGCCCGTCACAATACGCTAGTCACTACTCTTGTGGTACAGTGTTGAAGCTGCATGGGCATCTGTATCTGTACACGGCATCCAAGCTCTGTTTGCCTCAATGCCCAGATGTGTGTGTTCTGGGTACTGATTTCTCAGGATCTATGCACCGAAATTGCGTGAAAATGTAATGACATGTCAGCTCTAGCATATTTGTCCAATGAATACCCGTTTATCATCTGCATTTCTTCTTAGTGTAGCAATTTTAATGGCCAGTAGTGTATTTTCTCACAGGATGGCCACATAGTGAAGACATAGGAAAGCTAATGCAGTGAGTGCTCAGCTACGTTCTACACTCTTCTGCAAGAAGGAAGTCAGTACTGAGACTATGTTAGGAGTACATCGCTCTATCTTTCGACCAACTTTGTTGTATGGGAGTCAAAGCCGGGTGGATATAGATAACCTTATGAATAAGGTTCAGGTTACAGATATGAAAGTAGCAAGGATGATTGCAGACACTAACAGATGGTGTCCATAATGAGAAAACCAAAGAATAGCTGGGAATGAACACCATAGATGAAGCGGTTATAGTGAACAAACTGCGATGGTGGGGGTCATGTTACACGCATGGAAGAAGCATTAACAAATTCGGCATTTTCGATACTTACGACCCTCTTTTCTGACATTAAATCTGTACCGAAATACGAACATATTAGCCAAATCAGGACTTTTATGCTACTACCATTTTATCCTTGGTATACTACTTGCTCTGAGCGACATATCAGTCCTTTCTGATTACTTCCATGTTGGCTGCAAGCGCAGCTCTGGAAATAGGCTGCTGGAAAGCTTGCCAGCAGTGCGATTCCTCTTCAGATAAGAAGCATTATTAGTGTTACGTAAAAGAACCGTCGGCCGTAAAATCCGTCGCAGCACTCCCCGGACCATCCAACATTAGCCCCTCGCTAACACACACCTATCTCTTCAGCACCAGAAACGCTGCATTAGATGTAGCAAATAAATGGTATGGATGGTTTTGTGAAACGATTGTTAATCATTACAGATAAGTTCGCAAACGCAAGATTCCCCCCTACAAATTCAGGAAAGAGCTGAGGGATATGGGGAACTGTTAACACCACGAGCATCTCTACATCTGCTCCCTAAATGATTTTCAAGGATTTCCAAGGTTCTGGTATATTCTGTTAAAGTTTCATCGTAAACCGAGCTTATTCTAAGTGCAGTAAAAAGGCCACACCTGCGTTGAAGAACAGTGGGAGTAAATAGTAACTATCGAAAGCAAGAAGGAAGGAAGATCAGGATTTAGCGTAATTACATCTGGGTGTGTCTGCCGGGATTGGAACTATTCAGGAGATACCACAAGGCAACATGTCCAGAAGATGTGTGTGCAGCTTTCAGACTTTGAGACCCCTCGAATTATTGGCAAAACAAACATGGGATCATCAGATCGACATATCACGCAGACGGTGACTTAGTGCAAAGGTTGCAGAACCACTGTTAACGAAATGAACTCAGGACGACAGTATGGCACGAAGAGCAAGTGCGGATCATTCTGGAAGGACTATGCAACTAGAAGTTCAAATTACTCTGACGAACAGCTGAAATCAGGAAGGAGGAGACATGAAGAATGTCACGTAAACCGCCAGAAACAGACTGCCGGTAGATTGGTTGAGATCACGAGTTGCCATGCGTCGTTTACTGCTCACACCATACGTCAGACAACAGTGGCTTTCACGCTGCAGAACATGGTTTCCCAAACTATGTTCCGTACCAAATCAATAAATGCTCAACTAAACGAGAGGTCAATAAATAATTAAAGAGACAAATTGGTCCGGAGGAAAAAACAACTTTATTTTTACAAAATTGTTTCAACTTTTCAACAAAATACCCTTGAACATTTATGCGCTTGTTGCAACGTGCTACAAGCTTCTTTACTCCGGCTGCAGAAAACTATTTATCTTGATGTTTGAAGCAATTTCGCACAAACTTTTTCACGTTCTCTTTGTTCTGGGATGGCTTCCCACGTAATACCTCCTCCAGTGGACCAAACAAATGGAAGACACTAGGTGCTAGATCAGGACTGTAAGTAAGGTAAGGCAGTACTTCCCAGCCCATTTTTTGTCGATGGTTTCACGGGTTAGTTGAACGATATGCGGTCGTGCGCTGTCTCGCTGGAGAGCCACACCTCTCTTCTGAGATCCACGACGTTTCTGTCTCATGGCAGGCTTCACCTTCTTTAAAAGCAAATCCTATAAGTATTTGCTTTGATTTTAGACTGGTTTTTCGAGATAGTTTCGTCAATTCGACATTCAAGTGAGGGAGTTGAAATTGTAACTGGTCGAACAGAACGGCGTTTGCCAGTCACTGAGTCGCGACCATTTTTGAACTGCTCTACCCACTTACAAAAATTTGCTCGATTCATACAGCATTCATCACAAACTTTATAGACATTCAACAGTGTATATTCACTGGTTTCTAGCCTTCACAAAATTTAAAAAAAATCAATTAAATAAACAATAGCATTACGTTGTTCAACTAATGTGGAACTTTCAAGGGGACTCGCCATCTTGAAATGTATTTTTGAGGTTACACACACACACACACACACACACACACACACACACACACACACACATATTTAAGATTATTGCAAGGCATTCTACCCAAAGCACCGTATGAAATTTTAGGTATACGGTGACCTTTCTCCTGTTTTGAAGGTCAAGGGTGCAAAATTTCATGAAGATTGGACTGAAACTGTAGATTTCGTCAGTCTGTAGGAAAAATATCTTCGGCCTGCATCTTAATTTGGCCCTAACGCACTTTCTTAGTTGACGTCGTCTACCAATAAAATAAATACGTGCGAAATTTCAGCTTCATAGATGCAGTAGTTTTCGAGATTTCGTGTTTAGTCAGTGTGTGAATGACCTTTCACTTATACGAGGCGCGTCCACAAAGTAAGTTCCGTTTGATTATATAAAACGAACGGGTACGGATACAGAAAAAATACTGATTGTACAAAAATCTACAACTGTTAAACTACTTTTCTACATAGCTTTCGAAATTTTGTAGGCAATTGTCATGGCATGGCGCAAGGTTTTGTGTGCCTTTTTCATAGAATGTTGCCGCCTGTGTATTCAACCATGTGGTAACATGTTCTTTCAGCTCGTCATCATCGTTGAAGTGTTGCCCACCAAGGACAGATTTTAGGTGTAAGAAGAGGATAATGCCTGACCTCACACACCGAATGTGACCAAACAATTCTTATGGAAATTTCAATGGGACCTGTTTGATCATCCTCCATACAGCTCGGACCTCTCTCCTAGCGACTTTCATCTCTTCTTACACCTAAAATCTGTCCTTGGTGGTCAACACTTCAACGATGATAAAGATCTGTTACCACATGGTTGAATACACAGGCGCCAACCTTCTGTGAAGGATGCATGCAAAATCTTGTGATTTTCGGCAGTTATGTGGAAAAGTAGTTTAAGAGTTGTAGAATTTTGTGCAATAAAAATTTCTTCTGTATCTGTGTACAATTTCATTTTATTACCAAACGGAACTTACTTTCTGGACGCGCCTCGTATATACATATATTAGAAGCAGGTACTTCAATTTTGTTTTCATACATTAATATTACGATGCAATTAATGAATGAAACAAGCTTATCTTCTGACCGTACGGACGTCAATGAGTCCGTAGGCGACTTAGGACTGAGGGATGTACGAGTCCTTGCCTGGTGTACTTGATGCTTTGATTCGTCATCCACAGGGAACGATTGGGATGCGATGGAAAAGTACACGTTTCACTAAACTCTGGCCGGCAGTACTCACGGATTGACACATGGTATGTCACAGGCACGCCAAGATATTCCTTAAGATGACATATGTACGGAGGGTGTTTGCTTCTATGCCTTAAAAATACAGGTCTGCATTTGTATTCGTGGTGCTAACATACTGATATTCATAGTGACAGAGGCGTAGATAACGAGGAGGGGGTATACAGCCCTATACATATTTGTTTAGTTGCTCACCATGTAAACTGTGTTCTAATTTTAAACGTTGACGCGGCTTGACAGTTCAGGTACAGGCATTTTGGATACTATTCGGAATGAACTAATTCTACTTCAAAACCGAAGCCGCCCCCACCCCAACCTCAGAAGAAGAAATCATCAACACCGCTGCATGGTGATCTTCAGTTTAAAATGTAATGAAACTTTATTTTCTTAATATCCTTTCTATGATGAATATCTCTGAAGTTGATACGTACTGAATTGGTGGTTCAACATGTAAAATTTCAATTGTAACGTCAGTGTACGTATATGTACACCGTTTCAGATTTGAGAGACAGTGAAGAAACCACCTGCGACGCAGCGCGCTGCCTAGGCGGCGCGGCACTTTGAAGTAGTGTGACAAATAACGCTTGTTAAATATGCAGTGACCCGAATTTTAACGGTACCTTTAAAGGCACCTGCTTCAAGACTGTAATTTCTAAGCACCCATTCACGGGGCTTTAAGTTACTCGTAACCAGTATTTTCTCTTTCAAGTATCAAATTACGGAGACTGGCGCAGCAAAATTAAGACAGATGCAACAGTCAGCCCATTGCAATTATCGATATGGTGTCTGTTCGTTTCGGACATGTCCGAGAGAACAGATACCAGTACCATTAGTTGACAGTAACGGCCGTAAATTTACGAAATCGAAATATTGAAACGTTTCGACCGTTTCGGGAGGTTGAAATACATTCAGCAACAAAATTGAAAAATTTGTGCTTGTCCGGGATTCGAACCCGGATTTCCCGCTTTGGACCAGCGGTCGCCTTAACCAATTAGGCTATCCAGACAGGCTACCCTTCCAACCAAAATTCTGAACTTTTAACCCCCTGCCCGTTGATTCCTCTTGCTAGCAGCCTATACTGGATCCCGCAAGACATTGAGCATTTGAATGCGTCCGCATTGAAATTGTCATTGTCTGTTGTGGGAATATTTACAATTATTGGTAAGGTGTCTGTTCTTTTCGGAAGTCAAATCGATAAATTCATCAAGCACGGTGACGAGTTCTTGAACTGAAGGCCCAGCTGTCTTGTTATTTACGATTTCTTCATTTTCCCTTCACCAGCTTATTTCCTGCTCCTCAAATGTCACATTAACCTTGCGCTTCATCTCGTTGTCGTAGACGAAGAATACCAAAATGATATAAATAATTAGCATATAACCTTTGCTTCTTCTCTCCAACAGCAATAGCAGGTGTTTCGTTGGCCGTTAGGAGATTTATTTCCATCGAGGACGGGTTTTTCAGGATTTTCTATACGATATGTCCCATTATCCAGTGGAACTTCAAATATCAGTTACTGAACGACGGGTAGCACAGAACAGTTGACTGTACTATGCTTCGGAGAAACTAGTGCACATCCAAATGAATTCGGCAACAGTGCAAAAGTATTTCTTACAACTGTTCCATTAGTGAAGCCTTTTTATAGCGAAACTTGATCAAAATTCAGGGAAAACTCGCCAGTAGATACAAAAAGGGTTGCATAAGGTCCGCGGCTATAGCACTTTTTTTTCTCAGAACGTCGTTTTGCAAAATAACATGTCATTTACATGAAGTAAATTTAAAGAATAAACAGATGGAGTTTATATCGGAGGAATATATTCACATGTCACTTTATTCCTTAACTTTGTCGTTATATACCCAAAGTACTTTGATGGTTCTCAGATAGAGGCTACTAACAGCTATTAGAAACGCTTGATATTGTGAAAGAAGAACGTAATGATTAAAAGCTGTTACGATACAACAGAATCTATCAAATGCAATATTCTAGGTGGAAACAAACCACCTCTACCGGAAATGTGCTAGTTCGTTGTGAAAGATTTTGATGAAACACACCATCGAAAACATTTAGATTGCTGAATTATCACTGGATGAAATCACATCAATAAAGTACGAAGCTCGTTGATAAGGAGATGATTCACATTCTACATGGTAATTCTTACATGCGGCGTAATCTGACGAGTTAGGCGTGCTGCGATTATAAGTTCCAACAGGTAGACGACGACGACGACGACGGGGAGGACGACGACAATGATGATTATTTTTATAGCATCATAAAGGATGTTACTTGAAAAGCGAAAGCATATACATAAATTCTCGGAAAATTTTTATTATATATATATCTTTTCTAGAGAAACAAGCTTACATTGTAAAATAGGGTTCCTCAATTATGCCTTGTAGGAACGACATTTGCCAACAAAGAACACAGTTCTCAGTTGTTGGTTGATTCCAACCAGCGCACTTACAAAATGCTGAACACAAAATTCAAATGTTTGTAGAGTCTATGGGACTTAACTACGGGGTCATCAGTCCCTAAACTTACAAACTACTTATGAACTACTTACAACTAAGGACGGCACAAATATCCATGCCCGAGGGGGGATTCGAACCCCCGACCGTAGTGGCCGAGCGGATCGTGACTGGAGCGCCTCAATCCCCTCGGCCACCGCGGCCGGCATGTTGAACACAGTTTTTCGTCTAATTATCACAGTGAACAATCCACAGCCGGAAAAACTATGTAAAAATGTGGACCTTTCGGGCTGATATAAAAAATGTGGACCTTTCGGGCTGATATAAAACTATAAATACATTTTGTACGGCGTCCAGAACGTTGGCGAGTTCGTAATGTACGGAGGGTGACTAGGGTTGCGGCTTGCGCACAGGAAGTTTTTATATTAAAAGAATCCTCAGGAAAGGTAGTTCACCTACAAAGAATGAAACTTACGAACCGTAGTTCTACCAATACTTGAAAATTGTTCGTCAGTCTGGATCCGTGCAAGATATAGGACACTGAAAAGATCCAAGCAGCGTGATTCGTGAAACGATCATTTAATATCAGCGAAAGCACCAAAGAGACGCTCAGTCAATTTCACTGGCAGACATGGAAAAGAGGCGTTCTGCATCACGGAGTGGTTTACTTTTGATGTTTCGCGAGCGTTCTTTCCTTTACTAAGTACCTCGTGAAAAGACGACGAAGGTAAAATTAATGTTTCCAGCTTACCAGAAAATCATCAGTCTGGAACAGAAACTGGAAAATTCTGTACGTTGGAGCACACACACAGTACACAAGCTTGCAGAGAAGGGTAAGGTGGTACACTTTTGATCATTTCGGACAAATGTTATTGTAACTGGAAATATATTGAGAAAAGAAATAATTTTAACTATGGCACTTGTTCTTGGATGTTTAATGAATATGTAACACAAATATTAGTCAATTACAAATATTGTTATAAACACAAAAAGGGTTACAGAATTGAGCAAAATTAATCGAAAATGTACCACACTAGGTACAATTGTGATCACTTCCTCGTACAATTTTGATCACTGGCATCTAAAAAAAAAATGTTAAAATGTTTGTAGAGCTAATGGGACTTAACTACGGGGTTATCAGTCCCTAAACTTACAAACTACTTATGAACTAGCTACTACTAAGGACGGCACAAATATCCATGCCCGAGGGGGGGATTCGAACCCCCGACCGTAGTGGCCGTGCAGACTGTGACTGACGCGGCGCAGTAAGCTCGGCCACCGCGGCCGGCCACTGGCATCTCCCACATAAAAATAACTTTTTCTCTCGGGCACCAACGCATACTTCGTGTTACCAAACATGGCATTTTTTGTAGTGAATCCAGTCACCCTTAATTAGGAAATTTACAAGTGCGTGTTAGACTAAGTGGCTTCACGTACCTCTTAACAGGAAAAGAATTATATCTCCGTAACACTAAAGTGGTGTATTCTTGGAAAGACAGGAGCTGTAGAATCCTGCTACGCCACACAAAAGCAAGTGCGAGACTGACAAATGGCGCGAAACTTTATGTTGATAGGAATTGTACCTATATCGAATTTGTACCATATTACCCTACTGCCTAGAGTGAGTATCGATGTAAATGTAGATCAACTCCAAACAAATTCGAAATGAAAAGCACAATATTGTGTACGTTCTACAGGGTTAGTTTTATTTAGTGAACCGGTTTTCAGCATACGACGCCTTGTAAGCCGAAAGTTGGTAATATCGTGCTTTTAATTTAGCACCAACTTCTTCTACCAAGAAACGTTCAAATGTTTATATTTGTAAGGGACCGAACTACTCTGGTCACCGATCCCTTGATTTAAATATTACTAAAACTAACTTATACTAAGGACAACACACACCCAAGCCCGACGTATGACTCGAACTTTCGAGGTGAATGGCAGCGCGATCCGTAACGTGACTCCCCAGACCGTACGCCCATTCATTCCCGCACCGCGCAGGTATCTACCAAGAAGCGACGGAAAGAAGCAGTCAATTTTTTATTTATTTATTTACGTAGGACAGTTGTTGTTCGAGTGAAGAGTTCGGAGGAGTTATGAAAGGCGCCAGGATACCGTCACGAAAAGCAAAGATAATCCGATAATCCAGTGAAATACGATACGAAACGCAGTAACACAACTACTGGAGTAAGCAATCAGAGAAACATCTTTAATAAATACTAAAAATGTAGAAATCTAATTACTTTGATAGAAAATTAGATAAATTAATAAAATTACGAAGACTACATCTAGCCCTCCGAATATCACAAAATTTTCAAAAAATTAAGTGTCGCAGAGCACTAAGATAACATGAGCATTGGGTCAATTACAATTTGCTTCGAGCAACCTTTCAATGTTAATGCATTTTCTGAGTAATTTGTTGAGTTGTAAGCTGCATTTACTAACGAACACTACTGCAGTAACTTTCGAGAACGAAGACCCGATAAAGAACCGCATTTCCATTACATGGAATTTTCTGCCGCTTCTTTCGTTGTACCCGCTGCTCACAGCTAGCACTATCATCGTATAATAGCGAAACGTCAATGATCTCTGCAAAAAAAAGATTAAGCTTCTGTTCCGGTAACGCAAAAAATGGCGCCCTTCCAAGCGGCAGTGATATGTAAACAGAGAGAGACCAGGTACTTGGCTTTTGCCAGTTCTTGGAACTGGAACAAAGCGCACTCAGCATCAGCAACTACAGACTACCCAAGGTCAGGCAACGCATCACCGTCATTACTTAATAATGCAAGTCGACGCTACCCACTCAGCAGCCTCTCGACTTTCCCAAGTTCTAGGAAGTGTGGGTACAATACGTAGTAAAGAACACAGCCGTGTCTTTCTACACAGCGACGAAGGTCGGTCTGGGCTAGCGGCACCTCTTCGTGCCTGTTTTCGGCCGGTAATACGTGTCCACGTGCTTTACTTTTTTAACCTCAATTATCACAGGAAAGGTATTGTTTAAACTATCTCTAAATGGTTAGCTCTTTAAATGTACACACTTTAGTTGCTGTTACAATCAAATTTAAACTTAATCAAAATATCCACGGGTGTACTGCCGGTCTATAGTGTTCAACGGGCACTTTGTATACTATAGACCGGCAGTACACCCGTGGATATTTTGATTATCAAATACGCCGGGAGAAACTCAAGAATCACAAATTTAAACTTATTAGGAAAAAGCGATAGTGCTAATATTACATCCAAGGTCAATAATTCTTTACGGAACGCTAGAACTTTACAGATTCTTTACTCAAATGCAGGGACGTACACATCGTCACTTCCTGGCGCAATGACACCGCATGGAATCTTTAAAGGAAAATCGGTACTCAGTCATTTCCAATTTCGACATATCTTGCACAAAATCTTAGTTAAAAGATTTAACCTTGCCTAAGACGAAAACTAGGATAACTGGAAACACTTTAAATATTTGTGATGCCGCCCGTTTTACGGACATATGGCCGCCGGCATCTATGCACCTGTGGAGCAGCGCCTAAGACAGCTTACGTGTATCTCATCGAAATGGCATCACTTCGCAAACATTGCCGGCCTTAACACTTTTAATGCATGACTTTTTATTTTAAGCTATAAAAAATACCACCATTAATGTATAGTGAGAATAGATTGAGAAAAATATTGGAAAAAAATTCTTGAAATTATTATGCATTACTAGCAAAAAAAGTTCATAACTGGTCAGCTATATAGTGCCTGCATGATGTACCCGATGTAGTAAATGTCACTTATTATGCCTCTCATCTCTCCAGAAAGTAACGCATAATGCAACAGTAGCATGGCAAAAGGAGGAATACTAATGTAAACGAACGCATATGTTAGGAGTAACTCAATGCAACTAACTGTCGGACTGATTCAGTAGCAGTTTGCAATTTATAATTTCTAGGACGAGCTACTAGCTTATGTAACACTAGACAAGCAGCTACAAATGAATTTGAGGTAAAATGTTGATCAGTTTGAGAGATAATGGAAAAAATAAGGTATGTAGCTGATCAGCTACACTATGCATTAAAATATTAAAACTCCTTCCGTCTCGCCAGTGAGCAGCAAAATTTTGGACCGTATCCTACATTTGCACGACTGGTAAGACTTCAAAAAATGTTCAAATGTTTGTATAGCTTATGGGACTTAACTACGGGGTCATCAGTCCCTAAACTTACAAACTACTTATCAACTAGCTTATCCTAAGGACGGCACAAATATCCATGCCCGAGGGGGAATTCGAACCCCCGACCGTAGTGGTAAGACTTCCCAACAGTGTGTCTGTATAGTCTTGGTACAGTTTCAACCAGTCACACGCAACGAAACAAAATAGAAACATGAAACCTTCGCCAAATGAAAGAAAAACTCTCCAAGTTTATGTTACGCAATTTTCATTGCGATGTGCGCGCAATGACAACACTGAAGCGAGTTACGTACCTGCAGCAGATCAAACTATTTTCGTAACTATGTGGACGTTGAAGAGGAAAGTTCAGTATGTTCTATGGATTGATACAATTGAATATGATAGACGTGTTTAGCGTGAATATCCCAAAATAAAATGTTCAAATGTTTGTATAGCTTATGGGACTTAACTATGGGGTCAACAGTCCCTAAACTTACAAACTACTTATGAACTAGCTAATACTAAGGACGGCACAAATATCCATGCCCGAGGGGGGGGATTCAAACCCCCGACCGTAGTGGCCGTGCAGACTGTGACTGGCGCGCCGCAGTCCCTCGGCCACCGCGGGTGGCGTGAATATCTCGGTGTCTGCAATAAAGTCCCACCTCATAGGAATAACACTAGACGGTGGCACCAGCTGTTGAAGAAATCTGACATTTTGTTGGGCCAGAAACGTTCTGGTAGCCTTCGGTTAGTGACGATACTGTAGAAGCTATACGAGACACCTATCTACGGAATCCCAAGAACACTTTGCGAACATATGCTTGAGTACTACACTTAAAGAAAACTACAGTCCATACAGCTTTAAAGAAACGGCTCCATTTTAAGAGTTACAGAATGCAGTTGTTACACGCTATCCACCCATATGAGAGGCCCAAACGATTTTAATTTGCTTAACAGATGTTTCATAAGACGGACAATTCCTAAAGAGGAGAGTGTTTGGCGATGAGGCGACATACCATGTGTGTGATCATGTTTATTGCTATAACATCAGAATAAGGCTGCCAAAAATCCTTCACTGAGTACCCTCGTAACTTCCCCAAAGTGAACGTCTTATGTGCCTTCTTGCATGTTAAACGTATTGGCCGTATTTCATTGCGGAGCATACTGTGACGTCAAACATCCTAGACACGTTGAAATAGTATGTAGTGTCACAAATTCAAGATGAGGGTGAAGATCGCATCTTCCTACAAGACGGCGCTCCTCCACATTATACCAGAATTATCCGGTGGTTTCTGGAGATATTTCCCCAGCGATGGATAAGAAGAGGTGGATTTAAGACGTGGCAGCCACCATCCCCGAAATCGACGACCCTAGATTTTTTTTGTGGGGGGAGGGGGGGATTATGACAAGCAACGTTCGTATAGTCTTCACATCAACGACATGGACCATTTAAATGAGAGGATTGGAGACGCCATTCACTCCGTTAGATATGATGTCCTTCAACGTGTATGGAATTAAGTACAATGTCGATAAGACAAATGGAAACCATAATCGAACTCCAGTGAATAGTTGTGTAAAACTGGACAGTTTTTTTATTTTAATTTTTATTTATTTATTTATTTGGTGGAGGTTTCATACTTCCACCCTGTTTCATTGCCTTCCTGTGACTGGTTAAAACAGGACCATGACTTAACGGGTATAGTATGTACAGTGCAGATCTGTTTAACTAATTCTGTGGAACTATGCACAAACATTAGGGAAGAATGTTCAAATTCAAATGTTCGTTAAGCTTATGGGACTTAACTACCGGGTCATCAGTCCCTAAACTTACAAACTACTTATCAACTACCTTCTACTAAAGACGGCACAAATATCCATGCCCGAGGGGGTATTCGAACCCCCGACCGTAGTGGCTGTGCAGACCGTGACTGGAGCGCCTCAATCTCCTCGGCCACCGCGGCCGGCAGGGAAGAAAGTCCCCAGATATAGCGTACTCTAATAAAGTTTTGTAATGTTAAAGACGTAACAGGATTGTTACAGGGATGTGGAAACTAGAAACCTAGGAGTTGTGTAAACTAACACTATAGTGAGAGCCAGTAAAACTTTGCGGGTACTATTCTCATTATTGTAGGTCATTTCCTATAACGGTATCATGTTCGCCTTTTTATAGGTAAACAAGTTACTGTACTTAAAAGGCCCGAGACCTCCACCCTCTTCCAAGTATATTGAATCTTCAAGATTTCCAAAAAAGCGGAAGAGGTTCTAAGTCATATTATATCACAAATGTTGCCTATGGCTATGGGCAATCCGTTTTTGACTCATTTATAGCGATTCTGTCTTTTGAGAATAAGTACCTAGCGTAAAAAACCGCAACGGAGTGCCACAATTTTCTTCCTAGCGTCGTACATAATTTTGCTCGGAGAAAAACTACTTTCAAAGTGCGGAATGTACTAAAACAAACGAAATATCTGTAAAACGCCGCACTGTACGTCGTACTTACGCCGAGACACAGTTGACCTTGTGACTCGTGTCCTGCCGAGGATGCGCCGTAGTCACGAAAATCAGGAGGGTTTACTCATCGCAAGAACAGACTAGGTTTGGAGACAGATGAGAGAGACTGAGAGGCTGCTCTCGTCGGAGGTTCGAGTCCTTCCTCAGGCATGTGTGTGTGTGTGTGTGTGTGTGTGTGTGTGTGTGTGTGTGTGTGTGTGTGTGTTGTCCTTAGATTAGGTTAAGTAGTCTGTAGCGCTAGGGACTGATGACCGCATTAATTTGGACCCATTTCAGATCGGAGAGCCGAGATACGATGGACAAGATTTGCGTATTGGTGGGAAACAACAGGTCCCAGATCGGCGGACCAGATACGTAAGAGACTACCGCAGAACTGACCCAAGGTTCTGACTTGTAGCAGAAATCCACTTTTATGAGGCTAGCTAATCTAGCAGTAAATTATCTTCCCTGTCCCCCCCTCCTCCATCAAGAAAGATCTATCCACAGTGAAACCTCAGTCGTGTAACGAGCAAAGGCCACACTATCGTAACTGGCGAGAGAAGCGTGTTTACGCAACTGCAACCGTTCAAATGGACGCCCACGCCTCTGCCTCCAGGCTTCAGTTGGCTGTCTGCGAGAGCTCCAACATAAAGGGAAAGCAAAGTATTTGCTGAGGCATTCTCCACCTTTCAACACCACCAAATATTCTTAAAAAGCATAGAGCTGACAATTTTGGGAAAGCATCATCTTAGAGTGAGATTACGGATAAAATTTACCAAGGGTGCACTTCTTTTCAGATTGAAGTTAAAACATTCGAATCGTACGAGTGAAAGCCGACACACTAACCTACATCTCTCGTATGAAGCACAAAATGCGACTAACCTGAGAATGTTACCAATAGACAACAGGCAATAGTTCGCCGCGCAGGAGTAGTCGAGCGGTCTGGAGCGCCACGTTACGTATCACGCGGCCTCCCGCGTCAGAGGTTCGAATAATCCCTCGGGCATGTGTGTGTGTGTGTGTGTGTGTGTGTGTGTGTGTGTGTGTTGTCCTTAGTTTAACTAAGTACTTTGTAAGACTAGGGACAGATGACCAACGTAATTTGGTCGCACAGAATTACAAACATTTGAACATTTTGAACAGGCTGTATTTCATTCTGTCGGTTTCACTGACGCGCCGATAGTGGGTCGACTGCAAAAATTACCGCCTCGCGGGATTGGCGGTGAGATCCAAGGCGCCTTACTGCGGAGTTCGCGTCTTCTCCCTGTCGGAGGTTCGAATCCTCCCTCGTGCATGGTTGGTTGGTTGGGATAGGGGGACCAAACTGCTAAAGTTATCGGTCCCCTGGTGGGGAGGGGAAGGAGTGAGGATAGGAAAGCAGCGGAAGGGAAATAAATGCAGTCCAGGAAGGACAGAAGGAAGAACAACTGCATCACTTCGGGGTCCCGCCTCGTCACGCACGTACTCATGAAAGAACCGCGAGCCCTTCGGAGCTTTAGAGTTAAGTCCTTTAAATTTAAGATTTTTTTTTTTTTTTTTTTTTTTTTTTTTTTTTTTTTTTTTTTTTTTTTGCAACACTATTTCATGTTGGATGGTATTCCCGTATTGACATAAATGTCAAAACAAACAAAAAAGTTCAAATGTTTGTTAAGCTTAAGGGACTTAACTACGGGGTCATCAGTCCCTAAACTAAGTTAAGTCCTTTAAATTTAAGATTTTTTTTTTTTTTTTTTTTTTTTTTTTTTTTTTTTTTTTTTTTTTTTTTTTTTTTTTGCAACACTATTTCATGTTGGATGGTATTCCCGTATTGACATAAATGTCAAAACAAACAAAAAAGTTCAAATGTTTGTTAAGCTTAAGGGACTTAACTACGGGGTCATCAGTCCCTAAACTTACAAACTAACTATGAACTACCTACAACTAAGGACGGCACAAATATCCATGCCCGAGGGGGGATTCGAACCCCCGACCGTAGTGGCCGTGCAGACCATGTCTGAAGCGCCTCAGTCCCCTCGGCCACCGCGACCGGCATAATAAATGTCAACTTCTCACATTTATGGCATATGTAACTCTTCAGTTTTCACGAAGATTGTTTATGATTGTTCCAGTGAGTAGACACTCAAAACAAACTTGCGGCCCAAACACAAAGAAACAGTTCAGACGGGTTGGCTGTCTTATAACGTAGTATTCCATATCTCGCAAAGCGACAATAATTTGTTTTTAAAACTCGTATACTTCCATTTCTTTGTCCACAATGACTGACTGCGGTTTGCGTACAGGCATCCTGTTATACCGTTCTCCAGTGCACGTCACATGGCCCAATTCGTAAGTTACGCAGGTGCAGATAGTTGTGGTAATACTGCGACTGGGCAGTATTCCTACATTCCTCAGTAAAACCGTTCCATGAAATGATGAAAAATATTTTCATTAGGTATTTAAATGTCTATATTCGAGAGTAACTGCAGTCAGAAGGTATCCTATATGTCACTCTTTCCTAAACCTGGGATCATTCGCGTTCGAGTCCTCCCTTCGGCATAGGTGTGTGCGTTGTCTTTACCGTAATTTATGTAGTTTGTTAAGTCTAGGGACTGATGGCCATAACAGTTTCGTCCAAAAGGTTTCCAAACATCTGAACCATTAGTGTCTTCCTTCTTACATCCGCCGATCCCTTTTAGTTCAACTTAAAATGGAACCCACTATGTTCAAATGTTTGTAAACCTACTTGAACTAACACTAAGAACAACACACACTCACCAATGCCAGAGGGAGGACTCGAACCTCTGACAGAAACGGCCGTCCAGTACGCAGCATGATACCTTAGACCACGTGGCTACTCCCACGCGGCTGCAATCCACAAAAACTTTATGAGATGCAACTATGTTCAAAGTAAATTCTTTGTAAACATACAGTTTTTATCAGCCTCCGTCATTTGACAAACCGTAGCTAACGATTACAACGATGTATTGGCGAAATTATTATTTTTGATCAAAATATCCATGGGTGTACTGCCGGTCTATAATGTCCAAAGGGCACAATATTTCGGCGATCATATATGTCGCCATCATCAGGTGAACTGACGGACTGAGCTCCTGGAAACGCGCCGGCACGGAGATCCGCACGCTACGGCTGCTCGAAGGGAACTGGGTTCTAGCCCGGTAGCGGGCCATTTAAATACCCTCGGCCCGCGGAGCGACCCCTCCGCGGTCCGCGCCCCGCGCCGCGGCCGCGCAGTGGAACCGATTGCGCCGGCGTCTGAGAAGACGTCGGTGTGAGGGCTCTGTCCGCCGTGGTCGTCACTTCGTTACATTTGCTAGATTTACTCTTAATTAACCCAATCGCGGGTACTTAAAACTCTAGTACATAGGGCGCGCACTATCTCCGACGCAGAGAGTCTACCCCAGGAATTGGAACACCTGAGAACTGTATTTCGAAAAAATGGGTACTCAGAGTGGCAGATTCAGCGGGCTCTCCGCCCAACCACTACAACACAACCTGTGGAAACGGATGAAAACGCAAGGGAGGATGTAGGCACTGCGTTCGTTCCATATACCGGCGCACTCTCAGGGAAGATCGCCCGCATTTTGAGAAAACACCAGGTTGGAACTGTTTTTTGTCCGCCGAATAAAATTCGTGCACTGGTGGGGAGCGCTAAAGATGATCTCGGTTTGAGGAAAGCGGGCGTGTACCAGATTCCGTGTCAGTGTGGAAAGTCATATATTGGACAGACGATGCGTACCGTCGAGGATCGATGCGTTGAACACCAGAGGCACACACGATTGATGTATCCGAGCAAGTCGGCGGTCGCTGAACGTTGTTTGTCGGAGAGTCACGCCATGGAGTATGAATACACTAGGATTCTGGTACAGACGTCGAGATACTGGGACTGCGTCGTTAGAGAGGCCACTGAAATTCGCACAAGTGACGACCTCATAAACCGTGACTCTGGTTATAATCTTAGCAAAGCTTGGGAACCAGCGATTGGGTTAATTAAGAGTAAATCTAGCAAACGTAACGAAGTGACGACAACGGCGGACAGAGCCGTCACACCGACATCTTCTCAGACGCCGGCGCAATCGGTTCCACTGCGCGGCCGCGGCGCGGGGCGCGGACCGCGGAGGGGTCGCTCCGCGGGCCGAGGGTATTTAAATGGCCCGCTACCGGGCTAGAACCCAGTTCCCTTCGAGCAGCCGTAGCGTGCGGATCTCCGTGCCGGCGCGTTTCCAGGAGCGCAGTCCGTCAGTTCACCTGATGATGGCGACATGTATGATCGCCGAAATATTGTGCCCGTTGGACACTATAGACCGGCAGTACACCCGTGGATATTTTGATCATCAAATACGCCGGGAGAAACTGAAGAATCACATTATTATTTTTGTGTTAATTTTGGTAGCCTATGTTCCTAGAAAAGTTTTCAGGAAAAAAAAAACCACGTAAATTCTCAAGGGTGGATAGGAAATTCAGAAAAACCGTGAAAATAATTGATGTATGCAAACTTTGAAGATAGGAACCAAATGCTTGCCTAATTCAATTTTCCTTGTAAGAATATAATAGGTATAGTTCAGAACTCACCGCAAAGACGCACGACGAACTACGACAAGCACATAAAAAAGACACTCAAACAACACTTAAATCTATTGGCCATTAGCCTTCTTCAGAAAAGAGAGCAATCGCACAGGCACGATTCACAGTCACACAATTGTCATCTCCGGCTGTTTTCTGCTCCTGGAATGGAAATAGCGAAATCGAATGTTTTTTGGAAGATGTAGAAAATATGGAAAAACGCATTCCAGTCTAAATTGAAATACTATTATTCATATTATGTGTTCTTTGCGGATTTGTCTGAAAGACTTTGAGCATGAGGTGAAGCGTGTCTGGATAGCCTAATTGATTAAGGCGACCACTGGCCCAAAGCCCGATATCCGGGTTAGAATCCCGGTCCAGCACAAATTTTTAACTTCGCTGTATTTCAACACCCTGAAATAGTGTAAATTTTTCAACAGTTCAAATTCGTAAAATTACGGCCGTTAATGTCAACCAATGCTGTCAGTTATTTCGGTTCGAAAAGAACAGACACAATATCAAAAACTGTTTACATACCTCCAACAGGTAGTTGGACTCATTAAAATGCTCGATCAATTGCGGGAATCCGGCATATGGTGCGAGTGAGAAGAACTATTGGGCAAGAGGGGGCACTACCATCGTAGTGTGCTACAAGATGAGAATTTGGGCAAGAAGGGAATTGTGCCTGGATAGACTAATTGGTTAAGGTGACCGCTGGCACTAAGCGGGAAATCAAGGTTAAATTCGCGATTCAGCACAAATTTGCAACTTTGGCACTGAATATATTTCAGTGCCCTGAAACGGTCGAAATGTTTACTTCGAATTAGTGAACTGAAATAAATATATTTGTTCTTCCTTTTGGTTCGACAGTTTGACCGATCAGCATGAAATTTGGCAGATATATGTAATTTTCTAACTTATAGAGGGGTATAAGTTGGACTTACAAGGGAATGGTCAGACCTGTCATGTCGAAACCTGTATTGCTATTTTTACCAATGTAAGTTAACATTGAAGGAAGTCCGTATGCAGACTGTTAGCTGCTGACATGACCTGGAAGTCTGTAAAAACGTTTATGAAGCATGGCATTATTGTCGCATGGTTTCCGCGCTTGTAACCGCCTGTTGTACAACCCTGACCTCTCTTGCTACGTTATACCAACGTCATCTAGGGACAAGGTGGCGTTAGCTACGCGCCGCTCTCCTGCCACAGCAGTCAGAGCTGATTCGCCCAGTGAAAGCGATCGTACGATAATTAATAAATACGATAATAATAAATTCGTTGACAAATGCAGCTGATATGTTATCTACAACATTCTTTCCAAAAAGCTATGAAATAGACACAAATACATATACGGTTTAGAACACGTCAAACTTTTATTTCTTGAAATTACCGAAAAAATGTGAAATATTACTACAATGTTCAAAAAATAGTTTTTTTTTTTTTTTTTTTTTTTTTTTTTTTTTTTTTTTTTTTTTTTGCCCCAATAACACACAAGCAAAGACGACATATGACAGCCTTGCGAATCACAGACGTTGTTAGACGTCCGTAGACAAAACTCGGCCGGTGTTTTTTTCTAGTTAGGAATCAGGTGCCGGCCGCGGTGGCCGAGGGGACTGAGGCGCTCCAGTCACGGTCTGCACGGTCACTACGGTCGGGGGTTCGAATCCCCCCTCGGGCATGGATATTTGTGCCGTCCTTAGTTACTTCATAAGTAGTTTGTAAGTTTAGGGACTGATGACCCCAAAGTTAAGTCCCGTAACCTATACAAACATTTGAACATTTTTAGGAATCAGGTCTAATATCAGTACATTTCGAGGCGTGCCACGCATATTTAATCACATTTTGAAACCGCGAGGAGGAAAACTGATAATGTACCACTAATTGCAACTTGAGAATATTGTCACGGTGATAGACAGGAAACTGCAGTGATTTGCACACAATAACTTTCTCTGTTAGTTTTCTGTAAAATGCCTTCCACTGGCGGAAAACTTCTCTGTCTAACGGTGGAATTACGTTCGTCGTGCCGGGTGGAATCTGAAGTATCTCTACTTCTATGTCAGGGTGAGCTCGAAATACAGCTTTTAATGAATCAGAACTTTTATGACCTGACCACGAATCTAGAAGGAGATTTGTTTCCACAGAACGGAAGAAAAGCATGACGCATGAAAAGTGTAACGTTATCATTTCACATTTTTCCAGACTTCGATGCGTCTACCACAAGATTGTCTGCGTAGAACATTGTTTGACACGTGGTCCAAAACGTCCAGTTGGTTCTTGAAGATACACATATAGTTTAGGCAGCAATGAACCATCCAGACTAATTATGGACATCATAGTGTATTAATGGCAGCCGTTGACTGCGCAATTGCCTCAATATGTTTTCCCCTTTGAATGACAGTGTTCTTTTCGCACGCATTTCTTTTTGAAAACCTGACTGATCTGCATTGAAACGTAAGATTCATTAAACTGGCGATATAATTTTTTTGCAATCGTAAGAATAGCATCCATCATTTCCAATTCACAATTGCAGAGGAGATGGGCAAGGGAGAAAGGAAACATGGACGTGGAGCGGATAGAGGAGGGAATGGCATAGAAACGAGGGGAGACGAAATGGAATAACGAAACGTTGACAGGTAACGTCGGATTTTCTGCTAGTAAATAACAATAATTATTAACAACAATATGTAGTACTGGCGGAAGGCTGTCTGCTACACGATATCCCTCTACACCGCATCCAAATGACGCCACTTGACAAAGAGAGGAGGGTACGTAGGCCTGTGTCCCTCTGGAACCTAACATGTGACCTTTTTCCTACAAATGTACTGTTATTATTCAGATAACGTTCTTACTCGGAATATTCAGTTCACTACTTTCTTACTTCACGGTTCTGTCTTCGTTGCAACATTCTTGTAACATTAACTATAAGATATAATCTTAAAGACATTTATTTTAGACCAGACGCATTTCGATGTTTATTTCAAAAGCATCTTCTGAGGTCTGTAATTGTTACATAGGTTTGTACAATTTGTTTCAAACATATAACTTAATTTTAATTTTTTGTGCACGTTAAGCCTATGTGTTTCTAAATTGACGTACAGTCGGCTCACTGTGTTCTCTTCTTTACACCCCGCTGCTGTTTTTCCGTCTTATTGGCTGGATTCGGTTGGTTTCTGAAATGCGTTTTTGGTTGTATTTCCGGTTATTTTTGTTTAGTTTTTTCTGTTCCATGTGAAACCACTTCACTAAACACGGGTGACGTGCAAACTGTACGCAGTTTACAATAATTTGTTTCAAATGGAACAGAAAACCAACACAAAACAGGCAAAAAATGCCGTTTACAAAAAAAAAAAAAGAAAAAAATTGCACGTTAGAAATCATCCAACTAGAGACAAGACGAAAAGAGAGCAGGGGGATGTAAATAAGACACAGTAACACAGTGAACAGACTGTACATTCATTTAAAAACACATCAGCCTAGCGCGCACAAAAGGTTAAAAAAGTTTATCATCTATATATAGGAAGCAAATTGTACAAACCTATGTATAATTTACAAACCACAGAAGCAGCTTTTAAATTAAAAAGCGATTCGCGTCTGGTATAAATTAAATGTCTTAAATGCAATGCGTAAAACCTCTTACAGTTTTGTAACAGCTGCTGCGGACGATGGCCACACAACCAAACATAGTATTCTAGTAATATCTGCAAGAAATGTTATTTTTTTAGTTCGTTTCGGCCTACTAAAGACCACGAGGCTCGTCTTAACTCTCAGCTACGGCCTTCTGCTTTTTCTTGGCCCAGTATGCGTTCATCTTCTGGCTGTGAGCCTGCTTCCTCTCATCCGTCCAGATAGGTCTAGTGGTGCCTGTACACTTCTTGCCTGTGAGAGACAGTGGGAACACTCCCTGTAGGATGGCCTGACGGTATCGAGTTCAGTTCTCAGTTATCTGTAATGGGAACTGCAGTTCCTCTAAGTCTGATCTCACAGAGGTGAACCACTTGGCTTTGGACGCCTTTCCCCTGCTTGTCACCGTCTTCTTGGTGAGCCTCGAGTGATTTAGGCGGCTCATGTGCCCATAGGTCAGTCGCCTTTTCCTCATACATGTGACTATGTCTTCCTGGTGTTCATACAGCTCGTTATTGTGCCTGATTCTGTAGCTACCATCTTCCTCTCTTATGGGTCCTAATATTCTCCTCGGGATCTTCCACTCTTTAAGTTCTAGTTCAAGAAATATTATATCGACATATGTTCATTATTTTTCCAGAAGTAATTCCGTTTGTCGATCCAAATGTTCAAATGTTTGTTAAGCTTATGGGACTTAACTACGGGGTCATCAGTCCCTAAACTTACAAACTACTTATGAACTACTTACGAACTAAGACGGCACAAATATCCATGCCCGAGGGGGGATTCGAACCCCCGACCGTAGTGGCCGTGCTGACCGTGACTGGAGCGCCTTAGTCACCTCGGTTTGTCGATCCATTTTAACGGACCGTGCCGTGTGAAATGTCGTAAACCAGTGTAGTTTGCCGAGGCGCCAGTGTAGTTTGCTGAGGCGGTTGTGACTAGCTCGCTGTGATGGTTGAGACGGTGATGGATTACACGGCTGTCTCGATCTGAAAACGCTTCCCTTCGAGATAATTGCCGTAAAGCTGGCATTGGGGAGCTGCCGGCGTCCAGCTATACCTGGAAGGGCGACACTGACATGTCTGGAGGGTGGGTGGCGAGATAGCTGGCCGCAGCCCCAGGCGGAAAGTGTCTCTGCGGCGTCGGCCAATCACAACAGCGGCTGGTCCGCTGCTCCCTCGGGCGCGACGGCTGCTATCTCGCGTCACGCCAGACCGCTTTCTACGCTTGCGCACACCCATCTATCGGTTTCACAGCTGAGCACGGCGGAAGCTGCGGGACCTCAACGTAATTACCGCTCTGCCGTCACGCACCCGCCTACTTCTACACTAATGGTTCGTTAAGTCTCTCGTTTCACAGTAGCAGTCACGTGGAAAACGCTCTACAAAACAAGATCGCCGACCGGTTGCATAAAATACTTAAAACGACGCTTCGGCCTGTACTACGCTCTGTTAATATTAGAAATATTTCTAATTAAAGTGATAAAGTGACCCACTGAAGATGCTGCAAGTGTAGCAAAACATGTATGGGTATATAAAAACAAAAACCAGTGTTTTGCTCAAAGTAGATCCTTAAAGAGAAGCAACTAAATGTTAACTGTTAAATCAGTTGCACTGAAGCGAAATGAATGGGTGATTGGGACCAATCAGGAGTGGAAGTTATGCTAAGAAGGGGTCCTCGCACCACCACCTAGAGAGAAGGCCGCGGCGCTCTCGTGTAACGTCAGGCAGAGTAGGTTGCGCGCGCGTAGCTGACTGGCTCGCTGCTTCGGCATAATGGGCCGTGCCCCAGCGGCTACCCAGTCAGCTATGCCCGCGCAACCTACTCTGCCTGACGTCACACGAGAGCGCCGCGGCCTTCTCTCTAGGTGGTGTTGGTCCTCGCAGCATGGAAATCACCGATTTGGTTCAAACTGTATGAGAAGAAACAGGTCGATGAACTTTTCAAATTCTTTAAATATCTCGCCTGGGTGAGCAACAGAAAAAGGGAAAACACTTGCGAAATATTTTCGATAAGCAAGTTTGAATCACAGTAAAATACATTTAGTGTTCGCGTGGGACAATCGGTAAGGAAAAAGACTGCTAATTTTGATTGTATCTATTCCTGCTACTTCCTAATTTTTTTCATTTACTTTGTTCCCTGCAATATTTAATTTTAAAATTTAAACACAGTTTAACACTACAATGGTCGCTTAGGATTTCACAGCTACATCTTCCCGTAATAGGCATCCCGCCCTTCAGCAAAACTAAAATTTCTATTGCTAATTTTCGAAAAAAAAATTTCAACTGCTACTATTGTAATACTTACGTGTTTTTCCCCTAGTTCTATTTACTTATTCACTACCACACTAGAGTTTAATTAAAGCTAACGGTACCAAGTTGCACCTCTATGCCACAGATACAACGCGACCACGAATGTGACACGACCATTGCATGCAGTGTTACCAGTTCAATGTTCCTGAGTTGCTGCAACAGCGAATGCTATCGCAAAGAAATATATATATATATATATATATATATATATATATATATATATATATATATATATATATATGATACAAACACATACATCAGCTATTCAGTGCTTCTGTTTGCACGCAAATAACAAGACATGCATAAAAAATGAAAGAGGAAATTAAATAATCTTGAATGAAGTATGTTTCGCACTGAATCAAAAAAATGTTCAAATGTTTGTTAAGCTTAAGGGACTTAACTACGGCGTCATCAGTCCCTAAACTTACAAACTACTTATGAACTACCTACAACTAAGGACGGCACAAATATCCATGCCCTAGGGGGGATTCGAACCCCCGACCGTGGTGGCCGTGCAGACCGTGACTGAAGCGCCTCAGTCCCCTCGGCCACCGCGGCCGACACACTGGATCATATTTGGGAAAAATGTTCTTTCACAAAAATAATTTCATGAAATTTACATAGTGCGAATACCACTTGACTCTTTCCACGATTATAGCCCTAAAAATTGCAATGTAACGTTAGATAATTAAGCTCTAGAACTTTCGGATATATTATTTTCCATCAGTACTTCGCGTTATTATGAAAATTAACTTTAACTACAATAACAAATAATTGTAGCCAAATAGAAAATATTAATTTCACATGTATAAACTGAAATATTTAAGTATATTTTTTATTTAATAATAGAAAATTTAGCTCTGCAACGAATGATATAACATATAGTGGGTATCTAACCATGCCCGCAAAATTAAGAGTTGGTTCACATACAACACCACGACATAACTTAACATTTTAACACTCAATCTCGTTTATGTAGTAATCGAAAAGTCTTTCAGAAGCGTTCCTCTTTCCTTGTGGTCCTCTCAGAAGAGTTATTTTTAGAATCTGAAACGTTCGTCTACCTGCTTCTTCTCACAGAGTTTGAGCCAAATCGGTGAAACGAAAATTTTCAGCTTAACTCAAATACCCTTTATCAATACTGATCAAACGATCACCTTCCGGCTTCTGAAAACTCTCATTTTGACTAGAAATGTCAATGTCACTGATACTTTCATTGAGGGTTTCTCAGCCTATTACTACAGTTTCTCCCATAGGTCATTTGGCAATGTCATCACATTATCTATGCATGGTGTACGACGTATCTCGGATCATCCCAAACAACATTAACTCGCAGGAACATCGTTTTTGTAACTTCGTTTACGACATTATGACCAACAGTAGGTTTTTTGCACATCATCCAATATTGTTTATTTAATAATTCAAAAATTCAAATGTTCAAATGTTTGTATAGCTTATGGGACTTAACTACGGGGTCATCAGTCCCTAACCCTACAAACTACTTATGGACTAGCTAATACTAAGGACGGCACAAATATCCATGCCCGAGGGGGGATTCGAACAACCTACCGTAGTGGCCGTGCAGACCGTGACTGGAGCGCCTCAGTCCCCTCGGCCACCGTGGCCGGCTTAATAATTCACTTTCATTTCTCAACACCCGTTTATAAACATAGCTCACCGTACCACTCACTTAAACAAGACGTTGATTCGCTCAACCGACTACAGTGAATGTTTGTGTTGGGATTATGTACACCAAAGGAAGAGAAGGAACAAAAAGTTGTACTACTGCAAAACTTTTTTCTTAGTTAGAATACAGTAACCTACTATAGTACTTTCAGATGATATAATGTGTACGGCTTGAAACTTGCATCATCATTAGTAAGGTATTATAGTGGTTGAATGTAGGTGTAAACTGTAAAGCTTTTGAGGCAGGAGGAACTCCACATCCAGATCCCGACAGGAACCCACCTTCCCGACGGATGTTTACTCGCTCTATTCAGACGCTTCAGGAAACGGGAAGTTCCAACTCAAGGCAACGCAATCTTCGTAGAAATAGCACAAACAAAGAAGCCGCAGTTGTTCTCGCTTCTGCTGCAATGAGCAGGTGAACACACGCCAAGACTGACAATCCTAAAACCAGTGTACATCGCATTCTGATACGTTACCAGCTCCCTTCTTATCGTGAAAATTCAAACCCAGAATTCCATGGAAATTATTTCTACAAGCATGTACAATTCTGTCGCTGATTACAGCAACATATCTCAAATCTTCACCAACCAGAACTACTTCTCCGATCTTCTTTAAGTCAACGATTTCTTCTGAAACAAAGTATAATAACAATAGCGTTAACGCAGGGCCGAATCTCGAAGAGGGAGATCGGGGAAGAAGGGAGCGAACCACGGTACCACCCACTGCGGCAGGTTTTAGGCGGAGCAAAATTTTAAATTTTAATATGGTTCCAAAGAGGTTAATCGACGAGATAAAGAAACGAAAACGAAAACTTCTGCGGCCGTCTCACTGTTAACAAAATAACTCTGTGTTATTAAAATCCACCGACGTTTCGGACACTTTGCAGGTGGCCTTTTCTGGATGTCGTGCTTGCTGCTGAATGAGGGAGAAGTACGGAACTTAAATACTAGCAGTAATAATGCTCACTTCTCCTATATACGCAACATCCAATCAAATAGTGGCAACAGTGTTACTATCGCCACTATTTAAGATCCCTAAGTATACCCTCATTCAGCAATAAGCAAAACGCCGTTTGGAACAGAGGGCGAAACGTCGGTAGATTTTTGGTATACTTACGATGCCAGCCAACGACTAGAATAATATTGAGAACATCATGAAACTCTTTCAAAAATTAACAAGTTTAAGGATAAGCTGGAAGCCGGCCGCAGTGGCCGAGCGGTCTGCGGCGTGCCAGTCACGGTCTGCAAGGCCACTGCGGTCGGAAGTTCGAATCCACCCTCGGGCATGGATGTTTGTGCCGTCTTTAGTATAAGCTAGTTCATAAGTAGTTTGTACGTTTAGGGACTGATGACCCCGCAGTTAAATCTCATAAGCTCTACACACATTTGAACATTTGAATAAGCTGGAAATACAAATCATACATAAAACGTAAAATGTTCAGATGTTTGCAAATCTATCGGACCAAACTGCGTGGTCATCAGTCCGTAGCTTACAAACTACTTAAACCTAGGTAAACTAAACTAAGCACAACACACACATCCATGCCCCAGGGAGGACTCGAACCTCCACGGCGAGCAACCGCGCGCTCCGCAGTGAGACGCTTTAGACCTTTCGGCTACTCCACCGCGGCCATAAAACTTATTATCTAAAAAAAAAAAAAAAAAATATTTTCGTACAGTGGAACATATAACATATGAAGCGCTGCAGATTGTCACCTGAGATGCGTCTTTCAAAATAAGAAAGGTTGCCAGTGGCAACTAGCCTAACACAGTTTATATCATACGTCTAATTAACACCTGAAGAATACCTATGTGAGCTAGAAAGTCTCTACACAAGCTGAAATCTTTACAATGAAGAAATAAAGATAAATATCCTCACGTAATGGCCTGACTGTGCCCGTAACTATGGGAGCAATATTGAGAGAAAAACTAAGTAACATATGCACTGTCAATCATATGACAGTTTTTTAAATCCAGACACTGTCATTAAGCTACGTTTGTATATGGAAAGACGCCCGGCATCGTTCCCCTACTACTCCCTCTCCTTGGGATCTCCCAATAATCCAATTGTGCTGTTCTTCTTCGTACCGCAATTCTCGGTCATTATTTCTTTTGTTTTTTGCCTGCAATTACTTTTTAAGTATCCTCTCAATTTCTTTCATTTCTCGGTATTGAAGCCGTAAACAGTAGTTAACAAGATCATACATCTACATGAATACTCTGCAAGTCACATTGAAGTGCATGGTAGAGGGTTCATCGAATCGTTTTTATATTCCTTTATAGTTCCATTCTTTTAAGAGCTCGCGTGAAAAAGGAACACCTAAATCTTTCCGTATTCGATCTGATTTCTCTTATTTCATTATGATGATCATGTCTCCCTATGTAGATGGGTGCTAACAATATATGTTCGCATTCGGAAGAGAAAGTTGGTGACAGGAATTTCTCAAATCGCGCCGCAATGAATAACGCATTTCTTTTAACGATTTCCGCCGTGCGTCATTTCCGTGGCACTCTCTCCCCTACATCGCGATAATACAAAACGAGCTGACCTTCTCTGAACTTTCTCTAAATCGTCCGTCAGTCCTACCTGGTGTGGGTTCCACAAAGTGCAGCAATATTCCAAAATAGGACGCACAAGTGCAGTGTAGGCAGTTTCTTTAATAGAACTGTTGCATCTTCTGAGTGTTCTGCCAATAAAACGTAGTCTTTGGATCGCCTTCCCTACTATACGAGAAAAACCTATCAAACCTTATTTTGGCGCTGAATCAACTAAGCTGTGGAAGGGTGGGAGAGGGAGGGGAGCACTTGAAATTTTTCTAGGAGGAGCGTCAAGAACCCTGGAGTAAGCCATGCATTAGTGTCAAGAGTGGGACGCTTGATACTGCAGTCGGATTAAAATTATTTGATAGCTGACTCTTCACGTGTAGGATCCGCTTTCTTCCACTCAGAGCGCTCAGCGTCACGCCCCAACAATTCCCCGTAGCCAAACTTGTACAATGGTCACTTCCAATTCCTCGTTCGTCTCTTTTTCTTTGTTTTTGTTTTTATAGCTTAAGGGACTTAACTACGAGGTCATCAGGGTCCCTAAACTTACAAACTACTTATGAACTAGCTAATACTACGGACGGCACAAATATCCATGCCCGAGGGGGGATTCGAACCCCCGACCGTAGTGACCGTGCAGACCGTGACTGGAGCGCCTCAGTCCCCTCGGCCACCGCGGCCGGCCAGCTGTACTCGGCACTGTTGAAACACCACGACGCGTTTTTCGTGTTACATGACAACCATTTGATCTGTGTAATGACCGACAATTGAAATGAAATTACAGCCAACAGCACCTGTTTTCCCAGTCTTTCTTTGTATGGACTGATTCAGAAACATAGGTCTGTAACTTTTATTTCGCAGTTTATTGGCCGCGGCAGAATAATCGTGTGCAAGTGAGGCGCCGTGCTGCGGTGCGCGCGGCCGTTCGCCGTCGGATGTTCGAGTCCTCCCTCGGGCATGGGCGTATGCGTTGTCCTTAGGTTAGTTTAATTTAGTTTGTAAAATGTTCAAATGTTTGTATACCTTATGGGACTTAACTACGGGGTCATCGGTCCCTAAACTTACAAACTACTTATGAACCAGCTAATACTAAGGACGACACAAACATCCATGCCCAAAGGGGGATTCGAACCCTCGACCGTAGTGGCCGAGCAGACTGTGACTGGCGCGCAGAACGCTCGGCCAACGCGGCCGGCAATTTAGTTTGTAAGCTAAGGACTAATAACCAAGCAGTTAAGTCCCATAAATTAACAAACATTTGAACGTTTTGCAGTTAATCGTATTTGATAACAATACCAAAACCAATACACGGACAATGGTGCAAACTAAATACATACACACACAGCACTACCCAAACGCAGCTGGTTCCTTCGCACAAGAAGCGATTTAGCGTCACATATACAATTATCATAATTAGTATCGCCAGTGGTAGAAATTGTGTTCACTAAGTAACGAAACTCTCAAAAAAATTAATGTAATTGGAATTTATTGGTATGTAGATTCTTAGTTCATACGTGAACCTTCTATTTCCATACAATAGTGGCAGCAGGAAGTCACAGCTATTCAAAATGAAACAGGCCTAACTAAAAATTAGAAACTTACTTGTAACCTCTACTAGAAGCAACAGATGACCTTGTAACCTCTACTAGAAGCAACAGATGACCAGAAGGTTATTCTTTCAGAATAATAAGGAAAATAGCGACGCCAAGAAATAACGTTATTCCGTTACCGCGAAATTTTGTTTTCCTCTGAAGACAACACGATCGACCTAGTAGTTTACCCGTTCTACCGGTAGATGGCTGTCGTACTAGACCTGTACTTTTCGTAGCGTATCATCGTCTATTACCAAGGAGGTTAGAATAAAGGGAGAAGGCGTTATCTATGCTGAGAACAGGATTGGTTGAAGCCAGAAACGCCATGCTTTTGTGCCCAAACAAAGATTTTTCACTTCTCAACTTTGTGTGAATATTGCGTTCTTTTAAGTAAAGCAACTAAATTGACAGTGACACTGCAGTATTTACTTAGATATGACTTAGATTGCAACGACTAGACACACGCACTACAACAATGGGCAAAAGAAAATGCCGGAGTGCGAATTTCGCTGGCTTCACTTTTTAAGTCTTAGGGCGCCTCAGAGATTCTAACCTCCTTGTCTAATACAGCCTGTAGATATGAATATACCCATTTTTTAACCACTCACGGCTCAAACACACTTTTTTCCCCACATTTATGTCAAAGCCCTTTCTAATTGTATGTTTCACTGGCCTCCTCGTACAATTAATTATACATATAAAATTGACGTGTGTCCTTATATTTCAGTTTGTAGCCGAAACAATTCACTTGAGACCAACAGCGTTTACTCAAGGGAGTAGCTTTCAGTCTCACATTGTGCACTATGGCGGTTTGGTCGCGGTGCGTGGAAGTGTTCCGAGCAAAAATTCACGAAATCTTAATACATATAAAATTGAGGTGTTTCTGGCTATATTTCGAAGTGGACGCCCGTCTGTGGTTACTGATGAACTGGTTCACACAACTGAAGAGAAGATTAAGCACAACCGTAAGTTTACACATAGTGCCATTGCCAAAAAAGTTCCGCAAATCTCACGATCGTCCAATTCATGAAAAATCGTTACCGAAAAACGGAAATTTCGAAAACTTTGCTCACATTGTGTATCCAAAATTCTTACTTAAAAATCACGGATGGGCAGAGCACTTCAGTTTGTCACACGCTACAATGGAGAAGACGGTGGTTTTATTTCTTGGATAGTCACGGGGGATGAAAATTCGGTACTATTCGACACCCCTGAAACAAAACTGCAATCGGTGGAATGGAGGCACACTTCATCCCCAACGAAGGTTAAGGCTAAGCAAATCTTGACACCTCGAAAACTCATGTGCGTCGTTTTTCGTGCCAGAAAAGGCATTTTGTTGACTAATTTCTTAACACGAGGCTAAACAATCAATGTACATAGTTACTGCGAGACCATTTAGAAATTGCGCCGCGCAGTGCTTAACAAGCGCTGAGGCTTACTGTCAAAAGGTAGGGTGTTGCTTTTTTTTTTTTTTTTTTTTTTTTTTTTTTTTTTTTTTTTTTTTTGTCCCCACGATAATGCCCGACCTCACACGGCGAATGTGATCGAACAACTCTTGTGGTCTTGTGGGAATTTCACCGAAACGAGTTTTTTCACCCTCCTTACAGCTCGGGCCTAGCTCCTAGCGACTTTCTTCTTACATCTAAAATCTGCCCTCCGTGGTGAACACTTCAACGATGATGTCGAGCTGAAAGAACATGTTACCACATGGTTGAATACACACGCGGCCACCTTCTATGAAGAAGGCATACAAAAACTTGTGCCTACAAAATTTCGGAAGCCACGTAGAAAAGTAGTTAACAGTTGTACATTTTTGATCAAAAAATTTTTTTTCTGTATCTGAACACATCGTTTTATATACGAACGGAACTTACTTTGTGGACATACCTTGTATAATGATCACAGAGATCGGTTTAAATAGATGAGCTACGCAAGATTTACGCGAAATAGTATATTTGTACAGCTGTAACAAACTTTCTTCCTTTTTTTTTTTTTTTTTTATGTCTAACTGCCTTCAGTCCAAAATTAAGAAAGAATACTATGGTTGCTTAGCATGTGTCAGCGTGCTCACAGTTCTCTGTAACAAGAAAACTAAGCAAAGATCACATTGATAAACATAGAAAAACCATGATCTCGCGTTACAAAGAGCCAATCAACCCGATAAATAAAAATGAAACAGAGGAATTCTACATCTACATATATATTCTGCAATTCGCCGTAAGGTGCGTGGCGGAGGGTACACTGTACCAATACTAGGCATTTCCTTTCCTATTCCACTCCCAAATTGAACGAGGTAAAAAAGGATGCTTATATGCCTCCGTACGAGCCCTAATTTCTCTTATCTTGTCTTTGTGATCTTTACGCGAAATGTAAGTAGGCGGCAGCAAGATCGTACTACACTCAGCTTCAAATTCCGGCCCTCTAAATTTACTCAACAGAAATTCACGAAAAGAACGTCGTCTTTCTTCCAGCGATCCCCAGTTGAGTTGCCGGAGCATTTCCGTGACACTCGCGCATTGGTCGAACCTACCGGTAACAAATCTAGCTGTTCGCCTCTGAACCGCCTCTATGTCTTCCTTTAAACTGATCTGCTGCGGGTCCCAAACACTTGAATTGTTATAGTAACAGGCTGTCATTCACGAAGTCGTGGGTTCGAACCTTGTTAATGTCTGTAGGCATGAGCTTTTATTAATGAGATAATTTTTTAAAAATAATTTGAACAGTCACACTAGGACCATTATTTATAGCGAACTGAAATAATTCAGCAATATAATGAATATGCCAAAAACGCAATATTTTGTTTTTATTTTTTAGGCAAGACGACGGGTTTCGACACTCAGAGACAAGAAGATACACCTTCTTTGAGTGTCGAAACTGGTCTTCTTGTCTAAAAAATAATTTAAAAAAATATTGCGATTTTGGCATATTCATTATATTTCTGTGATAAGAATGCTCCCTACGACGAGCAAATAAAATAATCCAGGCCCCCAACTGGGGACTATCAAAATAAACCTGGGGCACTCCGTGTAGCGCAGAAGGCGAGGGCGGCTAATTCTGGTGGAAGGGTCACACCGTGTCAGGATGCAAACAGGGCGACCGAGATAAGGCGGCGGCCGAGTGCAGCGAGATAACGCAGTCGCCACACTAATTACGCTAGCGGCGTCTGATGTCACGTCTGCCAACAGAACCTTGAAGGCGCCGTCTGCCATGTACATGAGGCGTGCGGATACATAGCATCCCGAGATTGACGTTCAGCATCTGCAGTCATCACTGAAAGCATTGGGCAGTATACAGGAATTATATTCCACGTGTAAAACTGAGCTAGATGGCTAATAGGTGAAAAACTGCACTCGCAGCCGATGCTGCAAATTCCTGTTTGTTTGTAAATCTATCGGACCAAACTGCGTGGTCATCAGTCCGTAGCTTACAAACTGCTTAAACCTAGGTAAACTAACCTAAGGGCAACACACACACCCATGCCCCAGGGAGGACTCGAACCTCCAGGGCGAGCAACCGCACGCTCCGCAGCGAGACGCTCGGCTACTCCACCGCGGCTCCCGAGAGGAACACCATGGTGCTGAACAGTTATTTTCGCGCAGCCACAGGGCGTCATGTTTTGACTCAGGAAATATCATGCAGCGTCATACAGATGCGTTCAACAGCATGCTGAATGGACTCGTCAGAATTGTCATCAGATCCTATTCCCAGAGGAAACTCGCATCTCCCTTCAACCAGACAATCGCCGGAGACGTGTTTGGAGGCAGTCTGGTCAAGCCTGGACGTGTTAGACACACCGTCCAGCGAGTGCAGCAAGGTGGTGGATCCCTGATGTTTTGGTCAGGCATTGTGTGGGGCTAGCGTTCGACGCCTCTGGTAGTCGTACAAGGCAATCTAGTGGCTAAACGGTACAGGAATGGCATTCTCCGACGTAGAGTGCAACCATATCGGCAGCATTTCGGTGACAGATTCAACTTAATGGACGACAATTCTCGCGCTTTTTTGTGGACAATTTTTTGGATGCTTCCTTTCATGATAAAACATTGCAAGATTCGAATGGCCAGCATGTTCTTCAAAAGGGCTGTTTTTGGACGAGACAAACCACCAATCAACCTGAGAGATCTACGGCGAATAGCCATTGAGGAGTGGGACAATCTGGACAGTCTCTTGATGATCTTGTGGACAATATGCCATGACGAAAACGGGCATGCATACATCGTGAAAGTGGACATGTTACCGGGGCATTATGGGTACGGGTGTATGCTGCAGTTTGGAATACAAATTCAGAACGTCTAGGTTATTGCCGTATACCTTTTCAATTTTTGTTTTCGTGAACAATAAAGAGAACTTAAATGTTATTTTTTTATATCTCTATTCCATTTTTATACCAATCGTGACAATGTAACACATTTCTTGAAGTGTGTAAATACAAAGACAGCTGACACATTCCGTCTGTCATTAGTTCATCTAGCTGTCACTTATTACTCACCGGCTTCGCTTTGCAGTTATATAATAAAGTTGTAAGGGCAACTTCTCTTCGTGTGTAAACCTCAGGCACTAAAAATACGGAGTATCTTTGACCGTAAGCAATTTTGACCACCAAAAACATTCGGCATAACAAAAAACTAAATTACGATTATACTACACTGAAAATTTGTATTGTTACCTAATGATATGAATGTTAGAATCGAAACCATACTTGACACAAATGGTAAAATGGCATATATGATTTTTTTATGTGCAAATATTTGTTTTTCACTTAAGGTGGAAAGATTATACGTAGATGGCTTTTTACAAATGGATTCTACTATCAACTACAATAGATCAATTTTTCTCTATTACATTTGACTGTAAAAACAATCATTTCATAATTTTGTGCCTTATACAATACCGCGAACCTATCATAACAAATAAATTAAATATGGCCGCGGTGGAGTGGCCGAGCGCTCCAAGGCGCCTAGCTGCGGAGCGCGCGGCTTGTCGCCTTCGGAGGTTCGAGTCCTCTCTCGGGAATAAGTGTATTTGTTGTCCTTAGTATAAGTTAGTTTAAGTAGTTTGTAAGCCTAAGGACTGATAACCTCAGTAGTTAAGTCCCATAGATTTACAAACATTTGAAATTAAATATGGACTAAATACTGTTTACGTTAATTTTTCAGGAAGTCATAATTTATGAAGAGAGGTTTCTTACACCTTCAACCAGTATGTCGAGAAACACAGACATCAAGGGCAAGCGGTAAATTAAATCTGTAAAGGAGAAAAAATTACATAATATATCCTATTCAGCCGGCACAGACGAAACTGGATATCCCCAAATAATTGAAAACAAAGTTAATCATTGCTTCATTAGCCACTGATTTAACAAATTATGAGGATATCTGGACAGACGAAACCTTTGTATGAGATCAGTAGCTCCCAACCTGTTTTATGTATTTTGTGAGCAGGAGCAGGGTTCAATAAAAACAAACAGTTTCAATCTAAAAATAACTCAAACTTTTAACAGATTTGTTAACCTCAAAAGTATGTGTATTAACAGTAGTATTATAATAGAAACTTTTAGTTGACAATTAAATTCGGTTTGCATCAATGTGAATATGGAGCTTTCGTCTTTATTTTCAAGTTCTGTTAATCTAGGGCTAATTCTGTTGCTCAAAGCTACACGCATATTTCACTTTCAATTGCTTCCTGGATTTGTTTGCATGCAGAAAACCGTTGATCGCCTACATAATTGTCGGAGAAAATCGTAAGACAGCGGAAGTTTATATGCGGACTGTTATCGCATGATTTTTGCCTTTTTACAACAAAACTGTCCAAAAGGATGAATTCAAATGCATTGTTACGTTCAGTTTCTATAATTTTTGAATTCAATAAGCGTACATAAAACTAGGAAACAAATTAATTACATTTAAAATGACACCGATGCTATCCACTTCTGACATCATCAGTTACCGTGTACAAGTAGTGCGATTAACTGACCACGCAAAAGAACGAAATTAATAATTCAAAATGGCTCGAAGTCTGAAATTTTAAATCTATCGTGGACCTTATTTGAGCTATTTCGGACCACAAGATATTCCTGTATTTGTAGGATTGACACATTTATTGTCACAGTATCAGTTACAACAGGTAACTTACAACTTTTAAGCAATTAAGGTGTGTCTCACTGTACTATGACATCCATCATTGTAGTTCGCGGTGGCAAACGAGGCGACCATAAATTGAATGTCTTTAGGGTCGTTCCTTTTAGCTACCGAGCCCAATAAGTTTGTTTGCGCGGTTAATAAGAAAGTTAGATAATAGTAGTTTGTGCAAAAAGGCAATAACTCTTTGTTTAAAGTATTACATGATAACAGCACGTGATTAATATAGGAAGAGGACCTGATGCTTCTTCAGAAGTAGCCATTATTCTCTTACCAACCCTGCTACTATATAAACTCAAACCGTTACCAAAAATCTCCAAAATTACTTGCCCAATGTACTTAAAATGTTTATAACATTCACTAGAATGAACGTTCGGACGTTTATTGGCTACACACTTTTCAAATACAACACAATACATAATAATGTTTCTTACATAAAAGTCTCGGAAAGTTCTTGACCGATTTGCTTAACTTTTTTACATGATTTTCCAATGACATTTGGACGGATATAAGCTGTATAATTCTTAAACGACAATGTAGATCAAATTTTTACATAGATGTGAGTTAACAGCCATAATAATTTTTAAGAAATGCGTAGTCAATCACCAACTGTTTACTGTTTTCAAAACTTTTGCTGTTTCGGATATTGTCCATATCAGAAGTCTGTTAAAAATTTTTACAATCATGAATTATACACAAGTTGCAATGAAATATGACATAACTTAGTAGTGTTATCCATAAGATACAAAATTAAACAGACTGATTGAGAACTACATAGTTGATCTGAAAAACTTAGCAGGGATCTAAGTATTCATAGAGTGAAAATAATATATCTTAGACCGCCTTCACAGGATATATCTTTGGTGAGGTGTCATTCCGACTGATACAGAGAGTGTTATGTAAACATTACGTAAAATGACAGTCTGGACCATGAAAACAATGGTTGTTATGGGACATATTTATTTAGGCGGTCTGTGAAGGCGGTCTAAGATATATTATTTTCACACCATGAATACTTCGATCTCTGCTAAGTTTATCAGATCAACTATATAGTTCTCAATCAGTCTGTTTAATTTTGTAAATATCTTATGCATGACACTACTGGGTTACGTCATATTTCATTGTAACTTGTGTATAATTCATGATTGTCAATTTTTCAACAATCTTCTGATGGATAATATCCGAAACTGGCAAAGTTCTGAAAACAATAAACAACTGATGGTTGACTATGCATTTTTTAAGACACTGTAGATGTTTTCTGTTAAAACAGACTGCGTGATGGGATATGAATACGCGCAGTTGTTTTTTCCCCCTTTGCAGACAGCTTTAACTACAATATTCATTAACCAGCGGTCGATCGCGTATATTGTTGTCACGTGATAACTCCCGTGTTAGATTTTTTCTAACAATGAGATCTTGCACTTTTCATCAATTTGTGCCAGAAAAAGACACGTTTATACAAAGTATTATAAATTAGTATAAACATGGTATGGAACATGTCATTTGACGAATTTGCGGATGTTTGCAAGAATGGCTATAGTACCGACGCACTGACAACGATAGACGAGATGTTAGAACCATTCTGCGGAAGTTTCAAATTCAGGCAGTATATAGCAAACAAGTCTGCAAAATATGGCATCAAGGAACATGCGCTTTGTGATGCCAGAACCTTTTTATACGCTACATATGCAAGTGCATGCAGGCAAACAGCCTACTGGGCCATATCAAGTAGCAAATGATGCAGAGCATGTGGTGGTACGATTGATTAGACCGATTGACAAAACAGGCAGAAACGTGACGATGGACAATTTTTTCACATCTATACCACTGGGTAAGAAAATGTATGCCAACCATAGATTCACATTAGTAGATTCTCTACGGAAAAATAAAAGAGAAATTCCACCGGAACTTCTGGACGTAAAATGTAGGTAAATAAACAACAGCATTTGGAGAAAAACCAAGCAACTGCTTCATTTGCTCATACGTCTCAAATAAATAAACAGAAAAAGAACGTTGTAATGTTATCTAGCATGCACAGCGACGTTTCTGTAGACGCTGACAGTGGCGAAGCGAACAAACTTGAAGAAGTTAAACTCCACAATCTCAAAAAAAGAGGTGTTGATGTTGTCGACCGTTCTAAATCAGAATATTGTATTTCAAGAAGAAACCGCTGGCCCCTTACACTGTTTTTCAGTTTTATATACTTCCATATCCGATAGAGAATATCATGTACTCTGTATAAACAATTGCTTCATTGAATTCGTAAAACTCAATAAGAATATCTACTTTGCTCATAAAAGACGTAACATGTGCTGAACAGTTTCAGGAGAAAACAAACGAACACAGCCGCATGTTACAAGTACAAGAAACAGACTAAAAGTGAAGCAAGGCGGTTTTCCACGGAAGGAGAAGTAATTGTTACGTTAAGACTCCCGTGTTAGAAAAAATCTAACACTGCGCACCGCTTCAAATAATGCCACAACTAACAAGCTATTGTTGAAATTTGATTGTTGAGTCACAGATTAATTGAATCACGAGATATGAAAGAATGCATTTCTAGATTGTCAGTTTATTAGCTTTGAAATGTGATGGAATATTCAAGTAAAATCGTAAATGTTAGATTTTTTCTAACAACGCGAGTGATCGCGGGTTAAGCAAATAGTCCCTCTCATAAATATTCTTTCTCCTCATATATAAATTCAAACAAAAGAAATATACACATCAATGTGCTGTTATCTTCCTAGACATCAAACAATAGAGTTGCTTTTATAACATATCATCTACTACTGCTGCTGCTAAAATACTACTACTGAATCTCATTCGTTCGAAAGTTTGTAATCCTACCCAGTCACAGATTAAAACTGTGCGAAGAAATACTATCCTAACAGATCCAGCAGCTGAAGAGATTTCTCTCATACTCGGGATACCAATGATCCCGTATTGGCTGTAAGCGACTACAATTACTTCAATCTAGGTTTCGTTTGCAATAACAATAAACAAGACCCAAGATCAGCGACAGGGACAAGAGGACAGAGGGAGGTGGAGAAAATGAGACATAGAGAGAGGAAAGGAAGGAAATCGGCACAGAGAAAAGGGGGAAGAAGGAGACGGTCAAATACGGGAAGGAGGAAATAGGGATTGATAGAGAGGAGTGGGTGGGTGGGTGTAAGAGGATTTTAGGGTGTGTATGCAAGTCCCATTCTAGCAATTGCGAAAGATTGGAAGATTCGTTAGTTTATACTAAAATCTCGAAATAATTACTGTAATCATCAAGTTGACCAGATTGTTGCTGATCAGCATTTGTTATTGATATACATTACCAATGTGGTCAGCTGTGGTTGCTGCATGAGTATTAACGCACAGCTTGAGTTGTCCCACATCTCTAGTGGCTCTCCTTCATGAAACTTAGGAACTGCGATGTATTATTTAGGAATAACGTTCCATTCTCTAGCGATGTCAAAGAAAATGAGTTCAAGATAAATATGAATGATAGTATCGCATCGCAAATTTATTGAGTGAAGTTCTGTATTAATGACGACCGGTAACATCAGTTCCCAAAGGGAAGACAATGAAGCCGCCCTCCCGATGTCAGCACGGGGACTCACGGATCGCCGCTATTTCCTGAACCCTGTGGGCAGGAAGTGCCGCATGAGTAAACCGCTGACGTCACTGATTGTATGGAAATGCTGAGCTTTAGAGGATCTCGCCACAATGTCCAGGAAGTTTACCCCGCAGCTAGCGGTAGCCGCAAACTCAAGTATCTACTTGCAGTTAGCCTATTCCCTAAGATCGGAACTCCCCAGAGTTAGGTCAGCAATCCGAAATATGAACTGAACGCTACAGTACTGTTGACACGTTTTTAAAACTAACTTCATTAAGAATTAATCGCGTATTCAGTCCAATATTCCATGCGTGAAAAATATGACAAATTACTATTCATGAACATTTTGGTGCAAAGAAAAGCTGGCAAGATGCAAGGGCATGGCGTGCATCATAAGCCATGTAGCATCAATTTATGGTGTTCACCATGCACAATGGTGGTGTTTTGCACACTTCCCAAAGAGTGCATCTTCTACGATCCTTTTAGCCTGCTGATTAAATTTCAACATCTGTGGGTAGCTCTCCGAAAGGAGGGCTTTTGCGAAAACTGCCATCGGACAATCCGGCGAAAACGATTCTAGCCGGCCGCCGTGGCCGAGGGGACTGAGGCGCTTCAGTCACTGTCTGCACGGCCACTACGGTCGGGGGTTCGAATCCCCCCTCGGGCATGGATATTTGTGCCGTCCTTAGGATTAGCTAGTTCATAAGTAGTTTGTAAGTATAGGGACTGATGACCCCGTAGTTAAGTCCCTTAAGCTGTACAAACATTTGAACATTTGAAAACGATTCTAGATGAGGTAAACAGAATCAAGATAAAGAGCCTTCTACTACAATGAACATTGACGTACTAGAGGCGTTTTTTCCCCTTCCTTCTTTCCCCCCCCCCCCCCCCCAATAATTAGAAGAAGAGTTGCCAACAGACAGAACATTCGATATCTCTTCCCATCAAACCGAACTGTTTTGCGTAGAATACATGCTAGGGCCAACTAGATAATCTGCAATAGCAAAGAGTTGCACCGTAACACAGAATATAGATTAAGTAAGGTAAGTAAAAGATTGTATCCTAGTTTCTTCTTCTACGTTACAAAGAAGGAAATACATATTCGCATAGCATATAATCTTGTAAACAGGATTCCAGCTAAACGCAGCCTGGAACACCGCGCCTGCTGTCATTAGCTATAGAGGAAAACAAGAATTCCCGACGACAGATCCTGATCATAATAGAAGGCCCATCTTCTAATTTTCGATTTAGCCCTCGAACACAGCGAAGCAGTAAAACTGATGACCCAGCGTACCTATGGAAGGGCTGAGTTTGGTTCCCAGTAGGAGGTTGTAGAAACTGTAACTCATGCGCGACTTCAGAACGATGTCTCAATGAGCAACCCGTTGCAGTGTGGACGCCGATAGTAGCGATTTGCGAGCAGTACCCATCTGACGATGTCAAAATAGTTGTCGCGATGAGATCTTTTGGGATAACACGATCCGGTGGAATACCTCCACAGCCACGTGTTCAGCAAGTATCCAAAGGGAGAAGTCTGAGTAACAGTGTGCGAGACGCTGAACTTGGTGCCTACGTGAAGTTTATACAAAACGGCGTCTACAAGAGCCCCAACTAAAAAACACAGGCTTCCAAATACACAACTCAAATCAAAAATGTTTCAAATGTTTGTATAGCCTATGGGACTTACCTACGGAGTCATCAGTCCCTAAACTTACAAACTACTTACGAACTATCTAACACTAAGGACGGCACAAATATCCATACCCGAGGGGGGATTCGAACCCCCGTCCGTAGTGTCCGATACACAACTCATCTGTATACTTACAGGCGTAGGCCAGATATGATTTCTGGAGGGGTTTTCAATGAATGGATATTGTGATAAGGTGTACTCTTAACAGAACTGCAAACGGCACTAATATTGTATATATTATATTTCATTCCAAAGGACTGTATACTAGAGAGTCACCATGATATAGAAACAAAATTGGTAAACTTCTCGCTGGCCGCAGTGGCCGAGCGGTCTGCGGCGCGCCAGTCACAGTCTGAACGGCCACTACGGTCGGGGTTTCGAATCCCCCTCGGGCATGGATGTTTGTGTCGTCTTTAGTATAAGGTAGTTCATAAGTAGTTTGAGTTAAGGAACTGATGACCCCGCAGTTAATTCCATTAAGCTTAACAAACTTTTGAACATTTTGAATTTTTGGTAAACTTCTCAAGAATCTACGAATTCTCCAAAATAGGAACATGATAAATCACATTTTGAAGATACGCAAATGCGGATCGAAACACGGATGGCAATCAGAAAGGCAGTGGACGATGCTTTCAGTAACTTGTAAATCATTATCAAACAAGCACTGCCTAACTCAAATTTTTGCGATACATGAAAGCTGTCAATGGCAAAAAATAAGTGTACCCCCGTCTTTACCATAATTCAGCGTGTAAACCTCGAACAAGGAATTGTCCCTAGTGATTGGAAAACAGGCAACTCACGCTCATCTATAAGAATGAGACAAAAGAAGGCACAGCGCATTATATCACTAGTAATAACGATGACTTAATACATTTGGGAGTCGCATAGGGATAAATCGGTACTGTATGGAGCATTTGAAACGCCTTCTCAGCTTTGGCAAAATATAGGAAGGCTTTAAACTGATTCAGAATGATGCTATATTTTGTTAGTTTTATCAACATTTCTGCAGGGGTTTGAACCCCATAAAATCCCCCTCTATCTACGCCTATGCTAATAGGCCTTTCTTGTCACTGCTCAGTACAAGAACAATAATAATACTAACTCGATGCACTGAAGTATATCGCGACTTCCGATTCCACTTTCACCCAAGGCAAAAATAAAACAGTACAATGGCATCATGTATAGCCGTCAACGCTTCTACTAACTACAATCGTTTATATAGTGTCAAAACTGTCACCACAACTGTCTAAGTGTCCCCTTCATCTGAGGTTGTTGCATTTATTCAAAGATGATGTCATTCCTATGGCATCCGAAAAGCCCTCTTACTTCGACTGAAATACCGTGCTTCAAATATTTAAAAATAAATAAATAAACCGAATACGAAACCTTGAAGTTACAGACACATCACAAAATTAACAATATGAAAAGGGACAGATAATTTGAAGCAATTTTATGTAGGGGGGCCGAAAATGTCAATTGGATTACACACACACACACACACACAACTTCTATTGTTACGGCGAAAGAAGCAGTATTCATCTGAAGCAAACGAACTGAAACTAACCGAGTGGTCGCAGAAGGAAGGATGCCCAAGACACAGAGAGTAGAACTCGTTTTGATTAATGTTAAACGCCCCATCGACAACCTGGTCATTAGATACGGCCAACAGGATTTATGTTCAAAAATGTTCAAATCTTTGTACAACTAATGGGACTTAACTAAGGGGTCATCAGTCACTAAGCTTACAAACTACTTTTGAACTATATAAGACTAAAGACGGCACAAATACCTATGCCCGAGGGGGGATTCGAACCCCCGACCGTAGTGGTCGTGCTGACCGTGACTGGAGCGCCTCGGCCACCGCGGCCGGCCAAGATTTATGAACAGAGCGACATGTTTAATGGAATTGTATCACAAAACTGAAGTACAAAGAGCCTAGAAGAATCCTCTGATCCCTGATTAAATCTTATGAAGCATATGCATTTTACTGTAACACAATTGACAAAAATATGATGTACTTCCGGTGTCTGTGAAAACTGCAAAATGAATAGAAATGTGCTACATATAAGAACGAAGTGCAGAGGGGAGGGCGTATCGACTGACAGGAACGACAGACTCGCTTACAGCTGTATCTATGACTATTTCAGACGTTCAGCATTTTTGTTCGTTTACCACTTTTTGAAAATTCGTTATCATTATTCCCACTTACCTAGTTAACTGACAAACTTTCAGAGACTACGTGTGCTTTTAACAATCTAGTTTATATAGGTCTGCCAGGAATTTAGATACTCATTAAACCGGGTTCTCACCAGCTAGCACAGAATTCTGTGCTCGGTGGTTCTCACGGGCGTTTACTATTTATACACATCACAAGCCGCTAAGGTACGTCTTTGCTGTGAAACCAGAGAACTAATGCCGATGCAGTTACGCCGTTAGATTACGTTAGCAAATCCACTAACTTCCATTGTCTATACACATGGGACGCTGAACATTCCGGCAGAAGCTATATCACGCGTAGACGCAAACGCGACAACAGAAACGAGATCCCATGTCGAAACTACATCAGCTACCATTGACTTCCAAGCCCTAACATAAGCCCAGCAACGCCATGTCGAGTTACAAAATTACTGAAGCAACCGGGAATATTCAAGTTGCAACTCGTCATGTCGCTGGAAACTGATGCTGAATTGTATTATGATTTATCCGCACCGAAAGCGTGTCCATTTGTGCCACAACAATTTATAACCAAAGCCACTGCATCGGTACACAATCTGGCACGTCAAGGAGTGCAAAGCACTACTAGATTAGGCAAACAAATTTTCGTCTTGTATATCATGCATGTGGATTGCAAAACATTTGTCAAGTGTACTGCAAGTCAACAGATCAGGATCACATAAGACGTCAGAGCACCACTAGGCACATGTCTATCGCCGAACCAACGTTTGGAGAATGTTCACGCCGATTTGTAGGCCCACTAACAGACTCGGAAGGCTATAGTTATTGTCTCATCAGGTAATTCAGAAGCATTCCCTATGTAGGATATTACAGCCGAGAGAAGAGCACAAACTTTCTTTTCGCAGTTGGATCACCCGATTCGGAGTACCACTACGGACCAGCAAGACCAGGGATGGCAATTTCAAGCCTACCTTTTCAATGCAGAACCTACGTAATTAGATATTAAGCGTATTCGCACCGGTCTATCATCCTGCATCAAACTGCATAGACGAGCGTCTACATCGCCAACTCAAAGCAGCTCTACGTCACACAACTCCCAATTTTTCCGACTCTGTGTGTCCCCTTTTCATATGCATTTTTTGGTTTAGGAACCGAATCTCCACCATGAAGTATGTTATCACCAGCTACGGTTGCTCCAATTCCCTAGTGGACACCTCGGCCCATTACACTTGCGGCAGCGCAGAGTCCAGACCTGACACTGGCATCTCGTAACATGTGCGCCAGTGACGTCACTGGAGGTTCAGCCAAGGCCTCACAACTGGCCATGCCTACGTCACACCTAAAGGCCGCGAACGCAAGCTGACAGGCCGGCCGCTACGAGGCGGTGGGCGTGCCCCAGCGGCCAGCCAGTGAGATGGCGGCCGCGGCCTTTAGGTGTGACGCATACACGGTCAGTTGTTGGCAACGAGCCTACGTGCAAATTCCCTGTCCAGAAGCAGTTTCCAGCATTTCTCTAGGGGACACTTCTCTCCGTGCTTCACCCAGCATTCTTTCTGCTTGGTGGTGCCATTCTGCCACTCAACGTTTTTCCAACACCGACATTTTCACAGCAATCATAATATTTTGTTCCATTCACAAATTTGTTTATAGGGTAGAAACACGGAGGCACGTCTATATTTTATAGTTTTGTCACTGTCAAATAGGACATAGATGCAGTGTTAACACTGAGACATTTACAAAAGTGCCTAGAATAAGGTAAAGCGAGTGATTGTTGGTGTTACTGCAGCCATACCCGTAATGTTTATATCCTATTTGAATTTTTTCAGAATATTGCGTATAGAAGTTGTGATGTTTGATTCTAAAACAGTGTTTTGGTTGTTGATGGCGCAGGTTTTTAGGTATTGCTGCACTTGATACGTTACGTATAGCAAGGACTAGCTCGTCCCATCATGTTCTAACGTACACAGCATATATATTTCCTCAATTTTCTGTCGAAGTGAGCCTTGCTGTAAAGAGGCTAAGTCAACCATTACCAGTGTTAATATTGGAAATCTATGGGTTAGAACAGGGGGTCCCACATTTTACTGTCTCGTACACCACTTGCCAACTTTAACTGCCCCCTGTAGACCCCGGCCTTTTATATACTTAATTATTTACAAATACCTAACTTCAAATGCGTTTCCGCGCCTGATATGGTGCTAGTAATTTTGATAACTTTAACTGTAAAAGGGTGGAGTGAAAATAAAGATATTAAGCATCATACATTTATTGATTTAAAAGACGCAAACGTATATTTAATAAAACTAATATATTGTTGTTGTTATGGTCTCCAGTCCGGAGACTGGTTTGATGCAGCTCTCCACCCTACTCTATCCTGAGCAAGCCTTTTCATCTCCTCATACGAACGACAACCCACATCCACTTGAATCTGTTTACTATACGCGTCTCTTGGTCTCCCTCTGCGATTTTTACCTCACACACTTCCCTCCAATGCCAGATTTACGATTCCTCGATGTCTAAGAATGTGTCCTACCAAGCGATCCCTTCTTTTAGTCAGGGTACGCCAAAAATTTCTTTTCTCACCAATTCTGTTCAGTACCTCTTCATTAGTTATGCGATCTACCCACCTAATCTTTAGCATTCTTCTGTAGCACCACATTTCAAAAGTCTCTATCTTCTTCCTGTCCGCACCGCTTATCGTCCATGTTTCACTCCCATACAAGGCAACACTCCACACAAATGCCTTCAGAAAAGACTTCCTTACACTTAAATTAATATTCGATGTTAGCAAATTTCTCTTTTTCAAAACTGCTTTTCTTCCCATTGCCATTCTGCATTTTATATCCTCAGTACTGCGACCATCGCATGTTATTTTACTGCCCAAGTAACAAAATTCATCTACGTCCTTTATTACTTCGTTACCTAATCTAATTCCTTCAGCATCACCCGATTTTCTTAGACTGCACTCCATTACCCTAGTTTTGCTCGTGTTAATGATCATCTTATAAGCACCTTTCAGCACACTGTCCATTCCGTTCAATTGCTCTTCCAGGTCCTTTGCTGTATCTGACAGAATTACTATGTCGTCGGCAAAACGCAATGTTTTTAATTCTTCCCCCTGAACTTTAATTCCTTCACCAAATTTCTCCTTGCTTTCCTATATAGCTTGCTCAATGTACAAATTGAACAACATTGGAGAAAGGCTACAATCCTGTCTTACTCCCTTCCCAACTGATGCTTCCCTTTCATGCCCTTCGAGTCTAATAACTACGGTCTAGCTTTTGTACAAGTTGTAAATAACTCTCCTTTTCCTGTATTTTACCCCTGCTGACTTCAAAATTTGAAAGAGTGTATTCCAGTCAACACTGTCAAAAGCTTTCTCCAAATCTACAAAAGCTAAAAATGTAGGTTTGCCTTTCCTTAATCTATCTTCTAAGATAAGACGTAAAGTGAGTATTGCCTCCCGGGTTCCTACGTTCCTCCTGAATCCAAACTGATCTTCCCCGAGGTCAGCTTCTACCAGCTTTTCCATTCTCCTGTAGATTATTCGTGTTAAAATTTTGCAACCATGACTTATCACACTGATGGTTCTGTAATTTTCACACCTGTCTGCGCCTGCTTTCTTTGGAATGGGGATTATTACATTTTTCTTAAAGTCTGAGGGTATTTCGCCTGTCTCATACATCCTACACACCAGTTCAAATAGTTTTGTCGTGGTTGGCCCTCCCAGAGACTTTAGTAGCTCTGAGGGTATGTCATCTACTCCTGGGGCCTTATTCCGACCTACGTCTTTCAGAGCTCTGTCAAATTCATCTCTCAGTATAGTATCTTCTATTTCATCTTGATCTACTTCCTCTTACCTTCCTACAACATCGTCTCTAAGTTCATTTCCTTTGTAGAGCTGCTCTATGTACTCTTTCCACCTTTCAGCTTTCCCTTCTTTGCTGAGAACTGGTTTCCCATCTGAGTTCATGATATTCGTAGAGTTGCTTTTCTTGTCCCCAAATGTCTCTTTTATTTTCCTGTAGGCGGTATCTACTTTTCCCCTTCTTATACATTCTTCTACAGATTTGCATTTGGCTTCTAGCCAGTCCTGCTTAGCCATTTTGCACTTCCTGTCAATGTCATTTCTTAGTCGTCTGTACTCCGTTTTGCCTGTTTCATTGACTGCATTTTTATATTTTCTCCTTTCATCAATTAAATTCAGTATTTCCTGTGATATCCAAGGATTTTTTGTAGGTCTTGCCTTTCTACCTATTTTGTCCTCTGCTGCCTTCACTATTTCATCTCTCAATGCTACCCATTCCTCTTCTACTGTTTTATTTCCCCCTGTTTCTGTCAGTTGATGCCTAAATCTCCCTCTGAAATTCTCCAGAACTTCACTTTCCTTCAATTTATCTAAGTCCATCTCCTTATTTTCCTACCTTTCTGCAGTTTTTTCAGTTTCAGCCTACAGTTCATGACTAACAAGTTATGGTCAGAGTCTATATCTGCCCCTGGGTACGTCTTACAGTTTATCACCTGGTTCCGGAATCTATGTTTTACCATTATAAAATCTATCTGATACCTTCCGGTGTCTCCTGGTCTCTTCCACGTATACAACCTTCTTTTGTGATTCTTAAACCACGTGTTTGTTACGATTAAATCGTGTTCCGTGCAAAATTCTACCAGGCGACTTCCTCTTTCATTCCTTCTGCCCAGTCCATATTCACCTATTATTTTCCTTCTCTTTCTTTTCCTACTACCGAATTCCAGTCTCCCATCACAATTAAGTTTTCCTCTCCCGTAACTGTCTGAATAATTTCCTCTAGCTCCTCATATATTTCTTCGATCTCCTCATCATCGGCAGAGCTAGTTGGCATATAAACCTGTACTACTGTTGTCGGTGTTGGCTTCGTATCTATCTTGACAATGATAATGCGATCACTGTGCTGCTCATAGTAGTTCACCAGCATTCCTATCTTCTTATTCATTATCAGTCCTACTCCTGTGATACCCCCAACTGATATTTTATTTATAATCCTGTACTCACCTGACCAGAAATCCTGTTCATCCTGCCACCGAACTTCACTAATCCCCACTATATCTAACCTCAACCTACCCATTTCCCTTTTTAAATTTTCTAATTTTCCTACCCGGTTAAGGGATCTAACATTCCACGCTCCGATCCGTAGAATGCCAGTATTGTCTTTCCTGATGACAACATTCTCCTGAGTAGTCCCCGCCCGGAGATCCGAATGGGGGACTATTTTACCTCCGGATATATATAACTAATATATACTGGCTTTTAATGGGAAAGATGTGTCTGATGCTTTTTTTTTTTTTTTTTTTTTTGTAAATTATCAATATTTTATTTCAGTTTTGTTAGGTTTAATCTTAAATCTCCCCTCTCTCAGTGATTTCCAGCCTCTTTCTTCTTTTTGTAAGAATATTGGCAACTGTTTCCGAAGACTCCTCACATCGTTGAGAAGTGAAGGCTTGGTTAAAACGCAGACTGACAAATTCCGTGATCCGCGACCTTTCGTTTTCTAGTCGAGCACTTTACACCGAGACCACCAAGATTTTCTCTAACCACTCTTTCAAATTTAATAAATGACTGTGCAGTAGGAACTGCTACACAATATGAAGAAAAACTGTATAGTCCACCTTCATCCAGTCCGCAATATGTTAATATATCCCTTGATAACTGACGAAACATTTGCTGGCCCTTCTTGGGCACCGTTCGATACTCGTCCCACTCCTCGGAGAAGGGCAAGGGGAAGTAGTTGTCAGATATCCCTCAACCGCCACCTCCCAAAATAAAATAAATATAAAAAAATCCGACTACACGCCTGCAGCAGGAGACCGAAAATACAGAATTCCTCCACTCTCGCTTAGCCAATGAAGCGAACTCAAACATACAAAAGCATTGTGAGAACAATTCTGAATTTCAGTTGCGACCTTCCTAAATGTGAACCAGTATGGTGGACTGCCAATTACAACAAATAGACCCCCAAATTATTTTTCGCTGACGTGGACCCCTTGCAGGTTAGAATAGACCCCTGGGGGTCTATATAGACCACTTTGGGAATCACTGGTTTAGAAGAACATTTGAGATGGATATTTATGAAAACACTATTCTTCTTTCCATGCCTTTAAGTGGCGAATGAATTTCATTTCTACTAGGAATGTGGCTCATTACTTAGCGGTATTTTTTTTTCTAAACTGATATTAAATTAGGCCGTTCCCCGTCGGGAGTTCGAATCCCCCCCCTCGGGCATGGATGTTTGTGACGTCTTTAGTATAAGGTAGTTCATAAGTAGTTTGTAACTTTAGGGACTGATGACCCCGCAGTTACGTCCCTTAGGCTTAACAAACATTTGAACATTTTTTACAATAAATTGTAGCATGCATTTTCCCCACTTTTTCCTTGTCATTGACGTTTCTCTAATTTTTCACAAGGTAGAAGATTGGATTTGAAATAATTTAATGCTGTGACATTCATACACCATGAATTCTAGGTATGTTTACATCATGACGAATGTCGAGAAACCAAAAGCTGAGAAAGAACTATCTCCATCGTAAACGTCTCATATAAAAGTGTAGACTAAGATGGAAACCAGGGATGTAACGGAAGTGGTTGTATCGGAACAGAATTCGGAGGCGGAGTTTTCAAATTTGGTTTATCGGAACTGGAGGCAGACGAGAGCTATGTTAAACTGTTAAGGGTAGGTTTAATAATATAAAATCACACACGTTATTCATCAGTAATGTACTTATTGTTAGTTCAAAAAGTAATACAGGTAGGATTAATATTACAAACAACAGTCTTGATCGCATAAATTAACAGTTTTTATTGACCGGTTTCGACCTGATGTAGATCATCTTTGGAAAAGAATGTAGCCCATGAGGCCAGTGCTGGACTCGGCTGGGCTGGGCTGTCCTGCTGCCAGTAAGTAACTGTTTATATATATATTATCCCTTTCTAGATCGATGTGCAGCAGCGACTTTTGTTTCACGACTGAGTGCTATTTTGCTGTCACAAATTTAAAACGGCCAACTGGCACATTCCATATGAAATGATTTTTAGAAAATCACCAATGTAGAGTTAGGCTTGTGAATACAGTAACAAAATATAATTACACAGTTTCTTCCCTTCACAATTTTTGACACCTGTTACAAGGCTTTTGCTTAAAAATATGTTTTCAGCCATAACAAAAAATGAATATTTAGACTTAATAATATAATTAATTTCATTTTAAATCATATATATTAAGGGAATCATATATATTGAAACGGATATTTTACGATTACTTCAAAGTTAATTTCTGGCAATCCATGTTTCACACCCGTGACTTGGAATCAAACGTTTACATCTGGTCACTACTGATATCCACATATGTCTCAGACACTGTTGTAGTAGAAGTTGTAGCATCTGAAGTTTCACCATATATGTTGTTTCACATAAACAGTGAGTACATGTCTTTTGGAATGACATAATCGCAACAATATTTTCCTTGATTCTTCATGTAAAATGTCACTCTCACTAATGCTTCTGAAGTGTCTATACCAATGCTGTTACGTTGTTTGGCCTTAATATCTATCAGCATTGAAAAAATTCTTTCAACTGCAGCATTGGAATGTAGCAAACAAAGCACAATGTTAGCTAACATACCTATATTTTGAAACTATTTAATGTCATTGAAATGTGACACTTTGTCCCAAAACTGTACAGTACATAAGTTTAAGAAGTATGTCTTTTTACTTTCTGTAAAGTAATGATTTTCAACGGTATGCTGAAAACGAATATCTATCGTTTTGTTCATTATAACGTGGTCAGTCGCAAATGTTTTATCGTTTTCTTGTCAACATCTTCTAACTTACAAATACTACCTAATATATCGTCACGACGTACATAAATAACAGTCTAGTCAAGGTAATATAAAGTCTTTCGTTCATGGAAACAATGAATTTTTCTTGAGCTGATTTTTCTAACACTATTTCCAAAGCGACTCTCCATTCCACTAATATAGTTTGAAATCATCATATTTCGCATCAATTTTAATGTGTCTGAAAATAAGTTTTTAAATTAATATTTTTTACTATGAACAGAAAATATCTACACCGTCTAAACTATCATTGACTACTTCAAATTCGTCACCATTTGTTGGCTTCATCCCCGCGGGTTGACTGTTGCCAACATTACCCGCTAGGCCTGTGTTGGCAATTGTAAAATTTTACCAAGTACCTACGCGTCGTGGACTTTTGGGTGAAAATTCCCTAAATGTTTTTAATGCTTAAAATTACCTACGTGTAGGGAAAATTCCCTACGTCTGGCAACACTGGGTACCACCGACCGCCACTGGAACTATCTATTGGGCCGTACGAATAAAGTGAGGCAAACACTTTTCCTTCGAATTTCGAAACTAAAGCTTCGGAATCTATGAATAAAATGAGAACCAAGAGGTTTAGCTTGCGGAGACAAAAAGAACAAATACAGTTTTTGCTTTCGTCTTGAGCTCTGGCTTCGGTATTATATAAACTGTATGAATAAAGAGAAGCTCTGACTTCATTGTGGAAGCAATTGCTTGTAAACCGTGAAGGCTGGTCAGTATCAGGCTCACGTTTGTAGTGTGTAAATATGGCTAAAATATCTAAAGGTATATGCCGAGAAAAAGACCACGTCGATGTCCACCTGGAGCACATTATCAAATACTATACCGTTTCAACGGATAAAATGGTAAGTAGATTGCGAATCATTTGCTGACAGACAAAAGTGAAAGATGAGGTGGACCACTATTGTCTGAAGAGAGCTCGAAGATTTTCCTTCGGAATGTAGCTGATCCAGGATTCCAGTATGGCATAGCAGAAGACATGGGAATTTATCAAATTACAGTGAGTAAAACAGCGAGTAGCGTTCCTAAATATATAATAGAGAAAAGCGTCATCAACAGGTGTTGGGATTGTGGCTCAAAACGAGTGGCTACAAAAGTGCTATTGGTGTAATTGACTGTACGCACATCCGAATTCTGAAACCTATGCAGTATGGCGACGAATATATCATCAGTAAGGGTTACACTACTATACATGTGAAGGCGACATGCGATTTAAAGGAACAATTTACGAGTATTGAGACTAGCTGGCCCGGGTCAGTATATGACAATAGAAGATGGGGGAAATTCAAGTGTCCGGAAAGTGCTGCGTGAATGACGAATACTGTTCTTTTGGGTGATGAAGGCTAAGGTCTACAGCCCTGGCTGATGACTCCCTATCGTAATCCAACTGAGGAGATTCACAAATCATTCAACAAGCTTTTTAAAAAAGAAAGAGTCGTGATAGAGCGTTGCTTTGGTCAGCTGAAGAGGCGGTTTCCTGCGTTGCAGTAATATTAGAATTGCCTTATCAGATGTTCCAATAATTACAGCTTGCTGCTTTACACTGTATAATGTTGCAAAGCATCTACAAGATGAAGATTTTGAAGAGACTGCAAAGGATTTCCACGATGATCGTGACAATGAAGAGGCGCTTTTAACTGAGGGGGAAACACTTAGGACAGGACATGAGAGACAAGAAATTACAACTCTACTACACAATGTAGGATTTTCAATTATTTTATTTATGAAAAGATACAAAAATACTTATCATCTACACCAAAGGGGGTAAGACAGTCTACAGATATACAGGGTGTTTCACTAAGTGTGTTTGCCTCTGGAACTTATAAAATAATAGGTGACGGGAAATTTTAATGCAGTAGGTCAACACAAGAAATGTTACACTTTCTGCTGAGCTATGAACATAGTTTACTGTATCAAATTCCACATAGTTACAGCACAAAGATATAATTTTTTAAATGGAACAATAGATTTTTCTATCGTGCATTGTAGTCGTTGAAACCAGCTGCGTCCAAATCAATTTAAACTACATTCCTATCACTGTTAGTTTGGGAGCTACAACCCTTCAAAGTTTCAGGGACAGATACCATAAACTGTATATAATACATGGTTGTGTGGTTGGCGATGGATGTTATGGCGGTAGGAAGTTGATTTACACGAGATGTTCAAATGTGTGTGTCCATGTTCCTCAATGCATAATGCAATGCGCCGTCGAAAGGATCTGCGGACGAGATGTAACATCGCCAGTATGACGGAGCTATATGCGTTCTCGATGCGCCGTTTTAGATCATCTGGGGATGTGGGCTCAGTGACATAAACACGATCCTTTAGATATCCCCACTTAAAGAAATCTACTGGTGTTAAATCGGGCGACCTTGCGGGCGCCCCAGCCATCTTCCTGCAAACCTGTTGTTTAGTTCTTCCACAACAGCACGCGCAGAATGGGCTGGGTGACCATCGTGCTGCATCCACATATGGACTCTCCTGTGTAGACACACATGTTCAAGGAGACCACACAAACTGTCGGCTATGAAACCGCGATATAACTCACCTGTCAGTGTACCTGGGAAGTAGTGTGGACCGATGATTTCATCCCCAAGGATTCCACACCACACGTTAATAGACCACCTACGTTGACGGTCGACAGGTCGTACCCACCGAGGATTGTCTGCGGCCCAGTAGTGCATGTTATGCCGATTCACTGCACCATAATTTGTGAACGTGGACTCATCAGAGAACATAACACTTTGTAAAGACTCCAGCGTGAAATTACGCATGACCCACTCACAGAATGTCACTCTTGCACGGAAATCGTTCCCATGCAGCTCCTGGGTCAGTGACAGGCGGTACGGGTGAAACCTGTGGTCGTGTACCATACGCCACAAAGATGTGAGACTGACACCAGCGACTGCAGCAACGGCTCGTAAGCGGACATGAGGATCGTGATGTAGTGCAGCTAAAACAAACACCTCCGTCACCTCACTTCTTGCAGGTCTTCGTCTGTTACTGCGGCGCATTACCAAGCTGCCTGTTTCCCGAAGTCGTTGTTCGGCACGTAAGAACGTAATGGCTGCCAGGGCTCTTCGCCAAGGATATCTCACGGCATACGCCGTGGCTGCTTCAGTGGCATCGTGTCGGCACTCGCCGAGCATAAGCAACATGTCAACGTACTCGTTGTTCGTGTATGCCATCGTCATCCTATGTCAGTAACTGTGATATATTGAGCACCGGTTGTTTGTGTGGCTCCAACTGTCGGGTATACGGCCGTGTGCGGCGACAGTCGGCCGTCTAACAGCGCATCGAGGAAGCTTCTCGCTCCGTGACACCGGTGACGTTACAACTCGGCCGCACCACATTTAGAAGGCGCATTGCATTATGCGCAGCGTTTGTGGTACCTGCCCCTGAAACTTTGAAGCGCTGTAGGTCCCAAACTAACAGTGATAGGAATGTAGTTTAAATTGATTTGGACGCAGCTGGTTTCAACGATTCCAATGCACGATAGAAAAAACTATTGTTCCATTTAAAAAATTATATATTTGTGCTGTAACTCTGTGGAATATGATACAATAAACTATGTTCATAGCTCCGCGGAAAGTGTAACATTTCTTGTGTTGACCTACCGCATTAAAATTTCCCGTCAACTATTATTTTATAAGTTCCAGAGGCAAACACACTTAGCAATATATATATTAATTTTCCTCATCTTGCGCGTTTTTTACATTACTCATTTTAGAATTAAGAAGGTTCATTAACATGGCTTCTCCTTCCATTTGACTTCTAATCAGTTTCAGTAGCTCCAGCAGCACCAGCCTATGTAATTCTCTGGTACTGAGCATCTTCGTTCCTTCTGTTTCTGGCAATGTTCTTTCTTCAAGGGAGGTGGCCTGTCACATGGACTTGCTCTAGACGAGGAGGATGACAGGGCAGCAAGAGGTGTAACACCTCTTCCTAGAAACAAATATGTATGCAACGACAGAACTTAACGCGTAATTACAGTTTCATAAAGATGTACTTTACAAAGGTGAGAGTGGACACTTTCCTTTGCAACAGGTTAGGAAATATTGGGGCATAAGTTAACTACAGCCGCGTCACTTAAGGAAACCAAATACTAAAGATGGCTCTTACATATTACTACTACTACGACTAATAATAATAGTAGTAGTACTTACGATACAGTAATAAAGAGAGAACAGTTTCGCTATTCCTTTGAAAATCAAATTTCCGCTAATATCTTCACAAGGTGCAGTAATTTAATTTTGCTTGCCTAATAAAAATTGGAACGGAATCTTACCAAATGGCGATAGTGTTAATATGGACAGTGCAACCCCTAATAACACTGCCTCTGAAAATTACGATTTGGAGACAAACGAACTATAAAACAATTTCATTTTAACATCACACACATTGTGTAATTTTTAAACCTGAATGACATTAAATATTAGCTAATAATAATAATAATAATAATAATGACGTTTACATGCTTTGCAAACATATGACATCGTGGCTGTAACTGTCAACATACCGAATCAGAGTTAAAAGTACCAACCAATTTTGACAATCAATATACAGACGCCTTAGATGTACGTCAGGCCATCATTACAAAATCCTCACTTGAGATTGGCAGTTGAAGCTGAAACGGGACCATCGTGTTCAAATAATATTAAATAGTTGCGTTTTGGTTTATTATTATGTCACTTGCTGACCTTTACCAGGCTGCAGGCCCTAATATATAGCATCACACCTGGTTATGTTTTACCTTACCTGGTACCTGACTCTTTATAGGATTTTCACCTCCTTTAACAGGCTACAAAGATTTTCTCCTGTTCTCTGTTTTTTCTTATCCGTTTTTCTTTTTGGCTTGATTTTCTTGATACTACCTTTCTTTAGGAACAGTTTTCTCAATTTATATGCAGAGATTAGCTTCAAATGAAGTATAGCATTTATAGTTGCTTTCTCTTTCTTTTTGTTTTCGTGGCTTCTTTAATAAATCAGGATACCTTCTTAAAGCCGTGACTAAAAAAAAAATGTACTTTCTGCGCATAATGAACTTTCATCTGAATCAGATGAGGACATCTTCAGTCGACATGTCACAGCGCTCACTGAAAACAAATGAAGCGAACGAAGTCCCTCGGCAAAGAAACCACCTATGAAGGACGCTCTTATATGATAATGGTTGCAGACAATGCGGACAAAGCAGGCGGCTGGGAGCTTTCGATTTTGTATTAGAAGTAAAAGGTAAGAGGGAGAGATTATTCATACAATCAGAAACTAAAGCATCAAATGTTTGCAATTCTTTTGGCACCAAACTACGTTGGTCATTAGTCCCTAGGCTTACAAACTACTTCAATTAAGTCAAACTAACCTAAGGACAACACACGCATCCCTGCCCGAGGGAGGATTCGAATTTCCGACGCGGGAGGGCGCGCGATCCGTTAACATGGCGCTCCAGACCGCTCGGCCGCAGCCACGTCTCGATCACTGAGTCAAAAGATGGGGACGTTTGCAAGACAACAACCATCTGCACGAACAGTTCGACGACGTTTGCAGCAGCATAAACTATCAGCTCGGAGACCTTGGCTGCCGTTATCTTTGACACTGCATCACAGACAGGAGCGCCTGCGATGGTGTACGCATCGACGAACCTAGGTGCACGAATGGCAAAACGTTACTTTTTCGGATGAATCCAAGTTCTGTTTACAGCATCATGACGGTCACATCCGTGTTTGGCGACAACGCAGTGAAGCGTGTATTCGTCATCGCCATGCTGGCGTATCACCCGGCGTGATGGTATGGGGTGCCACTGGTTACACGTCTCGGTCACCTCTTGTTCGCATCGACGGCACTTTCAACAGTGGCTCTACCCTTCATTCGATCCCTGCGAAACCCTACATTTCAGGAGGATAATGCACGACCGCATGTTTCAGGTCCTGTACGGGCCTTTCTGGATACGGAAAATGTTCGACTGCTGCCCTGGCCAGCACATTCTCCAGATCTCTCACCAATTGAAAACGTCTGGTCAATGGTGGCCGAGCAACTGGCTCGTCACAATACGCCAGTCACTACTGTTGATGAACTGTGGTAACGTGTTGAAGTTGCATGGGCATCTGTACCTGTACATACCACTCAAGCTCTGACTCAATGCCCCATGCGTACCAAGGCCGTTATTACGTCTACAGTTGGTCGTTCTGGGTTCTGATTTCTCAGGACCTATGCACCCAAACTTCGTGAAGATATAATTATATGTCAGTTCTATTATATTTGTCCAATTAATACTCGTTTACTATCTGCATTTCTTCTTGGTATAGCATTTTAATGGTCAGTAGTGGATGTAATAAGTAAAAGGTAATTGCACATTTGTCCTTCTTAGGTACATTACAGGACAGTTTATTTACAATTATCCAGTGAATCACGCGGAATTACTAAAGAATTTCACTTTTGTACTCAGGAACGTTGGCTCCTTCACTACGGATCCAGTAAAATCGGTGTGGGTGGAACGTAGAAAACGTATATGGAAATACCTACATTACTTAATGCAACAAATCAGCCTTCACAGCTTTGGCTGAAGGAAAAACTGTACAGACGTGGCAATAAAACGGCAACAGCAATCAAACTGTTTCCCAACAAATAAGAAACTAATTCCACAAATGTTGCTACAGCTGAACCACAAACGTCAACTATCTTTAAGGCGTTGGCTTTTTAATCAAAAGTAATTACACTCAAGACCATAAGCATAAGACGAGTGAAGTGGAAAAATGTGCAAATCGTTAGACTCCATACCGAATTGATATGTCATAGTAAGAAGAGACCATAACAGAAATGTATGTTTCTCTTATGTTTATACTCTACTTTCGGCTGAGTAAGGTGCAAATAACTGATACATATATTCGTAAGTATTTCTTCGTGGAATAGTAGTGGCTTATATCACTGAAATTAAGCTTTTTTTACATTACTTTTCCGATTATGTATATCTCTTGATATTTCTCTAACGCTTGTAACGCAAAAATTATACTAGTTCCTTAATTAGGTAGTAAAGTAATTATGAACAAACATTACTCAATCGGTGGCTTTTCCATCGCTAGGAGCGCTGGTGTCGTAACTGTAAGCTGGTGGTAATTTTCACAGCAGTTTGTGTCTACATTCGTTGGACTGTTCAATTGTTTGTATAGCTTATGGGACTTAACTACGGGGTCATCAGTCCCTAAACTTACAAACTACTCATGAACTAACTAATACTAAGGACGGCACAAATATCCATACCCGAGGAGGGATTCGAACCCCCGACGTGGGCGTGCAGACCGTGACTGGAGCGCCTCAGTCCCCTCAGCCACCGCGGCCGGCTTGTTGAACTGTACTTTGATGTTAAAATATTATGATTATTCCTTATTCCACCCTTCTTGTAAGATCAACACGATTGTAAGCTTTTATGTGTACGTTATATATGGAAATAAATTTCAGGCGCCGGCCACTCAGCGATAGTACGAGACAACAGCTTTACCGGAGCATTTAACTTGGATAGCAATGGCAAGCTAGCTGATCCAACTACACTGCAGTAACGGAAACAGTTGCAGATAAACCACACAAAGAGACGAGCAGTGGAGCAATATAGCTCCGAAAGTCATTTGCCGTAGTTGTAAACGGAATTAAATAATAATGGGGTAAAACTCTGCCAACACGCTTCTACTAACTTAAATATAGGATAATTTTCCTGCTTGAGCTATGAGTGACGTAAAAGCGTACTGCAGGGATTTCACCGTATAATTAAATACTGAAGCCACTGAAAATATTACTCTCGTCTGGTAATCTCTTTAAAGCCTTCCATATCCGATTCCGAAGAATATGTTACAGTACCGGAATTATCCGCTACATTGGTTACGAGGCGATCAACAGCATAATCCATGGAGCCACTTTTTTAACGGTGTTCCACTACGGAGCAGGAAGTAGTTTTAGCCATTTTAACAATTAATATTAAAAGCTCTACAATCGCAGCACAACCGATCTTTGGAAAGGCTACGACTTTACAAGAGTTTTTAGATATGAGCTACATGGACATAGTATGAATGACTGTCAATTCCTTAGACTACCACGAAGTTTCACTTACAGCGACAAACTAATAAGATAGGTAACACGTACGTGTAATCTACTTCCAAGAGCGGAACACCACCAGTGAAGACTACGTGTGCTACAACTGGTGATCTATCATCGCTCTGTGTTTGTTTACCTGCAGTTTATTCTTACGATGAAGGAACTAGATAGTCAAATTCAGCCCCTTCGTTCACACTGGCAGTGTTCCACGACACTATGCAATTCGATAGCGCTATGTGAGAACCCAGTGTAACTGCTGTAACATGAATGGAAAGTTCTGCTGTGTGTTGGCGTTCTCCAAGCAACTCTGATAGGACCGCCCCTCAAATGACGCAGTTTCGTCCATTTGCACCATTCATTTTACCGGCGAAGTGCCCATTATCGCTCTGTCGTTTATCTTTCTTACAAACTGCACTTGGTTTTATGTGTCTATTCACAAGACATTTCATCACAACACGTTTATACGCACCAGAAGTGCCTTCAGTTGCCCTGTGTCATTAGCATGCCGGTTAGCACGCCTGTACTGGTTTACGACAGTTTGTCCACGTTTGACTCTTTATATACAAGATACACACAAAAATTCTTGCACGAACTTCGGAAGCAGATTAATACAGACAATACTACAAAAAGAAAAACAGACATAGGCCCTATGTTCGGAAACCTCTCCCCCCCCCCCCCATTATTATCGAATCAGCAGAATGGCACATAATATTTTACTATTGGCAGGTCAAAGGAATCATTGGGAGCCTCATCTCATTTGCAATTATTGACAAAACATGTAGCTTGGGTTTTAATGTGCCGTCAACGTTAGCGGTATAAGAGATGGGGCTCAAGCTCGGGGACGCCTTAAGAGATTTGGAGAAATCTCAAAAACCTCAGCTGTTAGGCCATACGGGAATTTAAACTCCATTCCTCCCGAATGCAAATCCAGAGGCCGAAGCACCATGTAAACTCGCTCGGCAGTGAGTGACCCAAAAAAACAGTGACCGTCCCAGACATAAAACCCCGCTTTACAGCTACTGAATTAAAAAATTGGGATGCTAATACACCCCAAAATATTAATAATACATCGTTCCACCCACAGTCGCAGGTAAAAGCTGAACAATTTGGCCATACATTCAAGTAGTAGATGACATGAACAGACTACATGCTTCCAATAGTCAGTAACATGTCTTAGTGGCTTTTATGACGACCAGTTGTATACAGCCACAAGACAAAGTCGCCTGCAGAACTACTGTGTGGGTGGCACCATGGAATATGACTGCACCTGCCACAATGGTTGGTTAGGGTTCCACAGAAAATTAAATTTCGTATTAATGATTCCACTCTCTTCAGGTTGTTTGGAAGCCTTAGACCTTTGGGGACAAGTCAACATTGTTAAAATTTTGGTCATTCTATTTGATTCACCATCCATCAGGTGTGTGGAAATGGTATGAAAACTAAATTAGCAGTAGTTAGCAAGCTTGCCTCAGTTTTCTTTGTTCCAGAAGTGAAGTCACAAGGGATCTCACAATTCCAGTCACCCTCACCTTCAGTACCAGTGAGGAGCCAAAGAAGGTTGCCACTGTGCCTCTTTGCCTGGCAACCTTACTGCATGACACCTAGAGCCCAACAGTCACCAATGTTTCATCATGTCATAGAAGAGCCTCAGTAACTCTCCATGAATGTGTACCCTACATCTGGTTTTTCAGCAGTTGACAAGGCGAATGTCAGTGTGTGGGCAGGAGGGATTCCTCAGCCACAACTCCAGTTCCTGACTCCTCAGCAATACCTGTGTGCAATAATTCACACTCAAACCATTACAACACGATGGTCTATAGGTTTGAAGGGAGAGGTATATAGTATCATTGCTAACTGAGTGCTTGATGGATGTATCCTTTCCATCTCACAAAGTTGGCAGTAGCAGTAATGCTGATAGTTTAGTGTGATAAACAACAGTGTTTTCCAACCACCTGACACTAATGTCCTCTTGATCAGACTTTGTTATTAATTACTGAACTAATACTACACTAAATTTAATGTTGGATATTCATTCCATTAACATACAAAGGTCAAGTGCACAATACAGCTACCTCTTATCAATGTACATGTCTTTCAACATTTACCCTTTGAAGAATGTGTCTTTGTACATTTGCCCACTTCTCTGAACTTCTCTGAATTTTGGTATTTACATAGTTTCCTGATGTGTATGCACGTCTCTATTCAACTATCCACACTCGTTACTTCCGATCTTTTGGGTCTTTCTCACCTTTGAAAGGCGTGGTCCATGGCTTGAAGAATCTTCACTTGCTCTTCTTAGTACCTCAAAAACTCTGTGATCTTCGAAACCTCTTCCAGAGTCTGCAGTTGGTAGAATTATTTTTAATTTCCTCGTTACTCTACTAACCAGTCACTAAATACAAGTATTAATTTCAGTAATAGCATCAAGTATCAAATCTTCCTGAAAACACAAGTAATTCTGACACCATTCATTCAAAGAAGGGAGCAATCACACAGATACGTCATCAAATACAGACAACAAAAAAGTGAAACAAACCTGTGTGGTTGTAGGCTGGCATGACAATGTGGCTACTGTTGCACTGGTATGGCTGCAATCCCCAAACGGTTACTCTTTCCTCAGAACTTCATGCAGTTCTGAAGGTACTCTGCAAAAACTAACCCATCAACAATTCCTTTCAAGTACCCTCTACCTATAGCCATACACTTATGGTGAAATCAGCATAATTTTTCAAAATACTCCTTGTACTTGAAGCACAAAATATCTTCACATTCTGCTTCACAATTTCAATCATTTCTTCAAAACCAGTGGACCCCCACTATTTCATTTTTATTTTTGCGAAAAGGTGGAAATCTGTAGGTTCCAATTAGCATGAGTAATGTCGATTAGTGTAGTATCCCTTTTCTTTATTAGGTAAATATCAAGTGATAATAAGAGGTGTACATAGCCACTGCCAAAAGTTGGATACAATGCACTGCCTTTTCTTAATGTCTCAACATAGTCAGAATATGTCCACATGCGATTTACTTATTTAGTCATTGTCTGGTCTGCCTGAGATGAATAAGTTGTGGCATTCCTATTGAGATAAAGTGATATTCTGCTTTTTTCTTTCTCAATTTTTTTGTTTACCTTCAGATGTTTTAGTCTTTTATTGAGTTGGCTGACATTTTGCCAGCAGAATTTCAGTGTGTTAGATCAATTGTCAAAAAGCTGTTTTCTGATTTTGCAACTGTAATGAAACTATTAAAATTACCATTTACTCTAGCTTAAAATGCAGCATTCTCGAAAGAATGTTTAATAAGCCACGATACACAAAGAGGACTGTACATAACTTTTACAAGTGTTAATCCAAGAAATATTACACACATAGGTGATCATCCCACCAACCTCTATATGTACTGATATCAAAACGTTTTTGGCTCTGTTATATCCTAATATTTTCATTTGCTCTGGCAGCAACTGTACAACATTTTAGAATATTTTTTTGAACTGTTAGGCCTCCACACTTGAGTTGAGATGGGGGCATTAATAAGATCTGACAGGACAGTTTGGACAGTTCAACTATCCATATGACAGAATTTGAGTCATTAAGAAGTTTTTCCAAAAGACTGAAATATTTTGACACACATGAGCTTCATATCTGTGTTGATCCAGACAGACAACCTGAAGAAATCTGTTGATGCTTGTTTCTGGGGAATCCCCACAGCAATTTTGCATTGAGACGTAACACTGCATCCACAATCCACAACCATTTTGAAGGCATATGGCAGAGGGTACTTCTGGTGCTCTTATCTGCCCCCCCCCTTTTCCCTGTTCTATTTGCAAATGGCACAGCAGTAAACCTCTGTATTAGCTTGAATTTCATGGATTTTCTCACTGTGGTCATTTAACAAGTAACATTTGGGAGGGATTAGTACAGTAATCGACTCTACACTGAACATATTCTCTTGGAATTGTAAACAATCTCTCTGTGGTGTAAACACTTATTACCTTTACATAAGAAAATATTATTCCACTAAAAGTTGGATACTAAGTTGTATCTGTAAGGCCCTCTTAAAAGAAATGATGAGATCTACCCACGAAATCTGTGAGGTGGCAAAATTTTGATCTCACAGCATCTGAAATGTCTTATATTTTGCAACATTTATTTGTAGAAATCTGGTGATATTTTTATTAGTATATAACTGTTTTGATTGTATGATGTACCTTTTCAGACATGATTAAATAACTGCAAACATCTACTTCTAAGCATATATCATGGTATATAAGAAACCTATGGACATTTACCATATAGTAATAAGCCTCCTCTTGACCACAAGACAATATCTGATATAAGATTTGTATTGGCTAAATTTCACACACACGAATACTGTTTACGGTCTAATATACACCACACAAAAATTCATTACAAACCCAGTTTTTCATAACAAAGTATTGGAATTTGCTGCTTTGTTTTACTGAGAAACATTACAAGAACTATGACCATTAATAAGATGATATGCATGCCTCTAGCTAACTAAAGTCCAGTTTCCGTGTCACGAAAAAAGCATAGCTTGTGCTGCTATAATCAAGGGCTTTTTGTGCGGTAATCTGATATCATATACTGACTACATGCAGTTTCTTTTGCAATGTTCACTCAGAAACTAGTTGAGATGAACTTGCATTCATTAACGTAAGCAATTCCTGGTGAGTTTAGAACTACGGTCATTATTGAAGTGAACTGTTGATTTAAAGGAAGGAACAGTTTCTAACATGAGGATGAGTTACACGAACTGTAGCAACCACTAGGGTTATGCACTGATTCTCTAGTGGGCGATCCATCTACAATAACCAAAGTGCTTTTGTATAGAATTTCCACCTTCAGTGGTTTTTGTAAGCACAAAATTACACATTTGGACACACCCATTATTGTGACCACAGTAGTGCTATGGCTTTGTGCTATCCACCTGCTCATCCATGACAGTAAACATTCAACACACATTAATGTGTAAAGGAGGGATAATTATACACACATTTCTTTCTTAAGGTCATGCATTTCGGGAAGAATACAGATCTCATGCATAAGAACAGAGTGAACACAAAACAATGCCAATTATCAGTTTGGGTATAGAGGATACAAAAATAAAGTCAACAGTTTTGTATCATACTTTTCTACTTATTGAAAATAATGAAAAGTACAGCCTTAGTTTTTCACTTTTTTTTTTTTTTTTTTTAACACTACAGATGATAAATTCACATCAATACTGGTTATAGGCCCTACTGTAAAAAAAGGACAAATGCAACTGAAATGGAAAATAAAATTTTTAAAAATAACACAGTTGCTGAATTTTTGTGTAACAATTATGTTCACTATACTGAAAGCTGATGTGTTTCATTCCAAGCAAGCTGAAGTAGTTTGAGGACAGTGCATAATGGTCAAAATCAGTAACTACCTATAGAACATAATAACTGACTGTATAATAAGTAAGTTATCCCTCATTTTTAACAAAAACCACAATAATATTTTTATCATTGTACCACAATAAACAATCTGCCCCTGCCAGTAATAATAGAATAAAATAAAGCTCTCTAGAATATTATTCTGCAAAAGATTCATTCTTTCACTATTTACAATTTATCATAGAATTGACAATTGCTATGACCCTTTATCTCAGCATTGTCATATTATGAAACTGATGTCCAGTTCAGAACTGTTCAACTACTGATTCTGTTAATACCTGCAAATACTTACTGCTATAAAACATTATTTTATCAATCAAATATCTGATGATGTTCAAACAGACTTACTTTGTTGGCTATATTTTTTCCCCTTCCCCCAATCTCTCTACATTAAAACAAACTTTTTCAGTACCAAATGAAATTTCTAGAATGAATGTCCACTCCACAACAGACTGAAATCACACCGACCCTTGTCTCAGAGGCCTACAACAGACACTACCCAGTCTGTGGAATTATATTATCTGCACATGAATGCAGTGTACAGAAGTGATGGTCATACACCTATTGTCTTTAAGTCACATTACAGTGTCATGTAACACATCATTATCAAACATTCAGAGAAGTAAAATTATTCCTCTGGTAGAGATACTCACAAAACAATCCATACTGATTGTTATCTGTGATTACAAACAGACTTTAAAGAAATATCTCAAGTTAGGAAATTCCTCTTCATGAAAAAAATGCCAAATGACCTTTGCCAGACCCTTGGAAATAAAACTAATTCAATATTCGCCCATTTTCAGAGGATTCAAATCTTCACATGTAATAAGGAATGTCAGTATGATGAACTTATAGATATCAGAACCATTTCACAAGAAGAAAAGTAAGGTAGCTGCTGGGGACAGTAGCCACATGTACATGAGCGGTGTCTATGTGAATGTGTGTGTGCGCACTTTTTTTCCCCCCTGGACTTTCCATTGATTTATTAGTAAGGTCACAATGTCACTAGCAATTTTGAAACAGTCACAAACACACTACAAGTAATTAGGAAAGGTACTTTCTAATTAGACATACAATACTGACACCAAATAAGAAACCCAGAACATTCCAGAGAAAAATACCACCAACAACGTGCCACATATACGAAAGTTACTACCTCTAAGAGAAACGCTCATCGAACTTCATTTGCTTACCGTTGCTAAAAAATCTCCAAGCAGTGAAAGTCTTGCTTTAGAATCTGTTCCTGACTCGTTCGTGTTACCCTGCAACACATGTATACTCAAAAACCAATTTCTGTCACATGAACTTGGATTTACTAAAAATTTGGTGCAGTCTGTTTTTGTCTTCACTTGTCTTTTTCTTTACTGTAACACTTAATAATAACACATATTTATTTAAACAACTCAAGTATGTAGTGCTGAACCTACAACTGTTTCCCCATGCTTCAATTATATTTTCTTGGCACATTAAAAGTGTGGAAAATAAAAGAATGGTAAAAAGAAAGGCACTATCAGGCTTTAATTTCTGACACTGATGAATACAACTAGAAACTTAAAACTGTTTTCACACAGGAACCCATATGTTCAATTCAATCAACAATTTGCCTGATAGCTGAAGAACTAAGAGAATAGGCAAATTACATTTAATGCTCTATTTCTTCTTACTGTGAATCACTGGGTACAATTTTATGACTCCAAAGGGAATAATGAAATTAAATACAATTTGCTGAGGCTAACTTACTGTATAAAACAACTTTGATAATAAATGCATGTAGTTGGTATTTCTCTTCTAACAACTGGAATCACAGCCTCCATGACTGAATCGAGTAGCTAAGCAGGATCTCATTAAAACTTAACTCTAGGTATCACAACCATATAGCTAGATATGTTAAATACTGCCGATACTGACACAACCACAGACGAGAATTTTTGATGGATTCCTTCATACACTCTGGGTTGTAAGACTGCATTCTCAATAATCCTATGCTAGACATGGCAAGATATGTCTGAACAAGTTCCAGAGCAACAGCACTGCAAGTGTGCTTCTTTGTAAATTACCAAGTGAAGGTTTAGTATGCACATAGTTGTAACCGAAAATGAAAAAGGGAATTACTTCGCTGTCTGTTTATAACTTTAAAATATCAGTGAAAGAGTATCATGAATTGCTGACAACAGTTTACAAAGTACAAGTTGAAGTGTATTTATGAGTAGTTTAAACACCTTAATGTCTGTGGGAAACAATTTAAGATGCCCACTCCCCAAGCAGCCTGGCTGCAAATGCACGCATGACATACAGAAAGTGAAGAAACTTCCCTTAGGATTAACATATCATAATGCAAATAACACAGTGTGAGTGAGAATTGATCATTAGAGAGATGTCTCCCTTCTATATCATGGTGAACAACATCATTGATTTCCACGCATGGTGCCCGGATTAAATTCCTCACTGGGGATTGGATGTTTTGTGTTGTCTTACCGTCACTTAATCATCACTGATGCACATCACATATGTGGTGTCTACTATACACATTGAAAAAAGTTTTACATCACCACACTTATAAGGGTTCATCGCCATTAACATAAGAATGGAATAAAGATATACAATAACAACATTTCAGTTCTCTTTATTGCTCATGAAAACAGAAATTGACAAGTTGTAGAACAGTAACCCAGACATTCTGAAATTGTGTTCCAGATTGCAGCATACGTCAGTATAATACTCAATAACATGTCCTGTTGCAGCAATGCATGCCTGTATTTGTCGTGGCATACTGTCCACATGATCATAAAGAGACTGTTGGTCCACATTGTTCCACTCCTCAACAGCTTTCCAGTGTAGATCTCTCAGATTGGTTGATGGGTCACCTTGTCCAAAAACATCACTTTTTAATGTATCCCAGGCGTGTTAGATAATGTTCATGATTGGAGAATATGCTGGTAATTTGATCATGTAATGTCGTTATCAAGAAGAAACTCCATGCTACTGATATGGACTGCAAAGAACATGTAGATAATGTCATGGGAAAGGCAAACCAGAGACTGCACTTTATTGGTAGAACCCTTAAAAGATGCAACAGAACTACAAAAGAAACTGCATACAATACGCTTATCCGTCCATTTTTGGAGTATTGCTGCCCAGTGTGAGATCCTTATCAGGTGGGTTTGACGGAGGACATCGAAAGAGTCCAGAGAAGGGCAGCTCGTTTCGTATTGCCACGATACAAGGGAGACAGCATTACGGAAATGATACAGGATCTGGGATGGGAATCATTACAACAACGGCGCTTATCGCTGTGCTACTTACGAAACTCCAATCGCCAACATTCTCCTTGGAATGCGAAAATATATTGTTGACTCCCACTTACATAGGTAGAAATGACCATCAGAATAAAATATGAGAAATCAGAGCTCGAACAGAGAGATTCAGTTGTTCTTCCTTCCTGCGCGCTATTCAAGAATGGAATGGGAGATAAATAGTATAATGGTGGTTTGATGAACCCTCTGCCAGGCACTTAAATGTGATTTGCAGAGTATCCCATGTAGGTTGCACTATATGTTGTAGGACATCTGATTGCCATCAGTGATCACCAGTGGTGAAAGGTGGCCACACATAATACCACCCAAAACATAAGGGAAACGTCACCTTGTTGCACTTACTGGACAGACTGCCTCCAAATATGTCTCCTTTGATAGTTTGGTTGGAGGCAGCTGCTAGTCTCATGTGAACAGCACTTGATGCTGATGCAATGTCTCCATACCACTCGCTCAGTGAAAGATCCCTACCCAAAGTCTGGAAAGCTGCACAGATCACTCCAATATTCGAGAAAGGCAATAAAAGTAATCTGCAAAATTACAGGTCTATATAATTGATGCTGGTTTGCAGCAGCATACACTTTTTCAAGCATTATGAACTATCTCAAAGAGAATGACCCATTGACACAGTCACCAAGGATCCAGAAAGAATTGTTCTTGTGAAACACAGCAACCTCTTTACTCACATGAAGTGATGAGTGCTACCAAATCAATTCCATATTTCTAGATTTTCAGAAGGCTTTTAACACTGTACCCTTCAAGTGGTTTCTAATGAAATTGCATGCTTATGGTATATCACTTCAGTCGTGCAATTGGATTCGTCATTCCCTGTCAGAAAGGACACAGTAAATAGTAATTGCTGGAAAGTCATAAAGTAAAACAGAAATATACAGACACACACACACACACACACACACACACACACACACACACAACCACAACCACAAATTCTGAAATTTTCCAACATCTGTTGTTGTTCGCAAGATGGACTATTGATCTGTATCACATGAAAATTTGTGCCGGAGAGGGACTCAAACCCGGGTCTCCCGCTTTTTGCGAGCCGTTGGCTTAACCTCTCGGCCATGCATACATATTCCCCAGCCAGACCCAAACATCCATGTGTTACAGTTCTTTTTGTCTCTCAAATACTTGCACACGTTATATTATGAGTCCTACAAGAGTGAGAGAGAATTTCTACCACCATAAGCCTGTCAACATTGAATATTACTATTAATTCTCTGTTCCAGAGGGCAGATGTTGGTGGAGGTCCACAACAGTTGTAAATATTCACACACACATAATGGAAAGTCCAGGTTGGAATTAACAGTAAAGTAATAAGGACACTTCACAACTCACTGCAATGAAGTGATAACAAGCTGTGGCAGGAAAATTAAAAACACACACATACAACACTTCAGCTATCGGCCATGACTGTATTCGGAAAATAGAACATTCACACAATCATACAGTCAAACACTTATCATCTCTGGATGCCACACTCCAAATCAGAATATGGAGTGTGGCAGCTAGAGATGACAGTGTTGTATGCCTTTGTGATTGTGTGAATGTTCTATTTTCTGAACAAGGCCATGGCTGATAGCTGAAGTGTTGTGTCTTTTTTATGCGCCTGTCTCAAATCATTTTCACATCTTCGCAGTGAGTTGAAAATTATACTTATTACTTTATTGTTAATTCACACAAACATGCCGGACAGGGACTCGTACTCTGGTTTCCCACTTTTCACAAGCAGTCGACTTAACCTCATGGCAACCCATACCTATTCCTTGGCCAGGCAGGAACTTTCATAAATTGCACTTGTCTATACCTCAAATGCTCGCACACACTATAGTGTGAGCCCTGTAAGAGGGAGAGAGACAATTCTATCACAATAAACGTGTCATGGAATTGATGATTGATATTAATTATCCATTACAGAGCTGGTCTGCAGCAGCCATTATAACCCCCCCCCTCCATTTTCTGATATCTACTGCTCTTCTAAAGATGGACTATTGATCTGTAACACATGAAAATTTGTGCTGGAGCAGGACTTGAACCCATGTCTTCCACTTTATGTGAGCAGTCGCCTTAACCTCTCAGCCACGCACGCACATTCCCCAGCCAGACCCAAACTTCCTCGAGTTTCCTCACATAAACATGTGTAAGGGTTTACATGTTTGTTCCAGAGCTGGGGGAAATAATAAAAAGAAATCAGTATATATATATGATGATTTTGACAGTTCACGTGAATGGATGGATGGTATAACATTGCCTGAAGATGGTATTACTGAGATACCACAACCGATTGCATTGATAAAACAATATACATTTACGGCTATTGGTGGATGAATAAATACTTTGAATGATCAATTTATGTTACCCATGCACCTACCAAGTACCATGATTTAATTAAAAAACACTAAACACATGAAACTTTGATCATTCTTAATGGCAACAGCTTGCCAGAGCACTGTGACAAAAGAACATTTCTTTGTGTGCAATGAAAGGTTACTCCCCCCCCCCCCCCCCCCCCAAGGTGATGCTTTCAATGTTTTTTGTTCCATTTAGTATGTCCTTGCCCACAACAATAATAATAATTATTCCATGTCACTCAGTGTTCTAGTGCAAGTCGTGTAATTGGACGCCACTTCAGAGACCGGTGTGTCACTATCTACCCCAATTATCAATCCAGGAAAATAGAAACTAAAGTTTAATGTGGTATCTGAAGCATGTGTCATTTCTGGTGAATCCTCTTTGTTGAGAGGTGAGGGCTGGGTAAAATGAAGACTGAAAATTCTGTGGACCGACTAGGTTTTGAACTCGTGACCCTTTGGTTTTCATTTGAGCACTTTACCCCGAAACCACTAGGCCCGACTCCCTGCCCATAACGTCATAGGTCAAAGCAGATAGGTGGTATAGCCACAGCAATTACACCATGGGGTATGACAACGGAGCAACTACATACTAGCATGAATAAATATTGCAAAATGGTGGAAAACCACAGACTTGTCCATTCAGTTACCGGTAAAATTTTACAACGCTTCTCGCCGGGCTCCAGTGCTTATGTTGGCAACAGATGAACAATGAAGTGTAGAATTGCGTTAATATCTTACACAAGCTACAGATTAAATGTTATTGCTGCTCATTTCACTCGCAGCAAATTTAATACTCTACCTGCTCTATGGTCGACAGGTTCTTGTATGTACCCTTGTCCGTTTGGAAAAAAATAATTTTCGTCTTAATTGGAGTTGTCACGAAAAAACATTTATTGGTCATCTGAGTTGCCATCATTACCATTGGTGCCAAAATAACCACTGCAGCCCAGCGAGAAGCGTCGTACAATTTAACCCAGTTACCGAACATGCAGTACACCACAACACAAATGACTTCAACAGTCTGCTTCATTACACGGGTCATTTGGGTACTACCTTTCAGAGCAGTGTCTCAAACATATCCCTCCACTAACCTGTTACCATTACTTCACTTTACTTTAACCTTTTCTTGTGTCTCTGTTCCATCCCTGCCCAGATGTTGCACTGACTTCTTCCACCAGTGCGGGCATTCTCTCTATATATCTAGATGCCCCCTACCAACCTTTTCTACCTATCTTCTTTCTCATCACCTTCACCTTTCTCTCCTTCTCCCATATACTCCATCTCATCTCCTGTTTCTTTCTGCTTCCCTTTCACCACATCTCTCTTCCTCTTCCAACATTTATTTTTGCTCTACCCTAGAAACTCTCTTCATCTTGTTGCACAGAAAGTTTTTGTGTCCAAGGTCTTCTTCCTGCTACCCTCTCCCCCTCAGCTTAGGCAATAATCAAAATAAACAACCAGTCTTGCCATGTTCATGGTAGTATAAGTTTGGCTGTTTGTTTTGTGTTACTGCTGAAAGAAGAGCCAAAGTCCAAAAGATAGTGTAAATTCTGTTGTGTTGCTGTTTTTCACAAATAAATCTGCTTTATTGTGCGGTTCCCTTTTCCTTATTTTATGAACTGCTCCATCCAAGAATTTTTATTATTGTTATCTAAGGGATCACCTATAACCCAGCATGTTGATGTTGGCAACAGATGAAACTGGCGGGTGTTGTGTGACAGTGTCATTAGCCAGTCGTGTAATAGTATATGTTTGATGAGATTGACTGTGTGTGTGTGTTTTTTTCCCCCCCAACAGAATATATGAATGCATTTTGTTGTTTGACATTTAATGGTTTGTTTTGTCACAATATGGCATGAAAACTAATGTTGACAATATGTTCCCTATACTATGATAATTAATTTAGTGAGAGAACATGGGTCCATACAAAAACCTGTCAACTATAGAGAAGGAGCAGCATTAATCATTTATTTCTATGTCAACACAAAGGATTAATTTCCTTTTATGTAAAATTTTACTTAAGTCAGAGAATGAAGTAAATAATAATGTTGTTCCTGCTTTATGGTTGACAGGTTCTTGTATTTTTGTTCAGTCAGTAAATTATTTATCATCATTAAGGGGCCATTTCGTTGTCAACATCAACTCACTACACTGCCACTGCCTATGTAAAACTTAGTCATGCTGTTCTTCACTGTAATGTGTAAATGAGTGGATGCTTCAAACATTCTTTTATGTCCTTTCTTTCCTATAATTACATTCCCACAAAACAATTTAAACCGGTGACCTGTGATTGGCTGCTCACATCGGATAAACTCTAATCTCAGATACCGCTTTGATCAATGATGTCACATATGACGTCATACATAAACGACAGATACTGTGAACACATGCTTACCACAACACAGTGTTGGTAGTTAGATTTCACCTAAATAGGTCAAATCTACTTAATGATACCATGTCTTCAAAATGCATTTAATAATTAGGTAATTTTAAAGAAAGCTTGCACTCAAAGTTGAACGGCCTGAAATAATATATTTATGTTGAACATACAACTGTAAATTGATTGAGTGTTTCTGAACCAGAGATTCGGGTGCTACGCGCCTTCACGTACTAAAAGAAAAAAAACTCTTGTTTAACCTATACCTAACCTTCTTAGGGCTATGCTACAGATAACTTTATTAAAGTGAAAGTTAGGGTGCCTTCAAAAAATATCAGACACGTAAACAGTGAGTACCAGTATTGAAACCATGCACGGGACGGAATGATGTAAAACATTACCTCATTGGTCAAAGGGGTATCGGAGACTAGATTTGACCTGATCACATATACTCCGTCATTGATTGCCTCATTTCCAGCCTTTCTTATCAATTGTCAACATCAAAACACTAGACTGCCAATGCAGCAAGTAAAATTTAACCAAATCCACACCTGAAACATCCCTAGTCAACATTGTCCACAATTAGTAGGCCTACTTATACATTTTAGATGCTGGTACACAGTAATAAGCTCTTGGATAAAATGTCATCATCTCAAACAGATCCATAACTTTCCAGTCAACATCACTTGAGCAGCCTAAATTTGAGGTAGGCCTAGCACCTAATGTTATTCACATAGTATGACAAGAAGAACCTCCCTCCTTTGAAACTACATGTGAACATAAGCACAAATACACACAGCTCATCATAATTTCTAGACAAAATTGTCAATAGTTACACAATCAGCATTAGAAATGAGTAAGAGATGGCATTGTTACCACTGGGCTTAGAACTAGTTATAAAGCTATTGTGCATAAAATACTATATTGGAAACTGCATTCAAGTTGTGGGAACTATCCACTGGACTATTTATAACAATTGTTTTACATTAATTGAAACCCTGTCACAACATAAGAAATTTCTGAAACTATTTGAGTTTAACTGTTGGGCAAAATATGTAGGTAATTTTCCGTTTCAGAATTTTGAAAAATTTTGACAAGGGAAAAATCATTTTCCTCGTTTTATAGTTGGGCTGCCAGTGCTTAGAGAAGTTTAACAGAACGTACCATTGAAAGCATCTAAACCGAATCAGAAAGAGGCGACTCCACAAAGGTATGGATTAGGTATCACGAACTGTTGTAGTTTATTTAATATCCTCAATTCTATCTTAAGTCAAGTACCCCATGACAACAATCATCTCTCATCACTCTAGAATCTGAATGAAACACAACACTATAAACAACGACGCATGATTGAGAAACATCCTACTGATAGGTAGAAATTTATAAATTCACATAATGAATCGATAACGTCGAATTTTTTTTGAGACAATACAAAAACACTTGTGTGTAAATATGACAGCAGAGTACCATGTTAGTGACCACTGTCACAAGAAGCAAAACGAACAAATTCTGCAATGCAAAGAAAACAGATTGTTAGGAAATATTTATGTGGCTTACACACATACACTTACCTCTTTGAATATATTTCGTATAAAATACGATGATGAATAAGTTGGAGGCGGGAACTGAGTCGCTACAGATGCCATCGCAGCAAACACTATACTGACTAATTTCGATTCTTTCCGCGAGATGTCAGACCAAACCCCAAACAAATGTAAGGTGTTTGACAAATGCTATCCACATACCGTCCACAGACATACATATCACGTCTTGTATTTAAATCGCGCAAAAGTTAAACCCAAAGGAAACATCTTCTGTATGGATTTAAACAGTATTGTTTACCTTGCGTAAATATTTAATTCATTAAAGCAATACTCGTTTGCAAACGTTCACCTGTGTCTTGGGAAATATAATAAGCAGCAAGCATTTAACGCTAATGTTTACTTCCAATTCTTCGATAAATCACTCGATGGATTAAAAATAACAACTTTGCTTTTTGTATCTGTACCTTTGCTTTATGTACACGGAAAGAGCTTTAGAGTAATAATTATATTCCTGTAGATTATCGCGTCTGTCTGTGAAAACTCGAGTATTTAAATTGGAGTAAAGCCGAAAACAATGCACCGCTTCTGAAAATACAACTTCGGTTACTGTTAATGTCGAATTCAACAACGTGTGGAGTGTGAGAACTGAGGAATCTTACTCGAATACGAATGGCAAGATAATTCATTATTCACTGAAGAAATTTGGTTTTCCTATTGCGGTACTATGTCTCAAGGACCAGTGCAGTATATGCCGACAAAGTGTTTAAACATGGATCATCATACATGTCTTCTCACACTTTGTTCAACTTGTAAGCTTCATCAACTGCGGTCAGTGCAGAAATAGTTTTGAAAGGGTAGTATTACAAAATCCGCCAGTCTTGTAATTACCGATTTTTTTTTTAATATTTAGTTTTTCTTAGAAATGAGGGCTGTTCAGTTCTGTCCTCTATCCATATCAACATTTCTATATCAATCGGTCTTTTGAATATGGGAAACACCCGTTGTTTTAACCGATGTGTTAGTAGCGTTGTCTACAGTAAGAGTGTAACTGAAGAGTAACGTGAGGTCCGTAATTACAATACTACATCATGTCTTTGTAGTTCGCGTAAATCCTTACGACAGATGTTTTAGTATGTAACATTCTGATATTGAGTGATAAATATCCCCCGCATGTAGTTTTGACGCTGTGAAAAGTACCGTATTTACAAAACGCGTTCACCTAAAAGCAGTTCCCAACCTCTTTAGATGTGCAGGCTATTTCAGTTGAATATATATATATTAGGGACAGTACGAAATATCCAAGAAAAATTATATGCAAAGAGACAAAAATACATGTCGGTTTTCTGCACTAAATAATTCCATTCAAATGCCGAGATGTTTTTTTAAGGCGTGGGCGCTTCCTTCCCCTCCAATAGTAACAAACCATCTTTCACAAAGTTAACTATGGATGGGATGTAAAACAATTCTCCATTCTTTCTTGTTGTGTCTGGGTAATAAATAAAGAAATAGGGAACACTAAACAGTTTTGATCGCAAAACTACCATCCGGATAAATCACGATCGAATTGTATCTAATTAAGCGTTTACAGACAGTCTTTACGCCAAATCAATCAAACCAGCTATGGTAGCGTCGCACCAGTCAAGTACCGTACTGCTAAGGCCGTACCCACAAAAAAATTTCAAGGGGGGGGGGGGGGACGTTATGTCACCAGGCTGGGGGCCCTCCCTCAAAAAATGTTAAAAATTGTCAAATAACACATTTTTAGACAATTTTAAGCTTTTTGCCCTTTTATTAACATAAGTTAGGATTACAATATAGTATGATTAGACTCGAGAATTATGTCTAAAAAATAAGAGGATTTTTATAGAGCAATGTGTTCTTGCATTAATATATAATTTCTATACAATCTGAGAAAAACGGTTTCAAAATTGAAAGCTTAATAACTTTTAATTTCAATTACGAAAATAATTTTCCCTGTTGCATATTTTAAAATCATACTACATATATTTAGATAATATTTATTTTACCTTGTTCTAAAGTGCAAATAGACCATGTTGCCTAAAATATATAGTTAGTGAAGAAACAATACCGCGTAACTGACAAATTCCTGATTTAGCGTTTTTCAGTTGGTTGATATCCTTGAGTCTCAGCGCATATACTGAAGCTGACAAGAGTGTCAAATATTTAATTATATAAAAAAAAAAAAAAAAAAAAAAAAAAAAACACACACACACACAAAGCAAAAACAAGAAAAAAAAACGTCGAAGTAAAGCAAAACCGCATATCTGAATCAGCGAAAAAATTGTTGTAACTACCGCCTATCTACAAGAGAATAATATAGCGCGTAAGTAGATTGTTTAGGATGTGGTAAACATTTAAACAATACAGCGTTAGTGCGAAAGCGCACGCAGCACATTGTTTACCGCTGGTTCCGGACCTACAGTTTTCGAAAGCGTCTCCTTGGTTATCGTTTAGTTTATGAAAATGGACAGTGAGGAAGAAATTGTTTCTTGGCTGAATTTAGCATATGAAAGTGGAGTAATAATGTTATTGATATTCTCATTTTCATCTATACGTGAATCTGGGCTAAATCTCTGATGCTCCTAAATTAATTTACACATTTCTTTACCTAGAATCACAGTTGTCCGTATGCAAGAATGCTAAAAGTAATTCAGTTGGAAATGGAAACGATAGTAGCATATTTGTGCTAATCGCGGATCAGAAAATTCGGAAAACTTAAGCTTTCCCTGAAGATTGGGAGAAAAACGCCAACAATATTCTGAGAATGCGTAACCAAGCGTATATTGGTTATTTAACAAATCAAAGTGGCAAAAATTTCTAATATGATCAGAAATTTAATAACAGTGTCACGATCCAAATTTAGCACTTCTAAGTCACGTACCGTTTTAAGTATCCTAGACGGTTTCTTGTCTCTCCTGTATAAAGTTCGTGTTTTGTTACTTCCGCGGTATTGTTTCTTCACTGACATGTGGGTTTCGGTCGTCGAACGCGCTCAGAGCTATCATATTAATTGACAGAATAGCTGCCAGCGAGTTTTTACTTTCATATATGAAGTATTAAAACTGGAAAGTATAGTGATCACGATGTTTTTCGATCTCCGGTTTTTGACAGATCTTTACTTTTCAGGATCCTTTGAAGCCATTCCGACCATTTTCGGAGTGATGTATGTATCTGTGTCTGTGTATTTGTGTAAAGTCTCTAGCTCAAAAAGACGTGAACCGATTTGAATGAAATTTTGCACACCCGCCTTATATCAAAATCGCAAGGTCTTCCAACTGTTGACCGGCCGCGGTGGCCGAGGTGACTGAGGCGCTCCAGTCACGGTCAGCACGGCCACTACGGTCGGGGGTTCGAATCCCCCCTCGGGCATGGATATTTGTGCCGTCCTAGTTCGTTAGTAGTTCATAAGTAGTTTGTAAGTTTAGGGACTGCTGACCCCGTAGTTAAGTCCCATAAGCTTAACAAACATTTGAACATTTCTTCCAACTGTTGAGCGTATTAGGCCGATCGGAAGTGGGTGCCGCTATAAGACCTAAATCGTTAACCGGATATAACTTAAAAACCATTGGTTTGACGGAAAAAATATTCCCTATGAAATGATAAGAATCGCAAGACAACCTTTGTTAACAAGATTTTTCGCTATCTCTAGTGTGGAAGGCCCTAGGACCGGATGAAGTCTCAAATGAAAATCAGAATAACTCGAAAAGGGCTCAATCTATCAATATGTTTTGAAGACGGAATTACTCACGAAGAAGATCCGAACAACTTTCCCATGAGACAAAATATTCTAGCCACAACCATTTTGGAGACACAAAAGTGCAAATTTCAATAATACATCACAAAGGAGAATGACCTTTCGGTAGACAGTATCTCCATAAAGTCGATTATATGAAGACCTCGGGGGAAAATAATGATAACCCTCATTTATGAAGTACTGAGATATGACGACTTTTATGTTTGAAAAATAGTTTATATTACATGTTTTAATATTTATATTTGCCAACTTCTGCATCTTCTTGTACTACTTGAAGAAAATGAAACATTCTGTCGGATATGATTATTTGCATCAAATACTGTACATTAAAAATACAGAAGTTGTGGGTTTTCATTATTTACCCCCGAGGTCTTCATATCACTCATTAATGTTGTACGGTAATAAGAATAAAACATAAAGGGATAAAACGTACAAGATAAGTCGGTAATAGAGTATTTGTTATTCACGAAACAACTCTATTACAGCGGAACAGCGCAAAGGCTACTGAAGTCGCGGATTGTTATGTAGCCGATGTTGGCAGCCATAGGAAAAAAAAAACACACACACACACATTGTGACGTGCGCATTGTAGCTGTTGCTGGTTTTCGGCGCTAGGGGCGGATCGTCAAGTTATCGTAACAACTACTAGTGCAGCTCGTGTCCGCTGCTCGCGCATGCGCATTAGCACTATCGGTTACATATTGTCAGTCCTTCGATGGGAAATAATGAAATATTGACATGTCTGTTTTAAGTTGAATCGGACACTGTTTTGAAACTCTTGGTTATTTGCTTATGAAGATCAATTATAATTTGAGAAAATACTATTCCTATATGTTTAAAAATAATTATCTTTGGAAAATTGCGGGAGGGGGGGTGTGTTTCAACAAAAGAGGGACCAAATCGTATACGTATAGCTTGGTTTTTTTTTTTTTTTTTTTTTTTTTTTTTTTTTTTTTTTTACAATACTCTCATGTTCGGAACAGTGGCAGCACGTCCTATGTGTTCAGCTGTTCAGTGAATACCAGGAAAAAAGCTCGTTGTGAAAAAAGTAAATGACTAAAAATCGTGTTTTTAAACTATCATTCTTCGTTTCGTTCTTCTATCAGATCATTTTATATGCACATTCAAAGTATTTTTATCGCATGAGAAACGTTTTACGTCGCGGAGACAACAACAATGTCCGGTTTCTGGAAAACTAAAGTTACCGTGTCGTTAGCTACCGTCGCGTTATAATTTAACATGCCAGATAACTTCCTTGGGTTTCCCGTAGCTGATTTCAACGACCATTAGTTAACTATGAGGTAACTACACCTTCTGTCGAAGCAAATAGTACGTCTCAACAGATAACAGATGGCATTACTAACGAAAATCGCAAATACGCGAATTTTATCGATTATTAAGTGAAATCTAAGACGCGTCTTAGTTTGTATAGCTATTACGAGTTTTCTGTTTCTGTTTTCAAAGGCAATGGGCGACAAGCGAGGAAAGAATTTGACTATTTGAGAAAAATCTTTTGACAGACTTGATTTCAGAAAGGAAAGTAGTTACAGTAAATGAAAAGGCAGATGGTTTGACTATTTTGGAAAAACAACACGCCTTGGAAGTAGTCACAAAACCCTTAACAGACAGGAGAGAAAACGGTAAAGCAACTCAGAGCTGCATTCTAAAAAAAAAAAAAAAAAAAAAAAAAAAAAAAAAAAAAAAAAAAAAAAAAAAAAATAAAAAAAAAAAAAAAAAAATTATGAAGACAGCGTTAATAAAATTATACGTATTATTTCTGTTGTCAATATATATTTTTATGAATTTAAGTTTTCCTTTTCCCATTGTTCTGTGAATGTGACATTTCTTTTCACAACACAGACTGGTCAATTTACGTCCACCCGTCCACCACCCAAGCCCCACGTTGTAGTAATAATAATTAAAAAAAAAAAAACACACTAATCACCTGAAACATTGACTGATCGTAATGGCAACTGCATGGCAGAACACTATTGCAAAGGGAAGTATCATCTTTATACTTAATTGAAAGTTTTATTATGAGAGCATGGCACTCATGATTTGGGGTGGTAAAATTTTACATCCAGATCGGCGGTCGCGAGAGATAACGTTGGCCACTGTTGCTCAGTGCCGAGATGTTGCTTGACAAATCGCGAGGGAGATGCAGCTAATGCAAACGTCACCCATTGTCAACATTATCTCTCGCGACCGCCGAGCGCGATGTAGAATTTAACCCGGAATGTTGTTTTCCCCGTTTGACCCCGGCAATGTCATCAGTATTATTATTATTATTCTGAAACGCATATGAAATTCGCTCTCATTATACAGATCAAATGGTTGTCATCTAACACAAAAAATGCGTCGTGGTGTTTCAATAGTGCCGAGTACAGCTGTTTTCTTCTTCTGAACCACTGTCCGAAGCATCAGAAGAAAAAGAAGACGGCGGTAACGAAGACGATGAAAGAATTTCTATTCTTCAGCTTCGAAAATTTTAAAATTGTATAGACATTATACGGAACCCAGTCACAAAAACAAAAACAAATTACTACTGTTAAATAACTTCTGGACTTGCGTTTGGAAGCCCACTAGCGCTACGTACCGGATATAGTTAAAACTAAAGTTAACCTGTAGGTAACCCCAGGGGAACGTGTATTTATCTTTAACAGACACTGTTTCGGAAACCGGCCATAATACGAGTCGTCGCGCGGACGCTTAATACACGATAAGCCCCCTGGAGGCAGCATATGGGCGATCCCGCGCCAGGGAGTGGCGAGGGGAAGAAACGGCGCTTTTCAGGGGGCGCAGTAAGCGATGCGCAGTAGGAAACGCATTTTCGCCGTTCTGCGCATGACGTCACTGTGGGACACCTGGGAGCAAAACACGATTGCCAACTCGTGTGCGTGTTTGTATGTGTTACCATTTCTGCTGTATTTGCTTAACCTCTCATTCCTACGTTATGAATTCAGCTTTGGAAAAATTAAAATTCGGTGTTTTTTGTATTAATACAGGGCACTAAAGATAAAAGTACGTGTTTTAAAAGTTCTGATCGCACTATTGATTTTCTATGTCATGTACAACACAGACATTTGTATTGAGATATTTTATTACTTGGGACGTTATTTTGTTGATGGTTAACACTGTCAGGTCAATAATGCTAGAATAATCTTCGCCACAGCAGCAAAGACAATTCACTGCTCAAATAAAATATCATGAACCACACTCGTGCTCCTAATCACAGCCACGTACAGACGGCTATGTAACACAAACTACAAGACGGACAGATTAATGTCTCAAAAGTGGCTAAACGCCGTACCAAGCGGCAAAATGTCGTACTTACAGCATGTTATTCATCAACAACAATGCGACTTCAAGGATTGATACACAAAATACGGTATAAATCAGCTTTTAATACATTGTTGTCGAGGAACAACACTGGGAAGTAAAGGGTTAAATAGTTTGTTTCACTTCATAGTTTGGAAGTAAAAAGTTCATAGTGGAAAGTATATTGATTTCCCGAGTGCTTGTCGCGCCAGGCTGTGCTATTATGGGTTGTAATTCTCATAGTGGGAACACAAAGGGAACCGAGATGAAACGTTAAAGAAAGTGTGGCTCTCAAAGTGATACGGTACAGGAAGGACAATGTAAATGTTTCACATTCTCGAATACGCTCCCGGCATTTCAATGAAACCGATTATGTGAGGGATTTACAGTCAGAGTTGCTTAATTTGCCACAAAAAAAAAAAAAAAAAAAAAAAAAAAAAAAATAAAAAAAAAATAAAAAAGTTTGAAACATTCCTGTTCTTTTAAAGTCAGCAGTTCATATTGAAGAAATTGTCGATGTTTGTGATTTGATATGCTACTGATACGTATCGCGTAAATCTACGATAGAATATGACCCAGCACTCTTAACGATTGTTTTGCAACAGAATAGCACTTTGTATTTAAGGAAGAAACAATTTCTTTAGTTAAAAACTTTATATAAATGCACATTCCGTGCCATACCGAACTAAGCCTGTGCAGGCCGTTTGGGATCGCACAGTCCCACAGTGACGTCACAGCGCTAGCCAATCACTACGTTTACATGCAACACATCTTCCGGAAGACCAAAACCGATTTTCGTAAACCGTTTTTCGCCGTCGTGTTTACATGGCACAGCCTGAATCGGATTTCCTAATCCACTTAAGATGGCGGCTGAAAAACAGCTGATTCAGTTCCTGATTTCGTCAGCATAATCGCTATTTTTCTTTACTTAAATACACAGATTCATGCTTACTCTAATAATAATACTTTTATTTCACATTAGAAAATACCTTATATTTATTAACCTTGGGCGCTTTTAACATTGGCGTTGGAGACTGGAGTTGGTAGAGACACCAGCTTCTGGCTACTCGAGCTCTGGCTCCTACGTACGAATGGTCCCGAAGCAAGACAATGAAACTACTGGCCACCTCGCCTTGCGTATGCGCAAATCTTTCATGAAGGCAACATTCGTCCTTTATATTTGTTTTTGGCGCATTGAAGATGAATCAAAAACACGTCATTTTTGGTAAAATAGCTTATATCTATAAATTAAAGACGCATCAATAGTCAAAACCTAGAGAAGTACCCATCATGAATAATAATGAAGTCTCTACTCTCCACCTATCAAGACTAGCCATGTGGTTAGTGGCGTCGCTCTGCGCTGTCGAAGATAGTGGGTTTGAGACCAACTGCAAACAACTTTTTTAAACCCAATCTCCTTCTTAACAGATACGGCAAAAACAATGACTTTTGTATTGTAACTTGCCACATATACTTTTGAAGTTTTTGCAAATGTGTCACGATTTTGAGGGTAAAAGTCATCTAAATGTTTGAAATGAAGTGGGCAGTCTTTGCGCACGTGAAATGTTAGGAGGGGGTGCTGCTTACAGTGTCACGTGACCAGAAGGTAGCTTGTCTCTCCATCGTATCAGATTCATTTTGTTACAGTCACTTAACAGTGTAATCAGTTACTTGCTGTGTTTTACTGTTTATGTGCATATTCATACTTCTTGGTGTTCATTACCAAAGAAGAATGAACAACACTCAGGAGCTTCTAGAAACAAATTACTCAGCTTTAAGCTTAGTAGGCCGACGCCTTAGCTCGAGTTGAAGCAAGCGCAAACACACCGCGGGAAGACAGTCTGCAGATCTTGTAACGAAAATATGTATAAGGGGGGGGGGGGGGGCAGAGCGATTTCGCCTGGCGCAACTCACAGAGGTGCGCCAAATTGTCACTTTGGACACTGAAAAGGGGGGGGGGGGCGGAAGCACGCCCAAACATTGATGCACCGAGCGGGGGTCGGAGAAAGCGGTGCCAATAGCATAGTGATGGGCAGTACGGATCGTTTCACTGTTTCGAAACATACGGATCATCTGAGTCTAGTGAGTCGACTCACTGACTCGACTGACTCTGCACACGAAACATCTGGCGTGCTGCAGAGTCGTGCGCCGCGCTACTCTCGCTGATTCACGCGAACCTCGACAGCTGCAGGGTCTGTCTCGCCGCAGTACGCACTTGGCTGTTCGGACGTTTAGCTGTCGGAAGTTTATGTCATGTGACCAGTCAATTTGTTTCAAGCAGTGATCTCTATCACTGGTTTCAAGATGTCTATTTCATTCTGCTCTTTTCTGCCACGTTGAGCGCTCAATTTTAACTTTGTTACTGCTTATTTATTTCGTTGTTGCTGTCTTTTGGTGAACATGAGTGATTCACAAAAACGTTCCAAAAGTATGAGGATTGCAGTTACGAGTTCAATATGCGATAGAACCTCTACACTCACTATAAAGTTCATTTATTTGAGAACATCCGTGTGTCAAAAAATGGAAAAGGAAGTGTCCATAATGTGGAATTGCACTATCAAGATGCAGTTCATTAAAACGCCATCAAATAAAATGTTAACCCACTATGATCCATTCGAGTAATGTCCTACCCTGTAATTCTGTGAAGTCAAATTACTTGACATGAAACTGTACTGGACAAGGAAATACTGCCATTATTGTAGATAGCTTTGGTATAGTATTTGAATGAATAAAAGATACAGTAACGGAATTTGTCGTGTTTTTACTGTAGTGCATTAAGAACCAAATACGAAAAATTGGAGAGAATTTCAGTGTAAAAACGAATTTGTCTAATATTTTCAGTGTTTAACTGTCACGATGGTCATGTCGAAATACTTAACACACACACACAGCAAAATTATTTACGAACGTAACTACAGATTATTTATTATCTAGCCTACAATACACGAGTATTAAGATATACTGTATACCAGTTTTCCATGTTGATGACGTCATGAGTCTAAGCTGACGGATGGTATCCCAGTCTTCAGTTATGCCCGATTGTGTATTCGGAAGTTCCTATACTTCATTAAGTTCAATGACTGCATGTACGAATTTACCTATTTTAGGCATGTCTGAAAAAACGTTAATCGAGTATTTCTTAACCATTTAAGGATATTTCCTGTGTTTGCCAAATGTGACAGTGCACAGCTTACACCTGGAATCGTGAATGTATTGCCAGTAATCCATAGTGCAGGTTAGGTTGAACAGTGACAGCTATTTTGAGTTGGCGAAGCCAACAAATGTGCATGCGAAATTAAGTCGTGGTGATAAGCTGATCTGCAGTGTAGGGCAGTGTCAACGTTTTCGCCACATTTATTTTGAAATGTTAATCACATTTCATTATAAGAATTAAAAGTTCCAGATAATCACAGGGAAAAAGAAAACAAACACGTTTACGTTGAGTATTTTTGGCCGTTCTCTGCACATGTAATATAAACTAAGAAAATTGCGCAGCTCACGTTAAACTGAATTCTTCAATAGTTTCAACAACAAATTCCGTTAGGAGCAGGACTGCAGCCTTGTGTTTACATATGGGACAATCACGTGACGTAAATTTCCAGCAACTACACGTCCGAACCCAAGTGCGTACTGCCGCGAGACAGACCTGACAGCTGCAGGTGAGTCGACTCACTGCTCACACTTGATGTGCTTCAGCCCTGCGTTCTGCTACCTCCGCTGATTCGCGTAGCCGAGAAAGATACAGTAGGGCGATACAGCAAATACGAAACATCTATGGAATATCAACATGGTTTTAATACGTTATTCACTAGACTTAATTGAACGGCACAGGATTTGTTTGCTACTACGATTTTACAATCGTGTTAAAGCGTAAGTTACTCCTATTTTTATACAAACAAATATTGTAACAAAGGAAGCACAAAATAGTAATATTCAAATTCCAAAGTCGTGAAACTTTTTCCAACCTTCAAAATTCCATAATTAATACGTTGCTTGCAGTGGCCATTTTGAGCAGCAGCTGAATTGTATTGCACTGTAATGTTTTTAAAGGAACCGCCTTTTGCTGCTGCGAATGTTTTATTTTTATATGTCACATATGGGTAACATATAAAAATAAAACATTTGCAGTAGCAAAAGGCGTTTCCTTTAAAAACATCACAGTGGAATAAAATTCCATAATTAAGTTTAAATAAAAGAAGAAAGATCATGGTTCAAATGTCTACATGTATCCAGAAATGAATAACTTTTAGAAAAGTTATTCATTTCTGGATACATTTAGACGTTTGAACTATGATCTTTCTTCTTTTATTTAAACTTAATTATGGAATTTTATTTCACTGTAATTTCTAACCAATCAATATAAACAAAATATTTAAAATTTGTTCCTAAAATATATTTAATGCTATCAACAGATATTACTACAAGTATTAACACAAGGAAACATTTCACAATTTACGTGACGAAACCACAAAACTGAACTAACATTTTTCAATCTTCAGATAGGTATTCTAAAAATCAGATTCATCTTCAGTCAGTGAAATAAAAGAGAATCAGTTACAGTTTCTTCAAAAAAAAAAAAAAAAAAAAAACCTTATTTTTGACATCTTACTTAGAATGCGGTTTTCGTCTCAATGAAATTTTGCCCTAACTTCGAAAACATGCGTTCACTTGGCACAGATGTAGCAACAATGCATAACAACGCTTAGTTAAAGCGAAACTACCTCAAAACACCGAACGACTTCACAACTTTTCTCGGTGGTATCCCAGTTTTCAAACCTCAGTTGAAGGGTACTGGTAGCATAATTCAAAATCTCGCGTGGCTTTAGGGAACAACTTAAAACCCCTTGCACGCCTGGGCGCTGTGTCGAACTCACCCAGACAGACAAGACAGCAAACGCATGTTAACGGTATCTAGCGTCCAATACAAGAATCACAAGATTCGTTGTTTCGAAACAGTGCCGATTCAAGTTTCGACTCACTCGAACAGTTCGCTGACTCGAGTCACTGAGTCGAAACATCAACTCAGTAGCCAACTCTACACTATCAAGATCCGGCTCTGATAGAAGTAAACCCGCAGTCATCTGAAGCTCCAGCCGCCACGGTACGGAACATCTTATTAGACAAGTTACGGGAAATTCATATTCACGGGACACGGCAGCCGCTATATTAGTAAGGGAAGAGTGGGAAGAATGGGAAGAATGGGACGGTTCAAGTTTCCCATCTATTTCTTTTAAATTGTTAGTTCCATACCTCCTCACCGGGTGGTATTGGTCTGACGCACTTCCTGTTCCATCTTGGTCTACAAAGCTTATGCTGTTAGGTGAGGAGAGAACATAATCGATGTTCGCTTTCAAAAGGTAAGAATTCATCACAGAAAACAAATGAACTGTTATTTTTTAATACTTATTATTTAGAGATACCTGAAAATATAAATAAAAATGTGGGGATTTTGGTTGTTGTTTTTGTTGTTATGGTCTTCAGTCCGGAGACTGGTTTGATGCAGATCTCCACCCTAAATCTACATCTACATACATACTCCGCAATTCACCGTAAGTTGCGTGGCGGAGGGTACACTGTACCACTACTAGGCATTTCCTTTCCTATTCCACTCCCAAATTGAACGAGGAAAAAAAGAATGCCTATATGCCTCCGTACGAGCCCTAATTTCTCTTATCTTGTCTTTGTGATCTTTACGCGAAATGTAAGTAGGCTCCCACTCTACCTACTCTATCCTGAGCAAGCCTTTTCATCTCCTCATAAGAACGGCATCCCACATCCACTTGAATCTGCTTACTATACGCGTCTCTTGGTCTCCCTCTGCGATTTTTACCCCACACACTTCCCTCCAATGCTAAATTTACGATTCCCCGATGTCTAAGAATGTGTCCTACCAAGCGATCCCTTCTTTTAGTCAGTGTCAAAAATTCCTTTTCTCACCAATTCTGTTCAGTACTTCTTCATTAGTTATGCAATCTACCCACCTAATTTTCAGCATTCTTCTGTAGCACCACATTTCAAAAGCCTCTATCCTCTTCCTGTCCGCACAGCTTATCGTCCATGTTTCACTCCCATACAAGGCAACACTCCACACAAATGCCTTCAGAAAAGACTTCTTTACACTTGAATTAATATTAGATGTTAGCAAATTTCTCTTTTTTTAAATGCTTTTCTACCCATTGCCATTCTGCATTTTATATCCTCATTGTTTCGTTACCTAATCTAATTCCTTCAGCATCGCCCGATTTTTTAAGACCGCATTCCATTATTTTTGTTTTGCTCTTGTTAATGTTCATTTTATACGCTCTCTTCAACAGACTGTCCATTCCATTCAACTGCTCTTCCAGGTCCTTTGCTGTCTCTGACAGAATTACAATGTCATCAGCAAAACGCAATGTTTTTATTTCTTCCCCCTGAACTTTAATCCCTATTCCAAATTTTTCCTTGCTTTCCTTCACCGCCTGCTCGATGTACAAACTGATTAACATCGGAGAAAGGCTACAACCCTGTCTTACTCCCTTCCCAACTGATGCTTCCCTTTCATGCCCTTCGAGTCTAATAACTGCGGTCTGGCTTTTGTACAAGTTGTAAATAACTCTCCTTTCCCTGTATTTTACCCCTGCTGACTTCAGAATTTGAAAGAGTATATTCCAGTCAACATTGTCAAATGCTTTCTCCAAATCTACAAAAGCTAAAAATGTAGGTTTGCCTTTCCTTAATCTATCTTCTAAGATAAGACGTAAAGTGAGTATTGCCTCCCGGGTTCCTACATTCCTCCTGAATCCAAACTGATCTTCCCAGACGTAAGCTTCTACCAGCTTTTCCATTCTCCTGTAGATAATTCGTGTTAAAATTTTGCAACCATGACTTATCAAACTGATGGTTCTGATTTCTTTGGAATGGGGATTATTACATTTTTCTTAAAGTCTGAGGGCATTTCGCCTGTCTCATACATCCTACACACCAGTTCAAATAGTCTTGTCATAGCCGGCTCTCCCAGAGACTTTAGTAGCTCTGAGGGTATGTCATCTACTCCTGGGGCCTTGTTCCGACCTAGGTCTTTCAAGGCTCTGTCAAATTCCTCTCTCAGTATAGTATCTCCTATTTCATCTTGATCTACTTCCTCTTCCTTTCCTACAACATCGTCTCTAAGTAAATTTCCTTTGTAGAGCTGCTCTATGTACTCTTTCCACCTTTCAGCTTTCCCTTCTCTGCTGAGAACTGGTTTCCCACCTGAATTCTTGACATTTGTAGAGTTGCTTTTCTTGTCCCCAAATGTCTCTTTTATTTTCCTGTAGGCGGTATCTACTTTTCCCCTTGTTATACATTCTTCTACAGATTTGCATTTGGCTTCTAGCCACTCCTGCTTAGCCATTTTGCACTTCCTGTCAATCTCATTTTTTAGTCGTCTGTACTCCAGTTTGTTTCATTTACTGCATTTTTATATTTTCTCCTTTCATCAATTAAATTTAGTATTTGCTGTGATATCCAAGGATTTTTTGTAGGTCTTGCCTTTCTACCTATTTTGTCCTCTGCTGCCTTCACTATTTCATCTCTCAATGCTACCCATTCCTCTTCTACTGTTTTATTTCCCCCTGTTTCTATCAATTGTTGCCTAAATATCCCTCTGAAATTCTCCAGAACTTCACTTTACTTCAATTTATCTAAGTCCCATCTCCTTATTTTCCTACCTTTCTGCAGTTTTTTCAGCTTCAGCCTACAGTTCATGACTAACAAGTTATGGTCAGAGTCTATATCTGCCCCTGGGTATGTCTTGCAGTTTATAACCTGGTTCCGGAATCTATGTCTTACCATTATAAAATCTATCTGATACCTTCTGGTGTCTCCTGGTCTCTTCCACGTATACAACCTTCTTTTGTGATTCTTAAACCACGTGTTTGTTACGATTAAATCGTGTTCCGTGCAAAATTCTACCAGACGACTTCCTCTTTCATTCCTTCTGCCCAGTCCATATTCACCTACTATTTTTCCTTCTCTTCCTTTTCCTACTACCGAATTCCAGTCTCCCAACACAATTAAGTTTTCCTCTCCCTTAATTGTCTGAATAATTTCTTTTAGCTCCTCATATATTTCTTCGATCTCCTCATCATCGGCAGAGCTAGTTGGCATATAAACCTGTACTACTGTTGTCGGCATTGGCTTCGTATCTATCTTGACAATGATAATGCGATCACTGTGCTGCTCATAGTAGTTTACCCGCATTCCTATCTTCTTATTCATTATCAGCCCTACTCCTGTGATACCTCCAATTTATTTTGTATTTATAATCCTGTACTCACCTGACCAGAAATCCTGTTCATCCTGCCACCGAACTTCACTAATCCCCACTATATCTAACTTCAACCTATCCATCTCCCTTTTTAAATTTTCTAATTTTCCTACCCGATTAAGGGATCTAACATTCCACGTTCCGATCCGTAGAATGCCAGCATTGTCTCTCCTGATGACAACATCCTCCTGAGTAGTCCCCGCCCGGAGATCCGAATGGGGGACTATTTTACCTCCGGAATATTTTACCCGAGAGGATGCCATCATCATATTTCCATACAGTAGAGCTGCATGTCCTCGGGAAAAGTAACGGCTGTAGTTTCCCCTTGTTTTCAGCCGTTCGCAGTAACTGTGTGGCAAAGCCACATTAGCTGATGTTACAAGGCCAGCTCAGTCATCCAGACTGTTGCCCCTGTAACTACTGAAAAGGCTGCTGCCCCTCTTCAGGAACCACATGTTTGTCTGCCCTCTCCACAGATACCCCTCCGCTGTGGTTGCACCACGGTACGGCTATCTGCATCGTTGAGGCACGCAAGCCACCCCACCTCGGCAATGTCTGTGGTTCATGGGGGTGGGGATTTAGGTTATGCTCATGAATCAGCAAATACATTTTCAAGGCCTTATGGGTTAGGTTTGTGACTTATGTATTGTAGTGCTCTTAAGAGAGGATTGGGACATCCTGTCTTGGGAGGAGTGGGGCAGTGTCTCATTCCTCCCACTTACTGGTGCAGCCAGGATTTGGTTCTGGGGGGGGGGAGGGGCTCATTAAAAAAAACCTATTGAATCTATTACTTATTTTTACAATTTTTTATAATTTAACCAATTATATTACGAAAGCAATTACACAAGAAATGAAATAAAATGAGTAGGTTTGCATTAATTTCAAAGTGGAAGAGGAGCAACATTGTGCAAATGGAATGTATATAATTAGTTCGTAAAATAATTAAGCAGTTTCTTTGTTACTAGCCAAAGAGAAGGGTATTTACAGTTTAACACAGTGGCGTAACTATGGGGGGGGGGGATGAGGGGGATAGAACACCCCCCCCCTCCCAAGAACCCGAAAAGTAAAAAATAATAATAAAAGAGAGAGAGAGAAAAAGAAACCGTATAGCAGCAATCTGGTTAAGGTAAAGATTTGAAACTTGGGGTGTTTTACCATAAGCTTTACCATAGTCTGTCTGGAAACTGACTAAAATTTTGCTCCGCAAACAGATCTATCCCCCCCCCCCGCCCCCCCAAAGCCAAGTCCTAGTTACGCCACTGGTTTAACCAGTGACGTAGCCAGCATATTGTCAAAAAAAGGGGGGGGGGGGGGGGTCCAAACGGTTCAAGAGAAATTTACAAAGGCTCATGTTTTTCGTTTATTCTAAAAACAAACTTAGGCTAACATATTTTTTATATTTTATGCACATAGTTTGCGTTTGTAAGACCTTCTTACAAATATTACAACATTTTATATTCAAAATTGAGGAAACATTTCTTAAAATTGTTTCAATATACGCCAGTAGAACCTTCAGTTGTTATTCCAAATGAAGTCAGATTGGATCTCTGGGATTTAAATAAGTAAATAAATAAAATAAAATAAACCTGAATGAGAAGTGTTTCTTTGTATTAGAACACTGGCACCGACACGATTGTGTGTCGCAAAGCTCGCTGCTTGTCAGCCACGACTGTAGCTTGGTGTTTCGCAAAATCTGCCTTAATTTTTGCACCAGTATAAAAACCTTGCAGATTGATATACGAAGCGTAAGTCTATAATTTTATTTCCAAGATTATTGGTTCTTTTACTTTTATTGGCATTGCAACGTATCCATCCTCTAGATAAAATATTACTCTCAAACCTAACTTTAAAAAGTATTACACATACTGAGTGAGGTGCCTTATGGTATACTGAAATATTTCCACTCCAAATAACGACTCCACTGCTGTTCGAGTCCAGCATCGAACATGGGTGTGTGTGTGTGTGTTATCCTTAGCATAAGTTTGAGTAGTATTTTATCGTTTAGGTGATAGGGGGTCCGAGCCCCCAAGACCCCCCTTTGGCTACGTCCTTGGTTTAACCCAGATTACGCTGACTTCCTTCCAGAAGGACAACAGTGGTGGCTTAGTTTTTCATACTTGTAGTTACGAATTCGCGCACAGTGCATCAACAATTCATAAGTTATTGTAGAGGTGAATTATGCTGTCCCTTTTCTTAAATTTATGCATATTAAAGATGGAGCTATAATTATCTGTTATTACATTTGTTGTCGAAGTAATTGGAAATAAATGAAAATGAATCAGTCAAAAAGTGTCCCATTCCTCCCACTCTTCTCTTACCTATGTAATGCAGCAATTATTAGCATTTGAAATTTGTCAGCCTTAGGGTACAAGGTCAACATCGATATCATGGCAGAACAACACACACCAGTAAAAAGTACATGCCGCTGTCACTATTCATTCGCTATAAACCACATGGATCACTGTGACTTCAGCAGGATGCATTGCAGATTTATGAGCGTACCATGCCATAAAATCAGTGAGTTTGAAAGAAGGCGCATTTTTGGCATTACAGAATGTGACGCACCATATGAGAAACTGTTACTTGTATGGAGACGAAGTGTGATGTATCCATCCGGGACATTGCTGATCATGTGGATGAAGTGTTTTGGCAGTGGCGAAGGGGAGGGGGAAATCATCGAATAAGGAACTACATTTATTTGGTGTAACTTAGTTTATTTGCATCCATTGTTATGTAGGAGTCATGAAAACTCTCACCCAGCTTCACGTAAACATAATTATAAGCGCCAACAAATGGTGTGCCAAGTAATAGTGTGTTTGAAAATTTGGTGGTGGGGAGGGGAGGGGGGGAGGGAGGCCCCTGCTCCAAAATATTAGGGCATGGGATCTAATAGTACTGTACCTTACTCTCCAAAGACGGTGCTTCTGGCAGCTAGTGTGTGTATAATGGTTCACGGAAGGTCATAGAATACGATGAGATGGGGAAACACCACCCCACAGGAAGAATGACACCTCATCCAAATGGCACTGTAGGACAGATCCGTGTCTTCGGCCCTGGTACAACGGATCATACACGATCAGGAATGATTATCCATCACTGTTTATTTAGGCCTGATTTGCATGCACATCACCTACCTTTTGCCCAATGGTTGTCTGTCTGTCAGTTTACTGGATATCACCACAAATCACAGTCGGTGCTTGTCCAGACTAATATGGCCAATTTGATCTACGTGAATAACATCCTGTGGACTGTAGCCATACCCTTTCTACACATCCCAGACACCATTTTTCAACAAGACAATGCATGGCGGCATGCAACATGAACACGTGCCTTCTAGTATTCACAGGTTGTCAGCCTTTTCCCCTGGCCCACCAGGCTTGTTGCAAGTCAAACATGTGTGGGATATGATAAAACATTAGGTTCAGTGCTGTGGCTCAATACCAACCACTGCAGACGAACTTTGAAACCAGGTGAATGCAGCATGAATGGCTATACCACAATGCAGTGTTTCTGATTTATCAATCTCTTGAAGTGTGTACAAGCACTGGAAATATCTTGACAAATTTGAAGAAAGTAACGGAAGATTTTTCCCTCAATGAACTAGCGAAGTCTTGTACGAGTGTCCTTTAATTACGTAATGTAACTTATCAGGATTTTGCAGTGAGACAGTGGTCAAGAGTTCATTAACAAATTAATGAAAAGCTTAACTGTTTAGCTGCTGCCGCCGAGCATCCGGTCTGTGAGGTCGTGCGCGTCCTTGCGGCCGCCTAATCCTACTTCTTGCGCTAATGGGTGTCCCCAAGGCGTATGGCTAGCCGATCGGCCGAGCTCGCCCTGTGCTGAATATTTCTGCATCCAAGGGCGGTCGCGGCTGTCCCGCCTTCTGCGTGTGATCCCAGACACACACAGTTTATCTGGACACTTATGGCGGCCGGCAGACCAGCATCTGGAGTGGGGGTACGGTTTTCTGGCCCACTGTTAGCTCGCTGCCAGTCTTCTCCAGATGCTTAGCGTGCGTTTTCACGAGTCATGGAGGAACCTGGTTTTGTACGATACCAGTCACAATAACTACTTGAAAAACAATTTGCTCAAGGCGGAACCTACCTATAAAGCAAATTTATATGTAAGCAAATACGGATATTGAAGAGCTTTTCAAACTTCAAGATGAATAAAACATCAATTTTGGGTTTCTATTGCAAAAGTTCTGAATATGCTGAAAGGTACGTATTATACTTTATATCCGTCACTAATTTGTCTATTCAAATTAGAGTTGTACAAAATGTCAATTGTTTTCTGTAGTGTTTTCCTTTCGTAATGCTGTCTGTTTGCCGAGATGCTCTTCCAACTGTGTTAAGATACTCAGTAAACTTCTCTTTCACAACGAAAGTACTTAGAGCACTCCTACTATTGTTAGGTATCAAAGGAAGCTCTTTTTAAGAATGTGGAGGTACCTGTAAATTTTGTCTCTGTAACTTCTTTGCCAACGTAATACTTCAAAAAATATTCCCATCGCTAAACCTGCCCATTGACCCCACATCAATAATGATAAACGTGTAGTTTGAATCGAGGGTAGCCTTTAGCACTACAGAATGTGTAACTCAGTAGTTTTAGAATGATAAACCAATGGTTGCTGGCTTCTTAACTACAATATTGTTTCCGTCGAGAGCTCCGATGCAGTGTGGAAACTGTCATGGCCGTTCGAAACATTCTCTGATTGTTTTCCGTGTCTTTGCTGTGGGTTGTGGTATATATAGTGGTTGCATGGTGTTCCACATCACATGTGAGGCTGCGTTAACAGTATCTGACCAATTCGATCGCCCATTGCTGTAGCTGTAGGCAATACTTTTCTAACTCTCTCCTGTGGCTAAATACATGTCGGAAAAAATGTATTTAAGGAAAATGCATCGAGTGCGCTGTAGATGTTCTGTCATCATTATCACGTACAGTATTAAGTTTACGTAAGAAGTATACAGACTACAGAAAAAATACTAATACGGTTTGGGAAAGGTGAGGGCACAAAGATTACATAAACTTTAAATTTTTGTATAACTGTTATACAACCACTTGCTGACTATGACACAGGCTATAATTGGGTATTACGTCCTTCGGAAAATGTAGATTTTCTCTTCAGCTCCTGAATCTCGTGGAATCGACTCTGGTCTAAACGGAAGTAGTTCGTGAGGTGTTTATCAAAAAACTATGATGTCAAAGCGAATTCGCCATGATTGCTTCTTTTTTCATGTTACTCCTTTTTCAGTCTGATTTCTCGCGTTATGAACTGTTATATAATAATATAAGCATGTCCATTTCCTCATCAGAATCCCACTCTGAACTAAGATTCATGAGTGCACCTATAACTGTACAAGGAAACACTGTGCACTAGTTCAACAAGGAACGACTGTGCGACAATGGCTAGAAACTGTCTCCCAATATACGCAGGCACTGCCGTCACAAAGTGTTTCCTTCGCTGAGCTGCCCTGCCCTGCATCATCTGCGTTCCAATGTGCGCCTGGCCTTATTCCGTCGCTTCGAATCTGCAGATGTATTACTACAAAGACATTATGCACATTGATGCTGCTTATTGGCCATGCCACGTCAAATGGCCTGATTTCGAAAATTTTTATCGCTCGATCATCACGGATTTCGAAGAATTTTTTCATGTCAACATTTACACATGTCTTAAGTAAAGTTTGGCAATCGTCGAACTAATACTGGATCAGGTATAGTCGGTTGTTTGACTTTATGCGCAGAGTCGCGCCGAGTGAGCGTGAATTTCTGGCGACTTCCAATTGTTCTATCTCGAGCAATATTTTGTTAAAATAAATTCAATTTGGCCAGCGCGTAGAACTACACGCGTTTTCTTAAAACTAATACAGAAAATAATTTTGTGAGCCATATTCAACCAGAAAATGTAAAGCCGATTTTTAGACATTAAAACATCCGTTTGATGACTGCTTCGGGACACAAATGTCAACTCGTGAACAATTCAAGTATTGTCATTTTTTATGATTTTATGTCAGAAGACTTGTTACAATTTGTAACAGATGAAACATCGGTTTTATGGGTATACCAGAGCAAATAATCCGGAATCTGAACATTCACTGTAGCTCCTAGTGAGTATCTCAAAAATTACTTTATCTGTGCAACTATGGTGATGTGAAAAATGTGAAACTAACACTCACAAAAACACAAAATGCGAAACAGAAATCAACAACCAAGGACTCCAGCAGTAATCACAAATGCACATTCGAAATATTCGGCTGCAACTCTGAACAGCTACTGAAGCGGTGCGGAAATACAGCTCTGCGTCTGGAGACGTCTGAATACGTCAACAACACAGATGGAATGTCCCAGCCGCATATCTGGGGATGTCAGCAGCACCAGGGGAAGGGCACAGAGCAACATCTTTAGATGTCCACAGCAGTCGAAGGGTTATCTGAAATCTGGCACAATTTTAAAATTGTGCACGGTAATCTTAGAAACATCCACAGTAAAGGCAGCATAGACCAACCCAATCAAGACCTAGAAAATATACTGACTACATGAATGCAGGAGCACAACACCTCTGAGTAGAGCCGTGCACTGGGGTTTGTCCAGTTAATGAAGAAAAGCACTGTGGATTTTGGAATTCAAAGGTCCCTGTTTAGATGCCCTCCTAACCACGGGCTGTCCTCATCAAGTTTACCTCTGAGGCACTGGCGACCACTCACTCTGAGGAAGATCTTGAAATATAATTAATGAAGTTAGTTTCAGTAGTGAGAAAGGGACTGAAATAATACAAAATAACGTTGACAACAACTCACCAGTAAAAGAGGATAATATACCAACAGGAACAGAGGATGAGCACAAGGAGAAAGAATGTGTTCCTAGCAATAAGGAATACTGCCCGACTGATTTAGATGAGTCAACTCGAGCTATTAAAAAGCACAGAAAAGAGATGGACATGTGCTTAGAAGAACAAGCACAAAGAATGCAGCATTGCTCAGATAGAAAGTTGCCACCTGTGGAGAAAGGATGCACAGTAAGAGTTCCATTTCCAGTCTTTGATCGAGGAAGATGAGATGCGAGGTCGATCTTGGGTGCCATCCTCGAGACAATGGCTGATGACTTCTACCAAATCGGAATGAGAGATAGCGTACTGAGCTAGCTCTATGCAAGGTAATGATCTGCTTTTTATATATTTAATATTTGAGGAAGGGCGGTATGATATAGGACTGCGACAATTTGTTTCAGGCCACAGTTCAGCACTTGCTCTCTTAGAATAATCTCAGAGGAGGAAGTTCCAGCAGATAAAGCTAACAAAAATGACAATGTTTTGCTGTTGCTATCACATTTCACATTCCCTGTTTCTACACAGTGAAGGTGTAATTTCACTAGCAACTGTTCACGATCCGAAATGAATGTGTATTGTTCAGTAATGGCACAAGGCATCAGAATGAATGTAGTTGTCATCATTTGGTGTTGTTATGTCATAGACTAGAGCAGCTATTGTTGAGTGGAGGAATTAATGTATCTTTTTCATGAGTGTTGTTTTGTGCGTCTCATTAGTTTCCCCTCCCTTTCTACACTCTGAAAATTGTTCTTGAGAGCAAACATAAAGTAATGGAGATCAAGCTACTAACAATCTTCAGTACACATGTCTACATCTCAGCTCGTCGATTGCTGAAAGAAAATATCTCTATTTATTCCAGAGGGATTTGAAACACGGTGATTGAACTGAACTGACATGTATAGCCAATAAAATTTTTAAATTAATAACTTACAAGCTATGGGTTGCAGAATTTTTAACTGAATCCTAAAGTAGGTAGCAGATGCTGGTCTCTATTCTAATTTGCTGTACCATTAATATGGATATAATTTTTTTATTATTTGTCATAACTTTAGAGCTGAAATTGTACACTTGGAAGTAAAATATAACAAGTATGTAATCTACAACAACAACAACACTTTCTATTTCCATCTTTTAGATGCAAAATAATCTTTCCGGCACCTTCTGTAGGTGATTAAATTTTTCTTTGAAAACAAATTTTGATATGTTTTAGATACCATTAACTGTCCAAAATCTGAGGTTTATAGATCTAATACTTTAGACAATTCAAAATTTCCTGAAAACCATTTTTATGTAAACTATAAATCATATCTCCATGAAATTTTACATATGCCAGTTAGTCACAGTTTTGGAACATTTTGCAAAGTCAGAGTGCTTTATCCAAGCATTTTTGTTTTTACCATATATGGGTTGTTTAATTTTGTGTGGGGACAGATGGGGCTCAGTACATAACAGGCACGTCTTTCATGTCACTTGGAGTGGGAAGCACCAAGGAGGCTGCATCTGCTGCTGTATGCTAGCAGCGCTCGTTTTATGGCAGCCATGGTTTACATTCCCTGCTCTTTGGCAGTGAAGGTATACCTTCACTATTGATGATGCACAATCCCTAGTGAATGTGTAATGTTAAAAAATGTTCAGATGTTTGTTAAGCTTATGGAACTTAACTACGGGGTCATCAGTCCCTAAACTTACAAACTACTTATCTACTACCTTATACTAAGGACGGCACAAATATCCATGCCCGAGGGGGGATTCGAACCCCCGACCGTAGTGGCCATGCAGACCGTGACTGGAGCGCCTCAGTCCCCTTGGCCACTGTGGCCGGCTGTGTACTGTTAAGGCCAAACTGGAAGCAATAATCCACATTCACTAGAGAGCCCAGTGAAGGTGCACAGTCACTAGTGAAAGTCCCCCAGCCAGAGTCAGTTCATTCTGTGATGATGTACGTGTAACAAGTGCTTAAATAAATCATTGCTAAGTTCAATAGTAATCATTAATTACCTAGCTGGAACCTATAACATGACATTAATCTGTTGGAGGTGCTGGGTAAAGCTATCTTGGGATGGTATATGTCCCCGTTTGCACGGTGGCTCCTATCAGTCCATAACAGAGCTGTCGCTTAAGTGGCAAGAAAACAGAATTTGTGCCATACTCTACCAAGTGGAAGAACAGAGACTAAAGAACAAGAGATGCCCAACATATGCCAATGGTTTGCCAACATGTGAGATGACATTCAGTGCCTTTTGTGATAACAGTCAAGGCTCAAACAAGTGGTTCAAAGGATATGAGCATATCTCTAAATTCAACTGTGCAGAATGCAGTAGGATCATCTATCTTACACTGCCCCAAGATGCCTTGAATGTAGGCATTTGTAGCCTTCCTTTAATGCTGCACTCTGTGACTGAACTCAGTCAACATTGTGTTTTTCATGAAACAGTAAAGGGGGACATTAGGAAAAATGTTCTATGTCATTTTGATGTAGTTTTTAGTCTTGACACATAATCTTATTTTAATCCAGGACCAATGGTTGACATTTTCTGTTAACCAAATACAAAATGTGTTCAACACAGCTTAAATCTACAAAGCCGCGCAGAATGGCCTTGTGTTCTAAGGCATCATGCTACGGAAGGGTGACCATTCTTGTGAAGGTTCGAGTTCTTGAGCCCTGGTATGTGTGTTGTTCTTAGTTTAAGCAGTTTATAAGCCTAAGGACTGATATCCATAGCAATTTGATCCAATAGGTTTCCAAACATTTAATTTAAATCTGCAGTAATAATAAATAAATAAATAAATTTTGAAGCAATCTTTGCTTTCTGTTAAAAAAAATTCGAACATGCCTTTTGCAAAAGATGTCAATTGGGCTGAAATTAATGCCAGCTAATAATACAATTTTTGTATGCACCATACAGCTTTTGTTCTACATGCAAAAAACAAAAAAGGCTTTTTGGGGGGGGGGGGGATGGAAGGAAAATAGTTTAGGGTATAACAACCCGTTGACAGCGTGGGCATTAGAGATGGAGCTCACACTCAGATTTTTGGTTAAGGATGGGTAGGGAAATAGGGTGTACCCTTTCCAAAGGAACCATCCTGGCATCTACCTGGAGTGATTAAGGGAAATCAAGGAAAACCTAAATCTAGATGGCTGGAGGTGGATTTGAACCAACCTAATTATGAATATAAGTCCATTGTGTTACCCCTATGCCACCTTGCTTGGTTTTGGAGGGGGTATTTTATTTTAAGTCCAGCTTAACTTATCATGTGTTGAGACTCATTGGGTGTCCAGACAATAGTGGACATTTGTTGAATCTGATAGTACCTTGTCAATGAATTTTGTTTCATTGTTTACAAATTAATTATAGTAAGTAAGCTTTCAAGTAAGTAAAATCAAATAATTGTAGAGATAGTGTTCATTTAATTTTTTCTGAAGAAATTTTGAAGACGTTCTAATTCACATTCCATTTTGGTTACAACAGCTAATCAACTACAGTTGAACAAAAAGTGGGAACAAGACTGAAAAATGCACCTAAAGCAACACAACAAGAGGCAAATATATTGTAGCCAAACTCCAGGATTAAAAGAGAACCAGCTTTTTGACTTTCCTGGCAACGTCTAAAATAACTAGGTAAAAAAAAAAACACTTTATAATTTGCACTTCCTTATGAGTTAACCTGAATTCCCGGTGTTGTGAGATTGCAAAGGGTTGCATCTGTAATATAAAGTCTCTCTGGGTGGAATAGCACACTTTCTAAGTCCAAAGGTATGTAGTGTCATATTGAACAACATAAGATGTACCATGTTGGATGGCATTATGTCATTTACCATGTTAAACAAAAAGTCATTAATTGTGTTACTTTACATAAGTGCTACTTTGTCAAGATTTTTTGTTTACAACATTATAACATTAATGACCTCTCATCAGTTACACTATCAGAAACAGAGTTCTTTTTGTTTGCAGATGATACAAGTATTGCAATAAAAAGTAGGTCAAACATAGTTATAGAAAGGTCTGCTAATGATATTTTCATAAACATTAATAAATGGTTTAAAGCCAACTCAATGCCATTAAACTTTGAAAAGACTCATTACATGCAGTTCAGAACATGTAAGAGATTTCCCGCCAGCATATGCATTAATTATGAAAAAGAGCAGATAGAAGAGGTTCCTGAGATCACAGCTTGATAATAAATTCAGTTGGGAGGAGCACACCACAGAATTGCAGAAACGACTCAACAAATCTGTATTTTCAATACAAGTGTTATCAGACACAGGAGACATAAAACTAAAAAAAAGCTTGTATACTTTGCTTACTTTCATTCCATAATGTCTTATGGTATAACATTTTGGGGTAACTCTTCGTGTCAGTTAAGAGTCTTCAGAGTCCAAAAGCGTGTAATACTTATTATTTGTAGAGTAAATTCACGGTCGTCCTGTAGAAGCCTCTTCACAGAACTGGGTATATTAACTACTGCCTCTGACTCGTGGCAACATGTGCGAAATGACAATGGCTTTCGCTCGAATCGCTGTTTGATGGCACAAAAGTTGGTGCTAGAAGCTGCTGTCGCAGAGCAGTGTGCATAGTGTTTCACCATGTGCTGAGTAATAATTCTTGGGTTGGTACAGAGAGTACCCCTGGATGTAGGACAGGAAGTTCCTGCTGGCAGACGGTATCTGTAAAGGCGCCAAACTTGGGACCACACCTGAGAGGAAGAGACGCAAGAACTGATAATGGCAACATACCTCTCCCAAGATTCCTGCTTGCTCTGTTCAATCAGTCTTCGAGCTCGGGCCCGGAGATGCTTAAAAGCTATCAGATGCTCTGTGGAAGGGTGGTGCCGATGGCGCTGAAGTGCTCGCCAACAATCGTGGATGATGGCCTTGGCAATCTCTGGCATCCACCATGGCACAGACTTACGTCACAGTGGACCAGGTGTGCATGGGACAGTGGCCTCAGCAGTGGAAATTATGGCGGCAGTAACCTGACGAACCGCAATATCAACATCAATGAGAAACGGATCCGGAAGCACAGCGGATGAGGTGTAAGATGGCCAGTAAGCTCGGCAGAGGAACCATAAGGGCAGGCAGTCTGCTGGTTGAGACTGTGGGAGCGACAGAAAAATGGGGAAATGGTCACTGCCACATAGGTCATCATGGACCATCCAATTAACATGTGGGAGACGGCTGGGGCTATAAAGGGACAAGTCTATGGTGAAATATGTGCCATGAGTCACCAGTATCCCTCCCCAGAAAGGGCAGTAGACATTAAAGTCCCCAAGGAGGAGTAATGGTGGAGGAAGTTGGGTCACCAAGGCAATAATATCAGAGATACAGCCTCACCTGGTGGAAGATAGATGGAACATATAGTAAGTTCCCGAGTTGCCCGTATGTGAACAGCCACTGCCTTGAGAGTCATTTGGAGAGTCACGACAGCACTCGGGACAGTGGCGAGAACATAAATAGTTAAACACAGACACTGCCAGATACCCAGTAGTAGCCAGTTCGGTTTCTATAATATCCCCAATACCCACAGAGAGCTGGGTTCTGCTGGGCAGGAAACCAAATTTCCTGGAGGGCTAAACAGATTGCAGGGGAGTGGCACAATAATTGTTGCAGCTCAACCAGATGGTGGAAAAATCCACCACAATTCCACTGGATAATTTCATTTTTAGTTTGCTGAAAGGCCATGATCAAGGTGATAAACGGATTAAATCTATGGATCACCTGTTGCCAAGCATCAGAGCGAACAGAATCTTAAAACAATTGGTTCTAGTGAGTGGGTGAGGGCCAGATCCTTGACGGATGTGAGGATCTCCACCTCATCAGATGTAGAAGTTTGTGGCTTTAAAGCCACCGGAGGTTCTTTTTACTGGTCTTGGTGGCCTCTCGCTGACCCTGGGGCTTCAAGGGCTGGAAAAACTTCTCTGCAGTGGCTTCGGAGCTTCATAAGGACCAGGAAGCCCTGCGACCAGCAGCATTGGCGTCCACCAGCCATTCGTTGGCTGGGGTCCTCCATGGCATTATAGAAGCATCAATAGGGAGTATCCCGAAGGACCCCTTCTGAGTGAGAGGAGTTAGAGAAGGCTGTTCCTTCTCCAGCTGGAGGGTGGGGACTGGCGTCCCTGGTGGTGGTGGTGGAGGAATTGCTCCCACAGGTAGTGAGGGAGCAATGGATGAAAAAGTGCCTCCACGCATCAAGGGGGTGGTTTGTGATATATTTGGATCATGGGGCCCACAGTGGGAGGTTGCACTCGAGGAGCTGTCATCCCCAAGGAGATGGTTGACGATGCAACAATTGAAAATTGTGTTAAAAAAAAACATACAAACAGGGCGGAGTTGCTCGTATTTCCTTCTCGCCTCGGAGTGAGTCAAACCTGTCCAGGATCTTTATTTCCATTATTTTATGCTCCTTATGTAAAGCAGAACTGTCCAGGGAGCAAGGTGGATGAAAATGCCCACAGTTCACACAGAAGGGAGATGAGGTGCATGGAGCATGGCAGCACGCATTCCCTGGATGTGTTGCTGGAAGTGCATTGGGAGGACATATGCCCAAACATCCAGCACTTGAAACACCTCATAGGGGGAGAGACACACGGTTTTGTCACACTGGTATATCCCTAACCTGACCTTCTCAGGCTGTGTATCACTTCAAAGGCCAGGATGAAAGCAGCAGTGGCAACCCTACGGACCTTGTTGCCGCAGGTTGGTGTGCAGCTAATTGTTGGACTCCTCTGATAGTAGATCTCTGTGGTAAATAAGATGCTGGACCATGATGAGAGTTTTATGGGACATGGTACTTACAGCAACATCACAGGGAAGTAGACCTGCTTCTCAGTTTCGGAAATGATGCTACCTCGCCAAAGTTATCTTCAATGTTCAATGTATCCTTGATATCGACTGCTAAGTGTCGACCAAGATGCCAGCACCAAGATGCCGAGCAACCTAGCAAGGGAACAGTGAACAGTCTTGCCTACTCCGGGTAGACATTTGTCATTCCATTCAAAGGCTTTCTGTGTTTCCTGCATTGAGTCAAAATCGTGTATGACTCTACTTATTGTATCATTGACAGTGGGCTTCTGTTCAAAGTTAATTACCATTTTAAATTTGTATATTAAAGTACTTTACTGATTTGATGGTACATTGATTATAACAGGTTGCTACGGACCCTTGGACACAACACTGACACAGTCGGCAGGTTCTAGAGCTGTTTCATCTGCTGGAGATAATTATTCACATTTAATCTGTGTGTTTTTGCTTCCCTTGCAGATATTGGAACTGGTTAACCATGACACATTTGGGCGACGGTATGGAACATGCACTAATGCAATTTATTCAGTTTCAGAAGAAGCAATATGACACACTATTAAATACATTTGGACAATATATAACAAAAACTGCAGCGCAATAACCAGGACAACAAAAACCTGCTGCTGCAATTTCTGCTTTCCGTGAATATAAGGGAGAAGAAGAGGAATGGCCTACAACTGGAACAAAATTTTGTGGCCTACAAAAAAACAGGTGACTCGCGCAAAAGATTTTTCCTTGGATGGATAGGGACTCATACTTTTCAGATTCTTTTGAAATTGTTCCCTTCTACAAGCCCCAATCAGTGTACACATGACAAAATCATTGCAGCTTTAAATAACTATTTTGACTCTCAGATTCATGTCACAGCAGTGAGGTTCAAATTTTTTCGACTCAAGAAGCATAGTGACCAATCCCATCGTGAGTGGTGGACAGAAATCGAAGGTCTTACTAGATACTGTAAATTTAACTGTCGATGTGGGCTGTCTTTTGCTGATGAAATGATTAGAGATGCAATCACATGAAATGTCACCGACGACCGTATTCATTCAAAAATTCTGGAGCTACGTGATCCTTCCCTACAGGATATGTGTAAAATCATGGAGGCTCAGGAAACTTTTTATTCTGCCTCGTCAGATATGCAGTTTTTGGGCCCTCACATTTCTGCAATCAATACAAGGAACTGTAACACGCTGCCGAGTAGGACAGGTGCAATACACACAGGCCAGTCTAGTAAACAAGTACACTCTGGTAGGCAACAACACCGAGCAGACAGGCACTTTCCGTGTTGTGCACAGCCTAAGCCCTAAGCAAATACGCATGCTTCTAATCAGCGTAAATTTAAATCATGTCCACAATATTTTTCGCAATATGACCGCAAGTCTGTCCTAAGAGAGAAGCAACATGTTTTTACTGTTCTAAGTCTGGTCATGTTCAGCAGGTGTGCTCAAAGAAGATAAGCGGCCAGCCCCGCTCCATGTTTTCATAGAATGAACACATGGAAATTAATCTTATTACTGTAGCATCAAGTGCCACTACTAACAATGACTCTCGTCAGCTTCAAATACAAAATGTTTCTGTAATATCAAGTGACTTACGATCGTGTGTGACGTGTACGTCAAAGAAAATTTTTGTTACCTTGAGTATTGCAAAGAAAGACATTCGTTTCCAATTAGACAACGCTTCTCTTACTTTGATTATTTCTGCTACTTATCGCTTGCTCCGAGGTCCTGAGTTATATCCTTTGAATAGATGTTTCACAACATGTGATGGATCACAATTGGACATTCTTGGGCATGTTCCTTGCCTGCAATCTATAAGAACACTACTAAAATGTTTAAAAATAAATTTCTACGAGCGACAAAAAGTCAAAACATTTTCGGCTTAGATGAATTAAAATTGTTTGTTTTTGTGATTTGTGACTCAGTGCTACGTGTGCAAACCTACAATATTGGAGATGCTATTACTTCTTTGTGTTCTGCATATTCTGACTTGTTTGATGACACGTTAGGCAAAGCAAATGATTATGAAGCTCATATAACGCTTCGTCTGGGGGTGCAACCTAAATTTTGCCGTGCACATGTGGTGCCCTATTCCATTAAGTGACAAAGTCGCACAGGAACTGCAACATTTAACAGACTTGGTGTTCTCCAGCCTATAACATCCAGTCAGTGGGCATCGCCATTAGTTATTGCTACCAAGCCGAATGGCGACATTCGTGTGAGTGTGTTTGTTTGTTTGTATATGTGTGTGTGTGTGTGTGTGTGTGTGTGTGTGTGTGTGTGTGTGTGTGTGTGCGCGTGCATACTTTGAACGTACTGCTAATTAACAAACTGTGAACGATTCATTTCCCTTACCACTACCTGATGAATTATTTGACAAACTGCATGGGGGGAAATTTTTTTCTAAAAAAGACCTCGCAGAGGCTTACTTTCAATTGCCTATTGACAGTGCAATGCAAGAATTCATGCTGTTGAACTCCCATGTCAGTTTATTTAGATTTAAACTACTTCCTTTCGAAGTTCTTCAGCTCCTGCACTGTTTCAGAATTATTTACAAAAAGTTATTTCAAGTGTTTCATGTTGTATTATCTACCTTGATGCCATTCTTGTTTACGGTTCTGATTTTGACTCTCATGTTTCTAACCTGAAGGCATTACTTGATGTTTTACGTGCAGCTGGCCTTAAATGTAACAAATCTAAATGCCAATTTTTTGTACAAGAGATAGAATATTTGGGCCATGTAATAAACAGTCAAGGGATTCATCCGTCACAGAAGGAGTTGCAAGCAATTAAGGAGTTGCCAGCACCTCGTAATTTGTCTGAATTGCAGTATGTGTTAGGCAAACTTTCATATTACTGCAAATTTATACCTAATGCAGCCTGAATAGCCTTGCATCACCTTCATCGAAAACCTGTTCCTTTTGTTTGGTCACCTGAATGTCAACTTGCTTTTCAACAGCTTTAAGGACGCTCTTCTGAGTGAACCATGCTTAATCGCATTTGATCCAGAGAAACCATTTGTTCTTGCTACTGATGCTTTGTCTTTTGGTCTTGGTGCTGTTTTGTCTCATAAAGTGGGTGCCTCTGACAGACCAGTTGCTTTCGCTTCCAAACTTTTGAATGCCACACAACACAACTACAGTCAATTGGAAAAGGAAGCAATGTCAATTATATTTGGTATGACAAAGTTCCACCAGTACCTCCATGGTTGTAAATTTCTCCCTGTAACCGATCACAAGCCATTGACTTCTCTCTTTCATCCTTCGCATCCCACACCGGATCGGACTGCACACAAGCTGTGGGCTCCGATTCTTTCCAGTTATGACATTGTCTATCATGCATCTTCAAAATGTGCCAATGCAGATTGTTTGTCTCATCTACTCATGGGTATGGACTCTGATTTTGACTCTTCAGGAGATTCATGCGATCAGTTAGACTACATGAAACTTGAAACATCGCAGTCTTTCCTGATCGAAGCATGGGTTCTCTCCTTCACCATGGAACGTGACCCACATTTGTGGTTACTGGCCCATTTCATTCGCAATGGCTGGCCCTCCAATAGAAATGCTATCACAGACTCTACGGTCTGACGCTATTATCTCATATGATATTCTCTCTCCATTCAACGAGGTGTTATTTTGATCCAGTCTGCAAATGATTGCAGTTGTGTTCTTTTTCCCAAAGAATGCCAAGCCGCAGTTCTGCGAATGCTCCATCAGGGCCATTGGGGTACAGTTCACATGAAGCAAGTGGCATGATGCCATTGTACTTAGTTTGGCCTGGACAAACAGATCGAACAAATAACTGTGCATTGTCGCACTTGTTCAGAACACGTGGTGTCTCCTTGGGAAGAATTTTTTTTCTTGGCCAAAGCCTTCTGGCAATGCATCCATATTGATTTTTGTGGTCCATTTTGGAATGTTCGTTGGTTGATTGTCGTAGATGCCTACAGCCATTATCCTTTCTGTTTTCCTATGCATTCCACAACCATGGCCAGTACCATTAGAGCTTTGGAATCAATTTTTTATTTGGAAGGTGTCCCATCAGTGATTGTTTCTGACAACAGCCCTATGCTGACATCTGCTGAATTAAGGCCTTTTGTTCTTCTAATGGAGTGTGACACATTACAACGGCACCTTTTTCTCCCCAAAGTAACGGAGAAGCCGAACGGTTTGTGCGCACTTTTAAGATGCAATTGTCGAAGCTGCGCCACAAACACTCCTGCGACAGAGTGCTTTTACTCTTTTTGATGACATACAGAACTTTGCCTATTGGCGTCAAATCTCCTGCTGAGTTTCTCCACGGTTCCTCTTACAAGCCTCCATTACCTTTTCTTTCTCTACGTTACATTCCACCATCAATGCCATCTCCACGTCGCCTGGCATCATAGTCGCTTCTGTTAGCAGGGTGTAGTAGCACTTACTCAATTCTCATGGTGCACAGGATATCCACCATCAAAATCAGCTGTGCCGCCACCAGCACATGGGTGCTGGTGATTCTGTCCATTTTTCCCCCCACGGATTCCGAGATAGTAGACGTGGCTCCAGCGATGGGATGCTCCAGCTGCCAGCAGACTGTGGGTGCCACCCAAGGCTACTACCACCCGCTGGCGCACAAACTGGTCGTGCCAGCTGCTCTTCGGGCCGCCACAACCTGCAATGTCCACAGATGCGCCTCTACTGTCGCCACCAACCCCGCCGCCCGTTCCAACAGGGTCGGCTGTGGTGCATCCCACAATTCCGCCTCCCACAACGCTGCCTCCATCACCCGCTCCTAGGGACATGTCCCCACCAGCATTACCAGGGTCGTCGGCACAGCCTCTATTCCTTCTGTCACCGCCTGGTGTCCTTCCTGCAGTGTGTGTGCATCCTGGTGACAGTTTCTCAGGCGGGTTTCCTTTCACCCCTCAAGGCGTATGTGCATATGGAGGCTGGAGGCCGCCTCAGCCACAGCGCATCATTTGGCGGGGGAGGGGTGTGATGGCGTATCCTTGATATTGACTGCTAAGCATCGACCAAGATGCCAGCACCGTTAAGTTGTCAGTACAGCGACTAGCGCCACCACATGTCACCCACAGCCATGCCTCTGGGAGAGGCCACAGTTTTGGAGAGAGTGCCATCGAGTTTGGACACCATGATATCGAGCAACCTAGCAAGGGAACAGTAAACAGTCTTGTCTACTCCAGGTAGACATATGTCATTCCATGCAAAGACTTCCTGTGTTTCCTGTATTGAGTCAAAATCATGTATCATTGACAGTGGGCTTCTGTTTTAAAGTTAAGTAGTGTTTTAAATTTGATAGTACTTCGATGATAACAGCTCGCTACGGACCCTAGGACACAAAATCCACAAAGAACTGTGGCTTGATGTTCCTGAAAGGCTCAACATTGACATGTGCATAAACCAGGTATTGGGGCATGTAAGACATTAGTCTTGGCTCCTACCCTCCTCACCCCCCCCCCCCAAAAAAAAAAAAAAAAGACCATGCACACACACACACACACACACACACACACACACACACACACACACACACACAAACACTACTGCATTGGGACACCATTCTTGTGGATTTGGGAAGACCATACAGGCTACCCCTTACTCCTGGGCAACACTCAAACATGATGGAATGCAAAGCAATGTTCGAAGCTACCACTGTAAGTTATGTTTAATAGGAGATGGCTGATTTTAAATGACCAATGATTCAACAGTGGCAGGACAATATGTATTTCATTAGCATTGTTCTGCATGTATCTTTTATTATTATTTTTCAAACAGTTATCAAGTGGGATGAGGTGTGAAATAACAGAAACAACCTATGAACTGGGATCAAAATACACCAAGAAAGAAAGCCAGACAAGAAATTGTAAGTGAATTGAGCAGTAGTTGTGGCAGTTTAGCAACTGTGGACAGTTCGAGTGTGACAATGAGTGGTCTGCTAAGAGAAAGTTACTCCAGCACATGAAATGTTAACTAGAAAGTAATCGATTAATGATGGAAATTCTCCTCAGAGACGATAAATTATTTTTCAAAAGAGATAGATTGGCTGGCCAGTACTTACCTTTGTGCTGTACTGCCAATATTATCACAAATGAAGAAAAAGGAAAAAAGGGACAAAAAGGACAAGCTTTTGGAACACAGTTTCTTCTTCAGGTGGGAGAGAAGGGAAGAAGGAAGGATGGGAACAGAAGGGAAAGGTAATTCATAACCTAGGCCACGAAGATGGTGTTTGAGGTAAGTACTGGCCAGCCAATCTATCTCTTTTGAAAAATAATTTAACTAGAAAGTAATTTTAATTGGACTGTAGTTGTTTCCTGTTTGTAAATGGATCAGTGGAAATGTGTTGCCTGGTTATTACACCATGTCTGGATATTCTGCCATCCAGGGGAGGGGCTGCTCTGAACATGCATGGCACCATGCTCACTTGCTGGTGGGGCAGTATTATACTAGGGTAATTACTCACCTGGGCTTCAGTGATTGAGGTAGCATAGTAGTTAGCACACAGGACACACATTCTGGAGGATGGAAGTGCAAATCTGCTTCTGGGTATCCTGATATTCCTAAATTACTCCAGACAAATGATGGCTTTCCTTTGAAAGGGCATGGCTAATTTCCTTCCGCATCCTTATCAAAACAGTCCAAGTTTGTGCAGCATCTGTAATGACCACACTGTTGTCGGTACCTTATTCCTAATCTTCCTTTTACCTGGACTGCCATGAAACTTGTATTAATCTTAAGCACCATAGCTACATGAAGATTACTGTGGCTCACCTATACAATTTCACTCTTGATATCTGGATTGACGGTGGTATCTTTTCAGTGGGAAATTGCCTGTACTGCATGGCCAGAATTGAGCTACAGTGCTTCAGAATTATGACCTCAGATTGATGCACCAAAATCACCTGACCTGACCCTGATTTAACACAATCTGGTTGCTACTGGGCACTTTGATTTTTTCCTTTGTTGACAGTTGGTTCAAACAATAATAAAATAGAATGAAAGATTATATAATTCTGATCATTAAAAACAAAACTTCATTTTATAAAAATATGAAAATTTACAATTCCTATACATGGATAATCAATTGCATAAAATATATGTTTAAAACATTATAATTATTATAGTGTGTATTACAACAAAACAATTATCACAGATGGAGTAGGTAAAATATAATCTCATAATCGCAAAGAGGTCACAAATTGTACAAATTTATCAACATTTACAGATACCATTTATAGCTCTGGGTCAATGCATGTACATAGTAAACAATGTGTGAATATAAAACCTATAACTTCACAGAAGTTAATACCTATTTTTCTTCAGGAACTTTGTCATCAATTTCTTCTTCTTGTTCAGGCTCAATATATGTGCACGTACAAAGTACACAATGCGTGAAGATAAAACCAGTAACTTCACAGATGTTAATATCCATTTTTCTTTAGAAGATTTCTGTCATCATAGTCTTTTTGTCATCAGTATTTAAAACACTAAGGACATAAGTAAATATGTCAGCCTTTTTCTCATCTTCTTCACTACTACATGACAGATTGAGTTGGTTCACAATATCCTGCAGTTTTGTAGCTATACCAGCTGATTTCATAGTTATTTTTGCCTTCTGATTGTTAGCTGACACAGCCCATACCATTAATGTAACTAAATACTTTTGTTCCAAACTTCCCTCAGACAGCTTATTGAATAAAAGTTTTATGTATTCCCCTGCAACAGAAAATTCAGTAACTGTTATACATTGTAAAATATTTCAAGGAATGCTTAAATGCCTTAAAAACTATTGTGAAACTACAAAAATATAAGTTGCAAGTACATTTGTTAAATATAATTTAGCTTTGGGCTAATATAGAGTTAGAAAGCAGTACCAGAAAAAGAGTGCAGTTGTTCCATTACCCGCGATCTTTAAACAACAAAGTAGGGAAACACATTAGAAATGACGATATAATTATTATCACACAAATAGTTTTGTGTTTCTTGTGTAAACAATTTGCGTACAAAACATGAAGTCTGAAAAGCCTCACATTAGTGACACTGAATGTGGACGTCACGTCTGCAGATGCAGCTTAAGAACAATATATTTGCAGTCTAACGACAAACAAAAAATATAGATAGCTAGCATGTACATAAAGCTTACTTGTTGCTCATGACCTTAGCAACTGCAAGATATCAAGGCAGTAATACTGACATCAAAGCAAATGCATTATAAGAATAGGATAGTCTTTTCAGACAACAAAATAAAGACAATATAGGATATAATAAAGGAGGAAACTGGTAGAAACTGGTAGAACCATATACGAAGAGGAGCGCATAGCATTAAGAGTACATAACAAATGAGTAACAGATGTGTGCAGTGTTGCTGCAATTTTCAACAAGCATTTCTTAACTATTACCAAATATATGGGATTATCAGGCTTGCAATGGAATATCTCACACCTCTGACTACAAATAACTGCAGTAGTATGAGTATGACACTCACAACACCACTAGAAGTAATGTCCAGCATAAAATCCTTAAAATCAAAAAATTCCAGTGGCTATGATAATATATCAACAAATTTGATTAAAAAGTGTGCTTCTGGGCTTAGTGATATTTTAAGTTACTTGTGTAACCAGTCTTTTATCAGTGGAACAATTCCTGAATAGTTGAAATATGCTGATGTTAAGTCATCACATAAGAAAGGAGGTAAAGAAATTCCATCAAATTTCCTTGCAATTTCACTTTTGCCTGCATTCTCAAAAATTTCAGAAAAGATAATGTACAGTCGTCTTCTTAAACACCTTACCACTAATAAACTATTATCCATGTCACAATTCGCGTTTCTAAAGGGTTCTGATATTGAGAAGGCTATCTACACATACAGTGAGAATGTACTCAATTCATTGGACAATAAATTACATGCCACTGGTATATTTTGAGACCTGTCAAAGGCATTTGACTGTGTAAATCACAATATACTTTTAAGCAAATTAGAATATTACGGCGTAACAGTAAGTGCTGCAGAATGGTTCAAATCGTATATCTCCAATAGGACGGGTGTCAATAGGAAAGAGAGGTTTACTGAACTATCAGGCCTCATCAAATTGGGAACTAATAACATGTGGCGTCCCCCAAGGCCCTATCTTAGGCCCCCTGCTTTTTCTTGTATATATCAATAACCTTCCATCATCGACATTATTGGAGGCCAAATTTGTTTTGTATGCAGATGACACAAATATTGCAATAAATAGTAAATCAAATATAGCCTTAGAAAGATCAGCTAATGAAATTTTCATGGACATTAATAAATGGTTCTTAGCCAATTCTCTGTCACTAAACCTTGAAAAGACACACTATATGCAGTTTAGGACTTGTAAAAGGTTTCCTGCCAGTATATGCCTAGAGTATGACAACAAGGAAATAGAAGAAGTTGAAAGTGTCAAATTCTTAGGATTACAGCTGGATAATAAATTTAACTGGGAGGGGCATACCACAGAACTGCTGAAGCGCCTAAACAAGCCCCGGTTTGCTATGTGAATATTGTAAGATATAGGAGATATAAAAATAAAAAAAAAAAAAAAACTAGCATATTATGCATACTGTCACTCCATAATGTCATACGGGATTATTTTCTGGGGCAACTCATCAGTCCAAGCAAAAGTTTTCAGACCACAAAAACGTGTGTTATGGATCATTTGTGGTGTCAACTCAAGAACATCATGTAGAGGGCTATTTAAGAAACTAGGGATACTTACTACTGCTTCCCAATACATTTATTCTCTAATGAAATTTGCCGTTAAAAATATATCTTTCTTGCAAACCAATAGCTCAGTCCATGGGATCAATACTAGAAACAAGAATAACTTGCATAAAGATTTAAAGCCACTTACTTTGGCCCAGAAAGGTGTCCAATATTCAGCAGTACACATTTTCAATAACATGCCAGCAGCCATAAAAAATTTAACTCACAATAAAGTACAGTTTGAAAAGAGTCTAAATGATTTTTTGGTGGCCCCTTCTACTCCATTGATGAATTTCTTACCAGAAGTGACTGATGTAAGTTATTGTATATAATATTCACAAATATGAATATTGTGTTCAGTTTGACTTCCGTACAAGTTTTGTGCAGTAAGGTAATCATTGTAAATCAGTGTAAAAAAAAGTGAAATAAAAATAAAGTAGTTGCTAAGATATTAAATATGTACCTAGTAAATTAGTAAGTAGTAATAAGTTTTGCGCCCTTTAAAATGTAAATATTTTTAAGATGTTTTTCCTGACCAATTCCACATCCACAAGGGCAATTACATTTGGGGTCTGTGGAAGGTACATTAACACATATGCTCTCTTTTTGTAAGTATATATTGTGTATTTTGTTCTGACATGTTCTACATCCTAGAGGATTCCCTCAATTCAGATCTACTGGAACGAAAAGTACATCTAATCTAATCTAATCAGTAGGCCATCAAGCAACTTCTGCTCGAGCAAAAGTGGCATTTGGTAAAGTGTGATAACGAATGGCCTACAGTGAAAACTGCATGAGTGGTTCACAAGATTAATTAATATAATGTGAACTAGATCACCAACCACATCTTTGCCTTATGACTTAGGTTGTGAGTGAAGCAATCCACCTTTCCTTCTATTCCCTTTCTCCTCCTTCCTCTCTCCTTCCTGAAGAAGAATTGATTTCAAATACTAGCTAAATGTATTCTCCTCTCTCTCTCTCTCTCTCTCTCTTTTTTTCTTTTTGCTATCAATGGTACTGAGCTAAATACTGACCAGCCACTCTATAATTTTTAATTTTTTCACATGTCTGTAGTAGAGTTTCTTTCATATTAATGAATTTATTATTCCTTCAGCATGGTAATTTCATTTTCGCATTTTCTTGTCAACTTGTTTACAGAAATCATGGTATTATGAAATAACCATAATTTTTGTTTGATGAGTATATAACTAGAGAATAAAATTTTTTGTCTAGTACAGTCATACTCAATACAAGAAAACAATTCAGATTTCAGCGAGTACTCTTTAAAATATTAAAGCATCCCCTCCATCCCAAAATAAAAAGACCTTGATGGCAAGAAAAAAAGCAAAACAAAGTATAATTATAGTTATTATCACATTGGTCTCAAGCTGAAACTTTGGTGGGCAGTTGTTCTACCAAATAAGGAACATTATTAAAATGTTTTGGTGAAATGAAAGGAAGATTTTTTCCAAATTCATACTCAAAATTAATTTATCTTTGCTACCATTTAACTGCCTTTGATGTGACATATGGCAATATTCCTCATTCTTTGTCCATATCTGAAGTCTTTAAATTTATGTGGAACTTAATTTAGATGAGATGATGAGTGAAAGAATGATTCAGTTTTATTAATAGTATTAGCACGATTCTGTTCATACACTATATGACTCTTGAAAATAAATGTAGGCATCTTTATTTTCACTAGGTGTACAGGGTGAATGAATATAATTTCAAGAAAATCAGACAACTTTGGCTGAGGCATTTCATTCATCTGACTTTAAATGATGGAAATTCCAATAAAATTAAGCACTCAATAGTGTGAAGTTATCCTGGTTTTAACTATTTAACCTTATTTTGGGACTGCTGAGTATACTGTTTTTGAGCTCTACCAGAACGATGTTAATTGACAGGCTGACTGCTGCATCAGATGTCAGTCTTCTGCTCTTGTCCTACTCCACCTCAAATGGACCTTGGTGACTGCAAGTATGGAATAAGGCAGTGATGAGATTATGAGTGAGTCTGAAGTCTCAGGTCACCGACTACCCAGAACACTGTATGAAAATATATGAGATGCAATACAGACGAAATGTACATTTTTAACATTACATAGGAATTCTGACAGCCCTCCGCATGATTGGGAATAATAATAATAATAATTATTATTATTATTTGGGAAAAAAAAGCCGAGAAATCTTCTCAAATTCAAAATTACCAGTGTGTCTTCCAAACCATAACTTAATCTTACAGAAATTCTCCAATGAGATGTGAAAAAAATTCTTCAAAAGAATTAGAGTAGCTGGCTAGTACTTACCTTAGCTTGGTACTGTTGATGGTCACACACAAGAAAAACACAAATGTAGATGAAAATAAATGTTGACACTAACCTTCAGAAGTACAGTATTTTCCTTTGTCAAGTAGGAGAGGAGGGAAGAGAGATGGGACAGATAGGAAAGGTTACTCACGACTTAGGCCATGAGGTAGAGATGGGTGACATGTGGAAGTCAGAGATATTGCATGGTAAGTAATGAGCCATGCCAGTAGCAGACCAAAGAGGATGGATCAAGAAGTGAACCAAATAAACATAAAACACGCACGCATGTGCACGCACACGTGCGCCACACACACACACACACACACACACACACACACACACACACACACACACAAGGAAGGGTGAGAAATGACTAATGAATATGTGAGTTGACGATTGCAGAGGGGGGGGGGGGGAATCAACCTTTCAGATGGTGAGAAATAGAATGAAAAGCATTTTGAAAATCTAGATCTTTTGATGGGAGGGGTGTTCAAATGGAAAGGTATGAAATATCTTAACATCCAAACTGGTTGAAATTTGAATATGCCGCTTTGTGGTAACACAGTGCGACATCTAGGGATGCAAATGTACTGTTGTGATCTCCCCCTAAAAAGGTAAAGGCTGTGTCCTCAGCAGCCAAGGTGATGTTGACAGTCTTTTCAACATCCAAATTCCGATACTCATCAAATTCCTCTAGCAGGGTAAAACCATTACCAGTGCCGTGTACTGTGAGACACACTGTAGCCTACACAAGTCCATTAAGAGCAAACGGTGTGGCCTCACAGAGGGAGTGATTCTGTTCCATTATAATGGACATTCTCACGTCTATAGGATCACACAAAGTGTAGTGGCCAAGTACAAGTGGGAACAGCTTGAGCATCCACCCTGCAGCCCATGTCACATGTCACCCTGTGACTTCCATATGTTTGGTCCGCTTAAAAATCATCTCTAAGGGAAGCACTTCAAATCGGACGATGAACTGATGGGCACAGTAGAGGACTGGTTCTTGTCACAGCCACAGGAATTCCGGGAACAGGAAATCCTTTGGCTTGTTAAATAGTGGGATAGTTGTGCTCAGGCCTCTGGTGATTACTTTTGAATAAAGATTTCAATTATACCCACAGTGTTGTTTCATATCTTTTCAGTTGAACATTCCTCATAGAACTCATTAGTTCATGAGAACAGAGAGCCAGGAGTGTTGCACACTATTTCTCAACAATCATTTCTACAAGGTGATATGGTAATGTGCAATGTCCAAACATGAAATGTGTTCCAAAACCTACAACAATTTGATGTTATGAGATATGATTCTATAATTCAGTGACTGATCATATTTTCCTTCTTGAGTGTTTAGCCAGAACAGTTGACACAGGGTGTACGAAACACCAAAGATATATCAGGCTATTCGAGGTAACTAAATCAGAAATAGACATATTAGGCCATAGCAGGCTACTAGATCAGTATTGTGCAGTATTATATTAAGTACTGTAAAGTATTGCAAGAAATTTAAAATAGTTTCCAGAGGTAAAAACACATTGTGTAATAAAAAATATCAAGAGAAAGGGATGAAGACTGTTGTAGTGAAGGGGACAAACAGGAGAAAGTTTCCCAATGAGAGAAAAATGAAACAATGGGAGAGATAAATATGTAGGCAATGGCAATGAAAGGAAGATGCTTTGCATAAAAACGTTATTATGATGAGAGATTGGTTACAAGGTTTTAGCATTTTCTGTGTTAATAGAGTGCAAATATGTTTGCGTGCAAAAATTTTTCCTGAGGACTGTGGCATGAGGACTGAGGCAGTGTATTTCCCACTTTTGTATTAGAATCTTTTAAAGATGAACTTCCTTTTTTATTATTTTTAATTTTTTTATATAGCTCTGATGAGAATTTATCTGCCTGAATATATACCAACTATTAAAAAAAAAAAAAAAATAAAAATAAAAATAAAAATAAATAATTGCTGTCCTTCCTAGTGTTGCGACATTAAAGGCCAGAAGTGTATCACATTTTTCTCTCCATGCATTTTAATACACAATAACAGAGATATATCATAAACCCACTAACCTCTGATACCAGTTTCAAACACAGAAATAAGATCAGCAAAGGGTTTAAGACACTTCAATATTCAACTTCTTACATATTCATTTAGAATAATCAGTAATATAACGAGGATCAGAAGCAATCACAGTAAAGACAATTGCTTTACGGCAGACAAGCACGTAGGAAAGTTAATCACATTCACATAACATAAATTTTTGATCACAGCCTTCAACAGAAAAAAAACCACTAATACAGTACACACACAATCAGAAAAGCACATCTCATGCACACATGACCACTGTAGTGGCTGCTACAACTCGAGTCGAGCAACTCAGCGATCATCTTTACAGTGAGTTGAAACCCACCTTCATTACATTATTGACAAACCTGAACTGGCCTCTGTTAACTCTTCAGTATTTGTCAAATCCAATAATAATAATAATAATAATAATAATAATAATAATAATTATTATTATTTACTCAATTTTCAATTATTACACATGAAAAGTGTCAAGTCTGAAACACTAGAAATGTGTAAGAGTGAAACAAGCCAATTTCCATAAATGTATACTCTACAGATGTCTAGCATGAAAAGACGACTCTAATGAGAATGTTGGTATACCAAATGTATGTGAGATGTAGAGTAAAACAAAACAATTTGGAAAAATAATTGTCAGATTAAGAAAAATAGTGAGAACCATAGTGACATTGCAATGGTTCAAATTCAATTTGGAAAAAATCGAGATACTTACCTCTATCTAACTCCTCCCCCTCAACCCCTTCCCCACACACAAGTAAGCAAGACGTAAAAAACAGAATGCATGCAAATAAATTAATACTACATCCATATGGTTATTAAATACATATTTTTATACACAGTTTGTAGGTACTTACCATCCCCAACCAGACGAGCTCTATTTGAATGGCTGAATGTAACATTGCGAAGTACTTCTAAGGCTTTCATTTGACAGGACTCTCTGAGTGTCCTAGCAAATATCATAAGTGTATCTAATGAGTCATTTGCCTGAAACAAATTACAGCTGTTGAACATCCTTGTTATCAACTCATATCACATTTAGAAGGAAAAAAAAAAATAATAATAGGTTGGCCAATTCTCATTAGCAGCAGGAAAAATTCAAAATACTTGTGAAAAGAACCTGCCCCTTTTCCTTCAATGAGGCAGGCCCATACAAGTTCTGTAATCCAAGCAGACTTTTTCCTACTCATTATTATTTAAATTTAATAATGGTAGGAATAAAATGAAAACTGTATTAATAATACAAGGGGAGTCATGGACCAGCAGAAAACTGTTACTACAAGTAATATCAAAAGAAACATTTAAAACTATGTGGTCAATTTTGAAAGAAGTATCTAGCTGCCTGGAAGTAGGTCTAAGCACTTTAGCTCTTATCTGTGGATAAATGAAGTTGCTAATGATTTATAGGAAATGTTACTGTATATAATATTCACATTAAGAAAAAATCTATGAGTTATCATGTGCATGTAGTGTATTCAACATTTAGTAGTAATAAGTTTTATGTCATTTAAATTATAAATAAGCTTAAGTTATTGTTTTTTTCTGATGGTTTCAATCCACATTATGTTTGTGATCTGTGGAAGATACAGTAACACATCTGCTCTCGTTTTGTAAGTATTATTTATTGTGTATCTTGTTTCTGACTTGTTCTGCATCCAAGAGGATCTCCTCAATTTGGATCTACTGGAATGAAAGGTACATCTAATCTTGTGGAAATATTTAAAAACACTTTATTTTAACAGTTGATAACTTGAATGAAAATTTTACTGGTATGGGCAACTATGCACAACTTTCATAACCTGTTGTCACAAGTCAATTGTTTATTACTAGTAAAACCACCAATTCCATAAAAAATAGATTTTGCATTTATAAAACTTCCACATGTCTGACTACCTTATGAATTATGTAATGTGCTAAATACACTGGTGAAAAGAATTAGGGGATCAGTTGACATCTCTAGGTTCTGAAGTATTGTCATTGGCAGAATGAAATAAAATTGATCAACATCTTTCTGTCAGTTGTATGAAGTAGAGACAATAACATCATGGCAAACAAGGTGGTGGTAATAACAAAAAGTTGCTGCAGAGGGGGTCAGTGATGACTTGTTCTTACCCTACCAAACAAATTACAAAAACATCTGGGATCAGATAGTGTAATGTGGAACTCTGAACAATCCTGCTTACCGTATATTTCTGCAGATAAGGCAATGGCTGAATCATAAAAAGAGGCCCCAAAATCCAAGGTTGTCTTATGTGATGGTACAAAAAAAAAAAAAAAAAAAAAAAAAAAAAAAAAAAAAAAAAAAAAAATTAGATTGAAATTTAGTCTGAAATTGGGAATTTTGCAGATGTGCTGCAAGGCGCGGTTTCGACCACCAAACGATATATATCGAAGGGGTTAAGTATCAAAATGATACGTATTGAACAGGCGAATATTATGATTTTTATGAATGTCTTGATTTTAAAGGATGTAGTTAGGCAGGAACCTAAGAGTACAGCTTTCTGGGTAATTTACAAGAAAGCTTACAATCGAAGTAGCTCGGCCTGAAATGATATATATCGAACATACAACTGTAAATCAATTTAGAGTTTCTGAACCGTAGATTCAGACGTTACGCGCCCTCACGTACTAAAAAAACAACTTCTTATTTAACCTATACCTAACCTTCTTAAGGTTACACTACAGATAACTTTTTAAAAAAGATTTATGAAAAAGTTATGTGCAATTTTTAAAAGTATTCGCTTTTTGAACTTTATTAATTTACTGAGTGGACAATGGTACATACGACAACCTATATGCCATAAAGCAGGAATAGAATTAATTATTTACAATACAGCTTGATTTTACAATGTCACTTGTCAAAAATAATTTCTCAGTATTGGTTTCCAGAGTCAAACTGAAAAGGATTAGAGTATATTTACATATGGAGCAGTGAATGGGTTAAAATATTTCGGAGCTATGCGCAACAATTGTGGCTTCCTTCAAAATCCTTCTTCTTCTGTTCTCGGGAAATTTCGTGTGTTTCCACCTACATAATTAAATGTGGTATCGGCAAAAAAAAATTACTTTTTTTAAAACTTTGTGGTGTAATTTAAAAAAAAAATGCTTCTTCATGATTGGATACAACATAGCACTACAAGCACGAAAGTTCTAAGCAGACCGCAAACACTGCAACAAAGGATGAAATCCAGGTGTACCAATCAAGAAAACTACTTATGGCAGCTTCTAATAGCAATTTTCGGAACTACCTGAAGCTTTGCTTCTGAAACTAAGTACCAGGCATAGTTTTAGATCCCAAAAACTGGGAAAAAAATTCGGCATGCATTCGGGTAAATACGGTAACTTGGGGATCGCCTTATACGCCAGATATGTGCTTAAACTATAAAATTTTGATAAAAATTTGTACCTCCTCTTATCTGAAGGTTGTCTTATCTGCAGAAACATATGGTATGTGCAGGAAACATCACTCTATCATGGTGGTAGACCAATGGTGTGGGCAGGAGTCAGTAATGGCAGATGTACGGACCACTATGTCATTCAGAATGACGGTTTGACTGCTCAGAGGTACAGAGAAGAGCTCCTTCGACATATTGTTGGGACTACGCTTGTGCCATTGGAGATGGGTTCCTTCTGGTGGATGATAACGCTCGTCCACACAGAGTTGCACAGGTGGACAACATGCTTTAAGCTGAGGAAATTGAATGAATGGAGTGGCAAACTTGTTCCGTATACTTAAACCCAATTGAGCATGTTTGGGAAGCACTTAGCAGACACATTGCAGCCAGACCAGCACCTCCCACAATGGTTGTAGAGTTAGCATTCATGGAAGAATGGCCAAATATCCCTCAAGAGCTGATTGATAACCTCATACTGTGTACTGCCTGTCTGAGGTGATCACATACCATATTAGAGGGCAATGAGAATGACTTTTTCACTATTATGATAGCCCTGTTATGCCTCGCTCTAAGTAAATGCCATGCGAACCTCAAGTACAGAGTTGAGATAGCAAAATATTGTACTGTATCACACACAAATTACAATTGTAACCAATATCTGAATAAAATACATTACCATATGTATATTATGTATAACATCTCACCAGATCTCCTAACTGTGTATATGACTCAAAGCCTGTAACCTATAAAAAGTTTAGAAATGATTTGTCTTTAAAGTTTGTTGGAAGCCACTAAGTGCTCTCATCCTCTCCGGGGGACACCACCTTGACGAAGCACTGTCCGTGCGGGTGGAGAGGCTTGCGTATCCGCGTGAAGCAGAGGGCTATACCGAAGGTAGAGAACCTACTGCCGGAAAGGCCTCAGCTGATGGATCAGGCTGAGAGTGTCCCACAACGTCCCGTCTTCCTTATCCTCTCCCAGTCCTTTCCCAATTCCTTTCCCAACCCAAGGTGTGATGCGATCCGTGCCGAGGGGTGCGTGGCACATGGGTGGATGTGTCTCGAATGGAGCCTCAGGGATACCGGGCGACCTCCCTGAGTAAGTAGCCTTGCGTGAAGCAGAGGGCTATACCGAAGGTAGAGAACCTACTGCCGGAAAGGCCTCAGCTGATGGATCAGACTGAGAGTGTCCCACAACGTCCTGTCTTCCTTATCCTCTCCCAGTCCTTTCCCAATTCCTTTCCCAACCCAAGGTGTGATGCGATTCGTGCCGAGGGGTGCGTGGCACATGGGTGGATGTGTCTCGAATGGAGCCTCAGGGATACCGGGCGACCTCCCTGAGTAAGTAGCCTTGCACCACGCGAGGTTATTGTGGTGTGGACCATATAAATCCCCAAATCTCGTGGGACTAAGATGAACACGGAGAAAGAAAGTATTTTAAAAGAATCTGAGGTGCAATCTGAGACCTCAGATACTCAGACATCGGGATCAGGACCGATGGAGTGCACTCCTACTTCTGAATCAGGGTCTAGACCTGAGCAAGAAGCGGGAACCTTAACAGAGAAGTTGGACCAGAATTAAGGCCTTGTCTGGAGCTCAGAGGAGGAAACTTCTCAAGGAACAGAAGCAAAAGGAAGGAAAAGAATGGTTTCCTAAGCATACGTGGAGGGAATCAAAAGAGATTGAGCCCAAGACCCCAAAAAAGAAACTGCCTCAGGTCGAAGGGGATACACAGACCCCTTCGACGTCAAAAACAGGTGGCAAAAGGGTTAGGGAGGAATCTAAGACTCCCTCCTCTATGGACAAACGTGATCCTAAAAGGCTGAGGCAGGAAATAGGAAAACAGACCTATAGTACTGCAGTCTCGGTCTTTAGAATGGCGGTTGTCCAAGAAGGATACCCACTGGTGAGCATCACCTCGCAGCAGGAGCAGCACGTGCAGATGGCCCTCTTTGAAGAGATTGGGGGAGACGCTGGTCCAGGACCTAAATTCAGGAGGGTCTATCTAGATCGCGGTGCCCTCATTTTTGTCTGCGAGGGGGAGGACTCAGCAGAATGGCTTAAGGAAAAGGTGCCCATGATATCCCCGTGGGAGGACGCGAAGCTGCTGGTCAAGAGAGCAACCGAACTCCTGAAGACCGCAAAGGCATCAATATGGGTACCAAAGATCCTTAAAGATGTCCCTCCAAAGACTCTGTTTGAGAAAATAAGGGTCCAGAACCCAAAAGTCTCGACAGAGGATTGGAGGGTAATTAACCAAAAGGTCGTTCCAGAAGGACGAACCCTGGTGGTGGAGGTCGGAGAGAAGTCCCTGAAGGCAATGCGAGAGCAAGGCCTGAAACTGTTTTTAGGGTTCTCGCAGGTCACCGTCAGGGTAATCAAAGACCTTAAAGGCAATAATGGCAGCAAGATGGGGACTGGAAGTGCTGCAGATAAACCTGCAGCACAGTAAAGGGGCCACTGCTGCCCTGAGCCGTCGCCTGGGGAGACAGGAGGTGGACGTGGCCCTGATACAAGAACCCTATTTATACAAAGGGGGTGTATCGGGCCTCGGTGGTACTGGAGGTAAGCTGATTTATGCTAGAAATCTAAAAAACTCCAGAACATGCATTTATGTTAGAAATGGAATACCTTTCATACCAATGATGGATTTTTGTTCCAGGGACTTGGTGACCATCAGGATGCAGCAATGTGAGGAAGGCATCAAGAAGGAAATTGTTTTGGCCTCAGCATACCTTCCTTATGAAGAAGACAGCTCTCCTCCTCCTTTGGAAGTGAGGAGACTGACGGAAGCCTGCCACCAGCAAGGTGACGAACTGTTGGTGGGATGTGATGCCAATGCCCACAATCTATCGACACCAACAGTAGAGGTGAGCACCTTCTTGAATTTCTCCTATCTAACAACTTGAAGATCCTGAATAGGGGTGATGAACCTACATTCAGGAATAGTAGAAGGGAAGAAGTAATTGACATAACTTTTGGTTCCATGATGATGGGAAGTTACGTCAAACAGTGGCATGTGGTCCTGGAGCCATCCTCATCAGATCACATGTATATTAAATTCAAGGTTGAAATGGGAACCAGACAGACCATGGCCTATAGGAATCCCAGGAAAACGGACTGGAAGACATATAGGAGAGACCTTGACTTCAGCCTATCAGAAATTAAAACTTCGATAAGGAATCCAGCAGAGTTTGAGGAAGTAGCAGAGGCCGTAACCTCTGCTATAGTGATCTCATACCAGGACAACTGCTCAATCACTAAGAAGTGCACAAACAGGAGTGTGCCTTGGTGGAATAATAACCTGGAAATGCAAAGGAAACAGGTAAGAAGACTGTTTAACCTTGCAAGGCGCAAAGGACAATGGGCAAAGTATCGTGAGGCCCTTGTCAATTACAACCTTGCCATCAGACGGGCAAAGGAGGCATCCTGGAAGGTATTATATGAGGAAGTGGAGGGCACGGCTGCTCAAGGGAGACTTCATAAAATCCTCACTAGAGTACCAACTAATCCAGGAGGAACATTGAGGAAGGAGGATGGGGAGTATACAAAGACAGCACATGAAACGCTGGAACTGCTCCTCAAGACTCACTTTCCTCAATATACTCTGGGGGATAACTCAGACCAGAATGTGATTCCTGAGAGACAACGGTTCTCAGGTATTCGCAAAGAGGACTGGGATCTGGCCAAGGAGTGTGTCGATTTCAGTAAGGTCCGATGGGCGGTGGGAACATTTCAACCGTTCAAGTCACCTGGCCCCGATGGAATCTTTCTAGCTCTCCTGCAACAAGTGGGAGAAAATCTTATTAGATTCCTATGCAAGTTATTCAGGGTTAGCCTAGCTGCAGGAATCATTCCCAATGCCTGGAGGGCAGTGAAGGTTGTCTTCATTCCAAAGCCAGAGAGAATTGATCATACCAAGGCCAAGGATATGAGACCAATCAGCCTGTCCTCCTTCATTCTTAAGACATTGGAAAAGCTGGTTAATGTGCATGTTGAAGAAAGGAGGTTAAGTAGGGTTCCTCTACATTCAAACCAACATGCATATCAACCAGGTAAATCATGTGAGACAGCTCTCCACCAACTTGTAGGGAAGGTGGAGAAAGCACTACACTTTCAAGAAATAGCTCTCTGTATCTTCCTGGATATTGAGGGGGCTTTTAGCAACACGACCTTCGATTCCATGGTTAGGGCAGCAGAGGTGCATGACCTAGGGACCACTATATGTAGGTGGACTAGGGTCATGCTCAGTGGAAGAAAGGTAGAGGCTTCCATGATGAATGAAAAAATGGTAATCAACACCACTAGGGGTTGCCCGCAAGGAGGAGTTCTTTCCCCTTTAATGTGGAATCTAGTGGTGAATGATCTCATTGGAGAATTAAACTCTAGGCAGTACTTTTTCCAAGGATACGCAGATGATCTTGTCATAGTAATACTTGACAAATTTGCTGACACAGTGAAGAATACGGCACAAGGTGCCTTGGACATTGTGCAAGACTGGTGCAGAAAACAGGATCTGAGGGTTAGTCCTAAGCAGACTGTTGTTGTACCATTCACAAGAAAACATATCCAACACTCAAGTTGGAATCTAAAGCTTTTCAATGAAGCGCTACCTGTGAAGGGGACAATGAAATATCTAGGGGTTACCCTAGATGAGAAACTGACATGGACCCCTCACATTAGGAATATTTGCTCCAAGGCAAAAGGTACTTTAGTAAGTACCAGGAGAGCTTGTGGCAAAAATTGGGGCCTGAGCCCAAAGGGTATGCACTGGATATACACCACAGTGGTTAGACCCAGGATCACCTATGGGGCGGTCGTGTGGTGGAAGAAGGTAGAACAGCAGGTTGCTGCTAAGGAGCTTGGTAAGGTGCAGAGACTAGCCTGCTCAGCCATAACAGGCGGAATTAGCAGCACACCAACTGCTGGGATGGAAACCATGCTGGATATGCCCCCATTACACCTTTGGGTCAAGATGGAGGCAGCAGCTGGTGCCTACAGACTCAAATCTGTCAACAACTAGAACTCTTTGGGATATCCAGAATCACACACTAAAATAGTGAGTGGAGGTAAATATAGGAAAGGTTGGGGAAATGCCAGCCAACTATATTATAACCCCATACTGCTTCAACAAGCCTTTCAATATAACAATTGGAAGTAGGGAGCAGTGGGAGAAAATAGTTCGACACCGTACGGGGGATATTGTCTGGTTCACTGACGGGTTGAAATCAGACCAAGGCGTTGGGGCCGGAGTATACGGGGTGCAGCCAAGACTGGAGGGCGTCATCTCTCTAGGGAAACTGGCCTCAGTATTCCAGGCAGAAATCACTGCCATCAGGGCATGTGTGGAGGAGAATTTGCGTATGTGCTACAAAGATCGTAGCATCTATATTTATTCAGACATTTAGGCAGCCCTGAGATCACTGGCAGCTCCTACAACAAGGTCTAAAATTGTTGCAGAATGTCACAGGGTTCTGATGGAGCTAGGGGAAAGCAACAGAGTAAACCTATTGTGGGTCCCTGGCCACTCGGGGATCAGTGGCAACGAACATGCCGACAGGTTAGCCAGGATGGGGGCAGAGGCTCCATTTATTGGACCGGAACCTGTCCTGACAATCACCAAGGCAATGATTAAAGTGGAGCTATGTAACTGGCTCAGAAGACAGCACGTAGAATATTGGACCAAAGTCCATCAACAAAAACATGGCAAGGTAATGATGCCAAAGCCTTGTTTTAAAAGAAGCTCTGCAATCCTGGGTCTGAACAGGAGAGAGATTAGACTCATGGTTGGATTGCTGACAGGCCATGGGAATTTCAAAAAACACCTACATACAATGGGAATAACAGAAGAGGACCCTAAATGTAGGATCTGTGATGACAGTGATGAAACTACATCACATCTGATCTTCGAATGCATTGCATTGGAGAGTAAAAGGCACAGAACATTTGGAACAACCAGATCCGAAGAAATTGTGTCTAATAAAGAACTGGTAAAGGGACTCCTTGCACTGTTCAAGGGCATTGGTTGGCTTTACTAGACATACAGGGAGCGATACCGCACAATAAACTTAGTTTCGGTGCGGGCAGTGGCGGGTTAGACCAAGACTGTTTTGGCTTCCTTGAAAGAATCAAATCAAATCAAATCAAATCAAGTGCTTTCATTATCAAACACTGGCCAGATATAGGGGAATTTTCTCTCCATTTTAGGCAAAAGCTAATTTTTCAAGCATCTAAATGTTTATCAACTCACATGTTCTAAACTGTGTAGCATACAATTATATAATTTTGCCGGTAGATTTAGTGATATAAGTGTATGCTATTTTACACTGTGTTGCAAATAGTGTCTTTGTTAGAGAAGTAACAAACTGAAATGTCATGTGTGATGCTGAAGTCTTTCTACATGAAGGAATAATTTTTTCCTTTCATGATTTTGTGGGGGTTGTCATTGGGAAACAGTTTGATAAAGTTCATTATAAGACTTTAAGTGCTCTTATTCTCAAATACAGGGTTAATAAATTTAGTGCACATGCACGCCATCGGTCATGCTGCCTCATGAAAAACAGAAATTTGTAAACAATAATACTTATATTACTGTGTTAAAACTTGATTAAACATATTAAATATGATTAAACATATTAATGAGCTGAATATTATGTTTAAATTCTCAAATGTGTCCAATAATTGCACAAAATGTTAAAACTGAACTTTTTTTCATCCTGGAAGCCGTTAAAATAGATGGAATGCAACATGTGAGGACTGGGTTTTGTGTTCTGTTTCCAAAATAACATTTTAGTAATACAGATGCTGTATAAAGCTACAAGATGCAAGTAAGGAGCAAGCTGCATCAATTTCATTTGATTTTGCATTATTGATAATGAAACACTTAATTGGATAAGATAATAAAGTAAGTGGAATTTGTATTTTAGATATAAGCAGTTTCCAGAACCAAACAATAATTAGTGAAGTCTTTCATTGAAAAGTTATGTACTAAAGTGGAGTAATTCCTAAAACAAACATAAACTGTAAAATATACATGCTGGCTTCAGGAAAGATGCATCAAAAGAATTTGATATTTGTGAGAAGGATAGGTTGCTGCTCACTGCAGAGATGTCTCAATCCTTTACAAAGTTCTTACCTTTAGCCCCATTCCACCATTCACCCACGTCGGACTTGTTTAACATCTTTTTCCCAGTCCTTACAAAGGAAACACAATTTCACTACCAACCCAACCATTCAATTGCATTCCAATACCAATATTGAACTCTGCCTGACCCAGTTCACTCCTCCATCCAGTCAAGATCCAACCCAACTGCCTCCCAAATCATACCCTTTTAACTTTTCAAAATTTTGTAAATAGTAACCTGGCCTCACCATCTTTTCCCAAATCCCTCAAACTGGATACCAACCTCACACCTGCAGAAAGTATTATGATCCACCACCTAAAACCTGATCCTGACCTTATGATCATACCTGCAGACAAAAGCTCAACTACTGTGGTTCTTGACCACAAGGACCACACGACAGAGTAACTCTGCCAATTGTCACATTCTTCCACATAGTACATACCCTGCCACAATTATCCCATTCTCCTACACCCCTACCTTCTACATGCTCCCTAAAGTCCACATACCCAACCCTCGATGACCCGTTGTAGCCCCAATGTAGTTATGGCGCCCCCACTGAGTAATCTTTGCTCTCATGGGTCAACATCTTCAACCTATTACCCACAGCCTATCCCCCTACATGAAAGACACCAACCATTTTCTTTGACTCTCCACAGTTCCTGTTCCTTTACCACCAGGTATCATGCTCGTCATGGTTGATGCCACCTCCCTCTACACCAACATCCCCAATGGTCATGGTCTTGTTGTTGTTGGAAACTACCTTCCACAATGCCCAGCTGACTCCAAGCCCACAATCTCCTTCCTTGACACCATGATCAATTACATATTGACCCACAATTACTTTTCCCTTGAAGGTATCAACTACAAACAAATCTGCAGTTCAGCCCTGGGAACCATATGACACCTTCTTGCGGCAACCAGTTCATGGGTCATCTAGAAGAATCCTTCCTTACTACTTAGAATCGCAAACCCCCATGTGGTTCAGCTTAATTGATGACATCTTCATTATCTGGAGTGAAGTTGAGTACATACTATCCATATTCCTCCGAACCCTCAACTCCGTCTCCCCATTCAATTCACCTGGTCCTACTCAAAACAACTAGCCACCTTCTTTGAGATTGATCTACACTTCAAGGATGACCTCATCAGTACCTCCATTCACATCAAACCTACCAATCATCAACAATACCTCCATTTCGACAGTTGCCACTAATTCCACACCAAAAAAGTCTCTTCAGAGTAAGCTAGCCAACCCATGGTTGTCATATCTGCAGTGACAAGCAGCCCCATTCTAAATATGCCAAAGGCCTCACTGATGCCCTCATTGATGGTGATTACCCTCCAGGCCTTGTCCAGAAACAGATCTCACTTGCCCTCTCCAGTCCCCTACCACCTCCCTCACACCTACCTTCTGGGCACATAGGAGCACCTCTTTTGTGATCCAGTACCACCCAGGACTGGAGCAGTTAAACCACATTCTCCACCATAGTTTTGACTATCTTTTATCTTGTCCTGAAATGAGAAATTTCCTACTCAATATTCTCCCCATTCCTCTTACAGTTGTATCCCATTGCCCACAAAACCTGCATAATATCCTTGTCCATTCATACTCCATCCCTGCTCCCAGCCCCTTGCCTCAGATCCCTGCAATAGATCTAGATGCAAAACCTGTCCTATCCACCATCCCACCATCACCTATTCCATTCCCATCACATGTATTTCCTGTTCCATAAAAGGCAGGGCAACCTGTGAAAGCAGTCATGTGATCTAGAAACTGAACTGCAACCACTGTGCAACTACTACATCTGCACAAGGAACTAACTCTTCTAGTTGTATATTACATTGAAGAGCCAAAGAAATTGTTATAAGCACGTGTATGCACACACACATGCTGCCTAATCTAACGAGTCTCATTTCCAATTGTATGAAGCGGATGGATGTGTATGGACACGGAGACAACCTCATGAATCCTTGGACGATGCATGTCAGCAGGGTACTGCTCAAGTTGCTGGAGGCTCTGTAATTGCATGGGGCGTCTGCAGTTGGGGTGATATGGGCCACCTGATATGGCTAGACACGACTCCGGTGGGTGACACGTATGTAAACATCCTGGTTGATCATGTGCATCCATTCATGTTCATTGTGCATTACAACAGACTCTGACGATTCCATTAGGACAAAGTGACACCCGTCACAGCCATAATTACTACACAGTGGTTCCAGGAACACTCTTCTGAATTTAAAAACCTCCGCTGGCCACCCCAAACATGACCATTATTGAGCAAATCTAGGATGCCTTGCAATGTGCAGTTTAGAAAAGATCTCCCACTCTTCTACATCTACATAATTAGTCCACAATCCACCCAAAGGTGCATGGTGGAGAGTACTTAATACCACTAATACTTACTTGCTTTCCTGTTACTCTTACGAAGGAAAAACGAATGCCTGTATGCATTTGTACGAGTCCTGATCTCTCTGATTCGTGATTTATTTGTCACCGTCATTGGCGGATAGTACTCAGGGGGACCATTGGTGCACCCTCTATTATGATGATGCAGCCATTAACCCTTTCATTCCCAGTGTTGTTCCTCAACAACACATGTTAAAAGCTGATTTATACTGTATTTTGTGTATCAGTCATTAAAGTTGCATTGTTATTGATGAACAACATGTTTCTAGTATGGCATTTTGCTGCATGGTACAACATGTAGCCACTTCTGAGGCATTAATCTATCTGTATTGCAGGTTCTGTTGCATTGCCATCTGTAAGTGGCTGTGAGTGAGAGTGTGGTTCATGGTGGTGAGTGCCGTGGTGAAGATTATGCAAGCATTATTGATCTGACAGTGTTAACTATCAACAAAATGATGTCCCTAGTAATAAACTACCTCATTACAAATGTGTCTGTTGTGTTTGAATCACATGACATAAAAAACAACAGTTCGATCAAAAAACAATAAACAGAAAACACTGAATTTTAATTTTTCCAAAGCTGAATTCATAATGTGGGAATGAAAGGGTTAACAGCTGTTAATAGTGTTCACAACATTAATTCTAGAGTATAGCTATGGCCTACTTAAAAGCACGTACTCATGATGAAAAACTTCAGATATTTTGAAAGGGCAGTATTCAAGAAGTTTGAGGCCTCTGTCTTCTCTTTTTGTGTTGTGATGGAAAGGCACTTTCTCTCTCTTTTTACACGATGATCTTTATGTGTCCATACCACCATAGTTTGGACTCATTGAGTTTGTCAGGGATCAGTGTTATTTTAAAACTATCCTGTATATATTTTGTTTATAATTATATATATATATATATACGTAAAAAATAGATGAAGAACACTTACCAGGCGAAGGGGCACAGGCAGTAATAGCAACAAATAAACACACAGACACACACACACTCAAAAATGCTAGCTTTCGCAGCCTAGCTGCTTCATCAGGCAGAAGGGAAGGAGAGGGAAAAGGAAATGATGAGGGATTTAAGGATATATATATATATATATAAAAGACGAAGATTACTCACCAGGCGAAGGAGCACAGGTGTGACAGCATCACAAATAAATAAATGAATACACACACACACACACACACACACACACACACACACACACACACAAACTCAAGCTTTCACAACCCAGTTGCTTCTTCAGGCAGAAGGGAAGGAGAGGGAAAAGGAAATGATGAGGGTTTAAGGAAGGGGTAAGGAGCCATTCCAATCCCGGGAGAGGAAAGACTTACCTTGGGGGAAAAAAAGGAGGGTAAACAAATGCACACACACCCTAATCATTTCCTTTTCCCTCTCCTTCCCTTCTGCCTGAAGAAGCAACTGGGTTGCGAAAGCTTGCGTTTGTGCGTTTGTGTGTGTGTGTGTGTGTGTGTGTGTGTGTGTGTTCATTTATTTATTTGTGATGCTGTCACACCTGTGCTCCTTCGCCTGGTGAGTAATCTTCGTCCTTTTTTTATATATAATTTTTCCTGCTAGGAATTTTTCGTCTTAATATTCATATCATGTTTTTAATTTAATTTTGTCTTCAGTGACTTCTCCTGCCCGACACAACATATACATCTCCATGGTGAGCAGCTTTTGCTCATTTACTTTCTTCAGTGCCTGTGACTTGCTACCATAGAGCAATACCATCTCACAATGGTTTTATGGTCTTTTCCCTTTGTTGTAATAGGAATTTTTGGATGACATAAAACTTCAGTTAGGTCACTGCACTACTTCTACCAAGCCATTGTACTGTGGATTATATTGGTGGTTATTGTTCCATCTTCTGTTACAACTGATCTGAGATATTTAAATTCATTTACTCAAGGTATGGTTTTGTCATTGATTTTCATTACTGGATATGCAGGGTATCTGCTTCAGGATTGAAGTTGTACACCATATATTCAGACTTAGTTATGGTGATGCTCAGACCATTGGGCTCATGAGCTATCCTCCACTCTATTAACAGCAGTATCACATTTACTGGATCCATAGTTCCTCTTCCCACAGTGAAGCCAAACTGATTTTCTGATAGGTTAATTACATTGAAGGCATTCACAAAGGATTGGTTTCCATATTTTCAATGCATGTGATGTATGTTTTATAGCCCAAATGTTTTCACACTCTAGCACATCATCTCTAGTTCTATAGAAATGGACTACTGTACTCTTTCTCTAGGCATCTGACATTCTTATGCTGTCCATGATGTTATCAAGTAGTTCCCTGAGCCATTCAGCTCCATCACTTTGAGATGTTTCCATAGCTCAGATGGTATGTTATCTTGGCCACCCCCTTTGTGATGTTTCACTTTGGAAATGGCTTTCTTTACTTTCGTCTTGGTAGTTTTGCATATAGGACCTTTGGATTTACGTGTTGGTAAAATATATCAGGGTTGTGTTGCTGCTTTCAACAGTAGTATATGGAACTTTCCCATAGTTGTGGACCATCTGATTGCAGAAGAGTGAGTATAACATATTTCTCTGTTCAGACTATCACTGACACCATGACACCTACTGCCATTCTGGAGTCACGAAAGAATAAACAGGACAGTGAAAAGCCACTCAATTGTCTTTAGTGAAGAGATTAGCTTCCATCTGTAGGTGAGAGATGGGGGTACACATGTATGACACAGACATGATGAGCTGTGTATTCCACAGTGCCTTTGCCCACATTACATAGGTCCCATCCCAGGCCTTGATGTAAGGGAAGGGGGTGTCATCATTTTCAGCTTGTCGTCAGATTTGGTGTTTCCATCAGATAAAGTAATCAATACCTGCTACAATGCACATTTTGTTATCCCAATGCTACAACCATTTTACCAACAGAAAAGTTATATGATTTTTCAATTGGACAAGTCACATCTACAAATAGCTGCTGTAACACAAAGTACTCTTTGTGATATAAGTACAATTGTCATACAAAACCACCAGATCTGTGAGAATGGAACACCTATGGGTTGAAGTGAAGTGTGAATAGATAAATAATAATAATAATAATAAAGTTCAAATGTTTGTACATTTATGGGACTTAACTTTATTGGTTATTAGTCCCTACACCTACAAACTACTTAAACTAAGTTAAACCAACCTAAGGACAACACACACACCCATGCCCCAGGGAAGACTCAAACCTGTGATGGCGAGCAACTGTGCATTCCACAGCAAGGCACCTTGAAGTGCTCGGCCACTCCACCACAGCAGATAACAACAGGAATAATTTAGTAAATATTGAGTCATATCTTCGTTATTTTTTATTTATATTTGTACAATGGATACTAACTTTATGTTAGTAGCCATCTCTTTTTATTATTAAAAACAATTAATCCAAAAAACTACAAAAATCTTTGTACCAAACTGTATGCTGTGGTGAGGATGAAAGAGACTTCAGACAAATGACCACATGTGCACAACAGACAGAGGTTATTGAAAACTCTGAGGAAGTAATTCAAATAAACTGCAAATAAAATATTTTTCTGTAAATCATATTAATGAAAAGAAAATTTTATATTTAAGAAATTCCTTTTGTTTACCTTGGAAATTGTGATTTGTCCTTCTGGATATGATGAAAAGTCAGTCAAGAAATCAAGCCACATATTTTGTAAATGCTCTACTTCAGTGCTTGGTTTTCGGCTATGTGTATGCAGATATGTCAGCCCTCGGAGCAAGTTGCTCTGATTAATAAAGACAACATACTTATGAATCTAACTTTTATAATTTTTACTGCATCATAAAAATATTATAATCTTTATTTTCAAAGCAAACTTTCATCCAATAACAATAAAAAAAGAAAAATTAATTAGACATTTTTAAACATATCTGATGTTTCAAAGCATTGAATTAAATTTAATGGGAAAGTCAAAAATTTGTGCCAGATGGTGGCTCGAAACTGGTTCTCCCTCTTTGGGTCACTGGTTGCCTTAACCATTAGGCTACCTGCACGTGCTTCTCAGTCTGCCTAAACTAATCACACACTATTAGTGAAAAGTGCAGTAAGTTCAGAATTTCAGAATGGCGAGAAGTGTGTCTGGGTGCCTACGTTTAAGACAACCACTGGCACAAAATGGAAAATCTAGGTTCAAGTCCCGGTCTGGCACAAGTTTTCAACTTGACAATTGAATTTAAATCAATACCTAGAAATGGCCAAGAAATCTAGAAGTACCTAATTAATAAATTTACAGTTTTTAATATCAACCAATGGCACCTGATATAGTCAGAATATTAGTTTAAATCAGGTTATTTTCATTTCAGGTAATATTTTGAAATTTTGCTTTGCTCCCGCTGCAGCATTTAAGGAAGATATCAACAAGAAGAATCTGACATTTTAATGTCATTTCTTTACTTGATTAAAACTCTATTTACTAAAGCAGAATACAACATGTAATTAGTTTTACTGAAGTAATTTACATGCTTTACGTAAGACGATAAAAATAAAAATATAACAACATAGTAAAATGACTGGGGAAATATATCAGTCAAGGACTCAATTGACATACACATTAAAAGCAGTGGAGAAAACATCAGGAGTAAAATACTTTATTTTCACTGATCCTCGGAAAAGACTGGTCCCTCTGGGATCTGAGTAACTTACTTATACTGCTAATCTTCCCCAACTGCAGATGATACTGCCATTAAATTGATCAGAACCTCCTCCCTCCTCTTTATTGAGAAAAATATAAATTGGACACAGAAACTCTAAGTTATATGATAAACAATTACTGAAGGCTATAACAACGTATGTGATTATTTTATACTTAAATATTGCATAGTTAAAAAGATTAATGGCTTTCAATAAATTGTCAATGTGTCATAGCACTGAAACAGTTTACTTTTATAGCATTGTGGGAGTCACCAGGAGACCAGCTGTGACTGCACAGTGAAGAGCCATGTTATTCTGTGGTGACCAGTACATGGACTGTTTGACTTACTCAAAGCACAGGCTTGCTGATAGAAACAAAAAAACACAAATGTAAACACACACAAACATTCAAGCTTTCGCCACTGCTGGCAGCTTCTTCAGGAAAAGAGGAAGGAAGGAGAGGAGACAGGAAAGGATTCGGGTTTTAAGGAAGTGGAAAAGGAGTCATTCCAATACCAGGAGTGGAAGGACTTACCTTAGAGGAAAAAAGGAAGGTAAACAAATACATACACACACACACACACATATCCACACATAAACACACCTAGGCAGACATTTGTGAAAAGCAAAGAAGTTTGACAGAGATACCACTTGAGGCAGAGACTCTGTCCACAGAACTGAGGCAAAGATGTTAAAGATGGTGGGCAGGAACTTGAATTTAGCGGAGGTTGAGGCCAGGTGGGCAACGGGAGGAGAGAATAAGCTGAAGGGCAAGTTCCCATCTCCGGAGTTCTGAAAGATTGGTGTCGGTGGGAAGTATCCAGATAACCTGGACTTTGTAACACTGTGCCAAGATGTGCTGGCCGTGCACCAAGGCGTGTTTAGCCACAGGGTGATCCTCATTACCAACAAACACTGTCTGTCTGTGACCATTCATGTGAATTGACAGTTTGTTGCTGGTCTTTCCCACATAGAACGCTTCACAGTGCAGGCATGTCAGTTGGTAAATCACGTGGGTGCTACCACAAGTGGCTCTGCCCTTGATCGTGTACACCTTCCGGGTTACAGGACTGGAGTAAGTGGTGGTGGAAGGGTGTGTAGGGCAGGTTTTACAACAAGGGCGGTTACATGGGTAGGAGCCAGCGGGTAGGGAAGGTGGTTTGGGGATTTCATAGGGATGGACTAGGAGGTTACGGAGGTTAGGTGGGCGGCGGACTGACACTCTTGGTGGAGTGGGAAGGATGTAATGAAGGATGGATCTCATTTCGGGGCAGGATTTAAGGAAGACGTATCCCTGCTGAAGAGCCACATTCAGAGTCCGCTCCAGTCCCGGAAAGTATCCGGTGACAAGAGGGGCACTTCTGGGGTTCTTCTGTGGAAGGTTCTGAATTTGGCAGGATGAGGAAGTGGCTCTGGCAATTTGCTTCTGTACCAGATCACGAGTTTTTTCCCCTAAGGTAAGTCCTTCCACTCCTGGGATTGGAATGACTCCTTTTCCACTTCCTTAAAACCTGAATCCTTTCCTTTCTCCTCTCCTTCCTTCCTCTTTTCCTCCTGAAGAAGCTACCAGGTTGTGAAATCTTGAATGTTTGTGTGTTCCCCCCCCCCCCCCCCCCTATCGGCAAGCCTGTGCTTTGGGTAAGTGATATTCATGAAGTATAAATAAAAGCAAAGAGATTTCACAAACAGTAGACTATTTGTCACTGTAATAGGGAAAAAGCACAAAGTTCTTTAACACTTTCCCCTAAATTGAACTGCAGGAAACAAATCACTTTTGAATTAAAAACAAAAATGGGGAGGGGGGAACCACATTATGTACAAAGTCCAATTTTAGAACACATCACTCTAAATTTGTTTGCACTTACAAGCTTTGTAAACATGTCACTAAGTTGATTTTCAGAACAAACATATTCCACATTGATGTCCCCATTCTGATATAGTTCTCACATAAAATAATATCGTACTTTTATATGCTTTGAACGTTTGTGGAACTCTGGATTTTCACTAATTTAATAGCGCTTGCATTGTCAATGAACAATATGGGTGTGTCTTTCCTTTTGCTTATCTCAAGGTAGAGTCTGTTAAGCCAGACTAAATCCTTGGGTCCTTCACTTGCAGAAACAAACTCCACTGTAGTAGTGGATAGTGTAACTGATTTCTGCAGTTGAGATGCAGTTTTGCTGATCATCGAAATTAATCCCTTAGTTGATTGTCTTGTTTTAATGTTACCAGCAAAGTCAGCATCAGAATAGGCACAAAATTTTCCACCAGATGAGGTGTACTGGAGATCTACATCTGATGTACCATGAAGATATCTGAAAATGTATTTTCCATCATCCCAATCAGATGAAGTAGGTTTAGCCATCTATCGAGTGACTTTTGAAACAGCATAAGCAAGATATGGACTTGTACAACATGTCAAATACATTAATGATCCCGCAGCCAAATGATAAGGAACATTGCTTTCAAGAGTATTGCTAGATTCACTCAGCAATTATTCATTATCACAGGAGTCTTCAATGGTTTTGAATTAGTCATGTTAAAATGCTGTAAAATCTTCTCTGTGTATGCTCACTGTGAAATAAACAAGCCAGACTCTCGTTGTTCTAGTTGCATGCCTAAAAATGAGTCCAATGATCCCACTGTTATTTTGAATTCTGACTTTAACACATCTAAAAACAAATTCACCGCATTTTATGTTGATTCTGCGATGAGTCCATCATCAACATAAATAGTAATAAGTAAGTTTAGGTAACTTGCTAGATGTTAACAATGAGCGAGCTAATTCAACTGTGTGTCGATTCGCTTGCTCAGCAACACCGTTCTACTCATGAGTATCAGGACAAGTGAACCAAAATTCAATACCATGGTCTCATAGCAGTTCAGCTACAGCTTTGCAATTACACTCTTCTCCACCATCAGAATGAAACTTTTACCTGATGACCCACAGCTTCACATTCCTTAAAAATGCTTTTAAATTATGAAATATATCTGAATGAAACAAGAAAAATCATCTGTGAAAATCACATAGTAATGAATACCATTTATAGAGTCAACAGTCATGGGGCCATTAACATCAGCATTTATCAATTCATCAACAGTTTGTGGATGATTTATGCAATGTCTAAATAGTCTGCAGTGGGATTTCCCAAGAACGTATCCATCACAAAATAATGTGAACACTTAACTGAGATACCGAAACGAGAATGTACTTCTCTTACACGATGTTTATCTTGCTGACCTAGTCTCTCATGTGAACACTGTAATTGTTCTTCTGAAGTTACTAAATTAATCATTACTTCTGAATCTGGAGAACAAACTTGCCTGTTCATAATATACAGTGAACATACTACTCTTCTTGTAGTGACTGTTTCACTACATTGCCAAATGATAACACCTTTTCTAATCACAAGTCACTTTATATCCAGGGACTGATAACCTTTGTCATTTAGTCCCTTTCAAAATCAAACCAAACCATCACATTATATCCACATTGTGCAGCTTAACGTACAGAGATATGTTGGTGTCTGGCATCAGGTATGTACCAAACATTTTCAAGCAAAGCAGGTGTCCACCTTTTATTTACTAATAGTTCAATATGAATAGTACCAGACCTGTGTGCAAAAATAACTTCATTGCCAGCTGTCTTTATACGTTGTGGAATCGGAAACTTTTGAAACATAGAGTAATGCCGTTTATTTGGCGAAATGTGGTGTGTTGTGCCAGAGATTGAAATCCAAGAATCTGTACTATCAAAATTAGCATGAAACAACAAGAAGTGGCGAAAGATGCATTTGGTTTGCCGTTTTTTGAATTTGAATTATTATTGTTACTTACTGTCACCTTTACTTTTTCTGCCGCCATGCTCTTTTGGCAGTTTGTGATAATGTGCCCAACTTTCTGGCAATACAGACATGTAGAACTTACTTCTTTTTTGACTTACTCTGGTCTGATGTGAATTTCTTATGTTTCTGCTATTGCTCATCTGATTTTGATTTTGCACAGAAAGTATCAGCTGTCTGTGTGGCTAGTGAATTCTCAATCGAACGTAAATTCTCAGTAAGAAGCTTTGTTGTCTACTCCGATTCAAGAACACAATACCATGTCGACCTATAAAACTGGTATTCGGGTCCTATTGTTTTGAAAATACAATTATGAACAGGCAAATCATGAAAAATGTTCGCAAGTTGTGACTTGTATTTTGTAACAGACCTGATGTCATATTTTGTAGCTACAAAAAAGCAATCAAAGAGCATATATAGCCGTTGCAGTGAAGATTGTTCAAATACTGATGTTAGCATATCCCAAATTTCTTTTGCATCAGTTTTCTTTTTCGGACATGAATAGAGGGTTCCTCATCAAGTGTGGTTCCAACGATATGAGCTGCCTGTGCATTGACCCGTTGGCAGCACTGATATTCGTCCGATGGTTCTTCCCATCCGTTAATGATGGACACTGACATGTACCATCTACAATTGAATAAAGACAATACTCCTTCAAACAGAGTTGAATTTGCCATTTCCATGTTTACCACTGATCTGTACTTGATAACTTGTGAATATTTACATGATTAGTGTACTCATTTGGTGATGTTTAGTTCTGGACATTATACACAAATCTTGCAGTCTCACAAATATACTAGTATACTGAAAAATAGTCTTAGCAATAAATATCACAACCTGAAGCGTTAAAATCTGGGCCCATAACCTGTTGTGGTTAAACTAGGATATATTTTATGAAGCGAATAGAGCACAACACTTTTCGGAATGTTACCCTTTTATTAACAAAGCAAAATGTTACTAGACTACGACACTATATTTCCATGGAGTATAAATAAAAGCAAAGAGATTTCACAAACAGAAAACTATGTATCTCTGTAGTAGGGAAGGAGCACAAAGTTACGATTTATTTTCTTAAACTGACACCAGATATGGTGATGTCTGCATCAGGCAATCATGTTGGCACAGCCAGTTGGTCAGGTGCGACTGGCAATTGTTGCAGATGCTAGCCAACGAGCTATAGGCACAATTCAGCACCAACATGTCAATTGCTACTGGCAGCTCATGGGCTGCTTCTCCCATAAGCTTACATTATCACAAGTTAAATGGAGTGCTTATGACAGAGAATTGCTGGCAATTTATGAAGCTGTTAGACATTTCCAGCCACAAGTGGAAGGCAGATCATTCATGGTTTTAACAGATGACAAGGCAATTACTTTTGCTTTCAGTAGTAACAAAGATGGCTGTTCACCATGCCAGTTTATGCAACTTGTATTCATTGCCCAATTCATGACTGGCATACAACATATAAAAAAAAGCTAAGAACAATGTGGCAGATTACCTTCCACAGTTGGAATCAATATCTCAGGCTATTAACTACGAGGAATCAGCTGCTGCACAAGAGAAATACCAACAACTTGCCAAATTCGGGTCACTATAGTACATCTGGGCTGAACCTGCGACAAATACGACCTGGTTGTGAAGTCTCCGAGTTTGGTGTGATGGATCACAAGAAAACCAAACCTTTTGTACAGCAAAGAATGCAATGTCAGTTATTTGACAGCATCAATGGATCAACTCCAGAATTATGCTAGCATCAAACTGATGACAGATTCATATGGCTCAATATAACAAAACACTGCATGATTAGACTCTCTGAGGTCCTAGGTTGGAGAACAAGTGCACACAGAGGTAGGAGGCTTCCCATTTATGACACAATGTTTCACACAAGTGCACCTGGACATTGTGGAAACTTTGTTGCCATCAGAAGGATTCCATAACCTCCTCACTACAATGGATTTCTTCACCAGATGGGCAGAAGTGATTCCATCATCACAAATTTTTGTGAAAATTGTGGAAAGATTATTCCTTTCACTGTGGATCAAACATTTTGGCTGCCCTTTACTTCACAATTGATCAAGTGCATCAATTTGAATCACTGTTCCTCCCAGAATTGGTCAACCTCTGTGATTTCCATCATCATCATCATCATCATCATCATCATCATCATCATCTTTATTATGAGAGTGTACCTCCCATCAAGCTATGGAATGTTGGAACCCTGGCATAGAATGTTAAAACCTGTGTTAATGAAAAATGTGCAATGATGGTCATCAGCACTGCCTAATGTTTTGTTGGGTCTTTGTACAGCATTAAAAGCAGATTTGTGGACATCCACTGGAGAACTGGTTCATGGTGAACCCCTATGACTGTCTTCAGAATTTTTTTCTTCATCAAACCAGGTCATGACAGACCGAATTGCCATACATACTACAGACAGGGTGTGAGTATACAGCTGGACTCTGCCCACCTACTCTTGGTTGGGTGGTTGTTAGTTTGGGACAGAGGGACTAAACTGCTAAGGTCATCCATCCCCCAATGGGGAAGGGAAGGAGTGAGGATAGGAAAGAAGGGGAAATGCAGGCCAGAATATGATGTTGGTTTTTTGTCACTAGGTGGGGTGGCTACAGATATATGAAAGTCAACTTTTTTTTCTTATTTTCTGAATCGTATTACGTGTAACAGTAAGGGAAGATGTTTGAAGTGATGACCACTGGTATTAATGCAGCTCTACAATATTATCATCATGGATTGATTGGTTTTCCGTATCACTTTGGCACTTATCGAAGCACGAGGTCTGACAAGTCTCTTTTGCATTTATATCTTTTACCAATTCTCACAAGAAAAAAGATTCAGAGGTGTTAAGTCAGGTGAATGAGGTGGCCATGAAACATCTTCACTGTGTCCAATCCAACAATTTGGGAATTGTCTCTGCAACTCATTTCTAGCAATCAGTGAAAAATTTGCTGGCCACACTTTATGTTGATATCATATCATATTACTTGTTTTTAAAGGTATTTCTTCCAATAACAGACCTAATGTTTCTTGAAGGAATGTGGTGTACATTAAGATTTCCTTCGATAAAATAGGGACCTATAATTCTGTCCCTCAGAATCCCACACCATACATTAGCCGACCACAGTCTTTGGTGTGCAACTCGTCGCAGCCAACATGGATTTTCAGTTGCCCAATAATGCATGTTATACGAATTAACATTTCCATGGTTTGTGACTGTGGCCTCCTCAGTAAATAAAATCAAATTAATAAATTTGTCATCCCTTTAAATTTGATGTTGAGTCCATTGACAGAATTCCATGTGATGCATACAATCTGTCTCAGTTAATTATTGGTGGATACTGATATTTATGGCAGAACAGAATAACACTAGTCTAGCTCATGCCAGATTTCCTTATGATATGATGCAAACTATCACAAGGATCTCAAACCACAGTGGCAAGAGTAGCAATTTCTGCTTCCTCGTTAGTAACTTTCCTTTGCTGGATCTGTTTCCGATATGTTAAAGATCCAGTTGTTCTCAATTTATCATAAACATATTTAAAGGTATGATGTGGGGTGAGTATGCTGAGGATACCTTTCAGCGTATATATTTCTAGCTCCTATTGAATTTCGCTGGCAATCTCTGTAAATGAGAAACATATCAATATGTTCTTCCAAGGAATACATCATTCACATTCAGTTTCTTTGATGATACTAGTCTTACCATTCCTATTAGTGTTGTATTACACAAACGTTGAATGGTGTTTACATGTCAATGACACATTAGATGGATACACCCTGTCTCGTGAATATTTACTATTTGCCGATATACAAGAGGGAATTGTCAGAGACTGTGCTTTGAAAAGTGCTGAATTGATACAGAATACCACTCAATCCATGATAAGAAGATTGCAGTGCTGCATTAATACCAATGGACACTTTGAACACCTACTGTTAATGGACATTCAAGCCACCTTTTTGAACATTGTTGACCTTCAAAGATCATACCGTTACACGTCATTGAATTCTAATTGATAGCCACCATTTACTGTTACACATCATTGGATTCTTCTTGATTGTCACCATCAGAAAATACGTACCAAACTATAGCATCCCATTAAAAAATGTTGACTTTCATATCTCTGGAGCGACCCCACCAAGCAACAAGAAACCAACATCATATTCTGGCCCATGTTGTCCCATGCAACTTTTGCCCCACAACTGTTGTAGCTCCTGTCATACTTTCGGAGTTATTCTTGGTGGTAATAGGTACTGACTCACCCATCATCACACATCATTTAATAATATCATAATTTGGACTTTACTGTTTTCTTTGACTGTGGGTTTTTCATATTTAAAATGGGTCCTAATATGTAAAATTTTTCATCGTTACAAGAAAAATACAAAAAACCTCTAAGGTTAACAATTAGTACAAAGTGAGAAATTTCTCCATAGAAAGCTTAAGCTATACAAGCATGATGGCAAAGCAAAGATCCTTAGATGGCTGATTAATAAAACATACAAAAATAAGACTTATTAAAAAACATAAAGAGAAAGATGAGCAAATGAAACTGACATTTGGAGTGTTTAAAGTACAACAGTTATAACTGCTCTGCTTACTTGTTCATTATGTTTTGTAATATGAGGTAGGACTAGCTCTTCCAAGACAAGACTATGATTCTCTCTCTCTCTTTGTGTGTATGTGTGTGTCTATGTTTTAATGATGGTACATATGTAAAATACAAACATAACTGGTCAACAATATAACAAATAAAATTCACAGCATACCTTAATAATTGCTGTTCTGCACTCTTGGGACTGGCAGGCATTTTTCAGAAGATGTAAAGCAAATTTCAATAGTATCAAATTACTGGACTGTGGTGTTAATGACATTTCTTGTAGAACCAAATTCACAACTGTATGGAGCAAAGACATGGAGCTTGGTGATTTTCTCAGTCCCACACCATGAACAGTACTTGTTAAGACCAAAGACCTGCAAGCTATCATCAATACGAAAGTATGAGAGAATTTGAAAATGAAGAATAATATTATGCAAAGTGTAACTGGCAAAAAGGTATTGATCCAAAGTTATAGTCATGTCAGAAACATGTATATTTTTCTGTTTCTCAGATTATGATGACACAAAATATTCTACTTATTGCCAGCTATTACAGTAGGTGAAACTCCCAGGGCTCACCCACAGAATTTTGTACAAAAATTCAATGAATATACAAGTAGCCAATACAGATCAAATTAGCTTCTAAATGTAACATGCCATGAAACCCATTTATTTCTCTAGGAGCTGTTTTAATGTTTATCATTTACTGTGTAAAATCAGCAGCACATTAATTGACCATCAAACATACTGTAAAAAATAAATAAATAAATAAATAAATAAAATAAAAAGAATAATAAATAAATAAAATAAATCAAAAGTAATAATAATAAACAATCCTCTAAAATGATTTATTTCCAGCTTATGTATCACTTTAAATAGATCTCTATATTGACACTAACAGTAAGTATATAAAAATAAAGCGAAGGCCTAGATACCTCACGAACTGTCCTTTCAACACTTCCTGTTTTCCACCTGCTATTGCATTCCTATTCTTCTACTTTTGCCATCATTCCTACATCACCACCACCACCACCACCACCACCACCACCACCACTACCACCATCAGCCCCCCTCCCATCTTTATCATTAGGACTACACCATTCAAAGTCTAATTAAATTTCTTTCACTACAGGTTCTCTACACTCTTGTTGCATTGTTTCCTTCTGGCCTCCAGGTATCTCTAACAGTCTGTCTTCCAGTGTGCTTATTTTAGACTGTCCTTCCTCCCACCTATGAGAATCTTTCCTGTTTTTATATTAGTATCTTAATCTACCCCTATGAACAACAGACATTGCTGAGGTAGGATGGTTTGCATACCTCAACAATACAGGTAGCCACAGTGGAGAGGTATCTGTGGCGAAGCCAGACAAATGTGTGGTACCTGAAGAGGGGGAGCAACCTTTACAGTAATTCCAAGGGCAAAAGTCTGGATGATTGACTGAGTTGGCCTTGTAACATCAGATAAAGTGGTTTTACATGCATTTACTGCAAATGGCTGAAAGAAAGGGGAAAACTACAGTCATTACGTTTGCTGAGGACATACAGCTCTATTGTATGAATATGATGGCACACTCCTGGGCAAATATTCTGGAGGTAAAATTTTAACAATGAAAAGTCCAATAGGAATGTCAATAATGGAGGATAGGTAACAACTCACTATAAAGAGACTTGCTGTGCTGCTGACAGACACGAAAATAGATAATCACATTCACACAACTTAAATTTACGGCCATGGCCCTACGTAAGAAGAAGAAACACATACATTCATGCAATCACTCAGACAACTATACACACACAACTATTGTATCCGGTCACTCCAGCAACACAAGCTAGACTGTGAGTGAGGTGGGGAGTGAAGGGGAAAGGATGCTGAGTAAAGGTTGGGATGGAAGGTTCCGCATTGCATTATCGAATTTAAAGGCTCTGATAGGCGGGAACGGGAATTTGAATTGTGGCAATGGTTACAGTGAAGGGAAGGGTACATATCATGTTACAAAAGTGAAAAATTTTAAAATAAATATTTAGCAACATGTTTCACTTCCTATTGATGTTTATCGAGTGAATGATTGTTATAAACTAGATAAGCTCTGCTGGCACTTGAGAATGGTATATTAACCAAAACTGGTAGCTTTGAGCTAATAAATTAAGCAAATGTGGTCAACATATCATTTTTCAAATATTTAAAAGCTGTTAAACACCACCTTTTCACTTTTCTAATATTAATAGTGTCAGAATTCTTGTGAAGTTTTGTGAACTGATAAAAGTTTCAATAAAGTATACAGCTCTAACTTGGAACTGATAGTAAAAATTATGTCAAAGGGCCAAAACATCTAAAATTTGAAAAATTTCCTGAAAATGCAATGACGGTGCTCTGCCGTATGCTTTTATCAGCCCCTGCGACTATTACCGGAGAATTAATTTTCAGGATTTAGATATCATGATTCAGTATTTTGAGGATTGATTTATAAAGCTGATATGACTCAGTTTCAGATAAATGGAGGTCAGAATTTTACATGGATGTCCTTGATCCATACAAATTAAGATTGAACACAAATGAATCACAAGTTGTTAAAAGGGCTTAAGTGTAATTTGTACTGCTTCCTTAGCAAAATTCATTGTCAGAATCTTGACATACAAATACATACATATATTATTTCTCTTATTCACAGAATATACGACACCAACTGTGAATGGGCAAAGCCGAAAATGTGTACCCAGCCGGGATTCAAATCCGGATCTCCCACTTTCTAGGCAGTTGCACTGACCACTACACCACTGGGGACAAAGTGATCACTGCACCTGCAAGGAGTACCTAAGAACGCCTCCCGTCAGATACAAATTCCCAGCCTTACCCTGCCCATAGTACTCAAACTCATATACATACATAAATGTTAAAAGGAATTAACTCCTACCAATCCTTGACTAAACACAAAGGCTTCAATAATTTAATGTAGTGTGAAGTAGGACTTAAATCCTTTTAACATGAACTCCTTGTGTAACCAGAATGAAAGTGATTATACATGGAGGTAACAGATGGATCTTTGACAATAAAGATAATAGAGAAGAAGCTGTGATACTACTTTATTTTATTTTATTTTATTTTCTCCCCTCACCCGCCTCCCCACTCCATTCCTAAGCTGCATCTCATTATTCCCATCTAACCCATCCCCACCACCGTGACGTAACCTTTCTATCCCCTCCCCCTCCCCTCCCCTCCCGTCCCCGATTCGCTGCAGAGCGTGATTCGAAGTGTGGCAGTCGGAGGTGATGGTTGTATGACTGTGTTGTGTGCCTGTGTGATTGCGTGAGTGCTCTATTTCTGAAGAAGGCCATGGCCGATAGCTGAATGTGTTGTATGTGTGTGTCTTTTGTATGTGCCTGTCGCATCTCGTCGCCACGTCTTTGCGGTGAGTTGTAACTGTCCTCACTATATTATTTATTAGATACTGTACTTTTATTATTCATGAATCAAATGTGTTGTTAGATTGCGTAAAAGTTAATTTCTTTTCCTCAAATATGTATGTCAATGAACTGATACTAGTTTATGCTTTAATTGTATCAGTTTAGACATGTACAGCAGAACGTCTTTCTACATTGTTAGAAATTCAAAACTTACCTGCACAACACCATGATGCAGAAGAAATTGAATAATGCTATCATGCACATTGATAAACAAGAAGCAAAAACCTAACACAGTGGCCAACATTATCAAAATATGTTCCAGTATTGGTAGAAACACATTCCTCATTAGTGAGAATTAAAACTTGTTTGAAATATAAAACGGTTTTATACAGGCTCTGAATTAATTCTTGGTTTGATTAATTATTTTCTTTCATGTGCGGCGGCGGTACTCCGTTTCGCACACAATGTAGTCACTCACAATTTTGTGGCTCGCAATAGTCTGTGTATACGCACTAAGACAGTGCTATCAATACTGAGCGCCATGCCTTGCTCCAGGCCCAGTTGCAGGTGGTTGACACCACCTAACACACTGTCTCCGACAGTGGCGCTGTTCAAGACGGCGGCCAGCAGCGGCCGCTCATAACCTCTCCGCCTCTGACATCTCTACGTCAGCAGAAGGCAGGAAATCTGAATCCTATTGGATACTAAACCCCTCCCCTCTTTTATTGGCACATAGAGCCGGAAATTGCCCAACCGATGTCGACCTCACTGTGAAATGGATAGGAGCAAATCCGGACTCCTCATCAAATGCCCACATGGCCTGACCAATATGCAAGGAAGTAGTGATTGCTGGGGTGACACTTTGGAAGCCGAGGTGTTACTGGGGCCAGCCTGAGAATGGTGCATGTGGATTGGTGGCCATGTATTCTCCTCCAGTGGCTCATCCATCCCAGGACCCGCACTTGTTTCCGAATGTGTTTGGCACTGGGGGATGGAACAAGATACAAATGTGGCTTCATGACAAGAGGGAGAGGGTGCACATCTATGGGTTTCCACTCGTGCTCCGTGTCTATTTTCCACTGCCACCTAACATGGGGGTGCAGGTTGTAGTGGGAAGAAGGTGGTCTGCAGGTCGGTACACTTTGGACACGACTTTGCTCATCCACCAGTACACGAGATGGAGCAGGGGGTGGCATATCGTGTTGCAGCTGAAGCTGATTTCAATGACGAACAAGCCTTTCACATCCCACTGCTACCTCGAACATCTGCCTCTCCATACGTGCCACAACTAACCCCTGGGTCAATCTGGAAGTTTGGCCAAACATGCAGGAGAGCCAGTACAGTAATACGGCTGGGTGTGCGGCCAATGAACTCGCTCTGTAGGGTGAAGCAGGTCAAACTGTGTATGGGGTTGGCACCCATGTAGGATCTCTCCCAGGCTACGTCCATTCACTGGAATGGCCCGATATGGAGCTAGGAAGCTGGTGAGCGTATCCTGTGTGTTACCCAACATTATAAGTTTCTTCATTTATCTTTTTAATGTTCTAATCATCCGCTCTAGTTCAGAACTGGAAGCTAGATGAAAAGGGGCAGTGGTCAAGTACTCAATGCCATTGTGTCTACAGAAGTTCTGAAATGTCAAAACTGTAAACTACAGGCCATTGTCCAAAATGAATGAAGCCAGAGCTCCCTCAATAGCAAAAATAGTGGACAGAGCCCAGACTGTAGCCTCCGAGGTTTGTTGTTGACATCTGCATGACGTAGAAGAAATTAAGAGAGTGCCTCAATGACCTATAACCACATAGCTCCCTGGGAGGAGCCGGCAGATTGACATGTAGCTGTTGCCAGGAATGGTCAGGGCGTGACCAAGGGTTAAAATACTGTGCTGGGGCTGATTGGTTATGTGCGCAGGCTTAACAGTTTTGCAGTGTGTTCTATGGTGGTGTCCACACCAGGCCAATATGCTTGGCGCCAGGCAATTTAGCACATTTTCCAGCAAGCCCCTTCACACAGCAGCTAACACCTTGTGAAGTAATGGTTCATGACTTTTCGCAGCTGTGACTTTGTGCGCAGTGATGGGGAATTCATCCAAAGTCTACCGCTGGTTTGTGTCCAAGGCAATACACAGCATTTCATGTCTATCAAAATCCTCATCTGGGCCACACAGTAAATGGGAGAGGGTGTCAGCATTAGTGTGCTGTGTGGTGGGTCAGTAATGGATGTCACATATATAATTACTAAGGAACAATGCCCACCGCTGAAGCTGCTGCGTAGTTTTGTCAGGAAGTTTTGCACAAGGACCAAATAAAGTAAATAGATTAAACTTAACACCATATGGGTAAACATATAACTTACGGGTGCCACATATGATGGCCAATGTCTCTTCCTCAATTTTTGAGTAATTTCGATACATGGAGTTTAACGTTTTCGACACAAATGCAATAGGCTGTTCCGTGCCACCAGAAAATTTATGAGACAAAACGGCACCAACCCCAGAATCAGATGCGTCTGTGGCAAGAGTTAAAGGGACCCCAGGCTGAAACGACGCCCAAGAAGGCACCGATCTCAGGCATTTTTAAAGTTGTAAAAAGCCTTCTGACATGTCTCTGCCCACACAAACGGAAGTCCTTTTTATGCGATTGGTTAAGTGTTTGAGAAATGTGGGCATCATTGGGAATAAACTTAGAATAATATGTCACTTTGTCCAGAAAAGATTATAAATTCTTTGAGATTGGCAGGGGCTGGCAAATTAGTAATGGCAGTAACATGCTCTTGTGTGGGTATGAATCCAACTTTACTTAAAATGTAACCAGGTACAGTATCTGTGGTTGGAAAAAAACTACACTTGTCAAGATGACAATGGCGGCCATGAGATTGCAGCTGCTCAAACAAAAGGTTTAAATTGTGCAAATGCTGCTCTTGACTGACTCCCATAACTAGCAAATCATCCAAATAATTGACACAATGTGAAATTTCCTGGATAAGCTACTCTAAGTACAGCTGAAAAATTGCAGGAGCACTCGCAACACCAAAAGGCAGTCTATTACATTAGATTAGATGTACTTTTCGTTCCAGTAGATCCGAGCCTGAGGGAATCCTCTTGGATGTAGAACATGTTAGAACAAAATACACAATATATAATTACAAAAAGAGAGTATGTGTGTTAATGTACCTTCCACAGATCCCAGAAATAATTGCCCTTGTGGATGTGGAATTGGCCAGGAAAAACAATTATCTTAAGAATATTTACATTTTAAAGGACATAAAACTTATTACTACATACTAATATACTAGGTGCATATTAAAATTCTTAGTATTTTTTACACTGATTTACAATTATCAAATTACTGCACAAAACTTGTATGGAAGTCAAACTGAACACAATATTCATATTTGTGAATATTATATACAATAACTTACATCAGTCACTTCTGGTAAGAAATTCATCAATGGAGTAGAAGGGGCCACCAAAAAATCATTTAGACTTTTTTCAAACTGTACTTTATTGTGAGTTAAATTTTTTATGCCTGCTGGCATGTTATTGAAGATGTGTACTGCTGAATATTGAACACCTTTCTGAGCCAAAGTAAGTGGCTTTAAATCTTTATGCAAGTTATTCTTATTTCTAGTACTGATCCCATGGACTGAGCTATTGGTTTGCAAGAAAGATATATCTTTTTAATGACAACTGTATTGTGAAGCAATAGAAAGTATCCCTAGTTCCTTACATAGCCCTCTACATGGTGTTCTTGAGTTAACACCATTAATGATCCATAACACAAGTTTTTGTGCTCTGAAAACTTTTGCTTGGACTGATGAGTTGCCCCAGAAAATAATCCCATAGGACATTATGGAGTGAAAGTATGCATAATATGATAGCTTTTTTTAAAAATATTGGTACATGCTGAATGGCATATTAACAACCAGAAACTGTTTTGTTTCCTCATCATACAGTAACTGAAAATACATGTCAGCCATATATTCAAGAAATATTTGCAATCAGTTGGGGGTATCACAGGAGTAAGATTGATAATGAATAAGAAAATAGGAATGCAGGTAAACTACTATGACCAGCACAGATATCGCATTATCATTGTCAAGATAGATACGAAGCCAACACCGACAACAGTAGTACAGGTTTATATGCCAACTAGCTCTGCCGATGATGAGGAAATCAAAGAAATAAAATGAGTAGCTAAAGGAAATTATTCAGACAATTAAGGGAGAGGAAAACTTAATTGTGATGGTAGAGTGGAATTCAGTAGTAGGAAAAGGAAAGGAAAGGAAGATAGTAGGTGAATATGGTCTGGGCAAAAGGAATGACAGAGGAAGCCGCCTGGTAGAATTTTGCACAGAACATAATTTAGTTATAACAAACACCTGGTTTAAGAACCACAAAAGAAGGTTGTATACGTGGAAGAGACCAGGAGACACCGGGAGATACCAGATAGATTTATAATGGTAAGACATATATTTCAGAACCAGGTTTTAAACTGTAAGACATACCCAGGGGCAGATATAGACTCTGACCATAACTTGTTGGTTATGAACTGTAGGCTGAAACTGAAGAAACTACAAAAAGGTAGAATAAGGAGATTGGGACCTGGATAAATTGATGGAACCTGAAGTTCTTAAGAATTTCAGAGATAGGTTTAAGCAACAATTGACAGAAACGGGGGAGAATAAAACAGTAGAGGAGGAATGAGTAAAACTGAGAGATGTAATAGTGAAGGCAGCAGAGGACAAAATAGGTAGGAAGGCAAAACCTACAAAAAATCCTTGGATAGCACAGGAGATACTAAATTTAATAGATGAAAGGAGAAAGTATAAAAATGCAGTAAATGAGACAGGCAAAATGGAGTACAGACGACTAAGAAATGAGATTGACAGGAAGTGGAAAATGGCTAAGCAGGAGTGGCTAGAAGGCAAATGCAAGGATGTAGAAGAGTGTATAAATAGGGGAAAAATAGATACAGCCTACAGGAAAATAAAAGAAACATTTGGAGATAAGAAAAACAGCTCTATGAATATCAAGGACACTGATGGAAAACCAGTTCTTAGCAAAGAAGGGAAAGTAGAAAGGTGGAAAGAGTATATAGAGGGGATCTACAAAGGAAATGAACTTCGAGACAATAATTGTAGGAAGGGAAGAGGATGTAGATGAAGACGAAATAGGAGATACTATACTGAGAGAAGAATTTGACAGAGTCCTGAAAGACCTAAGTCGAAAGAAGGCCCCTGGAGTAGATGATATTCCCTCAGAGCTACTGAAGTCTCTGGGAGAACCAGCCATGACAAAACTGTTTCACTTGGTGTGTAAGATGTATGAGACAGGCAAAGTACCCACAGACTTTAAGAAAAATGTTATAATCACCATTCCAAAGGAAGCAGGTGCAGACAGGTGTGAAAACTACAGAACAATCAGTTTAATAAGTCATGGTTGCAAAATATTAACACATTATTTACAGAAAGATAGAAAAGCTGGTAGAAGCCGCCTCGGGGAAGATCAGTTTGGGTTCAGGAGAAATGTTGGAACACGGGAGGCAATACTCACTTTACGGCTTATCCTAGAAGACAGATTAAGAAAAGGCTTATCCTAGAAGACAGATTAAGAAAAGGCACACCTACATTTCTAGCTTTTGTAGATTTGGAGAAGGCTTTTGACAATGTTGATTGGAATAAACTCTTTCAAGTTCTGAAGCAAGCAGGAGTAGAATATAGGGAGCCTAAGGTTATTTACAACTTGTACAAAAACCAGACAGCGGTTGTCAGAGTTGAAGGGCATGAAAGGGATGCAGTGGTTGGAAAGGGGGTAAGACAGGGTTATAGTCTTTCTCCATTGTTATACAATTTGTACATTGAGCAAGCTATATAGGAAAGCAAGGAGAAATTTGGAGAAGGAATTAAAGTTCACAGTGAAGAATTAAAAACATTGTGTTTTGCCGATGACATATTAATTCTGTCAGATACAGCAAAGGACCTGGAAGAGCAATTGAATGGAATGGACAGTGTGCTGAAAGGTGCATATAAGATGAACAATTACAAGAGCAAAACTAGGGTAATGGGGTGCAGTGTAAGAAAATCAGGTGATGCTGAAGGAATTAGGTTAGGTAACGAAACAATAAAGGAGGTAGATGAGTTTTGTTACTTGGGCAGTAAAATAACAGATGATGGTCGCAGTACAGAGGATTTAAAATGCAGAATGGCAATGGGTAGAAAAGCGTTCTTGAAAAAGAGAAATTTGTTAACATCGAATATTGATTTAAGCCTAAGGAAGTCCTTTCTGAAGGCATTTGTATGGAGTGTTGCCTTGTATGGGACTGAGACATGGACGATAAACAGATTGAGGCTTTTGAAATGTGGTGCTGCAGAGGAGTGCTGAGGATTGGGTGGGTGGATCGCGTAACTAGTGCGGAGGTACTGCACAGAATTGCGGAGAAAAGAAATTTCTGGCATACCTTGACTAAAAGAAGGGATAAATTGGTAGAACACATTCTTAGACATCAAGGAATTGTGCAATTAGCGTTGGAGGTAAGTGTGTGGGGTAAAAACCACAGAGAAAGACCAAGAGATGGATACAGTAAGCAGATTCAGACAGATGTGGGTTGCCGTTCTTACGTGGAGATGAAGAGGCTTGCTCAGGATAGGGTATGGTGGAGAGCTGCATCAAACCAGTCTCCGGACTGAAGACCACAACAACAACAACAACAAATTGGCTAACCATTAGTCCTGTCAAGGGATTGGGTTCAGATCAACATTTGCTTGTGCATTAATGGTAGACTTAAAATCTCCACAGATCTGGAGTGCCACTTTGGACTTTAGTACAATAAGCATTTGAGTCACCCATTGACCAAAGGATATTGGGGACAGAATACCCATAGCCTGAAATCTATTGAGTTTTGCCTTGACCTGGTCACACATGGCAAATGAAATCAGACGAGCGCGACAAAACTATTGCACCACTGATGGTTTTAGAGAAATGTGTGCCTTAAATTCCTTAGTAAAACACAAGGTAGGTTCGAAGAAACCTTTAAATTTTTCATGTAACACATCTAATTATGTGAATGGATAGTTGGGGGAAAAAAAGGTTGACCAGGTCTTGTATTGTAAACCCAAAAACCGTGCAGGTGTTGAGACCAAAAATATTAGTTGTCGTCCAGAAATTAACTATAAGCAAGGTTAGTTTCCAAACAACATTTTTGCACTTAGCTTCAACCACAATTTGGCCCCAAAGAGGGATCGTTTGACCATTGTATGTCACCACTCTGCGCTGTGGTGCACACAATGGCGGGAAGCCAATTTGACAGTACGAGTCCTCGTTGATCAGGGTCACGGTCGCACCCATGTTGAACTTGAATTCCAATGGCACTCCATCAATGTCTAGTTGCAACATGATGTGCTGCGTACCACCGGCCACTGTCCCTGGCAGCAAGAGTATAGCATACAGCGTGCCGGCAGTCAATGTTGACACCCACCAGTTATGGCAGACACTCGTGAAGTGTCCCGGCTTATGGCAGCTGAATCAGATGGTGTCATGGTATGGGCAGTCACTGCGTCTATGATACGGGCTGCACTCTGAGTGAGACAGGACGGTATGACTCGGTTGAGGATTCTCCAACAATGTCGAGGAGGAAAACATATTCTGAGAAAACTTTCACTTTGGGCCCCACGGATGATAAAATAAGTGCTTTGGTCTGCGCGTATCTACGAATGATGGGGAATCACTAACTACCGAAGCCATTGGTGTTTGGCTACCTGATGCACAAGAGCTTGGTGAAGTAGATGATCGGCATCGAATGGGCATCAGCAGTTGATCAAAGAACATGATGATGACTAATACTACTAATGAAATTGCTCTCAGAAGAATTAAACAAAGTTTGTGCCAAGAAAGTTACTTCATATGCATCAGCAATTTTTAACACATCACTCAAAGCAGGGTCCAATGTTTCTAATGCCTTTGTACTAACTTCCTGATTGGGAGCGAGACGAATGATCACATCATTAATTAATGAATCTGGGGAAGATGCACCACACTTTGGACAAGAAAAATCACACTTGTGAGCTAAGCCTTATAAGTCTGCAGCCCGTGCTGCATAATATTGTTTAAAATGCTTAACACACTGAATAAAGTGGAGTCTAGCTGCAATGACGTGTGTTTGGTGACCATAATATTTAGTCAGCAAACTGCAAACTTCAGAAAACTGCAAACTACTAGGATCCGAGAGCGGGCATAATTTTTGTACCAGTTCGTATAAGGTACTACAGAAGACAATGACAGTACACACTGGTGGGGAGCATCCCAAATTTGACTCATCCTGTATTAGAGTTCAAAACGGCATAATTAATCCACCTAGCTCTCATCTGTTTCGTTGAAGGAAGCGAAGGACAGAGGGAGAGGCGATGACACAGCAGACATCGACTGTTGATTTTGCAGAAGCTGTAGTAGTAATGCCTGCTGCTGCTGCTGCTGCAAGAGCTCCCACTGTTTGCCTTGCTGGAGCAACTGTTGCTGCCATAACTTAATGAATTCGGGATCCTTGCTCACAGAACAACTTGCACGGTTGTGAGGAAGTTCTCGCCACCACTTTTCTATCCTGTGTAATGGTAGTACTACTAAGGTTCACACACAATGTAATTGCTCGCGATTCTGTGGCTCATGATAGTCTACATATATGCACTAAGACAGTGCTATCGATAACTGAGCGCCGTGCCTCGCTCTGGGCCCGGTCTCTGATGGTGGCCACGGGATGCTGCCAACTAACCCTCTGTCTCTGTCAGTGGCGCCGTGTAGGAAGGCGGCCATTTGTAGCCTCCGCACCACTAACATCACTACATCGACAGAAGGTGGTGGAGTCTGAATCACTATTGGATACTAAAAATTAGTGTTGCGAAATTACCTAATAATCAATACCTCATTTACCTCTATCAGCTGCAGCTCATTCAGTAATACATGAACTTGATTATTAGGAGGGTTAATTTGCATAATTTTTGAACTGTCATCTAGAGCACCCACACTGGTTTTAAAAAGTTGGCACCTGTGATGAGCATGGTATTTTGCTTATTGTGTCATGGTAAAGTTTCAATTTTGATAACATTTTTATTCTTGTAAACATACAAACTAAACTTTAAATTCGATGTTTTGAATTTATCTTTTGCTGAATGCTCTCAATGTGTTGTGAAGAGTTTGGACTTATTTTCTCAAAAACATCAATTTTCTGAGATTTTGTGTTTGTACAATATCAAGGGAACAACAGGGCCTGGAGACTCCATTTTCTGAGGCAGTAAACTTTACTATAACTTCAGTTCTGATGACTTTTTTCTTAAGTGGGTGGTTATACTGATATTAAACCCAAAAACAAGAACATTTTAAGTTTTTCTAAAAAATTACCAATATTTCAAGTAACATATATAGTAAATTCCATCTCCATGAACCACAGATAGTGCTGAGATGGGGTGGCTTGCGTGCCTCAAGATATAAATAGCCATACTGCAGATGCAACCACAGCGGAGGGGTATCTGTGGAGAGGCCTGACAAATATGTGGTTCCTGAAGAGGCCTTTACAGTAGTTACAGGGGCAACAGTCTGGATGATTGACTCATCTGGCCTTGTAACATCAGCTAATGTGGCTTTGCCACACTTGCGAATGTCTGAAAGCAAGGAGAAAGTACAGCCATTACTGTTCTGGAGGACATAAAGCTCTACTGTATGAATATATGACAACGACATCCTCCTGGATAATGTATTCCAGAGGTAAAATAGTCCTCCTTTCAGATTGCCAGGTGGGGACTACTCAGGAGGATGTGGTCATCAGCAAAGACAACTTTGTCATTCTGTGGATTGGAGCATACACTTTTAGATCCCTTAATAGGGTAGGGAGGTTAGAAAATTTAAAAACAGAAATGGATAGGCTGAAGTTAGATATAGTGGGGATTAGTGAAGTTTGGTGGAAACATGAACATAATTTCTGGTAAGGTGAGTACAGGATTATAAACACAAAATCAGTCAAGATGGATACAAAGCCAATACTTAGCACAGTAGTACAGGGTTATATGCCAAATAGCTCTACCAATGATTAGGACATCGAAGAAATGTATGAGGACGTAAAGGAAATTACACAGACAATTAAGGGAGAGGAAAATTTAATTGTAATGGGAGACTGTGTAACGTTTTTGCTATGTTGTGCGCTCCCTACAAAGCCATTGCCAACATTACAAACACGAACTATTGGACACCTAAATGAAAGTTTACCACCAGACATGTAAAATATCACTTTTTCGCATTCAGGTTAACATACTATTAACACTATTAGTAAAACAAGTTTGTCTTCATCACGTTGAAGTCTCATCTAAAAGCTACTACGTAAAGCCGACTGGCAAGCCTGTGTTGTGTCAATATGCCTGATGCTACAACCACTGCCTTCGTGTTACAACTTACGTGTTGTTCTCTTAGGGGCAAGAGAGTGTTACTAAGAATTGTGATTAGTAAATTCCACACTCTTTGCCATAAGAATAATACAAATGTAAATATTATGCCATGTAATCTTCTGTGTTAGCTGTCACCACATTCAGGCCTAAAGTCTGTCTGCCTAACAAACCCGAAAGACAACACCAAATGTGGGAGAATATACGTATTACGTTAATGTTTACATTTTTATTATTTTTATGCTGAACGGAAATAGAAATGAAGCACGGCAACTGACTTCTAGTACTGATTTTTAAATCTTCTACGAATATAAATTCTGTGCAGACAAGTTAGGTGATTTTAAATTTTTGAAAGAATAAATAAACCTCTGAAACCGTGGCAATAACAAGTACATGCACGTCGCATACATGTGGATTTCTCTGTGTCTGAATGTTCTGTCTGTCACTTGTGGAATGCCTGATATGTCACTATAAAATTGTTTAACATTTACATGTCCCATTTTTTAAGAATATGTTTTTCCAACTTCCAAAATATCTACTCATTTTTTCAGGTTTTATTTTTGATTCTTCCCCTTTGAAAAAAGAAAAGAAAAAAATAATCTTTTTTTTTTCCAGGACTTCATAATTCAATTATTTTTTATTTTATCAAAATGAAACAGTTTGTAAGAGAGTGATGAAAGTTTATTGTCTTTCAGAGCATCTAAGCAACATATATATCTAAATGTTTCATAGCCTGCAAATTTCTTTTAAATGGAGGGAGGAATATTAAAAAATCCTTAAGAATTAAAATAAAAATGTCAATGAAATTTTAATTTCCTAGATCTTACTGCAATAGTGTCATTTGGGATCCATTCCAGAAGGCTTTATCTTCACCACTGGCTGTGATAGAGAAGTAATTCTTTTTAAATACTTGTACTTGAGTTGACAAATAATTTGGGTTCGCGATTCGGAAGATTTGATTCGGGTTTGGAATTCGGCACATGTTTTATTTAAAATTCGGTATTTGGATTCGATTTGGTAAAATTGGGGTTTGACCTATCCCTAACTGGAATACACTCTTTCAAATTCTGAAGTGAGCGGGGGTAAAATATAGGGAACAGGAGGTTATTTACAACTTGTACAAAAACCAGATAACATTTATCAGAGTTGAAGGGCATGAAAGGGATGCAGAGGTTGTGAGTAAGGAAAGGTTGTAGCTTTTCTTCAATGTTATTCAGTTCATTAAGCAAGCTATAAAGGAAAGCAAGGACAAATTTGGAGAGGGAATTAAAGCTCAGAGTGAATAAATAAAAAGTTGTGTTTTGCCAATGACATTGTAATTCTGTCAGAGACAGCAAAGGACCTGGATGAAGCAATTGAATGGAATGGATAGTGTGTTGAAAGATGTTTATAAGATGAACGTTAACAAGAGCAATGAAATGCAGTCTAAGAAAATCAGGTGATGGTAAAGGAATTAGATTAGGTAACAAAACAATAAATGTGGTAGATGAGTTTTGTTACTTGGGCAGTAAAATAACATATGATATCCAGACAGAGGATATAAAATGCAGAATGGCCATGGGAATAAAAATGTTTTTGAAAAGAGGAATTTGTTGACATCAAATATTAATTTAAGCATAAGGAAGTCCTTTCTGAAGGCATTTGCATGGAGTGTTGCCTTGTATGGGAGTGAAACATGGATGATAAACAGTTCGGACAGAAAGAGGATAGAGCCTTTTTAAATGTCATGTGGGGCTACAGAAGAATGCTGAAGATTAGGTGGGTGGATCGTGTAACTAATGAGAAGGTACTGAACAGAATTGGAGAGGAAAGTAATTTCTGGCATACCTTGACTAAAAGAAGGGATCAATTGGTGGGACACAGTCTTAGAAAGCAAGGAATCATGAATTAAGTGTTGGAGGGTATCTGCCTGAGCACCACATGTAGTTCTGTATACATAGAGGGCATGAAATTTGTCATGTAATGGCTGCTTTTGTGCACGCGTTTCTGCACCAACACTCTCTATACAGGTGTTGCCTTGAACTAGCAATCTCCAGTGGCTGACACTTACGTGAAGATGGCTGTACTGTTGTCAGCTAAAATATTGTGTCAGGAGGTTGACATTAACCGGCTGCAACCATGAAACTTTATGGAATGCTCAGTACACTGGAAAAACTTCAAGAATGACATGATTCTCACTATTGTAACCTATTTTGTGTAAATTTTAACTGGCCTGTTACGTTTTAATAAATGGAGTCTTCTGTCACTTCTTGGTAGAACACTTCCATATTTAAGGTTGAAAACAAACAAACTGTTCCTGTTCTATTATTTTTTTGTTTGTTTATTTACAAACTAATTTTTTGGCTTTTAGGCCATCATCAGATAAACTGCTGACAGGTGTCGACAAAGACACTATTGTTTAGGTTCTCAAAGATGGTAAACAAAGATACAACACACAGAATACTCAGTCTTTGCATATGACATTTGTTGGGATTGCAAACAATCATCTGTTCCCATGCAGACTTATGTTTGCTTCCTTAACATTTTTACAGTGTAATTTGCAAGTGAACAAGGTGAAAGACATTACATATCAAATATTACTGAATTGAAAACTATGTTAACATTATAGAGAATTTTGGAATATGTTGAGATCATCACTTAAGGTGTACATTGAATACTTTTTCTACATTGAGTTTACAATTCGCTTACTTGACAGCATCTGACAACGTTCACATATTTAATTTACATTTCATATTACTGTGCATTTCATTATAGGTATTGTTTGGATCTTAAAAACTAAAAGTAAAACAAGGTAGGAATGGGGACTGTATGGGTGATATTAAGATGGTCTGTGGTGGGTAGCTGTTTTGATTACATTATGTGAAGCTTAACAGTGGGGATGTGCTCAACTGTTCTTGGTCATTTAGCACTAGGTGGGGATTTTTGGATAAATGTTTGTTTATTTTCAGTGCTTCTAACAGGTTTAGTTTCCTGCCCTTTTTGGCTACGTGAAGCTCTTCTGTGTGGACCTGGTAGCTGTGTCCTTCTTTCAGAAAGTGATCAGCAAATGTGGAGTCTGCCTTCTGTAATCTCCAGCTACGTTCATATTCAGTCAGTCTAATTTCAATTGCCCTGCCTGCTTGATCTTTATACAGTTTCCTGCAGTCATTGTATGTGATTTTATAAACCCCAATGTTACTTAATGCATCCCGTGTGCCTTTGCTGTTGAATAGGATGTGAGCTGCAGTGTCTCTTACATAAAATGAAGTTCTGTATATACAGGATTTGAGAATTCTGGCTATTTTGATAGATAATTTTCCTAAATATGGTATAGTACACCAGTTGGTCTTAGTGATGAACGTTTCTGAAGTGGGGGAATAGAGGAGGGGTAGGACTTTTCCCCTTTGTTTTCTTTGTAAAATGTTATCTATTAATTGAGGGCTACAGCCATTGTTGCATGCAATATATTTAATGGTATTTAACTCTGTTTGAAAATCTTGTTTTGATAGTGGTATTGACATAAGGTGATGTACCATGGAGTGGAAGGCAGCATGTTTGTGTGTTATTGGATGTTGTGAACATGATGGTATTACAGTGTCAGCTGTTGTGGGTTTTCTGTAAATTTTGCGTTTGTGGTAATATCTGTGTTTAGGTCCAAGAAATTGATGGATTTTTCACTAAGCTCCATAGTGAAATGTATGTTTTGGTGATGAGAGTTAGGATGTTCTAGGAAGGTGTTGAGTTGTTTATTGGTGCCAGTCCATAAGCACAGTACGTCGTCCACATATCTATACCAATATTTAACTTTATCACTGAGGGGTTCATCATGTAGAAAATGTTTTTCAAAGTGATCCATAAAGATTTCAGCTAATATAGGGCTGAGGGGGTTCCCATTGCTAATCTATCAATCTCTTTGTATATAGTACCTTGGAATTGAAAGTAGATTTGCTGTAGGCATGTTTGAGTAGCCAGTTTTATGTCATCTACTTGTACAAGGTTGTCACCTGCCATGTAAAGTAGGTCTGTCATAACATCAAGACATTCTTTAACTGGTATGTTTGTCAAAGGCTGCTAACATCAAAGGATACCAGTTTTACACTGTGTGGGATAGGCATATCTTTAATTTTGTTAACCAGGACCGCTGAATTTATTGTTCCAAACTTAAATTTAAATTTTGTTTTGGTTTTGATGTAGAAGTGTAATTCCTTGGCAATTTTGTAGCTTGGTGCAGTACAGGCTGGTACCAGAGGTTGTAAAGGGTATCCTTCCTTGTGAAATTTTGGAAATCCACACAATTTTGGAGCCACTGGGTTCATGTTTACTCAATACTTGGCTTCATATTCAGGAATTATGCTTTTGAAGGTATTGGATAGGTTTTGAATTTCATCATTAAAGGTTTTGGGAGGATCTTTGGTGAGTATTTGGAAGGTAATGGGTGTGAGGAGCTGTTTTACTTTCTCAACATTATCACTTTTATTCATCAGGACCATAGTATTTGATTTATCTGCTTTGGTAATAATGGTATTGTTTTGTGTTTTTTCTTCTTTAAGTTCTTTATTATGCTTAGGTCCATGGATTGTGGTGTAGGAATGTCACATTCGATATATTTTTTTCTATTTCGTGGCTTACTATGTGTTTGGTTGTATTGTCTTTATTTATGCTGTACTCTATATCAATTTTCAATACATCCAGTTGTTTTTAGGTTGGCATATGAGGGGATGCATATTTGTTGCATTTTCCTAACACTTCGATTTCCTTAGTGGAAATAACTGTTTCAGAAAGATTTACTACTCAATTTGAGAAGTTTTGTTTTGGTTTTGTGGTTATTGTTACACTGCGATCACATAGACTGTTTATTTTGCATTTTTGGCGTAAAAACATTTCCTCCGTTATATTACTTGTTCATGCACTTCACTGTCTGAAAGATTTAACTCATATGGGTGTAGGCACTCTATTACTATTCAAATATACAGAGAATACTTGTGCTCATTTTCAGTTATACAGGAGCATTAATGTAGTGAGAATTTGTCAATGAATATGACATTGGAGGGAGTTAACACTACTGTGCAATTAATTTCATGTTTGTGTATCGTACCCACTCCAGATAAAATACATAATATTCGAACCAATCCAAAAGAGATGAAGATTGATGGATGGTGGTGAAGGGAAAGGAATGTAGCAGAAAAAAGAAAGAAGTGGATAGAGGGAAGGAAGTGATATTGTGTGAAGGTTCAGGTAAGTGTGTGTGTGTGTCTTTGAAAAGAATTCAAGTACAATAATTGAGGCATAATATTCTACATCAGCTTTTGGGCATGTTCTTTGCTGAACATTTTCTTCGTAATGTGATTTACACCTCCTATATTAATTAACAATATCCACATACCATTTTGTTTTTAAATATTATTTTGACCATTGCAAATTTACAAAAACTAATAGTAGTGCGAACACTAATACTTACCAGAAACACACTCCGTGGTAAATGTGCATATCAATTTGAGAGCCTTTAATAAACATTCTGACTGTAATGAAAACCAAACCCACATTTTATGCATTAGATCTGCTATTCCTGCATCAGATGCTTCTGTTTTAACGTTTATTGAGTGGAAGAAGAAATTCGTAAGGAGCTCTAATAGTAATTCTACCTCTTGTATTACTGGTGCAAGCTGGAAAAAAACCAATGTATTGCAACATGTAAAGAAATATTGATATTGCCATACTACAAAATAAAATCTAATATCAACGAAATTAAATTCCTCTATAGTATATTACAGATGCCTAGGAAATAAAAAGCATGAGGATGTTGTTGCAAAAAGTGAATGTGAAGGCAAGTATTTACTTTCTATAAACTACTTACAGACGGTGCTATTGACATGTCACATTTACAGCGCTATGAAACTTGCCATTTGTTGTTGTCAAAACAATGGAAGGTCATAAACTGGTTGATTAGTAGTTTACAAGGATCATTTGAACAGTTTTATGAAAAAAAAAAATGGAAATTTCAGCGGAGGTTTTTCATAGGCAATTTTTGTAACTCAACAACAGTGCCTCAAATTGTTTTGTTCAACTTTTGTTAATCAGTCATCTACATAGGAGATAGAATTTATTTAGAGAATTTTGTCACAGTTGTGCTGGCAAAGAATTACAAGAATAAGAGGATTGTCACTTGGCTTATTATGAGATAGAAGAGTCTTTACGGATACTAATGGCTGCAGAGCAATGAACTTTGGATAATACAATATTTACAAAGGACACTCCCTGTCACCCCCCCCCCCCCCCCCCCCAGATTTTGTGGTAAGATGAGGTAGCAGATAGCACATCAAAAACTGAATACTGATCAAGCAAGAAAACAGAAAGAAGTTTATGGAACTGTGAAATAAATAAGGAAAATAGAAACAATTAATGGTCAGAGTGCTAGACATGCAACATTGAGCACAGTTCTAGATCGTGCTATTGAGGTTCGATGTTGATGGTGATGGACGGCAATGCTGGAGGTCCATGTTCAAACATCCTTCAGTTTGTGTATTTTTACTTTTTGTTTTTAAAAATGTTAACTGTTTGTTCGATCACAGACATGACCATTCTCTTCTTGTAGCCTTGGAAATTGTCATGACAGACAAGTCATGTGGTAAGTATATATAACCATCACAAGTAAATGTGATATAGTATGAGCAAATGAGACTTATTGCAGAAATGAAAATAATTAATAAACTTATTTGATTACTGCTGGAAATTCTCCACTGAGATGCTACAATATTCTTCAAAAGAAATAGATTGGCTGGCCAGTACTTACCTTAGTTCTGTACTGCTGATAGTCAAAACACAAAAATGTAAATCAGAAAAAATAGAATACCAGGTTTCGGAATTGTGTTCCTTTCTCAGTTAGGAGAGGAGGGAAGAAAAAGGGAACAGAAGGGAGAGATTACTCACAGCCTAGGTTGTGAAGTGATAATAGGTGATGGGTGGATGTCAGAGATACTGTATGACAAGTACTCAACCATGCCAATAGTAAACCAAAGACCACAGGTAACCAAAAAGGATGCAACAAAGAGAAGTGAACCGAATAATACTGAGGGGCAAGGAGGGGGATTAAGTAAAATGTGTTTTTTTTATTATTATTATTAATAAGAAGGGAAAGATAGAGAAATGAGAAGAAGGCAGGGAGGGAGTGAATAATGAATAAGTTAGTTCAGTATAGAGGAGGAGGAGGAGGAGGAGGAGGAGGAGAGGTTGGTATAGATTTAGGCCAGGAGAATGGCGGAAGAGAGGACATGTTGGAGGGAACATTCCCATCTTCATAGCTCTGACAGACTGGTGTTAGGTGGTAGTATTCAGGTGGTATGTGTGGGTCACAGGTATTTCGGCATCCTCCAGGTGAACAGTGCATCGTGACCATTAATGTATTCAGCCAATCTGTTGGTAGTCATACCAATATAAAAGGCTGTGCAGTAAACACATGTTAGTTGGTACATAATGTGTTGTTTCACATGTGGCCCTGCCTTGAATGGTGTAGTTATTTCCTGTGATAGTTCTGGAGTATATAATTGTAGAAGGATGCGTGGGACAGGTTTTGCAGCAGGATTTGTTACAGGGGTAGGAACCATTATGTTGGAAGGTTGGTTTTGGTACATTACAAGGTTTGATGAGGATGTTGCAAAGGTTGGAAGCACAGTAAAAGGCTACTCTGGATGGTGTGGGGAGGATATTTTGGAGGGATGATCTCATTTTATGGCATAACTTGTGAAAGTCATAGCTCTGATGGAGCAATTTGTTGAGGCATCCCAGGGCAGAACGGTACAGGGTGACTAAGGGGACGATTCTGAGTGTCTGGTAGTAGGAACATTGATGCTGGAAGGGGAGGAATGGACTGCTCAGAAGATCTGCTTGTGGACAAGGTTTGTAGAGTAGTCGCAGGAGAGGAAAGCATTGGAAATGTTTTGTAGTAACTGGTGAGGGATTATGCACTGGAGTACATACATTTGCCATGGATGCCTAGGCTATAGGGAAGGATCTTTTTTTTTATGGAAGGGATGACAGCTATCAAAGTTGTGGTACTGTTGTCTGTTTGTGGGTTTAATATAGACTGAAGTGTGGAGGTAGGACTCAACAAAGTGAAGGTCAACATCAAGGAAGGTTACTTGAGTTGTGGAGAAGGACCAGTTGAATTTTAGGTCAGAGAAGGGGTTGAGGTCTTGAAGGAAGTTCAGAAAAGTTACTTCACCATTAAGTCCAGACCACAAAGATGTCATCTATGAATGACAAGCCAGGGAGTGCAACTGCTGTGTCTTAAGGAATGCCTCTTCCTTCCAGCCCATGAAGACGTCTACATAGGAAGGGGACGTCTGGTTCCAACAGATGTCTCCCCGTTTCTCTGCAGGTCTGGCCCTCAAAGGTGAAGTAATTGTGGGTTATGATGAAACTTGTGAGTGTGACAAGGAATGATGTTTTTGGGAGGCTTTTGGGTTGGCACTGAGGAAGGTAGTGTTGTTGTGCTGAAAGGTCAAGGGTATGAGGGATGTTGGAGTAGAGGGATGTGGTATCTTTGGTGACAAGGAAGCTTTCAGGTGGGTGGGGAATGAATTTGAGGCATTCCAGAAAGAGGTTCATTTCTCCGATATAGGATGGAAGCCTGCGAATTATAGGTTGGAGGTGTTGGTCTACCAGATCTGAGATGCATTTTGTTGGGCCAGTGATGGGTTTTCATGTTTGCTGCCAGTAGGCTGTTCAAATTTTGCCGCCCCTAGTGATCTCTACAATTTCATATCCTATTTAACAATCATACTAATTATAATTTTTTGTCAATGAAATTGTAGCTTTATGTTTTGTGGACTATGATCTTAATTATGCCACCTCTTTTTTCATAATTAGTATGACTGTTAACTAGGGGATCAAAGGGTCACTTCCCAGATGAATTATACAACCAAACTATTTGGTTAACATTGCACAAGAAATAGTTTTTGTTTATATTTCTGAGCTAATAAAAGGCCTGTGATAAACTACTAATAATGTGGGGGTAAGTATTCCTTAATACAGGATGTCTCATTTATCTGATGACTGCAAACGCGGCACACCATATGCCGGGAGGCAAGTGCTCCATTGCCCGGCATTTCAGATGCCGCACTGGCTGGTCAAATGGGTTCAGCATCTCCCTGCTAATGTCCTTAGGGGCAAGTTGGCAACCTTGAGTGCCCTGCCTGCACTGTGCACCTTTTTACCCAGTGAAGCAACAGTGAGTGTAACAATGAAGTCTGTGAACACAACAATGCCATAACAACTGTTTATAATTTGTATGTGCATACACAGTTCTGTTTGAACAGAAATTTCCAGGTGTTAGAATTCCAAGTCGCGATGCAACTCACAAATTAGAGAACAAATTTCATGAAATGAGAAGTGTTTGTGCCAAGAAGTGTAAATGATGACATACAGTGCTCTCAGAACCTCAGCTCGATGACATTATTTACTGCCTGCAAAATTCCCCTGAAAAGTCTCTTGGATGTCTTTTACAGCAAAGACAAATTTCTTGCGGCTCTGTACAAAGAGCTACTAGGTTACTTGGCCTAAGGCTGTATAAAGTAACAATAGTAGAAAAACTTAAACCTAGTGATACCATGCACAGCATTAGATCTTGTGAATGGATTTTGAATCAAGTGCATGACAATGAAATGAATGCTTACCTCATTCAGTTTTCAGATGAGTCCTAGTTCCATTTACATGGGTATGTTAATTCTTGAAACTTTCGACATTGAAGTGCCGAAAGACCAATTCAGCTTCATGAGTGGTTAAAAAATAATAGCCCCAATTTTTTTTAATGGCGTGAATAACAGTGAAAGGTATGAGCAAAACATTTTGCAACCATTTTTCAAAGAACTTAGTGAAAGAGAATGAAGCTTCACATTTTCTTCAACAAGATTCACAGCCAATGTTTCTTTGCACACAATTCATGAAGTGTTCCATGACAGAGTCATCAGCAACAATATCTGGCCCACTTGAAGTCCCAATTTAGCCCCATGCGATTTCTATCTGTGGGGAGCACTAAAGGATAAAGTATACACAACAAATCCGCATACATTACAGGAACTCAAGGATAACATCTGCATGTCTATTAATACCATTTCTCAAAGAGATTTACAACAATTTCACGAGTAGATGCCAGAAATGCATCGAAAACAATGGTAAACAATTCCAGCATCTCCTAGCATGACATGGTGAGTACAAAATGTACTTGGATATATTTTAAATTTAGTACTGCAGTGGCAGTAGATGGTAGAGATGGGCAATCCAATACTGAACTGATTCAAAGAGCCAGATCCTGTGTGATAGATGAATCCGGGGGGGGGGGGGGGGGGGAAGCGTGGTAGCTCATCTGATCCTTAAAGTCCCTCTGCTGACAGCAATGAGTTGCATCAACACCCCATGCCACATGCTTGAGAAGTTTCCTGAGCTACAAAATAAATGTGGTCTAGACCATATGCAAGTATAAAAGTACAAAAAATGAGCGCCTAAATACATGCAGTGCAACCGCCCTGCGAGACGAAAATTGGACAGTCGAGAGTCGGCGAGTCGCTCAAGCAGCAGGATTCAGCGATCGCGCGCTTCCCAAACCCCACTGGCTTGCTGCTCCGCACGACTCTGGTGATTGGATCGGCAGCTGAGTCTCTGATTCACCGGTTCGCCTCTCCCCACTACTCTCCTGACTCCGTTCGCTTGCCGAGCCACCAGGGTGGCACACTGCTCACAGTTCCCCCCACTCCTCTGGCGAACTACACGGTGCCAAACAAAGTGACTCTACGCAAGACAAATGTCCTATTCCAGATAGTTTTTGAGATAAAACATATTAATTTAATGTTACTTTTATAGGTTTTTTCTTAATAACAGGAAATATGCAGCCATAGCGAAAACGTTACTGTACAAAATTACACTATAAAAAATTTCCACAAAAAAGATTCTACTCATTTTTTCTCTAAGACTTTTAGTTTGCATGAAGAGAGCAAGAGAAGCAAGGTCTTGTGCAATGTGCATGCTCTGTTGCTTACATAGATTTTGTAAGCTCATATCACGCAGTTTCCTGACTTGATAGACAAGTGTCCTGTGTGAAATTATGCTTCTTCTCTTCATCTACACTATCTTGGCACATTGAAAACAGACTATATACCGAATAAAAAAGAAAAATAACAATGTGCATTAATGTTTTCTAACTGAGAAACCATTCAGTTTAGAAAATATGTCCATTTGAAATTTTTGCTGCTGGCATCAAATCTTTGACAGTAACAACAAACTTACTTCACAAGAGAGAGAGAGAACAAACACTTGGATGTCAAATGAAATGCATGTAAAATTACGGTTCTGAGTAAAATATCTTGCTTTGATTTTTCATTAGGAATTTATTGTGTTTGGTACAGTGGGATGTGTGTGTTTCCAATTAAAGATAAACTACATTGGGAAACACTTAAAAAATAATTTGTGGTGCTCTGTATAGAGATATATAAAACTTTGCACAAATAACAGGTGAAAGGGTTGTAGTTACAGGAACTAAAATACGAGATGAAACGGAAATCGTATCATCAACCACAAAACTTACAATTTAGGAGTCCAGAACGCTTCCCCTGTACTACGCCAACTGTAACAGTATCACCGCAGTTTTAAACGATTTACCTAATGATTTATTTCAGTGAAGCCCCATTTACCCTGAAGCAAACACGAGTGAACATAGGGGAATGCGCATGCACCAGGAATTCGCCTGTGCGAGCACGCATCGGCTTGTACTTGCGAATAAGCATTTACACTGGAGTGAACGGAAGAGAAAACAGCACACTGCCGCAAGGCAAGCATATGCAGTTTGTCGCATACGCTAGCGCTGAAGTGGAGAGGACGCGAACTTCCTTTGATGGTTCGCCCTGAAACCAACAGCCAGTGGATCACAAGCGAGCACTTGCGAATGCGGGCCGAGCGTGACCGAACAGCTCACGCATAGCATTTACACCGGAGCGAATTCTCGTTCGCTGCTGCTCGTTGCTTCGGTGTAAATGGGGCTTAAGACTCTCTTCATACTTAATCAGTTGTTGATGGTTTGAACTCACAAAAGAAAAACTAATTGACAGCATACTCTAAAAGTATCTGAACTCGTCATTGTATTTTTGAAGAATTTGGCTGGGGATCTTCAAAGTCTTTTTTTCGTATTTGAAGTTATTAATGAAATAATCCAAGGACATTCCTTGTTTTGTAAATTTAATGCACAGCACTATTTTTATGTGTTATTTACTAAAGTAAATAAAACTTTATTGCCTTACTCTGGAGCTATCATTATTCTACTGTTTAAGGGTGAGAGACTTCAGAAACAGGTGATCACTTCTAGCGGCCATTTTGTAGCGAGAATCTACTGCGTTCACATAGTACACCCGGTCGCCTCGCCGAATGTAGCTGCAGTGTCGCATCGATGAATGTCGTGTGCTGTTGCTCGCTTTTGTTGCTGATGTAGGGCACAGCCTTATTGTACACGGCTATTCCATCGCAGCAGTTGCCAAGTCCTGCACGGAACTGTCGCGATATATCACGTTTCATGCAACTCGCTCAAACTCACAAACTACTCACTGTATAAATATGGAACTAGTATCATTGCATTCTGCAAAATGTTGTATTTTTTAATAAAAGTATGAAAATATAAAAATAATCAATTTTTATTTTTCTAACTATATCACTTGCAAAAATATGGCCATTTTTAATTTTTAATGCTACTGTAATTTACAAATTGTAATTGTCGAAACTACTAAGGACTTACAATAGAATTATTACTCGGCTTTCTTCTTACACGGCCAAATCAGATAAATAAGGTATAGCGAAAAAAGCAATGTGCCATTGTTTTACGCTTTTTATCAGGGGTTGAGTGGTGAGTCGGTGAGCCTTGAAAAAGAACTAGTTCATCCCAGTGAGTGACTATTTCTGACCTGATCCCTGAAAAGATCAGTTTTGCCCATCTCTAGTAGATGGGCACCACGTCATCTTAATTGCCAGGCAATGGAGTGCTCGCCTCCCGACATGTGATGCACTGCGTGTGTGGTCATCAGATAAATGGGGCATCCTGTACTTCCTATACAATAATGTAGATTTGATAAACGTAATGGAATTACTTTTATTACACTTGCTAGTTTAAAAATTTTGGCCCCAAATTTGATGCCCCTAATATTAGCCACCTTATGCTCCATCCTACTCAGCCTACTGGCAAAATCCGTCACTGGTTGGGGCTTTGAAGGATGCCACATTGCGACAGCCAGAATGGATCTCTTTTTGGATTTTAGGGAGTAGGTAGGTCAGGGTATGTGATTCAAGTAGAAAGAGGAGTTCTATGGAGGGAGTGATGAGACCGTATGATGGACCTAAGGTTCTTAGGATTTTGTGTAATTCATCCTGGATTGAGAGAATGGGATCCTGAGGAGCAGGTTTGTAGGTAGAGGTGTGCAAGAGTTGATGCACTCCCTCTGACGCATACTCCCCTCAATCAAGTACCACAGTTGTGGAGACCTTGTCTGCTGGAAGAATTACAATGGAGCAGCCTGCTTTCAAGTCTTGGATAAAATGGGATTCAGCTGGGCTGATGTTGGGAGTATTTGTTATGTTATCGACATATAGCACACACACAACCTATCCATCCTACCATTGCTAGTGAAAAGAGACATCCTGCCCAAGATCATTCACAACCCTCCTAAAGTGGTGTACTGTCGCCATCCTAATCTCCGTAACATCCTAATCCATCCCTGTGCCAACCCAAAACCCAGCCCCCTGCCACAGGGATCACATCCTGGGGAAGACCTCACTGCAAGACCTGTCCAATCCACCCACCCAGCACTTCCTATTCAAGTCTCCACTCCATTCCTAAGCTGCATCACGCTCCATCCATCTAGTATATATATATGCTCCACATGGCTGTGCTGTACCTATTCCCACCATCATCCCTTCCCCTCCCCTTTCCTCCTATTTCCTCGCTGCAGAGTGCAATTCCGAATTTGGCTGTGGGGCATGACAGTTGTATGCCTGTGTGATTCTGTGAATGCTCTTTATTCTGAAAAAAGGCCAGTTGCCGATAGCTTAAGAGTTGTATGTGTGTGTCTTTTTATATGCCTGTTGTAGCTCGCTGTACATCTTTGTGGTGAGTTGTAAATTGTCCTTAGTATATTGTTAAGTATCATTACAGATGGAGCTGGCAATACCTACTTCAAACTTAGAAACCCAAATGACTTAGAACATGTCAGAAGACTAGTCATTGAATATATATGTAATAAATTTCACTTATAATTAAAAAAATAGTAGGTGACTATCATGCTTCTGAGACTTTCTACACTGTTGACTTCGATATCTGCCATGCTAAACAGAGCAGCCTAAATTTCTTTCCAGGTGCAGTGTAAAGAGCTCACTAATATCTGACATCTAACCTACAACCATAAAGTCAGAGTGGAGGTTATCAGCATCAGATGAACCTCAGGGCCCAATATTGGGTTCACTGTTATGTCAATGATGTATTAAGTAAATTACCATATGTATGCAGATGTGCGGTTGTATCTAAGCGCAGAGCCAAGAAACTTGAAGACATCAATCAAGAATTTCAGTACTTACATGGGTGCGGTATCAAAAGAGGCTAGGAATATAGGGCAAAAGCTTAATGTAATGAAAATCAGAGTAGTCCTGATGTTCATTAGCCAGAAATATCATGAACTCTTACCATCTTAAATATTAAATGGTACAAATGTCTATGTCTTTCCCTCAGCAATTAGTCTTCCATGACGTGAAGGAGTTTGTCGGCTAAATAGAGCTCTGGATCTGGGTGAGCTACCCTACGGCGACAGAAATGCACACCTCTTGTTTTTGCAACAGAGAACTGGAAGCCATGGATAAAGGCCCAGGACTGTGCCTTTCTTATGACACTATGCAGCTGCCATTTGGCAACGCCAATGCTAGTAGAGATGAAATACATGCTGAAATCAATGGCAAACAAGGTAGATGTGACCAACGACCCAACTGCCATAGCAAGACCATTGATGGTGACCAGAAAGAGGGGAACGTTAAGGACAGATCCCTGCGGGACACCATTCTCCTGAACACAGGATGAGGCAATGGAGTTAGCAACCCCAAACCTATAGAAGCAAAGTGACAGTACGTTTCAGATGAAAATTAAGAGTGAACTGCAGAAACTCCAATCGAACAGCATTGCAAATATATGATGGCATCAGGTAGTATCAAACACCTTTTGGAGGTCGAAAAAACCACAATAAGATGACCTTGCCCAGCAAAGGCAATATGGATGGCCGAATCTAGGGATACTAAATCGTCAAAAGCAGAGAGGCCCCAACGGATGTCCCCTTGTTGAGGTGCCAAAAGACTTCCATGTGAGCTGTGGACTCACCATCTGTTCAAAGAATTTGCAACAACATTGGTGAGACTGGCGGGACAGTAACTAGCAAACATCAGCAGATTTGAGCTGATGATGATACTACCCCACCACTGGAATGGTGAGGCACCCTCTACTCAGATATGGTTGAACAAGGTGAGAAAAAGGCAGTGAAAGTCGGCCGAGACTTGGCGAAGGAATTGGCCGTGTACGGTATCCGATCATGGAGAAGTATCAGGGCATGCAGCAAAGGCACTCTGAAACTCCCACTCACTGTATGGGACATTGTACATTTCGCTATGATGCAAGCTGAACAACAACCCCTTACATTTACCTCATTATTTAAGGGTGCAAAACTCTGGGCTGTAAGCAGCAGTCACAGAACTGCAAGCATATTGTTCTGCCAGATGATCAGCGATAATGGTTGGATCGGTGTAGGGTAGGCTGTTCCAACAGGCTGCTCCACGAGCAGGAGTGCACATAGCACTCACTGCCCCAGCTCGTAGCTGTAGTGGTGGGGGAAGCTGACGTCACAAATGCAAGTACTCAGTGGCCAAAAGTAAACAGACACTTTCATTTAGTGTCTCAGTGGCATCAAAATGTGAAGGCAGACACATTCTCTCAGCTTCATAGGAATGCAGCTGGGTTCATGTGCATGTTCGGGTCGACATACTGTTGTCGGCAGGTGTTCTCTGTAATGGACAGAATAAAAACCAAGGAAAGGCCATTGATTCAGAACCCTGCAATGAGGAGTATGCTATGCATCGCTGCAGCAACAAGATAACACCTGATATCTCTTCACTTGTGTACCAAAAATTTGTAATCGACAAAATAGTCAATAAATCAAAATGTTCAAATGTTTGTTGAGCTTATGGGACTTAAGGTGGGGTCATCAGTCCCTAAACTACTTATAAACTAACTAATACTAAAGACAACACAAATATCCATGCCCAAGGGAGGATTAGAACCTCCGACAAGGAATGGCCTATAACATCACTCAGCCACTCCACTGTGGCATCAATAAATCTTCTATTAATTGTACAAACGTTACTTGTCAATTTGTTCTGATTGCCACTAACGCATAGCCGGCTCAAGATGTTACATTCTTATCGCTTAAAGTTAGTTGGCCTATTTCTGAGTTACTTCATGCAGATTAAAAAATAAAGAAATAAGTACAGCCCTTTTCTTCACTGTGTGTCTCAGAATTTTTATGAGGAAGCAAATTGGTTTTGTATTTTCTGGCACTGTCTTCCTATATTGAAAACCTTTGTATTTGTGCCATTTCTTGTGATGAATGCTGGATCGGCCGTTATGCCACTTATTGTTGCCTCTGTTTAGCAAGTTACTCTATGTGAACATTTAAGACAGGCGTCACTTGGTAAATCTAGTTATTGGCAATTAAGATGGTGTGTTATTAATTTACCTGAAGTAAGCTATTATGTCTAAACACGAAAGTATTATTTCTTTGAACTTAAATGAAAAACATACTTTTCTCTAAGAAATGAATTAGTTATCAAGTTCATTGTAAAATTCATATTGCCATATTTACGATTAACATGATGGAAACTTGGATGGGGTTCAGTGTGATAAATCAATCGTAATCTGGCTTCTATTGATACTCTAACAATTTCTAAACTCAATGACATATTCATTAACAAAAAACGAGAAAATTCATTATACAATTCATAAGGAATACTCCTCAAGTTTGTTCCATGAAATGCATTTAGAAATATTAAATCATATCATCATAAACATGCTTTATTAAATCCCCATGAAATCAAATAGTCGATTTTCAAGGTCACAGTGTGATTACAGTAATTATAATAACGAAAGAATATAACATCATCACTGAGGATTGACCAGGTGTCATGTGTTTCACATTTTCATAGAGACAAATGGCAGTCTCAGTTGTAGGCTAGGTGTTTCAGAAACAGTTGTGCACATGGCGGGAATTTCAGTGTGGCTTCCATTTCTTGTGATGTCACAGGCCAGCTGGCTGCCTCACCCGCACACACGCTTGACGCAGCCTCAGCTGTGTGCTGCATTCGACAGCAGAACAGCTCGTGGTCGCAGAAGCGGCGCCCCGCGAGCAGGTGAGCGCCCCTTAGCTTGCGGCGGAGCGCGCGAGCTGGAACAGCCTGGTGTAGGGGGGTACCTTGGATGGAGATCCAGGGGATTTCTGCAGGTGGGCAGAAGCCAAAAAGGCATTGAACTTTCAACCATACTCGAGAAGAGGTGGCATGACTTACAAAGTTGGCTACATAGCTCTAGCAACAGCCCTGCTTACTCTGCCATATCAGACCAGGCGCCGGCCTCGGTGGCCGATGGGACTGAGGCGCTTCAGTCACGGTCTGCACGGCCACTACGGCCGGGGGTTCGAATTCCCCCCCCCCCCCCTCGGGCATGGATATTTGTGCCGTCCTTAGTCTTAGCTAGTTCATAAGTAGTTTGTAAGCTTAGGGACTGATGACCCCATAGTTAAGTACCAGAAGTCCTACAAACATTTGAACATTTCAGACCAGGCTCAGGCCAGGAGCTATTTGAAAGCAATTAAATGCTCTGTGGAAGGGTAGCATCTGTGGCACAGAATGCCTGCTGACACTCTAATATGGTCTTAGTGATCTTTGGTGTCCACCAAGGAACAGATTTCTGCCAGAGAGAGCCAGCAGACCATTGCTCTAATATGGCCTCAGTGACTTGGTGAACCACAGTGTCAACATTAGCTGAAAGTGTTAGCCCTGCAAGAGAATAGTGGGGGAGACAGTCCAGAGGTTGAAACTCAAGGACAGAAATATGGGTCGGGAAGTGGTCCCTAACATAAAGGCCGTCATGGAATTCCCAGCTGAGTTACGGGAGAAGGCTTGGACTGCAAAGAGAAAGATCGATTGCTGAATATGTGCCATGCACCATGCTACAATGTGTGAGGGCACCCATATTGAGAAGGCAGAAGTCCAGCAGTGGTAACAGAACCTCAATGTCCCTACTGTGGTCTCAGGTCTGAGAGCAACCCCTAAGGGGTTGTGGGCATTGAAATCCCCCAAAAGGATGAACGGTGGGTGAAGTTGGGCGACCACAGCAGCAAGGCCTGCGGAAGTCACTACCTCATATGGGGGGAAGGTACAAAGAGCAGATAGTAATATCCTGTCCTACCAGGATTCTCACAACGACCACTCTGACAGCCAGGTGAAGTGGCACTGGTGCACTGGGAACAGTGGGGAGGACATAAAGGCAGACTTCACCAGACACCTTGTCATAGTCTGAATAGTTTTTGTAATAACACCGGTACAGGTAGTCATGAAGGGCAGGGTCCTGTAATGCTGGACAAATGGCAGGGAAGCGGCACAGTTGTGGAAAAAATCATCACAATAGCTCTCAATATTATTATTTTGAATTAGGGTTGTGTCCGAGTGGTTCGGCCGAATCCAGATTCGCCGAATCCTACATACTGGGTTCGGATTCGAGATTCGATGCATAATGGCCGAATACTACCGAATCCCGAATCCAAAGTTTATACTGAAACCTTCAGTTACGAATGTTGTAGTTAACTTTGCATAACAGTGATCTTTCGTTTGCGTTATTTACGTTATTGTTTCATAGATCCGCAGAAAGACGTGACGTCATAAAATGGAGTTAAATCGAGTACAAAACGAACAAAGTTCTGAAAAATGGCACTAGGAGCCGCCACAAGTAAGTTTTCCATCTCGTCTGAGCAGTGCTACACACACCCCGCTTACATGGGCTCCCACAACCGGATTTCGTAAACGGATTTCCCAATGCCGCTTTTGGTTGGTCATATAAACACTCCAGAAGCGGAAAACGGTTTATGAAAATCGATTTTCGTCTTTCGGAAGATGTGTTACATGTAAACGTAGCGAGTGGCTTGCTTCGTAGGCCACAAATGTAAATACTGGTGCTAAAACTTTTGCACTCGTAAAAATAAAAAGGAAGTCGAGTCTAATTTCCACTTTATTTTCGGCTATTGAATTTTAACACACCATTCAACCAAGGAAATAGAACTTTAGTATTGCTCAACTTCGAATGTAGCAGGTCACGTTGGTAACAAGTAATTTCCTAGGAACCGTATACATCGAATGAAACGGCAATACAATCGATATATATCAGACATTCAACTCTCGCTCCGCTAGCAGTAGCAAGAAACTTTATTTTTTTCGCTTTAAAATAGATGTCGATGTTTTGGCATGTTTCAGTTCCCAGCACTTTACCACATTAAGTTATCCCAAAACATACATTGCAAAGTTGATTTTGGCAATCAATAACATTTAGCGTTGTTGTTTCTTCTATTACAGTATTATAATATGACTTTCTACATAACACGTCGCCACTCATAACCTCACTTTCAACATGGAGTACTGGAAAAAGCGAATTATCGTGACGGACAGTGTGAATACAACTTGATGTGACGGATCCGTGACGTGACGTTGACGTGACGGACAGTGTGAATCGGCCTTAATTCGTTGTCAATGGACTTTTCAGTCAAAGCTATAGTCGTTAGACTAAACTATAGGTACCAGTAGGCGAATGTTATGATTTTCACGAATATGTTATGATCTTAAAGGATGTGGCTAGGCAGGAACCTAAGAGTACAACTTGTTCACTCACAAGTTACGTTCTACTCTGTCCGTCACGTCACCGTCTGTCAGAACATTCTGCAATGTATTTCTAATGGCGGCGTTCACACTGTCCGTCACGGACCATCACGTCACGTCACGTCAACGTCAAGTCAAGCTTTCTCTCGAAGAATGTTTTGACAGAACGGTCGTCTGCTAACACAGAAGTTAACCTATTTTCGTCACGTGAATTAAATGCTGCAGTCGACGATTGCGCTGTTTATATGCAAATAAGTCTTATTCGCCTTTATGTTGTTGTTATACTTCGTTTTAGGACGAAATCTCAAATGTTTCATGACAACTTAAATGTTTTTGTCAATTGAGTGTCCCCCTAAAATTGAGGTCGGATATCTGAAACCAAACATTGGTTATAATGTTACTTAACACTGTAACAGAAAAGACTGAAGCAAACTGTTTATTAGAATAAGATTGTAATTTGATTACGCATTTCTCATTAAATAACATTTTAAATGAAAAAGTCAGTTCTAACAAAAGACAAAAATTCAGTTGTTTACGACGGTATTAACAATGTCAACCGGCAGATTGTAATGGATAAAGTAAACAGGCGCTATTTATGCTCTTATAAGTGTTGTTTGATGTATTCATATGTTTATTTTTTCGCTTGAAAATAGATGTCGACGTTTTGTAATGTTGTTTCAGTTCCCAGGAAGTTGGCCAAAACATACACTGTAAAGTTTTATTTTGCTGTCAATAACATTTAGCATAGTTGTTCCTTCAATTCTAGTATTAAACTATGACTTTCTACATAACAGATCGCTACTCATAACCTCACTTTCAACATCGCGTATTGAGATCGGTGAATTGACGTGACGGACAGTGTGAATACAACTTGAAGTGACGGTGCCGTGACGTGACGTTGACGTGGCGGACAGTGTGAATTGGCCTTTATTCGTAAAAAATCATAACATTTGCTTCTTCGATACCTATCGCACAGACCTATCGTTTCTATATGAAACACTACCCGATATATATCGATCGCACTGCCGCTTCATTCGGTGTACACGGCTCCTAGGACATCACCTACGATTCTTGCATGAGTTGTCTCATTCTAATTTCGCGTATTCTTTCGTCGAATTTTGTGAAGTGCTGGGGCATGTGAACCTTAGAGAAGCACTAGGACTTAAAAAAAAAAGTTATTTACTACCGTATGTGGAAAAAAAGTTCTAATCGTGCGCCATTCAGGCTGGATAACGTCAATTCAATAAACATCTGACGTCTGTTTCAATAAATCTGGTTAAATTGTATGACGCTTCTCGCCGGGCTGCAGTGGTTATGTTGGCACCAATGGTAATGACGGCAACACAGATGACCAATAAATGTTTTTCGTGACAACTTCAGTTAAAACAAAAGTTATTTTTTTCTTAACGGACAATTCTACACTTCATTCGGTAAAATTTTACGACGCTTCTTGCCGGACTTCAGTCCTTATATTGGCAACAGATGAACAATGAAGTGTAGAAGTGTTATTGCTGCTCGTTTCACTCGCAGCTAAATTAATACTGTACCTGCTCTATGGTTGAGAGGATCTTGTATGTACCCTTGCCCGTTCAGAATTTTTTTCTTTTTTTTTTTTTTTTTTTTAAATTGAAGTTGCCACGAAAAAAACATTTATTGGTCATCTGAGTTGCCGTCATTACCATTGGTGCCAACAAAACCACTGCATCCCGGCGAGAAGCGTCGTACAATTTAACCAACAAAATAAATTAGCTTTGGATGTATAATAAATTTTATAACGGCTTATATAAGTGACTATAAAATCATTAAACATTTACACATCCTATTTTTTAAGAACCTATTTTTCAAACTTCCAAAATATCTACTCACATTTTCAGGTTATATTTTTGATTCTTCGCCTTTGAAAAAGGAAAAAAAAAAGTAATTCTTTCCTTTGTAAGACTTCATTATGCAATTATTTTTTATTTCATCAAAGTGACACAGTTGGTAATAGAGTGAAGAAAGTTTCTTATTATCATTTAGAGCATCTAAACAACATATATCTCAAAATGTTTCATAAAAATTTCTTTTAAGTGGATAAGGGGTATTAAAAAGTTCCTAAAATTTAAAATAAAAACTCAAATGAAATTTTAATTTCTTAAATTTTCGGCGCATGTTATATTTAAGATTCGGATTCGGTTCGGTAAAATTGGGATTCGACCCATCCCTACTTTGAATGTAAGCTACTGTACCTGTTTTGATTCTCTTTATTAGCTCTGGACTATTTGTTGTTAGAACCTCAAGTATGTTTTCACAACTATTTACTATCCTAGTGGGTTTATGAACTTATTGTTTGAGATAATTTTCAGAGAATGCATTCAGTACAATTTCGCATGATGTTTTATTCTTGGCTCTAGTTTTGAACATGTATTTTTGCCGAAAGTTCCCATCAATTTAAATTGTTTGCTTTTGGTACATTTTTGAAATTTGATCCAAGCTTTCTTTGAACTTTTTTTAAATCAAATCATCTGAGTCATGGGAACAGTAAAAAGAACCATTTATTAATTTATTTTGGTTGTCTGCAACCTCTACCCATGCCAACTCACAGGAACTAAGTATTTCAATTTCACTACAGGATGGACAACTTGTGTCAGCAACAATATTATTAAATCTATTCTTTTGTAAAAAATTGTTAGCAATCAGTCATAAATATTTTGTTTAGTCATCAGATCTAGATTTCGGTTACTGTGTGACCGTTATCAGTGCTTAAAAACAAACAGTTAAAACACACAAAACTTTTCGATCTCCATGTTAGAGGTTTATATATTTTATCTTGAGGGGATAAGGTGCAGTTCAGTTATGAATGCGGTATCCACTCTTAATACATTTATTACTCTATATCGGTACAGATGATGTTAACACTTCAGATACAAGAGACAGACTGCGGGAACTCCTGGTCAGTCCCAAAGAACATCCACCAAAGATAACATAACACAGCTGTCGATCACGGGATCAACACCACAATCCGTTTGTTTTTAACCACTGATAATGGCCACAGAGCGACAGAAATCTAGATCTGGTGAATAAACAAAATTTTTATGATTGATTGCTGACAATTTTCCACAAATCGAGAAACAGTTGCTGAGCACAAGAGCCATAATGGAATCAAGCCTGATAATATGTCCTTTCTGAACACCATTTGTCCCTTTGTAAAACTTTCAGCGTACTTCTCTCTGTCTTTAGCCAGCTTTTGCTACCTATCATGATTTGGTCTTCAGTGTTTTCTATTTAGTGCTTGGTGCTCTGGTCCTTTGGCCACACACCTACAATTTACAACTGTCGGGGCAGTTTTTTTATATCTGTACTCATCCTATCTGTGACCTGTACCCTTTGCAACAAACCCTTTCTGTGTGTTCCCAAGGCCCTCTAACATAACAACTGCCCAGTTCATGCCATACAGGCCCCGCTACCTGTGTAGCAGTTTCTTGCATGTAGTAGACACCTGATCTATTTAGCAGAACCTGGAAATCCACACCAAGTTGCATATGTGACCTACATGATCGCGAAACCTCTAGAGACTTTGATTCATTCGGCTGGGTGCCAAAAGACTGCAGTCAGTCCTGTCAACTATGCTGTAGATGGTAAGCTTTGCTTTTATCTTGCAAGCAAGACTAGCAGTCTTTACAACTCCAGATGGCCACCCAAAAGTTGAGAGAATCTCTTCCGGTACAAAGCGATGCACATTTTTGGTACTGGCATAAGCCACCACCTGCAGCTGGCTGCACCCTGTACTCTTCATGGCAACTAGAAGGGTCTCAAACCTGTTTGTAAGACAAACTAGGAAGTCCTCTCAATCGGTCTTCCCAGATGCCTTTCCCCGGCATCCTTCCCCTCCACACCCCACCTCACTCTGTATCTAGATGCGTGTGGCACTGGAGTGGCCAGACATGGTTGCAGTGTGTGTATAGTGTTGTGTGAATTTGATTATCTATTTTCATGTCTGTCAGCAGCTCAGCGAGCCTCTTTACGGTGAGCTGTTATCTATCCTCCATTACTGAAAATATTAAGCTGAGCTAGATTCTACTTTAGGAGAGTTGGCTCCTTCACTTACAACAGGACAATATTGAGTAGTTGAGTTTAAATGAGACCATATGAGCCACCAAGATGAACATCATAGTGGCCGACCAAACGAGCTGACAACTATAGAAATGGTGAAGAAAATCCACAAAGCAGTACTGGATGATCATGGACTGAAAGTGCACGAGCTAACAGGCATAGTAGGCATTTCAAAAAACATGGTAGCTCACATAGTATCTCAAAATTTGAATATGAGAGAACTGTGTACAAGCATTGTGTTGCATTTGTTCACACTCGAGCAAAAACAATGTCATGAAGATGTTTTAAATGAGTGTTTAGAGTCATTTCGCAGCAACAAAGCATATTTTTTGTGCTGTTTCACAGCCATGGATAAAACGTGTCCACCACCTCACTTCCGAAACAAAAGAACAATCAAAACAATGGACAAATCAGAGAACCGATACCAAAGAAGGCGAAGACTATTTCATCTGCAGGCAAGGTCATGGCGTCGGTTTTTCGGGATGCACATGGGATAATTATCACTGACTACCTTGAAAAAGAAAAAAAAAAACTATCAATGGTGAGTATTATGTTAATTTATTGCAATGTTTGGTTGAAAAAATCAATCAAAACCGGCCGCATTTGGTCACGAAGAAAGTTTGCTTCTTCAGGACAATGCACCAGCTCATAAGTACATTACTGCTACATCCAAAATTCAGGAATTAAAGTTAAAATTACTACCTCATGCACACTATTTGCCAAATTTAGCCCCCCCCCCCCCCCTCAGATTATTATCTGTTCCCAAACTTGAACATATGGCTCAGTGATTGAAGATTTTCAAAAAATGAAATTTTTGAGGAGTTAGACAGTTCTCATTATAGAAAGGGTATCAAACTTGTTGAACATTGCTGGAAAAAGTGTATAGAGCTGAAAGGAGATAATGCTGGAAAATAAATGCATGTTTTCCAAAAGTTTTATGTTTTCTTTGTTGAGGGACATACTTATAAGACCACCCTTGTACATAGCCTGTGCCGTATGAATCCTCACCACAAACACCAGATTTTCTGAATTGCACAAGTGGGAACTCTTCCTACACTATAACCTATGCTCCCACAATCCCCCCAGTTCATCAGTTCCTGCCCTGAGCACCCTGCCCTCCCTCGCTTGTTCCCACTGTCACCTCACGTAAATATTCCATTCTGCCACACATTACTGCCCCTTCCCTTTCCTTCCTCCCTGTCCACAAGACAGTGCTTGCATATTCCCCACCACCACCTTGCATCACCGCCTGCTTCCCTCACCATGCTGCCTCCTCACCCAAACCACTGGTTGCTCACACATCAATCAGTTCTGCAGACTAACAACAGTGGCTGGAGTCAGCAGTCATGTTTGTGTGAGTGTGCACGTGAGAGTATGTTTTTCTGTTTCTGAAGAGTGCTAAGTAAACTTGTAATCTTTTGTGTGTGCTTTTCTGTGAATCACAGACACATCTCTGTGGTGAGTAGAAACCTATACTTTCAAAAAATATTGTTGAACTCTTTGTGGAATGTTCATTGTTTAAAATTAATGCTTCAACAACAGAAAATTTGGAAAATACTAAATTTTCAGATAAATTATTTTGATGTATTGCAATGACCTTACAGGCTCATCTTTGTATGCCAGAACTGCAACTGAGTATTTAGATTGCATCATAAATTTCACTTATCTGGCTTTGTATCAGAAATAACTGTTGAAGAAAGGCCCCCATAATTCTCGTTTGTCATAATATGAACAGTGTGTTTACATTAAGGGTATAAATTTGAAAACAAACAAATAAACTCATGCAACAATAGAAGGTCCAGTAAGGAGTGTTAATAATAATATGAAGATAGGGAACAACTCACCATAAAGACAGACGTTGAGCCGCCAACACACACACACACACACACACACACACACACACTCTTCTAAATTTTCGGCCGTGGCCTTCCTCAGGAAGAGAACACTCATCCACACAACCACTCAGGCACACTCATCCACACACATAAGCATTCTCTGGCGGTCCAACACCGACTGTGTTGGGCGGCCAGAGATGGCTGACGTGTGTGGATGAGTGTTCTCTTTCTGAGGAAGGCCGCGGACGAAAATTTAGAATTGTGTGTATGTTTGTGTGTCTCTTATTTGTGTCTGTCTGCGGCTCAACATTTGTCTTTATGCTGAGTTGTTCCCTATCTACATATTATTATTAAATAAACTCATGCAGAATATAAGAATATACTCATATTAGTAACAATATTTTCCTGTGTCTAACCTTCTTTTTATTGCTCTTATTGAGTAAATTGTCCACTGCTTCTAGGCTCAAAAAGGCATGGTGGTCCCGTAGACGTGCTATTAATGAGGCAAGGAGCCCCCGAGCCAGTGCCACACGTTTTGCCTCCTGAGACACTGCCAGCAGGCCTCCAAGGGCATTGCATATCTCTGTGTGTCCGATATTGCAGTTGGTCTGCTGTAAAGTTACTGCATCATACACGTGTATGAGGAGCAAACACAAATCTCCTCCTTCACCGCCTTCATCAAGCAGTGACTGCAGTGTTACACAGCCAATATTCATCAAATGATCACTGTCCTGAAAGCAAAGAATGCAAAAAGAATTTTATTCCACGAAGTAGTTCTACAAAGTGACTCAGTTTTATGGAAAACAATAATTTCCTTATTTTTATACAAAAAAGAGAAGACCACACCATTTGCATGAAACTATTCATTTATATAAACGTAATTTGCCTTCTCAATTTTATAATATCTGTTCAAGTTCTTGTTTAATTTCCATAGATGAATAGAACTTTTAATGAATAAAATGGATTTTAGAACTAGAGCATATTTTTGGTCACTTTTGGTTTTGTTATAACACGAGTAGTTTGCATTGAGAAGTGCATTGTTTAATTTCAGACCAGAGTGATACAGCTTTTCTTTGGGTAATTAGAACTGTAACTTGTATGTAAAGTGAATGAGGAAAATAATCACAAAACTACAGTGTTTGCAAACTGTTCAATTGCAGGTTGTGATTAAGAATACAGAATGACAGAGTAGGACAAGTAAACAATTGTGTGAAGTTCTGAAAATATTTAATGTTACTCGCTTGGCTAAAATACTTCATTACATACTACATTAACCCTCTAGTGGGTGTGCCTCCTGATTTAATATGAGTGCGCGCTGTGGCATTTACACCGTAATTTCATCTTCACTTAAGTATCGTTTTTAGATACACCAGAGGATAAGAACTGCAATAAAAGGGCTTCTCATTGTGCTAATTATGTATCCAAGGTTAAAATAATTATTGAAGCAGTCACCATTATTTAGAAAATGTGTTGATAAGCATATTAAATCCGAAGATACTCCGATCTGCTGGTCATTAGAAAAGAGGAGAAACATGCAGCATTCTGACAAGAATGCTTCTTGCAGTCATTGTTTCCACAATTGCTGCATGACATCATTGTCTTTCATTTTTATAACATCAAAATGTGTGACAAACTCCAGGATTCAAAATAATGCCCCAGAAGTGTCCGGATTTCTTCTTTACTGTAATGTCTTACAATTTTGAGCTCAAGAATGTCTTTCACAAATCCTTCTACTGGTGTGAGCTATGATGCCCCATAACATCTTTTCATTGATGAACGGATGAAATGTTTCTACATGTGTAAGTAGTTTTGTTGCACTCCATTTTGGCCCTACTTTTTACAAATGTCTGCCTTAGAGTGTATATGTGTGTGTGGGTGTGTTTCTTTACCTTTCCTTTCTCCCCTACAGTAAGTCCTTCCACTCCCGGGATTGGAATAACTCCTCATCCACTCCCTTAAAATTCGCATCCTTCCATTTTCCCCCTCCTTCCTTCCTCTTTCCCTGATGAAGCAACAAATGGTTGCAAAAGCTTGAATTCTTGTGTTTGTGTGTGTTTTTGTTTGTGTATCTGTCTACGAGCCTGTGTTTTTGGTAAGTTAAATGATCTCTATTTTTTATAGATGTATACATATTTAGGTCAAGAAAAAGAATTAATATGATATGTAACATTTTAGACAAAATTACAGTACATACAGAATGTCATTGTAAAAACAGTTCGTTAAGAGAAACCTGCCTTGTAGCCTACTGTCTGGGTATGGAAGTATAGTAATACTAGCTAGTTAATTGAAGATATAATGACATAATGGATATAAAACAATGGACATGATCAATAAGCCAATAAAACCTACTATGGTTCTAAACTGAATAGCAATTTCTTTAGGAACCATGCAAGTGGTGATCAAAGTCTAAGTGTTAATCATAGAATGAAGGCTTTCACGGCAGGTGTCGTCATTACTTAAAGCTTCCGGGCTGAGATAACTTGGTCCATACATAAAACTTTCCTCTTACGTTTCGCCCTCGTCTGCAGAAGGCATCCTCGGAGGTAAAGCGGCGTACTACAATGAGAGCGTGAGTAAGCGTCATATATATATGCAAAACAGAGGGCGCTGTTGTCAGTCACGTGGTGTCGGCTGTGCTGAGGTCTCTGCTATTGCCAACCTACTCAATTGAAATTAATCGATTGTCATGCTGTTGCTGCAGTGTTGACATCCATATCTTATCAAGTTTGAGACCTTCCTCTTTTTTGTTAAAATTATTTTGATGTTTAAAAATCTCAATGGCCTCTCTGTACAAACACGCATAATAATGCGACGTCTTTGCTGTGATGGAAGTCTCGTTAAATTTTATTTCACGGTCACCTTCTCGATACACGTGTTCCGCTACAGCCGATTTATCAGTATGTCCAAGGCGGCAGTTCCTTTTGTGTTCGCCCAGACAAGTGTTGACACTTCTTTTAGTTGTACCTATATAAACTTGTCCACAACTGCAGGGGATTTTATATACACCTGGTGTAGCCCTTATCTTTTGCAGATCTTAAAAATTCTTTTATTTTCATGGTTGGTATGAAAACAGTTTCAACATGATACTTGCTTAAAATTTTTCCAATACGACCAGTGACCTTACTGATAAATGGTAGTTACATCTGAACAGCATCAATCCTAGAATTCAATTCACTATGGAAAAGGAAACCAATGGTCAACTGAACTTTTTAGATGTGACATTTATCAAACGGGAGGACGGATCATTGGGTCATAAGGTCTATAGGAAAGAGACACACACTGATCATTATCTTCAAAAAGATTCTAACCATCACCCACGACAAAAAAGAGGCGTGATTAAGACATTAGTAGACAGGGCCCACAAAATTTGTGAACCAGAATACTTAGACGATGAGATTGAACATCTTAGAGTGACATTTAAGAAGAATGACTATTCAGATGGGGAGATGGATCGTGCACTACGCCCTAGACGGACAACCAGGACGGACGAGGAACGACAACAACCCAAGAGGAACGTTTTTCTACCATTTATCAGTAAGGTCACTGATTGTATTGGAAAAATTTTAAGCAAGTACGATGTGGAAACTGTTTTCAGACCAACCACGAAAATAAAAGAATTTTTAAGATCTGCAAAAGATAAGCGACATCCCCTGGCTACACCAGGTGGCTATAAAATCCGCTGCAGTTGTGGACAGGTTTATATAGGTACAACTAAAAGAAGTGTGAACACTCGTCTGAGCGAACACAAAAGGAACTGCTGCCTCGGACATATTGATAAATCGGCTGTAGCGGAACACGTGTATCAAGAAGGTGACCATGAAATAAAATTTAACGAGACGTCCATCATAGCAAAGATGTCGCATTATTATTCGCGTTTGTACAGAGAGGCCATTGAGATTTTTAAACATCGAAATAATTTTAACAAAAAAGAGGAAGGTCTCAAACTTGATAAGATATGGATGTCAGCACTGCAGCAACAGAATGACAATTGATTAATTTCAATCGAGGAGGTTGGCAATAGCAGAGACCACAGCACAGTTGACACCATGTGACTGACAACAGCGCCCTCTGTTTTGTATCTATATATGACGCTTACTCACGCTCTCGTTGCAGTACGCCGATTTACCTCCGAAGATGCCTTCCGCAGACGAGGGTGAAACGTCAGGGGAAAGTTTTATGTATGGACCACGGCATCTCAGCCCGGAAGCTCTAAGTGTTACTTATTACAACTTGTAATAGTATAGCCATCGTATAGTATAAATAACTAATATTTGATAAAAAAACATCCTTGTGGATTTATTTGGAAATCACTGTTAAGAAATTCTTGTATTACATAATTACAAAATTAGGTTGAATCATGTTTGCAAATTGTGATGAAATCCTCCATATAGAAACTGTATGTAAGAAAAGGCATCTAATAAAATACTTTTACTATAACAGCAATATTTTTCCCTCCCTTAAATACATTTTGTATACAGATGTGCTTAGTAGCTAATGTCTAAAACTGATTCATGGTAATCAACATGTGGACTATTTCAATCGTCCAAAAATTATGTATCAAATCACCAACATCAACTACATTGACAACCTAATTGAAGATAAATACATTTTCAACATGCACATAAAATTTCTTCAGCGTAGCCCAATGTCTATGTTAATATGTGTGTTATGCAGTGTGTGGGTTAATTCAAGAATATACAAGCGAGCTGATCTGATCAAGATTGTAATGGTCCAGAACTAATTTTAAGAAATTATTATATACAACCAAGGTAACATTCTATAAAAAGCTGTACTGTAGCTGTATAATAACATGAGTACACAATTAAGACAATCCATGTGTAACAAACTGTAGCATTAACTAAACAAAATGTAGCATTAACTATGAAGAATTTAAATAACAATTTTGAAACATCTAGTGTAAATTCTTAACATTAGACACAGTATTTTAAGAAATTTTTGGAAAACAGTTTTCTACATCATTGTCTATTGTCTAAGTACAGATCTATAGTATTGAATTCTAGGACAATTCATGTGAAAAACAATAATTGCTATTAAAGACTTATTCACATCAAATCAATGTCTTCAACAAATTGATTAAAAGATTGCCCCCAAACATCACAAACCTTTATGAAATCCTAAAGTGCAACACACACACACCAACACACACACACACACACACACACACACACACACACACACAAACACGCACACACACACATATTAATACAGACAATACTCAAGCATAAATGACCACTGTCTCTGGTCACTGCAGCTGGACTGCAGCAGCAAACCGAAATACAATCTCGAGTGGGATGGGGAGTAGAAGGAATGCAAGTCATAGATTTGAGGGGTAGGGTTCAAGGTATCAGCACTCCCTGGTGAGGCTTGCTAGGCTATAATTTGCAGCAATAAGTGTCTGAGAGGGAGAAGGGGGAATGGTGTGGGGCGAGCGATATGGGAAAGGAGCAGAGAGGGTGAAAAGAACAGCAATCAATGAGGATGAAGGGATGTGTACTGGGAGGAAGTGACAGGCTAGAGATGGCAGAGACTGTCGGGTGGAGGGACAATACATTACCACAGATTGAGGTAAAGGATGATTTTGGGAGTGGAGAACATATCATAAAAACAACTCCTACCTGTATAGTTCAGGAAAGCTGGTGGAGAAGGATAAAATTCTTATGGCCTGCATCGTGAAGCAGTCAATGAAATAAAGCAAATTATGAGACTCAAGTTTTGTACTCATTCCCTGAACTCAAAATCAACCTGGCCTTAATGTAAGGTAATCTATTGTCTCCACACCCTCTACCAAACTCATTCTGCTCTGAATATCCTACCACTTCTCCAAAATTCACATCCCTTCATCCCCTCTGTTTGCTACTCCTTTTCGTCTCTGCATCTCTCCTATATCACTTGCCCCACCTCACTTCCTCCTCCATATTTCAACCTACCCCCTACTGAATGTTATAGCCTTAGCTAACCATCTAGTTCCTGCATGCTTAGCCTGGTAGAGACGAAGACCCTACACCCACCAGTGCCCTACATCCTTCCCCATCCTGCTCCACTCCAGACTGAACTTCTGTTTGATGCTGCACTTGGGCTGCAGTGGCCAGAGACAGCAGTTGAATGAGTGAGTTGTGCCTGTATGGTTGTATTAATGTGTGTGCTGTAGTGAAGATAAGAAATAATAGGATGAAACTACGAGGCTGCCGAGACTATATAAAGAAGGAAAGATTACCATTCACTGATGTGTGTGGAAGGAACTGCTCTTCCGGACAGTACCTCACACCACTGTGGGCACGAGATTAAGGAGTCATGCAATGATACAGACATTCAATCTGTAGACTCGTCCATTCTGTAGCCTCCTTCAAGCCATTGCCCCCTAGTTAGTAGCCTACTGATCACAGCAATCACAGCCTATAGTTTGCAGCAGTTATACAGTCATCATAGTTGTTCAGTGAGTCTCTTAAGTGCTACGAGGTCATTCTGCTAAGTACAGAGGAATAAGTCTCCCTCATTTGCAGCAAAGTAAAGCTTCATGTATGTATATAATTCTGAACTGAGTTAGACTCCTGTATTCATTGCAAGGCTGTGCAGAAGTTAACAAGAATAGAATGCAGCCACAGAATATGACAAGCCTGTTACTGGCATAAGGCTATGACATAAAGTTACCGAATCCAGAATTGTATTGTATCGAGAACATAAAACAGACTGCTGACAATTGTAGTGACTAATGTATATTGTGTATATTATAGATGCACCAAACAAGCAATGTTACATAATGCAATAACTTGAAATGTTTCTGAAGCATTAGATACGATTTCAATTTTAAAATTTGCAAATACAGACGTCTAAACTGCAATATTAACTGTAAAATCACAAGACACTGTAGATGTCATGGAACAGGGGATGTTAAGTACATTAAATTCAGTTGCAAAGAGCCTCCAGTGCAGGCTCATTGAGCACAGTTAAAGTTATGAGTAAGAAAGTCTCTCTAGCAACCAACAGGAGCTAGCAAAATAAGTAAGTTCTGTCCACTTTCTTTTAATGTGCATGAGCTAAGTGTCCTTGAAGGAAATCAATTATTATTTGTGTAGCAAACTTTGAAACATTGGATTCTATAACAGATAGAGGTAAGAAAAAAATTTAAGTAGTAGTTTGAGAATATAATTTTAAGAAAATATTATGAACGTGGAAAAAATTTGCAGCGCTAATGCAAATCGTTCTTTGGAACCTATAGACATAGGCAATGGTTTTATGTGATTTTCTCATGAACTGACTCTGAACAAATGGTGCTTTTATAAGTCATAGAAGACCACACTGGACCATACGTAATGTAAAAATAACACCAACCAATTTGCTCAATTTGGCAGTCTGTAGGAAGTGTGTAATGTTTAAATTTTGACCCTGTAAGTTATCTACAACATGACAGTTCTTCAGATAGCTATTCAGATGATCACTAGACCAAAGGCTATCCTAACTTTACCTTTTACCTTTGTCACCAATAGTACCCAAGATATGGAACTCCGAAAAATCACATTTTCACACGGGGCATTTTGAAACATATTAACACCATGCACTAACAACAACAACAACAACAATAATAATAATAATAATAATAATACGCCAATCATTTATTTAAGATGTTAACTGGCTATCTTCTGATCTATATGGCTGTAGCTGAAGTCCACACAACAGACGTGGTGTCCCGAGGGAGACACTGCTCAATTGTTCCATGAATTTCAACTACAACCATATTGATCTGAAGATGAGCAGCAAGTAGGCTGAAACTGGTTACCATTTTAAACGAATGATTAGTGCAATAAGTGACTGTTTTGTTAGTTAGTAATTAACAACATATCACAGTTCTTCTCATTCATACAGTCTAAAATTTTCAAGAACATACTCATCTATATATAGGGTGGTCCAAAAGTCCGGAAACACTCTGATAAAATCCAAATGGAGTAACAAACAAGGAAACAGAGAACCTACACATGAGGAACAGGAGGGAGAAACTTATAGGCCACACCATGCCATCTTGAAAGCCACCATCTTGGGTTCAACTCCAAAATTGCAAATAGGAAGTTGGTCATGTGACATATCAAACAGATAGAGAATTTCACCAGAAAAACAATGCTGTTGTTATTTTAAACATAGCTTTATTCATTCTCAAGTTATAGCCAATTACTGTGGCAGTGTGCGTATTACTTACTTAGAAGACATAAAATGGAGTTTGAAATGGTGCAAATGACTATCCCATGCCTGATATGTTACATGTGTTTAAATGATAGGTATCATTTACTCATGCTAATGTTTTAATCATTGTTTCCTTATTTACAGATTACAAAATGTCCTTAACACATGAAAAATGCCTTGAAATCATCTTGATATCAGGAGAAAGAAGCACACGGGTCATTGCTGAGGATTTCAACAGTTAGCCAGACAGCCCATCACTCACAGCGCAGTTGCCAAGCTTTTGGCCAAATTCTGAACAACAGGTTCTGTTGCAGATAAACCGAAGTCTGGAAGAGCAAAATCTGCCACCAATGAAGCAACAACAGTGAGCGTGTTAGCATCATTTAACAAGAGTCCACAACGGAGTACTCGTCGCCTGTCACAAGAGTGTGGGGTTAGCTGTACCTTCATACTGCGAATTTTATCGCAACACAAATTGCACCTGTAGGAAGTTCAGCTGCTCCAAAACCTGAACAAGGATGACACAGCAGCTGCTGATAAACCCACGTTTCCCGTATCAGGTGCTGTTCAGTGATGAAGTCAATTTGTTTATTAATGGTGAAGTGAACGAGCAGAATCACAGATACTGGTCTGACACAAATCTGCACTGGATTGATGCCTCCAGAACAGTTGAGTAACAAAAAGTGATGGTCTGGTGTGGTGTGTGGGGTAACAAAATCATGGGACCTTTTTTTATTGATGGTACTTTAACAGCCAATGTTTATCTGAGGTTATTGGATTAAGATGTGTTTCCCTCGTTGTTAAAGGAGAACAGGACATTTCCAGAATTCTTCCAGCATGATGAAGCCCCACCACATTATGGGCACAATGTGTGAGCATACCTGGATCTGCAGTTTCCTCAAAATTGGATTGGTCGTAGGGGTGCTGTGGAGTGGCCACCATGTTCACCAGATTTGACTCCTTTGGATTTTTATTTTGGGGTCATGTCAAAACACTGGTTTATTCTAAGAAAATACGGGATTTGCATCATCTAAAGCAGCACATTGTTGATGCATGTGGTCAAATTCAGCCAGATGTGCTTGTCAAAGAGCATCAGGACAGGGTTCGAAGCATAGCATTAACACTCCAAAATAGTGGACAACATATCGAGCCTTTCCTATGACTGTTGGTCATCTCTCAGGACTATGTAACACCAGTGTAATGTCTCTTCGGCACATAACATACATGCAGCTGAGTGTCACACCACTGCCACATGTAACTGTGTTTAAAATAACAACTGCATTGTTTTTCTAGTGAAATTCTCTATCTGTGTGATATGTCACATGACCACATTCCCATTTGAAATTTTGGAGTTGAATCCAAGATGGCCGCCATCTTGGTGGCATAGCCTATAAAGTTCCCCCCTTCCCATTCCTTGTATAGGGACTTCTTATGTAAATTATGCAATAGGAAAAATATAAATTTTATGGTAAATAAGAATAATTATGACCTCATAGTCTTTAATTAATACAATAGGATTAAAAAAAAATTATGCACATATCAAGAAGTTTTATTCTGGTTTAACTTTTCTTACCCAAGTGTACATCATGTTATCAGGCTTATACACCAACTACAAACAACCAAAACAACTGCATATCTCTTCTGGAGAATCATCACTGTCCATTGGTTTTGTGGTTTTCTGTTTTTGATACACACCCTCAAAAATTGGAGGAATATATATATTAGTTTTAACTTCAGGGGCTATATAGATCTGTGCGGCGGGAGCAGTGGTATTTTCCCAAGTAGTGCAGTCATATAAGGATGATCAACCACGGGGCCTCTCCGGTTTTTGGAGCAACGACTTGGCATCTTCTTGAAAAGGGACACAGAAGCAACAATTAGATTTTTGAGCAATATGTTCTTCCCTTATAACTGATAAACCAATCTGAAACGACTGATGACCTCCGCAGTTTTGTCCCCCTAAAACATCAAACCATCAACCAATCTGAAACATTTCTGTGTTGGTAAGTCTGCAACTAAAACAGGAAACAACATCGGTAAGTGGCATAGCTCCTCCTCTCACTCAAAATGATCACAGGGGCGCATTCAAGAACTTACAACTACTGCTCCAGAAAGAGTGGGAACTAAGCCATGTGGTTATAGTTCTTAGGGTAGACGCAAGATGACACGAGCATACAGAAAATGGCCAAAGCTCAATTTTCATGTTATCTGGCATAGCCCCCTCTCTCACTAGACCCCTCAATTGCCTATAGGTAGCTCAAAGACTTATTACCCCATATGACATGAAATTGATAAGACACTTCCTAACCTACCACAAACAATAGAGATATGGATGGCTGCTGCTAGACATTTTTCTTGTGACTTTAATTCAATCTTTAGCAATATCAACATAGATGTTGAGTCAGAAAGTCAAACAATTAAACTCTTACTGTCTCAACATCAGTAATAGAAAATGTTGTTACAAGAATAGCTGTCACAAAGGCAACCTTGCTGCCTGCTTCACATTCCATATCACCTTCAACATGATGTGAGGTCACTGAACCATCCAAGTGCTGAGTACTTATGTATCCAGAGAAAGAATTAATTTGTGGGCAAGCCAGATTGCCAGATTTTTCTCTTCCTCACCTGAAAAGAAAATAATGTCCAAGATATTAAGACTAATGGTAATATTCACCTTGGTCAGGCTTTCCATTTCCTGTGACAAAAGTGTTGTGAGGGAAGCAAGGGCATTGGTGACAAGATCTGGAGGTGAGTCTATCTTCAAGCTCTTATGTAAAGCACAAATATATGTATTTTCACCACAATCCAACAATTCCTGTAAAATTGCCTTGTATCCTTCATATTTTGTAGCCAGTACTGACAGGAGGTGAAACACTTTGGACCATAAATCATCTCGAAGGTGCAGGAATTTCTCTTCTTTTTCATCTGTTGTAAAAATTAACATACAAAGAAATTAATACTATGCATGTGGTTACACACACACACACACACACACACACACACATTATATACATTTCTGTAATACACAAGGTTTCAAGCTGCCAATAACGTATCTTACAGCATATCTGTGAATTGCTTAGATGTCTCACTTTATCCTGAGCTGGTAGAGATTCCAAACATTAGAGTAGTTCTCAAGCAAATGCACTCTTCGTAATAAATTAGCTTCTTCCAATAAAGCAAAGTTTATCATACTCCTTCCGTACAACCAATATTATACAAGATTGTTCTATTACACATTCCTTCGCAATATTATGTCTAGATATTTAACTGAATGACTATCTCATTTGAATACTGTATTCAAATACTACAGAACTGTTTTTCTAAACATCTGTATTACCTTACATTTTCCTATATGCAGATCAAGCTGCCATTCATAGCACCAAACATAAATTTTCTGCAAGTCATCTTGTGACCTCCCACAGTGACTAAACAACAACATTTTTCTGTACACTACAGCATCATTCACAAACACTAATTGCTGCCCACCCTCTGTAACATATAGTTTATGTATCTCAGTAACAAGAGTATTCCTATGAGTACTCGCCAACAAAGACAACTTCCTGAGTTCTATGACTTAATAAGTCACTGAATCACTCTAATACTTGGGAACCTATTCCATATAGACAGACTTTCATTAACAGTTTATAGCGAGGCACTGTATCAAATGATTTCCTCGTATCCATATAGAACCTTTCTGCTGCCCTTCATCCACAGCCCACGTGATTTTTCTGAGAAATGCACACACCGAGTTTTGCATGTCGTTGTTCCCTGAATCTGTTTTTATTTACAGAAACAATTTATCCGTACCAAGAAAATTGATTATATTTGAACACTGGGTGCGGCTTGGTAACACAGGGGTAGAGTGCCAGACTATGAATCTAAAGGTCACGGGTTCAATCCCCACCAGATCCTAGGATTTTTTCCACTTCTTTCACCTCTGACAATGTTGCTGATGTGGAAAATATTGAGTAGCACCATGGTTCAGAATCCACATTAAACTGTAAGTACCTCTATAACTAACTGGATAAGTCAGTTCGAAGATTGGAGGAATGCAGCGGCATATCACCTCCAAACGAGGTTTTCTGGAATTATAAAGATTCATATGTAGCATGTTCTCATGCATCCAATTCTGAGTAACATTGGCTCTCAATCTAAATTGTCCCAAACACTTAGTTCCATTATTAAAGACACATGTGAGAAAAATGTGCTTATCACCTATGCAACTCGGCAGACTCCATTCACAACTAAAATCAGAAACTGGTAGTTTATGAGGATCTATTAGTGGGTTCCAATTTTCAATTTTGTGTGGTTATTCAGAGAGCTGCCCCTTTCAGATTCCTTACCTCTGACTGTCATAAATTTTTATCAATAGCTTTCAGATTTGATCAGACATAGTTTTATTTAATAATGAATTTTATGAAGGGCAGTCCCTTGTCACCATTTGTGGCCAATATATTTATGAAGGACTTTCGAGAAAAAGGCACTAGAATTGCTAGCTTGAGGTCCACAGTATTTTGAACGTTTGTTGACAGTGTGTTTGTAGTATATCTCCAAGGTGAAGATAAAATTGTGAGAATTTTTAAACTACCTGATTTCATCCACAGACAAATGCAGTTTATAACAGAAATCATGTCTTTCATATTTGGATTTTTATGGTATAGCACAAGAAATGGCATGTTGGGTATTTATCAGTATATCAGGAACAGAACCCCAGAGATTTATATTTATGTGAAAATAGCTGTCACCATATTTCCCAGACAATGAGTGTCCTTGGAACTCTCATTCATAGAGCACACATCACTGCCGATGAAAACAGTCATTAGGATGTACCACTACACTTGATGAGAGTTTTTGAAGTCAACAGGTATTATATACAGCAGATACTCAAGGCAATCCAAATGAAGCAGGGGGAAGGGAGGGTGGGGGCTAAAGAGTGCAAAGGCAATATGGAACATACAAGTTATTGTTTGCTCGTCACAATAAACAGCAGAGTTCTTGGGTTTTACTGAAGATGATTTGTTGCTAAGGAAGGTTGGGGTATACGAGGTCCCCGGCGAATGTCTGCCTGATTAAGAAAAAAAAAGTTTTTAAATAGAAAGGATGTCAAGGTCATAGCACTTCTGAACAAAGCTTGAATCTCTTGGAATCAGAAAGGGGAACCTATGTAAAAAAGGAAGCTACATCAAAACTGATGAGAGATGTTCAGTTTCAGGGACTTCAGCTGCCAATGAAGTCCACAGAGTTGCATATGCCACGATTACATTACCCCCCTCCAAGTGATCTTAATAAGGTAAAGGACTAAATTTTGCACCAACTTTGTCACCTTTAAGGCCACTAATGCAAAAACATGCTTTTACACATTCAACTAGGAGGACTTCATTGATGACAAAAATCACTGTAATTGGACAGTCTGTTTGACAGCCAAATTTCAACTATACAAAATACTTCACTGGACATGCTGTACAGAGGGCTCAAACATAAAACCATGTGACTGATGCAAAAATTAACCAGATATAAAGAACAGTTTAACAGTCTTTAAGAAATTTCATTGTTTACACTGATATTACTTGCACATGAAATGTAATATTACTCCCCTTCGCAGAAAGTTCTGTATATTCATGTAATCCAGTCAATGAATGAAAAACAGGGTGAAAAATCATGTAGTCGCAAATTTTTGTACAGTGGTAAGGAAGACCGACGTAAATGACAATAAAAGTTCCAAACTTTGGGGTGTGAGCTCGAGAATGGGTGGGTGTCTCAAGGTAACCCTCAAATAACTTGAAACCCATGATCTCTAGTGAAAAAATACAAAATTAAACTGCATAAAATATACAACAAAAACGTTCCTCTTCATAATTTCTTTTAAGATCAATATTTTGTGAGGCACTGGAGAAGCAAAATTAACAAATTATTAAAAACAGAATTTTTAATGCTATAAAGCTGAAAATAAGGTCAACTGATGTAGTTTGTAATCGAATAAAAATGCAGTCAACACCTAATAGCCTCATGTAGTCTTGGGGGATACACTGTGCAATTGTGATATGGAATAATGGGAGGGGAGGGGGCTGGTCGGCTGAGCTGCGCCATGAGGTGGCAGGTGTGGGCGACTGGAGTGTGGCCAAGCACCTCCCTCTGTTCTGTGAATCCCTGTCTGGCACCTGTCAAGCTGCTCCAAAAGCCAGAAAGCATTTCTGTGTCCACTTCAGTTCTCTCCAGAGAGTGTGCAGAAGGTCTTTACAATGTTTGTGCTTACATAATGAAATTATTTTCAGTTTATTACTTCAGTGCTTGTTTACAGTTAGTGAGTGATGAAGAATGGCTGAGAAGTTTTTATTTCACTGTAAGGTTTTAAAAAAGTTTTTAGTTTGTGAGTGTGATGTTGTCAATTATATTTGAAACATTGGGGGGAAAAGGAATTAGGGGATTGGTTCATGACAGTAATTTAAAAAAAGTGGGGGAAGTTCAAGGTTTCTGAACAAGAATCACTATGTTGTTCATAAGTCTCACAGGAAAGAATACACATCCAATTAAAAAACGTCAGAGCACTACTCTTTCACGGAAACAGCCTTCAAGTTCTCGTGATTCCCCACATTTGCATTCATCTGAAGTAAAACATGATTTTAAGTCTTTACTTTGTGCTGAAGCTGTAGAGGAAGTGTCAGAAATTTTAAATTATATACTCTTTCACTACGACAGTTCACTTACAATCTGTGCTCAGGAGAGAAAGGTGAGTGGGTGGAGACACCATCCTAAGAGGTTTCCATTGTATATTGTGCATCACGAGGACTGTTATAAAAAAATATATCTTTAAATGCCCATCCACTCTAGAGCTCACGCACCACAGGTCGGGACATCTAGTATGTCGTTCATGACAGTCTTCCGTACCACAGTACAAAAATTGATGACCACATTCATTGTTTTTCAGTCTTTGTTTTCTGTTTTTCTGGACTAATAAGGACTTCTCTTGAGCCATGAAAATTAACTCGTGCCCAGTCTAGTAGTGTCTATGGTTGAAGCATTCAAAAACATTCAAGCTTGACGAGGGCATTGATTAATCACACAAAATACTTACATCACATGCTCTAAATAATATAGAAAGTCCTTTATCAATGAATACTGTAATAATAATGAGAAGAAGATGAATAGAGAGAGAGAGAGAGAGAGAGAGAGAGAGAGAGAGAGAGAGAGAGAGAGAGAGAGAGAGAGAGATGGAGGGGGGGGGTGAGGCTGGAAGAGAGAACGTAGTAGTAAAGAAACAAAATGTTACTTACAGTATATGTTGGGATTCAGAAGTGCAATTAAAGTATTTATACAGCCATGTGTATGTACAGCAACATCAAGGCTGCTATTATTGTGTGATACACATGCTGATAATACAGTGCACACTGCTGCATACATCTCTAAAATATCTCTGTACAGTGTTCTATCCCACTCATGATCTCCACACGCAGGTACATCACTGATGCTCCTAAAAACAGTTAATACATTGTAATAACAAAACTTGAGAGAAAACATTAAAAACAGATAGATAAACTATATTTTTTTTTCTTTTCACATTTATAAATCAAATAGATGAACTGCAGTTTATATTACATTCGGTATGCAATTTTAATGAAAAAAACTACCATGAAAGTAATTGAAAATAAGAAAAAAATAACACTAAGTAGAGGACTGTTTATAACTAACAAACATCTATTTTACAGAACATAGTTGATGTATGATAGACAAGGAGCCATCTATTATAAGGACCTGTAAGTCATAAATATTTTTCTTCTATTGTGCACATAGTTTTACTCATTTATTAAGTTGTGTTGCTGACTTTATTTTACTAACAACACAAAAATTACTATTACTTCAGACTTAAACTGGAAAGAAAAATTAGATAATGTCATGGGAAAGGTGAACTAGAGACTGTGTTTTATTGGGAGAACCCTTAAAAGATGCAACAGAACTACTACAGAGACTGCATATACTACGCTTGTCCGTCCTTTCTTTGGAGTATTGCCCAGTGTGGGATTCTTATCAGGTGGGTTTGACAGAGGACATTGAAAGAGTTCAAAGAAGGGCAGCTCGTTTTGTATTGTCAAGTACTGGGCAGACAACGTTACAAAAATGATACAGGATCTAGGCTGGGACTCATTACAACAAGGGCGCTTATCGCTGTGGCGTGGGCTACTTACGAAACTCAACTCACCAACATTCTCCTCTGAATGCAAAAATATATTGTTGACTCCCACTTACATAGGTAGAAAGGATCATCAGAATAAAATACGAGAAATCAGAGCTTTAATGGAGAGATTCAGGTGTTCTTTTTTCCTCCCACGCTATTCAAGAATGGAATGGGAGAGAAATAGTATAAAGGTGGTTCGATGAACCCTCTCTGCCCATTCGGAAGACTGTGTCAGTTTACGATGTGCACATAGATACGACTGCCCACAGTAACGGGGGATTCCAGGTTTGAGTCCCAGTCCCACACAAATTATCATACATCACTAACTTAAGGGTGACCAGACGTCCTGTATTTTACGGAATCGGCCCATATTTTACTAACCGTCCCATATATTTTGAAATAATATTTTTAAATTATTGTTAGCTTAACCAAACAGAGAATAAATGTAGTCATAATCAATAGGCTTCAACTCAAATGGGATGAGTTATGATTTTCGACATAATTTTTCATATACTATTTCTAAGATTTCCACCTTTGGGGGATATATTCATTTATTTTAAACGGAAAAAAAAAAAAAAAAAAAAAAAACATGGATTGGCTAAAACCGCTATATGAGTTTTGAAGTATTTTTGGGCAACCTATGTTTTTTTTTTTAATATTTTATTATGTTGAGCCATAGTCATACAGTACTGATTAAATGGTTGAACCCGATTTGACTGTAAGGTTGTATTATTTACTACCACAATCCAAATTTTGTCTTTTAGGTTGCAGTAGATGATTTCTTTCTTTCTTTTTTATTTATTTTCAATTTTAGTATGGTAATGACGTTCCAAAGATGTGCTTTATTATTAATTATTTGGCATTTGACATTTAACATCAAACTCCCCTTTAAATGTCACAAAAATGGATTTCCACAAATGTATGAGGAATTTTGGAACTTCGTATAGCTTTCTCATTGAGGGAAATGACGGTGGAAGGGAGATGAGAAGGAACATATAAAATGAAATGTACAAATGTTTGTAAATCTAAGGGACTTAACTGCTGTGGTTATTAGTCCATAGGCTTACAAACTACTTAAACTAACTTATGCTAAGAACAATATACACACTCATGACTGAGGGAGGACTCAAACCTCTGACAGTGAGCAACCATGTGCTCCACAACAAGGCTTAGAGCACTCAGCCACTCCAACACAGCTAGAAATTATTGCACTGCAGAGTCATTGGCAATAAAAATTCTAAAATATTGACAGCAGAAGGTACAATTAACACAGTCTATTTCTCCCAATTTTTGGAATACTTACTCTGATATCCAAGATTTTTATCACAGATACTGTAATTATGTGAATGAACCTTTCACAAGTGTTCTTCTGTTTTCTATATGTACAGGCCTCATTCATTTCATGTGCCAGGGTTCCAATTGGATGACTATAGTTGAGTTGTTTTTAGTTAGTCCCTGAGGGCTGCATTGAGTCAGTTGCAACAGCTTCAGGCATCTACTGTCACAAGTTGTGTTTTAAAATTTTATATATCTCTGTATGACGACTCTCAAATTATAGTTTTCACCTGAAGTAGCTAGCACATCGTTGTTGAAAATTTGCAGAAGCACTGAAAGTTCTTTAGTGATCAACTTACACCAAGCCTACTATAGTATATATTTCCAGGTCATGAAATTTCACATAAAGTCAAGTGACACTTATAACTACACGCCTTAATTTAGGGTAATATAAATGTCAAAGAAGAAACTAAGGAAGAACTGACACAAATATACCACAAAATGTACTAACTTTTGTGCCTAAGAAGAGGAAAAGAGAGAGCAGCAGGAGACATCAAAGCAAAATGCATACACTAGATTTATCTTTCATGACAAAGTGCGCAAACAATAAATTTCTAACAGATTATATATATATCAAATAACTACTATTTTGTAAAATTTAATAACAAAACTAAATACATTATAAATAATGCTGGAGTGTTTGAGTTAGTCCACTGAACATTTACCTCAATAAAATCCGTATAAGTCCCCAATGGTTAATTTCACACAAAGTTTCCTCTGGGTTTATCATCACTATATTCAGTATGAACCAACACAATGACTTGACAAGATTGGGTGTTGTGAGCAAATAAGGTTCAGTGCCATCTGAACAACTACTTGAAACTGGAAAAATATGTACAACTGAGTTGCAGTATAACTCTCAATAATTACAATTCTCAAAATACAAAATTGGTAAATGATAATAATTCTGGAATGGGTTAACAAATGCTACTGCTATTTAAACTTACCCCTATGTTCAACAAAGTGACCATGATTGTAATTCAATTAGGCCCTACTTAAAAATTTCCATCTACTTATTCTACATAGGAACTGCTCTATTGAAATCAGATAACTAAGATATTCATAAAATTATGATCTCTAGGGGCAACAATTTCTCATTTTTGTTTATGTCTATACTGAACAACATAAGTGACAAGTACTGCAGGAACAATTTTCCTACCTTATACCTTTAATTTATCCAAAATAAATTTCACTTTGTCAGAAAAATTTGTTATACAGTATGTTGTTTCTTTTAATCATGGTCAGTGAACAAGGAGAGCATAAGCAGAGACATGAGCCACCTAAAGAGATGACATTACTTAAGTATCTAGTGGGTCAAGAGAGGCAGCCACAAAGAAATTTATCTCCTTCAAATTACTATGAAAAATACTATAATACCAATTTATCAACATTTCAGTACTGCCAAATTAGTCTAAGCACAACAATAATGGACACCTGTAACACAATGGAAAGGCAATCACAGGGTGAAACCGTGAAGCCGGATTGTACCACCATATTAATTCAGTGTAGTGGTTACTCAACTCTGATATCTTCTGGAACTGCATTGTGTCTTCAGAAACCTGGGCCCCGCTACTTGATTCCCAGAAACCACAAATTACCTTTGAAAATATTGGACTTTGTGTTGTATCTCGATGTATATTTCTTGATCAGCGTTGTCTTGCAGTGCCTTAAAATTCTTTCTTCTAGTAAGAAATAAAGTACTCTGCCACAATTTCTTAATTTTTATGTAAATCTGGCTTTATCAGCCTCCAGACTAACTAAGGCCGGGTCCACACATCGGAACTAATGTTGGCGTCAATGTATAGATCGGTGAAATAGCATTGGAACCTACATTGGTACAGCTCAGTTGCTTGTCGGTATTTTGACCAAACATCAAAGGACATTGGACCAATATAGGTACGTCATCCACACATTGGTGCCAACGTTTCATTCAATCTTTGTCGTCTGCTTGTTTCGAAACTATTTGTTTATTCGTTTGTTCTTCATCGCTGTTTATTTTAATGTTTCAAAATCTCTTTGTAAAGGTTAGAGCTGTATCAGAAAACGATTCATTTGTGAAAGCAACCAAAAAATGGAAATGCCACAGAAAACCTCAGACACAATTAGTGAAATTAAAAACTTTTCAGACTTTTGACACACTCAATTTCTGAATGCATTTTTAAAAATTAACATTACCTTATATTTGTTGTCAAATTTCACATATAGCTAGGCACTACCAGTGATATCAATTACTTGGTTATTTTAAAAAGGAAATGTAGGCTTCTAAAACTGTCTCCTGTAGCAAGAAATTGAAGCTTCAATACCAAAAGAACTCTAGCAGGTATAGCATCCCTCCAAAACGCATGTTTCTTTTTTTAATTTTAAGTTCAATCATTAAAGTATCAGGTCTAAGTTTTAATAATGTGTATCGATTACTTACAACATATTTTAAAGCTTACTGATTTTGTAATGTTTGGTAGGAAGTGATACAACACACTCCCATCATCTTTTACACATATTTCATTTTTTTGGTTTGTAATGACAAAATGTAATCCTTGCACTCAAAACCATTAATGTATCATCCACAATTTGTGCATCACATATGCCTATGTTGGCTCTCAATGAATTTAATTGAATGTTGGCTCAAATGTGTGGGCACTGTCACAAAAATATTGGCCAGTGTTGGCACCAGTGTTGGTATCAATGTGTGGATGTGGAGTAATACATAGGCAGTACATCTCGTGTCACAAGCTCAAGTCATTATGAATACACACTCCTGCAAACAAAAGACATAAGCTTACAATAATAGGGCTCTAAGATCTCACAATTTGCTATACATCTTCTGTGACTAGGTCAGCACATTACTCCTTGCAGCAACTTCCCTGAGAGGAAGCTGCCCCATTCTTCTTACTACTTGTGTGCAGACGTTATACACCTGGACAAACAGGAATTCGGGACACAGTATCTGACCTCGATACCTCTAACTCCCCCAAAAATTGATTATTTGATTATTTTGGTATGACATTAAGACATGTGATGTAACTTGTAATAGAAAACATCATTTACACTAACTTTCAAGTATTAGCTCTTTTTCCTGCAGAAGTACACAAATCGACACACACATTCTTGAAGATACAAACCCATGTCACAGAAGGATGGACAACAAAACATTAAAATAATAAATCACTTTAATAATAAAATCTGAAAAGGGGCCCCACAAATGAATTACCATATCAACTTGTGTCCAATAAACACTGAACCACAGGACTTGTCAGAGAACAGGTCTCAGAACTTGAGTGATTATGAGTGTATACCACCTGAAAGTGTTTGATATTCATTTAGATTCGAAATTTGTTTTCAGTGTTGGAAATCTCTTTTAACTACAACAGAAACAAACTTGTAAACAATATGCAGAATGAAACTATAAGTAATGGTCAACAGATATTTTGTAGCTCATTTGAACAGACTATCACAAAAAATTGGTAGATTGGAAAATAAAAAGGTAAATAAGATTTAACGAAGGTAAACAAATATATCCCATTATGAATTAAAGATACAACAAATATTTGAAAGGGAATAATTACGACTGAATTGTTACTTACCGTCGGGTAATGGTGTACCTCCATATATCATTAGGTAATGGCCTAAGAGGTGGTTAGAACCAGAAAGCTCATGTTGTTGATGTGCCTCAACTGGTGCTGGAACATATCCTCCAGGAGTAATTTTATCACCACAAAACAGTCTGGATACAATAATTCCTGCTTCCCTATAGAAGTTGTTTTGCTTAAGCAGTTCCAGCATACTGGATACCGCATCCTGTCAAAGAACATGTATTTAAAGTTCAAAGATGGAGAAAACATGCTGGAACAAATCAACATATTCCTTGAAACATAATAACATGAGGCAGTGGCGTATCCAGGATCATAGGCTGGTGGGGGCTGAGGTCAATCCGAGCTGACATGATTTCTAAAAAAGGTCGCCGTACAGTATTGCACCTTCACTCATATTAGGAGGATTGATCCCTTTCCGACTTCTGAAGAGGGTCGGGGGAGGGGGGGGGCTTCAGCATGGTCTGGTGAGGGGTTCGAGGAGGGTCTGAAGGGGCTACAGCATGGTGTGCGGTGGTTGAGGAGGGTCTGGTGTGGGAGGGGGGGGGGGTGCAGCCCAACGACAGCCCCCCCCCCCACTCCCCCCTGGATACGCCACTGACACGAGGTAAAATGTTACTTCTAACATCAGTAGATGATCAGAAAAACATACAGACCCAGTCATACTGCC